>CM066035.1:398107553-399551579 GCA_033557465.1 Ichthyophis bannanicus | reverse complement strand
ACGCGCCCACCTCTGGAGCGAAAACGGGCAAAGAAATTTCCTGGTTGACATGGAAAGGGGACACCACCTTTGGAAGAAAAGCCGGCACCGTCCGCAGAACCACCTTTGAAGGGAAGAACGAGAGATAGGACTCCCTGCATGAGAGCGCTTGTAACTCCGAGATTCTCCTAGCTGAACTTATGGCCACCAGGAATACTACTTTTAAGGTGATATCCTTGATAGTCGCTCGGGAGAGCGGTTCGAAGGGAGGACGCTCGAGCGCGTCTAAGACAGACGGCAAATGCCACTTCGGGATGACCTGCCTAATCGGCGGCCGCAGCAGCGACCCCGCACGCAAGAAACGCTTAATATCCCAATGACAACCGATAGAACGCCCCCCAATCTTGCCTCTGTAGCACGACAACGCTGCCACGTGCACCCGCAAGGACGCCACTGCAAGTCCTTTATCAAGACCATCCTGCAAGAAATCCAAAATATGAGAGATGGAGGCTTTCAAGGCTTCGCAGTTCCGGGCCTCGCACCAGGCCTCGAAGAATCTCCAGATGCAGATATACGCAAGAGAAGTGGAGTTTTTCCTCGCCCTTAAGAGGGTAGAAATGATGGCCGCCGAATACCCTCTCGCCATCAACTGCGCCCTTTCAAGAGCCAGGCCGTAAGCGAGAATCAATGTACGTGCGGAATGAGCAGAGGACCCTGAGTCAGAAGATCCACCCGAAGGGGGAGCCGCCATGGCTGGGACACCGACAGGCAAATGAGATCTCCGTACCAGGGTCAACGAGGCCAGTCTGGAGCTATCAGGATCACTTGGCCGTTGAACTCCGCGATCCGCTGCAGGACTCTTCCGATCAGCACCCACAGTGGAAACACGTATAGGAGCTGACCTGCCGGCCACTCCTGAATGAGAGCGTCCAACCCCTCGGACATCCTTTCCCTTCTTCTGCTGAAGAAGTGGCTGACCTTCGCCGAGGAGAAGGTGGCCATCAGATCCATGACCGGCGCGCCCCACCTGTGCACGATCAACTCGAAGACCCCGGGATGAAGGACCCATTCCCCCGGATCCACTCTCACCCGACTGAGGAAATCTGCCTGTACATTGTCTACTCCCGTGACATGTGCCGCTGACAGATCCAGAAGGTGCTCTTCTGCCCATTTGCACAGGACTCCTGCTTCGGCCTCCAGCCCCAAGCTGCTGGTGCCGCCCTGCTTGTTGACATAGGAGACCGCCGTAGCATTGTCCGAGAGCACCCGTACCACCTTGCCACTGAGAAAAGGATGGAACACCTGCAAGGCGAGAGTCACCACTCGTAGTTCTAACCGGTTTATTTGCCAAGTCTGCTCTTGCACCGACCACTGACCCTGCACGAACCGGCCTTGGCAATGAGCTCCCCAACCTGAAAGACTGGCGTCCGTCATCACCGCTATCCAGGCCGGCGTGTCCAGAGGCCTCCCTCTCTCCAATGTTGCGGGAAGCAACCACCAACGCAGGGAGCGACGAGCTTCTTCCGGGCAGAGCAGCTTCTGAGACAGGGAATCCCGCTGATGCGACCAATGACGAAGTAACGCCCTTTGCAAGGGCCGCATATGTGCTCGTGCCCATGGGACCGTTTCTATGGCCGCCGCCATTGTTCCTAACAACTGCAGATACTGCCACGCTGAGAGTGCCGGGCAGTGGAGAAAACGACGCACCAGCTTCTGAAGACTCTGCGCTCTCTCCGCCGTGAGAAACACCTTTCCGACTGAGGTGTCGAAGCGAGCTCCCAGATACTCCAGGGTTTGAGAAGGTACCAGGTGACTCTTGGTCATGTTGACAATCCAACCTAGCTCCTCCAGAAAAGCCACCACGCTCTCGGCTCTTGACTTCGCTCGAATCAACCAGTCATCCATATAGGGGTGCACTAAGATGCCTTCCTTCCTTAGAGCCGCCGCCACTATCACAATGACTTTGGTAAACGTGCGCAGAGCCGTCACTAGGCCGAACGGCAGCGCCCGGAACTGGTAGTGGCCGAAAGGGACCGCAAAACGGAGAAATCTGTGATGGTCCGGACGTATGGGAATGTGGAGGTAAGCCTCCGACAGATCTAGGGAGGTTAGAAATTCTCCCTTCTGCACCGCTACAATAACTGATCTTAGCATTTCCATATGGAAGTGAGACACCTGAAGACAACGATTCACGCCTTTCGGATACAGAATCGGCCGGACGCCCCCCCCCCCTCCTTCTTGGGAACGACGAAGTAGATGGAGTAACGACCTTCGCCGCGCTGGTCTGGAGGTACCGGCACGATCGCCCTGAGATCCAGAAGCCTTTGAACCGTCTCCCGCAGCGCTGTAGATTTGGCGGGAGACTTCCCGGGAGACTGAACAAAGGCATCCCGCACAGGTCTCAGAAGTTCCAGGGCGTAGCCCTCCCGGATCACCTCTAGGACCCACTGATCGGACGTTACCCGGGCCCAGGCAGGATAAAACTCCCGAAGCCGTCCCCCGACTGGCCGCAAGAGAGCCTGGGCCCCCGGTATTTCATTGCTGCTTTTTGGCTGCGAAGGACGAGGACGACGACGGCCCAAACCCCCGTCCAGCACCTCGAAACCCTCGGGAACCATGCCCTCTGTTAGAGAATCGACCTCTCTGTGCAGGGGCAAATCGTTGGGCCCTAAACTGCAGAAAATCTCGCTGCTGACCTCTACCAGCCGAGCCCGGCCGTACAGACTTAGGCTTGTCCTCAGGTAGCTTACCGCCTTTCGAGTCCCCCAAGTCTTTCACCAATTTCTCTAAGTCCTCCCCGAACAAAAGAGGCCCCTTAAAGGGAAGTTTGCTCAACCTAGCCTTGGAGGAACTGTCCGCCGCCCAGTTGCGCAGCCACAAGTATCTTCGTACCGCCACTGCCGAGGCCATGCTGTTCGACAAACCACGCATAAGATCGTACTGACTGTCGGCTAAATAGGCCGCTCCCGATTCCAGCCTAGTCGCCTCTCCAGACCCTTCACCCCCTCGAGTGACCTGTACTCTCTGGGCCCAGCGGAGACATGCCCTCGCTACCCAAGCCCCGAAGATAGCGGCTTGAAGCGACAGCGCATTCACCTCAAATATCTGGCGCAATAAGACATCTAGCTTCCTATCTTGGGGGTCCTTAAGGGCCGCACTACCCTCAACAGGGATGGTAGTCTTCTTGGTAACCGCCGACACCGCGGCATCCACCTTGGGTGACTTGAACACCTCCCTGTCCTGATCCAAGAGAGGGTAAAGGCACCCCAAGATCCTGGACCCCTTCAGAGGAGCTTCGGGCAGGTTCCATTCTTCCTGAATCATCTCCCGAAATACTCGGTGCACTGGGAAAGCCTGCTGAGTCTTTCTAAAAACCTGCAATAGCGGGTCCTCCAGGGTCTCCTCTTCCGCTGACCCTGGCAATGGCATATTCAAAACTGTCAGGGCCTCGCTAATCAAAGCTGGAAGCTCTTCCGTCCAGAAAACCCGCACCACTCTGGCTTGATCTTCCCTTTCAGAGAGCTCACCTTTGAGCTCTTCCTCCACCTCAAAAGCCCCAGCATCCTCATCCGATAGATGACCCTCTGAGGCCAAAGAAGACTCCGCCGGTAGTCCCTCCGAACACGGCCTCTTGGCCCCGTTCGTAGAACCCGCGGTGGGGAGAGGCGTCGCCGATCTCTTGACCATGCTCCGAAGATCAGGCTCTGAGACCTGCTGAACATTGGTACTGAGAGCTTTCTGAAGCAGGGCAAAAAAATCCTGCGAGAAGATGGCGGAAAGGTCTAGCGGCAAGGGAGCCTGAGGGAGAGGAGCGGCTGGCAAAGAAGGTGGACCTGCCACCGGCTCCTCCAGGTCCCTCTCTGGCAGTAGAGACTCTGAACACCCCGGCTCTGGCTCTTGCGTGTTCCCCGAGTCCATTCTGGCAGAATCTGAAGGAACCGGATCTCTTACACAGGCTTTACAGAGTCTGGAGATAGAGCCTTTTTTTTAAACCGCAAACTAAGCAAACCGGCTTAGAGGGCATAGTGAGGGGAGCAGTAAATGACAGCACGGAATGAAATGAAAGTGCTTAATACCCCCATACACGGCGAAGAATGTGAGGAAGAGATGGCAGACAACAGAAGAGAGAGGCAGAGAGAGCCCTGAAAGAGGCCCGAACAGACGCTGAAACCGCGCGGGAAAAGCGCGTTCCCTGGTAGTGTCACTACGCGGCTAGGCCCGCCGCCGCGATTTCATGCCTAAATCCTCACTCCGAACTGCCGCTAAAGAGAAAGACTGTTCCCCTCAAAAAGCCGCGTGCGTGAGCCCGCGACAAACGGAGTACTCATCGGGCGGGTCCCTCGAGGATAAGAAGGGACTTCTGAAGCTGCCGGAGGTAATCGCGCACTGCTAAAACCAGCGGGCAGTCTCTCACACTCTCACAGTCTGCCAGCACACTGACAGGCAGACCTCTGTGTGGCGCTGGCAAGACCGGACTCCGGAGCACCCCCCCCCCCCCCGTACCTGTAGCTTGCTGCTCGTAAGCAAACAGCTACGGAACTCCTGCACAGGCTCTCTCTGAAATTCTGATTGAAGCATTGAAGCGGGAGGGGGGAGGGGGAAAAGGCGAGGGCAAAAGATAGTAAGGAAGGAAACGTGAGCCCCACTTAAAGGCACAGTCCTCCAAAGCCCCCTCTTTCCTTTAATCTAAAAAAGATGTAAAATTACACTAATTTAAAAAAAAACTAATGAAAAAGAGATACAGTAACTTAATTGATTCTCCAGTGACCCCGAACCGCCGGGCTCCTATCTATCCAGCTGCTTGGAGACTGAGGTTACTGATGGCAAGAGGCGGATTCCAAGTGGATATACCGGTGACATCAGAAAAAAGGAGGAGTTTTCTCAGTCTCCAACTGCTGGATTGGATAGGGAACCCAGAGGTCAAGGACTAGACTGGTTACACGATCAGGAACACCCTCATTTACTACACATCGCACTGCAACATGCCAAGAAAGTCAAACAAGAGAAATACCCCACCTCCAAAATCTGAAATGTGCCCTCATAAACGCATGCTCAATCCGTAAGAAATGGCCAGTCATCTCAGACTTGATATCCCTCTACGACTTCAACATACTCTTGGTCACAGAGACATGGCTATCTAGCGATGATACAGTCCTCCTCCACCAACTCATACCCACCAATTTTTCCATCCACACATACCATAGAGACTGTCGAAGAGGAGGTGGATTGCTTGTCCTCTCCAAAGAGGATCTCCAATTCAAGCTAATCAATGCCACCAGCACAATACAACTTGACACAATCACCATAGCCAACAAGCAATGTTCCATCAACCTACTGTACAGAGCCCCATCAACTTCCTCTGATGATCTCTCAGCAATAATCGACCTTGCATGCAATGCCCTGAACCCACGCACCCCAAGCTGGTTACTAGGCGACTTCAACCTGCCAGCCCTGCAAGACACTCAAGCCTCTGCCTTCCTCGAGGCAATCAAGGGACTAGGTTACAAGCAACTAGTCAATGAACCTACCCACGTGAAAGGAAACAACTTGGACCTGATATTCGCTCCACTGGCGGCCATTGACCTAACCCACAAACCCATACTGTCAGTTACACAGTCCCCTGGTCAGACCACAAATTAATCAGATTCCAAATACCCGTGCAGAACAACCGCCACATACGCTCCAGAAGTCTAGCTGGCACCCCCAGAGCACCTCTGCGAAGATTCCGACCCTTCGACAAAGAAACTATCTTGAGTAAAACCCTCACATTCCTCTCCCCGACAGCGCAGGATCTTGACGAACTGATCTCATGCTGGGATAATAGTCTCAGCGCCATTGCTCAACTTCCGCCCTCAGACAAACCCCCAAGGAAACGAGCTGCCTCACCCTGGTACTCCACGGAACTACAAAATTCACTCCTCTGCCTAAGGAAGCTAGAAAGACGCTGGCGGTGGTCACGCTACACAGCTGACCTGACGGAGTATAACCTGCACCTGAAGAAGCACCATGAAGCAGTGACAGAAAAGATGAGGCAATTCCACACTGACACCCTGAAACGATCACTAAACAAACCGCATGACCTGTTCAATCTTGTCTGTAGCTTAACAAAAGAACCATCCCCTATCCAACAAAGCGAGATCCAACCCCAGGAATTCGCTGATTACCTGCAATCAAAGTTATGCCGGACCAGTAAGTCCACAACGTCCACCACCGCACATGAGTCACCCTATCTTACACCACTGACCACCTTCTCCACCCCCTCGAAGAAAGTCATCGAAGACACCATCTCTGCTATCAACACCACCACCGCACAAACTGATCCCTGTCCTGCCTTCTGGATAAAGTCGCTAAGCAGCGAATTTAGCCCGTTCATAGCCAGAATCATGGAACTGCCATTCTCAACAGGATCATTCCCACGAAGCCTCAAACACACATCAATCAGACCTCTGCTCAAAAACAACAAATTAGACCCCCAGAAGGTCAACTCATACAGGCCTATATCAAGCATACCACTACTCGCCAAGATAATTGAAAAAGAAGTCCAATGCCAAATACAGGGTCACATCGACACCGCTGCTCCACTGGACCCCTGCCAACATGGATTCAGGGATTCACACGGTGTTGAAACACTCCTCACCAACCTCTTCAATAACAATCACTGGAGTCAACATCATCCGCCAGGGGTTTGCCCTCATCTTTATGGATATAGCCGCTGCATTTGACTCAGTAAGTCATGAGCTCCTCCTGGTACGACTTAAGGAGAAGGGTATTCATGACGCAGCCCTAAGCTGGTGCGAATCATACCTATCTGACAGATGGCAGCATGTAAGATCCGGTGCTTCAACATCAGAACCTTTCCACCAGTGGCAGGGTGTACCGCAGGGATCCTCCCCTCTCTGCCCTGATGTTCAACATATACATGCAGCCCATCTGCACCCTCATCCGATCTTTCAACGTCAACTGCCTGATATATGCCGATGATGTCATTCACAACTGACCAGCCGGACCTCTCCCCACTGACAAACTGCTTTGACACCTGTGATATAGTGGGTCCTTCTAGCCCGTTTAATGAAGCTAAAAAGCCAGGAACAAAAGTAGAGCTGAGCTGTAAACAGAAGCACATGGCTCCTGGTTACCGTGGGAACCAGGCACAGAGGCAAGAGAAACGCTGGTGCTATCATTCAAGGGGTGAATCACAAGGTAATGCAGGACACCTGCTAGGGGGTGGAGTTGAGCACGGCCCCAGAATTCACCCTATTAAAGAAGGTTCAGGTGAGTTAAGTAAGTGGAGTAGGTGGAGTAAGGTAGGCAGAGAAGGAGGTAATGAAGAGCTGGCTGAAGAAGCAGGAAGTGAGGCATATGAGCTGGAGAGAGAAGCCATTGAGAGCTACACTGAAGACAGCTATGCCCAGAGTAAGCTAGAGTCTCTATGGAAAGGAGAGACAGATTCCTTCTTGAGGAGAAAGAAAGAAACCCCGAGGACAGGATATAACAAGGGCAAAGGAGATTGTCTGCAATATCCTGGGGAGCACGGGAGAGACAGAAAGCCTAGGAGGCAAGTGAAATGCTATGAGCAGGGCTTAGGCTGGGAACCTATAGCTATTCAAAAGCACCAGAGAAAACCTCCACCAGTAAGGCTGAAAGGTAAGCCAAAAGGCTTGAATATACTTAATTACAGTGACTGTTTGTACCCAGAAGGGTGGTGCTGGGAAAGGAATACTGGGCCTGATAGTCTGTGTGAAAGCCAGTATTTGACCCAAGCATATCGTGTAAAGCCTGGAGCAGTAAGAAAGGGCGTGGCACCAGCAGTGCCGGTTCAAACATTTCCTTATGAGCAGGAGGAATTGATGGACTGTGAACCAGTGTGTATTGATACTGGAGAAGATATAGATATAAATGGACTGTACATTATCTCTGGCCAATGGAATAGTTTCATTACGGTGAAAGACTGCTTGAAAAGAGTACAGCACAGATAGCACGTGGAAACAGAGAGCTGTGAGGAAACAGTGTGGTTTTGTTTGAATGTTTGTTTTCACCTTGGTTAATGCTGAAGAAAGCCTTTTTCTGTTAAGGAACTTTTGTTTGTCCAAATACCAGTAAATACCTGGATTGTGTTCTGTTCATGGTAAAATCCACCCCGGGAGGGGAAATAAAATCCTTTGGTTGCTTAACCACTTTTTCCACAACTGCTCCTTATTGATTGGGTGAAAAGACTACATTTCCCAAGGGGCATTGCTCCAGGATCTGTAAAACAGCTATTTCAATAGGGAAAAACCCACTCCCTTAACCTCTACTCGGGTGTTTAAGGAGAGCTGGTGACAAATGGCGTAGTAGTTTGGATTTTTGCCTGGATTGGAGGACACCACAAGGACGGAGGTTCCTGCAGCAAAGAGCTGACAGCCAGAGGAAAGATCCAGAGCTCGGCTGACGGTCGGTCAGACTGGGGAGTTCCCTTTTCTCAGTGCCTGACTCTGCACTGGTGCCAGGTAATTGTGGCTGGGCACGGGCGGAGAAGGATACAAGGAGAAAGGGTGGTGCACAGGCATAGTGCACGGTGTTGAAAAAAAAAAAAAAAGAAAAAGGGAATTTTTTTTTCTCTTTTTTTTTTTTTGGGCCACACTTGGGGTTTTTTTGTGTTTGTGTTGCAGGTATCAGGAGATCCAGAATGGATCCGCAAGAAATATTAAGGTGGATGTCCCTGCAATGGGATAAGCAGCTGGAGATGTCACGAAGGGTGCATGACCAAGCAATGGCTGCTGTACAAGAACAGCTGAGACCAGTAAATGCTCTCATAGAACATTTAGCCAAGCAACAGCAGGAGCCAGTGGAAGTTTTTCCAGGTTTTACCCAAGGGGTAGAACTGAATGGTTCAGGATCACTTTTGCTGGGACAGTTATCTCCTACTGACAATGTAGATGATTATGTAGATGCATTTGAACGGATTGCAGAAGCCGTCAAACTGCCTAAGGAGCAGTGGGCTATAAGATTTGCTATGTCTTTATCTGGTGAAGCTTTGTCAGCATACAAGTCAATGCCAGTTGCTTTAGCAATGAATTATGATGCTGTAAAGAGTGCGGTACGAGACAGGTTAGGGCTCACCCCTCTATTCTACAGGCGAAGGTTTAGGGAGGCAAGGTTAAAGCCTGGAGAAACCCCTAAAGCCCTGTATTTTAGAATAAAGGGATTAGCTTGTAAGTGGCTCAAACCTGAGCAGCAAAATGTAGAATCTATGCTTGATGAAATAATGTTGGAACAGTACATGGAAGCTGTACCTGCTGAGGTTAAAAAGTTTCTTATGTTACATAACTGTAAGACAACAAATGAAGCAGCGGCCATGACAGAACGGTATTTTGAGGCTGAATTCTCAAGAACCTCAAAATCCGGCATTCTGGGCATGACGCGGGCGGATGAAGTGAGTAAGAATTTTGAATGTAAAGTACCTTGGAAAAATAGTGGTTTTTCCTCTACAAAAGGAAAATGTTTCAAATGTGGAGATGTTGGACACTGGCAAAAAGATTGTATTACACGCACTGCCTTAATATCTGGTAGTGGGGAAAACCTTAAAGCAGGCTTTTTACTACCGGTCCAGGTGGAGGGCATAAAGGCCCAAGCGCTACTAGACTCGGGCGCTAACCAGAGTATGGTGTCCCAACGGCTCTGGGAAGCCATACAAGCTCAAGTAGCACCGAGTCCAGCAGTGGGGCAGGTGAAAGTACAGTGTCTGCATGGAACAGCCTCCTATTACCCCGTATATGACCTCATGATAGAAGGTTTAGGAGCAGCCAAGAGAGTAAAGGTGGCAATAATCCCACAGCTGTTACATGATGTAATTCTGGGAAATGATTGGCCCCCATTTTGCTGGGGAATTGAAAAGGGAATAGCAGAGAGGACAGGCTATGTCTCTACCCGCTCCCAGGCAAGAACCCCTCATAGGGAGGAGGTGAAGAAGTGGTAGGCCCATCTCACGTTAGGGAAGATTCCCCTGACTTAGAAAAGGGATATGATGAGGAAGCAATAGACCCATTGCCCATACAGACTGACCTTTTTGATACCATGCCCAAGGAGGTAAGGAAAGGAAAGGCCAAGAAAAAACAAGAAAGGCAGCACAGGACCCAAGGAAGGGCTGATTTGGGAGCCGGGGAGGGCTTACCATGGGTACCCTCGGAGTTGGTAAAGAAATTCCCATCCTTCCCAGGGGAACAGAAAGCGGATCCCGCTTTGAAAAGAGCCTTTGTGTTTGCGCAGGAGGAAAGAGATACTCTGCCCCGATTCCTTTTAAAAAGGCATATCCTGTACAGGGAGAGTAATAACCCACTTACCGGTGAGGTGAGAAAGCAGTTGGTGGTACCAACCACATTTAAGGCCATAGTGATGCGTCTAGCCCATGACCACCCAGTAGGAGCCCACAAGGGGATTCAGGGGACATTGGACCAGGTCTTGGCCCGTTGTTACTGGCCAGGGGTCTACAAGGAAATTTCCCGCTATTGTGAAGCGTGTCCAACCTGCCAACGGGTTACTGCCTCGAAACCGAGAGCAGTGCCTATGATACCCACACCTGCCATATCCACGCCCATTAGGCGAATGGCAATGGACATCATAGGGCCACTCGTGAGGACTCCCCGAGGTTTTCAGTACGTATTGGTGATCGTGGACCAAGCTACATGGTTCCCATGGGCCATACCCATGAGAAACACATCTGCCAGAATAGCTTTGGAACTGATAAAATTGTTCTGTGAGGTTGGCTTCCCTCAGGAGATGCTCACTGACCAAGGGAGCAACTTTTTATCGAAATATTTAGCCAGTGTGTGGGATGCTTTTGGCATACACCACATGCGGACTGCAGCATACCACCCCCAGTCCAATGGGATGGTTGAAAGAACAAACCAGACCATAAAGCAAATGCTTAGGAGGGGACTATATGGGCAGACGTCCGAGTGGGATACATTGTTACCTTTTGTTTTATATGCATGTAGGGAGCGTGTACAGGCGTCCCTAGGGGCCTCCCCGTACGAGCTGTTATTTGGTAGAGCCCCCAGAGGAGTTCTCGACATACTCAGGGAACAATGGGTGGAACCAGATAGGGGGGAGACAGAAGTACCCCAGTTCCTCAAAGACTTAAGAAGTCGTTTGAAGAGAACGGCGCAAGCCTCTTTGGAAAACTTGCAGGCTAGCCAAAAGAGGCAGAAGAAGTACTACGACCGGGGAACAAAACCCCGTCAATTGGCAATAGGCGACAAAGTGTTGATTATGGTGGCCGAGGTAGGTCCAAAATTCGAGTCCAGATGGAAGGGGCACTGTAAGGTAGTGGAGAGGGTAGGTCCCGTCTCATACAGGGTAGAGAATAGTAAGGGCCGGCGCCAGGTATATCACATTAATGTCTTAAAACCCTGGCAAGAAAGGGTAGCCACAGTACAATTAGCTATGAAGGAGCGCCACAGGAACCCTACACAAGGGATTACGTGCTGTCCGTCGCAGGCTTTGGCAGCCCGTAATATTTTAAGGGGGGGGATCTGTGACATAGTGGGTCCTTCTAGCCCGTTTAATGAAGCTAAAAAGCCAGGAACAAAAGTAGAGCTGAGCTGTAAACAGAAGCACATGGCTCCTGGTTACAGTGGGAACCAGGCACAGAGGCAAGAGAAACGCCGGTGCTATCATTCAAGGGGTGAATCACAAGGTAATGCAGGACACCTGCTAGGGGGTGGAGTTGAGCACGGCCCCAGAATTCACCCTATTAAAGAAGGTTCAGGTGAGTTAAGTAAGTGTGTGGCAGGTGAAGGCCTGTGATCCACAATGTCTGACATAAGCAAGCAGGCCTAACTAGCTTGACCTGTAAATGAAGTCTGTGGAGAGGCTAAAAGGAATTGCACATCCCCCAACATGCTGCTATTGAAGAATTAGAACTCAGTAAAAGTATTGAATTAACTTAGACAAGCAGAACTGAAAGTTGGAAAAATACAGAAAAATATGTTTGAATGCCCCTGATAAGAAAATACAGCTGTAAGGGATTTAATTAAAATTGCTGACAGAAAGGTTACAGAGCCTTGCTTCCCTGCACGTACTAACTAGCCCAATGGCCTTGGAAGTAGGAAAGTAACAAGTTGGTGAACTGGCCATTGTAATTGGGACTAGAAGGGGGTGAGCAGGTGCTGGGCCCACTCCAAGAACCTAATTGGATAATCATATCAATACCGGGACCAATAGAGGAGGTACGGGAGGTTACCGGGACCAATGAAATGTTTTCCTATACCTAGAATGGAGCAAAAGTCTATAAAAGTTGTTGTTTTGCCAGAGAACATTGCTCAGCCATTTTGAATTTGATTCTGCTTGAGACTTGTGCACAAATAAATGATTTGGACCTTCTGAACAGACTCCTGGTATTATTGGTCTGTCTGCGCTCTGCTGCTACAAGTGGAGTAGGTGGAGTAAGGTAGGCAGAGAAGGAGGTAATGAAGAGCTGGCTGAAGAAGCAGGAAGTGAGGCATATGAGCTGGAGAGAGAAGCCATTGAGAGCTACACTGAAGACAGCTATGCCCAGAGTAAGCCAGAGTCTCTATGGAAAGGAGAGACAGATTCCTTCTTGAGGAGAAAGAAAGAAACCCCGAGGACAGGATATAACAAGGGCAAAGGAGATTGTCTGCAATATCCTGGGGAGCACGGGAGAGACAGAAAGCCTAGGAGGCAAGTGAAATGCTATGAGCAGGGCTTAGGTTGGGAACCTATAGCTATTCAAAAACACCAGAGAAAACCTCCACCAGTAAGGCTGAAAGGTAAGCCAAAAGGCTTGAATATACTTAATTACAGTGACTGTTTGTACCCAGAAGGGTGGTGCTGGGAAAGGAATACTGGGCCTGACAGTCTGTGTGAAAGCCAGTATTTGACCCAAGCATATCGTGTAAAGCCTGGAGCAGTAAGAAAGGGCGTGGCACCAGCAGTGCCGGTTCAAACATTTCCTTATGAGCAGGAGGAATTGATGGACTGTGAACCAGAGTGTAATGATACTGGAGAAGATATAGATATAATGGACTGTACATTATCTCTGGCCAATGGAATAGTTTCATTACGGTGAAAGCCTGCTTGAAAAGAGAGTACAGCACAGATAGCACGTGGAAACAGAGAGCTGTGAGGAAACAGCGTGGTTTTGTTTGAATGTTTGTTTTCACGTTGGTTAATGCTGAAGAAATCCTTTTTCTGTTAAGGAACTTTTGTTTGTCCAAATACCAGTAAATACCTGGATTGTGTTCTGTTCATGGTAAAATCCACCCCGGGAGGGGAAATAAAATCCTTTGGTTGCTTAACCACTTTTTCCACAACTGCTCCTTATTGATTGGGTGAAAAGACTACATTTCCCAAGGGGCATTGCTCCAGGATCTGTAAAACAGCTATTTCAATAGGGAAAAACCCACTCCCTTAACCTCTACTCGGGGGTTTAAGGAGAGCTGGTGACACACCGTATCAAACTGGCTCCAAACACACAACCTTCGAATACAGCACAAGACGACAGAAGTCCTCTTCATCATGAGGAACCAAAGGTTCACCCCCTCCAACCTCCTTAAAGTCAAAGAAGCAGAACTAACTACCAAATCTACAATCCGTTACCTAGGAGTCACTCTAGACCAACGCCTGGACATGAAGGCCCACATAAGCAACACAGTAAGAGCAGTTTACCACAAGATCCGGACACTCAGGCACCTACGCTCCCTGCTTGAGCCTGACGACTTCCGGACGATCTTCCAAGCGCTGGTGATCCTGCACTTTGACTACACGAATGCAACTCTATAAGGGCTCCCACAATCCACTCTTAATCCACTCCAGCTAGCAATGAACACTGCGGCCAGAGTTCTCTACAGTGCTTCCAGAAAGGATCACGTGACAACCATCCTGAGACATCTCCACTGGCTCCCCATCCATGGCAGACTCTTGTTTAAATCCCTACTATTGACCTTCAAGGCCATCAGCAGGCTCTCCTCCAACTCCCTCGCGGAGCTTATCCAGCCTACGCCTTCCAACAGATCCAGGTGGTCCGCAGCAATCAACACACTGATAATCCCAAAGGAAACAACCCAATGCACGCAGGCAACGACAAACAGGGCTTTTAGTTTCTACGCGCCCAGATGCTGGAATGCCCTTCCACCTAACATACGGGCAATCTCCGACCTGGCCCAATTTAGAAAGGCATTAAAGCATCACCTCTTCCTCAAACACTACTCAGATGACAGCGCACATACTGCCACCCCCCTCCACCAGGCCCACCAACAAACACACACAGCACGCAATAAGGCATCCACACCCCCGGGCACTAGCATCAACTACACTTACCTGTAAATAGCACCAAGTATATATCCCTACCATGGTTGATGACGCATACCTGTAAATAGCAGCTTGTATATACCCATACCCTGCAACGATATTTGTAAATAGTTACCCCAGCAATGTCCAAGTTTATGCTACCTTGTTCTCTGTAAATATAGTGCAGCTGCCTGCACTGTATAAATCCTTTGTTGTATGTAAACCGCACTGATACTAAATAGCGCGGTATAGAAGAGACCTTAAATAAATAATGATGAAACGGGAAACAACATAAGCACTGGCAAGTTAGATGCAAGGCATTGATAAGGCAGGCAAAGAGAATTTAAAAGAAGCTTGACGTGTAAGCAAAAATGCATAATAAAAAGTACATTCATAGCAAAAAACCTGTGAGAGTCAGTTAGACCATTAGACGATAGAGGGGTAAAAGGGGTGTTAAGCGAGGACAAGACAATAGCGGATAGACTGAATGAATTTTTGTTTAGGTCTGGAAATATGGACAAACTGGGAAGATATATTACAACTATTTGATAAACTAAAGAGTAGCAGATCACCTGGACTGGATGGTATACATCCGAGAATGTTGAAATAACTGAAATATGAGATTGCAGACCTACTATTAGTAATCGGTGAACTATCATTAAAATCATCTGTAATACCTGAAGACTGGCGAATAGCCAATGTAACAGCAATTTTAAAAAGGGCTTCAGGGGTGAAATGGAAACTACAGACTGGAGAGCCTGATGTCAGCAGCGGGCAAAATGGTATAGACCATTATAAAGAATAAAATTACTGAATATGTAGATAGTGATGGTTTGATGGGAGAAAGCAACATGGCCTTAGCCACGGTAGGTCTTATCTTACTATTCTGTTAATTTTTTGAAAGTGTGAACAAACAGGTACACAAAGGTGAGCCAGTCGATATAGCGTATCTGGATTTTCAGAAAGTCTTTGACATGCTCTCTCATGAGAAACTCTTGGTGAAATTAAAAAGTCATGGGATAGAAGGCAGTGTATTACTGAGGATCAGGAACAAGTTAAAACAAAGGTTCCCAACTCTAGTCCTGGAGGGCCAAACACCATTCAGGTTTTCAGGCTGTCCCTAATAAATATGCATTGGATATACAAGGACAAAGCCCTCTTACAGTCCAAAGTGTGAAGGACTGTCTACGCCCGACTGGAGTGAGGTCTTGGAAAGAAGGTAGGCAGCACCACTTCCTGGTTGAAATGGAAGGGCGATACTACCTTCAGCAGGAATTTGGGGTGCATGCGGAGCACCACTCTTTTCTGGTAGAACCTGGTATAGGGTGCCTCCACCACAAGGGCATGAACCTCGCTAACTCTGCGAGCGAAGGTAAGCGCAACCAGAAAAGCCACCTTCCAATAGACACAGCGAAGGTGGCAGGTGGCCAGAGGATCGAAGGACGGGCAAGTGAGCTGCCCCAACACTACACTGAGGTCCCATTCAGTTCCCAGAGGGCGAACCAGGGGCTTCGATAAGAGAAGGCCCCTAAGAAAACGGGTCACCAAGGGTGGACCGAGAGGAGCTTACAATCCAAAAGATGGTGGAGTGCCGCCAGGACACTGAGGCTCCATGTTCGGTGCACCAAACCGAGAACCTGTGCCATTTGAGGGCGTACGCCTTTCTAGTAGAGGCCTTGTGAGAGGCCAGAAGAATGTCTTCCACCTCAACAGGAAGGTTGAAAGGGGCCAGAGTCACCCTCTCAGCAGCCATGCTGTCAGCGACAGGTACCCCAGGTTGGGGTGGAGAGAGTCCCCCTCCTGAGATAGGAGTCCCGGGACGGTCCCCAAGGGAATGGGGGCCTCCAACGTCAATTAGAGGAGCAGCAGAAACCACGGTTGCTTGGGCCACCAAGGAGATATCAGGATGAGCGAGGCCCTGTTGTGGATAGTTCTGAACAAGTTCTTTTGCAATCAGCGGCGTAGGAGCGAAGGCATATATGAGGCCTTCCGACCAGGAGACAAGGAACGTGTCTGCTGCCATCTTGGAGGGGTGGGCCTGTCAGGAACAGAAGCAGGCAACTGAAAGTTATCAGGGCTGGTGAACAGGTCCATCATGGGTTCCCCCCCAGAGCTGAAATAGTCAACTGGCTACTCTAGAGCCAGCTGCCACTCATGCAGCTGGAGGACTCAGCTCGGCCTGTCGGCCAGAAGTTTGTCCTGGCCTGGCAAGTACACTGCCCGCAGGAGGATACCCTGCTGGATTGCATACGAGCAGAGGACCAGTGCCTCCTGACAAAGGGTATGAAACCCCATGCCCCCTGTTTGTTCACGTAGAACATCGGCACCTGGTTGTCCGTCTGGACCAGCACTGGCTGGTGATGCAGATGGTGAAGACTCCTCGCAGGGCCAAGGTATGGCTCGGAGCTCCAGGAGGTTGATCTGCTGGGTGCTCTCATCTGTGACCAGCTGCCCTGGGTTCAGAAATATCCACAGTGGGATCCCCAGCTGAGAAGGGAGGCGTCTGTGGTAAGGACCCTGGAGGAGCTTGGGGCCTGAAAAGGTACACCTGCCTTGAGATGCTGGAGAGACTGCCACCAGACCAGGGAGTCCGCCAGTAGGCAGGTCAGAGACTCTGTCTCGGAGGCGACCTGTGGCTTGAGATCACTGGTCCCGGAGACACCACTGCACCAGCCTCATTTGGAGGCAAACATTGGGGGGTGATATGGACCATGGAGGCCATATGCCCAAGGCGGTGCAGAAGCCGCCGAGCGGCATCAAGGGACAGCACTGAACATCCCGAGCCAGAGTCCTGAGATGGTTGGCTTGTTCCATGGGCAAGAATGCCTTCAACTGGAGAGTATCAATCTTTGCCCCAATGAATTCAAGACACTGTGTCGGGAGGAGGTGAGACTTGGGGTAGTTTATGACAAACCCCAAGTGTAGCAGAACTTGGATGGTGCGTGTGGTGGCCTGCTGCACCTCTGAGGCTGTGCCTCCCTTTATAAGCCAGTCGTTCAGGTAGGTAAAGACGAAAACCCCTCTGGAGATGGAGGAAAGTGGCCACGACTGCCAGGCATTTTGTGAAGACTCTTGGGGAAGAGGCCAAGCTGAAGGGGAGTACCCTGTACTGAAAATGCCTCCTCCCCCACTACAAATCACAGGTACTGCCTCTGGTTGGGGTGAATGAGGATGTGAGTATAAGCATCCTTGAGATATAAAGAGCAGAGCCAGTCTCCCTGCTGGAGGTATGGCAGCAATATTCCAAGGGAGAGCATCTTGAACCTCTCCCTCACCAGGAATTTGTTGAGGTTTCACAGGTCGAGATGGGCCTTGGGCCCCCTGTCCTTTTTTGGCATGAGGAAGTACCTGGAGTAGAACCCCTTGCCCTTGAGATGGTGGGGCACCGGTTCCACTGCTCTGTCCTCAAAACCACCTGCCAACTCCCTCAGTAGAAGGTCCCGGTGAAGGGTGAGACCTGAGGGGCTCTCCCGGGAAATAAAGGGGAGGTGTCCAAGTCAGGTGGAGGAGGTAACCCTCCCTGACTACCCGAAGTGCCCAGGAGTCGGTGGTCATTGTCAACCACCTCTGGGCATAGAGGGCCAAACGTTCCCCTGTAGGCTACACTCAAGGAGTCAAAAACTCCCCCTGGCTGGACCAGAGCCAGAGCCAGAGCCGGAGCCTAGGGTTTTGGAGCCTTCTGCTTAAGGCGGCCATATACATGTCCCTTGGCCTGCTGACCCTGTTGGGGAGCTGGTGAAGCCTGAAAAGGTGGGTAGTTTCTGTAAGCAGCTACCCTTCCTCAGGTAAAAGGACTTTTTACCCGAGCCCTTCCATCTGGGAGGAGCAGTGGTCTTTTTGGAGAGCCTGGTCCTCGTCATGAACTCTGTCTCCAGCTTGGTAGCCTTGTCGGTCATGGGTTTGCCAAAGAGGTTCTCTCCTTAGTAGGGGACGTCGACCAATTTTTCCTGAACCCACTGTTCAAGGTCGGAGGACTATAGCCAAGCATAGCGGCGTGCACCGATGCCAGCCACCGCTACTCAAGTCGCCAACTCAAAACCATCACAGGTTCTTCGAGTCATGAACTTGGAGCACTCACAGACTGCCTTGGCCAGGTTCTCAAATCGCTGCAAGAGTTTCTAGGAGAGACAAACTGAGAACCCGGCGAGTTCCTTCACAAGATCTCTCAGGTACATGCCCATGTACAGCTGCTAGGCCTGGATGCGGCCAATGAGCATTGAGCCCTGGTATCACTTTCTGCCAAGGGTGTCCAAGGTGCGGGCCTCCCTGCTGGGGGGCACCGAGGAGTTCGTCTTCTGGCTTTTCAGACGATGCATAGTAGACTCCACCACCATGGAGTTATGTGGCAGCTGTGACTTTTGGAAACCCAGGCTCCAGCGGACTCCATACATCGAGACGAGCCGTTTGCTCACCACCGGTACCAAAGCCGGTGTGTCTCCCACATTCGGAGCATCAGCCATTCCAGGATGGGGGGGATGGGCACCGTGAGCAATTCCTGTGGAGGAACCTCGTACTGGAGGATTTCCAACACATCTGCCCGAGGGTGCTCCTGCAACTTGGTCGGGAACGCCAGGATCTTTGACATATCCTTGACGAAATCAAGTAAGCTCATATCCTCTGGCAGGGACCACCATCGGAGCTCCGAGACGGGAGAGTCAGGACGTCGCGGTGGCGGTGGGTATCGGGGGACTCCTCATCCTCCGTCTCCCAATCAGAGTAGTCTGTCGAGGACTCGTAGGAGGGCTGCTCCGCGGACCCCAGGCCCCCCAATGCCCTGTGGCCTGTGTCCAGCATATTTGCCGGGGATTACTGCAGTCCCATCAAGTGGGATTCAGATTGTGACCTTGGCAGAGGATCTGCTCGACTTCCCGGGATGCCTTGGACGTCGAGGGCCCAGTGATCAGGGCAGATGATCCGGTCATGCTGGACAACAGCGCTTGCTGCTGATCTATGAATGCAGAAAAACTGTGTTCCAGTGCTGCCATTCTGGACTCCAGACCAGAAGACTCTGCAACCTTCAGAGCAGGCACCAAGGGACTCGGGCCTGACGATGGCTCCCCAGAAGGGGAATTCTTGACGAGGATGGTGTCTGGGGACCGAGGACGGTTCAAGGTCGGATCTTTTCGAGGGACCTTCGCAGGATGCTCCATCTCAGATGCCATGGATCAATGTCTCGGACTGCGGGACCGGGGTCAGGGAGCACCCGGCTGATCGGAACAGTCCAAGGACGCTGCCTTCAAGGGTTGTTTCTTCTTCCTGGGTTCCCTCGAGGGAGGCCCCCTTTCTGAGGACCCACAACGAGGTGCGGGTTCAGGAGGCTCCGTCCAAAACGTCAGGGCGGAGGCACCGGGGACTTGGGGAAAAACGTATTGTGCTGCTGCTGGCAGCTCTTGAAGGCCTTGCTAGACATTCTCTTGCAGAGACCGCAGGCTGCCGGGTCGTGGTCTGCTCCAACACAGCAGAGACAGCAGTCATGTGTGTCAGTCAAAGACATAATTTTAGAGCACCAATCACACTTCTTAAAGCCACTGGTAGCCATGGAGGAAAAAAAGTACCCCTGCGAGGTCGAAGACTCCAGGCTGCCAGTGGGAGAAAAAAGGCGCGAAAACGTCAGCAAAAGTAAAGAATGAGAACTACAAAAATAGACTGAACTCAACGCCGAGGCAACGAGGTCGGTGGCAGGAAGAGTACCGGTGAAATACCGGATGATGAGTATGAAACTCGGAGAGAAAAATCAACTTTTCCTGGGGACAAGCCAGACAAATATCTGAAGGGTTCATGAAAAAAAGGAGACTGAGCAAGGTGGCACCCTCGGGTGGGAAGGGGACCACGCATGCGTGATGGCATCTCCCAAAGGCTTTCTTTGAAAGCTGGAGGGATGCTTCCATGAGGGCTCTGTCGATGCCGACATCACCCATATGTGAGGACTGACTTCCTGCTTTTTCCCAGAGAAATATAAAAGTAACTTTTTCTACAAAAGGGTAAAACTGTAGGGAGCGGAGAGAGACACCTTTCTTCTTTCTTAGAAAATGACAGCCAACCAGTTTCCATTAATGTTTACTTGCTCCAAAAGAGAGGGAACAAATTCAATATTCAGCTATACCCATGGAACTTCATGGACTACCTGCAGCAATGTTAGATTTCTGTTTATTGCGACCCAGAAAGACATAAGACGACGAAATTAGACCTTACCTGCTAATTGTCTTTCCTTGAGTACTCTCCGGGCCAGTCCAGAACAGATGGGTAGTCAAATCCCCCTCCTCTAGCAGCTGAGGACTGAATGCTGATTCTTGTTGCTAGGATACCTATCTCTCCCCTGGCGACAGGAGGCAGTCTTAACGTAACAAGCAGATAAAAACAACAAAGTGGCACAGGAAAAATGGAGAAAGAGTTACACCAAAAGACTCTGAGCGTGTGCAGCGCGCTGCTAAGGAAGCCGGCTACACTGCTCAATAATAGGCACGGTGACGCACGGACTAGAGCCGCGCCCGAGGAACCACCCACAGAAGGAACCTCGCAGTGCCCCATTCTTTTTTTTTTTTTTTTTTTTGCATATGAATATTGTCTCTCGATTACCATATTTTACCAAACTGACTATGAACAAGACCTTGAGCTCACAGAAACCGCATAAAACACAGCAGGGCGGGATCTGGACTGGCCCGGAGAGTACTCAAGGAAAGACAATTAGCAGGTAAGGTCTAATTTTGTCTTCCTTATCGTCTCTCCGGGCCAGTCCAGAACAGATGGGTAGTACCAAAGCAGTAACTAACCCAGGGAGGGACCTGTGAGCCCCGCTATCACGGCGGAAGCCCCCACCGAAGCATCCTGACGCGCAAGCACATCCAAGCGATAATGACGCGAAAACGCATGAAGAGACGACCAGGCCACCGCTCGACAAATGTCCACCGGCGGAACCAAGGCCGACTCTGCCCAGGACGTGGCCTGTCCCCTGGTAGAATGCGCCCGCAGCCCAACCGGCACGGGTTTGCCTCTGGTCTCATACGCCACCCGAATGGCTTGCTTCACCCAACGCGCAATGGAGGCCTTAGAGGCCGCCTGACCCTTGGACGGCCCGCCAAACAGCACAAACAAACGATCGGACTTACGAAAAGACTCGGTCTCCCTAAGGTAGCGCCGCAGGACGCGGCCCATATCTAACCGTCTGAGCGAACGATCAACCGAAGATCCTGCTGCGGTAGCCCCAAAGGTGGAAAGCGAAATCGACTGATTCAAATGGAAGGCAGATACCACCTTGGGCAGAAAAGATGGAACAGGACGCAAGACCACTTTTTCCGCAGAAAACTGAAGAAAGGGAGGCCGACAGGAAAGGGCCTGCAAATCAGAAATGCGGCGAGCCGAACACAAGGCGACCAAGAAGGCCGTTTTCCAGGACAGCTCCCGAATGGAACTGGAGGAGCGCGGCTCAAAGGGAGCAGAAATCAAAACCTCCAGCACAAGGTTCAAATCCCACGGAGGAATAACCTGCCGGACAGGAGGCCGAATAAGCTTGGCCGCCCTGAGGAATCGCAAGATATCCGGATGTGAAGAAAGTCGAGACCCGCGAACCGGACCCCGAAACACCGCCAATGCAGCCAACTGCACCCTCAAGGTGCTCAGAGCAAGACCCTTCTCCAGCCCACACTGGAGAAACTCAAGAATATCTGGAACTGAAGAGAAACGTGCTCGCAGGGATCGATCACCACACCAAGCTTCAAACACGCACCACACGCGGATGTACGCTAGCGACGTGGAGCGTCGGCGAGACTGCAGCAACGTGGAAATCACCAAAGAGGAATACCCCTTCCGTCGCAAGCGATCCCGCTCAAGAGCCAGGCCGTAAGCAAGAACTGATCCGCCTGGGGCATTGGAACGGGACCCTGCATCAGCAAGTCCGCTCGAGCGGGCAACCGCCAGGGCGGCGCTACTAGTAGCCGCATCAGATCGGCATACCAAGGGCGCCTGGGCCAATCTGGAGCAATAAGGATCACCCGACCCTCGTGAGTGGCTGCTTTCTGAATCACTCGCCCTATCAAGGGCCACGGCGGAAACACATAGAGAAGTTGACCCGACGGCCAGGGCTGCGCGAGACCGTCGAGACCCTCCGACATGTGTTCCCTGCGTCTGCTGAAAAAACGCTCGGTCTTGGCATTGTGCAGCGTTGCCATCAAATCCATGACCAGGTGACCCCAGCGTCGAGTGACCTCCAGAAACATGTCCGCATGGAGTTCCCACTCCCCGGGATCCAGGCGGTGACGACTGAGATAGTCGGCCTGCACATTGTGCTTGCCCGCGACATGGGACGCCGAAAGTGCCACCAGGTGCACCTCCGCCCATTGAAACAAGCGCTGACTCTCCTCCAGGAGAGCGAGACTGCCCGTTCCCCCTTGGCGATTTATGTAAGACACCGTCACGAGATTGTCGGAAAAGACGCGCACAGGCTTTCCCTCCAGCAACTCCACAAAAGCCAGCAGCGCGAGATACACGGTGCGGAGCTCCAGACGATTGATGGACCATCGAGCCTCCTCCGTCGACCAGGAGCCCTGTGCTATTCGAGCTAAGCAATGCGCCCCCCAACCGGACAGACTGGCATCCGTGGTAACCAAGACCCACTCCGGCAGAGACAAGGGGACGCCCGCTAGGAGATGATTGGGAACCATCCACCAGTGGAGACTGGCTTTCACCTGATCGGGACAGCCCAAGCGCCGGGAGAGCAGATGACGCTGCGGAGACCACCGCGAGAGAAGAGCCTGTTGCAGAGGCCGCATGTGCGCCCGAGACCAAGGCACCAGATCCAAGGCCGCCGCCATTAGTCCCAGCAACTGCAAGTACTTCCAAGCTGTGGGAGCACGAAGACGTAAGAAGGCGGACACGTGAGAGAGAAGCTTGCGGACACGGTCCAGCGGTAAGGAGACGAGCCCTTTGCCCGTGTCGAAAAAGGCCCCCAGATAGTGAAGCTGCTGAACCGGCTGCAGGCGACTCTTGGCCTGATTCACTATCCAACCCAGGTTCTCAAGACAAGAAACCACTCGCGCGGTGGCAGCGAACGACTCCTCGCGTGACGGAGCTCGAATCAACCAGTCGTCGAGATAGGGATGCACTTGCACGCCCTCTTTGCGGAGAGCCGCCGCCACCACCACCATCACTTTGGTGAACGTGCGGGGCGCCGTCGCCAGCCCGAAGGGCAAGGCCCGAAATTGAAAATGACCCAGGGGAACTGCAAACCGAAGGAAACGCTGATGAGCTGGAAGGACCGGGATGTGGAGGTAAGCCTCCGTCAAATCGATGGAAGACAGAAATTCCCCCTGATGCACGGACCGGATCACCGACCTCAACGTTTCCATACGGAAATGAGAGACGTGCAGACAGCGGTTGACGTGCTTCAGATCCAAAATTGGCCGGAAGGAGTCTCCCTTCTTGGGAACCACAAAATAAATGGAGTATCGACCGAAACCGCACTGGTCTCGAGGAACTGGAACCACGGCCCAGAGCCGTAGCAAACGCATCAACGTGTCGTGAACGGCCTGTCGCTTGACCGCCGGCCCGCAGGGAGAAAAAAGGAACGCATCCGACAGAGGAGAAGCGAATTCGAGCGCATAACCCTCGCTGATAATCCGCAGTACCCAGCGATCGGTGGTAATGGCGGCCCAAGCGGAAAAAAACTCCTGCAACCGACCCCCTACTGGGAGCTCCGCTTGGACTGGCCTCGCTTCATTGGGGCTTCTTGGCGGCCGCAGAAGAGGCACCAAAATAGCCTCTGCTGGAGCCTCTAGCGCCCCGAAAGGAAGGACCCCGAGACGGAAAGAGACCGCGCTGATACGGGCTAAAACGAGCTCCCCGAAAGCGGCGAAAATCACGCCCTTGGCCTCTCGAGAAGGAACCTTGCTTACCCCCCTTAGGACGGTCCTCCGGAAGGCAACCCCCTTTTGAGTCACCCAAATCCTTGACAATCTTTTCCAGCGCCTCCCCAAACAGAAGCTTACCCTTATACGGCAGCTTGCTAAGACGCGCTTTGGAAGAGGCATCCGCCGCCCAATTCCTCAACCAGAGAAACCGACGGGCGGCAATCACGGAAGCCATCGCCTTTGCGGTAATGCGAATCAAATCATAGAAGGCATCCGCCAGATAAGCAGCCGCCGACTCCAGCTTCGCTGCTTCAGAAGCAGAAGAAGGACCCTCGGAACTGGACGCCTGTTGACTCCACCGAATAGAAGCACGAGAAACGAACGCCCCACAGACAGAGGCCTGCAGCGCCAGAGCGTTGGCATCAAAGGCCTGCTTCAAGAGCCCCTCCAAGCGACAATCCTGCACATCCTTCAGGGCTGTAGCCCCCTCTACCGGAATGGTGGTCTTCTTGGTGACCGCCGAAACAAGCGCATCCACCTTCGGCATGCGCAAGAGCTCCAACTCCTCCTGGGGCACCGGATACAAGCGAGCCATGTTCCGAGCCCCTCTCAAGGAAGCCTCGGGGAACTCCCACTCCGACTCAATCATCTGTTTGATGACTCGGTGGAAAGGAAAACATTTCTGTTCAGACTTAAACCCCTGGAATAGGGGATCCTCCAAGGGCTCACTTTGTACCGCTGGCGGAACAATATTGAGCGCCAGCAGAGACTGCGCAATTAGCGCAGACAATTCTTCCTTCCTAAAAACCCTAAACAAATTAGGGTCTTCCCCAGGCCCCAATTCACCCTCTTCTAAATCAGCCGGCCAGGGGTCCAAACATGAATCATCTTGGAGCTCACCTTCCTCTGGCCCCAGAGCCTCTGCAGGCAGGGAAATGCTATCCCCCCTAGAAGCTGAAAGGGTAGGCAAGACCGGAACCCCCTCTGCAGGTCCGGAACAGCCAGAAAACCCAGCCTGAGACTGCGGCAGGGATCCTGCCCCCCCAGGCAAAGGAGTCTGCGAGTGCTTGAGCAAATACGCCCGATGAAACGCCAAAATGAATTCGGGACTAAGAAGAGGATCCAACACGGCAGGGAGAGGAGATATGGAAGGCTTCTCCTGCTCCACTACTACATGGCGTGATTTGGCCTTTTTCTTCGCCGGCTTAGCCGGCGGGTCTGTCGACGCGGCTGGCGCGGACAAAATGGCCGCCGCTCCCGCGCTTTCCGCGGGAGTCTGAAACGCCTCAAAATGGTCCCCCTGAGAACCGGAGCGTTCGGGCATGACGGAGAAGCGGCCTAAGCCCAACGGAAGCCCAGAAGCACGAAGGAGTGAGAAAAAAAATACCGGCAAAAGCCCCCACACACGGAAAAGCGCGCGCCCACGACAGAAACAAGGGAAGCAGAAAATCAACACCAAAATACCTGGTGAGGAGCCGGTAGCGAGACGCTCACATCGAGCCAGGAAACCGCTGCTATTTGCGTGTCCCGAAGACAGGAGTGCCGAAAAATCAGAGCACCTGCGATTCAGGACAGTAACTGGGGCCCCCAGGTCTGATCCCTAGCAGCACATGGCACTGAGAAGAGGAGACAGGCTCAGTCCCATTCCCTGTGCACCGCAGGGCAGGCACTCACCTCAATAGAAAGTGCTAAATACCCAGCCAGGGCTAAGCACCAACTTAAGGTGAAACTCTTTCCAAAAATAAAGCATAAAGAAGGGCAAAGTAACAGAACAGCAATGGGGAGACAAATCTCTACACATCCAGTCTAGCTGCTGAGGACATTAAGACTGCCTTCTGTCGCCAGGGGAGAGATAGGTATCCTAGCAACAAGAATCAGCATTCAGTCCTCAGCTGCTAGAGGAGGGGGATTTGACTACCCATCTGTTCTGGACTGGCCCGGCGAGACGATAAGGAACATAAGATATGCCATACTGGGTAAGACCAAGGTCCATCAAGCCCAGTATCCTGTTTCCAACAGTGGCCAATCTAGGTCATACGTACCTAGCAGTTTCCCCAAAAGACACAGGTTCTGCAATGCTTGTACTAGGTCAAGCATTGATATCCTGGGTCCCTTCTTAATAATGGTTTATGGACCTTTCCTCCAGGAACTTGTCCAAACCTTTTTTAAACCCAGCTACACTAACAGCCTTTACTACATCCTCCAGTAACAAATTCCAGAGTTTGATAACACGTTGAGTGAAAAAATATTTTCTTTTATTAGTCTTAAATAGTTTACCCTGTAGCTTCATTGCATGTCCCCTAGTCTTCCTATAGTCTGATAACGTAAACAGTCGATCTACGTTTACCCATTCCACTCCGTTCATTAATTTATAGACTTCTATCATATCTCCCCTCAGCCATCTCTTTTCACCCATTCATGAAGCTTTCTCAATTTTGCTCAAATTAGGCATCAGCACAGAACTTGCTCTGTGAGCTAGGCTGCATTAAATAAATTTTGACTAATTATAGTGTGGCGTGCTGTATCATTCACTTGTTATGCACATTTAAGAGCTGTCATTTAACAATTAAAATCTGGAACATAATATAGAGCACGCATGTAACAATACTATAATCAGCAACTTTCATCAAATGGGTTACCTCTATACTTTTAAATTTCTTTTCACTCTTTACAATCAAGGTTAGTTCCTTAATGTTTCAGTTATTACTGCTTCTAGGGACAATGTAATAAAGTTGTGCTTTAGAAATGTGCACTCAGCTTCAGGCAGTTTCCTAACACATGCTAAAAAGTGTTTCGCTCCTGATGCAGTAAACTAATAGAATGCAAATAATTGCGGCACTAAAAAAATATGCACAGGCAAAAAGCTGTGCTCACTACCGCATTAGCTTTTTCTACTTATTTTTATAAAACGTAGTAACATAATATAGAAGATGATGGCAGATAAAGACCAGTATGGTCGATCTAGTCTGTCCAGTATGGTTGAACTTGTCGCTCTGTGCAGGCCGCCCCCCCCCCCCCCCCATGCCTTTGTTTTGGGTTGTACCTGCCCCTCTGTGCAGGTCACAATAAGTTTGTTAAAGTCTAAGATGCATGTTTACGAAAGGTTAATGCATATTAAGTGTCACTGTGCCCACACTTTGGGTACTTAAGGAGCGTTAACTTCATTGATGTGCATGAAATCAATTAGCAAAGTTGCCCCTAAAGTTTGTTTTGATTCCATTCTTATGCTATATAGGGATCCTCTGTGTTTGTTCCATGTCTTGAATTCCAACACTATTTTTACCCCTACCACCTGTGGCTGGAGGGCATTCCAGGCATCCATCACCCTTTCAGTGAAAAAGTATTTCCTGATGTTGATTTTAAGTTTACATCCTTGCACCTTCATTTTATGCCCTCTAGTTTTACATCCACCCCTTCTTTGAAAAAGGTTTCTTTGTTCATTAATCTTTAAGTATTTAAATGTCTAGATCCTATCTCCCCTGTTTCTCTTCTCCTGTAGAGTATACATATTTAGGTCTCCAAGTCTCTTCTCCTACAGCTTCTGGAACAGGCTCCAAATCATTTTGGTCACCTTCCTCAACCATTTAAAGTCTTTTTATATCCTTTGTAAGATATGGTATCCAAAACGGAACATGATACTTGAAGTGAGGCCTCAGCAACAACTTATATAGGGGTATTAATACTTCCTCATTTCTGCTGTGTATTCCTCTCTGTATGCAACCCAGCATATTTCTGGCTTTGACTATCACCTTGTCACATTGTTCTGCTACTTTGGGATACTCAGACACTGTCACACTGATGTCCTTTCTCCTGGTCTGTGCACACCAATCTCTCACCCTCTATCGCACCGAAGGAGCGCACCTAAGGAGCACGACGTGCTTCTTAGGTGCGCTCCTTGGGGCAGCTCCTGCAGGGCTATCCCCACCCTCCTTCTGAGAATACTTACCTGTCTGCTCATTTTATCACTTGCTTGTTTGCGACTTGGATCAGCCAGCCCTTCTTGGCTCCCCTCTGCCTTGGTAAGTCCGTCTCCATTTTCCTGTCATTCGCTCTCCTTTTCTGCCTGTGTTTTCCACTCCATTCCCCTCATGACTGTGATTCCTGTTTTCTGGGGCAACCGCCCTCCCCCTTTCGCCTCCTTCACGCGTTCTCACGGTCCCTTTCATCATCCTTCTGAAAACCTCATTCCCTGCCCGCTCCCCTGCTCTTCCATTTCCTCCCATCCCTGGTCTCCCCCCTATCCTCCCAACCCTGTCTCCTTTCGCTTTGGTCTCTTGAACTGCCGCTCTCTTCACTCTAAAACCCTGCTGATCTCTGACCTCAACCTTCAAGAATCCCTTGATGTTCTTCTCCTTACTGAGACCTGGTTGAGGCAGGGGGAAGATGCACTCTTGGCCCGGTGTCTGCCCCCTGACTTTCTGGTATCTCCGTCCCTCGTGTTGGCCGTGCCGGTGGCGGCGTGGCTGCCCTTATTCACTCTTCCATTCCCTTCTCCCCCATTTCCTCTCCCTTGCTCCGATATCCAGAAGCTTTGCTACTTCGTCTCCATTTCACCTCCCCACTCTACCTCCTCCTCCTCTATTCCCCAACAGCTCTACACCCTGAGCTCTGGGATTCCTTGCTCTCTTCCCTTACTGATCTGTCCCTAGCTTTCCCTCGTCTGATTGTCGCTGGCGACTTTAACCTGCATCTTGACCCCCCCTGTCTCCGCCAGAGCTCAATCCTTCAACACCCTCCTCCATGACTTATCCCTCCTCCAGCTTGTCCCCTTCCCAACCCACTCTGCTGGATAAACCTTGACCTGCTTCTTTCTTCCTCAGCGCCCACTTATCTGCTACAGCCTCTTCAGGCCCTTCCCCTACCCTGGACTGATCATTACTGCGTCTCTTTTCTTTTTCGTCCTTCCCTTACTGATTCCCCCCCCCCTTTCCGCAACTTCCTCTCACCTCCTTTCCTTGCTCTCGCCGTCTAAATCCCCAGACCCCCCAGCAATTTCCCCCTGCCTCTGATCTTCTTCCACCCGATTTCTCTCTCCTCTCTCCCTCTACTCAGGCCTCCACTTGGACTTCCACACTTTCTGCCGCCCTTGATCATATAGCCCCCCTCTTCGTCCCCGTCCCCCCACCCGCCGGCCCGCTCAACCCTGGTACCATCCCGGTCTCTACCTTCTGCGCGCCCAGCTCCGCCGTGCTGAACGCTTATGGCGCAAATCCCCCTGTTCTGACACCCTTTCACGCTTTAAGATGTCTACTCACGCATACTACCGAACCCAAATTCATAAAGCCAAACGGGCCTATTTCTCTTCCGCCATCTCTTCTGCCCCTAATCAAACGCGTCACCTCTATTCAGTCCTTCAGTCCCTTACCTCTCTTCAATCTGACACTAGGTCCTCCCTCTCGTCCCCTTCGCCCACTCCCTCCCAGCTGGCAACCTACTTTAACTCTAAGATAGTTGATCTTCGCCAATCTCTTCCCCATTGCCATCCTCCCATCTCCAGTCCCCCTCCCTATTCTCCCCCTCCCTCCTCTCCCCCTCCCTCCTCTCAGCTTTCTCACACTTGGCACACATTCCATCCACTTACCTCCTCTGAGGTACTTGCTCTACTCTCTTCCTCCAAAAAGACCTCCTGCCCACTTGATCCTATTCCCTCCTCTTGGCTACTCATTCCCTCACTAGCCCTCATTCCTCCTGCTCTCTCCATCATCAACACCAGCCTCTCCCTCGGAGTCTTTCCCGAACCCTGGAAGCATGCTCTGGTCCGTCCCATTCTTAAAAAGCCCTCCCTTGACCCCATGACCCCCGCCAACTACCGTCCTGTTTCCAACCTTCCCTTTCTTTCTAAAATCCTAGAAAAAGCTGTTTTCTCTCAGCTATCCACTTTTCTGGACTCCACCCATTTCCTTCACCCCCGTCAGTCTGGGTTCCGTCCCAGCCATAGTGTCGAGACGGTCCTCCTTGGTTTCTTGAATGAGCTTCACACAGCTCATGATCACGGTGATCTGTCGGTGGCAGTCTCTCTCGATCTTTCTGCCGCCTTCAACCTTGTCGATCACTCCCTCCTTCTGGCTCGACTTCGGGAAGCGGGCCTTTGTAGCACCGTCCTCCACTGGTTTCACTCTTTCCTTTCTTCCAGGTCCTACTCCGTTCTTCCTTCATCTCCCTCCTCTTCTCCCTCTGAGTCCATTCCTCTCCCCTGTGGTGTTCCTCAGGGATCTGTTTTGGCCCCCCTCCTTTTCAATATCTTTCTCACCCCCCTAGCCCTACTTGTTCAACAGCACGGGATCTCCGCATATTACTACGCCGATGACCTGGTTCTTCTCCATCACACTTCTCCTCATTCTCCAGACCTCTCCCCTCTGAACACCTGCCTCACCGCTGTTGCCAACTGGCTCACTATGCACTGCCTCCACCTTAACCTCACTAAAACTCTTGCCATCTGGTTCTCTCGTGGTGACACTTCTCCTCAGATTGCCCCCTCTTTTTCCGGCTCCCCGGTTCCATTGGTCTCCTCCTTCCGTTATCTGGGAGTCTTCTTTGACTCTCATCTTTCCTTCCGCGATCACATTGCTCACGTGTCAAAATCCTCCTTCTATTTCCTTCGTCAGATTCGCGCCATCAGGCCTTTTCTCACTGCACAAGCACTCACCACCCTTCTTTCTCTGGTCATGTCTCGCATTGATTTTTGTAACTCTGTTCTAGCTGGTCTCCCTGCCACTCAACTTCACCGCCTTCAACGCATCCAAAACACCGCTGCCCGTCTCATTTTCCACTCCTCTCCCCGTGATCACGTTACGCCTTTGCTCATTCACCTCCATTGGCTTCCTGTCAAGTCTCGCATTTACTTCAAAGTTCGGACAATCCTGCATCGTGTCCTCTACTCCCATTCCCCTCAGTATCTCGCTGACCTTGTTCATTTTCATACCTCATCTCGTTCCTTGCGGTCCTTCCACCTCAACCGCCTTCATCTCCCTTCACCTGCCCAAGCTCACCTTCAGTCCACTCGTTCCTCCGCTTTCTTTTTCCTTGGCCCTGCCCTATGGAACTCTCTCCCCTCCTCCATCCGACTCGGACACATACTACCTTCAAGAACAAACTCAAAACCCATCTCTTTGCCCTTGCCTTCGATCTCCCTGACCCCTCTCTGTAGCCCTCACCCCTTCTTTTCCCACTTCCCCTCTCTTCTCCTCTTGTCCTGTCGTGTGGTTCTGCCTGGTTTGCTTTCCTGTTAATATTGTAATTTCCTTTCCTCTTTTCACTTTATGATTTCTTTGTTTTTTGTATCATGTAAACCGCTCTGATATATATATTTGTAGAGCGGTATATTAAATCAATAAACATAAACATAAACTTCTTTGGATTTTTGAATCCCAAATACAGGACTTTGCACTTCCTCACATTAAATCTTAGCTGCCAAGCATTAGACCATTCTTCTAGTTCTTATAGATGTTTTCTCATGTTGTCCACTCCCTCCGAGGAGTGCACTCTAAGAACATAAGAAATGCCTAACTGGGTCAGACCCAGGTCCATCAAGTCCAGTATCCCGTTTCCAAAATTGGCCAATCCAGGTCACAAGTACCTGTCAGATTCCCAAAAAGGCACACAGGTTCCACAATGCTCATCAAAGGACAAGCAGTGGATTTCCCGGGTCCTCTTGAATAAAGGTTTATGGACCTTTCCTCCAGGAACTTGTTCAAACCTTTTTTAAACTCAGTTATACTAACAGCTTTTACCACATCCTTCAGTAACAAATTCCAGAATTTGATTATGCGTTAAGTGAAAAAATACTCTCATTATTATTAAATGGGTTACGACGCGGCTTCATTGCATGTCCCCTAGTCTTTCTACAATTTGATGGCGTACAGAACCCATCTACGTTTACCCGTTCCATGCCATTCATTAATTTTTAGACCTCTATTATATCTCCCCTTAGCTGTCTCTTTTCTAAGTTGAAAAGGCCTAATCTTCTAACCCTTTCCTCATATGAGTAATCCTTCCATCCCCTTTACCATTTTGGTGGCTCTTTTCTGTACCTTTTCTAATTCTGCTATATCCTTTTTAAGATACGGCGACCAGAATTGTGCATAATGTTCAAGGTGTGGCCCCACCATGGAACGATGCAGAGGCATTATATTATCCTTGGTTTTATTCTCCATTCCTTTCCTTATGATTCCCTAGCATTCTATTTGCCTTCTTGGCCACTGCTCAACACGGAGTGGAGGGTTTCAACATATCATCCACGACACCTAAATCTTTTTTCCTGGGTAGTGGCTTCTTTTTTTTTTTAACTTTTATTTATGATTTTTAAACAATACAACCAAACCGACACTTTCAACATAAAACAACACCCCCCCCCCCCCCGGCTCTCTGAGGTTACCACAATTAAGCATCATCCAGCCCAAGTCTCTAACTAAAAGTCCTGTTAGTCCCCTCAAACTGCCCATGGCAATACCCTGCCCATCAAGGAGAATCCCAACTTATCTGAGCACGAGCAGCAAAATTGTCCAGCAAAATCCATTTATTTAAGCTACTCTTAGCTCTATCAGGAAAATGGAGTCTACTGTACAACTTCTCATACCTGGCATATTGACAGACTAGATTCCACCACATATCAAAACACAGCCTACTCGCGTCTTTCCAATTTACAAAAATAACTTTTAAAGCAATGGCAATCATAAAATTAAATAAAAAGCAGTTTGCTTTAGTTAAGCCAGGAACTTGCACTGCCGCTCTTAAACAGACCATACTCCAAGATAATATACCTGAAATATTTAAAATAGCTTGCATTCTTACCCATATAGATTCCCAAAATCTCTGAACATAATAACAATCAAACATCATGTGCTTGAGAGTACCATCATACAGCTGACAAGACCAACATTTACCCGTCGCTGACTTATCCCATTTGGCCAACTTAACAGGGGTAATATGAGCACGATGCATGAAAAAATATAAAGATTGAGTGATCGCAGCAGACTTAGAAACTCTAGACACAGGCCCCCATATGGATCTCCAAGCTCTACTAGATATAGAACCCGGAACCTCCAGTTCCCAACTTCTTACAAGTCCCTTTGAGCAGAAAGGGCCTCTATCCCTCAAGTACGCATAAATTTTAGAAGCAATCCCCCCGGAACCAATCATCTCCGACAATTGCTGGAAGGTACGATCCTCAGCAACCAAATCTGCAGCTTTAATTTTAGCCGCTCTAACACTGTGTTGAAGCTGCAGCCAATAAAAAAAGGCAGTCAGGTAATGAAAACTCTTGCTGCAAAGTATTAAAGTCCTTCCAATTGGAATTGTCAAACAGCTGTCCTAAGCTCCAAATCCCACACGCTTGCCATCTTTTCCATGCATACATCCTACCCTCAATTCTAAACTTAGGGTTCCACCACAACGGCAGCCTCCTACCCTTCGCTCCGTCAGCCTCCGCGAGCTGGACCAAAGCCAAGTACGCCTCTTGTGTCGCAGAGACCACCCTTCCCACCTGTGACTTTACAGGATGCTTCATACCAAGGAGCATTCCTACTGGGCAGGGGTGGACAATCCGCTTCTCCACTTCTAACCATACTGGCTTAGACGTCAGACCCTCTTCAGAGGCCCACAGCGCACCTTGCTTTAGAAGGAACGCCTGGTGATAGCCCCTAAAATCAGGAAACTGAATGCCTCCTTTATCTTTGGAAGCTTTCAACTTTTTAAGAGCAATCTTAGGCTGCCGGCCAGCCCATAGGAATCTGCTCAAACATCTGTCCACCTCTGCATAAAATCCTACATCCAGCGGAACCGGTAGCATACCCAACACATAATTAATCTTGGGGGTCAACGTCATTTTAATGGTCTCCAGCCTCCCCCACCAGGAAAGATGAAGGGGGGACCAAGCCATTATAGAATGTTTTATGTTCTGCAACAGATCCTCCACGTTTACTTTAATGGCTTGTTCTAGGGGAACACCATATTTAACTCCCAAATACTTGATGTTGCCCGTTTCCCACCAAAACGGAAAAAAAGCCAGGTGCTCTGCTGTAGTTTTGCTAGTCATAGGAAACGCCATTGATTTAGACCAATTGATTTTATACCCGGACAACCCTGAGTAACGCTCTATCAAGCTCAGAATCGAGGGAATATCCGACGGTTGAGTGAACAGCAGGTCATCTGCATATGCTGAGACTTTAATCTGCCAATCACCAATAACAAAGCCTGTGATATCTTTCATTTGCCTTATTGCTATGGCTAACGGCTCGAGAGCCAAATTAAAAAGCAGAGGTGAAAGAGGGCAACCCTGACGGGTGCCCCGATGCAGCGAGAAGGAACGCGACAAGGCCCCATTTGCTGAAATCCGGGCAGTGGGGTTCGCGTATAGGCTACGAATCATGTTAATAAACTGCCGACCTATACCAAACCACTCTAACGTTCTAAATAAAAAGACTCACTCCAACCTGTCGAAAGCCTTTTCCGCGTCCAGGGAGATACCCACATGGGGAGCGTCAAGAAAATTAGCTCTTTCCAACAAGTTACAGAAAAGCCTAGCATTATCAGAGGTTGCCCTACCCGGAATAAAACCACAATGATCCAGATGGATCAGCTCCTCCATAACTTTGGCGAGCCTCTTCGCTAGAACCGTGGCATAGATTTTATAATCAGCATTCAATAGAGAGATGGGCCTGTAGTTCGAGACTAATGTTGGATCCCTCCCGGGCTTTTCTAATACGATTACTGTCGGCTCCGCAAAATTACCCACTTGCGCTGAAAGTTCACCCAAATCTTTATAATACATCAATAAGTAGGGCAAAAGATCTTTCCTAAAAACTTTAAAGAATTCTGCAGGGATGCCGTCTGGGCCCACCGCTTTGCCCGATGGCATACCGGCTATTGCACAACATATCTCATCCCCCGAAAATGGCTTATCCAACTCATCCGCCTGCTGTTCTGATAGCTTCGGATGCGCTAAGCTACTTAAAAAGTCCCCAACTGCCTCTGGTTCCGGCATACATTCCACAGAGTAAAGCTTACGATAATAATCCGTAAACACCTCTAGGATCTGCTCGGTGTCAACCAGACTTCCACGGCTCTGATCAACAATAGTCGAGATTCGTGCCTTGTCCTGCTTCCTTTTTAAAATGTTAGCAAGCAACCTGCCCCCTTTATTATTTTCCACGTAATACCGAGATTGCTGTTTCAAAAATACCTGCTCTACCTCCGAACTCAAAAGCTCAATGTACTGAAACCAAAGTCTCTGCAACCAGAGCATGATACCTGGATCCGCCTGCCTACATAAAAGCCTCTCCCCGGCCTTAATCTGTTCCTCTATCGCAAGCAATTTGGCTTTTTTCGTTTAGACTCTTTAATGGAAAAGCTGGTAATCGTTGCCCGTAAGAAAGCCTTAAAGGCCTCCCACCAGGCCCAACTAGACTTCTCCCCCCACTGATTAGAGTCAAAATATCCCTTTATGGCAGCCCTCGTCTCCTCCTGGAACAACGGGTCCGCCAGGAGAGACCTATTAAAAGGACCACACTCGCGGCTGCTTGATCCCGTCACCCCAGTCTACACGTAAAGAGATGGCAGTGTGATCGGAAATATGCATACCCAAAATTTCCACACTACATAGACCTGGTATCAGACTTTTGGAGAGAAGAAAAAAGTCGATCCGTGACCAAGAATGGTGCGGAGGCGAAAAAAAGGTGAATTCCCTGTCCCTGGGATGCAGAAGCCTCCAAGCGTCTGACAGCCCAAGGGCATAACTCAAAGCCGCCAGTGCCACTCTTGCCCTTGAAGACCTCTCCACTCTTCCCGGCTGCTTATCTAAGAGGGGTCAAGCGAAACATTGAAATCCCCTCCAACAACCAGCGGAGATCGAGAGTGCTCTTGCAATACCCTGGATAAGTCCATAAAAAACCCGGGATCATCAGAATTTGGCCCGTAAACATTGGCAATGGTAAAAGTATCTTCCCCACATTCTACAGAGGCTAGCACCCATCGACCCTCTGCGTCACTGCGCACACTCAATACTTTAAAACCTAAGGCTTTCCGCCCCAAAATGACCACCCCATTTCTTTTGTGTGGGGCAGGAGACGCCCCCAATAGCAAGAACTGCTTATCTTCCAGTTTTCTCGTCTCCGCCAAATTTAAATGGGTTTCTTGTAATAAAATCAGGTCCGCCTGCTGATGCTGGTGCAAGTATTTTTTTCCTTTTAATAGGACTCTTAATCCCTTTCACGTTCAGAGAAAGGAAGTGCATCGCTCTAGCTACACTCCCTGGCTAGGCCATGATACCCGTATAAGACTGTATGGACTTTACACATTGAAACCATTATTTTACCCCCCTCAGAGAGCCAATTAGAACTCCTACAAACCAAAAATAAACCCCACAAACCCCTGACTGGGTGAGTCAGCACTTGGCCCAGCATGCCACACTCAGACCAACTGTCCACAGCTAACAATAAACCCTCCCTGCGTGCTACTAACCCACAAGACCCACCCGCTTGGGTACCCCAGTAACATCTGCAAGTGTATACACTGCCGAGGGCTCTCCTTGCACCATTACGTGCCTGGCACATAGTGAGCCCTGGGACACATTTCAAAAAACATACAGAAAAAAAAAGTCCCACAGAGTCCAGGCCCAAACAAGGGGAGAGAAGGTACTCCATTTCCAAACTTCCAATCTCTTATTGCATTTGGAGCACTTCTTGATCAACGATGAACCTCTCAAGCGCAGCCGGATCCTCAAAGTTCTTGGTCACGTTGTTGAGGGTGACGCGAAAACGAGCAGGGTAAAACAGTCCGTATCGTGCCTGGAAATGTTGGAGTCTTTGCCTGAGCACCAAAAATGGTTTCCGTTTTTCCACCGTGGCCTTGCTGAAGTCAGGGAAAAAGGAGATTCTATGACCTTCAAACTGCAGATTAGTACAGGTTTTCGCGGCCTGCATGATCTGAACAACCTGCTGGTGTCTTAGAACACATAAGATCAGCGGCCTGGGGACCTTAGACTGCAGGTTTAAAGCCGAGGGCACCCGATGCGCCCGTTCAATCTCAAATGGGCGGGACAAGTCCAGCTTAAGCATTTTAGGAATCCATTCTTCCAGAAACGCAATAGAATTTTTCCCTTCGGCTCCCTCCGGGATTCCAACAATGCGGATATTATTTCTCCGAGCCCTTTTGTTCATGTCTTCTAGGTTACGATCCAGCAGCTCCAGTCTCCTCGTGGTCTTACTTAGCTGCACCATTCTCTCCTCATATTGCGCTGCATTAATCTCAATTTTCTCTACCCTCGCTGCCAGCGACACCAATTGCTCTCGCAACTCTTTGGTAGTCGACTGCAGATCTGATAAGCATTCCCCGTTGGTATCAACGCGACTACGAATCGCCCGGACTTCGGTCAAAATCTCTCGCAGCCCGTCCTCCTGCTCACGCTGCGGCGCCATCTTGAGAGGGGATAACGGGTCCGCTTTCGATCGCTTAGCTCCGGAGTTCAAGGGGTTAGAAAATTCCAACCTCGTCTGCTTACTGCAAGCCATATTCCACTGTCGCTGGCATTAATCAAACACGTCCAATGCCGAACCACGCAACGAGGGACAGGATTCTTTTGTTAGGTCCGCGGGAGCTCTCCCTTAAGCGTCCATGCGGGTCACCAGCTGGCTCCGCCTCCCCTGGGTAGTGGCTTCTAATGTGGAACCTTGCATCATGTAACTGCAGTTTGGGTTGCTCTTTCCTAGGTCCATAACTTTGCACTTGTCCACATTAAATTTTATCTGCCCTTTGAACATCCTGTCTTCCAGTTTATCAAGGTCCTCTTGCAGTTTTTCACAATCCTCCTGGGTTTTAACAACTTTAAATAGTTTTTTGGAATCTACAAATTTGATAACCTCACTCATTATTCCCATTGCCAGGGCATTCATGAATATGCTAAAAAGCAGCAAAGATCCCTGGGGTACTCCACTATTCACCTTTCTCCATTGGGAAAATTGGCCATTTAGCCCTACCTTCTGCTTTCTATCTTTTAACCAGTTCCTGATCTACAATAGTACACAGTCCCCTACACCATGACTTTTAATTTGGCTAGGAGTCTCTTGTGAGGGACCTTTGTCAAAGGCTTTTTGAAAATTCAGGTACACTTCAACCAGCTCATCTCTGTCTACCTGTTTATTCACAGCATCAAAAAATAGAACAGATTTCAAGAGCGAGAAATGGGAGGCGAGGGTGGGTTGGGTCGACAGGAGAACAGACAGGGCTGAGAGTTCCTCATGATATCTATTTTTATCCAGGAGGGGGCTTTTCAGTTCATATGTTTGAATACTGCACTATAATGCCATTTTCTTGATAGATTGCTTCTATGGTCTGTTGGGTACAATTTGTATGCCTGTTCTTTTCAGTACGTGTAAATGTGTTTCTGGCTATTTTGGGTTGGGGGAGATAGGACTCTTCTTGTACTGTCCTGTGAATTACGTGTAAATACTCTTGACTCATGTTATTCATAATACCCTGTCTGTATTTGGTTGTATCGATAACACTTTGTTCTGCTTTTGACCTTAATAAAGAAATTTACACACAAAAAAACTCATAACAGATTAGTAAGACAAGACTTTCATTGGTTAAATCAATGTTGGCTTTCTCCCATTAAACCATGACTATCTACATGTTCAGTAATTTTATAATTTATAATGATTTCTACCATTTTGCCCAGTACTGACATCAGGTTCATCAGTCTGTAGTTTTCTGGATCACCCCTGAAACCCTTTTTAAAAATTGCTGTTGCATTGGCCATTCTCCAATCTTCAGGTACTACAGATTTTAATGATAATTCACAAATTACTAATAGTAGCTCTGCAATCTCATATTTCAGTTATTCAACACCCTCTGATGTATACCATCCAGTCCAGGTGATTCCCTAATCTTCAGTTTATCACATAGTTGTAATATATCTTCCAGGTTTGTCGGTATTTCTTTCAATTCTTCCGATATATCACCTTTAAATACCATTTCAGGCATGGGTGACTTCCCTACATCATCTTCAGTGAAAACTGAAGTAAAGAATTCATTCAATCTCTCTGCTATGGCCTTGTCCTCCCTTTATGCCCCTTTTTAGCCAACTATCATCCAATGATCCAACTGAGACAGTTTTTTTTGCTACGAATGTACTTGAAAAAGATTGTATTATGTGGTTTTGCTTCCACGGCAAGCTTCTTTTCAAATTCTCTCTTTGCCTGCCTTATCAATGCCTTGCTTGTCAGTGCTTAAGTTGTTTCCCATTTAGTCATTTGGCTACTTTGTCCATTTCATAAAAGATGATTTTTTTTTTTTTTTTTGCTACAACAGCCTCTCTCACCTTGCCTTTAAACCAAGCTAGCAATTTTTTGGCCTTCCTTCCACTTTTCTTAAAGTGTGGAATACATCTGATCTGGGCTTCCAAGATAGTATTTTTAAACAACACCCATGCTTGATTAACTTTTTCAGCTGCTCCTCAAGTTTTTTCTTAAATCAAATGCGATCATGCTATGATCACTATTGCCAAGTGGTCCCACACCCTTATCTCTTGCACCAGATTCTGTGGTCCAGAATAACTTCCTCTCTTGTTGGTTCATGAACCAGCTGCTCCAAGAAGCAGCAATTTATTTCATCTAGAAAGGGTTTTGCGGCGGGGCAAGATGGAGGCTGAGTAACTCGCGGTGTAAAAGCTCTTCCTTTGAGGTCCTCGGTAGGCAGTGAGGAGTTTTCCTGACAGGCTCAGATGGGACGGTGGAAGTGAAAGGCATACCTACCCTCAGGTAATGCCAGGAAGAGCAGAGCAGCTCAGCGGATTTTGGAGGCATATGGCTTTGGCCCAGGAGCTGGAGTGCAGCCGGAGACCTATGCATATCAGGAGTTTGGCTGTCTCCTGAGTTGCAGACACCCCCCCCCCCCCCACCGCAGCCCAGAAGTGATGTGCTGGCTGGTGGTGTGCTTCCCCTCAGCTGGGCGGTGAGTATGCTTACAAGGGGGAGTGAAGAAGGCCATGCCGGTCTTGAATTTCCTGTCCCCAGTGTCTCGCAGGCTAGTGGAGGTATCATTAGTGGTGGAAGCCCTGACAGTAACACTAGGGAGAAAGGGGCCTCCAGGAAGTTGCTGAGACCTGCACAAATAACTTTAGAATTCCTATGGGACACTATTGAAACCATGAATACCTCCCTGAGGTCTATCGTTGGAATTGTGAGTACTGATTTTTGGGGGTTTAAGAGTCAACTTTTGGAAGTATCCCGAATCCAGAAGAAACTGGGGGTGAAACAGGCAAAGTTGGAAAAAGAGCTTCAATGGCTGCGTGGTTTGGAGGAGGCGAGGATTAAAGAAAGGACTGTGTGCTCTAAAAAGAATGAATACTTGGAGAATCAAGTTCGGAAATAGAACCTGAGATTGTTGAACTTTCCTCACTTTCTGGTTCAGTCACCTTTGGAGATGGTGCGCAGATACTTTCAGGTGGCATTGATTCCCTCGGGAGACCTATCCCCCCTGATGAGGGTCCAGTACCTGTCCCTGGGCTCTAATCCTACTGCAGCTTTAGGGGGCTCCTCTGGTGCTGCCGGGGGACCTTACAGGGTTTCTGGAGAATTCACTGAAAGTAGTAACTGGCCACTCCACCCTTCTCATTACACTGGCTTTGGAATCTGATAAATTGTTAATTCTTCGTTCTTATTTTAGGAATTTTGGGAAGCAGTTTTTTGGCTCTTTTGTTTGCATTTTTCCCAAGTTAGCACAAGATACCCAGGATAGGTGAGAGAGTTCCTAGGATATAAATCCAGGACTCTTTCCCTTGTTGAGTCTTTTTTGTTAAAATTTCCTTCTAGATGTTATGTATCTTATCAGGGGAATAACTTTATGTTCCTTGAGCCACAACAGCTCCTGGAATTCCTTGTAGCTAGGAAGGGTGTAACAACTGCAGTTGAGTCCCATACAGCTGATGCATAAGTCTCCAGTCAGCCAGTATATGCATATTACAGTTTGGTGAGGGTGTTGCCTTACTGTTAATCATTTTCCAGTAGCCCCGCTATTTCTTGTTTCTTTGTGGGCTAATATAATGGCTTTGTTTTGTGCTTTTTGAACATTTTTAACTAGTAATTTAGAAAGTAACTTAGAAAGATTGAAAAAAGATGGCGGAAAACTAACTCAAATAATGACAGAAATTTATACAATGAGAAACTAGACTACTACAGAAAAACAATAAATGCATCTAAAAAAGCCTTTCATACAAAATTACTAACAAATTCCCTCAATCGTCCCAGAGAATTATTTGAAATAGTTAAAAAAGTATCAAACCCTCCTAATACAGATGTCACCCCTATTAACACACAAACTCTTGCTGACTATTACATAACTAAGCTCTCTCCACTATCAGACCCTCCAATTCCACTAATTTACTCCAACCCAAAGCCTGATCACATATGGGATAAATTTCATACTGTAACACTAAAAGAACTGGATAAGGTGATCTCAGATATTAACACAACCACTTCTAGTCTTGATCCCTGCCCAGTTAACTGGATCAAAAATACTAAACCACTCCTAGCGCCTTACATTCTAAAGAGTAAATTAGACTTACCTGCTAATTGTTGTTCCTTAAGGAACTCTAGTCCAGTCCCGGAAAGATAGAGTTGTCAACCTCCACCAGCAGCTTTGGAGACTGAAAGATGTCATCGTCGTGATGTCACTGGTATAAATAGGCTCGCTCCGCCCCCTTTCACCAGCACCTATTGACAAAGCAGACTCAGCAGAGCAACAAATAAGTAGCTATCTCAAAAACCTATATAAAACAATATGTACAGATAGAGATATATCTCTAAGGAAAGGACAGGGCGACGTGGAACGGAAGGGCGAAAGCCCGGTTCCCCTGCGCCCTAGCCGCGTGCAGCCTACACCACAGAGACCCCCTCAGAGAGCGCTTCCCATCTCTGCCACCCCCAGAGCGCCCTGTGTGTACGGATTTCTACTCTCGGGACTAACTGTTCCCTTTAGTAGTTTTCTTTTCTTTTTTTTTTTTTTTCAGCCGCACGGGTTCAACAGCTGTCAATCTCACTCTCCCCGCCTGTGCACACTTCAGGCTGGCTAACACCCACCGAACGGGAGGGATCCGGGACTGGACTAGAGTTCCTTAAGGAACAACAATTAGCAGGTAAGTCTAATTTACTCTTCCTTAGCGTCCCTCTAGTCCAGTCCCGGAAAGATAGAGGATGTAACAAAGCAGTAAACCTCAACGGGAGGGGCCTGAAATCCCAGCCTGAAGGACGGCTGACCCAAAGCAACTATCCCCGCGCCGGCACATCTAAGCGATAATGCCGAGCAAAAGAATGTAACGAGGACCAGGTCGCCGCCCTACAAATATCCGCCGCCGGCACTAGGCTGACCTCCGCCCACGAGGCCGCCTGTGCTCGCGTGGAATGCGCTCGCAAACCGACCGGCACCGCTTTGCCTCTCAAAATGTAGGCCGATGCAATCGCCTCCTTCAGCCACCGAGAAATGGAAGACTTCGCCGCCGCCTCGCCCTTCCGCGGGCCTCCGAAGGCGACAAAAAGCCTGTCCGACTTCCGGAACGACGCCGTCCGACAAAGATACCTCTTGAGCACTCTCCGCACATCCAACCGGTGCAAACGTCCACCTGCCTGAGCTCCCTGCTCCACGGAAAACACCGGGAGCGACACCACTTGATTAACATGAAAAGCGGACACCACCTTTGGCAAAAAGGCGGGAACTGTACGCAAGACCACCTTGTCCGCAGAGAAAGCCAAAAAAGGCTCCCGACAAGAAAGCGCCTGCAGCTCGGAAATCCTCCTAGCCGAACAAATCGCCACGAGAAACACCGTCTTGAGCGTCAAATCCTTGAGCGAAGCCCTTCCTAAGGGCTCGAAGGGTTCACCAACCAGGGCGTTCAGGACCAAATTAAGATCCCACGGAGGAAGAACAGACCTCTTCGGCGGTCTGAGTAACAACACCGCTCGCAAGAAACGACGAATATCGCCATGCGCTGCTATCACCTGCCCTTGAATCTTTCCGCAAAAACAGGAAAGAGCCGCCAACTGCACCCGCAAGGAGCTGGCCGAGAGGCCCTTATCCAATCCAGCCTGCAAAAAGGAAAGAACATTGGACACCGAAGCTAGTAAGGGGTTGAGAGAGAGATCGGAACACCAGTTCTCAAAGATACGCCAAACTCGGACATAAGCCAAGGAAGTCGACCTCCTGCGCGACCGCAGGAGAGTGTCTATAACCGCCGCCGAGTATCCGCAGGCCGTCAACCATGCCCGCTCAAGAGCCAAGCCGTAAGCGAGAACCGACCCACCTGAGGCATGCGCAAGGGACCCTGAAGCAACAGGTCCTCCCTTAGAGGTAACCTCCACGGTACGTCGGCTACCAGACGAACCAAATCTGCATACCACGGTCTCCTCGGCCAATCGGGCGCTACTAGAACCACCTGGCCCTTGTGCCGCTCGATGCGCTGAACCACCTTGCCAATTAGCGCCCAGGGAGGGAAGACATACAGTAGACCCTCCGCAGGCCACTGCTGCGCCAAGGCATCCAGGCCCTCCGCCATCCACTCTTTCCGCCTGCTGAAGAATCTCTCCACCTTTGCCGACCGCAAGGTTGCCATGAGATCCATCACCGGAAGCCCCCAACGGCGCACAATCATCGCGAAAACGTCCGGGTGCAGGGCCCACTCCCCCGGATCCACGCGGCACCGACTCAGATAACCCGCCTCGACGTTGGCGACTCCGGCGACGTGCTGAGCCGACAGAGCCTGTAAATTCCGTTCCGCCCAAGCCAGCAGCACCCTCGCCTCCTCCTCTAGGGCCGCACTGCCCGTGCCGCCTTGCCAATTTATATATGCCACCGTGGTCGCCTTGTCCGACAGCACGCGCACCGCCGCTTGCCCCAGCTTCTGCTGAAAGGACAGAAGAGCCTGAAACACTGCTCGCATTTCCAGACGGTTGACGGACCATAGTCGTTCCTCCTGCGACCACGTTCCCTGCGCAAATGAGCCTTCGAGATGAGCCCCCCATCCCGCGAGACTCGCATCCGTCGTGAGCAACCGCCAGCACGGAGGCTCCAGGGGGACGCCCTGCGTCAGGCTGTCGGGAAGCAACCACCAGAGCAGACTGCCCTTCACCGCCGCCGGACAGGACAGACACTGTGACAACGCATCCCTCTGATGAGACCAGCGCCTGAGGAGAGCACTCTGCAACGGCCACATGTGAGCCCTGGCCCACAACACTAAGTCTATTGTAGCCGCCATGGTCCCCAGTAACTGCAGGTACTGCCAAGCCGTCGGCGCTCGAAGCCCCAGAAACCGACGCACCAGGTCGCGCAAGGCCTGCGCCCTTGCGCTGGGAAGAAAGACCCGTCCTTGTCGAGTCTCGAAGCGCGCCCCCAGGTACTCCAGGCTCTGTGAGGGGGACAGCTGACTCTTCGCCTCGTTGACTACCCAACCGAGGCTCTCCAAGAACTCCACCACTCGAGTGGTGGCCACTACGCTCTCCTCCCTGGACTTTGCCCGAACCAACCAGTCGTCCAGGTATGGGTGTACCAGGATCCCTTCTCTGCGAAGCGCGGCCGCTACAACCACCATAATCTTTGTGAATGTCCGAGGAGCCGTCGCCAGACCAAAAGGCAACGCCCGGAACTGAAAATGTCCCATCGGTACAGCAAAACGCAGAAAACGTTGATGCTCTCTCCGCACGGGAATGTGAAGATAAGCCTCCGTCAGATCCAATGACGTAAGAAATTCGCCTGCGCGAACTGCCGCAATGACGGAGCGCAAGGTCTCCATGCGGAAGTGGGACACTCGGAGACAACGATTCACCCTTTTGAGATCGAGAATCGGCCGAAACGTATCTCCCTTTTTGGGGACCACGAAATAAATGGAGTATCGTCCGGCGCCGCACTGGTCGACCGGAACGGGCACGACCGCCCCGAGCCGTTGGAGACGGCCCAAGGTGTCTGCGACCGCTCGCCGCTTCTGAGGCGCCTTGCAGGGGGAAAGAACAAAGGAATCCCTCACGGGACGCTGAAACTCTAGGGCATAGCCGTCCCGAATGACTTCTAAGACCCACCGGTCTGATGTAATCTGGACCCAGGCAGGGTAGAACTCCCGCAACCTGCCTCCCACGGGCACCTCCACTACCTGGGCCCGCCTCATCTCATTGTGATCTCTTGTTCGCACCGGAAGACTGGTAGGGACCAAAACCCCTGCCTGCCCCCCGAAACCCTCGAAAGGACTGACTCCGCACTGGAAACCTGCTCCGCTGCGTTTGCTGAAAGCGAGAAATGCGAAACTTGCGAAAATCCCTCGAGAGGCCTCTAGATGCCGATGCTCCTCGAGTCTGTTTCGGTCTATCCTCTGGGAGACGCCCCCCTTTGGACTCACCGAGGTCCTTAACTAACTTCTCAAGATCCTCTCCAAAGAGGAGTTTACCCCGGAAGGGAAGCTTACTGAGCCGAGCCTTGGAAGAACTATCCGCCGACCAGTTTCGGAGCCACAAAGAACGGCGAGCCGCGACTACCGAAGCCATACATTTAGCTAGGCCACGAATAAGATCATAATGAACGTCGGACAGGTACGCAGTGCCAGACTCCAGCCGAGACGCATCCGCCATCTGGTCGTCAGAGAGGGAGCCCTGAAGACGTTGAGACCAGCGTAAACAGCCTCTCGCCACCCACGCCCCGCTATGGAGGCCTGCAGGGAAAGGGCACTCATGTCGAACACCTGCTTCAGCAAGGTATCCAACCTCCTATCTTGGCCATCCTTCAATGCTGCCGCTCCTTCCACCGGAACGGTGGTTTTCTTCGTGACAGCCGCCACCGCGGCATCAACCTTTGGAGACTGAAAAATCAACTTATCCTGTTCCGAGAGCGGGTACAAGTGGTCCAAAGCCCGGGTCCCTCGCAACGCCGACTCCGGCGCGTCCCATTCCTCCTGAATCATATTCCGAAAGACTCTATGGATAGGGAACACCCGCTGTGAGGTGCGCACAGCTTGCAACAGCGAATCCTCCAACGCCTCTTCTGAGGGAGCGGACCCCACGGGCATGTTCAAAACCTTTAGTGTCTCGGAAATCAAGGCAGGTAGCTCCTCTCGCCGAAACACACGGACCACCCTGCTGTGTTGTTCCTCCTCCAACAACTCACCATCTTCCAAGTCTTCGTCCGAGACCTCCTCATCTAGGTCCTGTATCCCCAGGTCCTCCTCCAGATGGGCTGGCGACTGCGCGTCCAAATCATCCCGTCGCCTTTTAGGCAGTGCCATCTCCCCTTCCTGAAGACTGGCAGCCCGACTCCTTTTCCTGCTAGAAGGACAGGGAGCCTGAACCCCCCTGTCCGTCTGCAGCAAGGCAAACGCCTTCTGCATCAAGGAGAGGAATTCGGAAGGGAGCCCTGGAATCCCAGCCCCCTGGGACCCTTCTGGCAACAAGGGAACACTGGAAGCGGAGGATGGACCCGCTACGGTTTCCGAAGCAGTCAAGGAAGGAGGGACAGACCCCCTGCCATCCGGAGATGTCTCCGCGTGATCCTGAGAACCTTCCCCCAAGGACTTCTCCATGCCCATGGCTTCTAAAGAGCATGCTTTGCAAAGGCCAGTGTCCAGAAGCTCCCCACGCCGCACCCCACAGACGAGGCAGCGTGGTTTGGCAGGCATGGTAAGTAACAGCGCTTCAATGCCAATAAAAGAGCCTTGCACAGCCACAAGAGAAGCTCCAATTTAAACGCGTTTTTTTTTTTTTTTTTTACACTTTTTTGCTGTGATCAACCAAACAAGTTGTAACTAGCTGCCCCCTAACCACCGTTTTTCAAAACGAAGCTTCTAACCTCTAAAAAAATAACTTTGAAAAATGAAAAATTAAAAATGGCCGCCGCAACGTTCCCGGCGCGAAAAATCACGCGGCTAGGCCTTCCTGATTCCGAAGGAGCTGCCAAAACACCTCACCTAACCCCCAAATACCTACCCCAGGGAAACCCCAAAGTCCAGACCCCGGGAGGAGAGTGAAGAAGGGCAGCGCTGAACCCCTCAGAAGCACAGCCTTCAAAGCGGCATCAGCTTCTGGAGAGACTGTAAACTCCGTGGCAATAACCACTGCCTGCTGCTGTGAGTCTCTATAGCCTTCTACCCGCTCCTCACCCTTCCAAGTGGGTTCGGGAGCGGGGAGGCAAATGCAGGCACACTCCTTTGCTCCTGCAATGCTGGTTTCCATGCGGGGCCAAACCGGGACGGGGGGCGGGGGGGGTTTAGGGAGCAGAGAAAGGAGAAAACAGCCTCAGCAGAACAGATCTCTGTAGCAGCAGCAGGCACCTAAAGAGCAAGAAAATTTAAAATTAAAACAAAGGATAACCTAAAGAAAAAAATTAAGCTCTGCTTATTTGTCCCTCTGAGCCCAGTCCTGGGCTCAGAACCTCCAAGCTGCTTGGAGACTGAAAGTACTGGTGAAAGGGGGCGGAGCGAGCCTATTTATACCAGTGACATCACGACGATGACATCTTTCAGTCTCCAAAGCTGCTGGTGGAGGTTGACAACTCTATCTTTCCGGGACTGGACTAGAGGGACGCTAAGGAATATAGCAAATTTTTCTCTCACACATGGTACTATGCCAACCATCCTAAAGAGAGCCTCGATTAGACCTATTCTGAAAAACAAAAAACTAGACAATCTTGATCCTTCTTCATATAGACCTATCTCTAGCCTTCCATTTATGACAAAGATTATAGAAAAAATAGTATATAATCAACTTCAGGATCACATTGAACTTCATGCCCCCTTAGATTCACACCAATACGGCTTTAGACCATACCATAGTGTAGAAACACTTCTTGCAGTTATCTTTGATGATATTCTAAAATACATTGACAAATCAAAACAAGCAGTATTACTTATATTTTTGGATATATCAGCTGCCTTTGATTCAATTAACCATCGTATCCTTTTTGAAAGACTCAAACAGATTGGTATACATGGCACTATTCTTGCATGGTTCCAATCATATCTAACTGATTGATCGCAACAGGAAAAAATAGGAAACCATATATCTAAAACCTATACGCAAAAACAAGGAATCCCACAAGGTTCTGCATTGTCAGCTCTACTCTAACATATATTTACAACCTATATGCCACATCATTCAACAGTGCAAATTAAAATATGCAATTTATGCTGATGATGTTATGATTTATCTCCCTATGGACAGACTCCCTGGACTTCTCCAATATCAAATCATGCTTCACTAAAATGACGCAATGGCTAAATGAACACAATCTACACATTAACTTCAAGAAAACAGAAGCATTATTTGTTTCTAGAAATCAAAAATTTACCCCTCCAACAGAAATAAAAATTGAAAACATAAGCATCCCCATAAAAGATGAAATAAGATACCTTGGCGTTATCATAGACAGAACGTTAAGTCTAACAACACACATCAGGAATACAACACACACAATATATAATAAATTAAGATATCTTAAAAATCTAAAACCATTATCAAATCTGGACTTCAGATCAGTCCTTCAAGCCCTGATCCTGCCTCACTTAGATTTTAGTAACAATTCTTCAAGGTATTCCAAAACATGCTTTACACCAACTAAAAGTAGCATAACATGTTGCTGCAAGAATGCTTATAAATGCAGGTCCAACTGAACACATAACTCCTATACTGTACAAACTTCACTGGTTACCTATACAAAGTAGGATAAAATATAAAGTTATCATAACAACGTTCAAACTGATAAGAGATATAGCCCCATCATATCTAACTGATCTACTGACAATTCATTCAAGGACCAGAACAGTGAGACAAAGGAACCTGAACACACTACTTGTTCCAAACAACTTTTCAAAACTCAATAAAATTACAACAAATAGGGCATTCAGCTTCAATGCTCCTTTAATATGGAATGCTCTGCCGGATAAACTCAAAGATATCACAGATCTTTCAGCATTTTGAAAAGATCTTAAAACTCACTTATTTATAGAGTACTTTGGAGACTCATTCCCAATAGATGAAATATTTCCCACTTAAACTCATGTATACTCATATTCATTAATTCACAACTTACTTTTCCTTTTTCTTACTCTATCTTACAATACCCAATTCTACACATTATCACATTTACTCTTTACACTAATAATTCTAGTGAACTACAATACATTTTTCCTTGCTCAGATAAGATTTTTGAAATTTGTAAATATTTAAATCTGTATATATGTTTAAACTATCTATATACCTAATCAGCATTTACTCAGCATTGTAACCCTCAAATTACCTTTTTTTATTATATACAATTTAATGTTCACTGTAATTTCAATTGTTTGAATAAGTTTCAATGTAATGTTCAAGTTTTGTTCTATGTAAACCGCTTTGATTTTTCTGAAAGGCGGTATATAAAACCGTTCAATAAATAAATAAATAAATAATTATGTTTCAATGCTATGATTTATCTTTCATTGATGTATATATACCTGGATGTTACTGTTAAACTGCAATAAATAAAAATTATTTCATCTAGAAACTTTATCTCCCTAGCATGTCCTGCAGAGACACTGAAGCAGTCGATATCAGGGTAATTGAAATCACCCATTATTACTGTGTTGTAACATTTGTTAGCTTCCCTGATTTCTTTTAGCATTTCATCATGCATTTGTTCATTCTGGCCAGGCGGTCGGTAGCAAACCCCCACTGCCATCGCCTTCCCCTTTTTACATGGAATTTCTAGCCATAGTGATTCTACAGTGTATTTTGTTTCATGCAAAACTTTAATCCTGTGACTCAATGCCCTTCCTAACAGAGCGCAACCCCTCCACCAATTTGATCTATCTTTTCACTGCAATATAGTTTGCACCCAGATGTGACAGGGTCCCATTGATTGTCCTCCTTCCAACTGGCCTCTGTCATTTGCAAAAGGCGAACTTTCCCTTTTAAAGGCACTGAACAGCATCAGTCCCAGGACAGATCCCTGCGGCACTCCATTACTCACTTCCTTTTTTCTGAGTGAATTCCATTTACTATCACCCTCTCTCATCTGTCAACCAATTTCAACACTTTGCGACTATCTACCCATGGGCCCCCCCCCTTTTTATAAAATAACCCTCTGTGTGCTGGAAGGTCATATTTTTGATGGTGGTAATTTAGAAGGTATTCATATATACACACCACACCTCTTCCATTCAAAACCATAAAACCATCTAATGGAGTCTCTATTAGAAGTCAAGATTTGTATTACATTATCAGGCAGATTCAGGACATCTATAGTTATCCTCTCAAAATCTGGGCTGTGAGGGATAAGAACCTAATGCCAGGATACAATGTCCCCTGTGCAATCAACATTGCAGAACAAACCAGTTATATTAAATTCCTTATAGATAATTCCTGAAAGAAAGGGAACCAAACCTGCTTTGCCAAAACAGGGCTATGAGGTATCATAGTTTACCAGTACTGTGAATTTTAACAGTCTTCGCTAGAGTAAAACTGGAGGATGATGCACTTACAGAAGACTCTCTCCTTACCCCCAGTCTACAGTCTAGAAGGAAAGCATTGAGTAAAGTCATCTCTGAGTCCCTATCATAAAGCAGAACTGAGGGACGATCTTGGTCTGAGGAGAAACAAAGATCTATTGCAGGTGTTCCCCAATCACAAATCATGTTTTCCGAGTCCATGGGCCAATTATGTAGCTGTCGTAACTTGGCTCAGCTTGTTTACTACAGCAGTATCTTTCCCTGCCAGATATGTGGCTCAGAGTTATCCTGCGGGAGTTGGCTCAAGCCCACATTCTTACAACTTCTTAACACAAGAGGTAACAATCTGTGCTCCCCTTTGCTCATTTATTAACTATACAGTCACTTAATTGTTTGTCTACGTCTTTGAAAGTCTTCAGAATGGTTCACACTGCCCTTAACTCTGGGAAATTTATCTGATGAAAGTTCTCCCAGGTCGAAAAGCGACCCCGACTATCATCCATCTACAGCCCAGTTTGGATTCATCTGTGGTGAAGACAATTTGTGCAAGAGGAATCTGAAAAGGAATGTCCTTGGCCAGATTTATTCAGTCCAAAGAGCAAGACAGGGACCCTTGAGACAAACACAGACGCGAGTACACTGCCTGTCCAAGGTCCATTGGGCTGGTATCATTTTGAGAGGCACCAGAAGATTTTTGTACTGTTGATGCCCTATACCAGGGGTGGGCAATTCCGGTCCTAAAGGGCAGCAGACCAGTCAGGTTTTCATGATATTCCTAATGAATATTCATGAGATCTATTTGCATCCACTGCCTTCCATTGTATGGAAATAGGTCCATGAATATTCATTAGGGACATCATGAAAATCTGACTGGTCTGCGGCCCTCCAGGACTGGAATTGCCCACCCCTGCCCTATACGGTAACAATTCAACATGCCCCATGTTGATGCTTGCTTGCTGTCAACTTCTTCAGCACAAAGACCAACCAAAACCGTGGATTGCAATGGAAGAACTATTTATTCATTAAAAATCAGCCAGGCCCGACACAGGCCGTGTTTCGCAACAACTTCCTCAGGGGCTAATGGCTAAACACACAAACATAAATAAAAATTAAAGAATATAATAAATACATTTATAATATGAATAATGCAAGGATTAAGAAAAACGTCAGATTACATTAAATATTTAGCAGAAATCAAAAAATATGGACATTGAGAATAAATTATGAATTACTTGAACAAGTACATATAAACAATAGTACGGAACTATAAATAAAACCATATATAATGAATGTATCATAGATATATCATAAAAATCATGTGAACATTCCTAAATAAACATATTAATAACAACCAATAAATAAATAGTAATGTATTAAAAAATAAATAATAAATGAAAAATGTTATCAAAATTAAAACATTGTATGAAAGACTCAAGGATACTACAGGAGTGTGACAACGAACTTGCAGGGGCACCAAAAAAGGGGAGGAAAAAAGTTTCTGGAGAATAGTCTAAAAAAAAAAAATAATAAATAAATGACCAAACACATGATATGTATAAAAAATATGATGAATAAGTAATGATTATACACATTACAATTAAAAGAATAAAAGAAATAAGAAGAGAAGTAAAAGAATAAAACTAAAACACGAACAATTACATGCCTGTTGTAAATTCTTTTTCTATATCTTGATAGATGTTCTAGGTGAATCTAACCCAGGACACTCAAGGGTTACACATACCATATATCTTGTATATCAGATTTACGATTTTTTGTCATTAAAAAGGTGAAGCTAAATTGGCGGGGAGGAGATGTTGATAGAACCATTCTGCGGTTAGAACAACGTTTCATTTTTTCGCTGAACAGCTTACATCCGTATGGACTTAATATGGAACGAGACCTGTCTGTTTTCTTATGAAATCACGGTTCCTCTTCTCTTCTCTTATGTTTGTCACATCATTAGTTTATTATGATTTAAGGTTTTTTCAAGTTGGCACAACCCCCTGGTTTTGCCTCTTTGGATGGATAATTCCTTTCAAACATACTCACCCCTTTGACCATTTCCCTTACTTCCCTTCTCCCTTCCCCTCCCTATCCCCCCTCTCCTTCCTTCCCTTCTCTCTCCCCCCCTTTCCCTCCCCCTCCCCTTCCCCCCCTTCTCTTCCTCCCCCCTCCCACCTCCCCCCTCCCCCTCCCCCTTCCTTTCCCTTCCCCTTTCTCCCTCCCCCCTCCCCTTTTCCTTTTCTTTCTCTCCCCCCCTTTCCCCTTTCCCCCTTCCCCCCCTCCCCTTCTCCTCCCCCTTCCCCTTCATATCTCATATTATGTCTAATTAATATACAGCGCATACGCTGACTTTTAGAGATATATCCATATAACAAAGAAGCTTTCATAATTAAGAATTCCTTTTCACACGATATCGTGGGTAGCCCCCCTTGCATGGTCTCACAATGATGGTATGATATAGGTTATTACTTTGGATTTCTATTTGGGATGAAAAACAATCTTTTTAGGTGTCTTTTGGGCTGATCCCTCTCAAAGAATGGGCCCTGTGTACCTGGTGTTTTGTAAGGGTTTCATTGATATTTATACGCCCTTAACAGAGATCCTAATTTATTTGTGGTAAAGTTCCTCCCGTTTTAATGATTGTTACATCCTGATCGTTATTCATTCTTTTTTGCTTACGGTTTATTTTTAGCTTACACAATTTCCTCGATAAGTTCTTCAGTTGTTCTTTGTAACATTAGCATTTTTAAAGATCATTTACATATGTCATTTACATATGACGTTTGCATGCTAATTATCGCCCTTACAAATTCACACAGCGCGCATGCGCTGGCGTTTTATTGTAATGTATGAGCAAACAGTACATTCGCCGCGTTTACTTTGCTGTGGTTGACGTGTTCAGTGTTGTACACACACTTCGGGTAAGTGCAATTCAATCCCTCGGTCATATATATTTTTTAAGAATATTATTTTTAGCTCATACACACCTGAAGAGACTACCTCCTTTCCATTAGAATTTCTAGGGATCATTTATATATGCCATTTGTATCCTAATTATCGCTAGTACAAATTCACACAGCGCGCACGCGCTGGCATTTTATTATAATGAATGAGGAAAGAGTACATTTGCCGCGTCTATTTTGTTGTGGTTGACATGTTCTGTGTTGAACACACACCTCGGGTAAGTGCAATTTAATCCCTTGCCCATATTTTTAAGAGTGTTATGTTTAGCTTAGTGCATATAATTTGGTTATGAGTCATGAGATGGTTCCATTGCAACACCCTTTCTCTTAGGAGAAAATACTTCTAAAGAAAAAATAGGTATCAAAGTTTTTTTGATGAACCCTTCCTTATATGGTCTAGTTAAAGTGCAGTGAGAGCCTTAGACATATAGTCGTGTACACAATCGACTACCTGCTCTTAGCTGTTTATCGCCCTTTTAAACAATTGCGTATTCAACACTTATTAATTTTTGGTTTTTTATGGGACATTTATAAAATAAGACTGAGGACAGTTAAGTTACAGATTTCTTATGTCCTAGTTCAGATCATGGAACATAATTATGGTGTTACACAATGTTTAAAGTCTCATCACTACTTTTTAAGAGGGATTCTTGTGCCGTCATGGTATTTGAAAATTTTTTTTTTACAAATGTGATTTCATTTACTACGGGTTTTTTACCAGTAACCCCCCTTCCCCTCCCCCTTCCCCCTCCTTCTCCCCCCTTCCCCCTCCCCTTCCCCCTCCTTCTCCCCCCTCCCCCTCCCCTTCCCCCCCTCCCCCTTCCCCCCTCCTTTCCCCCCCCCTCCGCCTCCTCCCCCCTCCCCTTCTTACCCCCTCCCCCTCCCCCTTTTTTTGTAAATATGGCGTAGTGTTTAGTTATATACTCTTTTTAGGTAGCAAGTTTTTTCGATTTTTTCTTAAATTGAGCTCCTCTAAATTTATTATTTATTTATTTATTTATTACAGGCTCTTATATACCGCTCTATTCAGCATCAGCGCGGTTCACAATATAACAACAGACCAGAACAACAAACTGTTTGGTTTTACAGAGAACAGGTCAGAGAACTTGGATAAAACATGGGACGTCATTACTGCAACTATTTACATGTATATACATAACAGGATTTGTTCTTAGTTTGGGTAGTGATCGAGATTGGTTAGCTGGTCTAGTAATATTGGGGGAAAAGGTGGGATTTGAGTGCCTTTCTGAAAAAGCGTAGTTACTCACCTGTAACAGGTGTTCTCCAGGAGCAGCAGGAATCAGTCCTCACTTATGGGTGACGTCGGCGCCGACGGAGCCCTCGCGGAGCAATTTTCCCCAGCTTTCAAAGAAAGCCTTTGGGAATTGCAGCGCGCATGCGCGGTCGTCTTCCCGCCCGAGGGTGCCATCTTAGCCAGTCAGATGACATAGCTAAAAAAGACAGCATAAAAATTTCCAAAAAGAACATAAGCAGACGATTGCAACTCCAAGGGGAGGAGGGAGGGTAGTGAGGACTGATTCCTGCTGCTCCTGGAGAACACCTGTTACAGGTGAGTAACTACGCTTTCTCCAGGACCAAGCAGGAAGTCAGTCCTCACTTATGGGACTCCCAAGCTCAAGGCTACCGGAGACCCTAAGCACAAAAATGAGCTCCCTCTAGCTCAGCAGCACAGAAGGATAGAATCTTCGCTGAATTATCACCCACCGGTAGCCCACATCCGGGATGGAGGGTAGGAGTTGCTCAGACCTCAAAGAGATTACGGAGGACTGCCTGTCCGAAAGCACTGTCCCTACGGGACTCCCTCTCGAGACAGTAATGGACCGCAAAAGTCTGGCTCGAAGACCAAGTAGCGGCCCGGCAGATGTCTGCCAGCGGAACAGAGCGGAGGTAAGCCACTGACGTGGCCTTTGCCCGAACGCAATGAGCCGTGACTCGACTTTCTAAGGAGAGTCCGGCTGCCCCATAAGCCCAAGAGATACAGTCCGCAACCCAGATGGACAGAGTACGCTTGGAGACCGGGAGCCCCAATTTATTGGGGTCAAAAGACACAAAAAGCTGAGCAGCTTTACGGTGCTCCCGCGTACGGTCAAGGTAGAAGTTCAATGCCCTTCTACAGTCCAGGGTATGGAGGACCGTTTCAGCTCGGCTGGAGTGTGGTCTGGGAAAGAAGGTTGGAAGTACCACCTCCTGATTGATGTGAAAAGGGGAGACCACTTTAGGCAGAAATTTTGGGTGAGTCCGTAGGACTACCCTATTCTTGTAGAACCTAGTGTAAGGGGGATCAGACACGAGGGCCTGCAATTCACTTACGCGCCTAGCGGAAGTGAGGGCTATCAAGAACAGTGTTTTCCAAGACAGAAAACGTAGAGAACAGGTAGCCATAGGTTCAAAAGGCGGACAGGTGATCCGCTGCAAAACCACATTCAGGTCCCAGTCAGGCGCTGGCGGGCGCAGAGGTGGTTTAAGTAGAAGGAGACCTCGGAGAAACCTCGCTACGAGAGGGTCATTGGAGAGAGGTCTGCCGTCCACTGGCACATGATGTGCTGAAAGAGCACTGAGGTGAACTTTGACGGAGTTGGACTTAAGTCCCAGATTAGAGAGGTGCAGCAAGTACTGCAAGATCACCGACACGGGGCAGGAGAAGGGATCCTGAGACTGTTGGGTACACCAGACTGCAAAGCGACGCCATTTAAGGGCGTAGCATTTGCGGGTAGAAGGCCGTCGCGAAGCTAAGACGACCTCCTCCACCTCCGCCGGCAGGAGAAGGGGAGCAAGGACTACCCTCTCAGCAGCCAGGCCATAAGGTTGAGAGACCTGAGGTTGGGGTGCAGAAGGGACCCCTGATCCTGAGTGAGGAGATCCGGTTGTATCCCCAGAGGGATTGGGCCCTCCACCGCCAGTTGCAGCAGGAGTGGAAACCACGGCTGCCTGGGCCAGCGAGGGGCCACCAGGATCATGAAGGCTTTGTCTCGGAGAACCTTGAAAAGAGTCCGAGAGACCAGCGGGATGGGAGGGAAAGCGTACAGAAGGCTCCCCGACCACGAGATCAGAAAGGCGTCCGCCGCAACCCGAAGGGGGTGTGGCTGACGAGAGCAGAAGCGAGGAAGTTGCCGGTTGTGAGGACTGGCAAAGAGATCCACCGTGGGGAGACCCCACTTGAGGAAGAGCTTCTGAACTACCAAGGGATCCAGACGCCACTCGTGCGGCTGGAGGACCCTGCTGAGTTTGTCTGCAAGGCAATTTTCTTGGCCCGGGAGATAAACTGCCTTGAGGAGAATGCCGTGACTGACGGCCCAAGAGCAGAGCTTCTGTGCCTCCCGGCAGAGGAGGAAGGAGCCCGTGCCCCCCTGCTTGTTCACGTAGAACATGGCAACCTGATTGTCCGTCTGGACAAGGACGGACTGTTGGGAAGTCAGGTGGGAGAAGGCCTTGAGAGCGAGGCGGATCGCCCTGAGCTCCAGGAAGTTGATCTGCTGAGCAGACTCCCACGTGGCCAGAGGCCCTGAGTACGTGCCTCTTGGCAATGTGCTCCCCAGCCCAGGAGGGATGCATCGGTGGTCAGCACCCGGGTCGGCTGAGGTGACTGGAAAGGCATTCCGAATATCAGGTTCGGCTGCCGGAGCCACCACCGGAGAGACGAGAGCAGTGGCTCGGAGACGCGCACTAGGTCTGCCAGGCCGCCCGTGGCTTGTCGCCACTGCTGGCGGAGACACCATTGAGCAGACCGCATGTTCAGGCGGGCATTGGGGGTCACATGGACAGTGGAAGCCATATGGCCGAGCAGTCTCAGGAAGCGCCTGGCGGAGACCAGGGGCTGGCTGCGAAAGCGGTCGGCTAGGTCCATGAGCCGTTGAGCCCTGTCGAGCGGTAGGTACGCTCGTGCCCGAGGAGTGTGCAGCCTTGCGCCGATGAACTCGAGATCCTGTGAGGGGAGCAAAGTGGACTTTGCGAAGTTTATGACAAAGCCCAAGTGCTGCAGCAGAGTCACCGTGCGGCACGTGGCGTTGGTGACCTCCTGAGCGGACGCTGCTCTGATGAGCCAGTCGTCGAGGTACGGAAAGACATAGAGGCCGTGAAGCCGGAGATGGGCCGCCACGACCGCGAGACATTTTGTGAAGACTCGCGGTGCGGAGGATAGGCCAAAGGGCAGTACTCTGTACTGGTAATGATTTCCTGCCACCACAAACCTTAGGTATTGGCGGTGGCTTGGGTGGATGAGGATGTGCGTGTAGGCATCCTTTAGATCCAAGGAGCATAGCCAATCTCCCTGCTGGAGGTAGGGCAGAAGGATTCCAAGGGTAAGCATTTTGAACTTCTCCCGCACAAGGAACTTGTTGAGGTTGCGCAAGTCCAGGATGGGTCTGAGGCCCCCTGTTCTCTTTGGTATCAGAAAATACCTTGAATAAAAGCCTTGACCTCTCAGGTGGTGGGGCACCGGTTCCACCGCCTGTTCCTGCAGAAGACCTGCTAACTCCTGAAGGAGCAACTCCCTGTGCAGAGGGGGGCGCGAAGGTTCTCCCGGAAAATAGGAGGGAGGGACCTGATGGAAGTGGAGAAGGTAGCCCTCTCGCACGACCTGAAGCACCCAGGCATCTGCGGTGATGCTGGACCACCTGTGGGCGAAGTGAACCAGCCGGCCTCCGGTGCTGGGAGGGACCAGCGGGGGGGGAGAGGCTATGCTGAGCGAGTCAAAAACCCCCTCCCTGCTGAGCAGGGGCTGGTGGTGCAGGCTTGGGGGCTTGCTGCCTACGGGACCCGTTACCCCGTCCCTTGGCCTGCTGGCCCTGTTGGGGAGCTGCAGGGGCCTGATAATGGGGGTACTGTTTGTAGGCAGCCGCCTTCCTCGGGTAAAAGGACTTTTTTCCCGAGCCCTTCTTTTTCTGGGAAGGGGCGGAGGTCTTCCTAGAAAGCCTGGTCCTGGTGAGAGTCTCAGTCTCAATTTGTGCAGCCTTTTCCACCATGGGCTTGCCAAAGAGGTTTTCGCCTCGGCAGGGGACATCGACCAACTTGTCCTGTACCCAGGGCTCAAGGTCCGACGACTGAAGCCAAGCCTGTCGGCGGGCACCGATGCCGGCTGCGGCCACTCTAGCCGAGGCCTCAAAGCCATCATAGGCTGCTCGGGACATGAACTTTGAGCATTCCCGAATGCCCGTGGACAAGGCTAGGAACCTCCGCAAGGGCTCCTCGGAGAGACCAGCGGAGAATCCGGCTAGCTCTTTAGCCAGATCCCGGAGATACATGCCCATGTAGAGCTGGTAAGTCTGGACACGACATGCGAGCATAGAGCCCTGGAAGCACTTCTTGCCAAGGCCATCCAGGTTACGGGCCTCCCTTCCAGGAGGCACCGAGGAGTGCATCTTCTGGCTCTTAAGACGATGCATGGCCGATTCCACTACCATGGAATGGTGTGGCAGCTGTGCCTTCTGAAAGCCAGGGCTCTTGCGGACCCGATAGATAGAATCGACCCGCTTGCTCAGGACCGGCGCGGAGGCCGGACTCTCCCACATGCGGAAGAGTAGTCGTTCCAGCATAGGAGGAACCGGCACAGTAAAGTGCTCCCTCGCGGGAGAGTCATACTGGAGGGCGTCGAGCTCTTCGGCTCGAGGCTCCTCCTCGGGATCCGCAGGGAAGGCCAAAGCCTTGGCCATATCCCTAACGAAGTCCGAGAACCGGGCATCCTCCGGGGGGGACTGCTTCCGAGGTTCGGACCCCGGTGAGTCCGATGGGACACACCGAGTCCGGAAAGAATCAGGTGACTCTTCCTCCTCAGACTCCCAGACCGACTCCGACGAGGACTCGGTGGGGTCGGCCCGGGCAGGGTGCGGCGCCAGCCGCACCGACGTCGAGGGAGTCGGCGTCGGCGACCTCGGTCCCGAACGGGAGGCCGAGGGTGACCTCGACCGAGGATCGACTCGAGTTCTCATTGACTCGAGGATCGGCTCGGTCTCCGGGGTCGACTTGGACGTCGACGTCCCGGCGGTCGGGGCAGCGGCGCCAGCGAGGCCAGCGAGCAGTGCCCGCTGCTGGTCCATGAAGGCAGACAGTCTGCTCTCCAAGGCCGTCAACCTGAGTCCGAGCTCAGGTGACCCAGCAGCCCCCGACTCGGGCCCCGACGGCGTCGGGCCCGACGTCGGCTGTCGCGGAGGCGAGTCCAGAAGGACTACAGGACTTACCCGGGCAGGCATCTCCGACTCCAGGCGAGGTCGCTTCGGGAGATGTTCCTTCTCCAAGGACCCGGGGCGGCTGTCGGGGCTATGCGACCTGGCCCTCGCGGAGCCAGGAGCGTCCACCGACGCCGCCCTCGCGGGTTTTTCCTTCCGACGATGGTCCCCGGAGGGAGAACCCCGGTCGGAGGAGCTCCGGCGACGGTCCGAGCTGGAGCCCTTTGACACGGAGGCCTCCGACGAGGTCCGGGTACGGCTGGGGTCAGCGAAGATTCTCTCGCGCTGATGCCGCCGACTTCTCAACGCCTTCGAGGACAGTTTGCTGCAGGGCCCACAGATCAGTTCCTCATGATCCGGGCCCAAGCAGCGGAGGCAAAAGTCGTGTGTGTCGGTTAGTGACATATTTCGGTCACACCGACCACACCGCTTAAAGCCACTGGCAGCCATCGGGGGAAAAAGGGCCCCTGCGAGGTCAAAGGACCGGGCTGCCAGGGAAAACGAAAATGAAAGCTGACTAAGTCAGAAAAACCGAAAAAACGCTAGAGGACTCGAGACCGGCGTCGCGAGTCCGGGCGGGAAAACGATCGGCGTCGAACCGAAAGAAAAAAGTATAAAATAAAGAGGAAAATCAACTTTTTCGCGGGGACAAGACGGGGACGTCTGCAGGGCTCCGCGGAAAAAAGAAGACTGGCTAAGATGGCACCCTCGGGCGGGAAGACGACCGCGCATGCGCGCTGCAATTCCCAAAGGCTTTCTTTGAAAGCTGGGGAAAATTGCTCCGCGAGGGCTCCGTCGGCGCCGACGTCACCCATAAGTGAGGACTGACTTCCTGCTTGGTCCTGGAGAAGGGATAGATCAGTGATAGCCCGAATCTCTGGAGGTAGGGCGTTCCAGCACTTAGGGGCATAGAATCTGAAGGCCCTGTTAGATGTCGCTGATAGGCATTTTGTCGCTGCTTTAGGGATAATTAGAACATTAGTTGATATCGTTCTCCTGGATCTGTTGGGTGGAACGGCCTGAATGAGGTCTATTAGAGAGGAGGAGGTGATGCTTTTAGTGGCCTTGAAGGTTAGTAATAATGTTTTGAACAATATTCTGCCATGTATGGGGAGCCAGTGGAGTTGCTCTAGGATGGGTGTTACATGGTCCCTTCTTGATGCTCCGTAGAGGACTCTAGCAGCGGTATTCATGGCGAGTTGCAAAGGGTTTAATGTGGAGTGTGGGAGGCCTTGGAGAATGGCATTAGCATAGTCAAGGTGTGGTAGGGTTAAGGCTTGAAATATAGTTCGGAAGTCATCAGGATCAAGCAGGGGGCGAAGATGGCGGAGTGTCCGGATCTTGAGGTAGATTGCTCTGACTATGTTGGTTATATGTAGTTTCAAATCCATGCGTTGGCCCAAAGTGACCCCAAGGTAACGAATGGAAGGTTTTGATTGGAGCTCGGCTTCTTTCACCTTTATATGGGATGGGGGGGGGGGGGTGAAAAGTGGGTCCCTAGTGATGAAGAGAACCTCAGTCTTTTTGTGTTGAATTCGTAGGTTCTGGGATTGAAGCCATTCAGATACTGCATCAAAACATTTGGCTAGCGGGGAAAGGTCCATATGGACTGTGGAGAAAGGCATGTATAGAAGGATGTCGTCCGCGTATATCAAGCATTCAACCTTGAAGGACCTGATGATATTGCAGACTGGCTGTATGTATATATTGAAAAAGAGTGAAGATAGGGATGATCCTTGTGGTACGCCTTGCTTTTGGTGGTAAGGTGCGGATGTTGCGGTCCCTGAGGTCACGTACTGCCATCTCTGATCAAGGTATGACTTGCACCACTCCAGGGCAGTGTTATTGATGCCTTTTTCTTTTAGTCGCCCTATTGAAAGATCATGATGTACAGAGTCAAAAGCTGCAGCAATGTCCAAGAAGATAAGAGCAAAGCCTTGGCGGATGTTATCAATGCCTGTGATGATGTTGTTGCAGAGAGTGGTAAGGAGGGTTTCGACACCGTGGAACTCTCTGAAGCCATGTTGGCAGTGGTCCAGAGGGGAGGCGGTGTCGATGTGGTCCTGTATTTGTCTTTGAGCTTCCTTTTCAATTATTTTAGCTAGCAGGGGTATACTAGCTATGGGTCTATAAGATTCAACCTTTTGTGGGTCGAGTTTGTGGTTTTTCAAGAGGGGTCTGATGGATGTTCACTTGAGGGCTGATGGGAAGGAACCGGTTGTAAAGGATAAATTCATCATTCTAGTGATGATGGGGCTGAGATCTTGGCGTAGTTCCTTTATCCAGTGGGCTGGGCAAGGGTCAGTTTGTGCAGTGGTAGTGTTAAGGGCAGCGATGGTGTCCTCCATCATGTTTTCTGGATGGTGTGGAGAACATAGATAGGTTTGATATGCATACGGTGTCTTGAGAAGGGATTGTTGCAATGTTGTTGGTTTGAAGCAGCTTGGATTGCAGGTAATCGGCGAAAGCTTGGGGTTGAATGGGTTCAGGATGTTCTGGTGATGGTTCCTTAGATAAGATCTTGACTAAATTGAAAAGATCACGTGGTTTATTTAGTGATCTTTTCAGCGTATCGGTATGGAATTGTTTCATCTTGGCCATGACTGACTCTCTGTGCGCAGATAGATGTACTTTGTAGGCTGCTTGGTCTTCTGAAGAGTGTGAGCGACGCCATCGTTTCTCCAATCTTCTTAGGTGTGTGAGGGAGGCTCGTAGGTCAGGGGAGAACCAAGGAGAGGATTTTCTTTTCTTTGGGTTGTTACCCTGGACTGGTTGCAGTGCAATGGTACTGATAGTGTTCCAGGATGTGATCAGATTTTCGAGATTGAGAGAGGTGTCATGTAGGAGAGGGAGGGTTTCCGTAAGTATATGTTCTTTGTTGAAGGTTTTGAATTTCCGAGATGTTACTTTTGTTGAGTCAATAGAGTTTTTGTTGATGTGTGATGACTGCTTGCTGTTGATGAGGATGGGGAAGGTGATTAAATTATGGTCTGACCAAGGTACTGGGGTTACAGAAGTGTCAAGTCTATTGTTGGAATCAAGAGCTGTCAGAGGAGCAAAGATCATGTCAAGGATGTTTCCTCTCTTGTGCGTGGGGGCTTCAACAATTTGCTTGTAGCCCAGCTCGTTGATTGCTTCAAGGAGGGCTGAGGCGTGGCTGGGGTGCAGTGTAGGGAGATTGAGGTCTCCTAGTATCCAGTTGGGAATGCTGGGCTTGCGTGTGTTGGCTGCTAGGTCTAGAATGTTAGGAAGGTCGTCCGTGGAGGGTAAGGGTGCTCTGTATATTAAATTGATGAAGCATTGCTCATTTGTGATGGTTAAGACGTCCATGCTGTTTGAGCTTGTGGAGTCCACGGTGTGGAAATTTAGGTCATTCTTGGTAAGTATGAGAATGCCTCCTCCTCTCTTGGTCTCTCTATGTTGGGAATGGATGGAGAAGTTGGGGGGTATGAGTTGGTTAAGGATTACATTATCCGCATCAGATAACCAGGTTTCGGTTATCATGAGGATATCTAGATTGTAAGAAGAAATTGTGTCAGTGATGACTGGCCATTTCTTGCGGATAGACCGTGCATTTATGAGAGCACAGTTTATGCAAAAGGGTTGAGGAGGTTCCTCTTGTTTATTTTTCTTTGGTTGTTGAAGAGCTATATGTATTAGGTGAGAGTGGCGTATGGGGGCCTCTATTCTTGAGTTGGGATAGGGAGATTCTGCCCATCTTTTTCCATGACTCAGAAGTATTGGAATTTGGTGGGCCGTGTGATATAGGGCAAGGGCTTCGTTGAGCCAGCCTAGAAGGAAAAGGCAGATAGCCAGGGTATTGAATGGTAGAGCCATTGGGGTATCTGTTGAAATGGATGAGGTACCTTCTGTGAGGGATTGGAGGAGATATTAGGTTTGCTATTGTGAATATGCTATTGTCAAAAAGAGTAATTGGAAATGAGCTACTGTCAGTGGTGCTGAGTAGTTATATACTATGGCAGGATAATGTGAGAGCAAGTAAGACACTGGCAACTGTAGTAAGATTATGCAGAAAATTATGGGGGTGCTACTGGCAACCGTAATAATTGAGTGCTACTGGCAACAGTAATAAGTGAAAGCTACTGACCACAGTAATAATTGAATGCAACAGTGATAATTGAATGCTACTGGCAACAGTAAAAATCGAATGCAACAATGATAAATGGATGCTACTGGCAACATTAATAAATGAATGCAACAGTAATAAATTGAATGCTACTGGCAACAGTAATAAATTGTGGGCATGCTACTGACAACAGTACTAGTATATTCCTATATAGTATATTCCTATATAGCGTGTAGCTGCTAGCACTGGTGAACCTAATCGACGTTACAGGTATGATGATATTTTTTACTACTTATGCAGTTAATGAATGATGGGATTCTTCGTTTTTAACATCATTCTTCTTTGTTTTTTAAGGTCCTAACAGTTGAGGTCAGGTACAATCCGTTGCAATATATATAACATCCAATATTATTATTTTTTACATAATATCTCTCAGGTTGTCCTCTACCCACTGATTAATTACAAGATATATGGTATGTATAACCCTTGAGTGTCCTGGGTTAGATTCACCTAGAACATCTATCAAGATATAGAAAAAGAATTTACAACAGGCATGTAATTGTTCGTGTTTTAGTTTTATTCTTTTACTTCTCTTCTTATTTCTTTTATTCTTTTAATTGTAATGTGTATAATCATTACTTATTCATCATATTTTTTATACATATCATGTGTTTGGTCATTTATTTATTTATTTATTTTTTTAGACTATTCTCCAGAAACTTTTTTCCTCCCCTTTTTTGGTGCCCCTGTAAGTTCGTTGTCACACTCCTGTAGTATCCTTGAGTCTTTCATACAATGTTTTAATTTTGATACATTTTTCATTTATTATTTATTTTTTAATACATTACTATTTATTTATTGGTTGTTATTAATATGTTTATTTAGGAAAGTTTACATGATTTTTATGATATATTTATGATACATTCATTATATATGGTTTTATTTATAGTTCCGTACTATTGTTTATATGTACTTATTCAAGTAATTCATAATTTATTCTCAATGTCCATATTTTTTGATTTCTGCTAAATATTTAATGTAATCTGACGTTTTTCTTAATCCTTCTCGCATTATTCATATTATAAATGTATTTATTATATTCTTTAATTTTTATTTATGTTTGTGTGTTTAGCCATTAGCCCCTGAGGAAGTTGTTGCGAAACACGGCCTGTGTCGGGCCTAGCTGATTTTTAATGAATAAATAGTTCCATTGCAATCCACGGTTTTGGTTGGTCTTTGTCTTGGCACGTGGATAAGTGCTCTTCGTTGGTAACTTCTTTAGCACAGACATCAGGGTAAAGCGTAGTTACTCACCTATAACAGGTATTCTCCAGGGATAGCAAGAGTCTGTCCTCACATATGGGTGACATTGGTGCCGATGGAGCCAACGTGGAAGCATCTCCCCAACTTTCAAAGAAAGCCTTTGGGAGATAAACCACACATGTGTGGTCTCCTTCATGCCCAAGGGTGCCACCTTTCTTCAATCTAATGACAGCTAAGACAGCAAAATTAAAATATGGTAAAGAAGCAACTCCAAGGGGAGGGTTGTGAGCATTGATTCCTGCTGTTCCCGGAGAATACCTGTTACAGGTGAGTAGCTATGCTTTCTCCAGGAACAAACAAGTCAGTCCTCATATATAGGACTCCCCAGCTACAGGCTACTGAGAACCTGTAAAACAAAAATGTCATGGCGACTTGTAATGGGCGAGCCATGATCAGCAGCAATTGAGTTCCTACTGAGAGACTCTTGCAAGACCCAAGTGTCCGGCAGAGAACTAGCACTCAGGCAGCCTGAACACAGAAGAGTTGGAGGGCAGGAATTGTCTACACCCTGAAGTGATTACAGAGTATGGCCTGACCAAAGGCGCTATCCCATTGGGACTCCCTCTCCAGGCAGTAGTGAGCTGTGAAGGTATGGACTGAAGACCAGGTGGTGGCCTGGCAGATTTCAATCATGCGGATGGAACGCACATTTGCCACAGAAGTAGCCATGGCCCTGACACGGTGCACCGTGACCCTCTGGGTCCAGTGAGATCCCTTATTGCTCGTAGGCAAGGGTAATGCAGTCCGCCAACCAAGAGGACAGAGCTTGCTTAGTCACTAGTAGCCCCAGACGGCTGGGGTCATAGGATATGAAAAGCTGTGGTGCTTTATGATGGCCCTGAGTTTGTTGCAGGTAAAAGGACAGGGTTCTCTTACAATCCAGATTGCGGGGAACAGTCTCCGTCCTACCGGCGTGAGGCCTCGGAAAGAAGATGGGGAGTACCATTTGCTGGTTGAGGTGAATGGGGACACCACCTTTGGCAGAAATTGGGGGTGTGTGCAGAGCACCACCTTGTTCTTGTAGGACCTCATGTAGGGCAGTTCCGACATCAGAGCCTGGAGTTCACTGACTCTGCGTGCTGATGTGAGTGCCACCAGGAAGGCGACCTTCCAGGACAGGTACCGGAGATGGCAGGTAGCCAGAGGGTCAAATGGAGGCTTAGTGAGCTGCGAGAGCACATTGAGATCCCACTCTGCCGCTGGAGAGAGGACAGGGGGTTTAGATAGCATGAGGCCCTGCAGGAATTGGGACACACGGTGCTGAGCTGAGAAGTGTTTTCCCTCAATAATACGCTGCAGTGGAGCTCAGGTGTACTCTGACCAAATTGGATTTCAGTCCCACTTGCGATAGGTGAAGCAGGTATTGGAGTACCACTTCTACTGAGCAGGGAAACAGCTTCGCCCGCCTTCCCACACACCATACCGAGAATCTGTGCTATTTGAAGGCATACGTCCTTCTTATGGAGACCTTACAAGAGGTCAGAAGAATCTCTTCCACGTCCCGTGAGAGGATGAAGGGGACTAACACTACCCTTTCAGCAGCAAAGCCGTGAGTGAGAGGGACCCCAGGTTAGGGTATAGGAGAAAGCCCTGCTCCTGTGAGAGTAGCCCTGGAGCAATGCCCATGGGAATCAGCAATGCTGCCAATAGGGAGAGGAGCAGTGGGAACCAGGGCTGCCTGGGCCACACCAAGGGGCTATCAGCATTAGCGACCCTGTTCCCCCGTTTGCTCACACAGAACATTGCAACCTGATTGTCAGTCTGGATCAGCACCGAGTGATGTTAGAGCTGGTGGCGGAAGACTCGGAGGGCTAAGTATATTGCCCAACTCTAGCAAGATGATTTACATCCGGGAACCCCTCTGGGACTTGCGCCTAGTCTCCTGCAATGCGCTCCCCAGACCCTTAGAGAGATGGTCCATGGTGAAGACCTTCTGGGAGTTGGGTGCCAGGAAGAGCATCCCAGACTGAAGGTGATGTGGAATCTGCCACCATTCGCGGGACTCTGCCAACTGACAGCTCACCTTCACTGTGTCACTGAGCCTGCCTGTGGCTTCTTTCCACTGAGAGAGGAGGCACCACTGGGCTGCTCTCATGTGCAGGCAGGCATAAGGGGTCACATGAGCTGTGGAGGCCATGTGTCCCAACAGGTGGAGTAGGACCCAGGCAGGTAGCGTCCGGCAGCGGTGTACCTCTAAGGCTAGTTCCCTGAGGGGTTCTGACCACTCCCGAGGGAGGAAGGCTTTTGCCTGGAGGGTATCTAGTTGCGCTCCTATGAACTCTAGGTGCTGGGCCAGACTGAGGTGGGAATTAGGGTAGTTTATGACGAACCCCAGGTGCTGCAGGGTGTTGATGCTGCACCCAGTGGCGCATTATGCCTCTGCAGCTCTGCCCCCCCCCCCCTTTATGAGTCAGTCGTCCAGATAAGGGAAGACAAAGGCCTCCTCGGAGCCAGAGGTGGGCTGTGACCACTGCGAAGCATTTTGTGAAGACCCTTGGTGATGAGGCCAGACCAAAGGGCAGCACCCTGTATTGATACTGCTGTCCTGCCACCACGAACCGGAGGTATTTTCTGTGGCCGGGGATGAATTAGGATGTGAGTATAGGCATCCTTTAGGTCTAAGGAGCATAGCAAATCTCCTTGCTGGAGGAATGGCAGTAGTGTCCCAAGGGAGAGCATCTTTAACTTCTTCCTGACCAGAAACCTGCTCAGCTGTCGCAGGTCGAGGATGGGCTTGAGGCCCCCAGTCCTCTTGGAGATGAAGAAACACCTGGAATAGAAGCCTGTGCCCCAGAGATGTTTCGGCACGCGCACTACTGCTTTTTTGTTTATTAGGCATGCTAGCTCGGTGCGGAGCAGGGTCTGGTGGGCTCTCCTGGGAAGTACAAGGGTGGCGCCTGTTGTAGGTGGAGAAGGTAGCCCTTCTTGACAATATGTAGCACCCAGGTATCGGTGGTGCTACATGTTGTCATGGTGATGGTGCTACATGTTGTCATGGTGATGGCTGTCCACCTGTGGGCACCCGAGGAACCCCTGGGGTTAGGAAGGTCACACCCAGGCAGTCAAAAGCTCCCCATAGGCTGGGCAGAAGCCGGCACCTGGGACTTCAGGAACTTTTGTTTTCTGGGACCATGTCCCTGACCTTTTTGTTAAAGTCCGTGTTGAGGGGCCGAGGCGGCCTGGAAATGCAGGGTACCATTAAAGTCACCTTTCTTCTATGGGAAGAAGGGCTTTTCCCTGGGGCTTTCTTCCAGTGTTGCACAGAGGTCTTTGAGAGTCTGGTTCTTGTCACGTACTCAGTCTCAATCCCTGCTGCCTTATCCACCATGGGCTTCTCCAATAGGTTTTCTCCTATGCAGGGGACATCTATCAGTTTGGCCTGCACGCATTGTTCCAGGTCGGATGACTGCAGCCATGCTTGGCGTCATGCCCCGATGCCTGCAGTGTCCACCCCAGCCGATGATTCGAAGTCATCTTAGGCTGCCCAGGACAAAAACTTCAAGGGTTTTTTTTTTTTTTTTTTTTTACTGCCGTGGTCAGGGTCTTGAACCTCTGTAGGAGTTCCCCATCGAGGCCTGCCGAGAATAAAGCAAGCTCCTTCGACAGTTCCTTCAGGTACATGCCAATGTAGAGCTGGTAGGTCTAGATCTGGCACGTTAGCATCGAGCCCTGAACGGACTTCCGGCAGAGGACATCGAGGGTTCGAGCCTCACTGCCAGTTGGCTCAGACAAATGTGTTTTTTAGCTTTTAAGCCAGCGCATTGCCAACTCTACGACCATGGAATTGAGGAAGCTGGGTCTATTGAAAGCCAGGGATTCAGGGTACCCGGTACATAGCGTTGAGGCACCTACTAACAATTGGAACTGATGCAGGTGTTTCCCCACATCCAGAGGAGGCAGCGGTTGATGATCGAGTGCACCAGTACCGTAAGGGTTTCCTTAGGGGGTGCCTCGTATTGGAGTATCTCCAACTCATCTGTGCACGGATACTCCTCGGCCTCGATAGTGAGAGCCTTGGCCCGCACAAAATCAAGAAACACAACATCCTTGGGTGGGGAACAGTGTCGGGTCATCAGGAGAGACAGATCTGAGGGCACAACACAGTGTCGCCTCGTGTCTGAGGACTTTTCATCCTCGGTCTCCCATTTGGACTCGAAGTACGAGTACGAGTTCGATGCCACACAATCACCTCCGTTGAGGACCGCTCTTGGTGGTCCGTGATCTCTGGAAGATCGTCAGACTGAGCCATGGGAACTCACCGGGGAGGCCCAGTGTCCCAAGGAATGGGAGCTGGAACTCATTCAGGGGCTCTCTTGAGGCCGGTGGTGCTTGAGGAGCAGCTCAACATCCAGGGAAGCCCTCGATGTCAAGGGTCTTATCGGGGCGGATGAACCGGACAAGCCGGACATGAATGCCCGCTGCATGGCCACTAGGGCAGATATACTGCTCGCCAGTGCTGCCATTCTGGTCTCCATACCAGTTGGCTCCACAGCCTTCGATACGAGAACCGAGGATTTCGGACCTGCCATCGGTACTGTGGAGAGGGAATCCTCAATGAGGATGGCCTCAGAGATTTGAGCCAGTCAGCGGGTGCCAATGACGTCTTACGGGGCAGCTTGGCAGGCCGCTCATGCCCCTTACTCCTCGGACTCATGCCTGGGACTGTTGGTCCTAGGGTGGGATTGCCCCTTTTTCCGGATCCATCTTCCGAGGCAGTCTTTGAGGGTTTCTTCTTCTTATGCTCCACATCTGGGGATTTCTGTTTAGAGGAACCATAGACGTGCGACTCCGAGGAGGCTCTGGCTTCGCGGGGCACCAAGGTATCGAAGGGGCCCTGGAGTGTGGTGTCACCGAAGACTCCAGCATGGAGTCGGAATTCTGAAAAAAATGTTTCTGCTGCAGATGGCGGTTCTTCAAAGCCTTGGAGGTCATGGATCTGCAGAGCTCACAGTCTGAGTTGTGGTACTCCAGGCCGAGGCATCGGAGGCAACAGTCGTATGGGTCAGTGAGTGACATTTTGCCACAACGGTCACACTTTTAGAAGCCATTGGAGGCCATCGGAAAAAGGGGGTCCCCTCCTCCCGGCAGGGGAACAAGGCCTTCGGCTGGAAAAGGGCACGAACGCTGATCAAGGAACACCTCAATGAAAAAGTGAGAAAACAAATAGACGATTCCAGGGAGCAATGCCTAGGTGAGCTGGCTCGGGTGGGAGAAAGAACTTGTACGCAAATGGACAAAACTCAATAATAAAAATCAGACTTTTTCCGGGGAAAATGAGACAGCATCCGATGGGCTTCATGGAAAAAAGGAGACTGAGGCAAGATGGCATCCTTGGACGAGAAGTGGGTCATGCATGCATGGTGCACCTCCCAAAGGCTTTCTTTAAAAGCTGCGGAGATGCTTCCACCCGGGCTCTGTCAGTGCAGACATCACCCATATGTGAGGACTGACTTCCTGCTTGTTCCCGGAAAATGATCTTTTCTGGCAGGAAGAATGCTTTAGATTAAGTCATGTATAGCAGAACTTTATACATTTATGCATACATGCATGTCCTCTGTTTACAAAATGAAAACAAATCCAGAAGCGAGACCACCACATAATATCACATTATACAAAAACTTTAAAAAGAAAACATCGCACAAGCCCACATCAAGAGGAGGTTGATACCATAACATTCAAGGAAAATAAAACAAGAAACCCCTACAAATCCAGAAGAGAAAAATATATAAACCCTTTTTAACTAAACTGGCAAACAAAACCAGATCTAAGTGACAGTCTTTTTGCATCACAGAATGCGATTTAAGGAAATCTTTCAACTGTGATACATCAAACACACATAAAAAATCCCTGCCGACATCATCAGGGAAATTTTAAAAGAAAAGCAGCACTCTTAGACAGAACACAAAGCGTCAGAGCTTAGAAAGCCATACACCTGGAGTGCCTGGAGACGTCAGGGAAGGTAGCCCTTTGCTCACAGAAAAGAGCAGTTACTCACCTGTAACGGGTGTTCTCTGAGAACAGCAGGAATCAGTCCTCACATATGGGTGACATCAGCACTGACGGAGCCCTCACGGAAGCATCGCCCCAGCTTTCAAAGAAAGCCTTTGGGAGATGCCACCATGCATGCGTGGTCCCCTTCCTGCCCAAGGGTGCCATCTTGCTCAGTCAAATGACATAGCTGAATATAGAAAATAAAATAAGGTAAAGAAACAACTCCAAGGAGAGGAGGGAGGGTTGTGAGGACTGATTCCTGCTGTCCCCAGAGAACACTTGTTACAGGTGAGTAACTACGCTTCCTCCAGTAACAAGCAGGAAGTCAGTCCTCACATATGGGACTCCCCAGCTACAGGCTACTGGGAGACCCATAGCAAAAATTGGGCCCCCTCAAGGGGAGCCGTAAGCAGCAGCAATTTAGTCTGGTGTACAGTATAGTAGGACCCCTGTGTACGATCAAACCAGCACTCCGGTAGCCTGAACACAAAGGGTCGGAGGGTAGGAGTTGCCTAGGTCCCAAAAAGATTATGGAGCACAGCCTCGCCGAAGACACTATCCCATCGGGATTCTCTTTCCAGGCAATAACGGGCAGTGAAGGTATAGACTGAAGACCAAGTGGCGGCCCGGCAGATGTCCACCATCGAGACAGAGCGCAGATGTGCCACCGAAGCTGCCAAGGCTCTGACATGGTGTGCTGTGATGTGACTGTGCAGCGGGAGCTTTGCCTGCTCATAGGCACAGGCAATAGAGTCTGTCACCCATGTGGACAGTGTACGCTTAAGTCACCGCTTCCCCCAGCCTGCTGGGGTCATAGAGACGAAGAGCTGGGAGGCTTTGTGGTGGTTCTGAGTGTATTGGATATAGAAGGGACAAGGCCCTCTTACAGTCCAAGGTGTGGAGGACCGTCTCAGCCCGAATGGCATGAGGTCTCGGAACGAAGGTAGGGAGTACCACCTCCTGTTTGAGATGGAACGAGGCTACTACCTTCGGAAGGAATTTGGGGTGCGTACAGAGCACCACCCTGTTCTTCTAAAATCTGCTGTAGGGCACTTCAGCCACAAAAGCTTGGAGCTCGCTAACCCTGTGAGAGGAAGTGAGCACAACCAGGAAAACCACCTTCCACGAAAGGTAGCGAAGGTGGCAAGTAGCCAAGAGCTCGCATGGTGGACGGGTGAGCTGCCCCAACACCACACTGAGGTACCATTCGATCGTTGGAGGGTGAACCGGGGGCTTAGGTAAGAGCAGGCACAGTAGGAAGCAGCCCACCAGAGGTTGGGCCAAAAGGGGTTTACCGTCCACTGGGAGGTGGTGAGCCGCCAGGGCACTGAGGTGCACCCTAACGGAATTAGACCTGAGCCCAGAGTGAGAAAGGTGGAGAAGGTACTGCAACACCATAGCCACAGGGCAGGAGAAAGGGTCAGCCCTTCGCTCAGCACACCAAGCTGAGAACCTACGCCAATTGAAGGCGTATGCCTTCCTCGTGGAAGCCTTATGGGAGGCCAGCAGAATATTGTCCACTTCTGTGGGAAGGTGGAGATGGGTCAGGGCTACCCTCTCAGCAGCAAAGCCGTGAGAGAAAAAGAACCCAAGTTGGGGTGTAGCCCCCCTCCTGAAATAAAAGTCCAGGGGCAGTCCCCAAGGGGATGGAGGCTGCCACCGTCAACTGCAGAAGCAGCGGGAACCATGGCTGCCTGGGCCATCATGGGGCTATCAAGATGAGCGAAGCCCTGTTGTGGAGGGTCTTGAAAAAAGTCTTGGCAATCAGCGGCACTGGAGGGAAGGCGTACATGAGGCCCCTCGACCATGGGACTAGAAATGAGTCCATTGCCACCCTGGAGGTGTGAGCCTGCCGAGAGCAAAAGCGGGGCAACTGAAAGTTGTCTGGGCTGGCAAACAGGCCCATCACAGGTTCTCCCCAGTCATAAAAGCCGACTGACTACCGTGGGGTCCAGCTGCCCCTTGTGCGGTCAGAGAACCCTGCTTAGACTGTTGGCTAGTAGGCTGTCCTGTCCTGGCAGGTACACAGCTTTGAGGAAGATCCAATGCTGGACTGCGTAAGAGCAGAATGCCAACGCCTCCTCACAGAGGGCACGTGACCCCGTGACCCTTGCTGGTTCACATAGAATACGGCTACCTGGTTGTCTGTCTGGACCAGAACCGGCCGATGGCAGGGACAATGGCTGAAGACTCTCAGGGTGAAGTGAATGGCACAAAGCTCCAGGAGATTGATTTGCCTGGGTGCTCTCGTCTGGTGACCAGCTGCCTTGGGTGTGGAGACCCTCGCAATGGGCTCCCCAGCCGAGTAGGGAGGCATCCGTAGTGAGGACAATCGATTGCCCTGGGCCTAGGAAAGGCATGCCAGTTTCCAGGTGTCGAAACGACTGCCACAAGACAAGGGGAGTCTGCCAACTGGGGTGTCACCCAAACTCTGTCCCTGAGGCAGCCTGTGGAGCCTTCTGCTTATGCAAGACATGCCCTTGTCCCTTGGCCTGCTGCCCTTGTTGGGGAGCCGGAGAGGCCTGAAAATGTGGGTAGTTACGGTAAGCAGCTCCTTTCCTTGGGTAAAAGGGCTTTTTACCAGAGCCCTTCCGTCGGGGAGGGGCAACGGTCTTCTTAGAGAGCCTGGTTCTCGTCAGTCTCGAACTTGGCGGCCTTGTCAGTCATGGGCTTGACAAAAAGGTTTTCTCCCTAGTTGGGAACATCGATCAACTTGTCCTGGGACCCACTGCTCGAGGTCAAACGACTGGAGCCAAGCCTGGCGGGGTGCACTGATGCCTGCCGCAGCTACCCAGGCCGCCGAATCAAACCCATCATAGGCCACTCGAGATTTATTTATTTATTTAAAAGGATTTAATATACTGCTTTATCTTGAAATCAAAGCAGTTAACATATCAAATAAATCATGTGGCAGTGTGTGTGGGAGAATGCATGAAGTAGTTAAATCAACAGTGTGCGTATGTGTATAAAGTATGAATGATTACATGGAGCATTCACGGACAGCCTTGGAAAGGCTCCTGAAGCGCTGCAAGGGTTCCTTGGAGAGACCAGCTGAGAAACCGGTGAGTTCCCTCGTCAGATCCCTCAGGTACATGCCCATGTACAGCTGGTAGGCCTGGACACGGCAAAGGAGCAGCAAGTCCTGGCAACACTTCCTGCCGAGTGCGTCCAAGGTCCGGGCCACCCTCCCAGAGGGCACCGAGGAGTGCATCTTCTGGCCCTTCAGCCGACGCATGGCTGACTCCACCACCATGGAGTTGTGCAGCAGTTGCAACTTCTGGAAACCAGGGATCCGGCGGACTTGATACATCGAGTCGAACCGCTTGCTCACTACTGGCACCGATGTCGGCGTCTCCCACCTGCGGAACATGAGCCTTTCCAGGATGGGAGGAATGGGCACCATGAGCAATTTCAGAGGGGGAACCTCGTACTGGAGGATCTCAAACTCTTCAGCCTGAGAGTCCTCCTCTGACTCAGTCGGGAACGCCAGGGCCTTAGACATGTCTTTAATAAAGTCTAAGAATCCCATGTCCTTCGGCGGGGACCTTCTCTGAGGATCCAAGACTGGGGAGTCCGAGGGGACATCGCGGTGTCGATGGGTATCCGGGGGACTCGTCATCCTCCGTCTCCCACTCAGAGTAGTCCGAGGAAGATTCTAGGGTGGGCTGCTCTGCGGGCCTCGAGGGGCCCGAGGACGCACGGTCTGCTCCTGGGGGGGGGGGGGGGGGACAACGGGGACGACCGGAGTCCTGTCGAGTGAGACACCGAGCGTGACCTTGGCCAAGGATAGATTCGAGGCCACAGGACCTCGAGGATCAGCTCGGCCTCAGGGGACATCTTCGACGTCGAATGCCCGGTGGTCGGGGCAGAGGAACCAGACGTGCCGGACAACAGCGCCCGCTGCTGGTCCAAGAAGGCAGACAAGCTGCGCTCCAAGTCCGCCATTCTGGACTCCAGGCCAGAATGCTCCGCAGCCTTCGGCGCAGGCACCGAGGAACTCGGGCCCGACACCAGATCCCCCCCCGAAGGGGAATCCTCGATGACGATAGCCTCCGAGGATCAAAGCTGGTCCACAGCCAGATCCTTCCAAGGGATCTTTGCCGGTTGCTCCTTCTGCAAAGCCTCTGGCGGGTGCCTGGGGCTGCGGGACTGGGGCCTGGGAGGAACCCTGTCCATCAGAGCCATCAAAGGACGCCGCCGTCGAGGGTTTCAACTTCCTCCTGTGTTCCCTTGAGGACCCCCTCTCTGAGAACCCACAATGGTGCTCGGGTACAGAGAACTCCTCCTGAGATGTCGGTGCCTCAGACAAGGCCCTGGACTTCGGAGGCATTGGGGAGTCAGGGAAAAACATTGTGCTGCTGCTGGCAGCTCTTCAGGGCCATAGTAGACATCCGTTTGCATAAGCTATAGGCCGCTGGGTCATGGTCCGGCCCAAGGCAACCGAGACAGCAGTCATGTGTGTCAGTTAGGGATATGAGCTTAGCACACTGATCACACTTTTTGAAAGCACTGGTAGCCATAGGGGAAAAAAGAACCCCTGTGAAGTCAAAGACCATCCAAGCTGCGAGCGGGGAAAAAAAGACCCGAAGGTGCCCAAAAAGAACACAAACAGAAAAATAAACCGAACTCGACGCCGACGCACCAAGATCAGTAGGCAGGAAGAGTACCGGTGCGATACCGGAGACGAGTTAAGAACTCGAGAAGAAAAAAAATCATCTTTTTCCAGGGGAAAGAAAGACGACGTCTGAAGTGCTCTGCGGTAAAAAGGAGACTGAGCAAGATGACACCCCTGGGCGAGAAGGGGACCACGCATACGTGGTGGCATCTTCCAAAGGCTTTCTTTGAAAGCTGGGGAGATGCTTCTGCAAGGACTCCGTCGGTGCCGATATCACCCATATGTGAGGACTGACTTCCTGCTTGTTCCCGGAGAAAGAGCATTTTTCTTTTGAAAATGCAATCGTAAGATAACATTTTTATCCATTTCTGAATGGAGCGAGACAAGCAAAGTAGCTGTTGTAGTGATCTCATCATTCGAAGATTCAATAAATTCAGATATATTCAGGCTTTCTACTGGCGCAAGAACATCCTGTCCCTCATTCCCCACATTAACAGCTTTCGTTGCGTGAGGCAAATAATAAAAGTTATTAATAGAAAGCTTAGTTACATCCGGATAGCCCATCACTTCAGTTAAGTATTTATAAAATAAAATTAACGGCAACAAGTATCGGGTTACAGGGTAATTAAGACATCTTAGATTCTTAGCTCAAGACAGTCTCAAGAAACTCAAGTTGATGATGTAAAATAAGAATGTCTTTAATAAAGGATGTAGAAGTTCCTTGCAAGGTAGAGACCTGAGATTCAACCTTCTGCAGGCGAAAGTCGAAAGCAGAATACTGTACATCATGTTAAGCCAGCTTAGCTACCATCTCTCTCAAACTCGGAGAATTGAGAGGTGATACTACGTAATAAAACATAAATCCAAGACAAAACTTGCCAAATGTCTGATAAATTTCAGGCTTCCTATCACCCAATAGTAACAAACACAGAAAATTCTGCGAACCACTACATGCCTCAGGGACCTGCATGAAGGTAATAGAACAATACCCACTCACACAGAGAACCTGAGGCCCCAGCGGCGCAAGACAAGTCAGAGGAACGCAGCCACCTCTCATCTATTGGAGTGAAAGTTGCTGGACCCAAGAGCCCAATGCTAACCAGTGGGGCTCGGTTAACCACCGGAGCAGACGGAGATCCAACTGAGAAGGGTAGATTCAGAGTACAACAAAGTTATTCTGGTCCAGTAACTGACCCCATCTTGTGCTTGTCCATAGGTCTGATAATCTCAACAGTCTTAAGAGGAATGAATGTACTCATGCTTGGCATCTTCTTGTTCCACTTGCCCATACTAAAGGCCTGTGCCCCTCAAGCTCCTCCAGGTACCAAAGGGATACAAAAGAGGCAGGACATGCTCTTTTGGACACACCTCTTCGGATGCACCTGCATCCATGTCCTGCAGTATGGGGCCAAGATATAAAGGCCCTCCAGATGATGAAGAGGCCAGATGCAGCATGATGGTTCAATCTGCTGCCAGCTTCACACTGTGTTAGCTCAGGTAGCCAGAAAACCACTTAAAATACCAGACTCCTCTAGCAGAGCTTTCATAAATTCAAATTGAGGTGATGAACTCAAGCAGGATTTGGGTAAGTTACGATGAACCCTAGTGAAACCAGCAGCCAGAAAATCATGTGCATTAATCTTCAAATGCTTTTCTGAGATGGGCCATTGACCAACTGCAAACAGTACAGAAACGTAGGCAGGTATGAAATTCTCACCAATACTTTATTGATCCATATATAATAAGGGAGGCCAAACCCAACACAGGCCGTGTTTCGAAAAACTCTTCTACAGGGGTAGGCTCACCTTACACTTAGGACCGTAACAAGGGTGCACCAATGAAATTGTTTCACTGGAAGTAAAACACTGGAAGTGTGATTATGCTGTTGACATTGCCTACTGTCTTCCTGGTTTTAGAAGTCATGGCAGTTTGATTAAGGAAGCGCGTTTTACTTCCAGTGAAACAATTTCATTGGTGCACCCTTGTTACGGTCTTAAGTGTAAGGTGAGCCTACCCCTGAAGAAGAGTTTTTCGAAACACGGCCTGTGTCGGGTTTGGCCTCCCTTATTATATATGGATCAATAAAGTATTGGTGAGAATTTCATACCTGCCAACGTTTCTGTACTGTTTGCTGTTTGTCTGTGTGGCAGTGTGCTGTTTTGCCTTGGTGACTACGTTTCTGCACCATTGACCAACTGTCCAGACAGGGATACACATTCACCCTCAGTTTGGATAGATAGAGAACTATCACGGATAGATAGTTCGTAAATACACATGGAGCAGAGGCTATGCCAAAAGACAGAACACAATAATGGGTAGTGATGGTTTTCTATTACAAGTCCAAGTTACGAGCAGTAATTGAGATGCCCTCTTTATGTAAGTGTATGCTATCTTTAGGTCCAGAGATCATAACCAATTGTTTTATGGAAGGAAGGGGAATAAGTTTGATGAAGAAACCATCTCAAACCAGAAATTTATTCAACAGCCTCAGGTCTAGGATGGGAAAGAATTACCCTACCCTTCCCCCGCAAATTTTTTGAACAGGAAATACTTGGAGTAAAATCCATCCCTTTAATCCCCTGGCAGAATGGGTTAAAAAACATTGGTCTTTTAGAGAGAGAAGAATGCTGAGAGTTGTACAAAGATACTCTCGGTGGTAAATTTAGTGACATTTCTAATAGGCCCATAGCAAGTAGTCTGCAGATAACAGTCAGATATCCCAAGGGGCTAGCTATTTACATAAAACCTTTGCCTCCTACTAGAAAGTGTATTGACTCACCTGCAATAGGTGTTCTCCGAGGAGAGCAGGAATCAGTCCTCACATATGGGGGAAGTCGGTATCAACGGAGCCCTCGTGGAAGTATCCCCCCAGCTTTCAAAGAAAGTCTTTGTGATATGCCACAACGCATGAGTGGTCCTCTTCCTGCCCAAGTGTGCCATCTTGCTTAGTCAGATGACATAGCTAAGAGACGGCAAAAATAAAAGATGGTAAAGGAGCAACTCCAAGGGGAGGAGAGAGATTGTGAGGACTGATTCCTCCTGTCCCCGGAGAACACCTGCTACAGGTCAGTTACTATGCTTTCTCCGGGAACAAGCAGGAAGTCAGTCCTCACATATGGGACTCCCCAGCTACAGGCTACCGAAAGCCCATAGCAAAAATAGGAGCTCCCTCACGGGGAGCCAAAAGCAGCAGCAATTCAGTTTGTGTTCAAAAACCTCAGTAGGACCCCTATATCCGATGAAAACAGCACTCCAGTAGCCTGAACACAGAAGAGTCAGAGGGCAGGAGTTTCCTAAACCCCGAAAAGGTTACAGAGCACAGCCTGGCCGAAGGCACTGTCACATCAGGACTCTCTTTCCAGGCAGTAATGGGCTGCGAAAGTATGGACTGAAGACCAGGTGGTGGCCCAGCAAATGTCCACCATCGGGACAGAGTGTAAGTTTGCCACTGAGGCCGCCATGGCCCTGACACAGTGTGCCGTGACGCGGTCTTCCAGCAGGAGCCCTGCCTGCTCATAAGCGAGGGCAATACAGTACACCACCCATGTGAACAGCGTACACTTGGTCACAGCCTCCCCCAACCTACTGGGGTCGTAGGAGATGACAAGCTGAGCAGCTTTGTGGTAGCCCTGAATGTGTTGGATATACAAGGACAAGGCCCTCTTATAGTCCAAGGTGTGAAGGACCGTCTCCGCCCCACTGGAGTGAGATCTTGGAAAGAAGTTAGGGAGCACCACCTCCTGGTTGAGATGGAAGGAAGACACCACCTTCGGAAGGAAGACACCACCTTCGGCAGGAATTTGGGGTGCATGAAAAGTACCACTCTGTTCTTGTAGAACCTGGTATAAGGCGCCTCCACCACAAGAGCCTGGAGCTTGCTAACTATGCGAACGGAGGAGAGCGCAACCAGGAAAACCACCTTCCAAGAAAGATAGCAAAGGTGGCAGGTCGCTAGGAGGCTCGAAAGGTGGGCAAGTGAGCTGCCCCAGCACCATCTTGAGGTCCCATTCAGTTGCTGGAAAGCGAACTGGAGGCTTTGATAAGAGCAGGTACCGAAGGAAATGGGTCACCAATGGCTGGACCAAGAGGGGCTTACCATCCACCAGATACTGGTGCGCCATCAGGGCACTCAGGAGTACTTGGACGGAGTTAGACTTGAGTCCGGACTGAGAGAGGTGGAGACGCAACTGCTACACCAGAGCCACCAGGCAGGAGAAAAGATCAGCCCCATATTCGGCACACCACACAGAGAACCTGCACCATTTGAGGGCGTAGGCATTCCTAGTGGAGGCCTTGCGAGAGGCCAGCAGGATGTCATCATGTTTCTATAAAAGTGGACTGTTGTAGCTGTTGTTATGGAAGGACAGACTAGATAGGCCATGTGGTCTTTTTCTGTCATTATGTTTCTATGTCTTCGACCTCAGCCGGAAGGTTGAGAGGGGCCAGTCACCCTTTCAGCAGCCACGCTGTTAGCGACAGGGACCCCAGGTTGGGGTGCAAGAGAGAGCCCCCCTCCTGAGATAGAAGTCCCGGGGTGGTCCCCAAGGGATGGGGGCCTCCACAGACAACAGCAGCAGCGGGAACAACGGCTGCCTGGGCCACCGAGGGGCTATCAGGATGAGCGAGGCCCTGTTGCAGAGGATCCTAAACAAGGTTTTGATGATCAGCGGCATCGGGAGAAAGGCATACATAAGGCCTTCAGACCATGAGACTAGGAACTCGTCCAGTTTCACAATGAAGGGGTGGGCCTGCCGGGAGCAGAAGTGGGGCAAATGAAAATTGTCTAGGATGGCGAATAGTTCCATCATGGGTTTCCCCCCGAGCCGGAAAAGCCAACTGGCCACTCTGGGGACCAGCTGCCACTCATGCGACTGGAGAACCCTACTGAGTCTGTCGGCCAGCAGGTTGTCCTGACCTGGCAGGTACACTGCCCGAAGGACAACCTGCCTGGATTGCATACCAGCAAAGGAGCAGTACCTCCTGACAAAGGGTATGGGATCCCATACCCTCCTATTTATGTAGAACATCGCCACCTGGTTGTCACTCTGAACTCGCACTGGCTGGTGATGCGGGTGGTGACAGAAGACCCTCAGGGCTAGGCATATGGCTCAGAACTCCAGGAGGTTGATATGCTGGGTGCTCTCATAAGAACATAAGATATGCCATACTGGGTCAGACAAAGGTCCATCAAGCCCAGTATCCTGTTTCCAGCAGTGGCCAATCTAGGTCATAAGTACCTAGCAATTTCCCCAAAAGACACAAGTTCCTCAATGTTTGTAATGGGTCAAGCAGTGATATCCCGTGTCCCTTTTATTATTGGTTTATGGACCTTTCCTCCAGGAACATGTCCAAACCTTTTTTTAAACCCAGCTATACTAACAGCTTTTACTACATCCTCTGGTAACATATTCCAGAGTTGATTACATGTTAAGTGAAAAAATATTTTCTCTTATTAGTCTTAAATAGGTTACCCTATACCTTCATTGAATGTCCCCAAGTCTTTTTATATTCTGATGACATAATCAATCTACGTTTACCCGTTCCACTCCATTCATTAATTTATAGACCTCTATCATATCTCCCCTCACACTGGGCCGAGGGTTTTAACACGTTATCCACAATGACGCCTAAATCTTTTTCCTGGGTGCTGGTTCCTAATGTGGAACCTTGAATCGTGTAACCATAGTTTGGGTTTTTCTTTCCTAGGTGCATAACTTTGCACTTGTACACATTAAATTTCATCTGCCATTTTGATGCCCAGTCTTCCAATTTATCAAGATCCTCTTGAAATTTTCCACAATCGTCATGAGTTATAACAACTTTAAAAAGTTTCATGTCATCTGCAAATTTGATAACCTCACTTGTTATTCCCTTTTCCAGGTCATTTATGAATATTTCAAAAAGCAGCAGACCCAGTACAGATCCCTGGGGTACTCCACTATTCACCTTTCTCCATTGGGAAAATTGGCCATTTAGCCCTACCCTCTGCTTTCTATCTTTTAACCAATTCCTGATCCACAATAGTACACTGCCTCCTATACCATGACTTTTTAGTTTTGCCAAAAGTCTCTGACAAGGGACCTTATCAAACGCTTTCTGAAAGTCCAGATACACTATATCAACCGACTCACCTTTGTCTACCTGTTTATTCACGTCTTCAAAAAAACATAACAGATTAGTAAGACAAGATCTTCCTTGTCTAAAGCCATGTTGGCTGACTCCCATTAAGGCATGACTATCTACATTTTCAGTAATTTTGTTCTTTATGATGGTTTCTACCATTTTTCCCGGTACTGACGTCACGCTCACCAGTCTGTAGTTTCCTGGATCACCCCTGGAACCCTTTTTAAAAATTGGCGTTACATTGGCGATCCTCCAATCTTCAGGTATTACAGATGATTTTAATGATAGTTCACAGATCACTAATAGCAGGTCTGCAATCTCATATTTCAGTTCTTTCAACTCCCTTGGATGTATACCATATGGCCCAGATGATTTGCTACTCTTCAGTTTATCAAATAGCTGTAATACATCTTTCTGATGTATCGATATTTCCTTCAATTCTTCGGCAGTATCACCTTTAAATACCACTTCAGTCATGGGTAACATCCCTACATATTCCTCAGTAAAGACTGAAGCAAAGAATTCATTCAGTCTCCCCACTATGTCCTTGTCTCCTCTTAGTGCCCCTTTTACCCCTCTATCATCTAATGGTCCAACTGACTCTCACAGGTTTTTTGCTATGAATGTACTTGAAAAAGTCTTCATTATGCATTTTTGCTTCCGCAGCAAGCTTCTTCTCAAATTCTCCCTTTGCCTGCCGTATCAATGCCTTGCATTTAATTTGCCAGTGCTTGTGCTGTTTCCAGTTTTCATCATTTGGCTCTTTTTTCCATTTCCTCAAAGATGCTTTTTTGGCAACAGCCACCTCTCTGACCTCACCTTTAAACCATGCTGGCAGTTTTTTGGACTTCCTTCCACTTTTCTTAAAGTGTGGAATACAGCTGGTCTGGGCTTCCAAGATAGTATTTTTAAACACCCCCCAAGCTTGATGCAAGTCTTTAACCTTTGCAACTGCTCCTTTTAGGTTTTTCTTATTTTCCTCATTTTATCATAGTCTCCCTTTCAAAAGTTAATAGGTAGTACTGTGGATTTCCTTACCATCCTTCCTACACTTATTAAATCAAACGCGATCATGCTATGATCATTATGGCCAAGTGGCCCCAACACCCTTATCTCTTGTACCAGATCTGGTGTTCCACTAAGGACTAGGTCCAAAATGGCTTCTGCTCTGGTCAGTTCATAAACCACTGCTCCAAGAAGCAGTCATTTATTTCATCTAGGAACTTTATCTCTCGTCTGGTGACCAGTTGCCTTGGGTGCAGAGATCTCTGCAGTAGGCTCACCAGACGAGCAGGGAGGCGTCAATGGTGAGGACCCTCGAGTGGCTTGGGGCCTGAAAAGGCATGTTCGCATCGAGATGCTCGAGCGACTGCCTCCAGACTAGGGAGTCCGCCAACTGGCGGGTCACTGAAACTCTAACTGAGGTGTGGCTCATGGACTGAGACCACTGGTCATGGAGACACCACTGTGCCATCCTCATGTGGAGGCGAGCATCTGGCATGACGTGGACTGTGGAGGCCATGTACCTGAGGAGGCGCAGAAGAAGCCGGGTGGGCACCGAGGGACGATACTGTATGTCCAGAGCTAGATACCTGAGACGATGGGCTCGGTCCCATGGCAAAAAGGCCTTCAACTGCAGAGTGTCAATCTTTGCCCCAATGAACTCCAGGCACTGTGTCAGGAGGAGATGAGACTTGGGGCAGTTTATGATGAAGCCCAAGTGTTGCAAGACCTGGATGGTGCGTGTGGTAGCTTACTGCACCACGGAAGCTGTGCCTCCCTTTATGAGCCAGTCGTCCAGGTAGGGAAAGCACAGTTACTTACCTGTAACAGGTGATCTCTGGGAACAGCAGGAATAAGTCTTCACATATGAGTACGTCGGTACCGACGGAGCCTGCGCGGGAACGCTCCCCAGCTTTCCAAAAAAGGAAAGCTTTTGGGATCATCCCACAGTGCCTGCGCGCTGCCTTCCCGCCTTTCCAACCGCCTCTCTCCAGTTCGAGTTTCAGAGCTGAGACAAAAAGAAAGAGAGAGGAAAGGAAAGGAAAGAGAGGTAGAAGATACAACTCCTTGGGGAGGTGGGTGGGTTGTGAAGACTTATTCCTGCTGTTCCCAAAGATCACCTGTTACAGGTAAGTAACTGTGCTATCTCCAGGAACAAGCAGGAATGAGTCTTCACATATAGGGACTCCCCAGCTAGAGATGCCGGGGAGATCCCCAGGGTTGTAGACCATGAGAAGGGCCCTACCTCCCCCTTGGATCTCAGGCATCTAAACAGGGAGGGGGGTAGGAGTTGTTCAAGTATGAAACAGGTGTTTTAGGACAGCCTGACCAAACAAGGCATCCCGGCGGGAGTCCTTGTCCAAACAATAATGGGCCGTGAAGGTATGAACCGAGGCCCATGTGGCTGCTCGACAGATCTGGTCGATGGACACAGAATTTAGATGAGCCATAGAAGTTGCCATGGCCCTCACATTGTGAGCTGTGACATGGCCTTCCAGAGAAAGGTTCTTACTCTGGTAGGCGAAAGAAATACACTGAGCAATCCAAGTGGACAGTGTCCTTTTAGAGACTGGAAGTCCTAAATGAGAAGGATCAAAAGCAACAAAGAGTTGGGAAGACCTTCTATGTTGCTGAGTCCTTTGTAAGTAAAAGGCAAGAGCCCTTTTACAATCCAGGGTATGAAGATTCCTTTCTGCACTTGATGCATGAGGACCTGGAAAAAAGACGGGTAAATATACCTCTTGGTTCAGATGAAAAGGTGAGACCACTTTAGGCATAAAGTGTGGCTTGGTCCTGAGGACTACCTTATGATGAAACCTTGTATGAGGAGGATTAGCCACCAAGGCCTGTAGCTCACTGATGCGGCGAGCTGATGTGACTGCAATGAGGAAAATAACTTTCCAGGAAAGAAATTTCAAGGTGGTGGTGGCTAAGGGTTCAAAAGCTGGCTTCATAAGCTGACCAAGAACCAGATTTAAGTCCCATGCCACCAGAGGAGGCCTAATGGGAGGTTTAGTTAAAGTTAGGCCTCTCATGAATCTTGCAATAAGAGGATGAGAGGAAATAGGCTGTCCATTGAGAGGCTTCAGGGATGCTGCAATAGCACTCAAATGGACTCTTACTGAATTTGTCTTAAGGCCTGCATTGGAGAGATGCAGGAGATATTCCAATAGAGAATTCAAAGGTAGTGCTAGAGGGTTAAGACCCTTCTCAGCACACCAAATGGAAAACCTTTTCCATTTAAAAGCATAGGAACATCTAGTAGAAGGTTTTCTGGAAGCATGGAGGATATACTTCATCTGCTGAGAAAGATTCCAACCTTGAAGGTCTAAGCCTTCAGCAACCAAGCTCTGAGGTGAAGGGACTTGGGGTTTGGGTGCCACAAAGTCCCCTCCTCCTGGGACAGGAGGTCTGGAGCAGCTCCCAAGTCTAGGGAGGGAGCTTGAGAGAGATGCAGAAGTAGACGGTACCACACTTGGCGTAGCCAGCATGGAGCTATGAGGATCATAGATCCTTGATCCCTCTGGAGCTTGAATAGAGTCTTGGGAATTAAGGGAATGGGTGGAAAGGCATACAGGAAATCTTGACCCCAGTGAAGGAGGAAGGCATCCTTGGCCTGAACTCCCTGACACGGAATTCTGGAACAGAACCGGGGAAGTTTGGCATTCCACGGACTTGCAAAGAGGTCTATGTCCGGGGTTCCCCACTCTTGAAAGATTCTGAGTACCTGGTCCATGTGCAGGGACCATTCGCGTGGAAGCAGAACTCGACTGAGTCTGTCTGCCCAAGAGTTTTGGATTTCTGGAAGGTATACGGCCAGGAGATGGATCTGATGCTCTCTGGCGAAGGCCCACAATCTTAAAGCTTCATTGCAAAGCGACAGAGAGCCAGTTCCTCTTTGCTTGTTTATGTAAAACATGGCTACCTGATTGTCTGTATGAATGAGGACTGTCTTGTAGCTGAGCAGGGTATGGAAGACCTTGAGAGCTAGAAAAATTGCTCGGAGCTCCAAGTGGTTGATATGTAGAGAGGTCTCCTGTGGAGACCAAGTGCCCTGAGTGGAGAGGTCTTGTAGATGAGCTCCCCAACCTGTTGGGGAGGCATCTGTTGTGAGAGTTGCTTGGGGCAACAACTGTTGAAAGGGGGACCCCAGCAACAGATTTTGGGTGGACTTCCACCATTGTAGAGACCAAAAGAGGCGCCTGGAGGTTGCTATTTTGTCTGTCAAACCCCCTGAAGCTTGAGTCCACTGGGTGGACAAAGTCCATTGAGCTGCTCTCATGTGAAGGGGAGCATAGGGGACCACATGCACTGTGGATGCCATGTGGCCTAGCAGTTGTAGCATCTCCCGGGCAGTTAAATGGCTCTTTGACTGAATCTGGGAGGCTAACTGCACTAGGCGTAGGCAACGGGCCTGAGGAAGATAGGCCCTTGCAGTGGTAGTATCTAGCCAGGCCCCTATGAACTCAAGGGACTGAGTAGGGGTGAGCTGGGACTTTGGGAGATTTACCACAAGTCCCAGATACTGCAGAATGCGCCTTGTACAGTCCAGGGCAGTCTGGGCCTCTGACTGAGATGGAGCTCGGATGAGCCAGTCGTCCAGGTATGGGAATACAAATATCCCCAGAGTGCGTAGAAATGCAGCTACTACTGCCATGCATTTGGTGAACACTCTTGGAGCAGAGGCCAGACCGAAAGGGAGCACCCTGTATTGGTAATGCTTCCCTTGGAAAAGGAAACGGAGGAACCTTCCGTGAGATGGATGGATGAGGACATGGGTGTACGCATCCTTGAGATCTAGAGAACAAAGCCAAACCTGACTCTGAAGGTATGGAAGGAGAGTGCCCAGAGAAAGCATCTTGAATTTCTCCTTGCATAGAAACTTGTTCAATTCTCTGAGATCTAATATGGGTCTGTAGCCCCCTGTTTTCTTTGGGATTAGAAAGTGGGGGGAGTAAAACCCTGACCCTTGTTGAAGAAGAGGTGGAGAGATGTTGGAGAATTGAAATGTCTCACCATGGTGTGAGGAGGAAGGTTTGAGAAATGAAGTTTGTACCCCTCCCTTATGATGGAGAGGGTCCACTGCTCTGTTGTAATTTGCTCCCATCTGGGAGCAAAATGAGCTAACCTTCCTGGAATGGTGAGAGGCTCTGGCTGTTTCAGAGCCAGAAAGGCTAAGTTCTCTAGCATCAAGTCAAAAGCCCTGAGGAGGCTGGGTCTGCTGAGTTGCAGCAGCCCCTGTAGGCTTAGGCCTGGCTTGCTTAGGTTGCTGACGCTTAGCAGCAAAACGACCTGTAGAAGATTGCTGGCCAGAAGCAGGATGGAATCTGCCTTTCTTGAGGAAAAAAAGACTTCTTGAAAGGTTTTTTCTTGGCAGGAATGGAGGTTGACTTTGAAAGTCTATCCAAAGCAGAATTTTCTGCATCCATTTGAGTGGCTTTTATTTGCCAATCTTTGCCAAACAGGTTTTCTCCTGTACAAGGAAGATTTCCCAAGCCATCCTGGACCCAAGATTCTAGATCAGAAGCTTGGAGCCAAGCAATTCTGCGTGCAGCCATGGCAATGGCCGAAGCTCTGCTGGCACCCTCAAAGGAGTCAAAAGCTGCACGGTTGGAAAACTTTGAAATATCTTGAGTATGCTTAAGCCAAATAAGAAATTCTTCCCTTTTATCCTCTGGAAGAAAAGGGAGGAAAGTGTGTAGCTTATCTGCAACTTCTTTCAGAAACATCCCCATATAGAGACTATAGGAGTTGATTCTGGCAATGAGCATACTGGCTTGGAAGATTGGAAGATTTCCCTACCAAAAGCATCCAAGGTCCTGCATTCTCTTCCTGGAGGAGCAGAGGAGTGTCTTTTTGCACTCTTATCTTTTTCATAGCTGACTCCACCACAATAGAATGGTGAGGAAGCTGTGTTTTATGAAAACCAGGACGAGGGGGGACACGGTACATGGTGTCCAACCTACGAGAATGAGGAGAGATAGTGAGAGGAGTCTCCCATAAGTCAATCATGTGATCATAAAGAATCTCATGAATTGGCAAGGTGACTGCCTCCTTAATAGCCTTAGAATAACCTAAAATATCCAATTTTTTAGCTCTAGGCTCTGATTCAGAGGTTACTGAAATAGAAAGCCCTTTAGCCACTTCTCTTATGAGGTCTTGAATAGACAAGTCTTCTGGAGGAGACATTCTTCTTTTTGGAGAAGGCGGCTCTTCAGGAAGGGCTATGGATACTTCAGTAGATGCCTCCGATGCATCAGAATCTTCGGAGGAATCAAAGTATCGACTGTCAGGGTGCTCTTTCAAAGCTCGATACGCATACCGAGCGGTATCGACATCGGGCGTTATCGGTACCGGTTCGGTACTGATGGGCATCCCTAGGCAGGGAACCGCTGCAGTCGACACCATGGCCGATGTCGATGCAGTCGGTACCAGTACTGGTGCCGGTACCTGGGCTGATACAGACAACAGAGTTTGTTGTGGTATCAGCGGCATCGCAGCTTGAATGAAGGCCGTGATAGCCTGCTGCATGGATAGAACATTCTGATCCATCAACGCCATGAATGCCTGGAATTCGGTACCGGAAGGTTGTGCCGGTACCCCAGAGCATTCTAACAGGTGATCGGTCGAGGCCGTGCCATCAATGTCAACCTGTAACCCCATAGGTGGAGCTTTGGAAGCCGTAGCTTCCCGCCGGGGTAGTTTTGCCGGTGTAGGATCCTCGAGGGCAAACCCGGAGGCATCTCGATGCTTGGAAGGAGATCTACCCTTCGAGGACCGGCTGGTTTTATGTTTGGTTACCTGAGATCCATGGGAGGAAGAAGTAGTCCTGGAATACGTCGATGCCACTGAAGCTGCATCAGAGGGAAACAGAACATGGAGCTTGGCTGCTCGGTTCTGTAAACCTCGTTTGGACATCAAGGAGCAGGACGAACAATCCAAAATGGAGTGGTCAAGACCCAAACATTTGAGACACCATTCATGGGTGTCGGTAACAGAAATAGTACCGCTGCACTTAGTGCATTTTTTAAACCCGGAGGCTAGTTTTTCCATGAGGAAAAGTTTCGTGAGGCCTAAGGCCCAAAAAGAAAAAAACACACTGAGGGAAAAATATGTTTTGTTTTGTTTTTTTTTTAAGAAAAGAAAGAAAGACCGGCGGTACCGGTCAGACGTCGGAGAAGGCAGACACGCGACCAAAGAAATAAAATAAAACAAAGAACTTCTTCAGCGGTGACAGGAACACGACCTGCTGGCTCCGCGGAAAAGAAGAACTGGAGAGAAGCGGTTGGAAAGACGGGAAGGCAGCGTGCAGGCGCTGTGGGATGATCCCAAAAGCTTTCCTTTTTTGAAAGCTGGGGAGCGTTCCCGCGCAGGCTCCGTCGGTACCGACATACCCATATGTGAAGACTCATTCCTGCTTGTTCCTGGAGATAAACCAAGACCCTTGGAGACGGAGGAAGGCGGCCACGACTGCCAGGCATTTTGTGAAGACTCTTGGGGCAGAGGCTAGGCCGAAGGGGAGCACCCTGTATTAAAAGTGCCTGCCCCCTCTTACAGACCGCAGGTACTGACTGTAGATGAGGTGGATGAGGATGTGGGTATAAGCATCATTGAGGTCTAAGGAGCATAGCCAGTCTCCCTGCTGGAGGTATGGCAGCAATGTTCCAAGGGAGAGCATCATGAACTTCTCCCTCATTAGGAATTTGTTGAGGTTGTGCAGGTCAAGGATGGACCTTAGGCCCCCTGTCCTCTTTGGCACGAGGAAGTACCTGGAGTAGAACCCCTTGCCCTTGAGTTGGTGGGGCACCGGTTCTACCACCTTGTCCTCGAGAAGACCTGCCAACTCCTTCAGAAGAAGTTCCTGGTGGAGGGGAGAGCTGAGGGGCTTTCCCGGGAAATAAGGGTGAGGTATCTGAGCCTCAGTGCCCAGGAATCGGTGGTGATGGCCACTCACCTCTAGGCATAGAGGGCCAGACATCCCTCTGTGGGCTGCTAATCTCCTTGGGATAGAGAGGCTATGCTCAACGAGACAAAAGTTCCACCCTGGGTGAGCTGGGGCTGGTGCCTGGGGCTTCGGAGCCTTCTGATTACATGGGCCATGCCCATATCCCTTGGCCTGCTGACCCTGTTGGGAAGCCGGGGGGCCTGATAGGGTGAGTAGTTTCGGTAAGCAGCCCCCTTCCTCGGGTAAAAGGACTTTTTACCAGAGCCCTTCCATTGGGGAGGGGCAGTGGTATTTTTGAAGAGCCTGATCCTAGTCATGAACTCGGTTTCCAGCTCGGCAGCCTTGTCGGTAATGGGTATGCCAAAGAAGTTCTCTCCTTGGCATGAGACATCGACCAATTTGTCCTGAACCCAATGCTAGAGATGGGACGACTGAAGTCAAGCTTGGCAGTGGAGCACTGATGCCCTCCGCAGTTACCTGGGCCTCCGATTCGAACCCGTCATAGGACGCTCAAGACAAGAATTTGGAGCACTCACAGAAGGCCTTGGCCAGGATTTTGAATTGCTACAAAGGTTCCTCGAGAGACAAACCGAGAACTCGGCGAGTTCCTTCACTAGGTCTCTCCGGTACATGCCTATGTACAGCTGGTAGGCCTGGATGCAGCAGATGAGCATTGAGCCCTGGTAGCATTTTCTGCTGAGGGCGCCCAGGGTGCGGGCCTCCCTTCCAGGGGGAACCAAGGAGTGCACCTTCTGGCTTTTCAGCCGACACATGGCAGACTCCACCACCATGGAGTTATGTAAGGCTGTGACTTCTGGAAGCCCGGGCTCCGGCGGATCCAATACAGCAAGTCTAGCCGCTACTCACCACCGGCACTGATGTTGGTGTCTCCCATATACAGAGCATGAGCCATTCCAGGATGGGAGGAATGGGCACCGTGAGCGATTCCCGCGGAGGGACTCATACTTGAGGATTTCCAACTCATCCACCTGAGGGTCTTCCTCCAACTCGGTTGGGAATGCCAGAGAATGAGACATGCCCTTGACAAAATCAAGGAAGTTCATATCCTCGGGCAGGGACTGCCATCGAGGCTCCGAGATGGGAGAGTCAACAGGGACGTTGCAGTGGCGACGGGTATTGGGGGACTCCTCGTCCTCCGTCTCCCACTCAGAGTAGTCCATTGAGGGACTCGAAGGAGGGCTGCTCCGCGGGCCTCGGGCCCCCGATGCCCTACGGTCGGCACCCGGTAAACTTGCCGGGGATGACCACAGTCCCGCTGAACGGGACTCAGTGCGACCTCAGCCAAGGATTGAGGCCGAAGGACCTCGAGGATCGGTCCGGCCTACGGGGACGTCGAGGACCGATGTTCGGGATGTATGAACCGGTCGTGTCAGACAACAGTGCCCACTGCTAGTCCATGAAGGCAGAAAAACTGCACTCCAGGGCTGCCATTCTGGACTACAGACCAGAAGGCTCAGCAGTCTTTGGCGTAGGCATAGAGAGACTCGGGCCCAACGCCAGCTCCCCTGGAGGGAAATTCTCGATGAGAATGGTGTCTTGGGACTGAGGCCAGTCCACGGCTAGATCCTTCAGAGGGACTTTCGCAGATCGCTCCTTCTCTGACGCCTTGGACGAGTGCCTCAGACTGCGGGACTAGACCCGGGGAGCTCCCAGCCAGTTGGAACCATCCAAGGATGCAGCCTTCAAGGTTTTCTACTTCTTCCTGGGTTCCCTTGAGGGAGAACCTCTTTCTGAGAACCCAAGACAAGGCTTGGGTTCAGAGAGTTCTGCCCGAGATGTTGAACTGCTGCTGGCTTATCGTGCTGCTGCTGGCAGCTCTTGAGGGCCTTGCTGGACATCCTCTTGCAGACACCGCAGGCCGCTGGGTCATGGTCTAGCCCGAGGCAGCAAAGAGAGCAGTCAGGTGTGTCGGTCAAAGACGTGATTTTAGAGCACCGATCACACTTCTTAAAACCACTGGCAGCCATGGGGAAAAAAGTACAACTGCGAGGTCGAAGACTCTCCGGGCTGCCTGCGGGAGAAAAAAGGCACGAAGGCACCAGAAAAAGAAAATAAAAGACTACAAAAATTAAACCGAACCAGATGCCAAGGATAGAAGGCAGGAAGAGCACCGGTGCAACACCGGGGCGAGTATGAAACTCGGGAAAGAAGTGAAGCATAGTTACTCATCTTTAACAGGTGTTCTCCTGGGACAGCAGGAATCAGTCCTCACTTATGGGTGACATAAGCACCGATGAAGCCCGCGGAAAGCAATTACCCAGCTTTCAAAGAAAGCCTTTGGGATTGCTGCCATTCATGTGTGGTCCTCTTCCCGCCCAAAGGTGCCATCTTGCTCAGTCAGATCCCTTAGCTCGAGCCCCACCAAGCAGATGGCAAGGGAAGGACAAAAATTCAGCAACTCGTCAGGGGAGGCGGGAGGGTAGTGAGGACTGATTCCTGCTGTCCCTGGAGAACACCTGTTAACAGGTGAGTAACTACGCTTTCTCCAGGAACAAGCAGAAAGTCGGTCCTCACTTATGGGACTCCCCAGCTACAGGCTACCGAACCTGTAAGCAAAAAAACACCTCCACGAGGCCGTAAGCAGAAGCAGAAGCCCGAAGGAACCCGAGTCCTCGGGTCGAAGCCCTCAGTAACCGTAAAGAAGGGTCGGAGGGCAGGAGTTGCTTATACGCCAAACAGGTTACGGAGTACAGCCTGGCCGTAGGCGCTGTCCCGGTGTGACTCCCTCTCCAGGCAGTAGTGGGCAACAAAGGTGTTCGTGGAAGACCAGGTCGCCTCCCGGCAGATGTCCATCAGGGGAACAGAGCGCAGTGAGGCCACCGAGGTCGACAATCCAGAGGGACGCCTGCCTTCGCATGGGTGAAAGCGATGCAGTCTGCCACCCAAACCGAGGTCACGAAAAGCCTGTCAGACTTGCGATGAGTCTGGGTATTCTGCAAATAAAAGGCAAGGGCCCATTTGCAGTCGAGGGTGTGGAGAGCCATCGACGCCTGGTTGGCATGGGGCCTCAGAAAGAAAGTCTGCAGCAATCTCTCTTGGTTGAGATGGAAGTCCGAAATGACCTTAGGCAGGAATTTAGGGTGTACACGAAGGACCACCCTGTTCCGATAAAACCTGGTGTAAGGGGCGTCCCAGCCATGAGAGCCTGGAGCTCACTGACTCGGCGGGCAGAGGTCAGCGCCACCAAGGCGGAGACCTTCCAGGACAGGTGCCAGAGCGAACACATCGCCATCGGCTCGAAAGTTGAAAAGGGTGAGCTGCATGAGTACCACATTTAAGTCCCATTCCGCCGGGGAAGGTCAGATGGGCGGCTTCGATAGCAGAAGACCCCGCATGAAGCAGGAGACAAACAGCTGCCCTGAAAGGGGTTTTCCCTCGATAGGAATATGAATAGCCGAGATGGCGCTAAAATGAACTCTGACAGAGTTCGACTTCAGCCCTTCCCTTGAGAGGTGGAGGAGCTACTTGAGCACCCACCAAACAGGACACGAAAAGGGGTCGATCTGGTTTTCCGAGCACCAGAAGGAGAAGCGTTTTCACTTAAAGGCATAAGCTCGCCTAGTGGAGTCCTTCCTCGAGGCGAGGACTTCCTCGACCTCCTCCGGAAATGCCAGAGAGGCTAGGGAGACCCGTTCAGCTGCCAGGCCGTGAGAGATAGGGAGGTTAGGTTCGGGTGCAGCACCCGATCCTCATCCTGCATTAGCAGACCCCTGGCAGAGCCCAGGGGAACCGGTGGCTCCATCAACAGCCGGAGCAGGAGCAGGAACCAAGGCTGCCGAGAGCACGAGGGGGCCATGAGAATCAACGATGCCCTGTCCCGCTGAGTCTTGAATAGAGTCCTCTGAATGAGGGGGAAAGGAGGGAATGCATAGAGAAGACTGAAGGACCAGTCTAGGAGAAAAGTATCGGGGTCCTCCCTGCTCAGGTGCAGCACCAGCCTGCAAAAGCGGGGGAGCTGCATGTTCTGGGGACTGGCAAAGAGGTCTATCACTGGAGTCCTTCAGCGGAGAAACAGCCAGTCTGCTACTCTGGGATTCAACCACCATTCTTGGGGGTGAAGGATTCTGCTGAGTCTGTCCGACAGGCCATTCTCCTGACCCGGGAGGTATGTCGCAATGAGGGACATCCTCCGTCGAGCAGCGAAAGAGCAGATGAGGACCGCTTCCCGGCAGAGGGAGCGTGATCCCGTGCCCCCCTCCTTGCTGATGTAGAACATCGCTACACGGTTGTCGGTATGCACTAGAACCAACTTCCTGCTGAGGTGTTCCTCGAAGGCCCTCAGGGCCCAACGAATGGCCTGGAGTTCGAGCAGGTTTATCTGCTGCTGAGACTCCTCGGGTGACCATTGCCCCTGCGTGCAGAGTGGTCCGCAATGGGCTCCCCACCCTAACAGGGAAGCATCTGTCATCAGCACCGCATCGTGCCGCAGGGCCTGAAAGAGCTATCCCCGCAGGAGGTTGCAGGGTTTTGCCAGCAGCTCAGGGACAAGCAGAGGTCGGGAGAACCCTGACGGGGTCCCTGAGGTGTCCGAGGGACTGGTCCATTGGGCACTGAAATATCACTGAGCCTTCCACATGTGCAGGCAGGTGTGAGGAACCACATGTACGGTCGAGGCCATGTGGCCCAGGAGACGTAGCATGGACCGAGTGGTGAGCTGTTGAGCACTTTTGACGTGAGCCGCCAGATCTCAGAAGTGGCTGGAGTGATCCACCGGCAAGAAGGCAATCGCCTGCTGAGTATCGAGGCACACCCCGATGAACTTCCTGCACCGGCTCGAGGTGAGACTTTGGGCAGTCGACCAAGAACCCCAAGCTCTCCAAGAGGAGGACAGTGTGTGACATTGCTCACCGAGCCTCCTCGGCCGAGGATACCAGAACGAGCCAGTCGTCAAGGTAGGGAAAGACCGGCACGCCCTGGGCACTGAAGGTATGCGGCGAACATGACAAGGCACTTTGTGAAGACCTGTGGGGTGGACGCAAGGCCGAAGGGGAGCACCCTGTACTAGAAGTGCTCTCCCTGCACTCTGAAACACAGATACTGCCTGTGTTGGGGTGGATTAAGATGTGGGCATAAGCGTTCTTTAGATCCAAGGAGCATAGCCAGTCGCCCTGCCAGAGGAAGGGCTGCAGCACACCAAGAGATAACATCTTGAATTTCTCCAGCACCAGGAACTTGTTTAGCCTGAGGAGGTCGAGGATGAGCCACAGGCCCCCCATCTTTTTCGGGACGAGGAAGTACTGGGAATAGAAGTCCCGATATCGAAGGTGGGGAGGGACCTTCTTAATTGCCCATTGGGCGAGGAGGGAGTGTAATTCTCGCTGCAGCAGAAGCTGGTGTGTGGGGAGTCGAGGAGGCTCCACCGAGGAGAAAAGAGTTGGAAGCCTTTCGAAGTGAAGGTGATAGCCGTCTCGGACGACTTGGAGGACCCAAGTGTTCGAGGTGATGGAAGCCCACGATGGGGCAAAGCAGGACAGTCGGTCCCCCCATTGTCTGCTGTGTTGCCTGAGGGCGAGGGGCTATGCCAATGGCATCAAAACCCCTGAGTGGGTGGAGGGGGAGCCGGCGTTTCGGCTTTTGGACCCTTTGGTTTACAGTGCCCCCTGGCCAGATTTTCTCTGCGCCGGAGTGGTTGGTGTTGGGGTAGCTGGATATGGTGGATAGCACCAATACTGGAGGCTCTTTCTAGGAAAAAAGGGCTTCTTGGTTGGCTGCTTCTTTCGAGGCAAGGTAGAAGTTTTGCGGGAGAGACAGGTCCTGGTGAACTCAGTCTCAATTTCCGCAGTCTTCTCCCTCCATCAGCTTGCCAAAGAGCTGCTCGCAGAGGCATGGCATGTCCAGGAGCTTCTCCTGCACCCATTGCTCCAAATCCAAGGATTGGAACCATGCCTGGCTGCGGGCCCCAATGCCCGCGGCCGCCACCCAAGCTGATGTCTCGAAGCCATCATAGGAGTCTCGAGAGCGGTACTTGGAACAGTCGGCGACGGACTTTAGCAGGGTGCAGAATCTGTTGAGGGGCTCTCCCTCGAGACCCATGGAGAAACCCCCAAACTCCTTAGCCAAATCACACAGGAACACACCAATGTACAGTTGATATGCCTGGATGTGACAAGAGAGCATGGAACCATGATAGTCTTTGCGGCCCAGGGCATCAAGGGCTCTCAACTCGCAGCCGGGTGGTACCGAGTGGGATTTCAGGCTCTTTTGCATCCTCATGGCTGATTCCACCACCATCGAGGTGTGAGGCAGCTGGGTCTTTCAGAAGCCTGGCCCATGCTGCACCTTGTACATCATGTCAAGGTGTTTGCTCATGATGGGGACCGAGGCTGGGACCTCCCACATGCAGAGCAGCAGCCGAGATAGAATAGGCGGTACAGGTACAGTAAGGGATTCCCTGGGCAGGGACTCGTACTAAAGAATGTTGAGTTCTTCAGCACGAGGGTCCTCGTCAGCCTGGGTGACCAGGTTAAGGGCCCGCACCAAGTCCCGAATGAATACCAGGAGGGAGGTGTCTTCGGGTGGCGAGCGCTGCTGGAGTGCGGGTGGCGAGGGGTCAGATGGAAGATCCTGGTGGGTACGGGTTTCCAGGGAGGTGTCCCCATCGGACTCCCAGTCCGATAAGTCAGTCGAGGAGTCCGAGCCGGGCAGGTCATCCTGTCAAATGGCCAGTGGCCTGGTGTCGGAGGCCCTGGACGATCTCGCCTCCGAGGAATGGGAGGGCGAGCGAGACCGACGTCGAGGACCTTCTTGAGACCCGCGGCTCTCGGGGGTTTCCTGGATGGATTTGGGTGTCCCACGCAAGGGACCGCGGTCTCTGGGCACGAGTCAGCAAAGCTGGCCGTGACTGCCTGCTGGGGAGCAATGAACGCAGTAACGTTGTGTTCCAGCACCAGCATGTGGGACTCCCATGTGGGCGTGGAGCCCTGCGATGCCGATACCGGGGTCACCAGATCGGGTATCGAGGAGGAGGGGAGTCCTCACTGGGATGACCCTCAGGAGACCAGGCACCTTTGCCGGAGGCCTCTGCTTCCGTGCGGGGTACCTTGCAGGGCCGCTCCTTGTCCAACTCTCGGGAACGCCGAAGGGTGCTAAGCGACTGGGTGCAGGAGTGCTCACGCTTGTCGGGTACCCTGGACAGCAACTTCAAGGCCTTCTTTTTGCGCCGATCCACCTCAGGGGACCCCCTGGTCGGAGTGCCGCCGAGAGCGCGGGGCTGCAGGGGGAGAACCCACCGGAGGAGAGACGACTGAGGGCGCCACCGGGGACCCTAAGGCGGCCTTTGGGAAAATGTCTTCGGACTTCTGCTTACGACTGAGCAGGGCCTTAGAGGACATTTTCTTGCAGAGCGAACAGAGCTCTGGGTCATGGTTGGCTCCCAGGCACCACAGACAACAGTCATGAGTGTCCGTAAGCGACATGTTCCTAGAGCATCTATCGCATTTTTTTAATCCGGTGGCCATAGGGGCAAAAATGACCCCTGCGAGGTCGAAGACCCACACAGTCAGCGGTTAGAGAAGAAAAAAAGGGCGCGAAGCCCTTAACGAAAAAATGAGAAAAGAGTATCTCCGATAGCTCTAAAAAAGTAGAGCAGGGGAAGGACGGGAAGAGGACCGGTGCAACCGGAAAAAAGAGGAACCTGTTAAGGCGAAAAACAAAACTTTTTCCGAGGGACGAGGACATGCGTCTGAAGGGCTCTGCGGAATAAGGGAGACTGAGAAAGATGGCACCCTTGGGCGGGAAGAGGACCACGTATGAGTGGCAGCAATCCCAAAGGCTTTCTTTGAAAGCTGGGGAATTGTTCCACGCGGGCTCCGTCGGTGCCGACGTCACCCATAAGTGAGGACTGACTTCCTGCTTGTTCCTGGAGAATCAGCTTCTTCCAGGGACAAGCCAGACAACGTCTGAAAGGCTCTGAGGAAAAAAGGAGACTGAGCAAGATGGCACCCTTGGGCGGGAAGGGGACCATGCATGCGTGGTGGCATCTCCCAAAGGCTTTTTTTGAAAGCTGGGGGGGATTCTTCCGCAAGGGCTCCGTCAGTGTCGACATCACCCATATGTGAGGACTGACTTCCTGCTTGTTCCCGGAGAAAGTCATCTACCATAGATAATGTAATACTGATCATACTCTTATGGAGACAGTCAAACCCCTGCCCAATATTTTGGCTGAAATGCAGGCTGGGGTTTCTGGGCCTCAGCTTGGATGAGAGCAAGATGTTTGCAGAGTGTCTAGGACAAGATGGTAGAAAATATCTACATTTTTGAGAGTAGTAAGGTCTCCTTTGCCCTCCACTCACATACCTCCTAGCGTAAAGGGTTTGAGTGTTTCACAGTGCTCTTTTATAAGTGAAGTTGTCAACCTTAATTTATCTCCAAAGAGATTCTCTTCTAGGCATGGCACATGTCAGTGGGTTTTACTTGCCTATTATAGAGAAGGTCCACGAGACAGAGTTTTTGTGCCCCAATATGTGTAGCCTCTTGGTTTGATATACACACGCGCTTTCCACATTCCTTCCCCTTACCTATTAGTAACTCTTTTACATAAAGTGTCTTCCATGTACAGGGTCATAAATGGTAGCTAAGAAGCTATGTGAGAAAAGGACATAGCATTCTGGAATACTTTTCTCGTAAGAGAATCCAATGTCCAAGTATCTTTCCCAAGGGGGAACAAAAGAGTAGGCACTGGAATCTTTGGCTCTTTCAAGAGTGGATTCAACCACCACAGCATAGCGAGGAAGTTTAAATTAGACTTACCTGCTAATTGTAGTTCCTGAAGGAACTCCAGTCTAGTCCCGGAAACTCTAGGGTTGTCATCCTCTTCCAGCAGCTTGGAGACTGATAGATGTCATTCTTTGATGACACTGGTATAAGGACACAGGCACCGGCTCCTCCCACTCCAGTAACCTATTGACAAAGTAGACTCACCAGAGCAACAATTAAGTTAGAACACATACAGAAATCTAGTGCCCACTAACTGTAAAACTACCAAACAGTAACATAACCTTAACATAATAATATTAACATAATAGGACCCCCAACGATATTTAGCTTGACTGTGAAGGGTCTGGCTTCCTTCCCAGGAAGATTACCATTGCCCGGAGTATATCAAACCCCCTAAGGCCTCAAAACCTGCCCCGAGCCCAAAGCACCACAGTTCTCCATGCTCTCTCACCCGTACAGCTGTGCTTCAGGCTCCAGCTCTTTGCAAAAAAATTCGGGACGGGGTCCGGGACTAGACTGGAGTTCCTTCAGGAACTACAATTAGCAGGTAAGTCTAATTTAAACTTCCTTATCATCCTTCCAGTCTAGTCCCGGAAACTCTAGGGATGTAACAGAGCAGTAAAAAGAACTCAACGGGTGGGACCTGCTAGACCAGCCTGAAGCACTGCTGTCCCAAAACAGGTATCCCTACCCGCCTGAATATCTAGCCGATAGTGCCTCACAAAAGAACTCAAAGACGACCACGTCGCTGCCTTACAAATCTCCGCCACCGGCACAAAACTGTACTCCACCCAGGACGCCGCTTGCGCTCTAGTAGAATGCGTTCTCAAGCCACTTGGCACCGGCTTTCCTTTCAGAAGGTATGCGGACTCTATTGCCTCCTTTATCCATCTAGCAACTGACGCTTTGGACGCAGCTTCCCCCTTGCGAGGACCGCCGAACAACACAAACAATCTATCCGACTTCCTGAACGTCGCCGTCCTCCTGAGATATCGCTTCAAGGCCCGTCGGATATCCAAAAGATGCAACCGTGAAGCAGAAGAGCCCTCCGATGTCTTACGGAACACTGGCAGAGACACTACCTGATTCACATGAAAAGGAGACAGGACCTTCATCAAAAAGGACGGTACCGGTCTTAAAACTACCTTGGACTCAAAAAAGACCAGAAACGGTTCCCTACAAGATAATGCTTGCAGCTCCGAAATTCGCCTCGCCGATGCAATAGCCACTAAGAACACCACCTTCAGATTAAGATCCTTCAGAGTTGCTTTTGCCAAAGGCTCAAACGGCTGCGCACTCAATGCTGTCAATACCAACTGCAGATCCCACATTGGAACTAATTGCCTGCATGGAGGTCTCAAATCCCCCACCACTTTCAGAAATCTCTTAACATCTGGATGGGTGCAGAGCGATTGCCCCTTGATCTTTCCTCTATAACAGGAAAGCGCTGCCAATTGTACCTTTAAGGATGCCGCTGCTAATCCTTTCTGGAAACCATCTTGCAAAAACCCTAAAACCTGCGGAATAGAAGCCCGCAAAGCTTCACACTCCCGATTCATACACCAAGCCTCAAAAAAGCGCCACACGTGAACATACGCTAAGGAAGTAGATGATCTGCGCGCCCTCAACAAAGTCGCAATCACCTCTGACGAACAGCCTTTAGCTCTTAACCTCGCCCTTTCAAGAGCCATGCCGTAAGCGAGAACCGAGCCACCTGAGGCATCAACAACGGACCCTGCCGTAAGAGATCTTGTCTGGCTGGTAGCCGCCACGGCTTCCCCACTACCAGCCGCCTGAGATCCACATACCACGGCCTTCTCGGCCAATCTGGCGCTATTAGAATCACGCACCCTCTGTGGCATTCGATTTGCCGCACTACCCGGCCTATTAACACCCATCGAGGAAAAATAAAGAAGCTGATCTGTTGGCCACCCTTGGACAAGAGCATCCAGGCCTTCTGACATCCTCTCTCTGCGCCTGCTGAAAAAAGCGTTCTACTTTCGCTGAATTGAACGTCGCCATGAGATCCATCAAGGGCGTCCCCCAGAGCCAAACTACAGCGTCGTAAACCTCTGGGTGAAGCATCCACTCTCCCGGATCCACCCTCACCCGACTCAGAAAATCGGCCGCTACATTGTCCACTCCTGCGACATGTGCCGCTGACAGAGCCTGAAGGTTTTGCTCGACCCATTGAAATAACTGATCTGCCTTGGCCTCTAAGGGAGCACTGCTGGTGCCGCCTTGCCTGTTGATGTAGGCTACTGCCGTCGCATTGTCCGAAAAGACTCTGATCACAGCTCCATTCAGATACCGCCAAAACTTCTGCAATGCCAAGCTCACCGCACGAAGCTCCAACCTGTTGATTGACCAAGACCTTTCCTGAACTGTCCAGAGGCCCTGCGCAACCCTTCCTTGATAATGCGCCCCCCAACCTAGGAGACTTGCATCCGTAGTCAGGGGAATCCAGGCCGGCATGTCCAGGGGCATGCCTTTCTCCAGAGACTCCGGAAACAACCACCACCGTAACGCTTCCCGAGTCGAGTCTGGACAGAGAGGTCTCTTGGAAAGTAGATAGTTCTGATGAGACCACCTTCTGAGTAACGCTCTCTGTAATGGCCTCATGTGCGCTCTCGCCCAGGGCACCAAGTCGATCGTTGCCGCCATCGTCCCTAGGACTTGCAAGTAATGCCACGCCGTTGGCTGCGGCCGTCGGAGAAACCGTCGAATCAATCTTTGTAAGGCCAGCACTCGATGCGGAGGTAGAAAATCCTTGCCTGCCCCGGTATCGAAACATGCTCTGAAATACTCGATATCCTGAGAAGGAACCAGCCTGCTCTTGGTTACATTGACTACCCAACCTAGCTTCTGCAGGCAGTCGACCACCTTGGCAGTAGCCTCCTCGCTTTCCATCCTGGACTTTGCTCGAATTAACCAGTCCTCCAGATATGGATGCACTAGAATTCTGTTCTTCCTCAGCTCCGCAGCTATGACCACCATGACCTTGGTAAAGGTCCTTGGTGCCATCGCTAGCCCAAAGGGTAGCACTCGAAACTGAAAATGACCCACTGGAACCACAAACCTGAGGAACGTCTGATGCTCGCGGCGAATCGGAATGTGCAGATATGCCTCAGATAAATCCAGGGAAGTCAGATACTCCCCTTTTCTGACTGCCATGATGACTGATCGCAGTGTTTCCATATGAAAATGAGAAACTCTGAGAGACTTGTTTACCTTTTTGAGGTCCAAAATTGGCCGATAAGTTCCTTCTTTCTTTGGAACCACAAAATAAATGGAGTATCAACCTAACCCGCATTGATCCGGAGGCACCGGCACTACCGCTATGAGATCCAGCAACCTCTGTAAGGTCTGATTGACTGCTTCGCGTTTGTGAAGCGCCGTGCAAGGAGACTGAATGAAGGCATCGGTCACCGGTCTTTGAAACTCTAAAGCATATCCTTCTCGAATTACCTCCAGCACCCACTGGTCTGACGTAATCCTGACCCAGGCAGCGTAAAACTCCCGCAGCCAACCGCCCACTTCTACGCCCACCTGGGTCCCCCTGACTTCATTGTGCCTTCTTGGCACCCGAAGTGGCGGCAGTAAAACCTCTGCTGGCACCTCGGAATCCCCAAAAATTCTGGCTTCTAAAGGGAAAACGTCCTCTCTGGCTCTGCAAGAACCTCAGGGAGCGAAAACGCCAAAAATCGCGCAGGGGAAACTTCGGCATCGGCGAAAATTTCCCCTGCTTCTGCTTATCCTCCGGCAGCCTTCCACCCTTGGATTCCCCCAGATCTATAACTATCTTTTCCAAATCCTCTCCAAACAGTAGCCGTCCCTTAAAGGGAAGCTTACTTAACCGGGCTTTGGAAGAAGCATCTGCTGCCCAATTTCGCAGCCAGAGATACCGCCTTGCGGCCACTGCCAAAGCCATACTGTTCGATAGGCCCCTAATGAAATCATAATGAATATCCTCTAGATACGCCGCTCCGGACTCGATCCGGGCCGCCTCACTAACAGAATCCTCATCCTTCTCTCCTTGGAGCCTCTGAGCCCAGCGGAGACAGGCTCTGGCCACCCAAGCTCCACAGATGGAAGCTTGAATGGAAAGAGCATTAACCTCAAAAGCCGGTCTTAACAACGCATCCAGCTTCCTGTCCTGAGTATCCTTAAGAGCCGTACCGCCTTCCACCGGAATGGTCATCTTTTTGTCACTGCTGAAACAGCCGCATCCGCTCTAGGTGCCTTAAAAAGTTCCTTATCTAGCTCCATCAATGGAGGAGTGGCCTAGTGGTTGGAGCAAGGTACTTCGGGCCGGAAGGTCGGGGGTTCAAATCCCACTAGAGGACAGCAACCTTGGGCCGGAAGGACTGGGGTTTCTAGTCCCACAGGTGCTCCTTGTGGTCTTGGGCAAGCCACTTAACCCTCCATAGCCCATGTTCCCTGTAAAATATTTCTCTGTGTGCTGTGCTTTCCTGTCTAATCAATGTGTTTATACCTCAAAAATTTCCTGTCATGATTTGACAATTTCCAATCTGTAATCAAACCGCTGCTGATCGCTGGAAGTAGCGGTATACAAAATGTATACTAAATAAATAAATAAAATAAATAAATAAATAAAGGCGAGACATCACTCGAGAGCCTCTGAGTGAGGCCTCAGGCATATCCCACTCACCTTGTACCATCTCTTTAATGACTCTATGCATGGGAAAAGCTTTTTGCGTCTTCCGAAAAACCTGCAAGAGTGGATCCTCTAAGGTAGCTTCCTCAACCGGCTCAGACACTGACACATTTAGCGCCTTCAATGTCTCTGAAATCAGTGTGGGTAACTCTTCCCGTCGAAAAATACGCACCACTCTTGCCTGATCCTCCTGTTCAATAATCTCCCCTTCTTCCAACTCCTCGTCCATTTCATGATCATGCTCCTCCCCTTCCGTGCGCAAATCCTCCGAAAACTTGGACTGACACCGCTTATCCAGCTCGACCCGGGCTCTCTTAGGCCATACGGTCTAAAGTATCATGGAGAGAGGAGAGCCTGGCCGTTTGTGTCCTAATCTGCCGGCATAGACGCAAAGGCAGAAGAAGGTGGTTCTCTAGGAGCACCGACAAAAGCTCTTTGAATAAGAGCTACAAAGTCTGGGGAAAAAATTGAAGCCAAATCACTAGCAAAGGGGGCCTGAGCTCTAGGCACATCCTGAGCCATGGAAGGGCCAGGCACAGGCTCCCCGGGGTCAAGCAGAGGAGACAGCGGCCCCTGCGCTACTATGTCCCGGTGCTCCGTGGAATCTGAGCGCTGCTGCTCTACTGCTGAAGCCTGGCTGCAGCTTTTACAGATGCCTGCTTCTGACACTATAGACCTTTTCACCCCACAGAGTAAACATAAGGTCTTAGCAGGCATCCTAACTAAGAAAGGCTTCCAACGTTAGAAAAGTCTTAACAAAAATCTTTAACACAAAAAACTGCCCAAAAACCTCTCTCTCCAATCCCAGAGAGCTGACAGGGACGTTCAGCAAGAACTTGTCCTGACGATTCAGAGCCGCCTTTTTTTTTTTTGTTTGTTTTGTTGGGGATTTTTTTTCCTGGCAGTAAATTGAAGCAGGTCACCTGACTTGAATTGTGACAAAAATACTTAAAAACGAAGCTTCCTGCTCTTAAAACTTCAAATTGTTTCCCCCAACGCGCTGACTTTTCCCGCTCAAAACGGAACGCGGTGGGAAACCGCTGCTTACACAGGCCTAGTACACAACGTTTACACTCCCCGATCTGACAGAGAAGAAAAGTGAAATTAATCGCAGCTTACCTCACCGAGAGGAGTTGGTTAAGCAGCCCCAGCTCCCCCAAAGTTGTTCAAACCGAACCTGCCCGAATTCGGTTTTAAAGCAACTGTTCCTGTAAAGAGCTCACAGGAAACCTGCGGCTTAGCTTCTCCTGTCTGCCGGCTCTCCCAAGCGCCTGCATGCAAAGCTGAGTCCCCCGGACTTACTCTGGCTCTGAAATCTTCCTGCCACTGTCTCTCCGGTAAGAGGGAGGAAGAATGGAAGAGAGGCCCTTCAGCCAAAATTTAAAGTGGTACACCTGACCAAAATCCTATGCTCAACTAAAGAAAAATTTGAATACATAGAAATTATGCCCAATTTGAGATGTAAATCAACCCCATCTGAACTAATTTAACTAACACTAAAGTCCTTAATTGTTTCTCTAGTGAGCGAGGAACTCTGGCTCACATCCTCCAGCTGCTTGGAGACTGATATAACTGGAGTGGGAGGAGCCGGTGCCTGTGCCCTTATACCAGTGTCATCAAAGAATGACATCTATCAGTCTCCAAGCTGCTGGAAGAGGATGACAACCCTAGAGTTTCCGGGACTAGACTGGAGGGATGATAAGGAAGTTGCTGTTTCTCAAATTTGGTAGTCTTCTGGATTCTGAACATGAAGCTTGCCTTCTTATTAATAGGGTGCACAGAGAGGATGTCCCTCTAAGGATCTTGTGAATGGCCACTGTCACGTATTCTTTTGGGGAGGGGTAGGTGTTTGAGGAATTGGATAATATCCAACATTTCTGCATTTAATTCCTCTACCGTCTCTTAATGAAATGGAGTTGTTTTGGCCATTCGCTTAATAAAATCTGTGAAGACTTTTCCCTGAGAAAACCTTTTCCCTTGCAGTGGAGGAGAGGGCTTTGAAAGGAAACCAGTAGAGCACTCCTCTTCAGAGAGCTCTGCTGGCTCATAAGTATTACCCATCTAGACATCCAAAAATGCTTGACAGCTTGGGGAAGGCTTCCTCCACTGAATACTGAAATTGGGGTCACTGCCATATTTATTTATTTGAACGTTTTTTCTATACCGCCCCTTCCAAAGATTAAGGGCTGTTTACATTGAACTAAACAATTAGAGAACATTGTAGCGAACGGTGAAACAAACTATTTACATAGTAGATTACAATATAACACATAGTAGTAGGTGGTTCAAACCAACTATTTACATGGTAACTTTTCAGTATGTACATGTTACAGAGTGCGTAATCATAAGTGGGGGTTAGCTGCTGAGGGGAGGGGGTGGGAAGGGAAATGAGTACTAGTATTGTTGCAGGAGGCATTATTATAGTACTCTGAGAAGAGTAAGGTTTTTAGCTCTTTTCGGAAAGTATGAAGGTCCTTGATTGATCCGAGGGGGTCTGGCAGGATGTTCCATAATTTGGGTGCTATGTATGTAAAGGCTCTGTTGCTGGTAGTTTGGTGGTATTGAGAGGAGGTTTTGGTTGGTTTTTCTTCTGGTCCTAGAATCAGTTTGGGTACATATCCTTGATGTAAGAAAGGATGGGGAAATATTATTGAGTAACTTGAATGTGGTAACTATTGTTTTGTATTTTTCTTTTTATTTATATTTTATTAAGTTTCAATCTCCTGTTACATTTTACACTCAGTTATCCACATTGGCACATTATCTTTACCAAATACATTTCAACCAAAACTTATGTAACATTATGTACTTCACCTTACCCCCTACACTCCCAACTCCCCCCGCCCCCCCTACCCTCTCCCCCCACCCCTAACTTTAATTCCCCAGCCAAACATTCCTGCCACTTTACAATATACCCGGCATAATACACACAATACATCATTCATTTTCTCTCTCTCCCTCCATATTTGCTCAACCCCCTTCACCCTCCATGTTTCATACCAATGCCACACCTTTCTGTGTTTTCCTAACTTGTGCATTCTGTTATGTTTCTCTCGCGCATAAAACCCCATATCTGTTCCAACTTGCCCACAACCTCTTTCAGTGGTGGTACCTCTACAGCAGAGGTTCCCAACTCCAGTCCTAGAGGGCCGAACACCATTCAGGTTTTCAGGCTGTCCCTAATACATATGGCATGAGATGCATTTGCATGCACTGCCCCCATTGTATTCAAATATATCTTATGCATATTCATTAGGGACAGCCTGAAAATCTGAATGGTGTTTGGCCCTCCAGGACTGGAGTTGGGAACCTCTGCTCTACAATCTTCCAACATCTTAGGAGGCTCATTCGGGCTGGTATTGCCCCATACCCCAAAAAGGTTGCCAGTTCTCCCTCCCCCTCTCTCATCCCCTCATTTAACACAACCATAGCTGATGTTAGCTTAATCTGTACCCCTGTAATATCTCCATATAACCTTCCCACTTTGCTCCAATACCCTTGCACCTTTGGGCACTGCCACATCATATGTAGTAAGTCACCCCTTGCCCCACATTTTTTCCAGCAATCATCTGAAGTATCCGGGTAAATAGCCTTTAACCTCATTGATGTCCAATACATCCTAAACCTCATCTTTATACTATTCGCCAGCATTGGAGTCCCCCGCGACAACTTATATGTTCTCTCATATATAGCTTCCCATCTGCTATCGTTCCATGGTCCTGGGACATCCTCTTCCCACATTTGCTGCCCCTTCGCCTCCCACCCCCCTTCTGAAGGAGCATTTTATAAAGTTTTGATATCGCCCCTTTCTGGGAACTCAGCTTCCCCATCATCTCCTCGAACTGCATGGGCTTCCAAGCCAAATTAAAATTTTACTGCCCTACTTTGAAGGAACTACCACAGTTGCACATATGCATAATGATCCTTCTGATCTATTTGATACTCTTACTGTAATTCCTCGAATGTCCGCAGTCCTCTCCCTCTCCCTATTAGTTCTCCTAACCTTACTAGCCCTTTACTACTCCACCCTGTGTATACCTTGACATTGGTCTCCATCCCCAATTCGGGAGTGTGTACACATTTAATGAGTGTGTATTTCGAATATACTTTCCCTTCTGGAAGGTCCCCCCTCCATTTCCTCCATACCTGGAACATTAGTTCCCTAAATCTCCTTCTTTCTCTCTCCACCCCCCCAGATCCTATATCCTGGCTACCTTATAGTCTTCTCTCCCCCCCCCCCCCCGAACTCTATTTGTACCCAACTCAAGGTATAAGACCCCTCCCTCCATGCTAAGAGTGCCCTTAGCTGTGCCGCTTGGGGTGCCATCACACATGGCACCCCAAGGTCCCCTTCTGACCGCATTTGGTACATAATATTCATTGCAATCTTTGGTAGTTTCCCTTCCCAAATAAAATGCAGGATCACATTTTGCAACTTCCCCATCTCCTTCTTGGTCACCCTACATGGCAAGGATGCGAACAAAAACACTAGTCTTGGCAGTATGTTCATCTTTACTACCGCCACGGCCCAACCATGACAACCATAGCCCCCCCCCCCCCCAACATGCTTGATAATTCCATTGTTTGATCTTCTCTACTGGGTTTCCTAATTGTATCCCCAGATATCTAAAATGTTGAGTCACCCATTTAAAACTAAAATGAGACTTCAACCTGCCATCTAAACATCCTGGTAAATTAAATCCAAGAACTTCAGTTTTACTCTGATTTATTTTATAGCCTGCAATAACTACTAAACCCCTTTATTATTCTCAACAATACTGGCAAGGTGGTTAAAGGCTGCTTCAGTGTAAGTATTACAAAATCGGCAAACAGCGCTATTTTTTTCCTCCTTACCTCCAACTTGCACTCCTTTTATATCCACTTCCCTCCTGATCGCTTCTGCCAGGGGCTCAATCGTCAACGCAAATAAGAGCGGCGATAGTGGACACCCCTGCCTGGTACCCCTCTCTAGCGTAAACTGCGCAGAATACCCCCCATTTATCTGAATCCTCACACTGGGATGCTCATACAATGCCCTTATCCAGGCTATAAATTTGTCCCCAAACCCCATTTGCTCCAACACTTGAAACATATAAGGCCATTCAACCCAAACGCCTTCTCCGCATCTACTATTACTAGTACTGCCTACTCCCCCATTTTCTGAAAATGCCAAGCTATGTTCATCACTTTTCTTATATTATTGCTCCCTTGCCTCCCCTTTACAAAGTCTGTTTAGTCCCTATGTATTAGCTTTGGTAGGATTCTTGAATATGATTTGCCAAGACCTTAGCTAATATTTTTGTATCTAAATTGATCAGCGAAATAGGCCTATAGGAGCCACTCCCCCCTTATCCTTGCCAGGTTTCGGCAATACCGTTATGCCCGCCTCCTGCATAGTCTTGGGGACCCCTTCTCCTTCAAGAACCTTACTGAACACCTGGGTTAGTATTGGTGTAACCTGCTCCTCCATCGTCTTATAGAACTTTGCCATAAACCCATCCAAGCCCGGGGACTTCGCTATTTTCAGAGAGTGTATAGCCTCCTTCACTTCCTCCTCCATAATTTCTTCCCCTATTCTTTCCCTGTTCTCTGGTGCGACCTGTTTCAAATTACATTCTTGCAAAAAGTCCATCTCATCTCTTCCTGCCCCTTTTGTAACTCACTTTTATATAACTTTTGATAGTATTCTTGGAAGATCTGACTAATTTCCTTTGTGCGGTGTACCATCTTCCCCTTATTGTCCCTAATTCCATCTATATACGCTGCCTCCCGTTGGGCCTTCAAACTATTTGCCAGGATTTTCCCTGCCTTATTGCCTCCTTCAAAATATTTTTGCTTCAGCAAATTTAATTTGTAGGCTATTTCTTGCGCTCGTAATCTGTTGAACTCTGCTTGAGCCTTTATCAGATTAGCAATAACTCCTGCATCATAATCCCTCTGATGCTGGGCTTCCAAATATTTTATCTTCCCTAAACACTCTGTTTCTGCTTTCCCCTTCTCACGTTTGTCTCGCTGCTTTACTTATTAACTTCTCTCTGATCACCGCCTTGAGCCCATCCCATATTGTTTTTAACCAGACCTCACCCGTCTTGTTATAATATAGGTACTCCTGTATAGCCGCCCCTATTGCTGCAACATGCCCTTCTTCCTCCAGTAATGAATCACTTCCAAAATTTTATCCCCTCATCCTCTGCCCCATGTCAAAAATCACAATGACCTGTGCGTGATCCATCAATGTAATTTCCCCTTGCTCCATCTCTTTCACCCGCGAAACCCATTTAGCGTAGTTTACTCACCTGTAACAGGTGTTCTCCAGGAGCAGCAGGAATCAGTCCTCACATATGGGTGACGATGGCGCCGACGGAGCCCTCGCAGAGCAATTTTCCCCAGCTTTCAAAGAAAGCCTTTGGGAATTGCAGCGCGCATGCGCGGTCCCCTTCCCGCCCAAGGGTGCCATCTTAGCCAGTCAGATGACATAGCTAAAAGACAGCATAAAAATTTGCAAAAACTAAAGCAGATGATTGCAACTCCAAGGGGAGGAGGGAGGGTTGTGAGGACTGATTCCTGCTGCTCCTGGAGAACACCTGTTACAGGTGAGTAACTACGCTTTCTCCAGGACCAAGCAGGAACTCAGTCCTCACATATGGGACTCCCAAGCTTAAGGCTACCGGAGACCCTAAGCACAAAAATGAGCTCCCTCTAGCTCAGCAGCACAGAAGGAAGGAATCTTCACTGAATTATTACCCACCGGTAGCCCAACATCCGGGATGGAGGGTAGGAGTTGCTCAAACCTCGAAGAGATTTCGGAGGACTGCCTGTCCGAAAGCACTGTCCCTGCGGGACTCCCTCTCGAGGCAGTAATGGACCGCAAAAGTCTGGCTCGAAGACCAAGTAGCGGCCCGGCAGATGTCTGCCAATGGAACAGAGCGGAGGTAAGCCACTGAGGTAGCCTTCGCCCGAACACAATGAGCCGTGACCCGACTTTCTAACGAGAGTCCGGCTGCTCTATAAGCCCAAGCGATACAGTCAGCAACCCAGATGGACAGAGTACGCTTGGAGACAGGGAGCCCCAATTTATTGGGGTCAAAAGACACGAAAAGCTGAGCAGCTTTGCGATGCTCCCGCGTACGGTCAAGGTAGAAGTTCAACGCCCTTCTACAGTCCAGGGTATGCAGGACCATTTCAGCTCGGCTGGAGTGTGGCCTGGGAAAGAAGGTCGGAAGTACCACCTCCTGATTGATGTGAAAAGGGGAGACCACTTTTGGAAGAAATTTAGGGTGAGTCCGTAGGACTACCCTATTTTTGTAGAACCGAGTGTAAGGGGGATCAGACACGAGGGCCTGTAGTTCACTTACGCGTCTAGCGGAAGTGAGGGCTATCAAGAATAAAGTTTTCCAAGAAAGAAAAGGGAGAGGACAGGTAGCCATAGGTTCAAAAGGCGGACAGGTGATCCGCTGCAAAACCACATTCAGATCCCAGTCAGGCGCTGGCGGGCGCAGAGGTGGTTTAAGGAGAAGGAGTGCTCGGAGAAACCTTGCTACGAGAGGGTCGTTGGAAAGAGGTCTGCCGTCCACCGGCACATGATGTGCTGAAAGAGCACTGAGGTGAACCTTGACGGAGTTGGACTTAAGTCCAAGATTAGAGAGGTAGAGCAAGTACTGCAAGACCACCGACACCGAGCAGGAGAAGGGATCCTGAGACTGCTGGGTACACCAAACGGAAAAACGACGCCATTTAAGGGCGTAGCATTTGCGGGTAGAAGGTCGCCGGGAAGCTAGGACGACCTCTTCCACCTCTGCCGGCAGTAGAAGGGAAGCAAGGACTACCCTTTCAGCAGCCAGGCCATCAGATGTAGATCCTGTGTTAGGAGATCTGGTTGAAACCCCAGAGGGAACGGAGCCTCCACCACCAGTTGCAGCAGGAGTGGAAACCACGGCTGCCTGGGCCACCGAGGAGCTATCAGGATTATGGAAGCTTTGTCTCGGAGAACCTTGAAAAGAGTCCGAGAGATTAGCAGTATGGGAGGAAAGGCATACAGAAGGCTTTTCGACCATGAGAGCAGAAAAGCATCCGCCGCTACCCAGAGGGGATGCGGCTGCCGAGAGCAGAAACGAGGAAGTTGCCGGTTGAGAGGACTGGCAAAAAGATCCAGCGTGGGGAGGCCCCAATTCAGAAAAAGTTTCTGAACTACCAAGGGATCCAGTCGCCACTCGTGCGGCTGGAGGATTCTGCTGAGTTTGGCCTGGGAGATAAACCGCCTTGAAAAGAATGCCGCGGCTGACGGCCCAAGAGCAGAGCCTCTGCGCTTCCCGACAGAGAAGGAAGGAGCCCGTGCCTCCCTGTTTGTTCACGTAGAACATGGCAACTTGATTGTCCATCTGGACAAGGACGGACCGGTGAGAAGTCAGGTGGGAGAAAGCCTTGAGAGCCAGACGGATTGCTCTGAGCTCCAGGAAGTTGATCTGCTGCGCAGACTCCCACGAGGTCCAGAGACCTTGAGTACGTGCCCCTTGGCAATGCGCTCCCCATCCCAGGAGAGAAGCATCGGTCGTCAGCACTTAAACAGGCGGAGGAGATTGAAAAGGCATGCCGAGTACTAGGTTCGGCTGATGAAGCCACCACTGCAGAGAAGAGGCCAGCGGGCTGGAGATCTGCACTAAGTCGGCGAGGCCGCCCGTGGCCTGTTGCCACTGCTTGCGAAGGCACCACTGAGCAGGCCGCATATTCAGGCGGGCGTTGGGGGTCACGTGGACGGTGGAAGCCATATGGCCGAGTAGTCTCAGAAAGCGCCTGGCCGAGACCAGGGACTGGCTTTGAAAACGGCCGGCTAAGTCCATTAGCCGCTGAGCTCTGTCGAGAGGCAGGAAAGCTCGCGCCTGAAGAGTGTGCAACCTTGCGCCGATGAACTCGAGATCTTGCGAGGGGAGCAAAGTGGACTTTGCGAAGTTTAGGACAAAGCCCAAGTACTGGAGAATTGTCACAGTGCGGTGCGTGGCTTGTGTGACGTCTTGAGGGGACGATGCTCTGATGAGCCAGTCGTCTAGGTAAGGAAAGACATAGAGGCCCTGAAGCCGGAGATAAGCCGCCACCACCGCGAGACATTTTGTGAAGACTCGTGGTGCGGAGGATAGGCCAAAGGGCAGTACTCTGTACTGGCAATGATTTCCTGCCACCACAAACCTTAGGTATTGGCGGTGGCTGGGGTGGATGAGGATGTGCGTGTAGGCATCCTTTAGATCCAAGGAGCATAGCCAATCTCCCTGCTGGAGGTAGGGCAGAAGGATTCCAAGGGTAAGCATCTTGAACTTCTCCCTCACGAGGAACTTGTTGAGGTTGCGCAAGTCCAGGATGGGTCTGAGGCCTCCTGTTCTTTTTGGTATTAGGAAATACCTGGAATAAAAGCCTTGACCTCTCAGGTGGTGGGGCACCGGTTCCACAGCCTGTTCCCGAAGAAGACTTGCTAACTCCTGAAGGAGTAAGTCCCTGTGCAGAGGGAGTCGTGGAGGCTCTCCCGGAAAATAGGAGGGAGGGACCTGGTGGAAGTGGAGAAGATAGCCTTCTCGCACAACATGAAGCACCCAGGCATCTGATGTGATGTTGGACCACCTGTGGGCAAAGTGGACCAGCCGGCCTCCTGTGCTGGGAGAAACCAGCTGAGGGGGAGAGGCTATGTCGATGAAGTCAAAAACCCCCACCCTGCTGAGCAGGGGCCGGTGGCGCAGGCTTGGGGGTTTGCTGCCTACAGGACCCGTTACCCCGTCCCTTGGCCTGCTGACCCTGTTGGGGAGCTGCTGAGGCCTGATATTGAGGGTAGTGTTTATAGGCAGTCGCCTTCCTCGGGTAAAAGGACTTTTTTCCCGAGCCCTTCTTCTTTTGGGAAGGGGCAGAGGTCTTTCTAGAGAGCCTTGTTCTGGTGAGAGTCTCCGTCTCGATTTGCGCAGCCTTTTCAGCCATGGGCTTGCCAAATAGGTTCTCACCTCGGCAGGGGACATCGACCAACTTGTCCTGCACCCAGGGTTCAAGGTCAGACGACTGAAGCCAAGCCTGTCGGCGGGCACCGATGCCGGCTGCGGCTACTCGAGCCGATGCTTCAAAGCCATCATAGGCTGCTCGAGAAATGAACTTGGAGCATTCTCGAATTCCAGTGGTCAAGGCTAGGAACCTCCGCAAAGGTTCCTCGGAAAGTCCAGCAGAGAATCCGGCTATCTCCTTAGCCAGGTCTCTAAGGTACATGCCCATGTAGAGCTGGTAGGTCTGGACCCGACAAGCAAGCATAGAGCCTTGGAAACACTTCTTACCGAGGCCATCCAGGTTGCGGGCCTCCCTGCCGGGAGGCACCGAGGAGTGCATCTTCTGGCTCTTGAGCCTATGCATGGCCGATTCCACCACCATGGAATGGTGCGGTAGCTGTGCTTTCTGGAAGCCAGGGCTCTTTCGGACTCGATAGATGGAATCGACCCGCTTGCTTAATACCGGCGACGATGCCGGACTCTCCCACATGCGGAAGAGTAGTCGTTCCAGCATGGGAGGAACCGGTACAGTAAAATGCTCCTTCGCTGGAGAGTCATACTGGAGGGCGTCGAGCTCTTCGGCTCGAGGCTCCTCCTCAGGATCCGCAGGGAAGGCCAAAGCCTTGGCCATATCCCTGACGAAGTCCGAGAACCGGGCATCCTCCGGGGGGGACTGCTTCCGAGGTTCGGACTCAGGGGAGTCCGAGGGGACACACACAGTCCGAAAGGAATCAGGTGACTCTTCCACTTCAGATTCCCAGGCCGACTCCGAGGAAGAATCGGTGGGGTCGGTTCGGGCGGGCGGAGGCGTCGGCCGCCCCGACGCCGAGGGAGTCGGCGTCGACGACCTCGGTCCCGAACGGGAGGCCGAGGGAGACCTCGACCGAGGATCGACTCGAGCCCGCATGGACTCGAGGATCGGCTCGGTCTCCGGGGTCGACTTAGACGTCGACGTCCCGGCGGTCGGGGCAGAGGCGCCAGCGAGGCTAGCGATCAGTGCCCGCTGCTGGTCCATGAAGGCAGACAGTCTGCTCTCCAAGGCCGTCAACCTGAGTCCGACCTCAGGTGACCCAGCAGCCCCCGACTCGGGCCCTGACGGCGTCGGGCCCGACGTCGGACCCCTCGGAGGCGAGTCCACGAGGACGACAGGACTTACCCGAGCAGGCGATTCCGATTCCAGACGAGGTCGCTTCGTGAGACGATCCTGCTCCAAAGACCCGGGACGGCTATCGGGGCTATGCGACCTGACTTTCGCGGAACCAGGAGCGTCCACCGACGCTGCCCTCGCGGGTTTCGTCTTCCGATGATGATCCCCCAAGGGAGAACCCCTGTCGGAGGAACTCCGGCGATGCTCAGAGCTGGAGCCTCTGGACGCCGAAGCCTCCGACGAGGTCCGGGTACGGGTGGGATCTGTGAAGATTCTTTCCCGCTGATGCCGCCGACTCCGTAAGGCTTTGGAGGACATTTTGCTGTAGGCCCCACAGATCAGTTCCTCGTGATCTGGGCCGAGGCAGCGGAGGCAATTATCATGTGTGTCAGTGAGAGACATGTTTCTGTCACACTGAACACACCTTTTGAATCCACTGGCAGCCATCGGGGGAAAAAGGGCCCCTGCAAGGTCAAAGGACCGGGCTGCCAGCGAAAAACCGAAAAACGAAAACTGACTAGAAAAATCAGAAAAACCGAAAAATAAGAGGAGGACTCGCAACGGCGTCGCGAGTCCGGGCAGGAAAGAGACCGGCGTCGAACCGAAGAAAAATTAGAAATAATAAAGAAAATCAACTTTTTCTGCGGGGACTGGAAGACCACGTCTGTAGGGCTCCGCGGAAAAAAGAAGACTGGCTAAGATGGCACCCTTGGGCGGGAAGGGGACCGCACATGCGCGCTGCAATTCCCAAAGGCTTTCTTTGAAAGCTGGGGAAAATTGCTCCGCGAGGGCTCCGTCGGCACCGACGTCACCCATATGTGAGGACTGACTTCCTGCTTGGTCCTGGAGAATCCACCTCTCCAGATCATGTCCAATCTGCTGTATGTGCCATGTACATGTGAGTAGAATGTATACTTGCGCTCCCCTGGGTGCCTAGACCTTCAGGGATCTATCAGTCCCAACCTCTACTGCATCTTCTTCATGCTTTGTCTATCCTTTCTCCCCCCACTGCACTGTCCCTCGCTATTGTCCAGTCTCGGATTATTAGTTAAGTTATAGCCCCCTCCCAACACTATAGGGATTATCCCTTAATTCCTCCAGCTCCTTCAGTATTTTCTCATGTGTTTCCCCTTGTCCCTCGTTCAGTCCATATATACTTATCACCCACACCATTTCATCCCCCATTCTCAGCCTCATCCCTACCCATCTACCTTCTTTCCCTCTCCCCTCCCCTACTACTAAGTGTCTATAAGCTGCCCCTACCATGATTCTCACCCCTCCTCTCCGGGGATTCGCTCTTTGTCCTGCCAACACCACTTTTGGATAATCCTTTGAAGTTAACAAGTATTCCTGGCCCACTTGTATGTGCGTCTCCTGAATGCAGATATCATCAGCGTTCATACGCCGATCCTCCCTGTCCAACAGTTTCCATTTTTGCCACATTTGCAAGCCCTTTGCATTTAGAGTAGTTACTCACCTGTCACAGGTGTTCTCCAGGAGCAGCAGGAACCAGTCCTCACATATGGGTGTCATCGGAGCCTATGAAGCCCCAGCGGAGCATTTCCCCAGCTTTCTATGAAAGCCTTTGGGAATGCAGGCATGCATGCGCGGTTCCCTTCCCGCCTAAAGGTGCCATCTTACCTCAGTCAAATGACATAGCTAAGAACAGCACACAAAAAGGAAAAATAAACTATGTACAACTGCAACTCCCAGGGGAGGAGGGAAGGTTGTGAGGACTGATTCCTGCTACCCCTGGAGAACACCTGTTACAGGTAACTACTCTTTCTCCAGGACCAAGCAGGAAAAGTCAGTCCTCACATATGGGTGACTCCCAAGCTCTGGGCTACCGAGGAACCCAGGCTGAACAAGAGAACTCCCTCTAGTCTCAGCAGCAAAGAAAGGCTTTAACAAGGACACAACCTCCACCGGTAGCCCAACAGAGGGCAGGAGTTGCCTAAACCTCAAAGAGTTTACGTAGTACTGCTTGGCCAAAAGCACTGTCCCTACGGGACTCCCTCTCCAGGCAGTAATGGGCTGCAAAAGTCTGGCTTGAAGACAAAGTTGCAGCCCTGCAGATCTCTACCAAGGGCACAGAGCGGAGATGAGCCACTGAGGCAGCCATTGCCCTGACACGGTGGGCCGTGACCCTATCCTGCAAAGGAAGGTCAGCCGCCTTATAAGCCCAGGTGATACAGTCAGCTACCCAGATGGACAAGGTACGCTTGGACACAGCCAACCCCAACTTATTGGGGGTCAAAGGATACGAAGAGCTGAGTAGCCCTTCTATGCCCCTGCGTACAGTCAAGGTAGAAGGATAAGGACCTCCTACAGTCCAGGGTATGCAGAACTGCTTCAGCCTGGCTTGTATGAGGCCTAGGGAAGAATGTTGGAAGAACCACCTCCTGGTTGAGGTGGAAAGAGGAGACAACTTTTGGGAGGAACTTTGGATGGGTCCTGACGACTACCCTGTTCCTATAAATCCTGGTGTAAGGCCTGTCACAGACCAGGGCCTGAAGCTCACTCACTCGCCTAGCCGAAGTAAGGGCTATCAAGAAGAGTATCTTCAAGGAGAGGAAGTGGAGTGGGCAAGTAGCCATTGGCTCAAAAGGTGGGCGAGTCAGTTGCTGCAAGACCACATTCAGCTCCCACTCATGAGGGGGACGGATTGGAGGCTTGAGCAAAAGCAAACCCCTGAAAAAGCAGGACACCAAGGGGTGACCTGACAGAGAATGTCCCTCCACCAGAGAGTGGTGAGCTGCTAGAGCTGAGAGGTGGACCCGAACAGAATTGGACTTAAGTCCCTGATTTGATAAGTGCAGTAAGTACTGAAGCGCTACTGGCACAGTAGAGGAGAAAGGATCCTCTGTACAGAGCTGACACCACACAGAAAACCTCTTCCACTTGAGAGCATAGGTTTTCCTAGTGGACTGTTTCCTAGAGGCTAGGACAACATCCTCAACTTCCTGAGGTAGGCCCCAGGGAGCCAAAACTACGCTTGCAGCCTCCAGGCCATCAAATTGAGAGCTTTGAGATTGGGGTGCAGAAGGGAACCCTGGTCCTGTGTGAGAAGGTTGGGTTGCAACCACAGAGATAGTGGAGGATCCACCGCCAGTTTGAAGCAGAAAAGGAAACCAAGTCTGTCTCGGGCACCTGGGAGCCACCAGCAGGACCGAAGCCTTGTCCTGAAGAATCTTGAAGAGAGTTCGGGCCACCAAGGGCGTGGGAGGAAACGCATAGAGGAGGCGCTGAGACCAAGGTATCAGAAAAGCATCCGCTGCTATCCGCAGGGGATGTGGTTGCCTGGAGCAGAACTGTGGAAGTTGCTTTTTCATGGGGCTGGCAAAGAGATCTATCAAAGGGAGACCCCATTTTAGGAAGATCTTCTGAACCACTGAAGGATGCAGCTGCCACTCGTGGGGCTGCAGTATTCTGCTTAACCTGTCCGCCAGGTAGTTGTCCTGGCTTGGAAGGTACACAGCTTTGAGGAGCATGTTGTGCTTGAGGGCAAACGAACAAAGGTCCTGAGCCTCCAGACAAAGGATCCTGGACCCAGTTCCACCCTGTTTGTTCACCTAAAACATGGCTACTTGGTTGTCTGTCTGAATCAGGACAGATTGTTGAGCCAGGGTAGGAGAGAAAGCTTTGAGTGCTAATCGAATAGCTCCGAGTTCGAGGAGCTTGATCTGCTGTGCAGCTTCCCAGAGAGACCAGAGGCCCTGGGTGCACTTGTCCAGACAATGAGCTCCCCAGCCTTGTAGGGAGGCATCCGTTGTTAGCACTACTGTGTACCCTGGTATCTGAAAAGGCACCCTTTTCAGCAGATTGGGTGGGTGTAGCCACCAGTTGAGGGAGTGCAGAAAGGGTCTGGACACCCTTATTCTGTCGCTGAGGCTGCCTGTGACCACTGAGCCCGAAGACACCACTGTGCAGGCCTCATATGGAGCCTGGCATTGGGGGTCACATGCACTGTCGAAGCCATGTGGCCTAGAAGCCTTAGGCAGAGTCTGGCGGAGACCAGGGACTTGCAGAGAAACTGATTTGCCAAGGCCATCAACCTTTGGGCTCTGTCTTCTGGCAAGAATGCCTTTGCCAGGAGAGAGTCCAACCTTGCCCCTATGAACTCCAAGTTCTGGAAGGGGAGCAAAGTGGACTTTGCGAAGTTTATGACAAACCCAGGCGTTGTAGAAGAGCAATAGTCCTGAGGGTGGCATGATTGGTCTCTTGACATGTCTGACCCCTGATGAGCCAGTCGTCCAGATAGGGGAAGACAAAGATTCCCTGATTTCTCAGGTAGGCCGCCATCACTGCCAAGCACTTTGTAAAGACTCTGGGGGCGGAGGTGAGGCCGAAAGGCAGCACTCTGTACTGATAATGGTTTCCTCCCACAATGAACCTGAGGTACTTTCTGTGGTCTGGATGGATAAGGATGTGAGTGTACGCATCCTTTAGATCTAAGGAGCATAGCCAATCTCCCTGCTAGAGGTAGGGCAGAAGGGTTCCAAGTGTAAGCATCTTGAACTTTTCCTTCACTAGGAACTTGTTGAGGTTCCTGAAGTCCAGAATGGGTTGAAGGCCACCGGTTCTTTTGGGCACCAGGAAGTACCTGGAGTAGAAACCGTGACCTTGTAAGTGGGGAGGCACAGGCTCCACCGCCCTGTCCACCAACAGACCTTGAAGCTCTAGCAGAAGAAGGTCTGTGTGCAGGTGAGGCCTTGGAGGCTCCCCTGGAAAATATGGTGGAGGCAGTTGGTGAAAATGCAGGGCATAGCCCTTGTGAACTATGTCCAACACTCAATTGTCCCCGGTGATAAGGGGCCACTGGTGGGCAAAGAGGGCGAGACGACCTCCTGTGCAGGGTTGGGAGAGCAGTGGAGGAGAGGCTATGCTCAAGGAGTCAAAAGCCCCCACCCTGCTGAGTGGTAGCAGGGGCCTGAAGCTTGGGGGGTCCTCTGCCTACGGGGCCCATTACCCTGGCCCTTGGCTTGCTGACCCGGGGGGGCAGCCTGATATTGTGGGTACTGTTTGTAGGCAGTGCCCTTCCTCGGGTAAAAGGGCTTTTTACCCGAGCCCTTCTTTTTATGAGAAGGGGCAGAGGTTTTCCTCAACAGCCTTGTCCGAGTGAGGTGCTCGGTCTCGAGCTGAGCGGCCTTCTCGGTCATGGGATTGCCATAAAGGTTTTCACCTCGGCAAGGGACATCGACCAACTTGTCCTGAACCCATGGCTCGAGGTCCGATGACTGCAGCCATGCCTGGCGTCGAGCCGCGATGCCGGCTGCCGCAACTCGGGCCGAAGCCTCGAAGCCATCGTAGGCGGCGCGGGACATGAACTTCGAGCAGTCCCGAATCCCCGAGGACAAGGACTTAAATCTCTGCAAGGGTTCCCTGGAGAGACCAGCAGAGAACCCGGCCAACTCCTTGGCCAGATCCCGCAAGTACATGCCCATGTACAGCTGGTAAGACTGGACACGGCAAGCAAGCATCGAGCCCTGAAAGCACTTTATACCGACGCCATCGAGGTTCCGTGCCTCCCTGCCAGGAGGCACCGTGGAGTGCATCTTCTGGCTCTTCAGACGATGCATGGCAGATTCCACAACCATGGAATGGTGTGGTAGCTGTGCCTTCTGAAAGCCAGAGCTCTTCCGGAGTCGATAGATCGCATCGACTCGCTTGCTAAGAACCGGCGCCGAGGCCGATGCCTCCCACATACGGAAGAGGAGCCGTTCCAGCATAGGAGGAACCGGGACAGTAAAGGCCTCCTTCGGAGGAGAGTCATACTGCAGCGCCTCGAGCTCTTCAGCTCGAGGCTCTTCCTCGGGGTCTGCCGGAATAGTCAAGGCAGTGGCCATATCCCAGGCGAACTCCGAGAACCGGGTGTCCTCTGGGGGGTACCTACTCCGGGGTTCAGACTGCGGTGTGTCCAAAGGGACGCACCGAGTCTTGAAGATATCAGGAGACTCCTCATCCTCCGTCTCCCAAGCCGACTCGTCTGAGGAAGAGTCGGGGTCCGACCCTATGGGGCCCTGGAGCATCCGCCCCGATGCCGGAAGCACCGGCGTCGACGCCCTCGGTCCCGAATGGGAGGTAGAGGGAGACCGCGACCGAGGTCGACTCCGAGCCACGATGGACTCGAGTATCGGCTCAGTCTCCGGAGTCAACTTCGACGTCGATATCCCAGTGGTCGGGGCAGATGCGCCAGACAGGCTGGCCATCAGTGCCCGCTGCTGCTCCATGAAAGCAGACATTCTGCTCTCCAAGGCTGTCATCCTGAGACTCAGCTCGGGAGACGCAGCAGCCACCGACTCGGGCCCCGGCGGCGCCGGGCCCGACGTCAGCTCCCTGGGAGGAGAGTCCACGAGGACTACGGGGCTTACGTGTCCAGCAGACTCCGGCTCCAAACGAGGAACTTTGGCAGGCTTCTCCGGTTCCACGGGCCCGGGGTGACGGTCGGGGGTCTTAGACCTGGCCCTCGAGGAGCCAGGGACCTCCTCCTCCGACGACCTCGTGAGCCGTTTCTTCCTCTTGCGTTCCCAGTCGGGGGACCCCCTGTCCGAGGAGCTTCGACGGTGCTCGGGATCGGAATCCCGAGATGTCGAGGCCTCAGACGAGGTCCGGGCTCAGCCGGAGGCTGAGTCCGAGAAAAGCCTTTCTTTCTGCTGCTGGCGACTTCGTAGTGCCTTGGAAGACATTTTTCCACAGGCCCCGCACGACTTAGGATCGTGGTCGGGGCCGAGGCACCGAAGGCAGCAATCGTGTGTGTCGGTGAGAGACATTAGCTTCTTACACCGATCACACTTTTTAAAACCGCTGGAAGCCATCGGGGAAATAAAGAGTCCTCGTGAGGTCAAAGGACCGACCTTCCAGGGAAAAGGGGAAAAAAGGGCGCGAACGCCAGCCACGAAGGGCAAAAACCGAAAAAGAAGAATCTGGCTCGATACCGGTGTACCGAACCCGGCGGGAGGGGAACCGGCGTCGAACCAGAAGAAAAAAGAGCAAAAATCACTGAAAAATCTAATTTTAACCAGGAAAAACTGGACACACGTCTGGTGGGCTTCATGGAAAAAAAAAAAAGAGACTGAGGTAAGATGGCACCCTTTAGGCGGGAAGGGAACTGCGCATGCGTGCCTGCATTCCCAAAGGCTTTCATAGAAAGCTGGGGAAATTTTCCGCTGGGGCTTCATCGGCGCCGATGACACCCATATGTGAGGACTGATTCCTGCTTGGTCCTGGAGAAATTGTGGTTATCACTAAAGTTTTAGATTTTTTATTGAGCACTTTCTGTATTTTCCCATTCTCTACTTTTCTCCATCCTCCCCCCTTTTGTCTATCCCCCCTTTCCCCCCTCATCTGCCTCCTCCACCTTTGCCTCTCCCCCTCCTCTTTCCTCCCTTCCCTCTCCCCCCTCCTCCCTCCCCACTCCCCCCTCCATCTCTCTCCCACACTCCTCTCCTCCTTGCCCAGGTGTTAAAAAAGTAGTATGTCCCCTGCCTCCCCCGCCCTATCCATCCCTATCTCCCTTCACCCACCATTTCATCATCCCCCTCGTTATAGTATTTCCCCCTCCCAGTTTCCGCTCCCCTCCCCCTCAGTGTTTATCGTCTTTCTTATTCCCCCTCCCTCTCCTTCGCTTTGGTTCCCCTTCTTCATATAATCAAATTTAAGCATGCATATAACTTTTTCATATCTTCAACTTTAACATCCTAAATGTGTCTACTTTCTTACAACTTTCCTTCACCAAAATGTTTCTTTCTCTGCTTGTCCACCTCCACTTTCTCCTCCTCCTGCTTCATATTCAGACTTGGCACCCCTTTTGCAGCTCAATGCCCTTTTTCTTTGCCCTCTTTGCTCTGTCCCTTCTTTAATTCTTGCTGCTCCTCCAAAATTTTGCACTTTTTAGCTCCAGTCCCGACTGATTCAATCTCTTCTCTGCTGTCTGATCTCTGAAGCTTGATCCCCGCTTCTTGGAGTGATGCCTTTGCCTCCTCTATGGACTGCATCCTCCAAGTTTTCCCCTTTAGAGTAAATGAAAGTCCAAAGGGATGCAACCATCTATATTTAATATCCCCACTTCGTAGAGTCTGTGTCACAGGTTGCATTGCTCTTCGCAGCTGTAGTGTTCCAATGGATAGGTCCTCATAGATAGTTATGGGGTAGCAGTCAGTTTAAATTCCTCAAATGCCACATTTTTGTTACAATCCTTTCTTTCATTTTATATCCTGTTAGACAGATATCATCATCTCTAGGTCTATTTGCTCTCGGCACTCCCAATGCTCTGTGCGCTCTGTCCATCAATATTTCCTCAGGAGCCACTTCCTCTCCCCGCTTCTTGAGAACCTCCGAGCATATTAAAGCAGCCACCTTTGCACCATCTTGGAATTCTCTCTTCTCCAGAATGCCTCGAATCCTCAGATCGTTCCTGCGAGATCTGTTTTCTAAGTCTTCCAATTTATATTGCATGTTTTGCCATTTCTATATTTCCAAATGCCAATGCTGTTCTTCTTGTTGCTGTTCAATGCTTTGTAGACTATTCTCATAATTTCCCGCTGTATGAGTCAATTCAGCTATATCTTCCTTCAAGTTGCCTATAAGTTCGCCGAGCTCTGTTTTTATTGCTTGCACCTCCTTTTTTATCTCTGTAAACCATTCAGTTATGCTTTGATTATTTCCCTTATAGTCTCTTTCTCTTGTTCCTGATTGTTTGTGTGCAAGCACCTCTGTTCGCTGTTTGCTCATTCTGCCTAGTTTTATTTTCCTGTGCGTGTTCACTATTGCAAAGGCATATTCTCTCAAGTCCATAGTTTTCCTTCTCATGGCCATACTGCCGTGGCGTGGTCTTCTTCCCCACTGTTCCTTCTAGGCACTGCTCCTTTATTGCTACTCAAGCTTTTGCTGTGTTAGGATTTTTTTTTTTTTTTTTGCAGGGAAACCAACTTTAGTCCCACTTCCACTCCAAAATGCTCCCTCTTTGCCCACTCAGTCTCTTCCCACCAACTGATAGTCTTTTGGCTTCTGCTTTTTCCTTTTTTTTTGTTTTAGTCTATTTCTGCTCTTTTGGTTCCCTTTCCCCTCCTTGTAACATTTAACTTTTTTTGGTCTAGTAGGGCTCATAGCATTGTTCACAGCATTACATTCTTCTTGCTCACACCAACTTGTGCTCTCTCAATTTCTGTCCTCTTTAATTCTGCCTCCATTCACTTATCTCCCTCAGCCCTGCCGCGTCCGTCCATCGCATCAGCTTACTTTGCCTTCCTCTCCTCCACACGGCTGCCGGTCATCATCTTTGCCTCTTGCTTGTCTCCATGTCCGATTCTCCTACCCCTCCGCTCTCAAATTGCCGCTCTCTGTGACTCCGTTCTCCACTCCCCTGCCAACCCTGGGGTTCTCAGCGACGTTTTGCGCCACTTTCCGCTTCTCCTCTGAGGCTGGTATTTGCCGTTTCAGCGGGATTAGCCCCGGAGCGGTGCCTTCACACCGCCATTAGGATCGGTGATGTCAAATCCTCCTAATGTTTTGTATTTTATCCTGCTTGATATCGGGAGCCAGTGGAGATTCTGAAGAATGAGGGAGATATGATCTGTTAGGCGTGCTTTGAATATAATTCTGGCAGTTACGTTTTGGGCTATTTGAAGTATGTGAATATTTTTTTTTGGGCAGCCCTTGTAACAAACTGTTACAGTAGTCCAAGTGGTCTGAGGTACTGAATAGTTTTTAGTTTGAAGAATATGGTTCTGGCTGTCTGTTTTATTTGCGATGACATACTTAGAGAACTGTCTAAGATGATACCTAGGTATTTTACCTCTTGTTTTACTGGGATGGTGGTACTGTGTAAGTTGATTGTTGGGGGGTGGGTGCTTTTTTCCCTTGGCCACCCTCAGGTCTGGAAGAGGGAGTCTGGGCTGAGGATGCTTAATCAGATGAGCTGAAAGGGACAATTCTGTTTTTCAGGACCCTTCGGCCCTCAATGCCTCATCTGCAAGCAGGGCTCACAGGACGATGGCTGGTGGTTGGGGCCAAGGCATTGCAAACACCAATTATGGCAGTCCGTGGCAGAAATGGTCGTGCCACATTTGGTGCATTTCTTAAAGCTGCTAGCAGGTTTAAAGCATGCTGAAAAATACCACCTCGACAAAATCACACTGAAAAACAGCCATGGGTGGGAAAAAGCCCCCAAAGGGGATAAAGATGCTAAAAGCGAAAAGAAACTACAGAAAAAAAACATCCAAAGGGTAAGAAAAAAAAAATAACCGATGACAAGCGAGTGAAAAAATGAGCAAAAGCTCAGCCACAAGGGCAAGAAATTCAAACATTTTTCCGGACTGCGGGAACGTGTCTTAGGGGCTCCACAGAAAAAAGACAGGTGAATATGGTGCCGTGGTGGGCAGGAAGGCAGGCACGCATGCACAGTGTACCTCCCAAAACCTTCCTTTGGAAGCCTGGAAGCATTCCGTGGAGGGCTCCATCGTTGACGTCACCCATACGTGAGGACTTATTTCCTGCTTGTTCACAGAGAATGCAGGCTTCAAAACTAAGTGCTCAGAAGAAAAGATGGATCCTCACAGTATTAAAGGAATTTGGGGCCATTAGTCACAGCAGCAAATGGCAGGAAACAGTGAAGAAACCAAGTGAGGCTTCAATAGTCCTCCCTTGGCTGTCTCAGAAATAAAGCACAGTTACTTACCTGTAACAGGTGATCTCTGGAAACAGCAGGAATAAGTCTTCACATATGGGTACGTCGGTACCGACGGAGCCTGCGCGGGAACTCTCCCCAGAGTCCAATCAGAAAGCTTTTGGGAGCATCCCTCAGCGCCTGCGTGCTGTCTTCCCGCCTTTCCAACTGTCTCTCCTCAGTTGAGTTTCATAGCTGAGACAAAGAGAGAGAGAAAGAGGAAAGGAAAAATAGATATAGAAATACAACTCCTAGGGGAGGTGGGCGGGTTTTGAAGACTTATTCCTGCTGTTCCCAGAGATCACCTGTTACAGGTAAGTAACTGTGCTATCTCCAGGAACAAGCAGGAATGAGTCTTCACATATGGGGGACTCCCAAGCTAAGATGCCTGGAGCCCTAACATGTTGAAGATTGAAAACATGCTACACCTCATATGGCCAGGCATCCTGAGGATGGAGGGTAGGAGTTGAAAAGAAAGGAGCTGTAGAAAAAACAGCTAACCTAAGAAAGCACTACCCAGAAGGAGTCCATGTATGATCAATCACCATAATATTGAAATGAACAATCACCATATGACGCTCACCTACTGGATTGCAGGAAGTAGAGAGGCTGATGGAGTCTACTGGGAATCCGGTAGAATAATGTTCAAGGTGACCTCACTGGAGTGAAGGTGGAGGTCAACATCTGGAAGCGAGAGGTGACCTCAGGATTCAATTGGGGTAGCACAAACACGGCAAGTCTTCAGTGGGAAGCTTCATGGAAAGCTGAAAACTCTTTTGGCTACAGAAGTATTCAGAGGTAGGCGCAAAAGAGGAAGACTGACCGATCTGGACAAGCAGACCTAGCCCTTGAGGGAGGAAAGGGTATGAGAAGAACCCCATACTCCCAAGAAAGGACAGATGTTTGAGGAATTGAATTTGAAATCCACTGAAGATCCACCAAGTCTTACCTAACTGGTGAGAGGTAGGAAGACATTGGGGTATGGAGCTTCAGGGATACGTCAACCTAGGATACGGTAGGGCTGTCAGTACCACAGTAGTGGTTGTATGCATAATATCCGAAACATACTGTGGAACAGTATAAAGCTGTGCAAGCCCACTGTTAGAAACATACAGGAAGGTAAAACCTTTATGAGCGTAGACAGTCAGAGAGATAAGTATGGAAATACATATCTATCTATAAGTATCTGGACAGATACACAAATATATGTAGATATATGTGTGTGTGTGTATATATATATACACACACACTGTCAGACGGCTGCCTAGGGTGAGAACTTACACAATCTTGACGATGCATATATTCATATGATTCTTGCAAGGTATTGTGGGTAATGTAGTTCTTTCACTCCCAAACACAGCTGAAGACAATAATTGAGTTGTGATACCAGTGGTAAGGCCAATAAAATACTTCTTTTATTGATGGGGTTTAATTCACCCAGCACAAATATGCTTGGTAGCAATATAAATGAGGTTACTTGCTTACAGTGTTTAAATGGATAACAAAGTCACAAAGCAAATCAGAAAACAACCTTCAACTTGTCAGGCAATTAGCTAATGTTTTCTTAGCAAATAATTACCAAATAAAAAGGCACAAAGAAATAAATGAACTTTGCTTGTTAGGTTAACTTCTGCTTATTTTCCACGCAGATCCCAGCAGTGATTCTCCCTTGCTCACACACAATCAGGTGCAGCTTTAATTACTATCAATTGACCAGCTGTAACCCTTTAGCTGGCTGGCTGCTACTGTGTGAACCCAAATCCTGCTTTAAGAGCTGTTTGCAGTGGAAATAAGAAACAAAGTTAGGTTTCTTTGTGATGGCTGATGTGTTTGCTCACAGAAAGCTAGCAATAGCATTTAGATAGAGAACAGTCCATGTAATTAATAGTTTCATCTGCTGTATCTCCCCCTTCATCAATCAGTATAGGGTCACTATCATACATTGGCACAGACGAGTCTTTCAATAAGGTACTATCATGAGAATGCTTATTCCCTTGCTGCCATTCACTATTATAGATAGGGTCTGGATCAGTGTTCATACCTGAGCCTCTCCTGCTATCATAATTCCTCTCTGTATAGCCTGGCCATTATGTAATCCAGTTCTGATGTCCAGCCTTCCAATCTTGATCCCTGGACACTGGATCCTCTCTCACATACCTTCTGGCCTTGGTCTGAAAGTCCCTTCCATGTGTAGTCTTCTCTCTTCCAGGTAGCCACTGGTGATTCCTATCTCTGCCATTCCATTCCTCTGGCTGACTCCAGTCCAATGGACTCTGCTGGCACTTGGAATACCTCCCAGTATGGGTACTGCCTTGGACTCTCCCAGACCTTCCAATGGGCTTTCTTCTCTTCCTTCCAGAGAGTTTCCTTCTCTCTCTATCCGCTTGGCTTGGCTTCTGTTTCTCCAGGTGATGCTGGTGCTGGAGCTTGTAGCTGTTGCTGTCTCCTTTCCTGAAGCTGTTTCTGTATCTTTTCCTGAAGCTGTTATCTGAAGAATAAGCTCTATTCTTATTCTGTCCTAATGTGTGCTCCTCCCTAACACAGCGCAGCTGTGTTGAATCAGGCCCTGCCCTTTGAGATGAGTGCTTAGGGATTACCTCATAGCTCTCTTGATTGCACACACATTTTCTCACTTCAGCCCCTCTCATGGCTGCTGGAAACCTGGTGCATTCTGGGACTGGTAGTCTTTTAGGTGAAAACTCTGTTTTCTTACTTCTACCAGAACTGACAGGTTGCTTGTTCAGAGTCACATCATCTTTTCTTTAGCTCCTACCTGAGCTATGATAAGCTTCCTTATCACAACACACATATATACGGGTATATAGATATATATATATCTATAATGAGATCTAAAGGGCATAACATATGCACACTTAGCTGACAGACAGATACATCTACAGAGATGTATATAGGTATATATATATATAGATAGATAGATAGATAGATATACATGAATATATAGGTCTAAAGATAGATGCCTGCAATTAAGCAGACAGAGCTATGCATATTAGGACATGCACATGGAGATGTGAAGGGAAAAGATTCATCTAAGAACAAGGAGGCGAAACCTACTTGAGAATCTATTCCCCCAGGGATGATGGTAAAGGAATGCTATCCAGTGAATAACCAGGATGGTTACGTGAAAAACAGAGGATAATATCAGTCTGTCAACAGCAAGTCCGGAGTCCTGTGGAACTCCAGCATGGTAAAAGGACAGAAACGCATAGGATGAGATACCAGGTAGACCTACGTGAGGGACAAAGGAGGTATCAGGCGTTTTCCAGATTCATATGTGTTGTCCTTGAAGTGTTAGGATACCATGAGGACAAGCTGTAAGAAAAAAAAAGAGTATATTCCCTATAAGAACGGGATAACTCTTAGACTTTCATGTGGAGAAGGCTTATGTCCTATTCCCTCTTTTTTTTTATTTTAAAAGAAGATAGTAGGGTGTGAAGAACCCTCACAGTCATAGGGGATGACTGAGGAAGCATTTTTCAACCATGATGGATAGCCATTAGAGAAACTCAATGCTCTCTAGCAAGGGCCCATAGTGGAAAGCTTCTCAGTAGGATTGCAGAGAGCATATGCAGGAGAACTGGGATGTAAAACTGGCTGATGGAGAAAAACTGACAGCCACATCCACTACGTTGCCAAATCCAGAGATTGGAGATGGCAAGGTTAGAAGATAGAGTAAGAAGCCTGTAGTGAAAAAGATTATCCAAGAAAGATGTAGAAAACTTTCTTGGAATCACTACTAAGGCCAGACCGGAGTGGCGGAAGACAAGACTGGGACTTGTGGAAAAGTACCAGCAGTCAAGCACTGGACTCCTGCAGGGGCAGCTACTGAATAGGACAACAGAGAGAGTCGGTCTGTGTCAAACAGAGAGAACAGACTGAATAAAGAGAGCACGCTGTCTCTGTCTGCAGAGCTGCCTAGATAAAGAAGGGAGTTTACTCAGGAGAAGAAACTCTACAGTGAAAAGAAAGACAAGAAAAATCTTTCAATGGTATGGTGCCACTCTTACAGGGGAAACCCTGGTGAAGACGGTAGAGATAGAAGCTGAAGAAGGAAGGAAAAAATTCATGCTGGTACAGAGAAACTATCATGTGATAGTTGCTAAAGCTCTCTTCTAGTCAGGAAGAGGTGGAAAACTCTAACTTATAGACATGAATAGCCTGACAGTTCAGCATAGTGAAGAGTAACTGGATTTCCAGAGAACAGAAATCCTTGAGTAGAGTTTTGAATGGAAAAACAGTGAAAAACTTCTGCTGAAAAGAATTAACTGTAGTTATAAAGATTAATCAGAAACCTATGGTTACTGTGTTTATTCAGCCTGGCTAGAGTTTGGATTCTTCAGACCAGGGCGAGACTTCCCCTGCTTGGGAACATCCGAATGATGGGCAGGAGAAGAGGAAAACCTTTTTCTTTTAGGGAAAAAAGGTTTGGTAGGGCATTTCCTACCTGCTGAGGAAGGAGGGCTTAGGATGGCCCTCAGAAATAGGAAAGTTAGTGGAGCAATGAGCAACCTGACGTAAGGAACTCCTTATTGAAGAGATTTTCTCCAGTACAAGGAGTATTACTCAGTCTTTGTTGTGCCCATCTACTCAAGTCTGAAGCTTGGAGCCAGGCTTTACGACGTGCTCCTATGGCTATAGCAGAAGTTCTGCTAACAGACTCAAAAGAGTCTAGGGAAGCACGAGAAAGAAACCAAGAGATATTTTGGCTATGACTAAGAAGTAAGGAATAGTCTGCAGCCTTGGGTTCTGACAGAAAAGGAGACAAAAGAGATAATTTCTTTGTGATCTCCTGAAGGGATAGACTCATATAGAAAATATTATGAGAGAATCCTGGTTGCCAGCATAGATGTTTGGAAGGTTTGACGTCCAAAGGCATGAAGAATGTTTTTTCTTGCTTTTTACCTTCCTCATTGCTGATTCCACTACAATGGAATGATGGGGAAGTTGAGGCTTTTGAAATCCTGGAGAGGGGGGCACCTGATACAGAAGATCAGTTGCTGTAGGAGGTGAAGAAACCCTTAAAGGTTTTTCCCATATCCTCAGAAGAAGATCCTGCAAAGAGTGATGTAAAGGAAGCATTATAATTTCATTTTCTGCAGAAAAATCCTGAGAAGACTCATAGCCAGGGACAGGAATATTAAGGAAGGTTGCCATGTCAAGGAGAAATTTCTGAAAAGAAGGATCTCCGATGGGAACCATCCCTGGACAGGTTAAACCTGAAAAGGAAGCCTGGGCACCGGAGGATGTACCTGTCCGGTGCAGCACAGGATTTGTAATGGATGGATACTGGAACTGGCAATTATGAGTTGAGACAGTCAGTAGTGCATCATCCATGCCAGGTATCGACTCCAAACTAGGTATAGAAAGGAGCGATCCAGGTGAACCAAGCATGCAAGGAGCTGGTCCCGATGATACAGCCGGTACCGACATTGATACCGATACCGGTAGCTGCGCCGGAATCGCCGAAGCAGTCAGCGGAGGCTGCTCAAACGGTACCGAGGAAACTCGAAAGTCTCGTTGGATATCCTCGGTACCGCGCATCCGGAATCGGTGCGTGTCGGTTTCGAGACGCGTCGGTACCCAGTCTTCCAGACTAGATATCGATTCTAGATTTGGCATCGAAGGAAGCGAATCCATCGATGCATATCTAGATGGTACCGGTGTCAGGGATCGTATCGACGGAGCCGCCGATACTGGAAAGTCAATCTGGGTATCGATCGGTCCCGAAGGCACCGAGTACACCAGATGACGATCCCTGGTGAGGAGTGAATCGCTCCACACCAGTGCCGATGCCGGGTTATCGGTACCGCTCGAAGCGGATGCCACCCCCGTGCATGGCTCAGGTATGTTCTGTGAGGGGTGAGCCCCAAGAACAACCTGAAACCCCTGAAATGCTTTGGAGCCCGAAGACTCCCGCCAGGGTTTTAATGCCAATGGGTTCTAGAGGGCAAGGCCGGGGCCGTCAGCATGCTTAGCATGAGACATACCACTCAAGGATTGGCTAGTCTTAACAGACTGTTTGTGGGTTACCTGATCCTGTAGAGAAGAAATGGCCGGTGCCCTGACACAGGGAGGGTAAACGGTATCGAGGGAAACTCGAAATAGAGAATCTCTTCTCACAGCATTGTAGCCTGACGGTTCAGGGGAAAAAGGGTCAGGGCCCAAACAGGTTAGACACCAGTTATTGGAGTCTAAAAAGGAAACTGTATTTACACAGTGAAGGCACTTCTTAGGAGAAGAAGGCTCCATGATGGAGAGGCCTTATAGGCCCAAAACGTTTAAGACAAAAACTGAGGGAACTTTCCCTCAGTTTGAGAAAAAGAAAAGAAAAACCTCCACCGGCGGTACCGGTGGCGGCGGAAAAACAGCCGCGACCACAAGAAAACAAGAATTAAAAAATTAAAGAAAAAAGTTTCTGCGGTGACAGGAGGACGTCATGCCGGTTCCGCGGAAAAACGAAAACTGAGGATAGACAGTTGGAAAGGCGGGAAGACAGCACGCAGGCGCTGAGGGATGCTCCCAAAAGCTTTCTGATTGGACGCTGGGGAGAGTTCCCGCGCAGGCTCCGTCGGTACCGACGTACCCATATGTGAAGACTCATTCCTGCTTGTTCCTGGAGATAGCAATTTTTCTTTCAATCAGTAATACCACAGGATTTAAAGATTTAGGAGCAGCTCTCCATGCCAAATATTTCTTTTATATATGAAATCATTACATTTTGTAGGTATAACAGATTAGCAATACTGTGTTCCTTCAGAATTATTGTCAATGTACAGTCTTCCATGTATATAGAAACATAGAAAAATAACAGAAAAAGACCACATGGCCTATCTAGTCTGTTCTTCCATATCAAAAACTACAACAGTCCCCTTTATTCTTTTAGAGATCTTCTCTGTTTGCCCCATGCTTTTTTGAATTCAGATACTGTCCCTCAACTCTACCACCTCCACTGGGAGACTTCCACGGATCCACCACTCTTTCTGTAAAGAAATATTTCTGCATATCACTCCTGAATCTATCCCCTTTCACCCTCATCCCATGTCTCCTCATAGCAGAACTTGCTTTCAATCGAAAGAGGCTCTCCCCGTGTGCATTTATGCCACTGAGGTATTTAAACATCTCAATCATATCACCTCTATCCCGCCGTTCCTCTAAGGTGTACATATTAAGATCCTTAAGTCTGTCCTCATATACTTTATAATGAAGACCACTAACCATTTTAGTAGCCACCCACTGTACTGACTTCATCCTGTTTATATCCTTTTGAAGGTGCGGTCTCCAGAATTGCACACAATACTCCATATGAGGTCGCACCAAAGACTTATACAGAGGCACTATCGCCTCCTTTTTTCTGCTAACCAATCCTCTCCCTATGCACCCAAGCATCCTTCTAGCTTTTGCTGTCACCTTTTCTACCTGTTTAGCTACTTTAAGATCATCAGACACCACCACGCCTAGGTCCCGGGTGCAAACCTTTGGGATGATACCAAAATCTGCAATAGAGTAGACACCCAAGAAGATGTAGATAACATGAGAAGGGAAAGAATGGTCTTCAATTTGGCAGCTGGGATTTAATGTTAAAAAATTCAAGGTCATGCATTTGGGCTGCAGCAATCCAAGGGAGCAATATAGTATAGGGGGTGAAGTATTTTTGTCCACTAAAGAAGAGCGGAACCTAGGCATGGTTGTGTCTGATGATCTTAAAGTAGCTAACCAGGTAGAAAAGGCGAATGTAGAATGCTGAAAAATGAAAAGCTCAAATTCCAACAACAAATACAACAAAAGATACACCATGGGACAGGCATTCAAATGAAAATCATGAAGTAAAAGGGGAGGTAAATCACAGCAATTTTTAGCTAATCAATTGACATTACAAAGGTTAGGACCAAAGCTTACAACTCAGGCCCATTTATCATCCGGTGACACAATGTGATATTATAAGACAAGCTTTCCACTTATGCAGACATTTTAAGGCTTAAGCAATTAACATATTCTAATAGTGAAGGATTTTTATTGTTTCTTGGAATTTTTTCCATGCCATTCTGTCTACAAGTACTGCAGTGCACTTTTCTTCCCCACTTACCACATCTCCATCAGATTCACAAAATACACATAGTAAAAAACTGTAAATGTAAATGCCCAAATATCTGTAGACGGCTCTTGATATTTGTCCTCATGCTATAGAACATACTTCTAGAAGGCCTACAGGGCATACTTAAACTGTGTCCTCCAAAGATTTAAGCCCGTAATATGTTGCTCTTACCTGAATTTCAAAGACTAAAGGCCATGATGCTAAAAGATTACATTTTCACCTCAAAGTCCTTATCAAATCATTTTAAAGAACGTCAGATCTATTTGCTTATTTATGTTAAACATCAAAGGAGAGAGGTCCTGCATATTTACCTTCAAAGGCACAGCTTTGTCAAGTCTAATTTCAGCAATGTCACTGGCTGAATCATCTGTATTGTAGGTTCCTTTAACTAATTCCAATGACGTCCACCTGTGAGAATGAGTTGAATCTCCCGAGTGCTCACTCTGTTCCAAAGAAAGACATAAAAATATTTACAATATATAAAAACAATCTTCCACTCACCAGGTAGGCTGAGAATGCTATGGAAAAAAATCAATGTGTGCATCCCCCATAGGAAGAAGTCATGTTATTACTTCGTACCTACGAGACTGCAAGCCTCATGGTCACTTTTCATTATTGCCCTTCTAAAAGGAAAACATGTAATGTTTTATGTAAGTATCTTAAAAATGTATCCTTTTTATCTTGCAAATATATCCCTTTTGTGTGCCTGTTACTATGTATTCAATATGGGCACATGCATTCTGCAAACAAATTCATAAAGGAAAATGGGGACATGGCAGCTGGATGCCCCCACCCACTGTAACTAACAGCTACCTCTCTGCATCCCTTACACAGCCATCCTGGTCGAGAAATCACCCCCCTCCTCCCCCTGCGGCAGAGGAGGAGGAGGAAGAAGAAGATGAAGAAGATGATGAGAGGGAGGAGGTGGAGGAGGCGGCAGAGGAAGAGGAGATGGAGGTGGAGGAGGGGGGCATACAATTGTGGTCAACATTACTGGCACCCTTGCAATTTTAGGTCTGTTCTGTACAATATCTTGAGAAATAATTGCAAAAATTCCAACTGTATGTAATCATAATATTTTAATAGTATGTTCAAACCTATACAAAAAAAAAAGATGTCTGTGTAACTTTGTTTTTTTTCTCAGCAATTACTATATCTAAGTACGACATGAAAAGGATTAATGGCATCCTTCACTAATATTTGGTTGCACAATCCTTGGCAGTGATGACAGCATCCAAACGATTCTTGTAGCCACCTATAAGTTTTGTACATCTCTCCACTGGTAGTTTCTCCCATTCTTCAACTGTGATTTGTTCCAGCTCATGAATGTTCAAGCTCTTTCCAAAGGGTCTCGATTGGATTGAAATCAAGATATAATGCTGGCCAGTTTAACACAGCCCATTTTTATCTTTTTAACCATTCTTTTATACTTTTGGATGTATGTTATAGGTCATTGTCCTGCTGGAAAATCCATCACCTTCGACCCAAATCTAGCACTGGAAAGCGCAGTTACTCACCTGTAACAGGTGATCTCCGGGAACAGCAGAAATAAGTCTTCACATATGGGTATTGTCGGTACCAACGGAGCCTGTGCGGGAACGCTCCCCAGCGTCCAATAGGAAAGCTTTTGGGAGCACCCCACAGCGCCTATGTGCCGCCTTCCCGCCTTTCCAACTCTCCCTCTTCAGTTGAGTTTATAGCTGAGACCAAAGGAGAGAGTAGACAAAGAGAGAGAGATAGAGACAACTCCTAGGGGAGGTGGGTGGGTTGTGAAGACTTATTCCTGCTGTTCCCGGAGATCACCTGTTACAGGTGAGTAACTACGCTATCTCCAGGAACAAGCAGGAATGTTGTCTTCACATATGGGGACTCCCCAGCTGAGAGATGCCAGGGGGATGACCCCAGCAAGCTGAGAACCCCAGGTGAGATGGGTCATGCTTCCTCCCATGGATCTCTGGCATCGAAACCCGGGACGGCGGGTAGGTGTTGTACTAAGTCTGAAAGAGATGCTGGAGCACAGCCTGGCCAAACGAGGCATCCCGACGAGAGCCCTTGTCTAAGCAATAGTAGGCTATAAAGGTGTGTACCGAAGCCCAAGTGGCTGCTCTACAGATGTCATCAATGGACACAGAACGAAGATTAGCCATTGAGGCTGCCATTGCTCTCACATTGTGAGTTGTGATATGGCCTTCGAGAGAAAGTCCCTTACTCTCAAAGGCAAAGGACATACAATTTGCAATCCACACCTAGAGAGAGTTCTTTTGGAAACTGGAAGTCCCAAATGACTAGAATCAAAAGCAACAAAAAGCTGAGAAGATTTTCTATGTTGCTTAGTTCTTTGAAGGTAAAAAGCTAAGGCTCTTTTACAATCTAAGGTATGAAGATTCCTTTCTGCATTAGAGGCATGAGGCCTAGGGAAGAATACAGGAAGGTAAACCGCTTGGTTTAAATGAAAAGGCGAAACCACCTTTGGCATAAAGCAGCGATGGCGAACCTATGGCACACGTGCCAGCTGTGGCACGCGAAGGCCTTGCAGCTGGCACGCGGGCCCATTTTAAGACTATGTTCCTTGATCGTGAGAAGCAAATGTTTCAGATCATCTTCACTTTCAGCCAGTAATGTGGTATCATCAGGGGCGGCTCTATAATGAGGGGGAGTGAGGCGGTTGCCTTAGGCGGCAAGTTTTGAAGGCGGCAAAAATGCCCCCAAAACAGCCGCCTCACTCCGCCTTCAAAAGATAAAAAAAAATTTAAAACGCTCAAGTTTGTTCCACTGCCGAGGCCGCTTCTCGGCAGTGGCAGATTCACCCTCTCTAGCGGCGGCGGCGGTTGCGGCTGATCTTCAATTTAAATAAAAAACAAGCCGGTGCACAGCCTTCATTCTCTGTGAAGGAGCCCATGCAGATGCGTTCCGCCCCAAAAAGGAAGTTAATGTAACTTCCTTTGGGGGCGGGACACATCTGCACGGTGGCTCCTCAGAGGCAGGAAGGCTCTGCACTGGCTTGGTTTTTATTTAAACTGAAGATCACTCGCACGGAACAAGAGTGTCTGCTGCTCCTCTGGTTCTTCCCCCCCCCCCCTCCTATCCTTTGGATGGGACTTGGGGCCACTCACAGGATGTTCCTTGGGAGAAAAAAAGCACCCAGGCACAAGTGGAAAAACAAGGACTAACAGGCAATCCAGCACACAGTCATCCAAGGAAAAAAAAGGCACTCTCTTTAGCTTTAACCACAAACACTCAGCCACACCAGCTCCCCCCAAAAAACAGAGGCAAACTGGCTTGTAGATGGCATGACTAACTCTTCTATGATCAAATACTTGCCACTCCAGCCAAATCCATCAAAGGCCCTCAAGTTCTGGTGAGGAAAGTACATGCAGGCAATAGCATCCTTCACATTCTGTATCTCCCAGTTTTAGACTGTAAGCTCAAAGAGCATATCCCTGTGCAGACAAGTACATCAGTAACACTCCAGGGGGGTTGGGGAAGGAGGCAGCCAGCACCACTCAAAAAACAGCTTGCAGCAGTCAAGTCTCTCCTAGCGGGCCTTAACTGGTCACCGCATGCTGCTCTAGTGCCGTCTACATGCTGCTCCCATCCCGGCTTCCATGGCTGCACTGAACTCTGCTCCAGTGCATGACAAACAGGACCCGCCATTGCACTGGAGCCCAGAAGCCAGATATTGCTTGTTTCAATCCATGCTGTGGTCATGCTGCTGTTCCTGTTCTTGGTCACTCAAGCTCCCCAAGATGTCAGAAAGGCCGTGCCAAACCCTATTTTCGTGCCAGAGCACCATCAGAGGTGAGTGGAATTCCCATTTTTCCAGGGCAAGGATAATGCACGCATATTTTTATATTTTACACTATATTGGGGAACTGCATCTCTTATTTATTTGATGTTGCACTGCATGTGGACTCTGGCTTCTTGGGGTTTCAATTTAAATTTTGTCTACATAATTTTATTTTTACTTTAGATTGTGGTTACTTATTCTGTACTTGGTGAGGGTTGATGTTGTGAGTGTGTGACTGAGGCCAGGTGTTCTCTTAACATGGAGTTTGTACATAAAGATCTATACTGTACTGTATTAATTTGACTTGTTCAGCTTTTCAATAGGTGTATGGATGTTCCAGGGCCCACTGTAGTATTTTTACAGTGAGACTTTTTTTGGATGGACTCCTTATGTGAGTTTTGGAAGTTTGTGCTGATATGGTATGGTATGGTAGGTTTGCTCTTTGTTGTAGGGTTTTGTATTAGTTCACAATATGCCTGGTACTTGAGAATAGTGCTTGTTGTTGTTGTTGTTGTTGTTAGTGAGATGATCAGAATCAGATTTTTTTTCTTTTTTTAAATATTGAGTTCTGTGGGTGAATGTCCTGGTTCTGCTCTGCACCTACTGTGGATGCAAAATATATGTTGAAAAAGAAAAAGCAAGAACCATAACGCAGTTTATAACAACAAAATAAAAATCAGTTATAATTTAGTTTTATAAACTGTGCTGTTGATTCTTGCTCTCTTTTAGCTCCTTGGTGTGCAAATAGGACCTACCTAGCCCTGTGCAAGCGGTGCAGTCGCACAGGGCGCAAAGGCTTAGGGGACACATTTTGGCTGTATGCTGTTGCCCTGCTGCCGCTGGCAGGACAATAGAAGGCAGCCAAATTGTGCCCCCAAGCCTTTTCGCAGCACTTTAAGCAGGTCTGGTCCCTCCCTCCTCTGATGCAATGTCAGAGCAGGTAGGGACAGATCTGCTTAAAGTGCCAGCGCCTTTCAGATGGGGCGCATGCCCCCATCCTCCTCCCCATACCTCCATCCAGCACTGCCTGCTCTTTCCCTGCTGCCGGTGCCACCGTGAAAAAAAAACAGAGGGCGGCAGCAGCAGGGAAAGAGCAAGCAGTGCTGGATGGAGGTATGGGGAGGAGGGGGGGGGGGCGCGTGCCCAAGCTGCAAGTCGTACAGGGCACGATAGCAGCTTGGTACGGCCCTGTGTGCAAACATCTCACATTCCCTCCATATAATCTAAACGGCTTTTTGGTTTGGTTCAGTCCCTGATTGGAATTCTGAAAAAGCCCTTCCTCCCTCTAAGTGGGGGGGGCACCATCTCATTCTTCACCTCGGACAGCAGATTGCCTTGAGCAGCCCCTGGGTATCAACAGCATAGCGAAGGTTGTTGATGAGTCTTCCACCAATCTTCACATCTCTGTTGTCCTCATACAATCCTGCTTCTCTGATGATTTGTTTTGCATATAAATTAAACAGGTAGGGGGAAAGTATGCAGCCTTGTTTTACACCTTTGCTTATTTTAAACCCTTCTGTTTCTCTTTGTTCCGTTCGAACTGTTGCTTCTTGATCAATGTACAGATTGTGCAAGAGAATGATCAGGTTCCTCGTTCCTCGACCTTTTCTGAACCCTGCTTGCACTTCAGGTAGTTCTTGTTCCAGGTATGGCTTTATAGGCTAGATTTATAAGCAATTAAATGACTGGACAAATATAAAGGAATTCCTGTATAAAATTCTGTATGGGTCAGATCAGAATCTTAAATTTTATTTGATAACTAATGAGAAGCCAGTGACCTTTAATGAGCAAAGAAGTCACAAGGTCAAATTTAGACGCATTATGGAGACGTTTTATGGCCATATTTTTAATACGTTGTAATTTGGATATTCGGGACTTAGAGAAAATCTACCATGCCAGCACTAACACCCAAAACTCACATAATAAGAATCCTACATAGGAAAAGGCAGTGCTGTTAATATTGTAGTGGGTGCTATATTCAGTGATGGGAAAGTGATGCTAGAAACAGATTAACGGATGACATGAGTGCTGCATGTGTTGCTCTGAAATTAACGCATTATGAACCAAGGATTGACAAGTTATCAGCATGCATGCAACAACAAACATCACATTAATTTTTTTCATGTATAGATTCTTTGGGAATACACACCGAGTCCTGACACAGTTAACAGTTTTAAGAACTTTATCTTTTTTTTACTCAGGATACATTTGACATGTTATGTGAATAATACATTTAAAATATATTGTGTAACTGAATCAAATTCTTCCTAAATTCATTAAATTGAATGAAATCATTAAAACATTATAAATTGCCAATAAACTGAAATGAAAACCAAAGGATTGTGAATCAAATTGATTCTCTGACAATACAAAGATTCCAACCTTTACAAATGATGTTACATAGTTCAGGCAACTTTATAAAGAGTTTTTAGATACTAAAATCTTGTTGTTAAGGTTTAAATGACGTGCTGGCACTTTGAGGAAATTCTTTGGTTTTGTGCGGCAGTTTGGGCACTCGGGCTCAAAAAGGTTAGCCATCACTGGCATAAAGTGAGGATGAGTCCTAAGAACTAACTTATCATGGTGAAATCTTGTATAAGGAGGATCCGCCACTAAAGCTTGTAACTCACTGATGTGTCCTGCAGAAGTGAAGGCAACTAGGAAGATGACCTTCCAAGAAAGAAACTTTAGAGCTGTAGTGACTAAAGGCTCAAAGGGCGGTTTCATGAGCTGCCCGAGAACAAGATTCAGATCCCATGCCAACGGCGGTGGATTAATGGGAGGTTTTGTTAAAAGTAAATCTCTCATAAATCTTGCTACGAGTGGATGAGAGGAAATAGGCTGTCCATCCTGAGGTTCGCGAAAAGCACAAATGGCACCAAGATGGACCCTTACTGCATTGGTCTTAAGACCAGAATCTGATAGATGGAGTAGGTACTCCAGAAACTATTCGACAGGCACTGTATGGAGGTTAAGTTCACTTTGAGAGCACCATACAGAGAATCTCTTCCACTTAAAGGCGTAGGATTGCCTTATGGAAGGCTTCCTGGAAGCCACAAGGATATCCTTTACCTGTTGAGATAGGTTGATATCCGGGAATCCTAGGCTTTCAGTAACCAGGCCCTGAGGTGCAGGGACTGGGGATTCGGGTGCAATAGCATCCCGTTCTCCTGGGAAAGAAGATCTGGAGCACACCCCAACTCCAGAGGTATGGCTTGAGAGAGACTCAGAAACAGAGGATACCACGTCTGCCTTGGCCAGCGTGGAGCTATGAGTATCATGTGACCTCTGTCTCTCTGAAGCTTGAATAAAGTTTTGGGAATGAGGGGAATGGGTGGGAAGGCATCCCTTGCCTGACAGTTTTGAGCCAGAATTCTGGAACAGAATCGGGGAAGTTTGGCATTCTGTGGACTTGCAAAGAGGTCTATATCTGGCGTTCCCCAGATCCGAAACATTCGAGCAAGCTGGTCTAAGTGCAGAGACCATTCGTGTGGCAGCAGTATTCGACTGAGTTTGTCTGCCCAAAAATTTTGAATGCCCGTAAGATCTACCACTAGGAGGTGGATTTGAAGCTCTCTGGTGACGGCCCGAAGTGGCAAAGCTTTGTTGCATAACAACAGAGAACCTGTTCTGCCCTGCTTGTTCACAGAGAACATGGCTACTTGATTGTCGGTCTGGACCAGAACTGTCTTGTAGCTGAAATGGGCCTGAAAAACTCGGACAGCATGGAAAATGGCTCTGAGCTCTAGGAGGTTTATGTGAAGACAAGCCTCCTGTGGGGTCCAGAGACCATGAGTTGATAGATCGTGCAAGTGAGCCCCCCAACCCAACTTGGACGCATCTGTTGTTAAGGTGGTTTGGCATAGAGGCTGCTGGAAAGGAGAACCCACGAGAAGGTTTTCCAGTGACTGCCACCATTGTAGGGACAAAATGAGACGTGTGGAGTTTCTGATTTTGTCCGTTAGCCGACCCGAGGCCTATGTCCACTGAGAGGATAGGGTCCACTGGGCTGCTCGCATATGAAGGTGAGCATAGGGAACCACATGGACCGTGGATGCCATATGCCCCAGAAGCTGAAGCATCTCCCGAGCAGTCAGGGAGACCTCCATTACTGCTTGGGAGGCCAGCTGTACTATACGAATACACTGTGGCTGTGGTAGGAAAGCCCTTGACTGCCTTGTGTCCAGACGAGCCCCTATGAATTCCAGAGACTGAGAAGGGGTGAGAAGAGATTTTGAGAGGTTTATGACCAGTCCCAAGTATCAACGGATTCGCATGGTGCGAGAAAGAGCGAAGCTGGCTTCTGAAGCTGTTGATGCTCGAATGAGCCAATCGCCTAAGTAAGGGAAGACAAATATTCCTAGAGTTCTCAGGAATGCTGATATTACTGCCACAATATTTTCCAAAACTCTGTAATGCAACGTGAAAGTGTCTGGCGACTTACAATGACAAAAAATTAATATATATTATTTATGTTTATATTTGGCTAGCAGGTCTCAGAATCACCGGGCTAGTATAACGACCATTTAAACTGTGGTCAGTCAAGCCCTACATACATCAATGACCTGAAATATAGCCATAGTACACATGATTTTTTCATTTTTTTGATCCATTTTTCATAAGTTATTTGTAAAAAATTGTTAACTGAAAGACAATGGGCTTTTAACTCAAAGTTCCAGCTCCAGGTGTAGTTATTCCCGACGCTATACTGCGCGCTATAGGAATGCGTTTCACCTCTAGTGGTTTCTTCAGGGGAATGCGAAGACACTGAAGCTTCCACCGTGACTTCTCCAATGTTATTGCCCAACCGGTGATTCTGAGACCTGCTAGCCAAATATAAACATAAATAATATATATTAATTTTTTGTCATTGTAAGTCGCCAGACACTTTCACGTTGCATTACAGAGTTTTGGAAAATATTGAGCTATTGTGACTCTGAAAAAGAAGAAAAGACCATAGTTTATTCTTGTGGATATTACTGCCATGCATTTTGTGAAGACTCTTGGGGCAGAAACCAGACTGAAGGGAAGAACAATGTATTGCTGAAGGGAAGAACAATGTATTGGAAGTGTCTTCCCTGGAAAAGCAATCGAAGGAATGTCCTGTGATCTGCATGGATGAGAATATGCATATATGCATCCTTTAGATCTAGAGAACATAGCCAGTCCTGACTCTGAAGGTATGGCAGGAGTGTTCTGAGGAAGATCATTTTGAATTTTTCCCGGAACAGATACTTGTTTAATTCTCTGAGGTCTAGTGACCCCCTGTTTTCTTTGGTATGAGAAAGTAGGGGGAGTAGAATCCCGTTCCTTGTTGGGGGGTATGGGTACCCCTTCTATTGCTCCTTGAGCAAGAAGTGATACGACCTCCTGACCCAAGAGACTGGTGGCAGGGACCTGAGAATTGAACTGTCTTATCATTGTAGGAGGGGGCATACTGTGGACATGAAGTCTGTATCCCTCTCGTACAATGGACAGAGTCCAGTTTTCTGATGTTATTTGTTGCCATCTACTGGCAAAATGGCATAACCTGCCCAGGATGGTAAGGCATTCTGGACCTTTCAGGGACAGAAAAACTAAGTTCTCTAGGAAGGAGTCAAAGCCCCTGAGGAGGCTGAGTCTGCTGAGCCGGTTGAGCTATTGGAACTTGTGGATTCCTCTGCTGTCTGTTCTGTTATTGTCCCCTTTGGAGAATATGAACTGGACAGTGTCCCTGATGGGTGTAAGATGGGTAAAATTTCTTTTTCTTGTTGAAAGGGTTTCTTGACTGACCTTTTCTTTGCTGGGTTGGCTGTAGACTTTGATAGTCTATTCAAAGTAGTATTTTCAGATTCAATCTGATTAGCTTTGTCTGGCCAATCCTTGCCAAAGAGATTTTCTCCTGTGCAAGGAATATTTCCCAGTTTATCTTGCACCCATTGTTCTAAGTCTGATGCCAGAAGCCAGGCAATACGACGTGCATCAATGGAAATAGCAGAGGTTCTGCTAATGCATTCAAAGGTTGCACGGTTTACAAATTTTGAGACATCCTGGGCATGTTTGACCAGAGTAAGGAATCCCCCCCTTTTTTCCTCAGGGAGAAGAGGGCTCATGAGCTCCAAGTCACCTGTAACATCTTTGAGGAACATTCCCATATAGAGAATGTAAGAGCTAATCCTGGCTGCCAACATGGAGGATTGCAAACATTGATGCCCAAAGGCATCGAGTGTCCTCGATTCATGGCCCAGAGGATTGGAAGAATGTGCTTTAGCACTCTTAATCCTACACATCGCCGATTCCACTACCATTGAATGGTGTGGTAACTGAGTTTTTTGAAAGCCAGGACAGCTTGGAATTCGGTACATGGTATCGAGTCATCGAGAATGTGGAGACACCGTTAGAGAAGTTTCCAACACTCTTAGCATAAGATCATGCAAGTTTCTGTGAATAGGCAGAGTAGCTGCCTCTTTAGGAGCTTTAGGGTACTGAATAATTTCTAATTCTTCTGCTCTAGGTTCCTTCTCTGGAGTCACCGTGATTGCAAGACCTCGAGCTAAATCACGTATAAAATCCTGGAAGGACATGTCTTCTGGAGGAGACATTCTTCGTTGAGGAGGAGGAGATGGATCCTCCGGAAGGATAGCTCTAGTACCGGCAGAGTCATCCGAGTCATCGGAATCGGATAATTCGAAGTATCTCTGCGCCAGATGTTCTTGCAAGGCACAGTACCGGTATCACTCGAAGTCGGTATCGGGGTGTCTCGGTACCGATCCGTCGATACCTGAGATAGACTCAAGGCTCGGCAAGGGGGGGAAGCATACCCGCCGAGGCACTCAATACCGATACCTGTGGAACCGTCTGTAGCGGTCTTAGCGGTACCGAAGCTGCTAAGAGGGCCGCTAGACTGCATTCGATAGCAAGGATTCTGTGATCCATCGCTCCTGCCGATGTCTGGGAGTCAGTACCAGTAGAAGTGGCTACAAACCCAGAACATGGCACCAGTAGTTCTGCAGAGGTGGAAGCCTCTGGAACATTCTGGAGCCCCGGTAATGCTTTGGAGACTGAGGCCTCCCGCCGAAGCTGTTTTGCCGGTGAACTTTCCTCAAGGGCAATGCCAGTGGCATCTCGATACTCGGAAGGAGATATACCCTTTGAGGACCGGCCAGTCTTAGAAGACTTAGGTTTAGTTACCTGAGATCCACGGGAGGAAGATGAAGCCCTGGAAGACGTTGATGCAACTGACATCGTATCTGCGGCAAAAAGGGTACAGAGTTTTGCAGCTCTATTTTGCAGGCCCCTCTTGGTCATCATTCTGCAGGAGAGACACTCCGATGGAGAATGGTCAGGACCTAAACATTTAAGACACCATTCATGGGTGTCGGTGACGGAAATGGTACCGCCACATTTAGAACATTTCTTGAAACCACTAGCTGGTTTCTCAATTTTTGAAGAAAAATGGGCCTAGTGCTCAAAATGGCACCTAGCCCCGAGAGGGGAAAGGCCCCTGAAAGAAAATCTTTTAGAAACTAGTTTTGTTTTTTTGAAAAAGAAGAAAAGAGAACCGGCGGTACCAGTAGGCGTCGAAGGAAGGCTGATGCGACCACAAAAAACAAAAGAACAAGGAAAAGGTTTTCTGCGGTGACAGGGTATGCGTCCTGTCGGCTCCGCAGAAAACGAAAAACTAAAGAGGGAGAGTTAGAAAGGCGGGAAGGCAGCACGCAGGCGCTGTGGGATGCTCCCAAAAGCTTTCCTATTGGACGCTGGGGAGCGTTCCTGCACAGGCTCCGTCAGTACCAACGATACCCATATGTGAAGACAACATTCCTGCTTGTTCCTGGAGATAGCACATATCACTCCACAATACCTTGGTAGTCCTCTGAAATCAGGATTCCTTTAATATGTTCCAAGCCTCCAGGTTCCTGAGGCAGCAAAACAGCCCCACAACATTATGGAACCTCCATAATAGTTAACTATAGAAGGGTGGGGTTTTTTTGTTCATTATAAGCTTCATTTCTTCCCATGTAAATGTATCGCTGGTCTGCATTGCCAAAGAGCTCAAGTTTGGTTTCATCTCCACAGAACATTTTCCCAAAAGAGTTCTGGTTTCTCAAGGTTAGTTTGGGCAAAGATCAGGCGTGCCATTTTATGTCTGTCTTTGAGCAGCGGGGTCCTCCTTGGCCTTTGGCCATGAAGTCCTTTGTTTAGTGTACGGTATGGCGCAGGTTGAAACCACCACTCCAGATTGTTCCAGTTCAGCCTTAAACTCTTTGGATGTTGTACATGGTGTTTTTCCAACCGTTTGCACTAACCTTCAAAGATTTCTTAGATTAATTTTCCTCTTCTCACCACATCCTAGGAGGTTCTTGACAGTTCCATGAGTAGAGAACTTCCCAACAACATTGCGAGCTGTAGACATAGGAATCTCAAAGGTCTTTGCGGATGGCCTTGGACCCCTTTGAGGTTTGGTGATAATGGCTTTTCTGATGGTCTTGGGCAGCTCTCTTGTCTTCACCATTGTGAAAATGGAACAGGGAGTGAATGTGGCCATTTAGCATAGTTACTCAGCTGTAACAGGTGATCTCCAGGAAAAGCAGAAATTTAGTCTTCACATATGGGTGACATCGGTACCGACAGAGCCCACGCTGGAATGCTCCCTAGCGTCCAATTAGAAAGCCTTGGGGAGCACTCAACTAAGCCTGTGCGACTGCCTTCCTACAGTCCCACTCCCTCTCTTCAGTTGAGTTTGTAGTGTCACAAGGTAGACCTAGGGCAGCCCGAGAAATTGGAGATCAGCACGAATGATCAGAGGGAAAATGACAGGGTAAACAAAGTAATGTCAGAAGGTTGCTATAGACAACCCAGGCTCACGTGCACAAGGCCAATGAAGACACACCCAGGTAGCAAAGAAAGGGAATTTGCTTTGCCTAATAGGGATCAGCTGGGTGGAGGTGGAGCCAGGAGACACGAGGATAAAATATGCTCCCAAACAGTTAGAAAGGGAGAGGAGTTGAGGCAACAGGGGTCACAACCAGAAAGACCGTGGCGAACACAGCTGAAGCCGTGGAGAGCATGGAGTTGGTATGAAAGAGAGAAAGAGAGTGAGAATGTGCTATCGGAGCAACAAGGGAGCCAGCATAAAGGTCTGAGGGAAGCCAGAGACCTGAATGAAAGATTTGGAAGTCAGCAGCCTGATAGCGTGTATGTGCCTGGAAGACAAGAGAAACGTGGGAAGACTGCCATAGCAGGTACCAGTGCAAGAAATAAAAGTAGAGGCTATTTGCTATCTGAAAGGGTAAAACCCTGGAGTCATAGAAATAGCCACACAAAGACAAGCTATATAGAGGCTGAGAATAACTTTTCCCCTGGTTACAGAAACCCTAGGAGAAGAGAGATTTCCTTACCAGAAAAAGCTGAAGATTTCCCTAGTGATTGTGAGCTCCCAGCTTCTCGTAAAGTTCCGTCTAAAGCTTTGCAATTTAGGTCAGCTGAGCTAGACCTGAGCAGGCACAGAGCCTACCGTAATTACTCTACTCACAAACCAAACAAGGATTTGAGTTTTCTACTGGGTTACCAGCAGGGGCAGAGCCCTGACAAGCTCAACTCAAAGCCATACGGTTTTACCCAGAGAGGCATTAGCTCAGAGGGAGAAAGAAACTTCCTGTCTGATGAAGCAAGCCAGTTGTACCCTTATCCAACAGCTGATATTAAGAGCATAAATACAGGGGAACAAGAATTGATGGAATGTGAGAATTCAGAGTTGCCCGGGGTTCCTGAACCGATGGATTGTTCTTTAACTGTGAGTGACCAAGAGTTTTCTCTGAGATAAATTACTTGATTATAACCAAAGTACCAGTGCTGTAACTTATGTGCTAATTGCTCTCACTCTCTTACAAACAGCAGACGTAAGCTGTGCTATATGCAAACAAAAGGAAAAGCCTACATAGGATAGTAAGGCTGTTTATTCATTTCTTTTGTTTGATGTTTGAAGCTGAAGTAAGCTATTTTTGTTAACCATTTGTCTTTTGTTATATGCCAAAGTTGGCTTTATTTTGTGTTGCCAAAAAGGAAAAGAAACCTCAAGGGACGGGGAATAAAACCCTAAACGTAGAATTAAACTTGTTCTGTGATTTGTCCGAAGGAAGGCACAACTACCACCCTCAGGGAGCCCAGCAATACCGGTTTCCTACCGATAGGGCTATGAGGGCATGACTATGACTATGAGGGTTAACTAGCCTTATATAGTTGTACCTTGTTATTCCCAAGTTCAAAATCCCTGTTACTTGTAAAATGCATTACAGTTCTTTGTATGTATATGTTTGTTACATGTAAACCGCGCTGGTGACAATAGTGCGGTATATAAAAGATGTTAAATAAATAAATAAATAAAATAAAATAAATGACAGTAGCTGAGAGGAAGAAGAAAATAAAAGATCCCTACAACTCCTAGGGGAGGAGTGCGGGTTGTGAAGACTAAATTTCTGCTGTTCCCGAAGATCACCTACTACAGGTGAGTAACTACGTTATCTCCAGGAACAAGCAGGAATGTAATTTTCACATATTAGATTCCCTAGCTCCCAGATGAAGTAACCTCAAAACCGGTGGAGGAGCACCTCGGAGTGAGCTTGAAGAGGTGATGGTGTAAATGAAAATGAGAGACCACCTTTGACATTAAGTGTGGGCAAGTCCGAAGGACGACTTTGTCATGGTAGAACCGGGTAATGGGGGGGGGGGGGGGGCCACCATCAGAGCCTGAAGCTCACTAATGCATCTAGCTGAAGTGAGGGCAATTAGGAAGATTACCTTCCAAGACAGGAACTTTAGGGAGGTTATGACCAATGGTTCAAAGGGCAGCTTGAGAAGCTGCGCCAGAACGATATTGAGCTCCCAAGCCACTGGAGGTGGTCTGTTGGGCAGTTTGGATAGGAGACTTCTTATGAAACGTGCTACTAGTGGATGTGATGAAATGGGCTGTCCATCTAATAGGTGGTGAGAGGCTGAAATGGCACTTAGGTGGACTCTCACCGAGTTGGTCTTTAGATCTGCTGAGGACAGATGGAGGAGTTCTTGATGTAGTGACTCCACTGGAGCAGAAAAGGGATTGAGATCCTTCTGGGAACACCAGAGAGAGTATCTCCACCACTTGAAAGCATATTAATGTCTGGTGGAAGGTTTTCTAGAAGCCAATAAGATCTCCTTAACCTCTTGTGGAAAGTCAATGCCCTGTAATGCCATGCTCTCAGCAGTCAAGCTGTGTGGTGGAAAGACTGTGGATTGGGATGGAGTAGTGAGCCGCCATCTTGGGAGAGAAAATCGGGCGCTGATCCCAATCACATGAGTCTGAGTCAGACGGGCAATGAGGGGCTATGAGAATCATGGAGCTCTTGTTGGACTAAAGCTTGAAAAACGTCTTGAGAATGAGGAGTATAGGAGAGAAAGAATATAGCAGACCCTGCCCCCAATGTAGGTGGAAGGATTTCAATGGTTGGTAGCTGGACGTCGGAGTCCTTGTGCAGAAGCAAGGAAACTTGGCATTCTGTGGAGTAGCAAAAAAACCTATGTCTGGAGATCCCCAGGTCTGGAAGATGTAGGACATTGTGTCTGGATGGAAAGACCATTCGTGGGGAAGGAGGATGTGACTCAGCTTGCATGCCATGACATTGAGATCCCCCAGGAGGTACACCGCTCAGAGGTGTATTCGACGAGAAATGGCAAAGGACCACAGATGAAGAGTCTCCTTGCAGAGGAGCCATGAGCCTGTTCCTCCCTGCTTGTTCACATAAAACATGGCAACCTGATTGTCTGTCCTGACTAGGACCTATTGTGCCCTGAGGTGGTCTTGAAACACTTGGAGGGCATTTGAGATAGCACGAAGCTCCAGAAGATTAATTTTGAGGTGTGACTCATGCATTGTCCACAACCCGTGTAGACAGGTTGCCAAGGTGTGCTCCCCAGCCCAGTTTGGAAGCATCCATCATCAGGGTACATTGAAGTGGAGGCATCTGAAAAGATGACTTGACAAGCAGATTTTCTGGAGAACACCACCACTGAAGGGATGAATCTACTGGGCTATCCGCATATGGAACCGGGCATATGGAACGACATATACTGTTAAAGGCCAAGTGCCCGAGGAGCTGCAGATTTTCACGGGCTGTCAGATGGTCCCCAGTGGAGCATCTGTGATGCTAGTTCGACTAGACAGATAAAGCGGGGCTGAGGCAGAAACACCATGGACCGTTGGGTTTCCAGTAGGGCTCTGATGAACTATAACTTTTGAGTTGGAGCGAGCTGGGATTTAGGAAAGTTTATAACAAATCTCAAGTGTTGTAGTACCACGATGATATGATGCAAGGAAAGCTGTACCTCCTAGGAGGTGTCTGCTTTTATGAGACAGTCGTCTAAGTAGGGGAAGACGAACATCCCCAGAGACTGTAGGTATGCGGCCATGACCGCCATGCACTTTGTGAAGACTCTTGGGGCAGAGGCCAGTCCAAAGGGAAGTACTCTGTTTTGATAATGTGTTTCCTGACAGGTGAAGCGTAGATATTTCCTGTGCCCTGGATGGAAGAAGATGTGTGTGTATGCTTCTTTTAGATCTAGAGAACAGAGCCAGTCCCGACTCTGAAGGTAGGAAAGATCATCTTGAACTTTTTTGCAGACTAGCAACTTGATGAGATTTCTGAGGACCAGAATGGGTCTGCATCCTCCAGTTTTCTTTGGATTGAGAAAGTATGGAGAGTAGAAACCCATTCCCTGTTGGGATATGAGACATTCTCTATGGTGCCCTGAGACAGAAGAGAAGACACCTTGTCCTGTAGGAGAGCAGTGAGTGTGTGTTGAGTTTGAAATTCCCCCAGGACAGAGTTTGCAGATGAAGTCTGTACCCCTCCTGGACTATGTTTAGTGTCCACTGCTCTGAGGTGCCATCTGTGGGCGCAGTGACACAGCCTGCCATGTGGAGAGGGTGGGGATCCTCTATAGGCAGGGTTCTGGGATCCTCTATAGGCAATGTTCTGTAGAAAAAGAGTCAAAAAACAGATGCAGACTGTGGCCGCAGAGCTGGTTGAGATTTAGCCACTTGTGGCTTCTTCTGCTGCTTAGGAGGCTGTTGCCTCTTCTGTGGGGCTTGATTCTGGTACTGAGAAGCAGGATAAGGAAGAGTAGAATCTCATATTATTATTGTAGAAAGACTTCTTTGCAGCTGTCTTTTTTTTTAGCAGGGTCAGCTCTTTAGAGGGACAGTCTCTTTAGAGTAGTGTTTTCTGACTCTGAAAGGCCTTTATCTTGCCAGTCTTTGCTAAAAAGGTTTTTACCTGAGCAAGGTATGTTACCCAGCTTATCTTGAACCCACAGTTCAAGATCTGAGGCCTGAAGCCAGTCAATTCTGCGGACACCAATGCATATTGCTGAGGCCCTGCTAGTGCATTCAAAAGCATTGAAAGTGGCCCTATTGACAAGCTTTGATACATTTTAGCTATTTTTGACTAGGGTGAGATAGTCTGCTGTCTGTCAACTGGGAGGAGAGGAGCAAAGGCCTCAAGATCCCTGGACACCTCTTTGAGGAACATTCCCATATATAGGATATAAGAGTTTATTCTAGTGGAGAGCATGGATGCTTGGAAGTATCAACGTCCAAAGGCATCAAGGGCTCTCAATTCCCTACCTGGAGGGTTCGAGGAGTGGGTCTTCGAGCTTTTGATTTGACAAATCGCCGATTCAACCACCATGAAATGGTGGGGTAGCTGCACGTTTTGGAAGCCGGGACACTCCAGTACCCGATACATAGTATCAAGCCGTCGACTGAGGGGAGACCGTGACAGGAGTCTCCCACATCCGGAGCATAAGATCACGAAGGATGCAGTGCACTGGCAGAGTAGCTGCCTCTTTGGGTGCTGTTGGGTATTGGAGGATCTCCAATTCCTCCGTCCTTGGCTCCTTCTTCGATGTTACCGTGATGGAGAGACCCTCGGTTAGGTCTCAAATTAATTCTTGGAAGGACATGTCTTCTGGAGGCGACATGCGTGGCTGTTGTGGTGGAGAAGGCTCCGAAGAGAGATCCTGGGGGCCCTGGGAATCGAGCAACTGCATCCGAAGCAGTGGAATTTGAATTGGAGGACTCGAAGTTATCAACGAGTAAGGTGTAAGCCCAAAGTTAGTTGTCTGTACTGGTGCTCTGAGGTATCTGCCTCGGTGAGCCATTTGGGTTGGGTACCGATATCAGTGATGGTTTCAAGGGAAGGCATGGGTAGCAGAAATGTCTGTCTCATCTACATTAGCCTTGATGTCATGCCAGCAACTGGTGTGGATGTCAGTACCGATATCGATGGGGCAGTGCCTGGAACCAAGGGTTTTATAGTTACCGAGGCTGCCCAGAGAGCTGCTAAGCTCCATTCAATGGCCAGTATGTGTTGGTCTATTGAGGTTGCCAATGCTTGAGTATTGGTCACGGGTACTTGAGCATGACAACAGTAGTTCTCCGGAGGGAAGAAGTCTCGGGAGCATCCTGGAGCATCTCTATGGCTTTGGAGGACAGGGCCTCCCGCTGGAGCTGTTTGGCAGGCCGATCCACCTCCGATAAAACGCTGGAGGGAACTCGATAATTTCAGTGAGATCTACCCCTGGAGGTTTTGTCCTGCTTTGATACAGACTTCTGCTTTGACTTGGAGGATACCTGGGATCGATGAGAGTAGGATGAGGCCTTCAACAAGGTGGATGCCAACAATACAGTGTCTGAGGTGAAGAGTGTCCCAAATTTAGAAGCCTGGTTCTGTAGGCCTCTCCATGTCATTTTCTGACAGAGGGGACAATCTTTTGGCTGGTGGTCTGGGCTGAGGCATTTTAAACACCAGTCATGTGTGTGTGTCACTGAGATGGTGCTGGCATACTTAAAACATTTTTTGAAACCACTAGCTGGTTTCTCCATGCCTTCTAAGGATGGGAAGGTTATAGAAGGCTTAAGGCCTAAGAGAGCGTTGAGACACCCAAGGTTTTTTGGGGTTTTTTTTTGAAAACCTAGTTTAAAAAAACAAGAAAAGAATAAGGGAACCGGCAATGTCTTCAACAGTGCCGGCATTAATGGGGAAGGCAGAGGCACTATCCACAAAAATAGTGTTTTCTGTGGTGACAGGATTTGCTTCCTACTGAATCCACGGAAAACAAAGAACCGAAGAAAAGGAGTGGGAAGACAGGAAGAAAGTTGCGCAGCCACAGTGGAGTGCTTCCAAAGGCTTTCCAATTGGATGCTGGGGAGCGTTCCCACGCGTGCTCCATTGGTACCGATGTCACCCATATACGAAGACTACATTACTGCTTGTTCCTGGAGATTAAACATTAGAGTTATCATTCATTGATTGATTCATATCATGTGAATACTTACAAATGATCACAGGAGCGCCTAATTTTACTGCAATGGGAATGTGGTTCTTCTGTTCAAACTGATTTGAATTGTTTACAAGGGTACCAATAATCATGTCTTGGCAATGTCCCAGTTTTTATACTATTTTTTTTTTTAACTTGGTCTTGTTTTATGATTCTTTTGTGTGTCAAATATGTGTGCATATATAGTCCAAAGCCATTTCATTGGCCATCCTTTTTTTCCCCCAGGTGATATTGGGCATTAAGGGGTTTAAATGCAAGGTGTCAACAATGTTGATCACAACTGTACAAAAACTTCTCAAAGAACGATATTTCTTAATTGTGGCAAAAGCAAAGCTACACACTTGTAGCAGATGTTCTCCATGGATAGGAGGTTAAGTTCTCTAGTATGGGTGATGTCACCGATGGAGCACTCACGTGGAAGCATTTCCCAGCTTCATCTAGCTTTTGGAAAGCTTCACTGTGCATAAGCATGCCTTCCTGCCTTCCACCATCTCTCTTCAATCTATTGTACAGCTGAGTAGAATTCATAGTAACATAGTAAATAAAGGCCAGCATGGTCCATCTAATCTGCCCAGCACGATAGCAAGAGTAGGTGCACCTGCCGCTCCATGCAGGCCACCCCTCCCCATGTCCCTGTTTAGGGGTGAACCCACCACTCCATGCAGGACACCCCTATTTGTTGAGAAATTAGATGGTTCAGTTCATTTTGATTTTATCCTTTTGCTGTAAAGGGATCCACTGTGTGTGTCCCATGCCATTTTGAATTCAGTCACCATGTTTTCCCCCACCACTTCCATCGGGAGGGTATTCCAAGCATCCACCACCCTTTCTGTGGAAAAGTATTTCCTGAAATTGCCTTTCAAATTACCACCTTGCAGCTTCCTGCTATGCCCTCTAGTTTTACAGCTTCCCCGTCTTTGGAAGAGGTTTGTTTGTTCATTATTTCCCTTTAAGTATTTAAAGGTCTGAATCATATCTCCCCTTCCTTCCTCTCCTCCACAGTGTACATGTTTAGGTCTTCAAGTCTCTTCTCATAAGGCTTCTGACACAGGCTCCAAATCATTTTGGTCGCCTTCCTCTGAACAGTTTCCAGTCTTTTTACATCCTTTGCAAGATACGGTCTCCAAAACTGAACACAGCATTCCAAGTGAGGCCTCACCAGTGACTTGTACAGTGGCATAAGTGCCTCTTCCTTTCTGCTGGTGATTCCTCTTTGTATGCAGCCCAACATCCTCCTGGCTTTTGCCACCGCCTTATCGCACTGTTTTGCCACCTTGAGATCTTCAGAAATAATCACACCAAGGTCTTTCTCCTGATCAGTGCACACCAACCTCTCGCCCCCTATCGCGTACAATTCCCTTGGATTTCTGCTACCCAAGTGCATGACTCTGCACTTCTTTGCATTAAATCTTAATTGCCAAGCATTAGATGATTCTTCCAACTTGTGTAGATCTTTCCTCATGTTAACCAAGAAGAGGTGGGAGGGTTGAGGACTTAGCCTACTGTCCATGGAGAACACCTACTGCTCTAGGTGAGTAATTTGCTTTCTCCATGAACAAGCAAAATGAAGTCCTCACAAATGGGAATCCCTAGCTACAAGCTGCTTCTAACGAAATGTAAAATTAAAAAAGTGTGCTGATAGAGGTCACGTGATGCGGCTAGAGTAGTGGTCGCATCTTGAGTGCGCTCCGACACCCCCAACCCGGACCGGCAAAATTGTACCGTGCAACACCGCAACATTTGAACGGGAGTGTGCCCGCTGGGTGCAGAATTGAGTGTAGTATCCTGCAGCGTGGTTCTTTCAGCGACGGAGATGGCGGCAGCGGCTAAAACGCTGAGACGAGATCGGGAGCGGGTGGCCGGCACAAGTAAAATGGCGGAGTCGGCTCCATCGCCCAGCTCGCCTAGATCTACAACCTCTCTCGAGGAACTGTCGGCCGCAGTGGTAGCGGCTCTGTCCCCCCAATTTGAAGCCCTACAAGAAAAAATGGATGGGCTGCGCTCATCGATGGACATCCTAGGGGGCCGGATGTGTGAGGCGGAAGAGCGCTTGGGACAGGCGGAGGACAAAGTTGAGGGGCTGGTCTCCGAGGTGGCAGGCCTAAAAACTTTACTGGGTCTGCAGGAGGCTAAGTTAGACGACCTGGGGAACAGGTCAAGACGCAACAACCTCCGCTTTATGGGAATCCCCGAAACTGTTTCGGACAAAGAGCTGCGGAGCTATTTGGAAGAGCTCATCATGTGCATGTTGGGGGATGCTGCGCTTGGAGACAAACTGCACATAGAAAGAGTGCACCGTGTCGGAGCCCGACAGACTCGAGATACCCGCCCCAGAATCGTGATCGCGAAGTTTTTGTACTATCCGCAGAAAGACCTGATTGTAAGAACCGCTCGACAAAAGGGGGAAGTTGTGTATAATAACTGCAGAATCCGCGTGGCACAGGACTATTCGATAGCACTGAGTCGTAAGCGACGGGAGTATGCCCCCCTCTGTGAGAAGCTCATCGGTGCAGGAGTTCGCTTCTCCGTCCAGTACCCCTCTAAACTGCATGTGATGCCTGAGGGGACCCATCGGGCCTTCGCAACAGCTGCGGAGGCTGAAGGCTATGTCAATCAGCTCGTTGCCCGAGAGACGACGGCGGTAACTCCATAGCACTGCCATATAGAAGAATGGCCAGCGTGTGATCCTGTGGTCCCTTTTTGGAAGTGTGCACTGCTCTACTGGACTGCTGGGGACATTGTAGCCAAGCTACTTTGTGTCCCTGGTGCTGACTTGACTTGTTAAACTCTCTATGCTGGAACTGGTAACAGTGTTGCAAGTGAGATGCCCTGTTAATGCTATCTGTTACTGTTGCTACCCGCTGGCCGCTGGCCGGATGTTCCCCTTCTCCCCCCTTCCCTCCCATTCCCTTTGTTTTTTGATGTAGGATTGCCTTCTTTATAATGTTGGTTAAGTCTGGGCGTGGGGAGATAGCGGCTGTACCGAGCCTGAGGGCTACGGCTGCCTCCTCATTCCTCCGTTCTACCATGTGGGCGTGGAGAGTGATGGCAGGAGTATTTACTAATTGCCCGGACTCTACAAGGGCGATCCCCCTTCGGGGTTTTTTGGTAGTTTTGTTGGGCTGTTTATTGCTGTTTCTCTGCCACTTGAACGGTAACCGTGCCCAAGATACTGGCCAGTATTTTCTTTTCTCCCCTCTCTCCTTGTATTAGTGCTGCGTCTAGGAGAACGAGGGCAGGGACTGCAACCAGGGGGAGAACTGGGATTGAGCGACCGGCAGGGGGGGATGGGGAGGGGGCCCTGACGATGGGGGGACTTCACCAGCTGTCCCGGTGTGCGGAGGAGAGGGTTCATTCGGTGAGTGCATTGCTACAGTGTATGGCGTGTTGCCGGCCGGGGCCCCCCTCCTCGGCCTATAGTGATGGGGCTTGGGGGAGGGGCCTCGGGTGTCTTAGTGTGTATGGGTGTGGCGCTCCGGGGCTCGGGGAATAGATGGCTCTGGCTCCTCCCCTCCTTCCCCTCCGGCTAGGCTCTGGGGGATGGTGGGGTGGATGAGGGGGGGGTGTGGGGGGGGGATGAGAGCGGCACACATTAACCTCCGGGGCTGCGGCCCGCTCCCCTCTAGCTATATTCCGTGGTTTGAGGTTAATTCGGGACTGACTTGGGGCGTGGATTTTACAATTTTAGACACTGCTTAGTAGCGTGTACATCATGGTCGGGATGGGCTTGGTCATGGCCTCGCAACCGGGGACCTTGACTGCTAGGGTGCCTTACGATGGGGGAGGGGGGGCTAGCTCACCCGCAGCAACATGGTCTAATGTAATAGGGCCTTAGCGAGCCGGGGGTTGTCTGGACTGGGGTTCGTTAGGTATTCCGGGTGAGACACGCTGTGCAGTGGGTGAGTGGGACCATTTGCGGGTTTGCCTTAATACAGATGGGGAAGGGGGGTCGGTCGCACTTGGAGTGGCCTTGAGGGGCTCTCTCAGCGGTGGGTGGGAGGAGAGGGCCATGAGGGTTCACGGATGGGAGTGGGGAAGAGATAGGGGGGGATATACGGTATGGGATGGGACAGGGTTAGGTTCTGGGGGGGAGGGGGTTTCAGGGGGGCTTAGAGGGAGGGGACAGGTATGGGTGGGGGGAGACTTTGGGGCCACCAGTATAGAGGGGCTCGAGACCCTTAAAGCAAGTAGGGGTGGACCCCAGGCTGGGGGGGTTCACCTAAGCACTCTCAGGAATATCGGCTTAGTTGTAGTAATGCATTATGATTTGAGCTGAAGCTTGTCTCTTGGAACGTGTGTGGGATGGGAAGCCCAATTAAACGTCATAAGGTGTTGCGGGCTTTGGCCCGCCTGCAGTGCGATATTGCCTTTTTACAGGAAACCCACCAGACTGCTGAGGAACATGCGAAGCTGCAGAGAGCTTGGGTGGGGCAGAGTTGGGGCGCCCCAGCAATCGGGAAAAAAGGCGGAGTGGTCCTACTGATTCATAAAAGGCTGCGTTTTGAACTCATACAACAATACGTAGATCCGACAGGCAGATACCTCTTGGTTTACGGTAACTTGGAAGGGAGATCCGTGATGCTAGGCAATGTATATGCCCCGAATATCCTGGACAAACTTTTATATGCCCGCCTAGCCTCTAAGATTGAACAGATGCCGGATGCCCCTTTGATACTGGCGGGGGACTACAACGGGGTGTTGGATATCGATTTGGACACTTCCGGGGGTGGGCGGGACGGCTGGCGGGCCCCGGCTACGAAGGCACTCCAGGGGCTACGGAGCCGGCTGGGACTTGTAGACCCGTGGCGCCTGCTCCATCCTTTGGAGCGGGATTTCACTCACCAGTCACGCGCTCATGATTCCAGCGCGCGAATAGATTATGTGTTACTCTCCGAGCGGTTGTTTGTACAAGTGGGGGAAGCGGAGATTGGCCCGGCGGCGATATCAGATCATGCCCCGGTTTGGGTGGACCTACAATGGGGGGATCTTCCTGCCTCGCAGAGAGTTTGGCGGTTTCCCCTGGGGCTGTACACGGACCCCGAATTCCATGCATATTTGTCACAGAGGTGGGGGGAGTTTATGGATATCCATGAACGGCACAGAGAGGAGCCTGAATTATTGTGGGAGACAGCGAAGGTGGTCCTCCGCGGTGACATTATTGCCTATGGAGCACGGAAACGCAAGTTAGTTGCGTCCCGCATAGTCCAACTAGAAAAACAGCTCGTAAAAGCTCGGCGCCGGTGTGTGGGGGCTCCCACAATGGCTAACAAACGCTCGTATTGGGAGTTGCAGGCGTCCCTTAATGAGCTGCTCCACCAAAGAGCAAAGAAGTCCCTGACTTATTATAAATACCAGCTTTATCGCTTCGGGAATAAGCCGGGCAAGCTCCTAGCGCGATGTCTTCGAGGTTGTAGAGGGTCTCGCTCCATAGTGGCTTTGCGTGACGAGCAGGGCCGTTTGCATAAACACAGCCCGGCTATAGCTCAAGTGTTTCGCTCCTTTTTTCAGCAGCTTTACAGGAGATCGGCTGCCTCCACAACGTTAATGGGAGACTATCTCCAGAGGCTGCGGCTGCCTAGGCTGACGGTGGAGCAGCGGGTAGCTCTGGATGCGCCGGTAACAGAAGAGGAGGTCCACAAAGTGATCTCGGGGGCTAGCTGCTATAAATCGCCGGGTCCGGATGGGTATGGGGCGGAGTTCTACAAGCTTTTAGTCAACCGAGTTACCCCTGTGTTGACTGCAGTATACCGCTGGAGGGTGGAGCAGGGGAGCTTTGGGTGGGGGGCTAATCACGCCCTTATAACCCTGATACCTAAAACCGGCAAAGACCCCACACAGGCGACCTCCTACCGACCTATTTCGCTGCTGAACTTCGATATGAAGGTACTGGCGAAGGTGCTGGCGGATCGCTTAGCCTCCGTGTTAGGGTACCTAATGCATGAGTCGCAGGTGGGTTTTATCCAGGGGCGCTATGCAGTGCGGAACCTGCGGAAGATTTTAGCTTCCATAGAATGGGTACGCGCGCGGGACGAGCAATCTTTGCTGATCAGCTTTGACGCGGAGAAGGCATTCGACCAGGTCAATTGGGACTATATGAAATTTCTTTTGCCCCAGTATGGCCTGGGCGACTCCTTTATCCGAATGGTGGAGCTGTTGTATACCAACCCAACGGCTAGTATTTTCTGTAATGGGGTACTGTCTGATACTTTTGACCTTGAGAGGGGGACGCGTCAGGGCTGTCCGCTCTCTCCGCTGCTGTTTGTGTTAACGCTGGACCTGTTGTTGCGGAGCATAGTAGAGTCTGATGACATTCGTGGGGTTCGTATCGGGCCCTGTGGTTTCAAAGTTGCAGCCTTTGCGGATGACATCCTTGTCCATTTACGAGACCCTCAACAGTCGTTGCCGTGTCTGCTGGCTGAATTTTCCCGTTATGGAGAATTCGCGGGACTGCGAATCAACCGAGATAAATCGGAAGCCTTGGATATTGGGGGCCGCCTCCAGGGGAATTGGGGAGGGCACTTCCCCCTGCGATGGGCTAGTGATTCTTTTGTTTACTTGGGGATCGAGTTAACCAGAGACATGTCAGTACTGTACAAGCGGAACTTCGAACGCATCCTGGTCGGGGTTCGCTCTCAGCTCCAGGCGTGGTCCCCCCTCCCGCTATTCTTGCCGGGCAGGGCGGCAGCCCTGGGGATGGTGATTCTGCCGAGGATCCTGTACTGGCTACAGACTTTGCCGGTCTGGTTGTTACGCCGTGACCTACGACGTATAGAGCGTGAGTTTCATAGATTTCTGTGGCGAGGGGCCAGAGCACGTATACCGATGAACCGCCTGAAAGGGGGATGGAGATGTGGAGGCATGGGTGTACCGGATCTCTGGACCTATGCCCTGGCTTGCCAGGCCCGGCACTTGGGGGACTGGCTGGGTAGTACCGAGGTGTATACTCCAAGGGCATTGGAAGAGGCCCTGGTGGAGCCGCATTCTTTGCTGGCAGTATTACACCTACGGAGTGCGGTCCTGCCGACTCGCGTAACGCATAGCGTGCTGATTAACACCGCGCGGCGCACTTGGCAGTGGTTGAATAAGATGTGGGGCTGCTCATCAGAGGCCTCGAGCTGGCTGCCGCTGCAGGGTAATGCACAATTTCTCCCGGGATCCAATTCGGTTCCCTTCCGTCGGTGGGCGCAGGCGGGGATACGGTTGTTTGGCCATGTACTTGACTTGGAGGGGCGGTGTAAACCTTTAGATGTGTTGTGTCGGGAGTATGGCCTGTGCCCTGGAGCCTCTCTGTTCCCATACCTGCAGCTCTCCCATTATGTGGGTTCAGTAGCGGGGCGAGAACTGGGGGGCGACCACTCCGCGCGGATATTAGAATTTTTTGCTCTTGGGACAGAGGCCCCGCCCACTATAGCCATATTTAAAAAAGCATTGGTGCTCTTGGCGACGCCGCCGGATTACTCAGCAGAAGAGGCTTCTTGGGCGCGGGAGTTGGGGTGCGAAGTGGTTCTGGGCTCGGTCCGTGCCGCGCTGGGCCGCGTTGTCCGACTAGCGGAGGGTGCCTACTGGCGGGAAATCCAATTTAAATGCATATTGAGAGCCCACTTCTCCCCGAGGCGTGCATTACGTAGTCGTCTCACCGAATACGGTGGATGTCCGAAATGTCCTTGTTTGTTAGCAGATCTGGGCCATATGTGGTGGGGTTGTCCCCGTATACATCGCTATTGGACCCGGATTGCACACTATTTGGGGGTTGTCTTGCAGCAGCAGGTTTGCTGGACGGGGTCACTGGTGGCATTGGATCAGATGGGACCACTCCGTCCGAAGGGCCGATGGCAGCAATTATTGATACGGAAGGCATGTCTGGTGGGGAAGAATCCTGTACTGCGGCGATGGTTGGAACCGACGGCCCCCTCGTTCTGGGAGTGGCGCAACGGGTTCCATCAGTTTATGCTCTTAGAGAGGAGGAGTGCGCAGCGTCACCCCCGGAGCTGGGCTTCCTTTCTTTTGGTGTGGATGCCCTATATTCAGGCACTGCGGCCTAAATCTCGTAGTGCCGTTTTGAGCTTGGACTAGGGTCTCTGCTATATAAGGAACTCTGTGGTCCCTGTGGTCCTGGGTAGGGGGTGGGGGGGGGGTGAAGGGAGGGGTGTAACTAAGACGGGGGGGGGGGGAAATACTTTGTTTGTACCTTGTCAACCCCCGGGCAGTGGACAAGACACAGCCCTGCCCGAGGTATGTCTGCTTGTTATGTTGGTTAATGAAAAACCGCGACTGTTTGCATTGTTTTGTATTTTGCCGTATGTTTTACTAAATAAATCTTTGAAAAAAAAAAAAGTGTGCTAAAAGAGTGGGTACATGGAACTGATATCTTTGTGGCAAAAAGCCTTTTTGTTCATTTTTTTTTGAGGCAGTGTGAATAGAAAGAAATGGGCTTCAGGGGGGATGGAGTTTGATATTAATAACCAAAAGGATTATGCAGTAATGACTGGCTAAATCTGCTGTTGTGTCAGGAGATCCCATTGAGATAGTACTAATAATTGAATGTGTGGACCAAAGTCCATGTTGCAGCACTGTATGTCTCTTCCATGGAGAGTGTGCACAAGTGGACCACTGATGCAGTCATGGCTATAACATTATCAGCCATGACATGACTCTCAAGACTCAGGCTTGCTTAGGCTTAAGTGAAAGAGATGCAGTCTGCTAGCCAAATTGAAAGAATGCATTTGAAGACAGCAGGCTCTAGTATGCTATGGTTAAAGGAAACAAAAAAGCTGGCTGGACTTTCTATGGGCTTTTCTCTGCTCCAAATAGAAGGCCAAGGCACAGTCCAACATGTGCAGTGCAGCCTCTCTTTGAAAATGAGTTTTCAGGAAAAGGCTTGGAAGGACAATTGACTACGGAGGAAGTCAGACACCACCTTTGGAAGAACTTAGGTTAGATATGAAGCGCCACTTTGTTATGAAAGAATTTTGAGAAAGGTGGATTAACTATGAGGGTATGAGGTGACTGCCACCAAAACAAGACTTTCCAGGTCAAGAACTTCAGAGGACAGCCATTGAGCGGTTAGCATAGTTACTCACCTGTAACAGGTGATCACCGTGGACAGCAGGAATCAGTCTGCACATATGGATGATGTCGGCACCAACTGAGCTCTCACGGAAGCATCCTCCCAGCTTTTCAAAGAAAGCCTTTGGGGAGATGCCACTACACATGCGTGGTCCCCTTCCTGCCCAAGGGTGCCAACTTGCTCAGTCAGATGACATAGCTAAAAGATGGCAAAAACAGAAGATGGTAAAGGAGCAACTCCAAGGGGAGGGAGGGGGGGGGGGTTGTGAGAACTGATCCCTGCTGTCCCCGGAGAACACGTTACAGGTGAGTAACTAAGTTTTCTCCGGGAACAAGCAGGAAGTCAGGCCTAACATATGGGATTTCACAGCTACAGGCTACCGAAAACCCATAACAAAAACAGGGCTCCATCAAGGGGAGACGCAAGCAGCAGCAATTGAGTCCATGTACACAGATCACAGTAGGACCTGTGTCTGATGAAACCAGCACTCCGGTAGCCTGAACACAGAAGGGTCGGAGGATAGGAGTTGCCTAGACCCCAAAAATATTACGGAGCACAGCCTGGCCGAAGGCACTGTCCATCAGGACTCTTTCCAGGCAGTAATGAGCTGCAAAGGTATGGACTTAAGACCAGGTGGCAGCCCGGCAGATGTCCACCATCATGAAAGAGCGCACGTTTGCCACCAAAGCCGCCATGGCCCTGATACGGTGCACCGTGATGCAGCCTTCCAGCGGGAGCCTCACCTGCTCATAAGCAAGGGCGATACAGTCTGCCACCCATGTGGACGGCGTACATTTGGTCACTGCCTCCCCCAGCCTACTCGACTCATAGTAGATGAAAACCTGAGCAGCTTTGCAGGGGCCCTGCGTGCAGTGGATATAGAAGGACAAAGCCCTCTTACAGTCCAAGATGTGAATGACCATCTACGCCGGACTGGAGTAAGGTCTTGAAAAAAAGGTAGGAGGCACCACTTCCTGGTTCAGATGGAAGGGCGACACTACCTTTGGCAGGAATTTAGGGTGTGTGCGAAGCACCACTCTGTTCTTGTAGAACCTGGTACAAGGTGCCTCCACCATAAGGGCTTGGAATTCGCTAACTCTGCGAGCGGAGGTAAGCGCAACCAGGAAAACCACCTTCCAAGAAATATAGCGAAGGTGGCAGGTAGCCAAAGGCTCGAAGGTTGGGCAAGTGAGCTGCCCCAACACAACATTGATATCCCATTCGGTTGCCAGAGGACAAAATGGGGGTTTCGATTAGAGCAGGCCCCGGAGGAAATGGGTCACCAATGTTTGGACCAAGAGAGGCTTACCATCCACTGGATAGTGGTGCGCCACCAGGGCACTCAGGTGCACTCGGATGGAGTTAGACTTGAGCCCAGACTGAAAAAGATAGAGAAGAGACTGAGAAAGATAGAGAAGATACTGTAACACCAGAGCCACAACAGGAGAAAGGATCAGCCCCGGGCACACCAGGCAGAGAACCTGTGCCATTTGAGGGCGTAAGCCTTCCTAGCCTTGCGAGAGGCCAGCAGAATGTACTCCACTTCAACAAGAAGGTTGAGAGGGGCCAGAGTCACCCTCTCAGCAGCCATGCTGCCAGCGACAAGGACCCCAAGTTGGGGTGAAGGAGAGAATGCCCCTCCTGAGATAGGAGTCCCGGGGCAGTCCCCAGAGGAATGGGGGCCTCCACCGTCAACTGCAGAAGCAGTGCGAACCACGGCTACCTGGGCCAACGAGGAGCTATCAGGATGAGCAAGGCCCTGTCGCAGAGGGTCGTGAACAAGATCTTGGCGATAGGTGGCATAGGAGGGAAGGCGTACATGAGGCCTTCCAACCATGAGACCAGGAATGCGTCCGCTGCCACCCTGGAGGGGTGGGCCTGCCGGGAGAAGCAGGGCAACAGAAAGTTGTCTGGACTGGTGAACCGGTCCTTCATGGGTTCCCCCCAGAGCCAAAAAAAGCCGACTGGCTACCCTGCGATCCAGCTGCCACTCATGCGGCTGGAGAACTCTGCCGAGTCTGTCGGCCAGCAGGTTTGTACCATGTTGGATTGCGTAAGAGCAGAGGACCAGTGACTCCTGATAAAGGGCACGAGACCATGTACCCCACTGTTTGTTCACACAGAACATCGCCACCTGGTTGTCCATCTCGACCAGCACTGGCTGGTGACACAGATGGTGACAGAAGACCCTCAGGGCAAGGTGTATGGCGCGAAGCTCCAGGAGGTTGATCTGCTGGGTGGCTCTTGTCTGGCGACCAGTTGCCCTGAGTGCGGAGATCTCCGCAGTGGGCTCCCCAGGCAAGCAGGGAGGTGTCCATGATGAGGACCCTCTAAGTAGCTTGGGGCCTGAAAAGGCATGCCTGCTTCAAAATGCTGGGGCGTCTGCCACCAGACCAGGGAATCTGCCAACTGGCGAGTCACCCAACTCTGTCTCAGAGGCGGCTTGTGGCTTAAGACCACTGGTCCTGGAGACACCACTGCGCTGTCCTCATATGGAGGCGAGCGTCTGGGGTGTCGTGGACCGAGGAGGCCATGAGCCTGAGGAGGTGCAGAAGCAGCCCGGCGGGCACCAAGAGACGGTGATCTATGTCCCGAGCTAGGGATCGGAGACGATGGGCACGGTCCTTGGGCAAGGCAGCACTCGACTGGAAAGTGTCAATCTTTGCCCCTATGAACTTCAGGGACTGTGTCGGAAGGAGGTGAGACTTGGGGTAGTTTATGACGAAGCCCAAGTGTTGAGGAACCTGGATGGTGCGTGCGGTGGCCTGCTGCACCTCTGAGGCTGTGCCTCCCCTTATGAGCCAATCGTCCAGGTAGGGAAAAATGAAGATCCCCTGGAGCTGAAGGAAGGCAGCCACGGCTGCCAGGCATTTTGTTAAGACCATTGGGGCAGAGGATATGTCAAAGGATAGCACCCTGCATTAAACGTGCCTGCCCCCTACTACGAACTGAAGGTACTGCCTGTGGTTGGGGTGGATCAGGATGTGAGTATAAGCATCCTTGAGGTCTATGGAGTATAGCCAGTCTCCCTGCTGGAGATATGGCAGCAATGTTCCAAGGGAGAGCATCTTGAACTTCTCCTTCACCAGGAGTTTGTTGAGGTTGCACAGGTCGAAGATGGGCCTTAGGTACCCCCGTCCTCTTTGGGACAAGGAAGTATCTAGAGAAGAACCCCTTGCCCTTGAGGTGGTGGGGCACCAGTTCCAAGGCCTTGTCCTCGAGAAGACCTGACAACTCCTTCAGAAGGTGGTCCCGGTGTAGGGCAGACCTGAGGGGCTCTCCCAGGAAATAAGGGGGAGGTGTCTGCACCAGGTGGAGGAGATAACCTTCCCTGACTACTCTTGGTGCCCAGGAATCGGTGGTGATGGCCACTCACCTCTGGGCATAGAGTGCCAGATGTTCCCCTGTGGGCTGCTGATCTCCTTGGGGTAGAGCAGGGGTCTCAAACTCAAATTGCTTTGAGGGCCGAATGAGGACTTGTAAAGTAACCCGGGGGCCGCATAAGACGCGGGGCCTCATTTGCATAAGGGGCCTCATTTGCATAAATATTTGCATAATGTTACCATGCACTAACTTTTAGTAAACATGCCTCTTTAATGAGTGCATGGATAAAGAAAGACTAAAAGATTTAGAAACAGGAAGACAATAATTAAACTGGGAACCCCAAAAGCCAAACTTGGAATGTACAACAACACTGTAGAAATAAAACTATAAATTAATTTCCTCTTGTACTAAACAAAGCGCAAACATTAATGATGCACATTTCCCAGAGCTGACATATTCCAGTTAATAAATTCAAAATAAAGAGATATTTTTCTACCTTTTGTGCATTTTTTTTCAGTTGCAATTGTTCCAGCCACTTTCTTCTGGTTTCTTCATGTCTTCTGCTAACTCTCCATCGTCTGCTGTCCATTTGCCCTTTCTTCTCTCCTAGTTTTTTTTTCCATTCTCTCTCTACATCTGCTTTAACATACTAATCTTTCTCCTTTTTCTCTTTCCTCATTCCTATTTCATCCACTCAAATTTTACCCCTCCATCCTCAATCCCCACTTACTCTCCCAATACCTGGCCAATTGTAGATTTGTCTTCTCTCCCAGACAAAATTTTTCCCCTCTCCATTTCACTTTCCCAGCTCCATCCCATTCTAATCCTCCCCCAACATCAGCTCCCTTCTAGTTCCAGCCCCACCCAGCATACGCTCCCTTCTAGTCCCTGCATCAGTCCATTTCCAATCCTAGCCCCCCATCAGCCCATTCCAATCCTAGCCCCCCATCAGCCCATTTCCAATCCTAGCTCCCTCCCCTCACAGCCCATTTCCATTCCAAGCCCCCTCCCCATCAGCCATTTGCAGTTCAAGCCCCCCTTCCAATCAGCCCACCTCCAGTCCTAACCCCCATCTGCCCATTTCCAGTCCTAGCCCCCACCATAGCCCATTACCAGTCATAACCCCCCCTGCCAATATCCCACTTCCAGTCATAACCCCCCCCCCTGCCAATAGCCCATTTCCAGTCCTACACCCCCCTGCCAATAGCCCATTTCCAGTCCTACACCCCCCCTGCCAATAGCCCATTTCCAGTCCTACCCCCCCCCCCCTGCCAATAGCCCATTTCCAGTCCTACCCCCCCCCCCCTCCCAATAGCCCCTTTCCCGACATACACCCCCCCCCTGCCTATAGCCCATTTCCAGTCCTACCCCCCCCCCCCCGGGTAAATAAAAAAAACACCTGGCTTCTTCTGCTGCTGCTGCTGCTGCAGCAGAAAATCAGCTGTCCCGCGGCCCCTTCCTCTCTGCCCGGAGATCCCTCATTGTGCTTCATCAGCGTGTGCTTCTTAAGCCGCGAAGAGAGTATTTCCCTCTCGCGCGGCTTAAGCCTATTCACTTGTCAAGCCTCGCGAGAGGGGAATACTCTCTTCGCGGCTTGAAAAGCACACGCTGATGGAGCACAATGAAGGATCTCCGGGCAGAGAGGAAGGTAACGCAGCACAGCTGATTTTGCTGCTTGAGCAGCAGAAGCCCGTTTTAAAAAAAAAATTGACAGTCGATTCTGCCGCTGCCACGGCGGCAACGGCAGAAGCAAGGCTTTTTTTATTTCCCTCCGTCGCGGGCCGCACAACCTTCTCTCGCGGGCCGCATGCGGCCCGCGGGCCGCGTGTTTGAGACCCCTGGGGTAGAGAGACTATGCTCAAGGAGTCAAAAGCTTCACCCTGGCTGGGCTGGGGCCGGTGCCTGGGGTTTTGGAGCCTTCTGTTTACGCGGGCCATGCCCATGTCCCTTGGTCTGCTGACCCTGTTGGGGAGCTGGGAAGGCCTGATAAGGTGGGTAGTTTCGGTAAGCAGCTCCCTTCCTCATGTAAAAGAGCTTTTTACCTGAGCCCTTCCATCGGGGGGGGGGGGGGGGTAGTGGTCTTCTTAGAGAGCCTGGCCTCCTCATGAACTCTAACTCCAGCTCGGCAGCCTTGTCGGACATAGGTTTGCCAAAGAGGTTCTCTCCTTGGGGACATCGACCAATTTGTCCTGAACCCACTGTTCAAAGTTGGATGACTGAAGCCAAGCTTGACGGCATGCACAGAGGCTCGCCGCAGGTACCTGGGCTGCCGACTCGAACCAGTCATAGGCTGCTCGAGACATGAATTTTGAGCACTCACAGATGGCCTTGGCCAGGCAACTGAACAGCTGCAAAGGTTCCTCGGAGAGACCAGCTGAGAATCTGGCGAGTTCCTTTGCAGGTCTCTCAAGTACATGCCCATGAACAGCTGGTAGACCTGGATGTGGCAGATGAGCATTGAGCCCTAGTAGCACTTTCTGCCGAGGGCGTCCAAGGTGCGGGCCTCCCTTCCGGGGGGCAACGAGGAGTGCGTCTTCTGGCTTTTCAGCTGACGCATGGCCGACTCCACCAACATGGAGTTATGCGACAGTTTTGACTTCTGGAAGCCCAGTCTGCGGCGTACCCGATATATCGAGTCGAGCCATCTGCTCACCATCAGAACAGATGCCGGTGTCTCCCACATATGGAGCATGAGCCATACCAGGATGGAAGAGATGGGCACCGCGAGCGATTTCCGCAGAGGGGTCTCGTACTGGAGGATCTCTAACTCATCTGCCCGAGGGTCCTTCTCCCACTCGGTTGGGAATGTCAAGGCCTTAGACCTGTCCTTAAAGTCCATGTCCTTGGGCGGGGACCACCGCTAAAGTTCCAAGACAGGAGAATTTGAAGGGATGTTGCGGTGGCGATGGGTATCTGAGGACTCCTCGTCCTCCGTCTCCCACTCGGAGTAGTCCGTGGAGGACTACTCGTAGGAGAGCTGCTCTGCAGGCCTCGAGGGTCCCGATGCCCTATGGCTGGCATCCAGTAACTTGCCAGGGACGACCGCCATCCCATCGAGTGGAACTCAGAGCGCGACCTCGGCCGAGGATTGACTTGAGGCCAAATGACCTTGAGGATTGGCTCGGCCTCCGGGGACATCTTGGACATCGAGGGCCTAGTGGTTGGGGCAGATGAACTGGTCGTGCCAGACAACAGTGCCCACTGCTGGTCCATGAAGGCAGACAAACTGCGCCCCAGGGCCACCATTCTGGACTCCAGATCAGAAGGCTCCGCAGCCTTCGGTGCGGGCACCGAGAGATTCAGGCCAGACGCTGGCTTCTTCGAAGGAGAATCCTCGACAAAGATGGTGTCTGGGGACCGAGGCCGGTCCATGGCCGGATCCTTCCGGGGGACCTTCGCGGGTCACTCCTTCTCCGACACCTCGGACGAGCTTCTCGGACTGCAGGACCAGGACCAGGGAGCTCTAGGCCGGTCAAAACCATCCAAGGACGCTGCCTTTGAGGGTTTCTTATTATTTCTGGGTTCCCTCGTGGGAGACCCCCTTTCTGAGGGCCCATGACGAGGCTCGGGCTCGGAGTGTTCTGCCCGAGACGTCGGGGCCTCTGACAAGGCCCTGGCTTTCTGAGGCATCGGTGTCTCAGGGAAAAACTTATCGTGCTGCTGCTGGCGGCTCTTGAGGGACTTACTGGACATCCTCTTGCAGAGAACGCAGGCTGCTGGTTCGTGGTCTGGCCCGAGGCAATGAAGACAGCAGTCATGTGTGTCAGTCAGACATGATTTAGAGCACCAATCACACTTCTTAAAACCACTGGGGAAAAAAGTACTCCTGTGAGGTCGAAGACTCTCCGGGCTGCCAGCGGGAGAAAAAAGGCACGAAAGACACTAGAAAAAGAAAATAATGAAAATACTACAAAAATTAAACCGAGCCCGACACCGAGGCACAGAGGTCAGTAGTCGGGAAGAGTACCGGTGCAATACCGGAGGCAAGTTGGAAACTTGGGAACAAAATAATCAACTTTTTCCGGAGACAAGCCAGACAACGTCTGAAGGGCTCCGCTGAAAAAAAGGAGACTGAGCAAGATAGCACCCTTGGGCAGGAAGGGGACCACGCATGCATGGTGGCATCTCCCAAAGGTTTTCTTTGAAAACTGTGGGGGGGGATGCTTCCACGAGAGCTCCGGTGTCAACGTCACCCATATGTGAGGACTGACTTCCTGCTTGTTCCAGGAGAACAAGAGGAGGAGTGGCTCAGTGGTTGGGACATGTTAACTCAGGTCGGAAGGCCGTGGGTTCAATTCCCGCATGGGGACAAGAAACTTCAGGCTGGAGGGACTGGGGTCTCTAGTCCCATGGCCACTCCTTGTGGCCTTGGGCAAGCCACTTAACCCTCCATTGCCTCAGGTACACTTAGCTTGTGAGCCCTTCGGGGACAAGGGAACAAAAAGTACCTGTTAGTATACATGTAAACCGCACTGATTCTAAAGAGCGCGGTATAAAAAAGAAATAAATAAAATACAAATAAATAAATAAAAAATAAAAAAGGAGCTTACATCAGCTGTGTGAGAACCACATTGAGGTCCCAAAACATTGTGGGTGGTTTTAGAAATAGTAAGCCCTGCTTGAAGCGAACTAAAGACTGCACAGAGATTGATTTATCTTCTATGAAATAATGGTACGCTCCAATTGTAGAGAGGTGAGCCCTTACTCAGTTGGATCTGAGTCCAGACTTCGACAGATGTAGAAAGCATTCGAGTAGCGTTTGTGTGTGACAAATGAAAGGATCTATGGATCACTCCCTGCCCCAGACAGCAAACCTCTTCGACTTGGAAAGCATAACATCTTTTTATAGAGGCCCTTCCTGGATGCCGAAAGGATGTCAAGTTACACCAACAGGCAGGTTGAGTGGGCAAAGTTAGCCTCTCAAAATACAAGCAGTGAGGGCCAGGAATTTAATTTTTTTTTTATTTGATATGCCACCAGTGGGGCATGCATCATGGTGGTTTACAATATATTCATGAATTGATGCGGAGAACATAGATTAGACCAGTGGTTCTCAACCCAGTCCTCTGAGAACCTAGTCCAGTCAGGTTTTCAGGGAATCCACAATGAATATGCATGAGATAGATCTGCATACAATGGAAGCAGAGGACTTGGATTGAGAACCATCTCTTTGCCCTTGCCTTTGACCTCCCTGATCCCTCTGTGTGACCTTAATTTCCCCTGCCCCCTCTCTCTCTCTCCTCCATTGTCTTGTCGTATGAATCTGTTAGGTATGCTTTCCTATTCATTATTGTAATTTCCTTTTCTCTTCTCTTACCTTATGGTTCTTCTTTATTTTGAATTATGTAAACTGCTTTGATGTTTTTCGTTTAGCGGTATATCAAGTCAATAAACAAACAAACCACTGGATTAGACAAAAGACAAATCACATTGAACAAAGAACCACATACAAAAGGAGGGGAAAATATGGGCTAGCACAACAATCCAAAAAAATAAAGACATTGGTTACTGTAGGCAACGGTAGAGAAGGGCGGAGCTGAGCAATAGAAGAAAGAAGAAATGGGAGATAACCAGAAAGCTTGCATGAAGAACCAGGTTTTTAAGCAAGCCTTGAACTTTTTATAAGACGTTTCAGAGAGAAGTTCAGTGGAAGGGTGATTGAAAACTAAAGGCTATGGCTCAATGGGTTTCTAAACGCAAGACATGTCTGATTGGAATGATCAAACAATTCTCATTAGCAGACCTAAGTGTTCGTTCGGGACAGTAGTGGATAAGGAATGGTTGAAGATAAACAGGAAATCATGTTTAGAAGACACAGTGAAGCCTAGAGGAGTATCTTGAATCTGATACGATAGAGGAACGGGAAGCCAGTGGTGTTTATAAAGAAGCGGGGTCACATGAACAAAGTGGAAGGCATTGTAAAGAGGTTTTACTGTTGTATCTTGGATTATCTGAAGGTGCTTCAGTTTGGATTGGGGGAACACCTGCTAATAATGAATTGAAACAATATAACGTATTTATAACAAGGCTGTGAAGAAAAATGTTTTAAGCATGGTTATTTGTCTTAGAGAGAAAAAAACAACTGCGTATGGTGTGTGAAATATGGGGGCTGAAACTAAGTAGATCATCAACCAAGAATCCAAATGAGTGGACTGAATCTCGAAGTGCTGAGTAGAAGAGATGTGTGACTGTGGAAGGGATGGTGCATGATCGTGATCGTGGGATACAACATTATGCCATCCCTTCTGCAAAATCAGAGTTGTGGCCTGATCCAAACATAGTGGTTCCTGAATGGAAAGTTCCAGGAGGAGAAGAAAGAGTAGTTACTCACTTGTAACAGGTTCTCCAGGAGCAGCAGGAATCAGTCCTCACATATGGGTGACGTCGGCGCCAACGGAGCCCCCGTGCAGAGCATTTCCCCAGCTTTCATAGAAAGCCTTTGGGAATGCAGAGCGCATGCGCGGTCCCCTTCCCGCCCAAGGGTGCCATCTTGCTCAGTCTGATGACATAGCTAAAGGACAGCAAAAATAGCAAAAATAAATGATATGACTGCAACTCCAAGGGGAGGAGGGAGGGTTGTGAGGACTGATTCCTGCTGCTCCTGGAGAACACCTGTTACAGGTGAGTAACTACTCTTTCTCCAGGATCAAGCAGGAAGTCAGTCCTCACATATGGGACTCCCTAGCTTAGGGCTACCAGAGGCCCCAAACTGAAAAATGAGCTCCCTCTAGAGCCTCAGCATGCAAGAACAGAATCTTCTCTGACAACGCCCCCGAAGGTAGCCCAATACCAGAGCCGGAGGGTAGGAGTTGCCTAGACCCCAAAGAGATTATGGAGTACCGCTTGCCCAAAAGCACTGTCCCTGCGGGACTCCCTCTCAAGGCAGTAGTGGGCTGCAAAAGTCAGGCTTGAAGACCAAGTAGCGGCCCGGCAGATGTCTGCCAACAGAACAGAGCGGAGAAGAGCCACTGACGCAGCCTTCGCCCTGACACGGTGAGCCGTAACTCGACCCTGCAGCGAGAGGCCGGCTGCCCTGTAAGCCCAGGCGATGCAGTCAGCTACCCATATGGACAAAGTACGCTTGGAGACAACCAACTCCAACTTATTGGCTTTATAAGAGATGAAGAGCTAAACTGGCCTCCGGTGCTCCTGCGTACGGTCAAGGTAGAAGGACAACGCCCTCCTACAGTCCAGGGTATACAAGACCATTTCCGTCTATCTAGTATGAGGCCTGGGAAAGAAAGTCGGAAGAACCACCTCCTGATTGAGCTGGAAGGAGGAGACAACCTTTGGAAGGAACTTAGGGTGAGTCAGTAAGACTACCCTGTTCCTATAGAACCTAGTATAAGATGCTTCTGATACTAGGGCCTGAAGCTCACTCACTCGCCTTGCCGAGGTCAGGGCTACCAGAAATAGCATTTTCCAGGATAGAAAACGCAGAGGACAAGTAGCCATAGGTTGAAATGGTGGGCAAGTCAGCCGTTGCAAGACCACATTTAAATCCCATTCAGTGGCAGGTGGACACACTGGAGGCTTAAGCAAAAGCAGGCCTCTGAGGAAGCGAGGGAGAGAGACTGACACTCCACCTGTGAGTGGTGTGCTGAAAGAGCACTAAGATGAACTCTAACAGAGTTGGACTTAAAGCCTAGGTTGGACAGGTGAAGCAAATACTGCAGTACCACTGGTACAAGGCATGAGAAGGGATTCTCATTCTGTTGAGTACACCAGGTAGAGAATCTACACCACTTAAGGGCATAAGACTTTCTGGTGGACTGCCTCCTAGAGGCTAAGACTACGTCCTCCACTTCCCTAGGCAGTAGTAAAGACGCTAGGATTACCCTTTCAGCAGCCAGGCCATCAAATTGAGGGACTGGAGATTGGGGTGCAAGAGGAACCCCTGCTCCTGAGACAGGAGATTGGGTTGCATTCCCAGAGAAAGAGGAGTGTCCACCGCCAGTTGCAACAGTAGTGCGAACCAGGGTTGCCTTGGCCACCTGGGGGCCACCAGAATCACTGAGGCCTTGTCCCGGGTCACCTTGAATAGTGTCTTGGACACTAGAGGCATGGGAGGAAACGCATAAAGTAGGCCTGTAGACCATGGAATGAGAAACGCATCCGCTGCTACTCTGAGAGGATGCGGTTGTCTGGAACAGAACCTGGGTAGTTGACGGTTCAGAGGACTGGCACTTAGGTTCGCATCAGGGATCAATTTGGTGATATAGGACAGTCCAATACCAGCACAAATTGTCATTGAAGGGTTAAAAGTAACCATCAGTCTTGCACCCATGCTTGTGCAAGACTGACGGTTACTTTTAACCCTGCAATGAATATTTGTGCTGGTATTGGACATACCTATATCCCCAAAATGACCCCTGATGAAGGCCTAAGTGCCGAAACCTAGCCAAGTCGGGTTATCCAATAAAACTAATGTATGAAGATTCTTCTGGTGTGACTGTGCGTTTGTTCCTCTACTTTGTATTTTTTGCTCACAAGACAATGTACTTCAAGTGCTATTTCCCTTGGCTCACTAGGGAATGATAGTGTTCAAGTTTCTCTTGAGGGAAAAGAAGTGGACATATAATCTAGGCTGCACATGATATTCTGTAAGAAAATACCTAAGAAGAGCTGGTAAAACACCATGAGGGAAACAAGCATGGAATTCTTAAACATCTTCCTCCCCAAAGAGCCCCAGATCTAAGACTGCCTCACCCCACCTCCCAAAGGGGCGAGAAGTATGACAGAGATCTTGGCTCATTTGAGGGCATATTGGGCAACCATCGACTGGTATAGCAGATGACCTCTGCAAATCTGGGAGCCTTCTGAACTCTGTACATTGAGTCAAACTTCCTGCCAACTGTAAGTACAGAGAGAAGTGCCTCTCATATTTCTCATCTGTAACCTCTGAAGGATGCAGTGCACAGGCGCTGTCACTGCCTCCTTAGGAGCAACAGAATATTGGAGGATTTCCAACTTCTGCCCTGGGTTTCTCCTCTTTCCAAAGAAAATGCTTTGGCCTTAGCCATATCCCTCACAGAATCATGGAGCACAAGTTCCTTAGGAGGGGACTTGCATCTCTCATGAGAAGAATCTGATAGGAGATCTGGAGACCTATCCTTCCACAGGAATTCAGACTCTATCAGTAACACAGCCTTCTGAATATAACACAGAGAACAAGTCAATTAATCTGAGAGTCTCTGCCTGGATGGCTCTCCGTCCTCTTGGGAGTCTGGAGTTTTTTTGAGAGCACCAATACATGAAAGCCTTTCTAGGCTTTGAGTGGGCATTGATCCCTGATGCACTAGGGAGTGATATAGACTAGTTAGGTATCAGTGTCGAGGCCCTTCAATGTCTCAATGTTGATGCCTCAGCATACAATGTTACTCAAGGAAGGGCCCGATTGCCCTTGCTCAATGCTGCAGGAGTTCAAAGCCCACACATAGTGAACAGCATCGTGATTCTATCCTTAATGCACCACAGAGGAAAGTTTCTCCTGCCATCTCCAAAAGCGGATGGTGCTCAGCAGAATTGCCTGATGTTGCCAGAATCTGTCAGGGAGTATCAGCAGGCTGCTTCAGAAAGGCTGGCACTGCTCCTCAGCTAGAATTGAAGATGAGTCATCATGATGTTGGGACAGGCCTGGAGGGTTGCACCTGTATGCCCTTGATGCTCCCAGTATGGTGCTCCAGCAAGCTTTGGCACCACTGCACTGTAGCCTCCACTCGATGCTTGACATCCTTGGCCCTCAAAACCAATGAAGATGAGGACACATTTTTCTTGGCCTCCATAGAAGCATAGGCAGATGTGTAATACTTGGGTGAACTATGGATGTTCAGTTCCAACTCCTCAATACCGATTTATCAGCAGCACCAAGTGCAGACTCTGAAGCCATCAAGATCGGACTTCAAAGCACCAAAATTCCTTTTGTGCTGTTTAGTTCGGCCCTGAAAGTCTCTTCTTGTCATTTGTAAATACATCACAAGAATGCTGCTTATGGCCGGATCCCAAGCACTGTAGGCACCTATCATGGGTATCTGTGAAAGATACGGTCCTAGAGCGGTTGGAACACTTTTTAAACCCACTGGAGAGTCTCTGGAACATTCCAGATATAAACACAGTCACAACAAAATCAAACATCTTCATGATGAAAAATATTTGCAGCCAGACTGTCTGAAGCCTAAAGGAGCTGTTGGCAACATGCAAAAAAAAAAAAAAAAGGAAACTTTAAATTCCCTGAAAAAACATTAACTGACGAAAGCAATAAGGCACAATGACAAGCAAGAAGAAAAAAGATGCAAAACGTTATGACTAGAGTAAAGAACTCACACAATGAGTAAGTGGCATAATGTGGATCTGGGTAACCATCTGAAGGGTTCTGCGATGAAAAAAGACTGAAGAGATATGACACTGAGGCAGCAGGTGGGAAGATAGTTACTCACCTATAACAGGTGTTCTCCAGGAGCAGCAGGAATCAGTCCTCACATATGGGTGACGTCAGTGCCGACGGAGACCTAGTGCGGAGCATTTCCCCAGCTTTCAAAAAAGCCTTTGGGAATGCAGCGCACATGCGCGGTCCCCTTCCCGCCCAAGGGTGCCATCTTGCTCAGTCTGATGACATAGCTAAAAGACAGCAAAACAACAAAATGAATCATAGGACTGCAACTCCAAGAGGAGGGGGGAGGGTCGTGAGAACCGATTCCTGCTGCTCCTGGAGAACACCTGTTACAGGTGAGTAACTACTCTTTCTCCAGGACCAAGCAGGAAGTCAGTCCTCACATATGGGACTCCCCAGCTCTAGGCTACCGAGAACCCAAAGCTGAAAAATAAGCTCCCTCTAGAGCATCAGCATGCGTGATAAGAATCTTCTCTGAGAACACTCCCGAACGGTAGCCCAACACAAGGGCCGGAGGGTAGGAGTTGCCTAAACCTCAAAGAGATTACGAAGTACTGCCTGTCCGAAAGCACTGTCCCTGCGGGACTCCCTCTCGAGGCAGTAATGGGCCGCAAAAGTCTGGCTTGAAGACCAAGTAGCGGCCCGGCAGATGTCTGCCAACAGAACAGAGCGGAGATGAGCTACTGACGCAGCCTTCGCTCTGACACGGTGGGCCGTGACTCGACCCTGCAAGGAGAGGCCGGCTGCCCTGTATGCCCAGGCGATACAATCCGCTACCCAAAGGGACACCATGTGCTTGGAGACAGGCAACCCCAATTTATTAGGGTCAAAAGATACGAAGAGCTGAGCAGCCCTTTGATGCCCCTGCGTACGGTCTATGTAAAAGGACAACGCCCTTCTACAGTCCAGAGTATGCAGGACTGTTTCAGCCCAGCTGGCATGCGGCCTGGGGAAGAATGTTGGAAGAACCACATCCTGATTGAGGTGGAAGGAGGAGACAACCTTCGGAAGGAACTTAGTGTGAGTCCGCAAGACCACCCTGTTCTTATAGAACCGTGTGTATGGTCTATCAGAAACCAGAGCTTGTAGTTCACTCACACACCTGGCCGAGGTAAGAGCCACTAAGAACAACGCCTTCCAGGAAAGGAAGTGTAGATGACAGGTAGCCATCGGCTCAAACGGTGAGCAAGTAAGTTGCTGCAAGACCACATTTAAATCCCACTCAGGGGCTGGTGGACGGATCGGAGGCTTGAGCAGAAGCAGGCCTCTGAGGAAGCGGGACACCAAGGGATAGTCCGACAGAGATTGGCCCTCTACCTGTGAGTGGTGTGCCGACAGAGCACTGAGGTGGACCCGAACAGAGTTGGATTTAAGGCCTAGGTCTGAGAGGTGGAGCAGGTACTGCAGCACCACTGGAACCAGGCACGAAAAAGGATCCTCCTGGCGTTGAGCACACCAGGTGGAGAACCTACGCCACTTGAGGGCATAAGATTTCTGGGTGGATTGCCTCCTAGAGGCCAAAACCACCTCTTCCACTTCTTTAGGAAGAAGTAAGGGGGCTAGAACTACCCTTTCAGCAGCCAGGCTATCAGATTGAGGGGTCTGAGGTTGGGGTGCAGGAGAGATCCCTGATCCTGAGACAGAAGATCGGGTTGCACCCCCAGAGGGAGTGGAGTGTCCACCGCCAACTGCAGAAGCAGTGGAAACCACGGTTGCCTCGGCCATCTGGGGGCTACCAGAATCACCAAGGCCTTGTCCTGAAGAACCTTGAACAAGGTTCGGGCCACTAGAGGCGTGGGAGGAAACGCATACAGTAGGCCCGTAGACCAAGAGATTAGAAACGCATCTGCTGCTATTCGCAGAGGATGCGGTTGTCTGGAACAGAACCTGGGTAGCTGACAGTTCAGTGGACTCGCAAAGAGATTGATGGTTGGAAGACCCCATCTTAGAAAGATCCCTTGGACCACCAGAGGATTCAACTGCCATTTGTGAGGCTGTAGAATCCTGCTCAGTCTGCCAGGCAATTTTCCTGGCCAGGTAGATAAACTGCCTTGAGAAACATGTTGTGTTTGATTGCCATGGAGCACAGGGCCTGTGCCTCCTGACACAGTTTGGAACCTGTGCCCCCTTGCTTGTTCACATAGAACGTGGCCACTTGATTGTGTGTCTGAACCAAGACAGACTGGTGAGAGAGGACATGAGAGAAAGTCTGTAGAGCTAAGTTGATAGCTCGCAACTCCAACAGATTGGTCTCCTTGGGAGTCTACACAGCAGATCAGAGGCTCTGAGTGCAAGCCCCCTGGCAATGTGCACCCCAGCCCTGAAGGGAAGCATCGGTTGTCAGCACCTGTGTGTGAGGAGGGGCATGAAAAGGCACTCCCTGGACCAGGTTTGGGAGATGCAGCCACCACCGTAGGAAGGCTGCCAGCAGTTTGGGCACCCTTATCCTGTCTTTCAAGATGCCTGTGGCTTGCCCCCACTGAGCTCTGAGACACCACTGAGCAGGTCGCATGTGCAGGCGGGCATTCGGAGTTACATGGACCATGGATGCCATGTGGCCCAAGAGCCTTAGGAAGTTTCTGGCGGAGACCAGAGAACCGCTCTGGAACTGTTTGGCCAAAGCCATCAGTCTGCGGGCCCCGTTCTCAGGCAAATAAGCCTTCGCCTCGAGGGTATCCAATCTTGCCCCTATGAACTCCATGTCCTGTGAGGGGAGCAAAGTGGACTTTGCGAAGTTTACAACGAAGCCTAGATGCTGGAGAAGAGAAACAGTGTGAAGGGTGGCCTGTCTGGCCTCCTGTGGAGACTGACCCCTGATGAGCCAGTCGTCCAGGTATGGGAAGACAAAGATGCCCTGGTTTCTGAGATAGGCCGTCACCACCGCTAGGCACTTGGTGAAAACCCTGGGGGCGGAGATGAGGCCAAATGGAAGTACTATGTATTGAAAATGACTTCCTCCCACCACAAATCTGAGATATTGTCTGTGGTCTGGATGAATGAGGATGTGAGTATAAGCATCCTTCAGGTCTAAGGAGCATAGCCAATCTCCCTGCTGGAGGTAGGGCAGCAGTATCCTAAGGATAAGCATCTTGAACTTTTCCCTCTCCAGGAACTTGTTGAGATTTCGCAAGTCTAGGATGGGCCTGAGGCCTCCAGTCCTTTTTGGTACCAGAAAGTACCTGGAATAGAAGCCTCGCCCTATCAGGTGGTGAGGCACCAGTTCCACCACCTGCTCCTGTAGAGGACTTGCGAACTCCTGAAGGAGGAGGTTCCTGTGCAGAGGGAGTCGAGGAGGTTCCTGTGCAGAGGGAGTCTTGGAGGCTCCCCTGGAAAATAGGAGGGGGGTAACTGGTTGAAGTGGAGCAAATAGCCCTTTTGGACTATGCTCAACACCCAGGTATCCCCTGTTATGGCTGACCACCTGTGGGCGTACAGTGTCAGCCGGCCTCCTGTGCTGAGAGGAGCCAGCTGAGGAGGAGAGGCTATGCAGTAGGAGTCAAAACCCCGCTCCCTGTTGTGCAGGAGCCGGAGCTGAAGGCTTGGGGGTTTTCTGCCTACGGGGCCCATGTCCCTGCCCCTTGGCCTGCTAACCCTGATGGGGAGCTGTAGAGGCCTGAAATTGAGGGTAGGATTTGTAGGCAGTAGCCTTCCTCAGGTAAAAGGGCTTTTTCCCCGAGCCCTTCTTCTTCTTCTGAGAAGGGACAGAAGTTTTCCTGGACAGCCTTGTCCTGGTGAGAGTCTCAGACTCGAATTCTGCAGCCTTTTCAGCCATGGGTTTGCCAAAAAGGTTCTCACCTCGGCAAGGGACATCGACCAACTTGTCCTGTACCCATGGCTCGAGGTCCGATGACTGTAGCCAGGCCTGACAGCGTGCACCGATGCCGGCCGCGGCTACTCGGGCCCAAGCCTCGAAGCCATCATAGGCTGCTCGAGATATAAACTTCGAGCACTCTCGAATCCCGGATGACAAAGCCTTAAACCTCTGCAAAGTTTCCTCGGAGAGGCCAGCTGAGAACCCGTCAATCTCCTTTGCCAGGTCCCCGAGGTACATGCCCATGTACAGCTGGTAAGTCTGGACACGGCAAGCCAGCAGAGAGCCCTGGAAGTACTTTCTACCGAGGGCATCCAGGTTCCAGGCCTCCCGGCCGGGGGGGCACCAAGGAGTGCATCTTCTGACTCTTCAGACGATGCATGGCCGATTCCACAACCATGGAGTGGTGCGGTAGCTGTGCCTTCTGGAACCCAGGGCTCTTACGGACTCGATAAATGGAATCAACCCGTTTGATGAGAACCGGTGCCGAGGCGGGTGCCTCCCACATGCGGAAGAGCAGCCATTCCAACATCGGAGGAACCGGTACAGTAAAGGCCTCCTTAGACGGAGAGTCATACTGGAGGGCCTCGAGCTCCTCGGCTCAAGGCTCCTCCTCGGGATCCGCGGGGAAGGCCAAGGCCTTGGCCATGTCCCTCACGAAGTCTGAGAACCGGGTATCCTCTGGTGGGGACCGTCTCCGAGGCTCGGACTCTGGTGAGTCCGATGGGACTCACTGGGTCCGGAAGGTGTCCGGGGACTCCTCGTCCTCTGTCTCCCACTCAGACCCCTCCGAGGAGGAATAGAGCGGCTCCGACCAGGCGGGCATCGATGCCATCCACCCCAACGCTGAGGGACCGGCGTTGACGACCTCGGCCCCGAGTGGGAGGCCGATGGGTCCTTGGCTGAGGATCGGCTCGGCCTCCGGGGTCGACTTGGATGTCGAGGTCCCGGTGGTCAGGGCAGATGCACCGGTGAAACCAGAGATCAGTACCTGCTGCTGCTCCATGAAGGCAGCCAGGCTGCTGTCAACCTCAGACTCAGCTCAGGAGACTCAGCAGCCCCCGACTCCAGACCCGATGGCATCAGGCCCGGTGTCGGCTCCCTCGGAGGGGAGTCTATGAGGACAACAGCACTCACGTGACTCGGGGACTCTGGCTCCACTCTAGGCAACTTGGCAGGCCTCTCTGACTCCGAGGACCCGGGACGGCGGTCGTGGCTATGCAACCTGGCCCTCGAGTGGCCAAAAGCATCCACCAACAACGCCTTGCGGGTTTCTTCTTCCTTCTGTGTTCCCAAGAAGGAGACCCCCCCCCTTTCAGAGGAGCCTCGACGGTGCTCAGGGTCGGACTCCCAAGATGTCCGGGCCCAGCAGGATGCAGAGTCAGAAAACAATCTTTCACACTGATGCTGACGACTCCTGAGTGCCTTAGAGGACATTTTACCACACGGGACACAGACCACCGTGTCATGGTCCGGCCCGAGGCACCGGAGGCAGCAGTCATGTGTGTTGGTGAGAGACATTAGCTTCTTACACCGATCACACTTCTTGAACCTGCTGGCAGCCATCAGGGGAAAAAGGACCCCTGCGATGTCAAAAGACCGGGCTGCCAGTGAAAAAGAGAAAAAAAGCAGGAACGCTAATCACGAAGGACAAAAAACTGAAAAAACTAGCTCCAGGCTCGATACCGGTGTACCGGGTCCAGGCGGGAAGGGGAACCAGCGTCGAACCGGGCAAAAACCACGAATCCAATGCATGAAAAAAACGACAACGACACACGTCCGTCGGGCTCCACGGAAAAAAGAAGACTGAGCAAGATGGCACCGTTAGGCGGGAAGGGGACCGCGCATGCGCGCTGCATTCCCAAAGGCTTTCTTTGAAAGCTGGGGAAATGCTCTGCACGAGGGCTCCGTGGCGCCGTCACCCATATGTGAGGACTGACTTCCTGCTTAGTCCTGGAGAAGTGCATATGCGCAGTAAACCTTTCCAAAAGCTTCTAGGAGCTGGGAAATGCTCCTCTGCAAGGGCTCCATCAGTGACATTACCCACATCCTGAGGGCTTTATCCTGCTTCTCCATGGAGAATAAAATTGTTCAAATCCTATATTACGAAAATATGCAGATCAATTAAATCCTCTACATGAAGGTTGTTTTTTTGATCAGACCCTATTTCCAGGACTGTAATACATTAATAATTTCATTAGGATATGCAAAAGTCATTATCTCTGTCCTAAGATACAGAGTTATTCTCCAGACATCAAATATCTGGAATTTGTCAGAGGAAGTGTAATGAGCATGCTCATTCTGTGCTATCATGTCAAACTAAAAGCAAGAAGCCAAACACTTATATACACCTCAAATCATCAGACCACCTCATCTAAACCACTTCTATAGCCTTACTCCCTATGAAATAATGTGCATAAAGGGCAACATAAAACATAGTATACTTGATGGAGGAAAATAAAAAGCAAATATGTATTTGGGGGAATAAATGTTTGTGGGCACTTTAAGAGAGGATACCTGTGTCCCAGTCGAACAGACATTTTCATGTTTTTTTTGGCTGAATATCTTCTGCCTTAAAAATGATTTGCCCTCCAAGGGCAAAAATACATTAACATGACTCAAGTTTGATGAAAACAGATACCACAATTTCCAGCTTACTAGAGCTATTAAGATCATTACGATTGGAACTGATAAAATTCTCTCTCCTATATACATTGGCATGAAAGGTCTCGGTATTTTTCCATGAAAATCTGTTAATTACTTTATTTGATGGACACATTTCATCCTCTTGGCAGAGGTATTAAAAATTACATGGAGTAATGACAGCAACATTGCTGCAGAAATTTTATTGAAACATGAAAGTGCAATACTTACATCATCAACTAACACCTCCAATTCATATTCATGGATTCCCCCTCCACCGTACACACAATAACCAACCACTACTACACCCGGCTTGTCCACAGAGAAGCAGATTGCATCAGGAGACCCATTCCCTGTGTTCCAGCTTCTCCCTTGGCTGGTTTTTGTGAAACGGTTAGGACTGGACTTCACAGAATGCAGGGAATGAAGTCCATCAACCTGTAAAAATAGTTTTTAAACACACAATGTTTAACTACAAATTTCTAAATGAATTTGATTTTGATATTACAGCTTTTCAAAACCTAAGAGGTTTTGTGGTATAAATCTGGTCAAACTTAATCTTTTAGGTTTTTCTGTATTATTGTATGATTTTTGCTTTAAAATTTAAGTACTTCAAGGTGTTTAAAAGCACACAAACACCATGTGACAAGCTAAGCTACTAGTCTGACATTTCCAGAGAGCTACTAGCTGTGTTAGTCTGAAGCAGCAAAAATGAGAGGCAGGCCAGTGGCAGCTTACAGACCAACCAATTTATTGGGGGGCCTAAGCTTTCAAGGATAGCCGACAAAAACAACTCCAGTCCTTGAAAGCTCGTGCCAGTGGATCTACAAGTTTAGCGCAGTCACATTTTGTTATACCAGTTTATAACCATGACTTTAAAGGAGAGTTACCACAAGACTTTAGGTCACCATGAAAAAAGCCAACCCAAACTGTTCCAAGCTATCTCTAAAGAGTATTCCAAAATCTGGTCACAACTGTGTAGGTATAAGATGTTTTGAGCAAAGAATTCCTCGACAAGGGACTATACAACCAATGTTAGACTCTGGGCCGAAAAATAAAGGACCTGATGCTGTGGCATTCCCAGCCCCTCGGCCTCGGCACCTCCCTCCAATTCAGACCCATTGGGAGAGAGAGCCTGGATTAGAGGCAGTGTGCAAGCCACCTGGATTTTAGGTAAGCTTGCCATGGAAGTGCGGGCCTGACAGAGGTGCAACCCCCTTCCTGGCTGGCACACAGGGCAGGCCACACCCACCGCCCCATCCTTTATATGCCTCTGGCCTGACAGAGCCCTGGTATGTGACCCTCTGGTCAAGCACTATCACTTCAATAACTGGGTTAAGTGAGTTGGGAGAGGGATATAAAACAGGATAAAACATCTCAGGTATTTAAGAAAGAAGGATCATGGTGCCTGACAGCCCTGATTACAATTGTGCTAGAAGCTTTTAAGATGCCAAAAAAAATATAATGCTAAACGCAAAAATAAGATAAAACAGATTACTCTTTTAACAATGAAACCAAGAAATGCAGTTGAGTAAGTAAAGTTGTATCCAACAGCACAAAAACTGGCTTCATTGATTGAGTGAGGACTACATTTAAGTTCCAAGTTTCCAGAAGTTTCTAGTTAGGAGATATGGTATGAAGATCGTTCATGAAACTAGACACCAGAGGATGCCGAGCAGCTGGCTAGGTATCAATGGCATCCTGAAATAAGTCAATGGTACTCAAATGCATTCTGACTGAAAGTATTTTGAAACCAGCTGGGACAAGTTAAACAGAATGAAGATAGTTGGACAAGAGTCACCAGAGCCGCAGAATAGACAACGCAAATCCTTCAGCAATCAAATTGAAGAACCAGTATGTAGCCCTGGAAGTGAAGGAGGTGAAAGCATCACAGGAAAGGGAAGAACCAGAACTCAAGCTCATACACCCCAAAGTTGCAGAATCAGTGACTACAAGGAAATGAAAGTTAGTGGTGGTACGTGACTATTTTGAGGGGTATTGAGCCATCCATCTGCTGACCAGCTTGATGTCCACAGAGGTGTGCTGTCTGCCAGGTGACAAAATCAGAGATGTTACAGAGAGTTTGCCGAGGCTCATCAAGCCTACTATTATCCATGCTGGCACAAATGACACTGCTAAGTATCCCTCAGAGCATAACAAAAGTGACTTCATGGCTCAGGGACAGAGGGTGAAGTAGATAAATAACACTACCTGTGCACCTATTTATTTATTTATTTGGACACTTTTCTATACCGTCCCTTCCAGCGATCAGGAGCAGTTTGCAATGTAACAAAACATAATACATTGAACGTCATGTAACTGGTGAACTATTTACAACAAACGGTTCACTTCAACCCTTCCTGTTGAGGGTAAAGGCCGAGGCAGAGAAGTTCGCATTCTGGAGTTGAATGCATGGCTGGGTTGATGGTGTCACTGAGAGCATTTTGGTTTCCTGGACCATATCAAGCAACTCCTGTCTATCTCCCTCCCTTTCCAGTCCAGAATATCCTGTCTCCCTTGTTCCTCCCTCCACCAGGTCCAGCATATCCTCTGTCTCCCTGCCCTGCACAATACCCACGTCAGGTATCTCCCTGTCATACAACTTATTCTATCCTACATCATGATAAATGTCATCCCTATTTCCCCTTACCTGATGGTCTAGCATCCAACCTCCCTTCCCCCTTTCTGTGGTCCAACATCTTCTCCCGGTCCTACATCATCTCGTACACAAAAATTAAATTGAAACCCCAGGAAATCAGAATCTGCATGCAGTGCAACACCAGAGAAAGTGCAGTTACTCACCTTAACAGTGATATCCGGGAACAGCAGGAATCAGTCTTCACAAATGGGTAAACATCACCGACGAAGCCCGTGCGGGAATGCTCCCCAACGTCCAATTGGAAAGCCTTTGGGAGCACTCCACTGCACCTGCGTGCCTGCCTTCCCACTTTCCCAACTCCTCTCCTCAGTTGAGTTTGTAGCTGAGAAGAATAAAAGAACCCTACAACCCCTAAGGGAGGAGGGTGGGTTGTGAAGACTGATTCCTGCTGTTCCCGGAGATCACCTGTTACAGGTGAGCAACTAAGCTATCTCCAAGAACAAACAGGAATGCAGTCTTCACATATGGGATTCACTAGCTTTCAAATACCAGACTGATATGAGTAGCGTGATCCCTGAGGAAAAAAATGTTTAGTCGAAAAGTGTGGAAGAGTTGTGGGCAAATGGACTCGATTCCAGGAGGTAATACTCCCACAATTATAGTCTGTTATCTTGTAGAAATCTGGGTCAGACAGTAGGAGTTGAGTTCAAGTCCCAAAGAGGTGCTGGAGTACAGCTTGGCCAAAGACAGCTTCCTGACAGAGTTTGTGTCCAGACAGTAGTGCGCAGCAAAAGGTATGAATGGAGGTAGCTGCCTGACAGATCTCATCAATTGATAATGAACTGAGGTTGACTATGGAGGTTGCCACAGCCCACTCATTGTGAGCAGTGATATGACCCTCCAAAGAGAGTCCTGTCTGCACATAGCAAAAGAAATGCAATCTACTAACCAGTGGATAGAGTACATTTCATCACCCGTTAACCTAGATGACTAGGATCAAAAGAGATGAATAATTGATAGGATCATCTGTGATCCTTAATTCTATCCAAGTAGTATGCAAGCGGTCACTTGCAGTCTAAGGTGTGTAGCACTGCTTCAGCCCAAGACACATGTAATCTAGGGAAGAAAATCAGGAGGATTACCGACTGGTTTAGATGAAAAGAGGAAACCAACTTTGGGAGGAAGTGTGGATGGCTATGTAAAACCACTTTGTCATGGTGAAACAGAGTATGGGGCGATCCGCCACTAGAGCTTGCAGCTCTTTGATGTGGCAAGATGAAGTGAGGATAAAGCACAGTTACTTACCTGTAACAGGTGATCTCCGGAACAGCAGGAATTAGTCTTCACATGTGGGAGACGTCGCCGACGGAGCCCGCACGGGAATGCTCCCCAGCATCCAATCAGAAGCCTTTGGGAGCATCCCTCGCGCCTGCGCGGTGGCTTCCCGCCCTTCCTACTGCCTCTCCCCAGTTGAGTTTCATAGCTGAGACAGAAGGAGAGAAGAGGAAGGAAATAGAGAGATACAACTCCTAGGGGAGGTGGGCGGGTTGTGAAGACTAATTCCTGCTGTTCCGGAGATCACCTGTTACAGGTAAGTAACTGTGCTATCTCCAGGAACAAGCAGGAATGAGTCTTCACATGTGGGGACTCCCTAGCTGAGGGTGCCCGGGGAGATCCCATAAGCGCAGCCCAGGACAGGATGGAATGTCCCCAACCTGGATCCCCGGCATCCCCTGAGGGATGGAGGGTAGGAGTTGGGAAGAGAGGAACAGCAAAACCCAAAGACTACAGGGAGAGTAGTCTTTAGAATGCCTGTGAAGTATCATTAAGTATTTAATGAGCTAGTACCATGTAGAGCTTACCTACTGGGTTGTAGGAAGTAGAACTGAGATGAAGGTACTGTAGACGCAGCAGCGAGGTCTTCAGGGGAACTTCACAGCAGCGAGGAGGAAGTTCCAAATCCGGCAGGGCAGGAGACCCAGGTGTCAACTGGAGCAGGAGAAGAACGGCAGGTCTTCAAGGAAGCTTTATGCGAAAAGCTGAGCGCTCCCTTAGGAGCAGAGTCCATAACCCTGAGGACTAAGAGTAGAAGACTGGCCGATCTGGATAGCCCAGTCCGGAGGAGAACAGGGGTGTACCCCGGAACCGAAGGAGTACACTGTCTTCCCTAGCTGAAAGGGATAGGGAGACAAGGGTCTGAACCTCAAGAAGGAGGTGCATAACGAAAAACAGAAGCTGTTGACTTCACAGCAGTAAGTGGAGTATAACCAGTCCCAGGACCGAGCCATAAGGAAATAGGCAAGTGGACTGGCCGGACCCCTGAAGGGGGGGGGGGGGAGAATAGTCGGTAGAACACAGGTGCCGTGGACATCTTCCAATATGCGCCTACCGACACAGATAATATCTAAGATATATCTAGGTAAGTTGGGCATGGAGAACGCCCACCCAGGTACTAACACATGTATGCCGAGGACCCACATACATGAGCATAACACTGATAAAGCGGACCTGCCACTGATCCACAGAAAACGCCCACCTGGGGAGGTGGCGGAAAAGATCCATCCAGAGAAGGGATCTATTCCTGTGGAGCAGGGGCAGATCAGCGAAACCAACAGCACGGTAGCGTGAAGGACAGAGGATAATACCAGTCCGGTAAGAGCACATCAGGGGTACCTCAGGCCCTAGATGTGTTCCCCGGGCATTCACGCAGGAAAAAACTCACCCCCCGCACTAAACGGGAGACAAGAGGGTATAGTCATCGATAAGCATTGGAGTGACTATAGCAGGGGGTTCTCCTGCCTGAACAGGGAGAACAGACAAGGGGACGGAGCTGGTCCGGCCTTATCGAGGAATTGTACAGGACATGCTGCGAAGGATAGTAAACAAAGGTCTACACTGGGAGAAGAATTTCGGTATGGTATCAAATCAGCAGGGGGACCCTGGAAGAGAAGGGTTCGGGGGACGTATCTAAGGGTAAGTCAGTTGAAAGATAGGATGTCCATGGGCCATAATTATCATGGAATAGAGGTGATCTCCCTCTTCCGAAGGAAGGAGAATACCTTAACCCCTGGACAAGCATCCGAACCAGTTGCCTACTGACCGAACCCCAGTGTAGAGCTAGAAACTTAAACTTCTGGTAAGAGAAGTTAATTGTAAGCCGCCGCATACAGGAGCCTAAAGCTGCTTGGTATGAGTATCCTGGGGTGGGCCCGGGGACTTCAGACCAGAGTGAGACGTCCCTTGCTTGGGCGCACCTGGCGGGTGGGCGGAAGGATGAAATTTCCTCTTCCTAGGGAAGGAAGGTCTAGTAGGACATTTTCTACCCCCGGGGGGGGAGAGAGGACTTAGGATGGCTTCTAACGCTAGGAGGGTTAGCGAAGCACTGAGCAACCTGACGTAAGGCTTCGCTATTGAAGAGGTGGTCTCCAGCACACGGAGAATTACCCAAATTATGTTGCGCCCGTCTACACAAGTCTGACGCCTGCAACCATGCTGTACGACGTGCTCTAATGGCAATAGCAGAGGATCTGCTGACAGACGGGAAGGAGTCTAGAGAAGCACGAGAAAGGAACCCAGAGATATTCCTGCAATGATAAAGAAGCAAGGAATATTCAGAGGCCTTAGTTGCAGACAAAAAGGGAGACAAAAGAGATAATCTCTCGGTGACCTCCCGGAGTGTCAGGCTCATATAAAAAATATATGAAATAATTCTGGAAGCCAACATGGACGTTTGGAAGGTTTGACGCCCCAGGGTATCTAGCGTTTTAGAGGCACGATCTGGGGGGCGAGAAGAATGCTTCTTCTTGCTTCCAACCTTCCTCAGCGCTGATTCCACCACGATGGAATGATGTGGGAGCTGGTGCTGCTGAAAACCCGGGGAGGGGGGCACCCGATACAGAGCATGCATGGCTGTAGACGGTGCAGGAACCCTCAAGGGCAACCGCCAAGCCCCCAGCAGAAGATCCTGCAGGGAAGGATCTATAGGAAGCATTACGGCTGCCTGTTCCGCAGGACCTGGACTTAGGGAAGGACCCGGAATAGGAATGGCAAGCAAGTCCGCCATGTCAAGGAGAAAATCCTGAAAAGACGGCTCTCCCAGGGGGGGCTATGCCGGGGGATGCGAAGGCGGGAGGGGCCGCCTGGGCACCAAAAGACCTATCGGACTGACGCCCGCTGGGCAGAGAAGGGTAGCAACAGTCCCGGATCGGGGCAGTCAGCACGGCGTCGTCGGTTCCTGGAATTGATCCCAAGCTAGGCATCGAAGGGGTCGATGGCACCGATGGAACCGCAGAAATCGGCCTCGGCCCCGACCCCGGGGACGGCACTGTCCCCGGCGATTGAAGTGGTTCCGAGGCAACCGGAGAGCAGTGGTTAGAAATCACTGCACTGCGTCGCAGGAAGGGACAGGGGCTGGTCCCGAAACGTGCCATAGCCAAGCCTTCGAGGCTGGATATCGATTCGAGGCTGGATATCGATTCGAGGCTGGGCATCGAACCGAGCGAGGAGATCGACTCCCTCCTAGAGGGCCCCGGCGGCGGCGCCGGCGATGCCGATCCCGGGGAGCGAATCGGAACCACGTCGATCGGTGCCGTAGGCATCGAGGGCCCCCGAGAACGAAGCTCGGTAAAGGGGGAGACACCCGACACCGGCATCGATGCCGAGCGGTAGGCACCGCCAGATGCCGGGACCCCTCTCGAGCCTGTCTTACCCCGAGGAGAATCCTTCCGGGGCATACGACCCGCCCCCGAGGGTACCCAGGTAACCCGACGAGCCCCTGCGGGGAGTGAAACGCACAACCCCGGCGCCGACGCCGGGGCACCGGCGTCTCTTGGCGCTGGAACCAACCCCATGGCTGGCCGGGACGACGGGAAACCAGGCTGGATCGAAGCTATCGAAGTCACCGGGGCCCCCCCTTCTAGCGATGAGCGGAGCACTCGACGTCCGCGTCGATGCCGGGGGATCGCCCGTCCGGGACAGATCGATAGACCCCGAAGGTACCGGGGGAGTCAGGCGGCGATCCCTGGTGACGAGTGGAGCACTCGACCCCCATGCCGACACCGGGAAAGCGGTGCCGCTCAAATCCGGTACCGCCCCTGCGCAGGGCTGGGATGCAGGCAAGCCAGTCTGGGTCGAAGCGATCGGCTCCGAAGGTACCGAGGACACCAGATGACAATCCCCGGCGGAGAGTGGGACACTCGACGCCAACGCCGATGCCGAGGAATCGGTACCGCCCGAAGCGGGTACCACCTCCACGCATGGCAGGGGTGAAGGAACGCCAGACTGGGTCGAGTCGATCGGCCCCGGAGGTGCCGAGGACAGCAGCTGATGTTCCCCGGTGAGGAGCGGGGCGCACTCGACACCGACGCCGGGGGATCGGTACCGCCCGAAGCGGATACCACCCCCGCGCCTGGCTGGGATGTAGGGAAGCCAGACTGGGTAGAGTCGATCGGCCCTGGAGGTGCCGAGGACACCAGCTGACGATCCCTGGCGAAGAGTGGGACACTCGACGCCGGCGCCAATGCCGGGGAATCGGCACCGCTTGAAGCGGATACCACCCTCGAGCATGGCTCGGGAATGTTCTGTGAGGAGTGAACCCCAGGAACAACCCGAAACCCCTCGGATGCTTTGGAGCCCGAAGACTCCCGCCGGGGTTTATTTGCCAAGGAGGGCTTGAGGGGTCGGCCGGAGCCGTCGTCATGCCGCGCATGAGACTCACCCCTCAAGACTTGGCTAGTCTTAACAGATTGTTGTGTGGTTACCTGATCCTGGAGAGAAGAGAAAACCGATGACCGCACCTTAGGGGGAAAGACGTCATCGAGGGACACCCGAAAAAGGGAAGGTCTTCTCCCGATACTGAAGCCCGGAGAACCGAGGAGAAAAGGGTCAGGGCCCAAACAGGAGAGGCACCAGGCATTGGAGTCTAAGTGAAAAACTAAGTCTCCACAGTGAGGGCACTTCTGAGGGGAAGACGACTCCATGCTGTGAAGCCTGGTAGGCCTCAAAACAACCAGAGGGAAAAGGGTTCCCTCGAGGTGACTAAAAGAATTTATTATTTATTTATTTTATTTACAATCTCTTATATACCGCACTATTCAGCATCAGCGCGGTTTACATGGAACAAAATGCTCATTACAGTTAACATGTATGAGTTTACATATAACAGGGGACAGAAACTTGGATAACAGGGGTAAACTATTTACAAAACTTATTACATGGAGTCATAAAAGAATAAAAGAAGAAAAAGAAAAAAAGGGCACCGGTGGTGCCGTTGTCGGCGGGAAAAAGCCGCGACCACAGGAAACAAGAAAAGAAAGAAAAGTTTCTGCGGTGGCAGGAGGTACGTCCTGCCTGCTCCGTGGAAAAACGAAAACTGTGGAGAGGCAGTAGGAAGGGCGGGAAGCCACCGCGCAGGCGCGAGGGATGCTCCCAAAGGCTTCTGATTGGATGCTGGGGAGCATTCCCGTGCGGGCTCCGTTGGCAACGTCTCCCACATGTGAAGACTCATTCCTGCTTGTTCCTGGAGATTAAGGAAGATGACTTTCCAAGACAGAAACTACAATGAAGTTTGGCTAAAGGTTCAAAAAGTGGCTTTAGAAGTTGCACAGAACCACATTGAGATCCCAGGCCACAAGAGGTGGTTTAATGGGTGGCTTGGACAGCAGGAGATCCCACATGAAGCATGCTACTAAGGGGTGCGAGGAGCTAGGCTGTCCATCCACTGGTTTGTGAAAGGCCGCAATAGCACTAAAGCGAACTCTCACTCAGTTTTCAGACCTGTCAAGGATAAGTGGGGGAAATATTGTAGAAACAACTTCACCGGGCAAGAAAAGGAGTCAATGCCCTTTGGGGAGCACCAGAGGGCAAACCTATGCCATTTGAAGGCAAAAGATCGCGTGGTGGAATCCTTACGAGATGCTAGGACATCCTAGATCACCTGGGGTAGGTCGAGTTCGGTGAGCACTAGCCTTTCAGCGGCCATACTGTCAGGTATAGTGAGTGAAGATTGGCATTGAGGAGCATCCAGTGGTCCTGAGAGAGGAGGCTGGGTGCACATCCCAGGTTGAGTGGCTGAGTCTGCTCAAGGCAAAGAAGCAGAGGAAACCACAGTTGATGGGACCAGAAGGGTGCTGAGAATCATGGAGCCCTTGTTGGCCTGTAGTTTGAGCAGCGTCTTAGATATCAAGGGGATGGGAGGAAATGCGTATAGCAGTCCCTGATCCCAGGGGAGAAGGAAGGCATCCGGGGCCTGTCTGTGCAGTGATAGAACTCTGGAGCAGAAGCATGGAACGGTGTGTTTGCAGAGTGGCAAAAAGATCTATAAGTGGGGATTCCCACGGATAAAAGATCCCAGCAGCTGTGTCAGGATGCAAGTTCCATTTGTGAGGACAAAGGATACAGCTTAGCCTGTTCGCAAGGATACAGAGTTCGTCCAGGAGGTATACCACACTGAGGTGAATGCGGTGCAAGATGGCAAAGGACCATAGGCAAACTGCTTCCTCGTAGAGGGGACAGGACCCTGTTCTCCCTGTTTGTTCATGTAGAACACGACAACTTGGTTATCTGCCCTGACTTGAACAGGTTGCCCCGAAAGTTGGGGATGAAAAACCCAAAGAGCATTTGTCAGTGCCCACAGTTCTAGCGGTTGATCTGCAGGGCAGATTCTTGTGTGGTTAGGTTGTTCAGATGTGCCACCCAACTCAGCTTGGAAGCAACCACTGTCAGGGTGCATCGAGGTGGCGGTATCTGAAAAGGTGATCTGACAAGTATGTTTTGTGGGGACAACCACCACCACTGAAGGGACCTGATCAGCTGAGGGGTGATTTGGATCATTGAGAGGACAGAGTTCATTGCACTTCTCGCATGTGTAATCGTCGGTAGGGGATGACATGGACAGTGGAGGCCATGTGACCTAAGGTAAAAAGTGACCTAAGGTAAAAAGTGACCTAAGGTAAAAAGTGGACTGTTGTAGTTGTTGTTATGGAAGGACAGACTAGATGGGCCTTGTGGTCTTTTTCTGTCATCATGTTTCTATGTTTCTATGAATCTCTTGAGATGATACTCTGCTTTGCTTTTGTATTCCTTTTGCCAGCTCAATGGGGCAGGCACAATGATCCTGTGGGAAGAAAGCTGAGGCCTGTTGAGTGTCTAACAATGCTCCGAAGGACTCTAGTCATTGAGTTGGAGCGAGGTGAGACTTTGGGAAGTTTATGACAAATCCCAGGTGCCAAAGCACTGTGATGGTACAATGAAGAGAGCGTCTTACTTCTTGAGAGGAGTGTCCCATGATCAGCCGGTCATCTACAGTAGTAGCCAAAAAATTAAGGCAGAGTCCAAAATATCAGAATTTTATTAGAAAAGTACATGTTGTCGTCACTTTCATGGTCAAAAGCTTTAAGAACCAAAGATATATGTATCATTTTCAAAGTTTTATTCAGGAAACAATATATGTGTCAATATTTGATAGGGTGTCCATGATTTTTCAGCACAGCCTGGATTCTTGTAGGCATACTGTTAACTAGCGTTTTATAGTATGCCAGAGTGATTTCATTGACTCAAACATGCTTTGAGTATGTCCTTTAAATCTGTTTCTGAAGTTGGACGGTGTGCTGCCACCTTTTTCTTCATAAGATTCCAACAGTTTTCAATTACATTGAGATCCGGAGAGTTTGATGGCCAACTTGGTAGCAGTTCGATCTTGTTGTCCACGAACCATTTTTTGACTGTTTTTGCAGTGTGGCACGGTGCCGAGTCCTGTTGAAATATAGCTGTGCCAGAAACATTCATGTGTATTTTAACTTTACTATTCAGCACGAATATGTATTTTGCAGCATTTACTCTTTGACCTTTCTCAAAAATGTGCAGGCCACATCGTCCATTCGCCGAGATACCACTCCATACCATGACCGATGGTGGGTGTTTAATAGTCGTGATCGTGTACTTCGGATTTAGTCTCTCGCCTGCTGGTCGACGGACATAGTTGTAACCACTCCCACGTACTTGTTGAAATGTACTTTCATCTGTGAACATTACCCTCTCCCACCATTCAACAGATTTGTCTTTCATCTTGCTACAAAACTGTATGCGGGCAGCAATTTGTTTCCTGGTCATCATAGGCTTCTTGGCAGGTCTTCTGACCACGAGTTTGAATTCATCCACAAGCTGTCGTCGGACAGATCTGGCACTTATCTTTATTCCTCGATCATTAGCTAACTGAGCACACGTTGAGATGAAGTATGTGGACTAGATGTAACAATGCTTTTGAGGAATCGGTCATCTCGTCCAGTAGTTATCTGTCTGCGCCCACATTTCGAATGTGTACGGCCACCTGATTTCAGAACATTCTGAACTGCACACCTTGATATATGCAAATGTTTTGCAATAGCACATTGTGAATATCCTTCAGCATGGAGTGTGACAACTTGTCCCGTTACAAAGTCATTAAAATCGCACTTTCTACCCATCTTGATTGTATATTTTACATGTAACTTTCAATCTTTTCCTAGTTGTAAAAATTCAAAACTTCATCCAAGAAACCTACTACAGAGTGTAAGTAAACTAAAATGGACGCCAGACGCATGGTGTGACTAATTGCCATGCTGATTAAATAAGTAAGCACGTGTGACATCTCCACAGTACATTATTTAACAATAAATTATAGAAAAAGATACCTGCCTTAATTTTTTGGCCACTACTGTAAGTAAGGGAAGATGAATACTCCCCCCAAGGTGCATAGATAGGCAGTGACTACTGCCATGCATTTGGTGAAAATCCTTGGGGCAGAGGCTGGACCAAAGGGGAGAACCCGGTATTGATAATGGTTTCCTTGAAACATGAAGCTTAGATAATGTCTGTGCAAGGGATGAATCAGTAAATGCGTGTGCGCCTCTTTTAGGTCTAGAGAACATAGCCAATTATGCCTCTGGAGTTATGATAAAAGAGCTCTTAGAGAGCCTCTCCAAGGTTCTTAACTAGCTTTTAAAGGTCCTCGCCAAACAAGCTTGCTCTTGAACGGGAGTTTAGCTAGATGAGCCACAGACGCCGAATAGAGCAGACCAGTGATGAAGCCAGAACCAACGGCGAGCTACCGTGACTACTGCCACAGACCAAGCCACGAGGTGGAGCAGATCATAGGGAGCATCCGACTCCAAACGTGCTGCAGTAGGGTCATCCGGCAGCTACTGAATCCAATGAAAAAGGGCAGCTAGACCGCAGCAGACGAGGCTTGAAGGGCGAGGAAAGAGTTAGAGAAGGCAGTTTTGAGAAGCCCCTCCACCTTCCAGTCTTGCTGATCCCTTAAAGCGGCAACGCCTTCTATAGGAATTGTGGTGTGCTTGGTGACAGTCATCTCCACTGCATCGACCGTCGGGTAAGAGATCCATTTATTGAGGTACTCGGGGAACAAAGATAAAGATAGCCCAAACGTCCAGTGGTACGAAGGGAAGCTTCAGGCGAGTTCCACTCAAAAGAAACCATCTGTTGCAGTTCCTGAGGGAATGTGAAAGCTTTTGAAGATTTCTTGATACCCCATAGGACAGGATCTCCCTGTGAGGGAATCACAGCCACCTCCTGTCCTTACGGGTCAGAGGCGCAAGGCGTCCACAACTTGTGTGATTACGGCTGAAAGTTCCTCCTTTCAGAACAAGCGGACATCCTGTACCTCTTCCTGATCCTTTCCCTGATCATCAGAGGGAGACCATTCCCCATCTTCCAGGTCCGAAGAGTCTGGGCTAGCCTCGATGGAGAGGGGGTCCTGATCAGCTGTTCCATCAGGAGAGGCCCAAGAAATATCCTTCAGGGGCCGTGCTAGATCCGAAGAGCTGCAATAGTCTATAGCGCACCTCTTTCCCAGGCGCACTGCCTCAGCCATGGGTTTAGAGGAGGAGGGGGGGACCTCCTGCCTGGAGACCCCCTGCTTGAGAAGAATATGTTGATGCCCAAAGATGCCAAGCCTGTTTGAACAAGGACATAAAGAGAGCCAAATACTGATCTGTGCCCCCTGCATTGGGCTGCTGTGGAAGGAGGAGCGGAGGAGGGAGGGCATCCGTCAAGGAAATGGCTGAAAGCACATGCTCCACCACTGCTGAAGGAGAGGCAGCCTGCACTTCCCTGGAAGACTTCTCCAGGTGATCTATGCATGAGCACAGCCAGTCCATCAGAACTCAGTGCTTCCTGCTGCAGGCAATACACCATGTTAAAGATGAAGGCATTGAGAATGCCAGCAAACCGCAGTGTCACTAGCTGTCCTGGAAACAGAGCCGAACTCTGGAGCACAGAGAAAGAGTTGGAACCAAATGTAAAATGGCTGCTGCAGTGTTTGAAAACTGCACAGCAGCCCCTTGAGCCAGCAAAATGGTGGGAATGAGCTGAACGGCAAGCATGACCTGCTATAGATGGGCCCTGTTCCGGGATGGAGAGTACTCCGATGGCAGTACTGGGAGGAGGATAAATCACTCACTGCGATCCTCTAAACAGTAACCGCCAGTTGCAGAGGAGACATGCAGGGTTAGAGTACCGAAGGCTGTAGAGTCAGTGAATGGTGGTATAACTACTGAGACACTCAATCTGTGAACACAAACAGTCTACAGAATGCTCGGAGGCATGGGAGGACACTTCAGGAGAGTATTCTTTATCTGAATCAGATTCACTTGTTAATAACAAGAAAACAATTGGATCTGAAGGGGTTGCTTTAAAGCTGATGTTATTTGAAAGGAACACTGTCGATCTTCATCTACCAGTGGAGGTAAATCATATTCTTTTGGAATAGGTATGGCCTTAAAATAAAGTTTGACAAAATTCTCAAATTTCTTCTGAAGTATTTTTAGTGTCTAGCCTTCTGTGCCGAAAGAGAACTCAAGGAGGAAGATTCATCTGATCTCTTGTCGATCTCCTCATCACCCTTGGTTTCACTCTGGGTTATTTCTTCACCGTAGGTATCTTCGTCGAGCTGAGCGTCTCTGACGTAAACATCCAAACCCTTCTACTCTCTCTTGTTTCCGTTCCGCCCACCGTCACTACCGTTCCCTTCTCCACTCTGCCAAGCAGTGTTATTTCTCTAATCTCATTACTCATTCTTCAAACTCCTCTCGCCAACTACATTCCATCCTCCGCTCTCTTTCTGCCCCGCACTCTTCCCCTATCCCTCCCTCTTCCCTCTCTACTCCCGATCCCTCCTCCTTGGCTACCTACTTTGTTTCTAAAGTCCAAACCCTCCGCTCATCCTTTCCATCCTGCCCTTCTCCCCCCTCTCTCCTCCCCCTTTGGTAGTGCCCCCCTCCCCTACTCCTCCTACCTCTTCTTTTCCAGCCATTCCCGCACTTTCTCATCACTGGTCCACCTTTGAGCCCATTACCTCAGACACTCATTAAAGTTTTCACTTCCACCCGAAAAACCTCTTGTCCGGCCGATCCCATCCCCTCTTCCTGGTTGTTGGAACCTTCTCTTGCACTGTCCCCTCTTATTCTCTCGCTTTTCAACTCCAGTCTCTCTTCTGGCACTTTTCCCTCCCTGTGGAAGCATGCTGTCTGTCCTATCCTTAAAAAGAGTTCTCTAGACCCCTCCTCCCCCTCCAATTGGCGTCCTATATCTAATCTCCCTTTTCTCTCTAAGCTCTTGGAAAAATTGGTCTTTTCTCAGCTCTCCTCTCACCTCGAGGTTTCTCTCACTCTCCATCCACGTCAATCAGGTTTCCGCCCAGGTCATAGCACTGAATCTGTTCTTCTCTCCCTCCTCAACGACTTGCACTCTGCTCACGATCGTGGTCTACTTTCTCTTGCTGTTTCTCTAGATCTCTCGGCTGCTTTCGACCTGGTTGATCACCGCACTTTGCTATCTCGCCTTCAGGATGCGGGTCTTTCTGGTTTGGTTCTTCGTTGGTTTCACTCTTTTTTGTTCAGTCGCACTTTCTCAGTTCACACTGGTTCAGAGTCCTCTCCCTCTACACCCCTTCCCTATGGTGTTCCTCAAGGTTCTGTTCTCGCCCCTCTTCTCTTTAATGTATTCCTGGCCCCTCTTGCCCTCCTTGTTCAGCAACACGGTGTTTCTGCCTATTACTACGCGGATGATATCTTTCTCCTCTATCACACTGATTCTGTTGCACCCGATATCACTGCCTTCAATACTTGTCTCTCTTCTGTAGCCTCCAGGCTCTCAACTAACTTTCTTCACATTAATCTCTCGAAAACTTTGGCCATATGGCTCACTTTCGGTAATCCCACTCCTACCCTCACTCCCTTATTTTCCTCTTCACCCATCCCCACCGTCTCTTCCTTGCGGTACTTGGGTGTGATTCTTGATTCCTCCCTTTCCTTTAAAGAACATATCTCCTCAGTGGTCCAACGTTCCTTCTTTTCCTTAAAACAACTTCGTGCTGTACGTCCTTTTCTTACTATTTCTTCCATGACTACTCTCATTATCTCCCTTGTTATGTCTCGTCTCGACTATTGTAATGTTTGTCTTCCTGGTCTCCCCAATCCCAACTTTGTCGCCTTCAACGTATTCAAAATGCTGCTGTTCGTGTCCTTTCCCATGCTTCACGATTCGATCATGTCACCCCTCTGTTAATACATTTTCATTGGCTTCCTGTTGTCTTTCGTGTTCAGTTTAAAAATCTTATTTTTGTTCACCGGGTGATCCATTCAGGTATCCCCCTGTATCTTGCCAGCCAGGTTCACCTTCATACCCCTCATCGTCCTCTCCGCTCTATTCATGCTAACCGTATGTTTCTACCCTCCCCCTCCCAAGCGCACATAGAATCTACTCGGTCTTCCGCTTTCTTTTTTCTTGGTCCAAGGCTCTGGAACTCCCTTCCCCCCTCTCTACGTCTAGAAACCTCCTACCCGTCCTTTAAAGCTAACCTCAAAACCCATCTCTTCTGTTCTGCCTTTAACCTTCCTTTCCCGGCCCCGTCTTCCCCCCCCCCCCCCTAGGCCTATGACAGCATACCCCTACCCCTGTCTTATATTGTTTTCTATGTTGTTGCCGTCCCCTTCTCTTTTCCCTTTTGTTACCCATCTTTACCCCCAATCTGTTTCTCTGTTTCTATCCCTTTTTTCTTTGATTTTATGGCGTTCCTTTTCTGGCTTTCTTTCGCAGCTCTCTCTCTTTTTAACATTTTTTTTTTAAATTGATTTTATGTATTGTGAACCGCCCAGATGCTAATTGTATTGGGCTGTATATAAAGTTTTAATAAACAAACATAAACATTAACTAAACTGGAGAGGTAGCTATTCTTTGCTCATTATAAGGGAATTTGTCTAGATCAATTACTTTTAATGGGCTCAAAGTGGCAGGTGAAGGATGCATTTCTAGAGTACTACTACTTTTTGGGGAAGAGGATTCATTTACATGCCATCATAATGGATTCAAAATTGTGCCAACTCATCTTGGCACCCAAATATATTCATCTGTACAGAAGGTTCTTTTTATCTCAGTTCTGCAGAGAGCTTTTGATCCGGCTAGCATTCAGTGCCAGGTGTAAGGCATAGGTGATCAGTGTCACTGTATGAAGAGTTAAGAACTGATGCAACTAAAGATGACCTAATAGGCCTTATGGAGGTGGCTCGCACTGGAATATCCAGAGAAGATGAGCTGGACCCACCAATGGGCAACCTGGAAATGCTCATTAAGTCTGAGCTGCCTGAATCTCTTTGCCTTTGGTAACATCAATCCAAAGTTGTAGCAATTATTTGTCATATGATCTAGTCCAAAGCAGAGATCATACATAATCATGCACATCCACCATGGCTATTTTACTGTTGCACATCAGGCGTCTATAAAAGTGTAGTTTCTCTTCAGATATTAAAAGAAAAAAAAATGAAGAAAGATTTGTTTTATCGATTGGAAAAAAAAAACCCACCCCCACCACACACAAAATACCAATTTGAAAAAGAACTCCAGGGGTGATCTAGCAAATCATAGATGCACACATCTGACATCAATCATGGGCAAAGAAGCGTTCTGAAGAACAAAATTGACTATATAGATAAATAAAGTTTTAATGAGAATGAGTCAGTGTGAAAGCATCTCCCCAGCTTTCAAAGAAAGCCTTTGGGAGATGCACCATGCCTGTGTGGTCCACTTCCTACCCTAGGGTGCCATCTTGCCTCAGTCAAATGACATAGTTAAGATGGCAAAATAAAAGATGGTAAAGAAGCAACCCCAAGGGGAGGAGGAAGGTTGTGAGATTCCTGCTGTCTCCGGAGAACACCAATTATAGGTGAGCAACTACGCTTTCTCCAGGAACAAGCAGGAAGTCAGTCCTCACATAGAGGACTCCCCAGCTACAGGCTACAGAAACCTGTAGAAAAGGCCACGGCAACCTGCAAAGGTGAACCATGATCAGCAGCAGTTGAATCCCAAGAGGGACTCTTGCAAGACCCAAGTGTCCACTGAAAACCAACACTCCGGTAGCCTGAACACAGAAAGGACGTAGGGCAGATGTTGCCTACACCCTGAAAAGATTATGGAGTACAGCCTGGCCGAAGACACTGTCCGTTGGGACTCCCTCTCCAGGCAGTAGTGAGCTGCAAAGGTATGGACCAAAGACCAGGTGGCGGCCCGGCAAATTTCCATCATGGGGATGGAAGAAAATAGGCCACGGAAATAGCCAAAGCCCTGATGCGGTGTGCCATGACTCTCTGGTCCAGTGGTATCCCTGCTTGCTCATAGGCAAGGGTAATGAAGTCAGCCACCCAAGTGGACTGAGTTTGCATAGTCACTGAGAGCCCCAGATGGCTAGGGTCATAGGATAAAAAAGCTGTTGAGCTTTGCAGTGGCCCTGAGTCCATTGCAGGTTGAAGGATAGGGCTCTCTTGGAATGCAGAGTATGGGGAACGGTTTCTGCCCTACCGGCGTAAGGCCTGGGAAAGAAGGTGGGGAGCATCACCTCCTCCTGACTGAGGTGGAAAGGGGACACCACCTTCGGCAGAAACTTGGGGTTTGTGTGGAACACCACCCTATTCTTGTATAACCTCGTGTAAGAGGACTCTGCCATCAAAGCCTAGAGCTCGCTAACTCTGCATGCTGATGTGAGCGCTATTAGAAAGGTGACTTTCCAGGAGAGGTACCACAGGTGACAGGTGGCCAGAGGCTCAAAGGGAGGCAGCTTGGTGAGCTGCGAGAGCACCACACTAAAGTCCCACTTCGCCGCAGGAGGGCGGACAGAGGGGTTTGGACAACATGAGTCCCTACAAGAACAGAGACACAATGGGCTGAGCAAAGAGGGATTTCCCCTCGACGGAGTGGTGATGCACTGTGATGGCGCTCAGGTGTACTCTGATTTAGACTTCAGTCCTGCCTGTGTTAGGTGGAAAAGGTATTGGAGTACTACATGCACGGAGCAGGAGAACAGGTTTGTCCACTGTTCTGTGCACTACAATGAGAAACGGCACCACTTGAAGGCTTATGCCCTTCTTGTAGCTGCCTTACGAGAGGCCAGGAGATTCTCTTCCATGTCTCATGGGAGATTGATGGGGATAATGCTACTCTTTCAGCAGCCAAGCATGAGCTAGAGGGACCGGGGGCACTGGGACTGTAAGGGTTTCCTTCGGGGGTGCCTCGTATTGGAGGATCTCCAATTCCTCGGTTCGCGGGTCCTCCTTTTTTTCGGTCTCAATAGCAAGAGCCTTGGCCATATCACTCACAAAATTGAGGAATGCCATGTCCTCGGGCAGGGAATGGCCAAGGCAGACGGGTCCGAGGGCACATCACGGTGGCGCCTCGTGTCTGGGGACTCTTCGTCTTTGGTCTCCCATTCGGACTTAACGTCCACGTACGACTCCAATGCTGCACAATCACCTCAGTTGAGGGCCACTCTTTGCATTGCATGAACTCCAGAGGATCGTTGGTCCAAGCTGTGGGTGCTTGTCGGAGAGGACCGGTGTCCCGAGGAATGGGACCGGGACCTTGACTATGGCATGGGGATCTCTTGAGGCCAATGGCGTTCGAGATCCAGTTCAACATTCGAGGAAGCCCTCGATTGTCAAGGGTCCCGTCATCGGGGTGGATGAACCAGACAAGTCAGACGTAAATGCCTGCTGCTTGGCCACTAGGTCATATATACTGCTCTCTAGGGCTGCCATTCTGGTCTCCATGCCAGATGGCTACGCAGCCTTCAATGCAGGCACAAAGGACCTCTGGCCCGGCGTCAGTACTGTCAAGGGGGTATCCTCGATGAGGATGGCCTCAGAGCAGATGACTCATTGCAGGGTATCTTGGTGGGCCGCTCCTGCCCCGGAATCCTTGGTCTCACGCCTGGGACTCCGGGACCTGGGGTGGGATTTCACATTCTTCCCAGATCCATCCTCCGAGAGTTTTTTCTTCTTATGTTCCACCTCCAGGGACTTCAGCTTAGAGAAACTACAGCCACAGGACTCCGAAGAGGCTCTGGCTTCGTGGGGCACAGAGATATCAGAGGGGGCCCTGGAGCATGATGTCACTGGAGACTCTGGAGCAGAGTTGGACTTCTGGAAGAACTTCTCCTGCTGCTGCTGACGGCTCTTTAAAGCCTTTGGGGTCATGGTTCTGCAGAGCTCGCAGTCAGAATCATTGTGCTCCGGAGCAAGGCATTGAAAGCAGCAGTAGTGTGGGTCAGTGAGTGACATTTTGCCATACTGGTCACACTTTTTGAAGCCAGTGGAGGCCATTGGAAAAAGGGGGTCCCCGCCTCCTGGCAGGGGTCCAAGACCTTTGCCTGAAAAAGGGCATGAACGCCTGCCAAAGGAACCTTGACGGAAATCTAAGGAAAAAAATAAACAAATGGACCCAAGTGATGCCAAGGCAAGCTGACTCGGGGGCAGGAAAGGAACCGGTACGCAAACCGGGTGAAACTTGAGAATAAAATCTGACTTTTTCTGGGGAACTTGGACAGCGTCTGAAGGGCTCTGAAGAAAAAGGGATATTGAGGCAAGATGGCACCCTTGGGTGGGAAGTGGACGACGCATGCGTGGTGCATCTCCCAAAGGCTTTCTTCGAAAGCTGGGGAGATGCTTCCATGCGGACTCTGCCAGCAACGACGTCACCCATATGTGAGGACTGACTTCCTGCTTGTTCTCAGGGACTTAGATGTGTCACTTGATGGAACTAACTTGAGCATTGTTGAGGATGGTAAGTCTGAACAAGTGGTATCTGAGGTATTGAATGTGTTAGAAATAGTACAAGGTGGGAATATCTTGAAATCTGATAACGGGAATATAGAAGTAGGTTCTATGAAACTTATTATATTTTCCGGGAAGTTGCCCTGCCAATGTCACCTCCTAGGGAGATTCTGACTCTGGAATTGTGGCGATTATCGCCAGGATGGAATCTACTCTTTCAACATGTTTATCACAGCTGTGCTCCTTTACAGGAGAGGCTGAGGAGAGATTTAAGAAAGTAGATTAGTTGTTAAAACAGGTTGAAACCAAGATTCAATCTCAGGACCAGTTCAGTCTGTGAAAGCAGCCTTCGTCAGGAGTAATATCTTGTATAGTGAGCTTGATAAATTAGAGAATTCAATTCCCTATAACAACTTGAGTTTCTTACATTTCCCTTATACAAGATTGATTTTTCCTTTAGAGATTTTGAAGCAGTATTTTCAGGATATCCTTGGTCTGGATATCCTTGGTCTGGACCTCCCTTTCCATCCTTCCATCTCTAGAGCCTATTATGTTGTGGGCTCCATTAAGAGATTCGATGGGGTGGGAGGAAGAATGCACCAGGAATCCCTGAGTATGACTTTACAATCAGACAGCTCTCTAGAAGAAACCTACAATAGGGCAATCTTGGTTGCCTTGCTTGTTACGGCTTCAGACAGGGATAGGGTCTTGAGATAATGTTTTGCAGCTAGGTTACAGAATTTACATCACCATAGGGTTTATGTTTTTCCTGACCTATCTGGAAAGATTTTCTTCAGCTTTGTCCCAGAGCCTCAGCTCTTGGAATGTACTTCTTTTTCAAATTTCCTAAAAGTGCTTTATAAAGTATAAGGGACATGATTACATTTTCTTAGAACCTAAACAACTGGAGAAGCTTATTATCATCATGAAAATGCCTCTATTGGGGATGCTGCGGTTACCAACAATGCTGTATGAGATTGGGGGGATAAATGAGCGTTTAAAATGGTATTAGTCAGGTTTTGAAATTTTGATTTTTTTTTCTTTTCCTTAAATGTTTGCTAACAGTTGATCTCCCCCTTATCTCCTCAATAAATTTTGACAGTTGTGGAAGTTTTGTTTCTTTTTTATATTTTATTTCCTGTTATTTGTATGACTCGTACCTGTTAGTTTATTACTATGTTGCATTTGTACTTTTGTTTTTTTATTTTCCTTTGTATATTGATGTTGAAATTGCAATAAATATTAAACTTTAAAAAAATTACCTGAACATGGATAAATGTAAAACATGGCCTCTGGGTTCTGCATAAAAAGTACTACTGAGGAGACTCTACACATTACTGATACAAGAACTATAGCATATGGTTAGAAAAGAACTCCGAAAAGGTCTGAAGCTCTGTTTACACTTTTCCGATCTGGGACTGACAGATCATCAACCCCCCATGTGTGAGACCTGCTATATTGTTTGTCCTTGGAGAACTCTTATAAAACCCATTTTACTGTATTTCTCATTTTTATGTAACCAAATTTCCCCTAATACAACATTTATCCACAAACAAAAAAGTTCTAGATCTACGTTTAAGGTCTTTCCTTAGTAAAACACTACACTAGAATGCAAAAACAAACATAGTAACATAGTATATGATGGCAGATAAAGCGTAATTACTCACCTGTAACAGGTGATCTCCGGGAACAGCAGGAATTTAGTCTTCACATATGGGTATCGTCGGTACCGATGGAGCCTGCGCGGGAACGCTCCCCAACGTCCAGTAGAAACGCTTTTGGGAGCATCCCTCAGCACATGTGTGCTGCCTTCCCACCTTTCCAACTGTCCCTCTTCAGTTAAGTTTGTAACTGAGTGAAAGGACAGAGGGAGAGATGAAAGACAGAGAAATAGAGAGACAACTTCTAGGGGAGGTGGGTGGGTTGTGAAGGCTAAATTCCTGCTGTTCCCGGAGATCACCTGTTACAGATGAGTAACTACGCTATCTCCAGGAACAAGCAGGAATGCAGTCTTCACATATGGGGACTCCCTAGCTGAAGATGCAAGGGAGATGGCCCCAGGAAACTGCCACCTATAGTGAGGTGGGCCATGCTTCCTCCGATGGATCTCTGGCATCCTACCAGGGTTGGTGGGTAGGAGTTGAATTAAGTCTGAAAGAGATGTTGAAAGGTCTGGCCAAAGAAGGCATCCCGACAGGAGGCTTTATCTAGGCAGTATTGGGCTGTGAAGGTGTGCACCGAAGCCCAGGTGGCTGCTCAACAGATGTCATCGATAGACACAGAGTGAAGGTTAGCAATAGAGGCTGCCATGGCTCTCACATTATGTGCTGTGACATGGCCTTGAAGAGGAAGACTTACTCTCATAATTAAAAGATATGCATTGTGCAATCCATTTAGATAGAGTTCTTTTGGAGACTGGAAGTCCCAAATGACTAGAATCAAAAGCAATATAAAGTTGAGAAGACTTTCTATGATGCTGTGCTCTTTGCAGGTAAAAAGCCAAGGCTCTTTTACAGCCCAAAGATGAAGGTTCCTTTCTGCATTAGAGGCATGAGGCCTCGGAAAGAATACAGGAAGGTAAATCAATTGATTTAAATAAAAAGGCGAGACCAGAACAACCTTATCATGGTGAAACCTTGTATAAGGGGGATCAGCCCACTAAAGCTTGCAATTCACTAATGCGACGTGTGGAGGTGATTGCAATTAGGAAGATGACCTTCCAGGATAAAAACTTTAGGGTTGTAGTGGCTAAAGGTTCAAAGGGCGGTTTCATGAGCTGTCCAAGAACTAGATTTAAATCCCATGCCACCGGTGGTGGCCTGAAGGGAGGCTTTGTTAATAGGAGACCTCTCATAAATCTTGCTATGAGTGGATGAGAGGAAATTGGCTGTCCATTTAGAGGATTATAGGAAGCTGCAATTGCACTAAGATGTACTCTTACTGAATTTGTCTTTAGACCAGAATTTGATAAATGAAGTAGGTACTCTAGTACCAATTCCAAAGGTATCACAAGGGGTTTAAGCCCTTTTTAGAACACCATATAGTAAAACGTTCCCACTTGAAGGCGTAAGAACGTCTTGTGGAAGGTTTTCTGGAAGCCTGAAGGACTTCCTTTACCTGTTGGGAAAGGTTAAGATCCTGCAGGTCTAGGCTTTCAGCAACCAGGCCCTGAGATGCAGGGACTGGGGATTCGGGTGCCATAGCACCCGTTCTCTTGAGATAGGAGGTCTGGAGCACACCCTAACTCCAGAGGTGCAGCTTGAGAGAGATATAGAAGAGGGATACCACGTTTGTCGTGGCCACCATCATGGTGCTATGAGGATCATACGACCTCTGTCTCTCTGAAGCTTGAAGTTTGTTTTGGGGATGAGGGCAATGGGTGGGAAGGCATAGAGGAAGTCCTGACCCCAGTGAAGGAGGATGGCGTCCCTTGCCTAGCAATTGTAAGCCAGAATTCTGGAACAGAACCAGGGAAGTTTGGCAGTCAGTGGACTTGCAAAGAGGTCTGGGGTTCCCCAGAAGTGAAATATCTTTATCACCTGGTCTAGGTGGAGAGACCATTCATGAGGCAGCAGTACTCAGCTGAGTTTGTCTGCCCAAAGGTTTTGAATGCCTGGAAGATATACCACGAGAAGGTGAATTTGATGCTCTCTGACGAGGGCCCATAGTTGTAAGTTTCGTTGCATAACGACAGAGAGCCTGTTCCACCCTGCTTGTTCACGTAGAACATGGCTACTTGATTGTCCGTTTGGACTAGGACTGTCTTGTAGCTGAGCTGGGCATGGAATACTCAAACAGCTAGATAGATTGCTCTGAGTTCTAGGAGGTTTATGTGAAGACAAGCCTCCTGTGGAGTCCAGGTACCCTGGGTGAAGAGATGGTGCAGGTGTGCTCCCCAACTCACCTGTGATGCATCTGTTAGGGTGGCCTGGAATGGGGGTTATTGGAAAGGAGACCCCACTAAAAGATTCTCCAGTGATTGCCACCATTGTAGGGACAAGATCAATCGTTGTGAGTTTGATATCTTGTCCGACAGACATCCTGTTGCCTGTGTCCATTGTGTGGATAGTGTCCACTGGACTGCTCGCATATGGAGGCAAGCATAGGGAACTACATGAACTATGGATGCCATATGTCCCAGTAACTGCAGCAGTTCTCAAGCAGTCAGGGAGGACTTTCCCGATGCTTGAGAAGCTAGTTGCATTATGCGAAGACAGCGGGGCTGTGGGAGGAAAGCCCTTGACTGTCTGGGTATCCAAACAAGCTCCTATGAACTCCAGGGTCTGAGAAGGAACAAGTTGGGATTTTGGGAAGTTTATGACCAATCCCAAGTATTGGAGAATTCAGATTGTGCGAGACAGTGCAGAGCTGGCTTCTGGAATCATGGGGGCTCGAATAAGCCAGTCGTCCAAGTAAGGGAAGACGAATATCCCTAGGGTTCGCAGGAATGCAGCTACTACTGCCATGTATTTTGTGAATACTCTTGTTGCCAAAGCTAGACCATAAGGAAGAACCCTGTATTGGAAGCGTTTTCCCCTGAAAAGGAATCGTAAGAATTTCCTGTGATCTGGATGGATCAGAATATGAGTATATGCATCCTTTAGATCCAGAGAGCAAAACCAATCCTGACTTTGAAGGTATGGCAGAAGAGTTCCCAGAGAAATCATTTTGAACTTTTCTCGGAACAGATTTTTGTTCAATTCTCTGAGGTCTAGAACGGGTCTGTGTCCTCCTGTTTTCTTTGTAATAAGAAAATAGGGGGAGTAGAACCCTGTACCCTGTTCTGGAATGGGCACTTCCTCTATTGCTTCTTGAGCAAGGAGTGTTGAGACCTCTTGATCCAGTAGACTGTCTGGAGAGGTTTGGGAATTGAACTGTCTTACGATTATAGGAGGGGGCATGCTGTGAAAATGAAGCTTGTACCCCCTCCCCTACAATGGACAGAGTCCAATTTTCTGCTGTTATTTGGTGCCATCTGTTGGGAAAATGACACAACCTGCCTGGAATGTTTAGGGGTTCTGGACCCTTCAGACGCAAGAAAGCTAAGCTCTCTAGGACGGAATCAAAGCCCTTGAGGGGGCTGAGCCTGTGGAGCTGGTTGAGCTCTCGGGCCTTTTGGCTTCTTTTGTTATCTGGATTGTTGCTGTTGTCCCTTTTGGGCAACTTGACCCTGAGCTTGCCCTTGCTGGGTATAAGATGGATAAAACTTCCTCTTTTTGCTGAAAAAGGGTTTTTTATAGGGTTTCTTTTTGGCTGGAGTGGCTGTAGATTTTGACAATCTGTCTAAAGTGAGATTGTCAGTATCTATCTCATTAGCCTTTTCCTGCCAATTCTTGCCAAAGAGGTTTTCTCCTGTGCAAGGGATGTCCGACGTGCACCAATGGCAATAGCAGAAGTTCTGCTGATGTATTCAAAGCAGTCAAAGGCTGCACGATTTACAAACTTGGAAACGTCTTGAGCATGCTTGACAAGAGTAAGGAAGTCTTGTCTGTCATCAAGGAGAAGGGGGCTCATAAGCTCCAAGTCTCCTGTGACTTCTTCGAGGAACATTCCCATATATAAAATATATGAGCTGATCCTAGCTGAAAGCATGGAAGCCTGAAATGTTCGACGTCCAAAGGCATCAACAGTCCTGCATTCACGACCTGGAGGATTGGATGCATGTCTTTTTGCACTTTTCATCCTACACATGGCTGATTCCACTACCACTGGTGTGGCAGCTGAGTCTTTTGAAAACCAGTCTATGGTGGAACGCGATACATGGTATCGAGTCTCCTAGAATGAGGAGATGTGGTCAGAGGTGTTTCCCACATTCTGAGCATCAAATCATGAAGAATTTCATGAATGGGCAGGGTAGCTGCCTCTTTGGCAGCCTTAGGGTATTGGAGTACTTCCAATTCCTTTGCTCTAGGTTCTTTTTCAGGAGCTACCATGATTGATAGGCCTCGGGCCACATCACAAATAAAATCCTGAAGAGACATGTCCTCCAGAGGAGACATTCTGCGTTGAGGAGAAGAGGAGTCTTCCGGAAGAAGTACTCTGGTACCGACCGAATTATCTGAGTCATCGGAATTGGAAGATTCGAAGCATCTCTGATACCGAAGTCAGCACCGAGTTGATCCGATACCGATCTGTCAATGCCTGAAAAAGTCGGCATGGGCAGAATTCCCACCGGGGCCGGTACTGTCACCGGTATCAGTGTCAGTACCGGTGCCCGTTGAACCATCGGTAGCGGTGTCAATGGTACCGCATCTGTAAGGAGAGCTGCAAGACTGCGCTCGATAGCGAGGAATCTCTGGTCTATCGATGCTGACGATGCCTGGGTGTCGGTACTGGTAGAAGCAGCCGGAACCCCTGAGCATGGCACCAGTAGTTCTGCCGAGGTCGAGGCCTCAAGAACATCCTGGAGCCCCGTTAGTGCTTTGGAGGCCGAAGCCTCCTGTCGGGGCTGCTTTGCCAGTATAGTTTCCTCAAGGGCAATGCCAATGGCTTCTCAATGCTTGGAAGGAGACCTACCCTTTGAGGACCAGCTCTTATGTTTAGTTACCTGAGATCCATGGGAGGAAGACGAGGCTCTGGAAGACGTCGATGCAATGGACATCGCATCTGAAGAAAAGAGGGTACCGAGCTTTGCAGCCCGCTACTGTCTTCCTCTTTTAGTCATCCCCATACAAGAGGAACACTCCGAAGAAGAATAATCAGGGCCTAAACATTTGAGACACCAGTCATGGGTGTCGGTGATGGAAATGGTACAGCCACACTTAGTACATTTTGTAAAACCACTAGCTGTTTTTTCCATTTTTTACGAAAATGAGGCCTAATGCCCAAAATGGCGCCTAGCACCAAAAAGAAAAAGGTTCTGAAGAGAAACACTTCAGATAGTAATTTTTTTTTTTAAAGAAGAAAAGAGAACAGGCAGTACCGGTAGGCGTCGAGCGGAGGCAGGCGCGACCTGAAGAAAAACAAGTTTAAAGAAGGAATTTTTTGCGGTGACAGGGTATGTGACCTGTCGGCTCCGTGGAAAACGAAGAACTGAAGAGGGACAGTTGGAAAGGAAGGAAGGCAGCACACATGTGCTGAGGGATGCTCCCAAAAGCGTTCCTATTGGACGCTGGGGAGCGTTCCTGTGCAGGCTCTGTCGGTAGTGACGATACCCATATGTGAAGACTACATTCCTGCTTGTTCCTGGAGACAGACCAGTATGGTCCATCTAGTCTGCCCAGCAAGGCGGTAAGAGTAGGTGCACCTGCCATTCCATGAAGGTCACTCCTCCCCATGCCTTTTTTTTTTTTCAAATACCTTTATTAAGTCTTAATGTAGGAAAGGTTTACATACAACAGTCCACATCAAGAGGAAAGCCTGAATACATCAAAATGCAAGCAATACAAAAACAACTCTCAGAGTCCTGAAAACTAAGCATCACAAACCCTCAATTAATAAGCCAAATAAAAGGAAAAACAATTAAATATAGCATTACTTACTCAATTTGTCTCCCCACCAGAAAAACCTCAAGTTGTTCAGGTTCATAAAAAAATGTATTTATCACCTTGAAAAGTCAAGGCACATTTACAAGGATACTTAAGAAAATAAGAAGAAACCCCAAGGGCCAAAACCTGAGGCTTTCAATTCAAAAAGCTTTCCTACGTCTCTGAGTAGATTTACAAACATCAGGAAAAATCTGTATAGTTTTTGGCAAAATATAACTTAAGTACCAAATTTTTATCACTCAGAGAAATAAAGGAAACAACTAACGTGGCCCTAGTAGAAATATTATCTGAAGAAGATTCCAAAAAGGATGATAAATCCAAAGTTTCAGACGGAGACAGGTGTACCAACTCCTCCCCCGTCTGGCCCTCTTTCCTAACTCCCTGAGGAATACAAAAAATATTAGAAACTTTAATCAAATCCACATCTTCCATCAGCAGAACTTCTTGAAGATAATTATGAAAGAGAATAAGAGATAAATAATGTGTACAGGGAAAATTTAAAAAGCGTAAATTCTTAGCCCGGGCTTGATTCTCCAAGACCTCAATCTGGTGGTGAATTGCCATATTTTATCCTGCATGGAAGAGGAAATAGAAGCATGGGCCAGATCATATTGGCTCCCCAACTTAACCAACGATGACTTACAATCAGCAATCTTTTTATCTTGTTCCACCACCTTATTTACCACTTCCACAGAAAAATGTGAAACTGTGAGGGAAGACTGCAAAGACACTTCTGTTCGTGACACTACTTCCCAGATGTCACGCAACATATCATCTCTAGGAGAATCAACCATAGAAATATTAGAAGAAAATATAAAGGGAGAGGGAGTCACCACCAAATTATCCAAAGAAACCTGAGTCAGCTCAAAGTTATCTGGAAGAGGAGATTGAGGCCGGAGACTAACCCTGGGATTCTCTACCAGGGTGGCTTCTGCCTCTTTAGTCAAAATTATCTGGCTGGGTGGGGTTAAACCCTCAGAGACAGATGGAGAAATGTCCAATGGAATACTCACAGTTCCCAAGGTTAGGTCCATATCCACAACAGCAGCACCTGCCGCAGTTACAAACTGCAGATGACGATCCATAGGACCAACAACCTTAACCGCTTTAAGATCAGCGGGAGGCAAGTTCTTCTTCTTCCTCTTACCCATCAGCACGCCCTGAATCATTCACCTCCTCCGTGCCCCGAAGGGGCTCCAAAGGGGCAGGTCCTCCCCTTTGGACATGCCCTTTCGGGTATGTGCCTACGGCCGCATCCCATGGGGAGCGGACAATTTAACCCCAGCAGGGGATGACATCATTAGTAAAATACTCCCTCCTCCCCACGTTGACCAGGACTCCAAAAAGTAGCAACAGAGTTCTCCAAAGTGCAGGCTTCCCTCGCCTTTGTTTAAGAATGTACCCACCGCTCCATGTAGGTCACCCCTATTTGTTGAGATATAAGAGAGAGTTATGTTTATTTTGATTTTGTCCGTTTGCTATAAAGGGACCCCCTGTGTCTATTCCATGCCATTTTGAATTCTGTCACTGTACTTGCCCACACCACTTCCATCGGGAGGGCGTTCCAAGCATCTACCACCCTTTCAGTGAAAATGTATTTCCTAGCATTGCCTTTCAGTTTACCTCCCTACAGCTTCATGTTATGCCCTCTAGTTTTACAGCTTCCCTGTCTTTGGAAAAGGTTTGTTTGTTCATTACTACTCTTAAGTATTTAAAGGTCTGAATCGTATCTTTCCTGTCCCTTCTCTCCTTCAGAGTGTACATATTTAGGTCTTCAAGTCTCTTCTCTTACGTCTTCTGATGCAGGCTCCAAATCATTTTGGTCGCCTTCCTCTGAACAGTTTCCAATCTTTTTATATCCTTTGCGAGATATGATCTCCAAAACTGAACACAATATTCCAAGTGAGGCCTCATCAGCGACTTGTACAGTGGCACTAGTATCTCTTCCTTTCTGCTGGTATTTCCTCTTTGTATGCAACCCAGCATCCTTCTGGCTTTTGCCACTACCTTGTCACACTGTTTCGCCACCTTAAGGATCCTCAAAAACAATCACTCCAAGGTCCTTCTCCTGGTCCGTGCACACCAACCTCCCATCCCCTATCACATACAATTCCCTTGGATTTCTGCTTCCTAAGTGCATCATGCTGCACTTCTTCACATTAAATCTTAACTGTCAAGCATTAGACCATTCTTGCAGCTTTTGTAGCTCTTTCCTCATATCCACTCCCTCAGAGGAGTCCAGTCTATTGTAAATTTTCATGTCATCTGCAAAAAGACAGACTTTTCCATTCAGTCCATCAGTAATATCACTCATAAATACACTGAACAGTACCAGTCCTAGGACTGAACCCTGGGACACACCGCTAATCACCTTCCTTTCATCCGAGTGAGTTCTGTTTACCATCACCTTCTGTCGTCTGTCAGTCAACCAATTTTTGATCCGGTTCACTACCTTGGGAACCATCCCCAAGCTGTTTAGTTTATTGATAAGCCTCCTATGAGAAACAGTATCAAAGGCGCTGCTGAAATCTAGGTAGATCATAGCTGTGCAGGCTATTTCTGGCCAATGTATCAATAACCTTGCTGGGGCTGACACATTGCAATTAGTCAACCGCAGTTAACAGGAAAATTAACCAAATACACTACTGCACATTCTAACTGCATTTGTGTTTATTACCTTGACTATCTATGGCTTGTCTAACAACTGAAGAATACTAGAATGAAACTTTTCAAAGGAATAAATACCCTTTGATCTAAGTGGAAAATTATCTGGAATATTTCAGGTAGACTGGCAAAAAACTACCTCTGATCCCATGGCAGATGCTGTGAGCTCACTAACAATGCTAGCAAGCAGACCACAGGTATTAGACACCAGGTGTGAGGAAAATAGCTCATTCTCTCGTCTGAGACAGTTTCTGACAGGCAGCACCACAATGACCAGCATCTTCTCCAGTACCTCACGGAAGCTGGTCATTCCAGATACATTCTCTTCACTCTGCCAAGAGAGAGAAAGAGAGCGATAGATGGGTAAAAAAATAATCAAAGAATAGCACACCTAACATGGCAGCAATTCGGCACTACTCACTCACATTAGCACCTAATACTATTAATCATTTGTATAGCACTACAAAGCTTACAGACATGTGTAAAAAGATGGTCCCTGCTCATCAGAGCTTAAAATCTAGTCAAGACAGACAACACAACTGGGGGAAAAGATACATCTAGGGGAATAGTAAGGAAATACATAGGAGACTAAGCGGATCAGGACGCAAAAACGACTTCGAAGAGGTGAGTTTCAGTCTGGAATTGAAAAGGGTCAGAGAAAGCCTGATCACAGTCTCAGGTAGTTTGTTCCAGGAATAAGGAGCATCAAGGTGGTAGGGTCAAAGTGTGGAGTTGGCAGTAGAAGAGAAGGGCACAGCTGGAAGGGATCTGCCTGAAGAGCAGGGTACCTGATGGGGGGATTTAGGGAGAGATGAGAGAATAAAGGTAGCAAGGCGTAACAGAATGAGTGCATATAGGTCAGCAGAAGAAGTTTGAACTGGATACAGAAAAAAAAATAGGGAGCCAGTGAAGCGACTTGAAAAGAGGAGTTATATGAGCATATTGAGGCTGGTGGAAGATTAGCCATGCAGCTGAGTTTTGAACAGACTGAAGAGGAGAGAGATGATTAAGAGGAGAGAGATGATTCAGAGGGAGACCAACAAGAAGGAGGTTGCAATAGTCTAGACAGGAGGTGACTAAAGAGGGATAGATGTTTAGAAAGAAAGGGATGAATTTCACCAGTGTTATAGAGAAAGATGCAAAAGGTTTTAGCTATCTATTGGATGTGCAGAGAAAGAGAGAATAAAGCCAAAGATGACCCCAAGGTTGCGAGCTGAGGAAACAGGGAGTGCAATGTCATCCACAGAAATAAAGAAGGGAAGAAAGGGGGAGGTGGGTTTAGGAGGAAAGATAAGGAGCTCCGTTTTGACCATGTTCATTTTCAGATGGCAATGAGACATTCAGGAAGCAATGTCAGATAAGTAGGCAAAGATCCGGGTCTGGATTCCTGGGGAGATTTCAGAACAGAAAGGTAGATCTGAGCGTCATCGGCATAAAGAAGAAATTAGACCTTACCTGCTAATTGTCTTTCCTTGAGTTCTCTCTGGGCCAGTCCAGGCAAGTGAGGGTTGTCAACCTTCTCTAGCAGCTGAGGACTGAAAAACTGAAGTTTTACTGAAACAGTATCTGGCTCCTCTGCTGGCCGAACCTCAGTCTAAACTTACAAGGCAGCAGAACTAAAAGAGAAACCAACGGAACCCACCTAAAACTACGAGCTCCACACTCCTGACTCTTATGTACGTCTAGCAAGGGCCCTTCCCTTGACCATTCTCTGTTGAAAATCTTTGTGTTCTTATATTTTGTTTCTTTTTTTTTTTTTTTCACACCTTTGTAGTTTGTTTGGTAACGTGCTCACAACTGAAGGGAATCATGGAATTAGCCCCGCAAAAAGCTGAGGAAGCCCCACAGACCATATCAAGCATTGGCAATAAGCGGAAGATCTAATACTGACTCTTCGGAAACTCCCGCACCAATCGACAAATGTCGTGGAGCCCAGCGGAGTCCACCCCTAACGCCCGAAGACACTGGACACAGAAAAAAACTCTCTCTCTCCAAGGTCACCGGGTGGGGCCTGGACTGGCCCGGAGAGAACTCAAGGAAAGACAATTAGCAGGTAAGGTCTAATTTCTTCTTCCTCATCGTCTCTCCGGGCCAGTCCAGGCAAGTGAGGGAAGTACCAAAGCAGTAACTATCCCTGGGAGGGGCCTGTAAGACCCGCAATGACGGCCGACGCTCCCACATTCGCGTCTCCCGTGGCCGCACGTCCAACCGATAATGCTTCGAAAAAGTGTGCAACGATGACCAAGTCACTGCCCTACATATATCCACCGGCGGAATTAGAGCCAGCTCAGCCCAGGACGTCGCCTAGCTATGAGTTGAATGAGCTCTGAAAAGCTCCGGCGGCAACTTGCCGCTCGCTTGATAAGCTGCTGTTACAGTACATTTAACCCATCGCGCTATGGAGGCCTTGGAGGCAGCTTCCCCCTTCCTCGGCCCCCTAAACAAAATGAACAGCCTGTCCGATTTGCGAAAGGGTTGTGTCCGGCGTAGATACCGTTTAAGTACCCTTCCCAAATCCAACTTTCGGAGAACCGAATCGATGGGCGCTCCTTGGTGATCTGGAAAAGTCGGTAGGGAAATAGACTGATTCACATGGAAACTGGAAACCACCTTTGGGAGAAAAGAGGGTACGGGACGCAACACCACCTTCTCTCGCGTGAAGTGCAAAAAGGGCTCTCTACACGAAAGTGCTTGAAGATCCGACACGCGCCTAGCCGAACATAGGGCCACTAAGAACGCAGTCTTCCAGGAGAGTTCTTTGAAGGACACCTCTCTTGCCGGCTCGAAGGGAGGCTGCGCTAAAGCCTCCAATACCAAATTAAGATCCCAAGCGGGAACGATGGGGCGAACCGGAGGACGCAAGTTCTGGACTGCCCTCAGGAACCGCAAAATATCCGGATGTCGAGAGAGAAGCATCCCCTTAATCCTACCCCGACAACACGCTAGTGCGGCGACTTGTACCTTGAGCATAGCACGGGCCAATCCCTTCTCAAGACCGCTTTGTAGAAAAGACAAGTCCTCCGGCACCAGGGAGCAGCCCGGCCGCAGACCGCACTCCCCACACCAGCGTTCAAAAACCCGCCAGACGCGAATGTACTCTTAGGGAAGTAGACAAGCGTCTGGCTCGGAGGAGAGTGTCGATGACCGACGGCGAATAACCTCTACGCCTCAACCTTTCCCACTCAAGAACCAAGCCGTAAGCGAGAAGCGGTCCACGTCCGGCATGAGAAGCGGACCCTGACTTAAGAGATTCGCTCGTGCCGGGAGCTGCCAAGGACCGTCTACCAGGAGGCGGATCAGATCCACGTACCACGGTCTCCGGGGCCAATCCGGGGCTACCAGTACTACTCGTCCACCGTGGCCCTCTATCCGCCGTATGACTCGGCCTATCAAAGGCCACGGAGGAAACACATAGAGCAGCCCTACCGATGGCCATGGCTGGGCCAGAGCGTCCAGACCTTCGGACATACGTTCCCTCCTCCTGCTGAAGAACTGACTGGCCTTTGCATTGTCGTAGGTGGCCATCAGATCCATCGTCAGCTGTCCCCAATGGAGGGTTAGGTCGTGGAACACTGCTACATTCAACTCCCACTCCCCTGGATCTACCACATGCCTGCTGAGATAATCCGCCTGCACATTGTCGTGGCCCACCACATGAGCCGCTGAAAGAACTACCAGGTGGGTCTCCGCCCAGCTCATCAACTGTTGACTCTCCTCTAAGAGAGCCGCTCTGCCTGTACCGCCCTGCTTGTTGATGTAAGACACCGTCTCGGAGAAAACTCTCACTGCCTTGCCCTCGACGAGAAGACGAAACTCTTGCAGCGCTAACTGCACCGTCCTGAGCTCCAGCAGGTTTATGGACCAGGCCGACTCTTCCTGCGACCAAACCCCCTGAGCTATGTGAGACAGGCAATGAGCCCCCCAGCCTGCGAGACTGGCATCGGTCGTGAGGAGTAACCAATCCGGGGACCGCAAGGGCATGCCCGCCCGGAGATGAGCGGGATCCAACCACCAGCGCAGACTGTCGCTCACGGACAGAGCGCGAGGTAATCTGCGAGACAAGGGGTGATCCTGAGGAGACCACCTCGAAAGCAACGCGTGTTGCAACGGTCTCAAATGCGCCCGAGCCCAGGGCACCAGATCCAGGGTTGCCGCCATGGAACCGAGCAGTTGCAAGTAACGCCAAGCCGTTGGCGCCCCTAGGCGCAGGAACACTCTCACCTGCCCCATAAGCTTCTTTATCCTGGGCTCGGGTAAGAACACTGCTCCTACGCTCGTGTCGAACAGCGCCCCAAGATACAGGAGTTGCTGAGTTGGCTGCAACTGACTCTTGGACTGATTTATTACCCAGCCCAACCGCTCGAGGAGGTCTACCACCCGAGCCGTGGCCACCGCGGAATCCGCCACTGACGGTGCCCGAATCAACCAATCGTCGAGGTACGGGTGTATTAGCACGCCCTCTCACCTCAACGCCGCCGCTACCACCACCATGACCTTTGTGAAGGTCCGCGGCGCCGTGGCCAGCCCAAACGGCAACGCTTGGAACTGAAAGTGACCCATGGGTACCGCAAACTGCAAAAACTTCTGGTGCTCTGGCCTTACTGGAATATAGAGTACCTCCGTGGGCTGCACGGAGCAAATCACGGACCTGAGAGTCTCCATGCGAAAGTGCGGAATTCGCAAACAGCGGTTCACGTGCTTGAGATCCAAAATAGGACGAAAAGACCCCTCCTTCTTGGGAACCACGAAATAAATGGAGTACCGACCTGACCCTAACTGGTCGTGTGGAACTGGAACCACCGCACGAAGGCGCAACAAGCGCTGAAGGGTCTCGGACACCGCCGCTGCCTTTTCCGCAGAACCACAAGGAGATGCCACGAATGCGTCCCGCAATGGACGAGCAAACTCGAGGGCATAACCGTCGCATATAATTTCCAGCACCCAGAGATCTGTAGTTATTGTGGTCCAGACAGAAAGGAACCGCTGCAGCCGTCCCCCCATCGGGACTTCCATCTGGACCAACCTCACTTCATTGGGGCTTTTTGCTGGCGTTCTGCTGGGTTTGGAAATAACCCCTGCCGAACCCTCGAGCCCCTCGAAAGGACTGACCCCGAGCCACAGAGCGCCCTCTTTGATAGGGGACAAATCGAGAGTCTCGGAACTTGCGAGTCTCCCGCCCTGCAAATCTGTGGCCCCCGGCAGGTCGGTGACCCTTCGGCCTGTCCTCTGGGAGTCGACCCCCTTTGGAGTCACCCAAATCCTTCACAATCTTATCTAAAGCTGCCCCAAAAAGCAATGTGCCCTTGTAAGGCAGCTTAGTAAGACGTGTCTTGGACGAAGCGTCCGCCAACCAATTGCGCAACCAGAGAAATCTCCGAGCCGCAATCACCGCTGCCATAGACTTCGCAGAAATTCGAACAAGGGCATAAAAAGTATCCGCTAGATAAGCCGCAGCCGATTCCAGCTTCGCGCCGTCCTCTTCGTCGCTTTTGTTCTGGACTCCGCCCTGAATCCATCTAATGGAGGCCCTAGACACATATGCCCCACAGAAGGCCGCTCTGAGCGACAGGGCGAAAGTTTCAAAAGTCTGCTTCAGCAGAGCCTCGAGCTTCCTATCCTGCAAGTCTTTGAGGGCCGCCCCGCCCTCCACGGGAATGGTGGTTTTCTTGGTAACCGCCGATACTAAGGCATCCACCTTAGGCATTCTAAGCAACTCCAGCTCCTCCTGCGGCAACGGATACAAGCGGGCGATAGCCCGAGCCCCCCACAGCATTACTTCCGGGCATTCCCATTCGGACTCCACCATCTGCTTCATAACGCGGTGCACCGGGAAACACTTTCTGCTCCGTTTTAAACCCTTGGAGCAGAGGATCCTCTAACGGCTGTTCTTGAGCCGGAAGCAGCACAATATTCAATGTGGCCAGCGTCTGGGAAATAAGAGCCCCCAATTCCTCCTTTCTAAACACCCTGAAAAGACTAGGATCGTCGCTGACTCCCAACTCCCCCTCCTCAAGATCAGCCCACTGATCTAGAACGGGGTCCAGCAACAGCTCACCTTCTTCCACACTGTGAAGCTCTGGGCCGGGCACCCCGATGCTATCGGTAGCCCCTTGGGTCCCATGGACAGAGCTGGAGGTACCTTCCCTCGGGTCCAAAAGAGAAGCTCCTGTATCCAGGCCCTGGGAGGGGAGAGGGGCCGAGTCCTTAACCTGAGCCTGCTGCCACTTTAAACAATATGCCTTATGCATAGCCAGAATAAAAGCCGCTGAAAAGGTGTTCTCCAAAGTCTCCTGCCCTGCAGGCAATGTAAGTGAAGGAGCTTCCTCCACATTAACCGGCTTCTTAGCCTTTGTCTTTCTCTTAGAGGAGCTTTTGTGAGCAGAAGGCAAGGGAGCAGATGCCGCAGACATGGCCGCCGTTCCCGCCATTTCTGAGGCAGAAGAAAGACCCCCCAGGAGCTCTGGAGAATCCAGCCGAGGTTCCATGCCGGCGAATCGTGCGGCAAAACCAAAATGAATAACGCTCGAAGAGACTGCTCCCAGCAAAAACCCCAGCGAAACCTGACGGACCGAATCCGCCGAAACAAGCACCACGCGACGTGCGCCAACCGGTCCTGCAGGCAAAATCAACACCCCAGCGATCTGACTGATCTGAGCCCGAGAGGAAGACGCCGAGCGCGGAATTGTCCCGTCTAAGCAGCTGTCCCCCCGCTGCTAGCGGCGGCGTGCTTGTGACTGCGGAGGCTGAAAGATGGTCTCCGGGGCTCCCAGAACCACTTACCTCCGGGCCTGGAGCTGAAGTCGAGGCAGGCTCTGCCTCTAGCGCTCCGATGGATTCCAAGCCGGCATTGTTAACAGATCGCGGCTGAAGGGGAGAGCCCTGCTAGAACCCTTTCCCCTAACAGTAAAAGAAACGAAAACTAGACAAAATTTAAAAAAAAAAAAAAAAACCTAAAGCAAAAGCTGAACTATTCTCCGGGAGACAGACAATAGACGCGTCTTCAGCTGCTGAGGACTGAAAGACTGAGGTTCGGCCAGCAGAGGGAGCCAGATACTGTTTCAGTAAAACTTCAGTTTTTCAGTCCTCAGCTGCTAGAGAAGGTTGACAACCCTCACTTGCCTGGACTGGCCCGGAGAGACGATGAGGAAGATGGTACTGGAAAACCATGGGAGGAAATAAGTGAACCAAGGGACTGAGTGTAGAGAGAGAAAAGGAGATGTCCCAAGACAGAGCCCTGAGGTATACCAACTGAAAGCAGGATGGTGGTAGAGGAGGAACCACGAACATATATATTAAAAGTGTGATGGGAGAGATAAGAAAACAACCAGGATAGACCAGAGCACCTAAATCCAAGCGAGGACAGGGTATTCGAGGAGAAGGTGGTGATCAACATTGTCAAAGGCAGCAGAAAGATCAAGAAGGATGAAAATCGAGTAGAGACCTTTGGATTTGGCAAGGAATAAGCCACTGAAACCTGTTGGCAAGAGCTGTTTCTGTGGAATGTAGAGAACGAAAGCCAGATTGCAGGGTCCAGATCATCTTGAGAGGAAAGTAAGTCAAGACCGTGGCAGTGAACCGCTCGTTCAAGTAGTTTTGAAGCAAAGGGGAGGAGAGAGAGAGTTCAATAACTGGAAGGACAGATAGGATCTAGTGAAGGCTTTTTGAGGAGAAGTATAACCACAGTATGTTTGAAGGCCACAGGAACAGTTACTGTGGAAAACAATAGGTTAAGGATATGACAGATGGAAGGGATGTTGGTGGAAGAGAAAGAGCTTAGTAGATGGGTGGGGATGGGATCAGAGAAGCAGGTAGTCAGTTTGGAGGAGAAGAGATTTGCAGTTTCCTCCTCAGTGATTTCAGAAAAGGAAGAAAGTGTGACCGAAGGTGAGGGAAGGATTTGGAATTTTAGAGGGGAAGATGAGGTGGAGGTGACCCTGCAGAAAATTCAAGGCTTATCTTCTGGACTTTGTCATGGAAATAGTCAGCCAAGGCTTGGGCAGAAAATCAAGGCATGATTGGGGGAGGAGGTACCTTGAGGAAAGAGATGAGTGTAGCAAAGAGACAGTGAGGGTCAGAAACAAGAAAGTTAGTCAGATGGACATAGTACTCTTGCTTGGCGGGAGCTATAGCTGACTGGAAAGCACAGTTACTTACCTGTAACAGGTGATCTCTGGGAACAGCAGGAATAAGTCTTCACATATGGGTACGTCAGTACTGACGGAGTCTATGCGGGAATGCTCCCCAGCGTCCAATCAGAATGCTTTTGGAAGCATCCCAACACGCCTGCGTGCTGCCTTCCTGCCTTTCCCAACTGCCTCTCCTCAGTTAAGTTTTAAAGCTGAGGCAAAGAGAGAGAGCAAGAAAGGGAAAGATAGAGATAGAGAAAATGCAACTCCTAGGGGAGGTGGGTGGGTTGTGAAGACTTATTCCTGCTGTTCCCAGAGATCACCTGTTACAGGTAAGTAACTGTGCTATCTCCAGGAACAAGCAGGAATGAGTCTTCACATATGGGGACTCCCAAGCTAAGATGCCTGGAGGAGTCCCAGCATGTTGCGAGTTTGAGAGCCATGCTATCTTACCGAACCCCCAGGCATTCCAGGGATGGAGGGTAGGAGTTGAGCTAAAAAGATGTGCTGTGGAACAGCTGGACCAAACAGGATGCCTAGATAGGCTCTGTGCAGGTGATATTTAGAGGTAAGATTGAAAATCAATAACCCAATATGGACCTCAACTGGTGGCGTTGTAGAAGGGTATATGGTGGTTCATGAAGATTTGTAAATATGAACCAACAGAATATCCCCAGGGGGTACCTCAATGAAAAAAAAGAGGTAAACAACTGTGCAAAAAACAGGCTGAGGTAGAACCATTAGGGTGAGAGGAACAATCCCAGTGGAACTGGGGTAGTTCAATGAGGTAGGACTTAGCGGAAAACGCGGAAGTCTCCATTGGATAAAACTGAAAACTCCTTTGACCTTAAGAGACCTAGTTCTTATAGGAGAGGGAGCTTGAAAGATCTCCATATCCGATAACAATAAGGATAGGAGTAATGAGGCATTGTAGCCGCTCATTTTCTAAAGATGCAGAAAAAAGTCCCTCGTAATGGAAAAGGAAGGTATGTGGAGGGCTTCAGGTGTACTCAAAACTGAAGGTCATGGTATAAAACTCCTGAACTACCACGGGAAGTGGTTGATCATAGAGAAGCCTAAGTATGCTGGGACAGCATGGAAAGGGATAGAGAGTATCTGTCGGTCCGTGGTGGAATATATATATTTGTGTATATATATATATATATATATATATATATATATATAGGCAGACAGGCAGAAGAGTATATGACATATACCTACACACTATCATATATGGTAATCCATATCTATGGAGATAGGTAAATACAGATAGAAACATCACATATGTGTGTATATATATATATATATAGGTATATGGGCATAGACATGCAGATGTCCATATACATGTAATATAGACATATATATATATATATGTATACATACCCATGTCCGCACATAGGGTATGTGGAGAACGATTTATCTAACAAGAAGGGAGGTACCTGCTTGAGTAGATATTCAGAGAATCCGTACCTCCTGGTTAAGGGTAGGAAGCACAGGGAGTTCTCTCATTGGCAAGAGAAGTCTAGAGTCCTCTTGCCATTGAAAAATCAGAAATGGAGATCTACCTGGAAAATGCAGAGGATGTTTTTAATCTGCAGACAGTGAGTCTGAATCCTTCCATAACTCCAGTAGGTAGCTGGAGAAAAAGATGCCATAAAAATACCATATTTACCCTCAATGAGGGTAAAAAGGGGTATGGTGCATTGCTATGCTCAACATGGATCACGCCATGAAGAAATGAGGATGGAAGGAAAACCAGACAGGGATGGTTTATACTGAAAGAGGGAAACCATCTCTGGTGAAGGGGTCCCCTGGAGATGTGGAGCAAACCAGGGAATTGGATAATTCTTTAGGTCTTCTCTTAATGAAAGGCCTATGACCTTTATTTAAGAAGAATCCAGTAAGAAGAATCATCCAGTAAGCCTGAAGAATCCAGCAAGCCTGACTGGGTAAAACCCTTCCTAAACATCTGACATTATGTGCTCTCTAATAAGGCCCCATAGTGTAGAGCTGCTCCCGTAGAGATGCAGAGAGCATGTTGCAGGTTAATTAGAAGAAAACCTGATGTTCAAGAGCCCGCAGGCAGCATGAATTACTCCGCCAAGCCCAAGGATTGGGAAGGCTAAGGAGAAAAGGTAAGGCCTGCAACAATAGCCAGAAAGCACAGTTACTTACCTGTAACAGGTGATCTCTGGGAACAACAGGAATAAGTCTTCACATATGGGTACGTCGGTACTGACGGAGCCTGCGCGGGAACGCTCCCCAGCTTCCCAAAAAGAAAAGCTTTTGGGAGCATCCCACAGCGCCTGCGCGCTGCCTTCCCGCCTTTCCTAACCGCCTCTACTCAGTTCGAGTTTTAAAGCTGAGACAAAGAGAGAAAGAGGAAAGGAAAGACAGATAGAGAGATACAACTCCTAGGGGAGGTGGGAGGGTTGGGAAGACTTATTCCTGCTGTTCCCAGAGATCACCTGTTACAGGTAAGTAACTGTGCTATCTCCAGGAACAAGCAGGAATGAGTCTTCACATATGGGGGACTCCCTAGCTAAGATGCCTGGGAGAACCCCAAGGATATGAAACCCTGGGAAGGGTTCTACCTCCTCCTATGGATCTCAGGCATCTATCCAGGGATGGAGGGTAGGAGTTGATTAAGAATGGAACAGGTGTTTGAGAACAGCCTGACCAAACAAGGCATCCCGGCGGGAGTCCTTGTCCAAGCAGTAATGGGCTGTGAAGGTATGAACCGAGGCCCAGGTGGCTGCTCGACAGATCTGGTCAATGGACACAGAATTTAGATGAGCCATAGAGGCTGCCATGGCCCTCACATTATGGGCTGTGACATGGCTCTCCAGAGAAAGGTTCTTACTCTGGTAGGCGAAAGAAATACACTGAGCAATCCAATTGGATAATGTCCTCTTAGGGACTGGAAGTCCCAAATGAGAGGGATCAAAAGCAACAAAGAGCTGGGAAGACTTTCTATGTTGCTGTGTTCTTTGTAAGTAAAAGGCAAGAGCCCTTTTACAATCCAGAGTATGAAGATTCTTCTCTGCACTTGATGCATGAGGAGCTGGAAAAAAGACAGGTAAATATACCTCTTGATTAAGATGAAAAGGTGAGACCACTTTAGGCATAAAGTGTGGATTGGTTCTAAGAACTACCTTATCATGATGGAACCTTGTATAAGGTGGATTAGCCACTAAGGCCTGCAGCTCACTGATGCGGCGAGCTGAGGTGACTGCAATGAGGAAAATAACCTTCCAGGAAAGAAATTTCAAGGAGGTGGTGGCTAAGGGTTCACAAGGAGGCTTCATAAGCTGACCAAGAACCAGATTTAAATCCCATGCCACCGGAGGAGGCCTAATGGGAGGTCTAGTTAAAGTTAGGCCTCTCATGAATCTTGCAATAACAGGATGAGAGGAAACAGGTTGTCCATTGATAGGCTTAAGGGATGCTGCAATAGCACTTAAATGGACCCTTAATGAATTAGTCTTAAGGCCTGCATCGGAAAGATGCAGGAGGTATTCCAATAGAGAATTCAAAGGTAGTGCTAGAGGGTCGAGACTCCTTTCAGCACACCAAATGGAAAATCTTTTCCATTTAAAAGCATAGGAACGTCTAGTGGAAGGTTTTCTGGAAGCATGGAGGATATCCTTCACTTGTTGAGAAAGATTCCAGCTTTGAAGGTCTAGGCCTTCAGTAACCAAGCTCTGAGGTGAAGGGACTTGGGGTTTGGGTGCCACAAAGTCCCCTCCTCCTGGGACAGAAGGTCTGGAGCAGCTCCCAAGTCCAGAGAGGGGGCTTGGGAGAGATGTAGAAGTAGAGGGTACCACACTTGGCGTGGCCAGCATGGAGCTATGAGGATCATAGATCCTTGATCCCTCTGGAGTTTGAACAGAGTCTTGGGAATCAAGGGAATGGGTGGAAAGGCATACAGGAAACCCTGACCCCAGTGAAGGAGGAAGGCATCCTTGGCCTGAACTCCCTGACACGGAATTCTGGAACAGAACCGGGGAAGTTTGGCATTCCACGGACTTGCAAAGAGGTCTATGTCTGGGGTTTCCCATTCTTGGAAGATTCTGAGTACCTGATCCATGTGCAGGGACCATTCGTGTGGGAGCAGAACTCGACTGAGTCTGTCTGCCCAAGAGTTTTGAATTCCTGGGAGGTATACTGCCAGGAGATGGATTTGATGCTTTCTGGCGAAGGCCCACAATCTTAAAGCTTCGTTGCAAAGCGACAGAGAGCCAGTTCCTCCTTGCTTGTTTATGCAAAACATGGCTACTTGATTGTCCGTATGAATGAGGACTGTCTTGTAGCTGAGCAGAGTATGAAAGACCTTGAGAGCTAGAAAGACTGCTCGAAGCTCCAAGAGATTGATATGAAGAAAGGTCTCCTGTGGGGACCAAGTGCCTTGGGTGGAGAGGTCTTGTAGATGAGCTCCCCAACCTATTTGGGAGGCATCTGTTGTGAGAGTTGCTTGGGGCAACAATTGTTGGAAGGGGGACCCCAGCAACAGATTTTGAGTGGACATCCACCACTGGAGAGACCAAAAGAGACGTTTGGAGGTTGCTATTTGGTCTGAGAGAGCTCCTGATGCTTGAGTCCACTGGGTGGACAAAGTCCATTGGGCTGCTCTCATATGTAGGCGAGCATAGGGTACCACATGCACTGTGGAAGCCATGTGACCTAGCAGTTGTAGCATCTCCCGGGCAGTTAAATGGCTCTTTGACTGAACCTGAGAGGCTAACTGCACTAGGCGTAGGCAACGGGCCTGAGGAAGATAGGCCCTTGCAGTGGTAGTATCTAGCCAGGCCCCTATGAACTCTAGGGACTGAGTAGGGGTGAGCTGGGACTTTGGGAGGTTTACCACAAGTCCCAGATACTGTAGAATGCGCCTTGTGCAGTCCAGGGAAGTCTGGGCCTCTGACTGAGATGGAGCTCAGATGAGCCAGTCGTCCAGGTATGGGAATACAAATATTCCCAGAGTGCATAGAAATGCAGCTACTGTTGCCATGCATTTGGTGAACACTCTTGGGGCAGAGGCCAGACCAAACGGAAGCACCCTGTATTGATAATGTTTTCCTTGGAAAAGAAAACTGAGGAATCTTCTGTGAGATGGATGAATGAGGACATGTGTGTACGCATCCTTGAGATCTAGAGAACAAAGCCAATCCTGACTTTGAAGGTATGGAAGGAGAGTGCCCAGAGAAAGCATATTGAACTTCTCCTTGCATAGAAATTTGTTCAATTCCCTGAGATCTAATATGGGTCTGTATCCCCGTCTTCTTTGGAATGAGAAAATAGGGGGAGTAAAACCCTGACCCTTGTTCAAGAAGGGGAACTTCTTCTATTGCCCCTTGGGCAAGAAGGGTAGCCACCTCTTGACCTAGAAGGTCGAGAAGAGAAGTGGGAGAATTGAAATGTCTCACCATGGTGTGGGGAGGAAGGTCTGAGAAATGAAGTTTGTAGCCCTCTCTTATGATGGAGAGGGTCCACTGCTCTGATGTAATCTGCTCCCATCTGGGAGCAAAATGAGCTAACCTTCCTGGAATGGTGAGAGGTTCTGGCTGTTTTAAAGCCAGAAAGGCTAAGTTCTCTAGCATCAAGTCAAAAACCCTGAGGAGGTTGGGCCTGCTGAGTTGCAGCAGCCCCTGTAGTCTTAGGCCTGGCCTGTTTAGGTTGCTGACGCTTAGTAGCAAAGCGACCTGTAGAGGATTGTTGGCCAGAAGTAGAAGGGAATCTGCCCTTTTTGAAAAAAGACTTCTTGAAGGGTTTTTTCTTGGCAGGAATGGAGGTTGACTTTGAAAGTCTATCCAGAGCAGAATTTTCTGCATCCATTTGAGTGGCTTTTATTTGCCATTCTTTGCCAAAGAGGTTTTCACCTGTACAGGGAAGATTTCCTAATCCATCTTGGACCCAGGGTTCTAAATCAGAAGCCTGGAGCCAAGCAATTTTGTGAGCAGCTATGGCAATGCCAGAAGCTCTGCTGGCACCTTCAAAGGAATCAAAGGCTGCCCTGTTGGAAAACTTTGAAATGTCTTGAGTATGCTTAATCCAAATGAGGAATTCATCCCTTTTATCTTCTGGTAGAAAAGGGAGGAAAGTGTGCAGTTTATCTGCAACCTCCTTTAGAAACATACCCATGTAAAGACTATAGGAGTTGATTCTGGCAATAAGCATACTGGCTTGGAAGATTTTCCTACCAATAGCATACAAGGGTCCTGCATTCTCTTCCTGGAGGAGCAGAAGAGTGTCTCTTTGTACTCTTTATCCTCTTCATAGCTGACTGCACCACAATGGAGTGATGAGGAAGCTGTGTTTTATGAAAACCAGGACAGGGAGGGACACGATACATAGTGTCCAATCTGCGAGAATGAGGAGAGATAGTGAGAGGAGTCTCCCATAAATCAATCATGTGTTCATAAAGAATCTCATGAATTGGTAAGGTGACTGCCTCTTTAGGAGCCTTAGAATAACCCAAAATATCTATTTTTTTTGCTCTAGGTTCTGATTCAGAGGATACTGAAATAGAAAGACCTTTAGCCACTTCTCTTTTGAAGTCTTGAAAGGACAAGTCCTCTGGAGGAGACATTCTTCTTTTTGGAGAAAAAGGCTCTTCAGGAAGGGTTATAGATACTTCAGCAGACTCCTCTGATGTATCAGAATCACCAGAGGAATCGAAGTACCATCTGTCAGGGTGCTCTTCTAACGCTCGGTACGCGTATCGAGCAGTATCGACATCGGGCGTCATCGGAACCGGATCGGTACCGATGAGCAGCCCTGGACAAGGAACCGCTGCAGTCGGTATCCTGGTCGATGCCGATGCAGCCGGTACCGGTATCGGCGCTGGCGCCGGTACCCGAGTCGATACCAACAACGGAGTTTGTTATGGTATCAACGGCGTCGCAGCTTGGATGAAGGCACTGATAGCCTGCTGCATGGACAGAACTTTCTGATCCATCGACGCCATGAATGCCTGGAACTCGGTACCGGAAGGTTGTGCCGGTACCCCAGAGCATTCTAACAGGTGATCGGTCGAGGCCGTGCCATCGATGTCAACCTGTATCCCCATAGATGGAGCTTTGGAAGCCGGAGCTTCCCGCCGGGGTTGTTTTGCCGGTGCAGGATCCTCGAGGGCAAGCCCGGAGGCATCTCGATGCTTAGAGGGAGATCTACTCTTCGAGGACCGGCTGGATTTATGTTTGGTTACCTGAGATCCATTGGGGGAAGAAGCAGCCCTGGAAGACGTCGATGCCACCGAAGCTGCATCAGCGGGAAACAGCACATGGCGCTTAGCTGCTCGGTTCTGTAAACCCCATTTAGACATCAGAGAGCAGGACGGACAATCCAAAATGGAGTGTTCAGGACCCAAACATTTAAGACACCATTCATGGGTGTCTGTAACAGAAATAGTACCGCTGCACTTAGTGCATTTCTTAAACCCGGAGGCTGGTTTTTCCATGAGGAAAAGTTCTTGTGAGGCCTAAGGCCCAAAAAGAAAAATACACTAAGTGAGGGAAAAAATATAGTTTTTGGGGTTTTTTTTAAAGAAAAGAAAGAAAAGATCGGCGGTACCGGTCTGGAGTCGGGGAAGTCAGACACGCGACCAAAGAAAGAAAATAAAATAAAGAACTTCTTCAGCGGTGACAGGGTTCGACCTGCTGGCTCCGTGGCAAAGAAGAACTGAGGAGAGGCGGTTAGGAAAGGCGGGAAGGCAGCACGCAGGCGCTGTGGGATGCTCCCAAAAGCTTTCCTTTTTGGGAAGCTGGGGAGCGTTCCCACGCAGGCTCCGTCGGTACCGACGTACCCATATGTGAAGACTCATTCCTGCTTGTTCCTGGAGATAAGGTCTGGGACTTAGTGGCAAGGCCAGAAACCATTAAAAATGGAGAACAAGCCCTGGCTGCTTGGACAGCAAGTCAGTGGTCTAAGCAGTAAGAGCCCCTGCAGTTCTAACTATTGAGAGGGCAGCAGAAAGGTCCCAAGGTTGGCAAAGAAATACAGACAGAAGTAGGAGAGGTAAGACTCCGCTACTGTCTGAGAAGTTGCCAGGAAGAACTAAGAATGCAAGGGGGAGACAACTCTGAAAGAAACTGTTAGGGGCTTAAGGAAAAGCCCTCAGTAAAGTGGTATCACTCTTACAGACCAAATGTCCTGGAAAGAGTGGCAGAGTTGAAAAAAGACTTATTGAGGAGGAAATCCTTAATAAGTAGTAAGAGAGATGCTGATATAGGAGAAAAGTCAAAGATAAGGGATAGTGACCTTATTGACAGCTGTTACTCCTATGTGCAGTTCCAAGGACGAGGAGTAACTGTAGTACCTGTAAAGCATAATCATCTCAAGAAGCCCATTGAGCTAATAGATAGGATGTGTCCTTAAGAGGGAAATATGTAAATTTTAGGATGGAACCGATGTAGATGCTTGTAGAGGTAAGAAGCAAACTACAGGATCTAAACCTCAAAAGGAAAAAGGATTCAGGGAAGAGTTTATCAGCAACCCTACGGCTGCTGGGTTTGCTGAACCCGTTGAGGTTGTGGTTTCCTGAGCCTGGCTGGGTGATTCCCCTGCCTAGAAACATGGATAAAACCTTCTCCCATTAGGGAAACAAAGCTTAGTAGTAGACTTTCTACAAACTGGGATAGAGGAAGGCGTAGACAAGCCTCTGAAAGCAATAGTGTCAGTAGTAAACTGAGCAGCCTGGAGTAAAGACTCCTTATTAAAGAGATTTTCTCCAGTGCAAGGAGCATTTCCCAGTGTATCTTGTACAGATTTGTCCAAGTCTGAAGCTTAGAGTCAGGCTCTACGTCGTGCTCCTATGGCTATAGCAGAAGTTCTGCTAACAGACTCAAAAGAGTCTAGGGAAGCACGAGTAAGGAACTTAGAAATATTTTGAGCATGATTGACTAGCATAGAAAAATCTGCTCTTTTAGGCTCTTGGAGGAAAGGGGTCAAAAGTAATAAATCTTTTGTGACCTCCTCAAGAGATAATCCCATATAGAAAATATATGAAAGGATTCTTGCTGAAAGCATGGATGCCTGGAAAGTTTGACGTCCAAAGGCATCTAAAGTCTTAGCCTCACGACCTGGCGGATAAGAAGAGTGCTTCTTAGTACTCTTAACACGCCTCATTGCTGATTCTACAACCAGAGAATGATGAGAGAGTTGAGGCTTTTGAAAACCTGGAGAAGGGGGCACCTGGTATAGAAGATCAGTTGCCCTAGAAGGTGGGGATACCATTAAAGGAGTTTGCCACATTCTAAATAGGAGATCCTGCAAGGTCTGATGCAAAGGAAACATAATGACTTCCTTTGTATTGCAGGGGATCTGTATAGGTTGTGGATCCCCTGGTGCAGGGACTTGACCAGGTATAGAAATGACAAGTAACTTTGCCATATCAAGCAGAAAAGCTTGAAAAGAAATCTCCCTGGAGGGGAGTCCTCGAGGAAGAGGAGGAAGAACTAGATCTGTTGAAGAACTAGCTCTAGCAGCCACCTGTTCATTCAGATTCTGTGGAATAGCAGATCTGGAGGAGTGGAGCATCGGATTATCTTTGAAAGATAGTTGTGGGTACCGATGAAACCCGGTACCACAACTTGTCGGTAGCAAGTCGTCCATGCTAGGGATAGATTCCAAACTAGGTATGGAAGGAAGTGAGCCAGCTAGCATGGGAGGTACCGACACCGATGCCGATACCGGTACCGAGATTGGTACCGTCGGTGACACCGATATATGAAGATCAGTCTGTAATGGCACTATCAGTACCGTGGTAACCGAATGTGGCAGACCTTGATCATCAGTGGAATGTCTACGGTACCATCTGAAGTCGGTACCGAGACGAGTCGGTACCCAGTCATCCAGACTAGAGATCGATTCTAGACTCGGTATCGAAAGAAGCGAGTCTATCGATGCATATCAGGAGGGTCCTGACGTGGATACCAGCATCGGTACCGGGACCGATGTGGGAAGATCAGTAGGTAGCGGCTCTAGCAGCACCGAAGATACCGAGAGCGCTCGACTGCGATCATCGGTGTGGAATGTTTCATCCAGCACCACCGGGCATGGCTCAGGCATGTTCACCGAGGTAAAAACCCCGGGAACAACCTGAAACCCCGTTAGTGCTTTGGAGAAAGAAGCCTCCCACCGGGGTTTTAAAGCCAAAATGTCCTCGGGGGCAAGCCGAAGGCATCTCTATGAAGGACATGAGATCTACCACCCGAGGACTGGCTAGTCTTTACAGACTTTTGTTTGGTTACCTGATCCTGCGAAAAAGAAGATGGAACTGGTACCCTCAGGAGTGAGGGGAATGGCGTATCGAGTTGAGCTCGATGCTGAAAACGTCTTGCAGAGATAGAAGTGCAGGAGGGACAGTCCAGCGGATTGTGTTCAGGTCCCAAACATGAAAGGCACCAATTATGGGTGTCTAAAAGTAATTTGGTAGTGCCACAGTTAAAACACTTTCTAGTGGCTAGAATTTCCATGAGGGAAATTGTAGAGGCCTAGCAGGCCAAAGCCTGTCAGGCACCAAATAGTAACAAATTTCCTACAGAAGGAAATATCTGTAAAAGAAAAGATGAAGAGAACACCGGCGGTACCGGTGCGTCGAGGGAAGGTAGACGCGACCACAGGAAAAAACAAAAAATAAAGGAAGAATTTTCTGTGGTGACAGGACGACGTCCTGCCAGCTCCGCAGAAAACGAAAACTGAGGAGAGGCAGTTGGGAAAGGCGGGAAGGCAGCACGCAGGCGTGTTGGGATGCTCCCAAAAGCATTCTGATTGGACGCTGGGGAGCGTTCCCGCGCAGACTCCGTCGGTACCGACGTACACATATGTGAAGACTCATTCCTGCTTGTTCCTGGAGATAGAGGATTAGCATGAATTTGAAATGTAGGCAGTCAGCAAGGGTACGTGATTTAAACTAAAGGCGCTCAGCTGAGTGAGCATAGGAACATAGGTAGCAGGTTGTCAAGAACAGCCACGGTTGAGGTATGGTACGCCTCATAGGACACACAGTATACAAACATGGGTAGCAAAGGAAGGATTGTTTATTTCTGAACAATTATGCGCCAATTATGAGCCAAGGCCCTTGACTCATAATTGGCCCTTGGCTCATAATTGTTCAGAAATAAACAATCCTTCCTTTGCTACCCACGTTTGTATACTGTGTGTCCTGTTTTGCACGTGGTTTTTGTGCTTTTTTGGTTGGACGGTACGCCTCATAGGCCATGGAATGGGAGGAACAAGTGCATCCAGAGCAAAGGACAATATAATTTTAGGAGGATATTGTCCCATCAACAAACTCAGATGACATAGTGGAGGTGATAAGACGCCAATGGAGAGAGCTGAAGGGTCGACAGTGTGAAGATACCTAAACATGTTGGTGGAGATAGGGCGAGACCAAGATGGGGGGTGGTTAAGGGTGAAGGTTAGCAGGTAATGGTCAGATAAGAGCAGAACTGAGGTGGAGAAGCTGAAGGATGAGCAGTTGGAGGAGAAGACAAGGTCAAGGCAGCAGCCATGCTGGTGAGTAGAAGCAATGACCTTTCTCCAAGCCATCCTGAAGGCAGGCAAGCACAACTGGAGATTGAATGAGGTAGTTAGGAAAAGGCACATTAAGGCATAAGGGTAATCAACATGAATGATAAAATCCCCAAGAATAAGCCCTAGATATAAATGTACTTATAACATTTGTCAGCCTAGGTAAAATTCAACATTGTAAAACAAAACTAATAAATATGTTCAACCTGACTGATCTTCTCCATGTGTGCTACCAGCAGAGGGAAGCGATGAGCCAAAGCAGAGTCATTCTCAGTGCTGATTTGTTTAACCAAGGAGCGTAGGAGTACCTCCCCATCATATGCAATGGGAAAAATAGAGGTTAGTTTCACGGAGGTGTGGCACAGAGCTGACATAACTGCTGCCAGAAGTCGGCTGCTTGAGGTCTTGAAATTTGCCTCCTGAATGTCCTATAGAAAGAAACGTCTTTTAGCACATTATTTCTTCCCACAACAGAGGTAAAAAGTAAATTTATCATGTTATCAGACTATGAAACAAACTGAAGATAACCTGCATAGCTACCACATTCTACATCTGTATGACTGCACACACAACATTTGATTTTGTTTTCGGAGATATAAAGCTGCCTTTATGATTATACAAATAGTTTCACCAAAGTAATAGCTAAAATAGAAAATTGGAAGGTGACATTTTACATACCAGATAATGTCCTCTCCTTGAGTCCTTTAGACCAGTGCAGACAAGCGAGTTGTGTTCCCCTACAAGCAGGCTTCTTATGACATCACCAACCTGAGCCACTAGTGGCATATTCAGTATTCGTACCAAGGCATATGGTAAGGAATCTCTGACCTCACACCACCTCAGCAAAACCACCACTCAACAGAACAAGCAGCATGACTATGTACAGGAACAGCTTCAACAGAAGGCTTGTCAGAAGGTTATGATCCAACAAGGCCAAGCCCAATTAGAGTACAGCAGACCAATACAGGTTTCAGGAGCAGGTCCTGGATTGGACTTACAGGACTCAAGGAAAGCGTAGTTACTCACCTGTAACAGGTGATCTCCGGGAACAGCAGGAATTTAGTCTTCACATATGGGTAGGAACGCTTTTGGGAGCATCCCACAGCGCATGAGTGCTGCCTTCCCGCCTCTGTACCCCTCTCACTTCAGTTGAGTTTATAGCTGAAACCAAAGGAGAGAAGTAGAGAAAGAGATAGAGACAACTCCTAGGGGAGGTGGGTGGACTGTGAAGAGTAAATTCCTGCTGTTCCCGGAGATCACCTGTTACAGGTGAGTAACTACGCTATCTCCAGGAACAAGCAGGAATGTAGTCTTCACATATGGGGACTCCCCAGCTAAAAGATACCAAGGGATGACCCCAGCAAGCTGCGAACCCAGGTGAGATGGGTCATGCTTCCTCCCATGGACATCTGGCATCCAACCCGTGAATGGTGGGTAGGAGTTGTATTAAGTATGGAAGAGATGCTGGCGAACAGCCTGGCCAAACAAGGCATCTTGATGGGAGTCCTTGTCTAAGCACTAGTGGGCTGTGAAGGTGTGTACCAAAGCCCGAGTGGCTGCACTGCAGATGTCATCAATAGACACAGAACGAAGGTTAGCCATTGAGGCTGCCATTACTCTTACATTGTGAGCGGGACATGGCCCTCAAGAGAAAGTCCTTTACTGTGATAAGTATAGGATATGCAATCTGCAATCCAATTTGACAGAGTTATTTTGGAAACTGGAAGTCCCAAATGACTAGAGTCAAAAGCCACAAAACGTTGAGAAGATTTTCTATGTGGTTTAGTTCTTTGGAGATAAAAGGCTAAGGCTCTTTTACAATCCAAAGTGTGAAGATTCCTTTCCGCACTAGAGGCATTAGGCCTAGGGAAGAATATAGGAAGATAAACCAACTGGTTTAAATGAAAAGGCGAAACCACCTTTGGCATAAAGTGAGGATGAGTCCTGAGGACTACCTTATCATGGTGGAACCTTGTATAAGGAGGGTCAGCTACTAACGCCTGTAGTTCACTAATGCGTCTTGCAGAAGTGTTGGCAATTAGGAAAATGACTTTCCATGAAAGAAACGTTAGGTCTGAAGTGGCTAAAGGTTCAAAGGAAGGTTTCATAAGCTGACCAAGAACAAGATTCAGATACCATGCCACCAGTGGTGGTTTAATGGGAGGTTTTGTTAAGAGTAGACCTCTCATAAATCTTGATACAAGTGGATGAGAGGAAATAGGTTGTCCATCGAAAGGTTTATGAAAAGCAGCAATAGCACTAAGATGGACTCTCACTGAATTGATCTTCAGACCAGAAGTTGATAATTGGAGGAGATACTCTAGTAGCAACTCTACAGGCATCAAAAGGGGGTTAAGTCCCTTTTGTGAACACCAGACAGAGAACCTTTTCCACTTAAAAGCATAGGAACGTCTTGTGGAAGGTTTTCTGGAAGCCAGAAGAATATCCTTTACTTGTTGAGAAAGGTCAATATCCTAGAATTCTAGGCTTTCAGTAACCAGGCCCTGAGATGTAGGGACTGGGGACTGGGATGCAGTAAGCATCCGTCCTCCTGAGACAGAAGATCTGGAGCATTCCCCAATTCCAGGGGAGTGATTTGAGAAAGACGCAGAAGGAGAGGATAACACGTTTGTCATAGCCAACATGGAGCTGAGTATCATACGACCTCTGTCTCTCTGAAGTTTGAAATAAGTTTTGGGAATGAGGGGAATGGGTGGGAAAGCATACTGGAAGTCCTGACCCCAGAGGAATAGGAAAGCATCTCTTGCCTGACAGTTGTGAGCTGGGATTCTGGAACAGAATCAGGGAAGTTTGGCATTCTGTGGACTTGCAAAGAGGTCTATATCTGGTGCGCCCCAGATTTGAAACACTCGAGCAAGCTGGTCTGAGTGGAGGGACCACTCGTGTGGCAGCAGTATTTGATTGAGTCTGTCTGCCCTTAAGTTTTGAATGCTCGGCAGGTATACCTTAAACAGCTGAATTTGCAACTCTTTGGTGAGGGCCCATAGCCGCAAAGCTTCGTTGCATAGCAACAGAGAGCCTGTTCTGCCTTGCTTGTTCACATAGAACATAGCTACCTGATTGTCGGTTTGGACCAGAACTGTCTTTTTGCTCAGATAGGCTTGAAAGACTTGAATAGCATTGAAGATGGCTCTTAGCTCTAGGAGATTTATGTGAAGGGAAACCTCCTGTGGGGTCCAGAGACCCTGAGTGAACAGATTGTGTAAGTGGGCCCCCCAACCCATCTTGGACGCATCTGTTGTTAGGGTGGCCTGGTATAGAGGCTGCTGGAAAGGAGAGCCTACAAGGAGGTTTTCCAGAGATTGCCACCATTGCAGGGACGAAGTCAGACGTATGGTGTTTCTGATCTTGTCCATTAGCTGACCCGAGGCCTGTGACCATTGAGAGGATAGGGTCCACTGGGCTGATCGCATGTGGAGGCGAGCATAGGGAACCACATGGACAGTGGATGCCATACGTCCCATAAGTTAAAGCATCTCTCGAGCAGTAAGGAACACCTTCATAGATGCTTGAGATCCTAGTTGTATTATCTTTAGACAGCGTGGCTGTAGCAGGAAAGCCTTCGACTGCCGTGTGTCTAGACGAGTCCCTATGAATTCGAGAGACAGAGGGGGTGAGATGAGATTTTGGGAGGTTTATGACCAGACCCAAGTATTGAAGAATGCTCATTGCTTGAGAAAGAGCGAAGCTGGCCTCTGGAGCTGTTGATTCTTGAATGAGCCAATCGTCCAAGTAAGGGAAGACGAATATTCCCAGAGTCCTCATAAATGCTGCTACCACTGCCATGCATTCTGTGAAGACTCTTGGAGCAGAGGCCAGTCCGAAAGGAAGAACCTTCCTTGGACGAGGAATCGAAGCAACTTCCTGTGATCTGAATAGATGAGAATATGCGTGTACGCATCTCTTAGATCTAGAGAACATAGCCAATCCTGACTTTGAAGGTATGGAAGGAGTGTCCCGAGGGAGATCATTTTGAACTTTTCTCGGAACAAATATTTGTTTAATTATCTGAGGTCTAGGCTATATAGGCCTGTGTCCCCCTGTCTTCTTTGGAATAAGAAAATAGGGGGAGTAAAGAGTAGTTACTCACCTGTAACAGGTGTTCTCCAGGAGCAGCAGGAATCAGTCCTCACATATGGGTGACGTTGGCACCGACGGAGCCCCCGTGCGGAGCATTTCCCCAGCTTTCAAAGAAAGCCTTTGGGAATTGCAGCACGCATGTGCGGTCCCCTTCCCGCCCAAGGGTGCCATCTTGCTCAGTCTGATGACATAGCTAAATGACAGCACAAATATCAAAAATAAATCATATGACTGCAACTCCAAGGGGAGGAGGGAGGGTTGTGAGGACTGATTCCTGCTGCTCCTGGAGAACACCTGTTACAGGTGAGTAACTACTCTTTCTCCAGGACCAAGCAGAAAGTCAGTCCTCACATATGGGACTCCCCAACTTAAGGCTACCGGAGACCCCAAGCCGAAAAAATGACCTCCCTCTAGAGCATCAGAACGTAAGGAAGGAATCTTCTCTGAGAACGCCCCCGACCGGTAGCCTAGCAGAGGTAAGAGCTACCAGAAACGTTTTCCAGGGGAGAAAACGGAGAGGACAGGTAGCCATAGGTTCAAATGGCGGACAAGTAATCCGCTGTAAGACCACATTTAAATCCCACTCAGGGGCCGGTGGGCGTAGAGGAGGCTTAAGCAGGAGGCGGCCTCTGAGGAAACGAATCACCAAAGGGTGGTTGGAAAGAGGCCTCCCGTCCACCGGCGAGTGGTGCACTGAGAGCGCACTGAGGTGAACTCTGACAGAACTGGACTTAAGGCCTAGATTGGAGAGGTAAAGCAAATATTGCAATACTACCGCTACCAAGCACGAGAAGGGATTCTCGCTGTGCTGAACACACCATGCAGAGAATCTACGCCACTTAAGAGCGTAGGATTTCCGGGTGGATTGCCTTCTAGAGGCTAAGACTACGTCTTCCACCTCTCTAGGCAGTAGTAGGGGAGCCAGAACTACCCTTTCAGCAGCCAGGCCATCAGATGAAGGGACTGGAGGTTGGGGTGTAAGAGAGATCCCTGTTCTTGAGACAGGAGATCGTGTTGAATCCCCAGAGGAATAGGAGTGTCCACCGCCAGTTGCAGCAGAAGAGGGAACCACGGTTGCCTCGGCCACCTGGGGGCTATCAGAATCATGGAGGCCCCGTCCTTGAGTACTTTGAACAGTGTTCTGTACACTAGTGGCGTGGGAGGAAACGCATACAGTAGGCCTTTGGACCACGGGAGCAGAAACGCATCCGCTGCTACTCTGAGAGGATGCGGTTGTCTGGAACAGAATCTCGGGAGTTGCCGGTTCAGAGGACTGGCGAAAAGATCCATGGTGGGGAGGCCCTACCTCAGAAAGATCTGCTGAACCACCAATGGATTCAATCTCCATTCGTGTGGTTGCAGGATCCTGCTCAGTCTGTCCGCCAGGTAATTGTCTTGACCTGGGAGGTAGACTGCCTTGAGGAGGATTCCGTGATTGACAGCCCAGGAGCACAGCCGTTGTGCTTCCTGACATAGAAGGAAGGAGCCTGTGCTGCCCTGCTTGTTCACGTAAAACATGGCAACTTGATTGTCCGTCTGGACCAGTACAGTCTGGTGAGAGGTGAGATGGGAGAAGGCCCGCAGAGCTAAGCGTATCGCCCGCAGCTCCAGGAAATTTATCTGCTGTGCAGCCTCCCAAGGGGTCCAGAGACCCTGAGTACATGCCTCTTGGCAATGCGCTCCCCAACCTTGAAGAGAAGCATCGGTTGTCAGCACTTGAGAGTGCGGAGGGGTTTGAAAACACACTCCGAGCACCAGATTCGGAAGATGAAGCCACCATTGCAGAGAGGAGGCAAGCAGTGTGGATATGCTTACTGAGTCTGCAAGGCTCCCTGTGGCCTGATGCCACTGAGTTCGAAGACTCCACTGAGCAGGCTGCATCTGCAGGTGGGCATTGGGGGTTACATGAACCGTGGAAGCCATATGGCCGAGAAGTCTCAGGAATTGCCTGGCGGAGACCAGGGAATTGCTGCAAAACTGCCTGGCTAGATCCATTAATCTGTGGACTCTGTCCACGGGCAGAAAAGCCTTCGCCTGAAGGGTGTCCAGCCTTGCTCCTATGAACTCCATGTTCTGGGACGGGAGCAAAGTGGACTTTGCGAAGTTTATGACAATCACCAAGTGCTGAAGCAGAGCCACAGTGCGAAGGGTGGCTTGACTGGCCTCCTGTGAAGACTGGCCCCTTATGAGCCAGTCGTCCAGGTATGGGAACACGAAAAGACCTTGAAGCCTTAAGTAGGCCGCCACCACCGCCAGGCACTTGGTGAACACCCTGGGGGCGGAGGTTAGGCCAAAGGGTAGTACTCTGTACTGATAGTGGTTTCCTCCCACAACAAATCTGAGATATTGTCTGTGGTCTGGATGAATAAGGATGTGAGTATAAGCATCCTTTAGATCTAAGGAGCATAGCCAATCTCCCTGCTGGAGGTAGGGCAGCAGGATTCCAAGGGTAAGCATCTTGAACTTTTCCCTCTCCAGGAACTTGTTGAGGTTTCGCAAGTCTAGGATGGGTCTGAGGCCTCCTGTTCTTTTTGGTACCAGAAAGTACCTGGAATAAAAGCCGTGACCTCTCAGGTGGTGGGGAACCGGTTCCACAGCCTGTTCCTTTAGCAGACTTGTCAACTCCTGTAGGAGTAGGTCCCTGTGCAGAGGGGGTCTTGGAGGCTCCCCTGGAAAAAAGGAGGGAGGTACCTGGTGAAAATGAAGAAGATAGCCCTTTTGGATTATATGGAGCACCCAGGTATCTGATGTGACGGCTGAACACCTGTGGGCAAAAAGGGCCAGCCGGCCTCCTGTGCTGATGTGAGCCAGCTGAGGAGGAGAGGCTATGCTTTCTGAGTCAAAAGCCCCCGCCCTGCAGTGCAGGAGCCAGTGTTGGTGGCTTGGGGGCCTTCTGCCTACGGGGCCCATGACCCTGCCCCTTGGCCTGCTGACCCTGTTGGGGAGCTGCAGAGGCCTGATAATGAGGGTATTGTTTATAGGCAGATGTCTTCCTCGGGTAAAAGGTCTTTTTTCCCGAGCCCTTCTTCTATTGAGAAGGGGCAGAGGTTTTTCTGGACAGCCTAGTCCTGGGTCAGAGTCTCGGTCTCGAGTTCAACAGCCTTTTCAGCCATGGGTTTGCCAAAAAGGTTTTCACCTCGGCAGGGGACATCGACCAACTTGTCCTGTACCCATGGCTCGAGGTCCGATGACTGTAGCCAAGCCTGTCGGCGGGCACCGATGCCGGCCCCGGCTACTCGGGCCGAAGCCTCGAAGCCATCGTAGGCTACTCGAGAGATAAACTTCGAGCACTCTCGAATACCAGTGGACAAGGCCTGGAACTGCTGCAAAGGTTCCTCGGAGAGACCAGCAGAGAACCCGGCAATCTCCTTTGCCAGGTCTCGAAGGTACATGCCCATGTAGAGCTGGTATGTCTGGACACAGCAAGCAAGTATAGAGCCCTGGAAGCACTTCTTACCGAGGGCATCCAGGTTGAGGGCATTCAGGTTCCGGGCCTCCCGGCCGGAAGGCACCAAGGAGTGCATCTTCTGACTTTTCAGTCGATGCATGACCGATTCCACAACCATGGAGTGGTGCGGTAATTGTGCCTTTTGGAACCCGGGGCTCTTGCGGACTCGATAGATGGAATCGACCCGCTTGCTTAACACCGGCGTCGAGGCCGGGGTCTCCCACATGCAGAAGAGCAGCCGCTCCAGCATCGGAGGAACCATAACAGTAAAGGCCTCCTTCGGGGGAGAGTCATACTGGAGGGCCTCGAGCTCCTCGGCTCGAGGCTCCTCCTCGGGATCCGCGGGGAATGCCAAGGCCTTGGCCATATCCCGCACGAAGTCCGAGAATCGGGTATCCTCCGGTGGGGATCGTCTCCGAGGTTCGGACTCCGGTGAGTCCGATGGGACACACAGAGTCCGAAAGGTGTCGGGTGACTCTTCATCCTCAGTCTCCCAGCCCGACTCCTCGGAGGAGGAATCGAGCAGTTCCGGTCGGGCAGGCACCGATGCCCTCCGCCCCGACGCCGAGGGAACCGGCGTCGATGACCTCGGTCCCGAACGGGAGGCCGAGGGAGACCTTGGCCGAGGATAGACTCGAGCTCGCATGGACTCTAGGATCGGCTCGGCCTCCTGGGTCGACTTGGATGTCGATGTCCCGGTGGTCGGGGCAGATGCACCAGTCAAACCGGCGATCAGTGCCCGCTGCTGCTCCATGAAGGCAGCCAAGCTGCTCTCCAAGGCCGTCAACCTGAGTCCGAGCTCAGGAGACTCAGCAGCCCCCGACTCAGGCCCCGACGGCGGCTCCCTTGGAGGAGAGTCCACGAGGACTACAGTACTCACGTGCCCAGGAGACTCCATCTCAAGACAAGGTTGTTTGGCAGGCCTCTCCGACTCCGAAGACCCGGGACGGCGGTCGGGGCTATGCGACCTGGCCCTCGAGGAACCAGATGCGTCCACCGACGACGCCCTCGCGGGTTTTTTCTTCCTGCGCTGCTCCCGCGAAGGAGACCCCGCTCAGAGGAACCCCGACGCTGCTCGGGGCCGGAGTCCCGAGACGTCGAGGCCTCTGACGAGGTCCGGGCCCGTCCAGACGCGGAGTCAGAGAAGATTCTTTCCTTTTGGTGCTGCTGACTCAACGCCTTCGAGGACATTTTGCCACACGGACCACAGATCATCGGGTCATGATCGGGTCCGAGGCAGCGGTCATGTGTGTCGGTAAGAGACATAAGTTTCTTACACCGATCACACTTTTTAAACCCGCTGGCAGCCATCGGGGGAAAAAGGGCCTCTGCGAGGTCGAAAGACAGGGCTGCCAGTGAAAAAGAAAAATGGCGCGAACGCTAGTCACGAAGGACAAAAACCGAAAAAAGAGAGAGTGGGCTCGATACCGGCGTATCGTGCCCAGGCGGGAAAAGGATCCGGCGTCGAACCAAAGGAAGACAAAAAACAGGGTAATCAACTTTTTCCTCGGCGAAAAACGAACTACATCCGTCGGGCTCCGTGGAAAAAAGATGACTGAGCAAGATGGCACCCTTGGGCGGGAAGGGGACCGCGCATGCGCGCTGCAATTCCCAAAGGCTTTCTTTGAAAGCTGGGGAAATGCTCCGCACGGGGGCTCCGTCGGCGCCGACGTCACCCATATGTGAAGACTGACTTCCTGCTTGGTCCTGGAGAAAACCCCGAATCCTGTTGGGATATGGGTACTACTTCGATTGCTCCTTGAGCAAGAAGTGATGTGACCTCCTGCCACAAGAGGTTGGTGGCAGGGGCTTGAGAATTGAACTGTTTTATTATTGCAGGTGGGGGCAAGTTGAGAAAATGAAGCTTGCACCCCAGTCGTACAATGGACAGAGTCCAGTTTTCTGATGTTATCTGTTGCCATCTTTTGGCAAAACAGCATAATCTTCCTGGAATGGTTAAAGGTTCTGGACCTTTCAGGGGCAGAATGACTAAGTTCTCTAGGTAGAAGTCAAAGACCATGAGGGGGCTGGGTCTGTTGGGCCGGTTGAGCTTGCGGCTTTCTTTGCTGTCTGTTCTGTTGTTGCCCCTTCTGGGGAACATGAAGCGGACAGTGGCTTTGATGGGTGTAAGATAGGTAAGGCTTCTTTTTCTTGCTGAAAAAGGTTTTTTTGAATGTTTTCTTCTTTGCTGGGTTGGCTGTAGACTTTGATACTCTATTCAATGTAGTATTTTCAGATTCAAGCTGATTAGCCTTGTCCTGCCAGTCTTTGCCAAAGAGATTTTCTCCTGTACAAGGAATGTTTCCCAGCTTTTTTGCACCCACTGTTCTAAGTCTGATGCTTGAAGCCAAGCAATACGACATGCTCCTATGGATATAGCAGAGGTTCTGCTAATACATTCAAAGCAATCAAAGGTAGCACGGTTCATGAATTTAGAGACATTCTGGGCATGCTTGACCAGAATAAGGTAGTCTGCTCTTTTTTTCCTCAGAGACACAAGGGCTAATAAGCTCTAAGTCTTTTGTGACTTCTTCCAGGAACATTCCCATATAAAGGATATAGGAACTGATCCTGGCTGATAGCATGCAGGATTGAAAGCATCGATGCCCAAAGGCATCGAGTGTCCTGAATTCCCGGCCTGGAGGATTAGAAGAATGTGTTTTAGCACTCTTGATTCTTTGCATGGCCGATTCCACTACCATTGAATGGTGTGGTAACTGAGTTTTTTGAAAACCAGGACAACTTGGCACTCGGTACACAGTGTCAAGCAATCGGGAATGTGAAGATATCGTTAAAGGAGTTTCCCAAATTCTCAACATCAGACCATGTAAGATCTTGTGAATGGAAAGCATAGCTGCCTCCTTGGGAGCCATAGGGTATTGTAGAATTCTTAATTCTTCTGCCCTAGGTCCCTTTTCTGGAATCACAGTGATTGCAAGGCCTTTTGCTAAATCATGTATGAAATCCTGGAAGGACATATCTTCTGGAGGAGACATCTTGCGTTGAGGAGAAGGAGTTGAATCCTCTAGTAGGTTCGCTCTGGTACCGGTAGAATCATCAGAGTCATCGGAATCGGAAGACTCAAAGGCACTCTGTACTGGCTTCCGTAATGCATGGTATCGGTACCACTCGAAGTCGGTACCGAAATGCCTCGGTTCCTGATCCCCGATACCCGAGATAGATTCAAGGCTTGGCATGGGGGGAAGCAGTCCTGTCGAAGCAGGTACTGTTGGTACTAATACCTGTTGAACCGTCTGTAGCGGTCTTAGCAGTACCGAAGCTGCTAAGAGGGACGCTAGACTGCGTTCAATAGCAAGGATTCTTTTATCCATTGCTCCTGCCAATGCCTGGGTGTCGGTACCAGTGGAAGCGGCTACAACCCCAGAACATGGCACCAGTAGTTCTGCAAAGGTGAAAGCCTCTAGAACATCCTGGACCCCTGTTAATGCTTTGGAGCCCAAAGACTCCCGCCGGAGTTGTTTTGCCGGTGAACTATCCTCGAGGGCAACGCCGGTGGCATCTCGATACTTTGAAGGAGATTTACCCTTCGAGGACCAACCAGTCTTAGAAGACTTAAGTTTAGTTACCTGAGATCCATGGGAGGAAGATGAAACCCTGGAGGACGTCGATGCAAGTGACATCGTATCCGTGGCAAAAAGGGTACCGAGTTTTGCAGCTCTATTCTGCAGGCCCCTTTGGGTCATCCTTGTGCAGGAGCGACACTCAATGTTCAGGACCTAAACATTTTAGACACCAATCATGGGTGTCGGTGACGGAAATGGTACCGCCATACTTTGAGCATTTTTTGAAGCCATTAGCTGGTTTCTCCATGCCTGAAGAAAAGTGGGCCTAGTGCCCAAAATGGCACCTAGCACCAGAAACAGGGGAAAGACCCCTGAAGAAAATATAAGGGTTTTTTTTTTTGTTTTGTTTTTTTAAAGAAGGAAGAACCACCGGCGGTACCGGTAGGCGTCGAATGAAGGCAGATGCGACCACAAAGAATAAAAGGAAATTTTCTGCGGTGACAGGGTACAAGTCCTGTCGGCTCCGTAGAAAACGAAGAACTGAAGTGAGAGAGGTACAGAGGCGGGAAGGCAGCACGCATGCACTGTGGGTTGCTCCCAAAAGCATGCCTATTGGACGCTGGGGAGCGTTCCCACGCGGGCTCCGTCAGTACAGACAATACCCATATGTGAAGACTACATTCCTGTTTGTTCCTGGAGATAGGACATTATCTGATAAGTAAAATGTCACCTTCCATATCATCCTGCCAGACCAATTCAGACAAGTGGGATGTACCAAAGCCATGCCTCCCATGGGTGGGAAGATGACAGGAACATTTAAGATCTCCGAGCCAAAGGTGGAGTTTGTCTCAGGTGGGCATCAAATCAGTAATGCTCGACAAAGGCAGAAAGTGATGCCCACACTGATGCCTGACAAATATCTGAGGGGGCTACCAAGTTGCATTCCACCCATGAGGATTCTTGTGCTCAAGTAGAATGAGCACACAAACTCTCCAGAACCAGCTGGTCTGCAACAGATATGCTGAGGCAATGGAATCCTTGATGCAGTGCTCCAAGGAAGACTTAGCTGCCACACCAATCTTATGTGGACTTGAAAACCGCACAAATAGATGGTTTGACTTGTGAAAGAAGTTAATAACCTTGAAGTATCAGAGGAGGACTCTCTGGACATCTACTAGGTAAAGGTATTTCTCCTTCCCATGGCACTGCTCCTTAGAAAAGGAAGGCAAAACAACCACTTGATTCATGTGGAAGGAAGATACCACTTTGGGCAAAAAGGAAGAAACAGGCCGAATGCACACAGCCTCCTCCAAGGAGTACATGTTAAGATCCCTGCATGATAACACCTGCAGCTCAGAAATACGTCTTGCCGAGCAAACTGCGACCAGGAAGATAGTCTTAAGAGTTAGATCTTTAAGCATAGCCCACTTCAAGGGCTCAGACATGAAGGCATGGAGCACCAGGCAGAGATCCCACAATGGAACGACTAAATGCAGGGGAGGACCCAACTGCCAAACACCCCCCCCCCCCACAGGAAATGGGAAACGTCCGGGTGCGGTGCTATGGACTGAACCGCTATCAATCCTCTGAAGCAGGATAAAGCTTCAACCTCAACTTTCACGGAGTTAATGGAAAGACCTTTTTCCAAGCCATCCTGAAGGCAGGCAAGCAGGGACAGCAAACCTGCTGTATCAGGTCTAGTCTGATGCACATGGCACCAAGCTCAAAAAGACACCAGACGTACACGAAGGCTAGTCTGGTAGAACCTCTTCTTGCCTTGAGAAGAGTGGAAACCACAGCAGCAGAATAGCCTTTACGCATTAAACAATGCTTCTCAAGAGTCAAGCTGTAAGCGAGAAAGGAACTGGGTCGTCCAGAAGGACCAGCTCTTGATGTAACAGCCCTTGGGATCGGGATAGTTGCAGAGGAGACTCCTGCAGTAGTCAAACCAGGTCCCCGAACCATGGCCTCCATGGATACTGTAGCGCTACCTGGACAATCCAACCTGAAAGCTGCTCTATGCATCGAAGCACACAGCCCACGAGCAACCACGGAGAAAATACATACAGCATGCAGTGCTCTAGCAAGCACTGAACTTGGGTGTCAATGCCCTCAGAGCCTGCTTCCTTGCAGCGACTGAAGAATTTGCATGCTTTGGCACCGAATCTGGTCATCATTAGGCCTATCTCAGGATGGCCCCAGAGGCACAGAATTTAATTAAACGCCCCTTGGCTTAACTCCCACTCATCAGGATCAAAGGAGTGGCCTTGAAGAAGTCTGCCTCCACGTTGCCTCTCTGGAGATATGTTGAGGTGATAGAGCTAGGAGATTCTTTTCTGCACAGGACAACAGGAAAGTCATCTCCAGGGCCACTCTGGCACTCCTCGTGCCCCCTTGCTGATCGATATACACCACCGCCATGGCATTGTCCAAGTACACCCAGACCATTCTGCCTTGACCAGGCTCCAGAAAGTGCAAAAGTACTAGGTGAATGGCCTTTGCTTTGAAATGGTCGATGGGCCATACCGCCTCCCAGTGGCTCCAACAGCCCTGAGCTTTTTGACAACTGCAATGGGCTCTCCCACCAAACAGGCTGGTATCCATTGACAGGAGAAGCCACGAATGATTGTACAGTGGCATGCCCTTCTTTGGATGTGGTGGCTGCTGCCATCACTGCCGGATGCACACAAGCTCCAGCTGGAGGAGGAGCCTGACCTCAAACTCCTGAGAACTTGGAGAACACAGAGTCAGCAAGGACCTTTGAAGTGGCCTCATATGGGCTCGCACCTACAGCATCATCTAGATTTCTGCAGCAATTAAGCCGAGAAGCTGTAGATGGCATTCTTTTCCTTTATCATTTTTGTAATTATATTTATAAACCACTTTGCTTCTATACAAGAAAAGCGGTATATTAAGCACCAATAAATGAAATCCTCCCAAACCCTGGGAGCCTGTTGAGATCGGAAGGCTGTCAGCTGGACCAACAACTTTTTCACACTCTCAAGTAGGAAGACTCTACCCACCCGAGTGTTAAAATGCACGCCAAGGGATTCCAGCAATTGGGAAGGTTCCAAATGACTCTTTCCTTAATTGATCACCTAGTCAAAACTCTCCAGGAAGTGCACCACACGGCTTGAAACTCAAGACACTTTGGACAGAGACCTGGCTCAGATGAGCTAATCATCCAGATATGGGTGAACACAGATCCCTTAGTACCTCAGTACAGCGGCTGCCACCACTATGACTTTCAAGAACGTCCTTGGCAGAGGTGGAAAGGCCAAAGGGAAAAGTGGTAAACTGAAAATGAGAGCCAAGCATGGTGAAACACAGAACACACTGCTGATCCTCTTGGATCAGGATGTGGAAATATGTTTTGGATAAACCCAAAGAAGAAAGAAATTCACCATGGCAGAACTGTAGTATGTGCAGGTCAGCATTGACCCCTTTAAAGTCAAGAATTGGTCAAAAGGAAGAGTCTTTCTATGGCACCACAAAGTAGATGCCCTGTTTGACAGTGGGAACTGGGACCACCATTTGCAGACACAGCAACCTGTCCAACGTGATCTGGACAGCAGTTCTCTTCGCTGCCGAACCACAAGGGGAGATGAAGTCATCTGGGATAGGATCTCTGCATTCCAGGAGATAGTCATGCTGAATGGTGTCCAGCATCCAGCAATCTCCAGTAAACTGGGCTCACTCCTGGTAGAAAAGCACAGCCTGCCTCCTACTGGAGGCATCCCAGAATGGGCCAAAATCTATCACTGCACTGAATGGAAGTTGGTACAACTGATGGAGGTAGAATCCCGGGGCCCATGAGCCCCATAAAAAGACACTGTGTCTGGGATCAAACCCCAAAGAGGAAAAGGAGGGATTTTTGGGTTGACATCTATGGACATCACAAGCCCCCTCCCCCCCAGGAGTCCAAGTAGCGTGAAAGATAAAAATAGGTGTATGCAAAGAACGACACCCCTGCATACTTCCCAGGCCCTTTTGGCCTATCTTCCAGGAGACAATCAGGCTTGGACTCACCCAAGTCCTTAACTAACTTCTCCAAGTCCATCTCAAATAGAAGCTTCCCTTTAAAGGCTAGCCGAGTAAGTAGGGCCTTGGAGGATGTGTCCATCACCCAGTGTCAAAGCTATATCCAATGCCACATCACCACAGAGAAGGCATCGTCCCTAGCTGCCAAGTGGATGAGATCATATATAGTATCCGACAGAAAGGCTGTGACAGACTCCAACAGGGGAGTAATATCCTCCGGGGCAAGGTACTGGATCCACTAAAGAAGGGCACAAGTCTTCAGGCCCGCAGACATAGCTAACTGGAGGATACCAGGCAGGAGAGCATGCACTAGGGCCGTGCGGGCCAGAGAGCACACACTAAGGCACCACAGGCATGACACTGCACACAGTGGACATGTACCAGGGAAAGCATGTAAACAGCAAGGTAAAGCACAGGAAGTGCAAACAGCACACGCCAGTAGTTGGGCAAGGCAGGAAACACCAACGCCGCAATGACAGATGCCCAACATCATCACATCCCTCAACACCAGCACTGCCCCAACAGATCCATGCCCCGTAACCTGGATCAAAGCAGCAAAAGAAGATCTGATCCAAATCATCCGCAAAATAGTCCTCAACTCACTTAGCACAGAAAGTATGCCTAGCATCGTAAAACTAGCCACAACACGCCCAATCCCCAAAAATTCCCCACTAAGTAAAACTGACCCTGCCTCCTACAGACCCATCTCAAGCCTCTCCTTCATAACAAAGATCATCGAAAAGGTGGTCCAGCATCAACTTCAGCAGCACATCAACATCCATGCCCCCCTGGACCCTAATCAACATGGCTTCCGACCAAACTATGGCATCGAAACTGACACACCTCTTCGACAAGCTGATCCAGATTATTGACAACACCAAAAAAGGTGTCCTCATGATCTTCATAGACATCTCCTCAGCATTTGACACTGTTAACCACACAACCCTGCTAGCAAGACTACAGGAAGTTGGCCTACATGGCACCACCTTGAACTGGTTTCACATCCTACCTCACTGACCGACAGCTCCAAGTCAAATGTGGCACAGATACCTCCCAGCCTACGAGAGCCACCCAGGGTGTCCCGCAAGGCTCATCACTCTGCCCTGCTATTTAACCTGTATATACAACCCATCTGCTCTAGCATCAAGAACCACAAGATACAATACACCAGCTACGCAGATGACATGATATTCACCCCCAAAAACTTGGACAGCCCAGACTACTCTAACCTAGCCAATTGTCTTCAGCAAATGACAAGCTGGCTCCTGGGAAACAACTTGTCCATAAACTATAACAAAACAGAAGCACTAAACACCAGAAACTCCACCTTCTCCCCCACACCCACCATTAAGCTGAACGATATCATAATACCAATAAAGCCCGAAGTGAAATACCCTGGAGTGATTCTTGACAAGGACCTGAACCTACAGTATCACATCGCCAGAACCACAAGGAACGCATACCTCAAAATGAGAACCATCAGGCGCCTCAAACCCATTCTCACAGGATAACTTCCGTACTGTCTGTCAAGCTCTCATCACTCCCACATTAGACTACTGCAACCCCATTTACCTTGGACTCTCAAAACAAGCACTACGGCCTTTAGAGATAGCCCAGAACACCGCTGCCCGCATAACAGCGCCTCGTGGCATGACCACATTACCCCCATCCTATACCACTTCCACTGGCTCCCAATCAGCTCCAGAATCCGATACAAGGTACTCCTAAACATATTCAAAATAAAACAGAACCTCTCAGCAAATTGCCTACAACCCCTCATCAAAGCTGACCAAGGCAACAGACCCAGAAGAAAGAAAACCTCAGACACCATCACCACCCCCAAAGAATTCGCCAGAACAAGACAAGACACCTCAAGAAGAGCACTATCCCTGGCAGCAAACACTCTATGGAACTTGCTCACTGGTGATTTGAGATCAACCGCAGACCTCAAGGACTTCAGAAAGCTGCTCAAAACAACACTCTTCACAGAACACTATAAGGATTTCACGTGAACCAGCTAACAGACTTCTCCATCTATGCATGACTCCCACACCCTCCCCCCTGCTACTTGTATATAGCCCCTGTTCATAGCTCACTATGTATATAGAGCTCACCAGCTAATCATTCATACTTCTCTCCCACACCACACATGTCAATGTATCCACTGCATGTTTATACCCTCCCACACTGCCTCTTGTTTTGATGTGCTAACCGCTTTGATTTAAAGATAAAGTGGTATATAAATCCTTTAAAATAAATAAATAAATGTCCCAGCCATGTACAATGCCAGGAGCCCCCACAGAAGTCATAAGACAGGCAGAGACTCAGTCTTGGTACTCACTCCTGGGGAGCCCTAAGACAGGGAAAACAATGCTAAGCTCAGTGCTACTCCCGTGTCGCTGGACCTGAAGTCAGATACTTCTGAAGAGCCTTCTTCAATCCTCAGGAGCGAGCAGAGGGAAGGAAGAAGGAGGGGACATGGAGAAGTGTGAAGTTGTGAAGAATCCTTTTCAAATTCCTTTTCCAATTATTTGGCTGCTTAACAGGTTATCATCAGAATAAGGACGCAGAGCTGAACCAATTCCCCTCCTCCAATGGCTTCCAAATGACACCGGTTTGAAAAGTGTTTAGTGGAGCCTTCCGTAGGTGGCCATTCATAAGCAAAAATCAATCTTTCCTTCTTCAAACTTCCCTTGTTTGCTCAGATATCACCAAGCTGAAAAACTTGCATCCATCATCTGCTGGAGACAGAGAATTACTGAATATGCCCTAGTGGCTCAGGCCAATAATGGCACAGTGATGTCATAAGTCGTCTCTGGAATGTTTCCTCTGTCTTCACATCTGCTGGTAGGGGAGCACAACCCACTTGTCTGGACTGGTCTAGCAGGATAATATGGAAACACTTCTTAAAAGTTCTGATTTACTTTGTATGTCGGAACCATGGTCTAGAATCTATGACTTTCAGCAGCTCCACATGTACATTGGAAAGAACCTCTAATGCTCAAAAATCGTCCTTCTGCAATTTACTCTGTGAAGATTTAGGATCAGTGCTTGACTGAAATTTTCTATTGGCAACTGAATTTATAAATGGCCAAACAGCAATAATATTTTGAAACCTGGATTCATTTTTATTGTATTTGAATATTTGAAAAAATTAGACAGACATGGAGAGAACAGAGCTGAAATCCATTTTCAAGGAAGCACAGAATATCCTGCAGATGTGCACGCTCTGCAGTACTGCATCAGGACAGAATAACTACATGAGTTTTGTAATCCTTATCAGCTGTTATTTTGTCATGAGGAGGACCTTACATAGTACCATAAAACCTATCACACAGTGTTACTGATGCTTTTTATACCTGATCCAAACAATTCAGTAGATCACAAAGGCAAGCCCACTGCAAAGCTGGCGTTGGGTAGAAAGAATGAAAGCAAGCAGTGAAAGTGTTGTGGCACTCTTGGAGAACAGCTTCAAGAAGTGTTAAAGGCTGACTCAAATATCCCTGGGGGTCGTTGTCCAGCTTCACCATACAGTGATCAACTCCTTCGGACAAAATTTTCCTCAGCAAGGTCCTTGTTTTCCCAATACATTCAGCTAACTTGCTGGATTCCTCCACAACAGCTTTAGTGGCAGCTACAACATTGCAGAAAAGGATTTTATAATTAAGCATGTTCACATTTATTTATTTATTTGCTGAAATGTCACATCTCTCTCATTGTTGGCATCTCATAAGAACATAAGAACATAAGATATGCCATACTGGGTCAGACCAAGGTCCATCAAGCCCAGTATTCTGTTTCCAACAGTGGCCAGTCTAGGTCATATGTACCTAGCAGTTTCCCCAAGGGACACAGGTTCCACAATGCTTGTATTGGTTCAAGCATTGATATCCTGGGTCCCTTCTTAATAATGGTTTATGGACCTTTCCTCCAGGAACTTGTCCAACCTTTTTAAAACCCAGCTACACTAACAGCCTTTACTACATCCTCCGGTAACAAATTACAGAGTTATAATACACGTTGAGTGAAAAAATATTTTCTTTTATTAGGATAAAATAGTTTACCCTCTAGCTTCATTGCATGTCCCCTAGTCTTTCTATATTCTGATAAGGTAAACAATCGATCTACGTTTACCCGTTCCACTCCGTTCATTAATTTATAGACTTCTATCATATCTCCCCTCAGCCGTCTCTTTTCCAGGTTAAAGAGCCCCAACCTTGTTAGCCTTTCTTCATAGGAGTAGCCTTCCATCCCCTTTACCATTTTGGTGGCTCTTCTCTGAACCTTTTCTAAAATCGCTATATCCTGGTCGCAGTTTTGATCAGGGTCTTTCCAGTATCAAGTTTTTCTTTTTACACCACACATTTTACTTTGTATGACACAAAACCTACGTGTTTTGACATTTCATTTGGATTCTGTGAGGAGCTGTTGCCTAACAACCCAATGAATATACTAAAAAGTAGTAGAAAAGGACTAGTTTGTTAAAAATTTGTATCCGCTATTTTTAATTTTTAATTTATTTTCTGTTTTCCTCCTTGCCTGGCTCTGGTCTTCCTGTTCATCTGTAACTTGTTTCAGTCCAAACCATACATAGAGCAATGACAGGGAGGAGAGGACAGAACATAATATGCATGCAGTCATTTAGCGCTGCTTTAAGATGTCCAACTACCTTGCTTTTCACATGGGTACAGCTTTCCCATCATATGTTCTTACATCACTACCTTTTATTGTTTCCAACCGAACTGATGTTGGGAATAAATATGAGACATCAAGAATGTCTACCCATTTGGGACCAAAATAATCCTCCAAAAATTAAACAAATAGGATAAACTTCAGTATGGGGGAAACAAGTTAAGAGACACAGAATCTGAAATGGAGTCAGATTGGAATAAGGGTTCCAGAGAAAAACTCCACCAAAAATTGGTCCAAAACATGTCTTTGGTAGAAGCAATTCCAACTCCAATAGCATAGAAACTGTTACACAAACACATCAGTTTGGGAATTGTTTCTTTCAAAAACTCTCTCTCTTCAATCCCAGACACATACACAAATATTGCCATCTAATAGGAACATCTACTGGTTGGATATATATTTTATTATTTTCCAAAAAGAATGTCCCACTCCTCTCCCTTCCAGGTCAAAGACACAGAAATAACAGGTATACATACACTCAAGCAATGTAGTTGGAAAGAATTCCGTAATTCTGAGGTTCTCAACCTTTCCAGTTGTGTGGACACCTTATTAACTTCCTAAAAGTTCAGGCACCCTTAGCTCATCTCCACCACTCTTCCAAGACCCTCTACCCTCAGCGCCAAGCCCATTTCCACTAGAACTCTATTGTTCCCTTCCTGTCTCCACCAGTCCAGTCTCATTTTCTCCCTCCAGCCAGCCTCCATTAATCTCAGTCTCTATCCCTCTCCCTAGCCAGTTCCCTCTAGCCACTCTCCTCTCCCAGCCAATACTCATCACCTACCTTTCTTTTCTCAAGTGTCTTGCAGACCTCCTGTAATGGTCTCACATAACCCAAGAGGTCCACAGACACATGCGTTGAGAACCACTGCTATAAGCCATGCTCACATGCTTCCCCACTTGTTTCTAGCTGCGTTTACAGTAAAACCAGAATGTATGTTCAAGTAAAGCATAGTTACTCACCTGTAACAGGTGATCTCCGGGAACAGCAGGAATTTAGTCCTCACAAATGGGTATCGTCGGTACCGACGGAGCCTGCGCGGGAATGCTCCCCAGCGTCCAATTAGAAAGCTTTTGGGAGCATCCCACAGCGCCTGCATGCTGCCTTCCCCCCTTTCCCAACTGCCTCTCTCCAGTTGAGTTTTAAAGCTGAGACAAAGAGAGAGAGAGAGGGAAAGGAAAGAGATAGAGATACAACTCTTAGGGGAGGTGGGTGGGTTGTGAGGATTAAATTCCTGCTGTTCCCGGAGATCACCTGTTACAGGTGAGTAACTATGCTATCTCCAGGAACAAGCAGGAATCTAGTCATCACATATGGGGACTCCCTAGCTTTAGGTGCCAGGGAGAAACCCCAGAAGTTGTGTGTCCCTGAAGAGGGTTCCACTTCCCCTCATGGATCTCTGGCATCCTACCAGGGATGGCGGGTAGGAGTTGATGAGTTATGGAACAGGTGTTGGAGAACAGCCTGACCAAACAAGGCATCCCGGCGGGAGTCCTTGTCCAAGCAGTAATGGGCTGTGAAGGTATGAACTGAGGCCCAAGTGGCTGCTCGACAGACGTCGTCGATAGACACAGAGTGCAGATGAGCCATTGAGGCTGCCATGGCTCTCACATTGTGAGCTGTGACATGGCCCTCCAGAGAAAGGTTCTTTACTCTGATAGGCGAAGGAAATACACTGAGCAATCCAGTTAGACAGTGTTCTCTTGGAAACTGGAAGTACCAAATGAGAAGGATCAAAAGCAACAAAGAGTTGAGAGGACTTTCTATGATGCTGTGTTCTTTGTAAGTAAAAGGCTAAAGCTCTTTTACAGTCCAAGGTATGAAGATTCCTCTTTGCATTTGATGCATGAGGCCTTGGAAAAAACACAGGTAGGTAGACCACTTGGTTTAGATGAAAATGCGAGACCACCTTTGGCATAAAGTGTGGATGAGTCCTAAGGACTACCTTGTCATGATGGAACCTTGTATAATGTAGATCAGCTACTAGCGCTTGCAACTCACTAATGCGGCGTGCTGATGTGATTGCAATGAGAAAGATAACCTTCCAAGAAAGGAATTTCAAGGAGGTAGTAGCTAAAGGTTCAAAGGGTGGCTTCATGAGCTGCCCAAGAACCAGGTTTAAGTCCCATGCCACCGGTGGTGGCCTAATGGGAGGCTTAGTTAGAAGAAGGCCTCTCATAAATCAAATCTTGCTATAAGAGGATGAGAGGAAATAGGTTGTCCATTTAGAGGCTTAAAGGAAGCTGCAATAGCACTCAAATGGACTCTTACTGAGTTAGTCTTAAGTCCTGCACTGGATAAATGGAGATACTCCAGCAATGATTCCAGAGGTATCGCAAGGGGGTTAAGACCCTTCTACGAACACCATATGGTAAACCTTTTCCACTTAAAAGCATAAGAGCGTCTTGTGGAAGGTTTCCTGGAAGCAAAAAGAATATCTTTTACTTGCTGAGGAAGATTAAGATCTTGGAATCTAGGCCTTCAGCAACCAAGCTCTGAGATGCAGAGACTGGGGATTGGGATGCCATAACATTCCGTCCTCCTGAGATAGGAGATCTGGAGCAGACCCTAACTCCAGGGAGGGAGCTTGAGAGAGATGTAGAAGCAGAGGGTACCACACTTGCTGTGGCCAATGTGGAGCTATGAGAATCATATGGCCCTCTGTCTCTCTGAAGCTTGAACAGGGTTTTGGGAATTAGGGGAATGGGTGGAAAGGCATACAGGAAGTCTTGACCCCAATGAAGGAGGAAAGCATCCCTGGCCTGAGCCTTCTGAGCCAGAATTCTGGAACAGAACCAGGGAAGTTTGGCATTCCACGGACTTGCAAAGAGGTCTATGTCCGGGGTTCCCCAAATTTGAAAAATCTTGGTTATCTGGTCTGCATGCAGAGACCATTCGTGTGGAAGCAGAACTCAACTGAGTCTGTCTGCCCAAGAGTTTTGTATGCCTGGAAGATTCATCTCCTGGCAGTGTATTTGATGCTCTCTGGCGAGGGCCCATAGTCGCAAAGCTTCGTTGCAAAGCGACAGAGAGCCTGTTCCCCCTTGCTTGTTCACATAGAACATGGCTACTTGACTGTCCGTATGAATGAGGACTGTCTTGCAGCTGATCATGGTATGGAACACTTGCAGAGCAAGGAAGATTGCTCTGAGCTCCAAGAGATTGATATGTAGATGAGTCTCCTGTGGAGACCAGGTGCCTTGGGTGGAGAGGTCTTGCAGATGAGCTCCCCAACCCATTGGAGAAGCATCCGTTGTGAGAGTTGCTTGGGGTAAGGGTTGTTGAAAAGGGGACCCCAGCAACAGGTCTGGAGTGTACTTCCACCACTGGAGGGACAAAATAAGGCGACTTGTGTTTGCTATTTTGTCTGACAGGCATCCTGATGCCTGGGTCCATTGGGTGGATAAAGTCCACTGAGCTGCCCTCATATGGAGGCGAGCATAGGGAACCACATGCACAGTAGATGCCATATGGCCTAGTAGTTGTAACATTTCTCGAGCAGTTAGATGAGGCTTTAGCACTGCTTGAGAAGCTAACTGCACCACGCGAAGGCAACGGGCCTGGGGGAGATAGTCCCTTGCCTTTCTGGTATCCAGCAAAGCTCCTATAAACTCTAAAGACTGAGTGGGAGTTAGACTGGATTTTGGGATGTTTATTACCAGCCCTAAATACTGAAGGATACGCATTGTGCAAGATAGAGAAGTCCTGGCCTCTGACTCTGTTGGGGCTCGAATGAGCCAGTCGTCTAAGTAGGGGAAGACGAATATCCCTAGAGTGCGGAGAAATGCTGCTACGACAGTCATGCATTTCGTGAACACCCTTGGTGCTGAGGCCAGGCCAAAAGGAAGCACCCTGTATTGGTAGTGCTTTCCTTGAAAAAGGAACCGAAGGAACCTTCTGTGGGTTGGATGGATGAGGACATGGGTGTACGCATCCTTGAGATCTAGAGAACAAAGCCAATCCTGACTCTGAAGGTATGGCAGCAGAGATCCGAGAGAAATCATCTTGAATTTCTCCTTGACAAGGAATTTGTTCAATTCTCTGAGGTCTAAGATAGGTCTGTAACCCCCTGTTTTCTTTGGGATAAGGAAATAAGGGGAATAGAACCCTGTACCCTGCTGATGAATGGGTACTTCTTCTATTGCCCTTGGGCAAGAAGGATAGCGACCTCCGGACCTAACAGGTTGAAGAGAGAGGTCGGAGAATTGAACTGCTTTACTATTGTGTGAGGGGGCATGCTTGAAAAATGAAGCTTGTACCCCTCCTTTACGATGGAGAGTGTCCAATGCTCTGCTGTTATCTGCCCCCATCTGGGGGCAAAATGACATAACCTTCCTGGAATGGTGGAAGGCTCTGGTCCCCCAAGAGCCAGGAAGGCTGAGTTCTCTAGTTGAAAGTCAAAGGCCCTGTGGAGGCTGAGACTGCTGGCCCGTCTGAGGCTTAGCAGTCTTTGCTTTCTTCTGTTTGGGTGGTTGCTGACCTTTCCTGGCAAGCTGACCTGCAGAATGTTCCCGCTGAACATAAGCAGGATAATATTTTCTCTTTTTAGAAAAGAATGGTTTCTTGAACAATTTCTTTCTAGCCAGATCAGCTGTGGACTTGGATAACCTATCCAAAGTGGAGTTGTCAGCATCCATCTCATTGGCCTTTTCCTGCCAATCTTTACCAAACAGGTTCTCACCAGTACAAGGGATATTTCCCAATTTGTCTTGTACCCAGAGCTCCAGATCAGATGCCTGGAGCCAATCAATTCTACGTGCACCTATGGCAATAGCCGAGGTTCTGCTTATGTACTCAAAGCAGTCAAAGGCTGCACGGTTGGCAAATTTAGAAACATCTTGTGCATGTTTGACCAAAGTGAGAAAATCCTGTCTTCTATCCTCAGGAAGAATAGGACTTAAAGCTTCTAAATCATCTGTGACATCCTTCAGGAACATTCCCATGTAGAGACTATAGGAACTAATCCTGGCAGAAAGCATGGAAGCTTGGAAGACCCGACGTCCAAAAGCATCCAGGGTTCTGCACTCACATCCTGGAGGATTAGAGGCATGCCTCTTTGCACTCTTGATCCTTCTTATAGCTGATTCCACTACAATAGAGTGGTGAGGAAGCTGAGTCTTTTGGAAACCAGGACAAGGAGGGACTCAATACATAGTATCGAGTCTGCGAGAATGAGGAGAGGTGGTAAGAGGTGTCTCCCACATCCTTAACATGAGATCATATAAAATCTCATGAATGGGCAAGGTAGCTGCCTCCTTAGGAGTTTTGGGATATTGTAGAATTTCCAACTCCTTGGCCCTTGGCTCTGTTTCAGTGGCCACAGTAATGGACAGGCCCCGAGCCACCTCCCTGATAAAATCCTGGAAGGAAATATCCTCTGGAGGAGAAATCCTGCGCTTAGGAAAGGAGGGCTCCTCTGGGAGAAGCATTCCTGCATCGACAGAACTGTCAGAATCCTCAGATTCTTCTGAGGACTCGAAGTACCGTCTGTCCGGATGCTCTTGAAAAGCCCGATACCCGTACTGACGGAAGTCGGTACCGGGAGTAACCGGTACCGGAGGGACTCGGATGACTGGGTACCAGCAAAGCAGACGCCGATGTCGATGCTATCGGTACCGGTACCAATACCGATGCCGGTCGAATTGTCTGTCGCGGTTCTGAGGGCGTCGATGCCGCAAGGAGAGCCGCCAGACTGCGCTCAATAGCCAGGACTCTCTGGTCTATCGACGCTGCCAATGCCTGGATGTCGGTACCGGAGGAGACCACCGGTACCCCAGAGCATGGCACCAGTAGTTCTGCCGAGGTCGAGGCGTCGAGAATATCCTGGAGCCCCGATAATGCTTTGGAAGCCGAAGCCTCCCGCTGGGGCAATTTTGCCGGTGCAGATTCCTCAAGGGCAACGCCAGAGGCATCTCGATGCTTAGAAGGAGATCTACCCTTTGAGGATCAACTGGACTTATGTTTAGTTACCTGAGATCCACGGGAGGAAGCAGCAGCCCTGGAAGACGTCGATGCCACCAAAGCTGCATCAGAGGGAAACAGGGTACTGAGCTTAGCAGCTCGGTTTTGCTGACCTCTTTTAGACATCATGGCGCAGGACATACAATCCGTGATGGAGTGGTCAGGACCTAAACATTTTAGACACCATTCATGGGTGTCGGTGACGGAAATGGTACCGCCACACTTGGTGCACTTTTTGAAACCTGAGGCAGGTTTCTCCATTGTAAGTTAAGGTTTTTGGGCCTAAGGCCCAAAAAGGCGCGTGCACCTGAACAAAAAAGAAAAAAAGTAGAATATATTTTTTAAAGACAGAAAGAAGAAGAAAAAAACCCGGCGGTACCGGTAAAGCGTCGAGGAAGGCAGACACGACCACAAAAAAGAAAGAAAGAAAAAGAATTCTTCTGCGGTGACAGGAACAACGACCTGCTGGCTCCGCGGAAAAAGAAGAACTGGAGAGAGGCAGTTGGGAAAGGCGGGAAGGCAGCACACAGGCGCTGTGGGATGCTCCCAAAAGCTTTCTAATTGGACGCTGGGGAGCGTTCCCGCGCAGGCTCCGTCGGTACCGACGATACCCATATGTGATGACTACATTCCTGCTTGTTCCTGGAGATCAGCACAATCTGAGTTTCTGCAAGATTCTGGGACATCACCGTTTATAACTTTTGGCATAGCATATGAGCTAAGTACTTTTACTACTTGGAACTGTCTTTTTTGGACTGTATTTTTGATTTTTGGAACTCAAGTCTATGATTTCTATTCTTATGACTTATTTTTACAATTGAATCTATTATATAATATTCATTTAGTGTTTACTGTGTGGCATTATCTTACTGGATATATATATTTCTTGTGGATGTTTATGTTGATCACTTTGGTGGTGCTGCCTTACAGTCTGAAGGTGGGGTACATGATGATGCACCACTTTGAAGGCGTTCTGGGGTTTACTGAGTGCTTGTGGCACTGACTTATCCCTGCATTGCCTAATAGAACGTTGGTTGATACCCCTACCTTCTATTAATTTTTCTTAAAAAACAAATAAATATAATTTTATATCTTGATTTTTTGTATACAGTGGGAGAAAGGGTTTTTTCTTTTAAATGGCTCTGCTATTATACTAGTCTGTAAAACTATAGATAAAGTTTTATTTATTTGAGATCAAACATTATGGTCTATAGTATATGATCTCATCTTCAGTGCATAAACAATGTGGACAGGTAAGTCAGAACCTCTTAACATACCACTGCTGGTGTCTAAAACAGAATTTTAGTTTTCCACCACCTGCAGTTTTTCAAAGCTCTGCACTTTACTTCGAGGTGCAGCACAATTCAATGATGGTACTCAGATTGCAAGTCCCTGGAAATTTTTGCATGCAGAAATTCAAGGTTACCACATTTCAATGTATACAAAAAACGTTAGATGTTCTCTACTAAACCACCTCTCTTGTGCAAAAGCAAAAGAGAAATAGAGTACCTGACATAGGATATATCTCACAGGTATAGACACGCAGCAATCTCAGACAGCAAGTGCCCACAAAGCGCAACCTCTCCAAATCAAGCAGAGTAGCTGTATACTGGAATCCTTTCAGTCCTCGCAACTCTTCTACACCCAGCACTAGGGTAGTCCAGCTCCAATGGAGAATGCTCAGCAGAGACTCAAAACACTCCTAGTCCAGCGTATAAGGAGAAAAAAACCGCACATGCACAGTTTAGATTAGATGCAACTAACATAATCCAACCAGAAATATTTATGAAGCTCAAGAAGAAATTACATGGATTCCTGTACATACTTTTTTTTAACAGCAATGCAAGACATGTTATTCATTCACCCTTATTATAATACTGTAAAAAAAACTCCTACACACACAATCTCCTAATAACATTTGATACTTACAAACATACATATAAATACCACTAGCTTTTCAACAATTGAAAATCATCAGTTTGAGAGGTTTCATCTCCAAATCCTGATGATTACATAATAGTTTGTCGGAAAATTACTTTTACTGGTTAAAAGATAGAAAACAGAGTAGGTCTAAATGGCCAATTTTTTTTCAAGAGAAAGGTGAACAGTGGATACCCCAGGGATATGTGCTAGGTCCACTGCTTTTTAAACATATTCATAAATAACCTGGAAGTGGGAATAACAAGTGAGGTGATCAAATTTGCAAATGACACAAAATTATTTAAAGTTTTTAAAACACAAGAGGATTGTGAAAAATTGCAAGAGAACCTTGATAATATGGAAGACTGGACATCCAAATGGCAGATGAAATTTAATGTGGACAAGTGAAAAATTATGCACTTAGGAAAGAACAACCCAAACTATAGTTACATGATACAAGGTTCCACATTAGGAGCTGCCAACCAGGAAAAAGATTTAGGTGTCATCGTGGATTATCCATTTAAACTTTCTGCCAAGTGTGCAACAGCGGCCAAGAAAGCAAATAGAATGCTAGGAATCATAAGGAAAGGAATGGAGAATAAAACCAAGGATATTATAATGCTTTTGTATTGTTCCATGGTGCGACTGCACTTTTGAATATAGCATAGTTATTCACCTGTAACAGGTAATCTCCGGGAACAGCAGGAATTTAGTCTTCACATATGGGTATCGTCGGTACCGATGGAACCTGCGCGGGAACGCTCCCCAGCGTCCAATAGGAACGCTTTTGGGAGCATCCCTCAGCACATGTGCGCTGCCTTCCTGCCTTTCCAACTGTCCCTCTTCAGTTAAGTTTGTAGCTGAGTGAAAAGATAGAGGGAGAAAGGAAAGAGACAGAGAGACAACTCTCCTAGGGAAGGTGGGTGGGTTGTGAAGACTAAATTCCTGCTGTTCCCGGAGATCACCTGTTACAGGTGAGTAACTACGCTATCTCCAGGAACAAGCAGAAATGTAGTCTTCACATATGGGGACTCCATAGCTGAAGATGCCAGGGAGATAGCCCAAGGAAACTGCCACTCAAGTAAGGTGGGCCATGCTTCCTTCCATGGATCTCTGGCATCCCACCAGGTATGGTGGGTAGGAGTTGAATTAGGTCTGAAAGAGATTTTGAAGAAGAGCTTGGCCAAAGAAGGCATCCCGACGGGAGGCTTTATCTAGGCAGTAGTGGGCTGTAAAGGTGTGTACCGAAGCCCAGGTGGCTGCTCGACAAATGTCATCAATAGACACAGAGTGAAGGTTAGCCATAGAGGCTGCCATGGCTCTCACGTTATGAGCTGTGACATGGCCTTGAAGAGGAAGACACTTACTCTCATAAGAAAAGGATATGCATTGTGCAATCCATTTGGAAAGAGTTCTTTTGGAGACTGGAAGTCCCAAATGACTAGAATTAAAGCAACCAAAAGTTGAGAAGACCTTCTATGTTGCTGTATTCTTTGTAGGTAAAAAGCCAAGGCTCTTTTACAATCCAAAGTATGAAGGTTCCTTTCTGCATTAGAGGCATGAGGCCTCGGAAAGAATACAGGAAGATAAATCGATTGATTTAAAAGAAAAGGCGAAACCACTTTTGGCATAAAGTGTGGATGAGTTCTGAGAATAACCTTATCATGGTGAAACCTAGTATAAGGAGGATCAGACACTAAAGCTGGCAATTCAATAATACGACATGCAGAGGTGATTGCAATTAGGAAGATGACCTTCCAGGACAAAAGCTTTAGGGTTGTAGTGGCTAAAGGTTCAAAGGGCGATTTCATGAGCTGCCCGAGAACTAGGTTTAAATCCCATTACACCGGTGGTGGCCTGATGGGAGGCTTTGTTAATAGAAGACCTCTCATAAATCTTGATATGAGTGGATGAGAGGAAATAGGTTATCCATTTAGAGGTTTGTAGGAAGCTGCAGTTGCACTAAGATGGACTCTTACTGAATTGGTCTTTAGACCAGAATTTTATAAATGAATTAGATACTCTAGTATTGATTCCAAAGGTATCATAAGGGGGTTTAACCCCCTTTGAGAACACCATATAGTAAAACATTTCCACTTGAAGGCGTAAGAGCGTCTCTTGTGGAAGGTTTTCTAGAAGCCTGAAGGATATCTTGTACCTGTTGGGAAAGGTTGAGATCCTGAAGGTCTAAGCTTTCAGCAACCAGGCACTGAGATGCAGGGGACTGGGGATTTGGGTGCCATAGCATCCCGTTCTCTTGGGAGAGAAGATCTGGAGCAAATCCTAACTCCAGAGGTGCAGCTTGAGAGAAATGTAGAAGCAGGGGATACCACGTTTGGCGTGGCCACCATGGCGCTATGAGGATCATACGACCCCAGTCTCTCTGAAGCTTGAAGAGTGTTTTGGGAATGAGGGGAATGGGTGGGAAGGCATAGAGGAAGTCGTGACCCCAGTGAAGAAGGAAGGCGTCCCTTGCCTGCCAATTTTGAGCCGGAATTCTGGAACAGAACCGGGGAAATTTGGCATTCAGTGGACTTGAAAATAGGTCTATGTCTGGGGTTCCCCAGACCTGAAATATCTTGGCCACCTGGTCTAGGTGGAGAGACCATTCGTGAGGCAGCAATACTCGGCTGAGTATGTCTGCCCAAAGGTTTTGAATGCCTGGAAGATATACGACGAGAAGGTGAATTTGATGCTCTCTGGCGAGGTCCATAGTCGTAAAGCTTTGTTGCATAACGACAGAGAGCCTGTTCCACCCTGCTTGTTCACGTAGAACATGGCTACTTGATTGTCCGTTTGGACTAGTACTGTCTTGTAGCTGAGCTAGGCATGGAATACTCGAAGAGCTAGATAGATTGCTCTGAGTTCCAGGTGGTTTATGTGAAGACAAGCCTCCTGTGGAGTCTAGGTACCCTGGGTAGAGAGATGATGCAGGTGTGCTCCCCAGCCCACATGTGATGCATCTGTTGTTAGGGTGGCCTGGAATAGGGGTTGCTGGAAAGGAGATCCCACTATAAGATTTTCCAGTGATTGCCACCATTGGAGAGACAAAAATCAGTCGTCGTGAGTTTGATATCTTGTCTGACAGATGTCCTGTGGCCTGTGTCCACTGTGTGGATAGGGTCCACTGGGTTGCACAAATATGAAGGCGAGCATAGGGAACCACATGAGCCATGGATGCCATATGTCCCAATAGTTGTAGTTGTTCTCGAGCAGTTAGGAAGGACTTCACCGCTGCTTGGGAAGCTAGCTGCCAAGACAGCGGGGCTGTGGGAGAAAAGCCCTTGACTTTCTGGTTTCTAAACGAGCTCCTATGAACTCCAGGGATTGGGACGGAGCAAGTTGGGATTTTGGGAGGTTTATAACCAATCCCAAGTATTGAAGGATTCGCATTGTGCGAGACAGTGCAAAGCTGGCTTCTGGAACCATGGGGGCTCGAATGAGCCAGTCGTCTAAGTAAGGGAAGACTAATATCCCTAAGGTTAGCAGAAATGCAGCTACTACTGCCATGCATTTCGCGAATACTCGGTGCCAAAGCCAGAATTATCAGAGTCATCGGAATCGGAGGATTCGAAGTATCCCTGATCCCGATGTTCATGCAAAGCTCGGTCTCGGTATCGAGCGAAGTCGGTACTGAGTTGGTCCAGTACCGATCTGTCGATGCCAGCAAAGGTCAGCATGGAGAACTTCCCACCGCGGCCGGTACCGTCGGTGCTGGTACCAGTGCCCGTTAAACCTCCGGTGTCAACGGTACTGCAGCTGTAAGGAGAGCTGCAAGACTGCGCTCGATAGCGAGGAATCTCTGGTCTATCAACGCTGCTGATGTCTGGGTATCGGTACCAGTAAAAGCGTCCGGAACCCCTGAGCATGGCACCAGTAGTCGAGGTCAAAGCCTCGAGAACATCCTGGAACCCCATTGATGCTTTGGAGGCCGAAGTCTCCCGCCGGGGTGTTTTGCCGGTGTAGTTTCCTCAAGGACAATGCCAATAGCCTCTCAATGCTTTGAAGGAGAGCTACCCTTTGAGGACGGGCTCTTATGTTTAGTTACCTGAGGATCCATGGGAGGAAGACAAGGCTCTTGAAGACACTGATGCAATGGACCTGGCATCCAAAGAAAAGAGGGTACCGAGCTTTGCAGCTCGGTTCTGTCTTCCTCTTTTAGTCATCCCCATACAAGAGAGACACTCAGATGGAGAATGGTCAGGGCCTAAACATTTCAGACACCAGTCATGGGTGTCGGTGAAGGAGATGGTACCGCCACACTTAGTACATTTTTTGAAACCACTAGTTGGTTTTTCCATCTTTTAGGAAAAATGGGGCCTAATGCCCAAAATGGTACCTAGCGCCAAAAAGAAAACGTTTCTGAAGAGAAACAGTTCAGAAGTTTATGGTTTTTTTGTTTTTTAGAAAGGAAGGAAAAAGGATCTTCCGGTGACGTCAGGAAGCAGGATGGCGGCTTTCTGAGCGAGCTCCGTGGCGTTCGGAGTAAAAGCTAAAAATAAAGCGACCCTACCCCGGTATTGCGAAGCGGGTGGAGAGGTGCCGATGACCAAGGAGTCGGAGCGCAAGTCGGTGAAGCAGTGTCTTACAGAGTACTGGTCCCCATATGCGATGTTGGGGGATTCGGAGCATGCAGACCATGCGGGCAAGATGGCGGAGGAGGGAGGAGAGCGCTTCGCCTCGGAGGGCGAGCGGTGCCTCGATCCAGCTTCTCTCGGAGGCCTGAAGGCATGGCTGACTGAATTTAAGGAGGAGCTGAAGGCCGAAATGAGTCGGTACCAGAAGGAGCTGAAGGAGACTCTGGGCCCACTGCGACAGGAGGTGAAGGAGCTGGGGGCCAGAGTGGAAGGGGGCAGAGGAGACGATAGACCATCATGCGGCCACACTGGGAGATTTGAGAGCGGGATGGGCGGAGTTGGCCCAAGTGCAAGAACTCCTGAAGGCAAAGGCTGAGGATCTGGAGGATAGATCGCGGCGGAACAACGTGCGGGTGAGAGGAGTGCCAGAGGAACAACGCTTCAAGAATTGTGAGGAGACCTTGATACAGCTTTTTGGAGCCCTCCTGCAGGCGGCGGAGTCAGCGGGAGAGGGAGAGAGAGTGCAGCTGAGCATAGAGGGGGCCCATCGCAGCCTTGGCCCCATTCGGGACAATAAGCCCAGAGACATCATTGCCTGCTTGAGCTCTTTCAAGGTGAAGGAGAAGCTAATGGCCGCAGCACGGAAGGCAGGGCCCTTTAAGTGGGAGGGAGCCACGACTGAATTGTACCAGGACCTGTCTGCAGGTACGCTGCAGCTGAGGTGGGAGATGAGAGGGATTACAGCACTGCTTCGTAGAGAAGGATGGCGGTACAAATGGCTGTATCCCTTTGGCCTGATGGTGACAGTGCAGGGCACCTCGCGCAAAATCCCGAAGGCAGAGGGGGCCTGGCAGATCCTGAGAGAGTTGGGGGTGAAGAACATCCCGGAGAACCAGCTGCGAGGGCCGCCGCGGGAGCAGAGAGCCCAGCACAGGAGCGAGGGGACGAAGTGGCAACGTGTGGAGAGCAAGAGCCGGAGGCTCACTAGACTGTCCAGGGAGCAGGCTTCGCCGAGAGCGGTGGAGGAGGATGCAGGGGACTGAGGGGAGAGGAGCCCTGCAGGAGGACTTCACAGTGATTGTTGGAACCTGTTTACGGCTCCTTGGTCCTTGGGACTGGATTGCTTGAGTATTTGTTTGTTGTTGAGTTGAGTAAGTGGGAATGTGCAGGCAGGTCTAAGGGGGGGTTAGGTGGGGGAAGGGGAAGAGGGGGGGGTTGTTTAAAGGGGGTGGGGGATGGTGACTGGTACAGTGTGGGTAGGAGCTTGGGTGGGGAGGAGCGGTGCTGGTACATGTCAAAAGGGGCTCTAGAGGGAGGGGGGAGTGGGGGAGAGGGGGGGATGAGAGGGTGGGGTGCCAAGAGCGAACGCCAAGGAGAGCATCACCGGGAGCACAGGGGAAGGCTCCGGAGGGAGTGATGAAGAGGGGGGGGAGGGGAGGGGGGAGGGAGGAGGGGAGGAGAGGGAGGGGGGAGGGGAAAGGGAGAGGCCCGGCACATTACAGAAAGGGAGGGGGGGAATGGGGATTGCTATGGGGGGTAGGGGTATAGTGGGGTCCATCAATGCAAAGGGGCTGAATGAACCCCACAAGCGGCACCAATTGTTTCGGGAGGCTACGAGATTGGGCTGGGAGATTGTGCTGGTTCAGGAGACCCATTTGCGGAGGAAAAATGAGGGGCTGCTACGCCATGCCTCATATCCGCACCAGTACTTTGGGGGTATAAGGGGGGCAGAGGCGAGTAAAAAAGGGGGGGTGGCCATACTGGTGCGACGGGGCAGTTCCTTCACAGGGTGAACGTTGAAGCACGAGACCAGGATGGTAGGGTGTTGTTGCTGGGGGGAGATTGGGAGGGGGATCCCGTTACTTTGGTTAATGTTTATGCAACCAATGTGGGACAGGCCCAATTTTGGAAGGGGGTGAGTGCCCTGTTGGCACAGCATGCCCAAGGGAGAATTCTTCTAGGGGGCGATTTTAATCTGGCCCTTGACCCGAAGTGGGACAGACAGGCCCAGGGGGGAGATGGCAGGAACCAGGCCCGTGGAGTGCTGCGGCGCATCATGCAGAGATACAATCTGAGAGATGTGTGGCGGCAGTATCACGTGGGGAGCCGGGAGTAAACTTTCTACTCATCCCCCCCATGATAGTTTCAGCAGAATTGATTATTTCTTGATGGAGGGCAGGTGGAGCACCCAGGTCCAGGAGGTAGAGATTAGGAACATCACCTGGTCGGATCACGCGCCAACGTGGGTGACCATCAGTCATGGTCGGGGGGAGGGGGGTGTGCGATTTTGGCGGCTCAATGAAAGCCTCTTGAGAAAGGAGGAGGTGGTGAAGGATGTTAAGTGCTGCCTCCAAGAGTACTGGGCACTCAATGATAACGGGGAGGTGGGGAGTGTGGGACTTTGGGGAGGGATGAAGGCGGTGGTGAGGGGGCGGTTGGTGATGTGGGCGGCCAGATATAAAAAACAGCACCAGGCTCGAGAGGAGGCCCTGCAGGGGGAGATTAAGCAGGTGGTGCAGAGATACCAGGCCCGTGGCTCCCGCCAGGATTTCAAGCAGCTACAGCAGCTCCGGATGGAGCTGCACAAATTGCAGGTTGAGGAGATAGGCTACAAGCTAGAGCGGGTAAAGCAGCGCTACTATGAGTGGGGGGATCGAGCAGGTAGAATGCTGGCTAACAAACTACGGAAACGGGAAATGCAGATGACCATTGCTGGGATAAAAGGGGATAAGGGGGAGATCTTACGGACAGAAAAGGATATAGGGGAGCAATTTTGTAAATTCTATCGGAAGCTATACCAGAAGGAGGGAGGGGGGACGGAGCGGGGGGTGGATTACTTGGAAAGGATTGAGTTGGCCCAGCTGGGGGAGGGAGACATCCAGGGACTGGAGGGGGATATTACTAGAGCTGAGGTGGAGCAGGCCTTGGGGGAGCTTCCGCAGGGGAAGGCTCCAGGACTTGATGGCCTAACGGGGGCGTTTTACAAAACGTTCCGGGAGGAAGTGTTAGATGGGCTGGTGAAGGTAGCCAATGGGATACAGCAGGAGGGGGGGCATCTGTCCTCGGAAATGCTGACAGCAGGTATTACTGTTTTATTGAAGGGGGGGAGGGATCCGCTGCAGTGTGGATCCTACCGCCCAATCTCATTGCTCATTGGTGTCAATCCTCTTCAAAATGAAGAGAGGTTTTGGAGAGGACTCAGGTTGCTGGAAAAGCAGAGGCCCAGGAGACTGAAGAGGTTCGGCCTGAGAGGGTGCCAGCATATCTGAAGTGGTATTTAGGAGGACAGAAGCAGTCTCTTCTACAACCTTTGAAAAAAGCTGAAGGAGAGCAACATGAGTTAGTGGCAGGAACTTCTGGATTTAGAACTGGTGCCTCTGGTGATGGACTGGCATACCGGGGAGGGGGGGAGGGACAGCAGCCAGCATAGCCAAATAGGTATATGGCCGAAGTAATATTAAGGTCCTTATGAGGCTTGTTCACATCAGATATTTGAGGGCACCAGCTACAATATAGATCTATTAACCCTCGGAAAAACTAGACCTAAAACAGTCGTGCACATCAGATGTTTGACAAGAAGGTTTAGAGTGCTTTTTTTTCTGTTTGTATTTTGTGGAGATGGCACAGCTATTCAATTGCAGTTGGCTATGCCTGGGAGGGGCTGATCTGCGCTTACACTGATTTATCTGAAGAATCCCCTTTTGAAGTTGCTTTTGATGAGGGAGTCCTCTTTTCAAAACTTTTCTGAACATGAATACTACCAGCCATGACTACCAAAGGGGTTGATTTTGAGCCCCAGTCCCAATTATGAGGGGGACCTTGCTGCTGTGAGGAAGGAACCGAATACAGGTAAGAAACTGCTCCTGACAGCACAGCAGACATCTCAGCTGGAGACTATACTGGGGCATTTGGGTCCTTGCAGCTGCAGCAGTTGTCTTGTCAGTGATAGATGCTATGGTCATGGTGCTGCGGTAAACGGTGGCATCACTGTGAAGTGAAAGACCAAGAGTTCTGAAAACTGCACAATCAAATGTAGACACCTCAGCAATTTTCAATGGCACTGTTAAAAAGATAAAGAAAACTGAAAATGACAAAATTTTGCTTTCTCTGTGAGGCAGATCAGAGGAGGAGGAAGGCTCAACTTCGCCACAATGCAGATAAATCAATTGGCTATTGCGGGAAGGGCGGGAGTTGACTCATGCAAGTGTAAAGGAAGTCTCTTAGATTTTCTTTTAGCTGGAGAAGGGCTCCATACTCATTGGCTTCGTTGGAGGACATCAACAGAAAGTGTGAATATATTATCCTGCTGTATACAGGGAATGAAATTTTACTCACAGAAAGGGCTTTCATCATTGCTTTCTAGGGAACGATATAAAAGGCGGCACTGAAAATCTCCATTATATTTTTAATACAAATATTTTTATAACTTCCAGTTTAGTTACTTTACTTCAGATACAGTAGAGATGCATAATGCACAACATTACAACTGCATGCAAAATATAAAGTAAGAAAGTGTACTAAAATGGAAGCAAAGATGATTTCAACAGAAGTGTTAGTTAAACTTAACTTCCACCTCTGTTTAACTAGAGGTGCTATAGTTCCGTTCAGGCTGCCCCAGAATCCTTTAGTGCAGGGAGAATGCTCCAGGTTCAAAAAGCCTCATACACCCCCCCCCCCCCCACACTGATAAACTCTAAGCCAGTGGTTCTCAACCCATCCTCTGGGACCCCCCATGCCAGTCAGGTTTTCAGGGTATCCACATGAATATGCATGAGATAGATCTGCATACAATGGAAGCAGTACATGCAGATCTCTCTCATGTATATTCATTGTGGATATCCTGAAAACCTGACTGGCATGGGGGGTCCCAGAGGACCTATACCTAAACCTACACTCCCATTCTAAATTGTTCCCCCACCTACATTCACTAACCAATCACCTACCCATCTACCAACAACTCTAGCGCCGAACAAACAAAAAAAAACATGATGACACAAAAAGACCACAGGCCTATCTAGTCTGTCCTTCCATATCGACCACTACAACAGTCCCCTTTTTTCCTTCAGAGATCCTCTGTGTTTGTCCCATGCTTCTATGAATTCAGATACTGTCCTCATCTCTACCACCTCCATTGGGAGACTATTCCACGGATCAACCACTCTGTCTGTAAAGAAATATTTCTGCATATCACTCCTGAATCTATACCCTTTCACCCTCATCCCATGACATCATGGTGTATGCACCAGTCAACCTACTTGCACTCAACATAACAACTATAACCAAATGCCTTGAAGATATGAACACCTGGTTCGCAGCCAATAATACGATGGTCAACTACGATAAAACTGAGGCTATGTTCATCACCAGGAACACTACCCTTCACCCCACCACAAACCATCAGCATTTTAGATAAGCTTATAGTAGTTAAAGATGAGGTTAAATATCTGGGCATCACAATGGACAGAACACTAAACCTGAAATCCCACATCACAAAAACCACAAACAAGGCCTATGAACACTTAAGGATCATCAGAAAACTCAAGCCATTACTCCACCAAAAAACATACACCCACTCCAAATGGTACAAAACACTGCGGCACGCATCATTACAGACACTGCAAGATCTGAGCACATCACCCCAGTCTTACAGCAACTACACTGGCTACCCATGATGGCCAGAGCAAAATACAAAATAATCCTAATCATCTTTAAAATCATCCACCAGCTCTCAGCAGAGGCACCCCAATACATCATAACGAAAGATACTTGCAATAGACCGAGAAGAACCAATAAAGACAACATGATCAGCACACCTGCAGGATTCCACAAGACTAAACAAACAACTTCAAAAAGAGCTCCCTCCTTACTAGCACCCACACTCTGGAATTCCCTCCCAACAAGCCTGAGAACATTAGATGATCTAATAGACTTCTGAAAGGAACTCAAAACTTATCTCTTTATTGAAACTTATCAGCAGATGGAAAACACTCCCCACCCAAACAGTAACACATCTACTGCCAATATTTATTATAATTCGACATTCACTCATCCCAAAAAGGCATAAACGTTAATGACAGAACATCAACTCAATACTCACTTACCCCAAACACTCACCCTAAACAAACATATTATAACGTTATTTACCTCATACTGTCTAAATGTTACCCCTATGATAAATGTAACCCTCCAATTGTACTGTATAGATGTTGTTAAGTACCCCTATGTTAAATGTAACCCCTCCAATTGTGATGTGACCACTTTGATTGTAGGATAAGGTGGTATACAAATCTGTTTAAATAAATGTCCCCTCGTAGCAAAGCTTGCTTTCAATCGAAAGAGGCTCTCCTGTGCATTTATGCCACGGAGGTATTTAAACGTCTCAATCATAATCACCTCTATCCCGCCTTTCCTCTAAGGTGTACATATTAAGATCCTTAAGTCTGTCCTCATATGCTTTATAATGAAGACCACTAACCATTTTAATAGCCACCCTCTGTACTGACTCCAGCCTGTTTATATCCTTTTCAAGGTGCGGTCTCCAGAACTGCACACAATACTCCAAATGAGGTCGCACCAAAGAATTATACAGAGGCACTATGACCTCCTTTCTTTTGCTGGCCATTCCTTTCCCTATGCACCCAAGCATCCTTCTAGCTTTTGCTGTTGCCTTTTCTACCTGTTTAGCTACTTTAAGATCATCAGACACAATCACGCCAAGGTCCCTCTCTTCTTTAGTGGACAAAAGTACTTCACCTCCTAAACTATTTTGCTCCCTTGGATTGCTGCAGCCCAAATGCATGACCTTGCATTTTTTAACATTAAATCTCAGCTGCCAAATTCTAGACCATTGTTCAAGCTTAGCTAGATCCCTCCTCATGTTATCTACACCTTACTGGGTATCTATTCTATTGCAGATTTTGATATCATCTGCAAAGAGGCAAACCTTACCCAACAGCCCTTCTGCTATATCACTAACAAAGATGTTAAAAAGATTCCGACCAAGGACAGATCCCTGGGGCACACCACTGGTAACATCCTTCCCCTCAGATTGAACTCCATTTAGCTGTACCCTTTGTCGCCTCCCACTCAACCAATTTCTAACCCAAGCAGTAGCTTTAGGGTCCATCCCTAGAGTGCTCAGTTTGTTTATAAGTTCCCTGTTAGGAACAGTGTCAAAGGCTTTACTGAAATCAAAATACACCACATCTGGGCCCTCCCTCGGTTCAACTCCCTGGTCACCCAGTCAAAGAAATCAATCAAATTAGTCTGACAAGACCTGCCTCTGGTGAATCCATGCTGCCTCAGATCCTGTAATCCGCTGGAATGCAGAAACCTCACTATTTTCTCTTTCAGCAGTGCTTCCAATAATTTACTCACACCAAAATTAAACTAACCAGCCTGTAGTTTTCAACCACATCCTTACTTCCGCTTTTGTGTAAAGAGACTACATAAGCCTCTCTCCAGTCCTTTGGCACCACTCCAGACTCCAATGAGGAATTGAAAAAGTCAGTCAGTGGAGCTGATAGAACGTCCAAGTTCCCTCAGTATTCTAGGATGTATCCCATCCGATCCCATAGCTTTGTCTACTTTAAGTTTAGCTAGTTTCTAAAACACAGTTTTCTGAAAATTGTTCAAGATGCCCCTCGCTTCTATTCATGTTTGTGGGTGTTTTCTGAGATCCTGTTCCTAGTTTTTCATCTGTGAACACAGAAAGAGTAGTTACTCACCTGTAACAGGTGTTCTCCAGGAGCAGCAGGAATCAGTCCTCACGTATGGGTGTCATTGGAGCCGATGAAGCCCCAGCGGAGCATTTCCCCAGCTTTCTATGAAAGCCTTTGGGAATGCAGGCACGCATGCGCGGTTCCCTTCCCGCCTAAAGGTGCCATCTTACCACAGTCAAATGACATAGCTAAGAATAACACACAAAAATGAAAAATAAACTATGTACAACTGCAACTCCAAGGGGAGGAGGGAGGGTTGTGAGGACTGATTCCTGCTGCTCCTGGAGAACACCTGTTACAGGTGAGTAACTACTCTTTCTCCAGGACCAAGCAGGAAGTCAGTCCTCACATATGGGTGACTCCCCAGCTCTGGGCTACCGAGGAACCCAGGCTGAACAAGAGAACTCCCTCTAGTCTCAGCAGCAAAGAAAGGCTTTTCAAGGACACAACCTCCACCGGTAGCCCAACAGAGGGCAGGAGTTGCCTAAACCTCAGAGATTCCGGAGTACTGCTTGGCCAAAAGCACTGTCCCTACGGGACTCCCTCTCCAAGCAGTAATGGGCCGCAAACGTCTGGCTTGAAGACCAAGTTGCAGCCCTGCAGATGTCTACCAAGGCCACAGAGTGGAGATGAGCCACTGAGGCAGCCATTGCCCTGACACGATGGGCCGTGACCCTACCCTGCAAAGAAAGGTCAGCCGCCTCGTAAGCCCAGGTGATACAGTCAGCCACCCAGATGGACAAGGTACGCTTGGACATAGCCAGCCCCAACTTATTGGGGTCAAAGGATACGAAGAGCTGAGTAGCCCTTCTATGCCCGTGTACGGTCAAGGTAGAAGGGATAAGGCCCTCCTATAGTCCAGGGTATGCAGGACTGCTTCAGCCTGGCTTGCATGAGGCCTAGGGAAGAATGTAGGAAGAACCACCTCATGGTTGAGGTGGAAAAAGGAAACAACCTTAGGGAGGAACTTGGAATGAGTCCTAAGGACTACCCGGTTCCTACAAATCCTGGTGTAAGGCCTATCACAGACCAGGGCCTGAAGCTCACTCACTCGTCTAGCCGAGGTAAGGGCTATCAGGAAGAGTGTCTTCCAAGAAAGGAAGCGTAGTGGACAAGTAGCCATCGGCTCAAAAGGTGGGCGAGTCAGCTGCTGCAAGACCACATTCAGCTCCCACTCAGGGGCAGGAGGACGGATGGGAGGCTTGAGCAAAAGCAAGCCCCTAAGAAAGCGGGACACCAAGGGGTGACCAGACAGAGAATGTCTCTCCACCAGAGAGTGGTGAGCTGCTAGAGCTGAGAGGTAGACCTGAACAGAATTGGACTTAAGTCCCTGATTTGATAAGTGCAGGAGGTACTGAAGCACAACTGGTACCGTACAAGAGAAAGGGTCCTCTGTACGTAGCTGACACCACACAGAAAATCTTTTCCATTTGAGAGCATAGGTTTTCCTAGTGGACTGTCTCCTAGAGGCTAGGACAACCTCCTCCACTTCCTGAGGTAGGCCCCAGGAAGCCAAAACTACCCTTGCAGCCTCCAGGCCATCAAATTGAGAGCTTTGAGATTGGGGTGCAGAAGGGAACCCTGCTCCTGTGAGAGAAGGTCGGGTTGCAACCCCAGAGGTAGTGGCGGATACACCGCCAGTTGAAGCAGAAGAGGAAACCAAGGCTGTCTTGGCCACCTGGGAGCTACCAGCAGGACCGAGGCCTTGTCCTGAAGAACCTTGAAGAGAGTTCGGGCCACCAAGGGCGTGGGAGGAAACGCATACAGGAGGCCCTGAAACCAGGATATCAGAAAAGCATCCGCTGCTATCCGCAGAGGATGCGGTTGTCTGGAGCAGAACTTTGGCAGTTGCTTGTTCATTGGGCTGGCAAAGAGATATATCAAAGGGAGACCCCATTTTAGGAAGATCTTCCTTTTTGTTTTTTTTTCTATTTATGCAATTTTACAATTTGAACATCAATCAATAATGTTTACAGCAAAGATGAGTACTTGTGAAAATACAAAAGAAACACTCTCATTAACTACTGAAGGATGCAGCTGCCACTCGTGGGGCTGCAGTATTCTGCTTAACCTGTCTGCCAGGTAGTTGTCCTGGCCTGGAAGGTACACAGCCTTGAGGAGCATGTTGTGCTTGAGGGCAAATGAACAAAGGTCCTGAGCCTCCCGACAAAGGATCCTGGACCCAGTCCCGCCCTGTTTGTTCACATAAAACATGGCTACTTGGTTGTCTGTCTGAATCAGGACAGACTGGCGAGCCAGGGTAGGAGAGAAAGCTTTGAGGGCTAATCGAATAGCTCTGAGTTCGAGGAGATTGATCTGCTGTGCAGCTTCCCAAGGAGACCACAGGCCCTGGGTGCACATGCAGAGACAATGAGCTCCCCAGCCTTGCAGGGAGGCGTCTGTGGTCAACACTACCGTGTACCCTGGAATCTGAAAAGGCACCCCCTGCAGTAGATTGGGTGGGTGCAGCCACCAGTTGAGGGAGTGCAGAAATTGTCTGGACACCCTTATCCTGTCTCTGAGGTTGCCCGTTGCCTGTGACCACTGAGACCGAAGGCACCACTGTGCAGGCCTCATATGGCGCCTGGCATTGGGGGTCACATGTACTGTCGAAGCCATGTGGCCCAGAAGCCTCAGGCAGAGTCTGGCGGAGACCAGTGACCTGCTGAGAAACTGATTTGCCAAGGCCATCAACCTTTGGGCTCTGTCTGCTGGCAAGAAAGCCGTTGCCAGCAGAGAGTCCAGCCTTGCTCCTATGAACTCCAAGTTCTGGGAGGGGAGCAAAGTGGACTTTGCGAAGTTTATGACAAACCCCAGCTTTTGGAGAAGAGCAATAGTGCTGAGGGTGGCCAGTTTGGCCTCCTGGCATGTCTGACCCCTGATGAGCCAGTCGTCCAGATAGGGGAAGACAAAGATTCCCTGATTTCTCAGGTAGGCCGCCACCAATGCTAGGCACTTTGCGAAGACTCTGGGGGCGGAGGTGAGGCCGAAAGGCAGCACTCTGTATTGATAATGGTTTCCTCCCACAATGAACCTGAGGTACTTTCTGTGGTCTGGATGAATGAGGATGTGAGAGTAGGCATCCTTTAGATCTAAAGAGCATAGCCAATCTCCCTGCTGGAGGTAGGGCAGAAGTGTCCCAAGAGTAAGCATCTTGAACTTCTCTTTCATGAGGAACTTGTTGAGGTTTCTGAGATCCAGAATGGGTCGAAGGCCACCGGTTCTTTTGGGCACCAGGAAATATCTGGAGTAGAAACCGTGACCTTGTAAGTGGGGAGGCACAGGCTCCACCGCCCTGTCCACCAACAGACCTTGAAGCTCTTGCAGGAGGTGGTCTGTGTGCAGGGGAGGCCTTGGAGGCTCCCCTGAAAAATATGGTGGAGGCAGTTGGTGAAAATGCAGGACATAACCCTAGTGGACTATGTCCAACAGCCAACTGTCCCCGGTAATAAGGGGCCACTGGTGGGCAAAGAGGGCGAGGCGACCTCCTGTGCAGGGTTGAGAGAGCAGTGGAGGAGAGGCTATGCTCAAGGAGTCAAAAACCCCCACCCTGTGGAGTGGTAGCAGGGGCCTGTGGCTTGGAGGGTCCTCTGCCTACGGGGCCCATTACCCTGCCCCTTGGCTTGCTGATCCTGGGGGCAGCTTAGGCAGCCTGATATTGCGGGTACTGTTTGTAGGCAGTGCCCTTCCTCGGGTAAAAGGGCTTTTTACCCGAGCCCTTCTTTTTATGAGAAGGGGCAGAGGTCTTCCTAGACAGCCTTGTCGGTGGGAGGTGCTCAGTTTCGAGCTGAGCGGCCTTCTCGGTCATGGGCTTGCCAAAAAAGGTTTTCACCTCGGCAAGGGACATCGACCAACTTGTCCTGAACCCATGGCTCGAGGTCCGATGACTGCAGCCATGCCTGGCGTCGAGCCGTGATGCCGGCTGCCGGCTGCCGCAACTCGGGCCGAAGCCTCGAAGCCATCGTAGGCGGCGCGGGACATGAACTTCAAGCAGTCCCGAATCCCCGAGGACAAGGACTTAAATCTCTGCAAGGGTTCCCCGGAGAGACCAGCAGAGAACCCAGCCAACTCCTTGGCTAGATCCCGCAAGTACATGCCCATGTACAGCTGGTAGGACTGGACACGGCAAGCAAGCATCGAGCCCTGGAAGCACTTTCTACCGACGCCATCAAGGTTTCGGGCCTCCCTGCCAGGGGGCACCGCGGCGTGCATCTTCTGGCTCTTCAGACGATGCATGGCCTATTCCACAACCATAGAATGGTGTGGTAGCTGTGCCTTCTGAAAACCAGGGCTCTTTCAGAGTCGATAGATCGAGTCGACTCGCTTGCTGAGAACTGGCGCCGAGGCCGGTGCCTCCCACATACGTAAGAGGAGCCGTTCCAGCATCGGAGGAACCGGAACAGTAAAGGCCTCCTTCGGAGGAGAGTCATACTGTAGGGCCTCAAGCTCTTCAGCTCGAGGCTCCTCCTCGGGGTGCGCCGGAATAGCCAAGGCAGTGGCCATATCCTGGACGAACTCCGAGAACAGAGTATCCTCCGGGGGGGACCTATTCCGGGGCTCAGACCGACGGGACGCACCGAGTCTTGAAGGTATCAGGAGACTCCTCGTCCTCCGTCTCCCAAGCCGACTCTTCCGAGGAGGCGGCAGGGTCCGACCCCACGGGGTCCTGGAGCACCCGCCCCGATGCCGGAGGCAGGAGGTCGAGGGAGACCGCGACCACGGTCGACTCCGAGCCACGATGGACTCGAGTATCGGCTCGGTCTCCGGGGTCGACTTCGAAGTCAATGTCCCAGTGGTTGGGGCAGATGCGCCAGACAGGCTGGCCATCAGTGCCCACTGCTGCTCCATGAAGGCAGACTATCTGCTCTCCAAGGCTGTCATCCTGAGACTCAGCTCGGGGGACGCAGCAGCCGACTCGGGCTTTCTTCATCCATCCCCACTGAATCTAGTTTAAAGCTCTAGTTTAATACCTGGGTAACATAGTGGGCTAAGTAAAAGGGTTGGAGGATGGCTTTTACAGAGGGTAAAAGGTCAAGGGGGATGCAAGTTTTTGGACTCAGACCATTTAAGTGAAACACTTCATTAATTAGGACCCTGGAATCAGAGGGACTTATGTCAGGGAGTCCCAGATAGAGTAGTTACTAACCTGTAACAGGTGTTGTCCAGGAGCAGCAGGAATCAGTCCTCATATATGGGTGACGTCGGCGCCGATGGAGCCCCCATGCGGAGCATTTCCCCAGCTTTCAAAGAAGCCTTTGGGAATGCAGCACGCCTGCGCGGTCCCCTTCCTGCCCAAGGGTGCCATCTTGCTCAGTCTGATGACATAGCTAAAATACAGCAAAACACAAAATGAAGTATATGACTGCAACTCCAGGGGAGGAGGGAGGGTCGTGAGGACTGATTCCTGCTGCTCCTGGAGAACACCTGTTACAGGTAACTACTCTTTCTCCAGGACCAAGCAGGAAGTCAGTCCTCACTTATGGGACTCCCCAGCTCTAGGCTACCGGGAACCCAAAGCTGAAAAAACGGCTCCCTCTCAAGAGCCTCAGCATCAATGATAAGAATATCCTCTGAGAACGCTCCCATACAGTAGCCCAACACAAGGGCCGGAGGGTAGGAATTGCCTAAACCTCAAAGAGATTACGGAGTACCGCCTGTCCAAAAGCACTGTCCCTTCGGAACTCTCTCTCGAGGCTGTAGTGAGCTGCAAAAGTCTGGCTTGAAGACCAAGTAGCGGCCCGGCAGATGTCTGCCAACGGAACAGAGCGGAGATGAGCTACTGACGCGGCTTTCACCCTGACACGGTGGGCCGTGACTCGACCCTGCAAGGGGAGGTAGGCTGCCTTGTATGCCCAGGTGATACAATCTGCTACCCAAGTGGACAATGTATGCTTGGAGACAGGTAACCCCAGTTTATTAGGGTCAAAGGAGATGAAGAGCTGGAGTAGCCCTTCGATGCCCCCGCGTACGTTCTATGTAGAAAGAAAACGCCCTCTTACAGTCCAGGGTATGCAAAATTGTTTCAGCCCGGCTGGTATGCGGCCTGGGAAAGAAGGTCGGAAGAACCACCTCCTGGTTGAGGTGGAAAGAGGAGATGACTTTTGGAAGGAACTTCGGGTGGGTCCGCAGGACCACCCTGTTCCTATAGAACCGAGTGTATGGTCTATCAGAAACCAGAGCTTGTAGTTCACTCACACGTCTGGCCGAGGTAAGAACTACCAGGAAGAGCGCTTTCCAAGAAAGGAAGTGCAAATGGCAAATAGCCATCGGCTCAAACGGTGGGCAAGTTGCTGCAAGACCACGTTCAAATTCCACTCAGTCGCCGGTGGACGAACTGGAGGCTTGAGAAGAAGCAGACCTCTGAGGAAGCGGGACACCAAGGGGTGAACCGACAGACTGTCCCTCCACCGGTGAGTGGTGCGCTGATAGAGCACTGAGGTGGACCCGAACAGAGTTAGATTTAAGGCCTAGGTCTGACAGGTGAAGTAGATACTGCAGTACTACGGGCACAAGGCAGGAGAAAGGATCTTCATTGCGCTGAGCACACCATATTGTGAACCTACGCCACTTGAGGGCATAGGACTTTCTTGTGGACTGCCTCCTAGAGGCCAAAACCACCTCTTCAACCTCCTTAGATAGAAGCAAGGGAGCTAGCACTATCCTTTCAGCAGCCAGGCCATCAGATTGAGGGACCTGAGATTGGGGTGCAGAAGGGAACCCTGATCTTGAGACAGGAGATCGTGTTGCAACCACAGAGGGAAAGGAGTTTCCACCGACAACTGTAGCAGCAGTGGAAACCATGGTTGCCTCGGCCATCTGGGGGCTACCAGAATTACCGAGGCCTTGTTCCGGAGAATCTTGAACAGAGTTCTGGCCACCAGGGGCGTGGGAGGAAACACATACAGGAGGCCCGTAGACCAAGAGATCAGAAAAGCATCTGCTACCATTCTCAGAGGATGCGGCTGTCTGGAGCAAAACCTGGGCAGCTGATGGTTCAGTGGACTTGCAAAGAGATCGATGGATGGAAGTCCCCATTGTAGAAAGATCTGCTGGATCACCAATGGATTCAAGTGCCATTCGTGGGGCTGGAGAATCCTGCTTAGCTTGTCTGCTAAGAAGTTCTCCTGACCAGGTAGATAAACTGCTTTGAGAAACATACCTTGTTTGACTGCAAAGGAGCAAAGGGCCTGCGCCTCCTGACAAAGGAGCCTGGACCCTGTGCCCCCCTGCTTGTTCACATAGAACATTGCTACCTGATTGTCTGTCTGAACTAAGACAGACTCGTGAGAGAGGGCATGAGAAAATGTCTGTAGAGCCAAGCGGATTGCAGACGGGCATTCGGAGTCACATGTACCGTGGATGCCATGCGGCCCAGGAGCTGCAGGAAGTGCCTGGCAGAGACCTGAGAATTGCTTTGGAACTGGTTGGCCAAGTCCATCAGTCTGTGGGCCCTGTCCTCGGGCAAGTAAGCTCTTGCCTGCAGGGTGTCTAATCTTGCCCCTATAAACTCTAGGTTCTGTGAGGGGAGCAAAGTGGACTTTGCGCAGTTTATGACAAAGCTCAGATGCTGAAGAAGAGAGACAGTGCGAAGAGTGGCTTGTCTGGCCTCCTGGAGAGACGGACCCCTGATAAGCCAGTCGTTCAGGTATGGGAAGACAAAAATTCCCTGATTCCTGAGATAGGCCGCCACCACCGCCAGGCATTTGGTGAAAACCCTGGGGGCGGAAGTTAGGCCAAAGGGAAGTACTCTGTACTGGACATGTTTTCCTCCCACCAAAAATCTGAGATATTGTCTGTGGTCTGGATGGATGAGGATGTGAGTATAAGCATCCTTTAGGTCTAAGGAGCATAGCCAATCTCCCTGTTGGAAGTAGGGCAGCAGTATCCCAAGGGTAAGCATTTTGAACTTTTCCATTTCCAGAAACTTGTTTAGGTTTCGCAAGTCTAGCATAGGCTGGAGGCCTCCTGTCCTATTTGATACCAGGAAGTACCTGGAGTAGAAGCCTAGCCCTTTCAGGTGGTGGGGCACCGGTTCCACCGCCTGTTCCTTTAGAAGACTTGCCAACTCCTGAAGGAGGTGGTTTCTATGCAGAGGGAGTCTTGGAGGCTCCCCTGGAAAGTAGGAGGGGGGTAGCTGGTGGAAGTGGAACATGTAGCCCTTCTGGACTATGCTGAGAACCAGGGTATCCCCTGTGATGGCTGGCCACCTGTAGGCGTACAGGGTCAGCCGACCTCCTGTGCTGAGTGGAGCCAGCTGTGGAGAAGAGGCTATGCTGTGGGAGTCAAAACCCCGCTCCCTGCTGTGCAGGAGCCAGAGCTGGCGACTTGAGGGTCTTCTGCCTACGGGGCCCATGCCCCTGCCCCTTGGCCTGCTGGCCCTGTTGGGGAGCTGGAGAGGCCTGATATTGAGGGTAGGATTTGTAGGCAGCACCCTTCCTCGGAAAAAGGGCTTCTTTCCTGAGCCCTTCTTTTTCTGAGAAGGGGCAGAAGTCTTCCTGGACAGTCTTGTCCTGGTGAGAGTCTCAGTCTCGATTTCCGCAGCCTTTTCAGCCATGGGCTTACCGAAAAGGTTTTCACCTCAGCAGGGGATATCGACCAACTTGTCCTGCACCCATGACTCCAGGTCTGATGACTGTAGCCAGGCCTGATGGCGTGCACCGATGCCGGCCGCGGCTACCCAGACCGAAGCCTCAAAGCCATCATAGGCTGCTCAAGAGAAACTTCGAGCACTCTCGAATCCCTGTTGACAAAGCCTTGAACCTCTGGCAAAGGTTCCTCGGAGAAGCCAGCTGAGAGAACCCGGCAATCTCCTTTGCCAGGTCTCGTAGGTACATGCCCATGTACAGCTGGTAGGTCTGGATATGGCAAGATAGCATAGAGCCCTGGAAGCACTTTCTACCGAGGGCATCCAGGTCCCAGGCCTCCCAGCCGGGGGGCACCAAGGAGTGCATCTTCTGACTCTTCAGGCGGTGCACAGCCAATTCTACAACCATGGAGTTGTGCGGTAGCTGTGCCTTTTAGAACCCAGGGCTCTTACGGACTCGATAAATGTAATTGACCTGTTTTCTATGAACCGGCGTCAAGGCCGGTGCCTCCCACATACGAAGAGCAGCCGGTTCCAGCATCAGAGGAACCGGTACAGTAAAGACTTCCTTCGGAGGAAAGTCCTACTGGAGGGCATCGAGCTCCTCGGCTCGAGGTTCCTCCTTGGTGTCTGCAGGGAAGGCCAAGGCTTTGGCCATGTCCCTCACAAAGTCCGAGAACCGGGTATCCTCGGGGGGTGGCCGTCTCCGAGGCTTGGACTCCTGTGAGTCCGAAGGGATGCACCAGGTCTGGAAGGTGTCTGGGGACTCCTCATCCTCTGTCTCCCACACCGACTCCTCCAAGGAGGAATCGAGTGGTTCCAGCCGTGTGGGCCTCGGTGCCACCTGCCCCGATGCCGAGGGTATCGGCATCGATGACCTCGGCCCTGCACAGGAGGTCGAGAGGGATCTTGACCGAGGATTGACTTGAGACTTCATTGACTCGAGGATCGGCTCGGTCTCCGGGTTCGACTTCGACGTCGAGGTCCTGATGGTCAGGGCAAATGCACCGGTCAGACCGGCGATCAGCACCCGCTGCTGTTCCATGAAGGCAGCCAAGCTGCTCTCCAAGGCCGTCAACCTGAGTCCAAGCTCAGGAGACTCAGCAGCCACCGACTCGGGCCCTGACGGCATCGGGCCCGACGTCGGCTCCCCCGGAAGAGAGTCCATGAGGACAACAGCACTTACATGAATCGGGGACTCCAGCTCCACACGAGTTAACTTGGACGGCCTCTCCAACTCCGAGAGCCCAGGGCGGCTGTCAGGGCTACGCGACCTGGCCCTTGAGGAACCAGGAGCCTCCACCAATGCCGCCCTCACAAGCTTCTTCTTCCTTCTGTACTCCCGGGTGGGAGACTCCCTCTCAGAGGAACCCCGACGGCACTTGGGGTCAGACTCCCGAGATGTCGAGGTCTCTGACGAAGTCCGGGCCCGGCCGGACGCGGAGTCAGAGAAAATTCTCTCACGTTGATGTTGACGGCTCCGAAGTGCCTTCGACGACATCTTGCTGCACGGGCCACAGGCCAGCAGGTCATGGTCGGGCCCGAGGCAACGGAGGCAGTAGTCATGTGTGTCGGTGAGAGACAAGTTTCTTGCACCGATCACACTTTTTGAACCTGCTGGCAGCCATCGGGGGAAAAAGGACCCCTGCAAGGTCAAAAGACTGGGCTGCCAGTGAAAACACAAAAAGAGCGCGAACACTAGTCACAAAGGACAAAAACCGAAAATCAAAACTTCGGACTCGATACCAGTGTACCAAGCCCAGGCGGGAAGGGGAACCGGCATCGAACCGGATAAGACAAAGCGAAAATCGCAGAAAAAAAATCAACTTTTCCCATGTGACATGAACTCGCATCCGTTGGGCTCTGCGGATAAAGAAAGACTGAGCAAGATGGCACCCTTGGGCGGGAAGGGGACCACGCATGCGCGCTGCATTCCCAAAGGCTTTCTTTGGAAGATGGGGAAATGCTCCGCACGGGGGCTCCGTCGGCACCGATGTCACCCATATGCGAGGACTGACTTCCTGCTTGGTCCTGGAGAACTGTGGGTTCTAAAATTCTGAATCCCACCTCCAAAGTCCCCAACTTGGGGATCACAGGTTTTTGCTGGGAAATGCATACTGTACCTGAATGTAACTTGTCTTGATCTTACCCTGGAAAGGCATGAGCTAAATACTATTACTAATAATAATCATCACATGTAGCAGCCAAGATAACTAAGTCAGTTGCTTGCATCAAACTGTCTTTCACCTTCTCGTGAACTACAGCAGGTACATGTTTTTGTTCTATTGCGCCTTTGTTTTAAAATCTGGAAGAGACCAGTGCAGCTTTCAGTGCTTCTCCAATTGTTCTTTGACAATATGAATCCTCTCCATGTCTGCAACCTCTTCTCAAAGGAGATAAGTATGCCATGCATTTTTAACGTAGGTGTGCCTTGGACTTCAAAAAATTGGGAAACGTTGCCTTAGTGATCAGGAGGCAGGCCCAGACCTTGGAACAGCCAACATACACAGCTGCGTAGGGCACCAAAGTTGGAAGGTGCCAAATACCCATGCCAAGAAGTTGCCTGATCCCACTTATTTTAGTGGCATGTGGTGCTTCAAAGGAGCACTTTGTAGCACTATTACCTTCCTCTGCTGTTCATTTGGTTCTACAATCTTTGTGATCTCTGATAACCCCTTCCTCCTCCCACACCTCCTGCTCTCTGGGATCTGCTGTCTGGTCTTGCCTCCTGGCACCAAAATCTTAAATATATCTGTCAGGAGGTAACCACAAGAATACAGCTCTTGTTTTGGATAAGATATTCTAGCAGTGATGCAAAAACATGTATTCACAAACAGTGAGATATGAGCACGAATAGGGTATAGGAACAGGAGCAGGATTGGACTGCCTTTGCTTTTAAAACATATTGAATAGGTTCATTTTTAAAGCTGCTTACCACTGAAACTGTTCTAGCAAAAGATCTCTTTAAGATGTGCACAGGTTCAAATGATTGCTGTTTTCCTTTTGCAGCATTACCATCACTTGTTGGAAGCCTAGAAAAATAAATAACTCCAGGATTATATAAAACCTAGAACTATTTCTATGATTCTAAATGAAATGTTTAATGCTTGCTAAAATGGAAAAGCAATAAAACTGGTTGAACCCAATCACAATTTGAATAATGCTATTCAAGAGCTCTGGACCACTAAATCAAGATGAAAAAAACCAGCAGTTTACCTTTTGACATGCATACTTTTTAAATCCACAAATATTTTTGTAAAAAAAAATAAATAAAATACTGCTGGTATGGTCTTTAATTGAAAAATCAATATTGTTGAACACTGCCTGGAGCGCAGTTGTTGGACGGACAGTTCTGTTCTACTTAAGGGGAGTCATATCATGCTACAACTTTTAGAAATGCAAACCATGTGGTTTTTGGATTTTTTTTAGTTAGTATTCATGCTCCAGTTTTGGGAACTCATACATAGTATCACAAATAGTCCTTCTAAATTAAGGATTACTGAAGATTTGAGACTTTCGTCGTCTATTTCAGGAGATGGAGTGATCTAGTGGTCAAAATCTGCCATCCTTAACACCAGCATCTGCATCTTTGAAGTGGCACCAAATTTTACTGCAAAGTACCCTAGCACAGCTAGACTGGGTTGGTGAGAAAGTGGCTCACAGTAATTCTTCCTGTCCTCTGTAAGAACTCAAGACTAAAAAGCTTCAACTAATTAGTACTGATTACAAATATAATTAAGTGCCGTCTTCACTGCAAACACTGGCAACTATGGTGTGTCAGTTTCCTCTGTACTCAGTTTTCCATTTTACTCCATCTATGCTTACAGATCTTAATTTATGATGCTATCACCCCATTGTTATGGTATCCTCTAACTTTCTACACTCTGTAATAGCCTCCAATACTAAACTAGCAAACTAATTACAAAAATCTTGAGTACATGATCAGCAAACCTCATTTTTCTTTAACTAAAACAGCTCAGATTGTCCACCTCCCATCCTCTCATGCCCCAAAACTCATTTGAGATTGAGTCGTCCTAACTAATCAGCGCTGGTTACAAATACATAAAATAGTAAAATGTATTTATTTATTAAAGATGTATCTATCGCCTTCTCATTTTAAATGACGACCCTAAGCAGCGTTACAGATAGTATTCTTGCATGAATACTAATAGGTCCAGTTACTTCTAACAAGGGGCAAAAATTTAACATTATTGGTAACATATCAACCGTTGTACTGCGATATTCCACTGTAACTACCCTTTTTTCTCATACTTCAGTGTTGCAATGCTTGTTTTCATTCCATGTGTTTTCATAGTTCTTGCAAAAACTCCCTGCTTTTCAATGTTTCGTGAGATTTTTTTTAAATCAAGAATTAAAGCAACATGTGCAATAATGCTGGTAATTGATTACTTAAGCAGTCACCACCACCATATTTTTTTTCTCCTCCTTACTCAGCCATTCCAGCTTTTCTAGATATTGCATTCAATTCAATGGAAAACAATTTCTACAACAGCTCCATGAAGTTAAAGACATTACCTGTATAGCAATTGAGGTATCTGCCCTGCATTGACATCTGTGCCATTATTGGATTTCTTTGAACTCTTAAATTGAAAGACAACACTGGAAAGGAGAGAAAAGGGTTTGAGAGAAATAAAATTTAATATATGCAATTTTCAACAATCCATAGTTTCCTTGTAACTATCCACAATAAAGGGCCATATTTACTAAGCACTTTACTTTTCACACAGATACAAAAGGAATAATTTTACATCACAGTACTTATGTGAGAAGTCCGAAGAGGCATCTATTTTATTAAAACAGATGCCTATGCGCCTTTAGAAAACAGGCTCGGAACCAGCTCCAACATCATGCAAATGTCCATGCACAAACTGCCCCCATTCTGAAAAAGGTGCAAATTTTAGCACATATTCTATGTGCATACCTATGTATTTTATAAAATATTGTTTAACTTTTATAGCAGACTTGATTAACTGTCTTTAGTTAAACGCATCAAAGCGGTTTACAGCAAAAGCCCAACAACAAAATATTAAATTTAAAATTAAAAAAAAAAAAAAATATATATATATATATATATAAACACACACACAAACAAACAAACAAAAAAAAAACAAAAAAAAGAGAACTAGACAACTCTGGGGGGCACACCACCCTATAGACCACCGAATGCTTGTTCATAAAATTATGGGGCTTGTTTACAAAGCCGCGGTAGTGGTTCGCGATCGCAGCCGCGGCCCCATTGAAATCAATGGGGCCGCGGCTCCGATTACGATCGCAAACCGCTACCGCGGCTTTGTAAACAAGCCCCTATGTCTTAAGATGTTTCTTAAAAGACTGAAAAGAATTAGCTTGCCATATATAAAAGGGAATTGAATTTCACAAAGTAGGAGCAAAAAAATAAAATGCCGACCATCATATGGACACAAGCCGAGCAAAATTGGACTGATGGAATCACCAGCCGGCACCGAAATTGAGAAAGCAAAGTCCTAGACTGAGTTTAAGAAAGAAGTAAATCTGCAAGATAAAGAGGAAAACCAAAATAAAAGAACCTTAAAAGCTAACAAAGGAATTGTAAATTTAATCCAGTAGGGAAGAGGAAGCCAATGATGGGCTTGCAACAACGGAATGACATAATCAGAAGGCCATGAATGAGTAAGGCGTTTGACAGTCACATTTTTCATCCTTTGCAGTCACCTTATAGCAGCTAGAGGAAGACCATTATAAAGCAAATTGTCATAACCTAATCTGTAATCACCAAAGAAAGAATTACAGTAGCGCGCGCAGGCTGATCCAAATAAGGCCTAAGAGCTCGAATAAAATAAAGGAAATAGAAACAAGATTTTACTGTGTCTGAAATCTAAGAGAAGAGAAGATAAGCTGACTATCGAAAGTAAAACCTAAAATCTTAAGCTGAGAGACTACTAACAAAGGATGGCCATCCAAAATAGGAGGCACCACCTCCAGAGGTGAGGTATGAGTAACCCACAAAGCCTTAAACATTTCACAGTTCAGCTTCAATCACCGGGACTGAAGTCATCGAGAAACAGCAGCAAGACAACTGTGGAGAAGCTGCAAATCCAAAGTCTGAGGCTCCAAATACGCAATAAGTTGAATATCGTCTGCAAAGAAATGCAATGAAAATCCTAAAGATTGAACAGGCACAGCCAAGGGGGTCAAAAAAAAAATATGTAAACAAATAAAACCCTGAAGGAACCCACAGGAAAGACGCCATGTCATGGAGGACTGAGAATTACAATGAACCATAAAAGCCAAAAAAGAAAAAAAAAAAAACACAAGCAAAAACTATACCAGCAAGTCCAAACTCAGTCAATCGCTGAAGTAACAATTCATGGTCTACTAAATCAAATACTGCAGATAGATCCAACGAGATGACAAGGACAACACATCCAGCATCAAGAGACTGATGTAGCTCACTAAGCATAAAAGCCAGACATGTTTCCATGCTGTGATGAGGCTGAAACCCGGATTGATGTAGATGTAAGTTACGTCTCTGCTCTACGAAGTCCCTAAACTGAACAAAGACTACCTTTTCAATAACTTCCAACAGAAAAGGGAGCATCAAGACAGGTCTATAATTCTCAAGATGGTCAGTGGCCCTCATGTCCTTCTTGAGAACTGGCCGACCAATAGCCTGCTTCCAATCTCACAGAAAGACACTCTAAGAGAAGAATTCACCATAGCTAGCATACAGGGATGCAGACTGAAGCTTTGATCTCAACGGCAAAGATGGTAAAGGGTACTGAATAGAAGTGGTGGGACAGAGCTAAGAATATTCTGGAAGTACAGAAGCAATACTGAAGAAAAAGAGGACCACAGGCCCATCACCACTGGTGAAATGGAATACCAGCTAAATCCAGAGAAGACAAGCCTTAGGCACAAGTCATCAATGGAGATACTGAAACTGAGAGCGATGAACATATAGTGTGTACTTTCGAATGAAAAAAAGGATGCAAATTGCTCTGCAGATGGACCAGCTGATGACGTCACCTGAGGGCCTTGCTCTTTCAATATATGAAAAAGTTCCCGAGCTGGATTAGAGCTACCAGCAATACAATGAGAATAAAACATTCTCTTAGCCAAAGTCACGAGAGGCATAGATTCGAGTAGCATCCTTGAAATACGCCAGAAGGTCTAGGGATCTATGTTTGCACCACATCCTCTCTGCCTGATGCATTAGTCTCTTCCGGAGCCGCAGACCTTCATACTACCAAGAATTTGCCTTTCATGATAGCAAAACGTCACAGCAGCGGGACCACCGAATCAAGATTGTGGTGCAGGGAATCATCCCAACAAGCTGCCTGTGCTTCCAAGGATAAATCTAGAAAATTAGCTGGAAAAGAGCATTCCTGTGAAAATACCTCAAAAGACACATTGTGAAGAGCTTGAAACCAAATAACTGAAGGCACAGAAGACTCAAACAGAATTAAGAACAAGATAAAAATGAATCAGTGCATGATCCGTCCAGGGCAAAGCTAAAGCAAATGGCAGTGTGAAGGCAGGCTGAAACATGGCTAGAGTAAAAATAAGATTAAGGATATGGCCTGCCGAATGAGTAGGGACGGACACGCATTGAACCATACCAACATCTAATAAAAGAGATAAATCAGTATGTACATGAAAAATCATCAGGCCAGATAATCGAAAGGCATTTACATGGTTTACAGCCCAGTAAACCATGTAAATGCCTTAAATGGGGATATTCAATGGCACTTACAGGGTTAGTGCCATTGAATATCCCCTCCTAACTCCCCTACGCGTCCCGATGCTATCCAGTTAGCATCAGGGTGTGTCGGGAGCATTCTGGTGCGGAGCAGAAGCAGCGACAAGCACTAACCGGGCAGCAATACTGCATTCTGCCCAGTTAGCGATTTGTGCCTTAAAGAAAGGCGAGAAAACCCCTCACCTATCTTTAAGGCATAGGAGCTAAATCACTGCTGCCTGGTTAGCTACTGTGGCTTCCGATGTCTGCGGCGATCCCCGGATATTCAATGCTGGGGCCATATATGGCCCCGGAATTGAATATAAGGGATAAGGGTCGAAGGGCAGGGCTATGCACCGTGCGGTTATGGGGCATAGGAACCAGGCCCTGAAACAGCTAGTCTGGCCGGCTTCGAAGCCTCCATGGCTCAGAATCCTTCAGCTGCACCAGATCTGTATACCACGGATGCCTGGGCCAATCTGAGGCGATCAGGACCACTAGTCCCGTGTGCCTCCACCCTCTGTACCACACGCCCTATGAGCGCCCACGGAGGAAAGGCGTAAAGACCACCCCAACAGGGCCACCTCTGCACCAGCGCATCCAGCCCCTCTGACATTCTCTCCCTCCACTGGCTGAAGCACCTGCTTGTTTTGGCCGATGCAAAGCTTTCCATCAAATCCATGACGGGTGCCCCCCACCGGCATACCATCTGATCGAAGACTTCCTGGTTCAGCTGCCACTTCCCCGGATCCATGCGCACCCGAATGAGGTAATGGTCAGTCACGTTCTCTACCCCGGCCACATGCGTCGCTGAAATGGCCTGCAGATGGGTCTCTGCCCAACTCATCAACATTTCCGCTTCGCACTCTAACTTGACACTCCCTGTGCCCCCCTGCCGACTGATATATGCTACCGCCGTGGCGTTGTCTGAGAAGACGCGAAGCGCCTTCCCGTAGAGGAGCGGGAGAAACATCTGTAATGCGAGGAGAACGGCTCTCATTTCCAGCCGATTTATGGAGCACGTCCGCTCTGCCTCGGACCAATTCCCCTGCGCCACCTGTCCTTCACAGTGGGGTCCCCAGTCCAATAGGCTGGCATCCGTTGTCAGAGGAATCCAGCACGGTGACTCCAACAGGGCCCCCACCATCAGATGCTCCCTGCGGAGCCACCACTTGAGCGCTGAATGTACCTGTCACAGACACGGAAATGGATGCAAGAGGGACTGCCACTGATGCGACCACCTGTGCAGCAGAGCACTCTGCAGCGACCTCATGTACGCTTGCGCCCATGGGACCAACTTGATCGTCGCCGCCATGGTCCCCAAGAGCCTGAGGTAGTGCCGTGCCGTAGGTTCTGCCATGCAGAGGAAATCTCGGACCAGCAGCTGCAGCACCTCCATCCTCTTCCATGGTAGGAATACCCTGCCCGCTCGGGTGTCGAAGCAAGCTCCTAGGTACTTGAGGTTCTGCGACAGAGTCAGCTGACCTTTGGACACGATTACCCATCCTAGACTCCTAAGAAACTCAACCACCTGCTCCATGGCCCGAGCGCTTTCCTACTCTGATTTTGCACGAATGAGTCAATCGTCCAGGTATGGGTGGACTAGAATGCCCTCTCAGCGCAACGCCGCCGCCACCACCACCATGACCATCACCTTGGTGAACGTCCAAGGGGCCATCGTGAGCCCAAAGAGCAAAGCTTGAAACTGAAAATGTCCCATTGGTACAGCAAAGCACAGGAACTGGTGATGATCCGAATGGATGGGAACATGCAGATATGCCTCGGTGAGGTCCAGTGAGGTTAGGAACTCACCCTCTCTGTGTGTCATAATTACCGACATGAGGGTTTCCATATGAAATCTCGGAACCCGCAAGCACCTGTTTACCAGCCTGAGATCCAGAATAGGCCGAAAAGAGCCTTCCTTCTTTGGGACTATAAAATAATTGGAGTATCAACCTGCACCGCATTGCTCTGCTGGAACCGGAACCACTGCCACCAACCGCAGGAGCCTGTCTAGCATGTTCCTCACGCCTTGTGGCTTGCATCACGCCTTGCAGGGAGAGGGAATGAAGGCAGGTGGGCAGCGGTCTGGCAAATTCCAGCGCATAACCATCCCGCACCACCTGAAGGACCCACTGGTCCAACGTTATTTGTGCCCTGTCAGGGAAGAACTCCTGCAACCTGCCTCCCACAGGCTGTATCCTTGCCTGGACCCCCCCTCGTTTCATTGTGCCTTCTTGTGGGCTGCAGAGGAGGTAGACATTGTGTAATAACCTCTACTTGCCTCATGAAACCCCCTAAAGGGCTGTCCCCGGGGAGCAAACCGCCCTTCTCTGATATGGCACAAAGCGCACAGTGCAAAAGCGCTTAAACTCCTGGGATTGACCCCTACATGCACCTGGTCCCCAGCCCTGTCTGGGTTTATCCTCAGGCAGCCGCCCCCCTTTGGTCTCTCCCAAGTCCTTGACCAATGTCTCAAGATTCTCACCAAACAATAGCTTCTCTCTGAACGGCAGCTTACTCAGGCATGCTCTAGAGGAAACATCCACCGACCAATTATGGAGCCAAAGGTAGCGGCGAGCCACCACCACCGAAGCAATACTGTTGGACAGACCTCTAACCAGATCATAGCAGGTGTCTGCCAAGTAAGCCACTCCCGACTCAAGCCTCGCTGCGGCTCCTAGATTTGGGGGCTCTCCTGATGCCTCGGTAATGCCCTGCACCCACCGCAAGCATGCGCATGCCACCAATGCCACACACACGGAGGCCTGCAAGGACAGGGCAGTCACAAATGCCTGCTTCAATAGGGCATCCAACTTCCTACCCTGATTATCCCTGAGCACCGTACTGCCCTCTACGGGAATGATGGTCTTCTTGGTTACCGCAGACACAGCAGTGTCGACCTTCAGCGAGGAAAACATCTTTTTCCTGCTCCACCAATGGGTATAAATGGGTCATCATCCGAGCGCCTTTCAGACCTGCCTCCGGCAGGTTCCACTACTCGAGGATCATCTGTTTGATCACTCTATGCAGCGGGAACACCCGCTGAAGCTTACGCACGGCCTGAAGAATGTGGTCCTCTAGAGCCTCGTCTTCCTTCGCACTCCCTGATGACATATTGAGTGCCTTGAGGGACTCCACTATGAGCCCTGCCAACTCCTCCCTATGGAAGACCCGCCCAACTCGGGGCTCAATCTCCTGTGGGAGCTCCCCCTCTTCCAGCTCTTCAGGCTCCCCACCTTCTTCGGCCTTAACTCCTCAGCTGACTCTCCATCCAGCCGTCTATTAGCCGGAGGCTGACCGAATTCAGCCTCAGCCCCCTGCAGGCTCTCTGCTGTTCTCTTCTTGCCACCGCCCGCCCGGTGTCCCCCCCCCCCCCCCGCTGCTTTAGACAAAAAGCCCCGTGAAGCAGCAAAACAAACTAGAGGGAAAAATCCCCCTGCACCTGGGAGAAAGGAGGACCCGGAGGGGTCAAGCTTTGCGGGGAAGGGTGCAACAACGGTGGAGAGGGCCAAACCCCCCCCCCCCCTCAAGCTGAGACGGCACCCCCCCCCCCCCCCCCGAAATCGGGTTCGGGAGCCGCCGCTGCTGCTGCTACTGTCTGAAAAGCTTTTTTTTTTTTTTTTTTTTTTTTGCAGCAAGCACGTAAGCATGTCAGCCCAGCAAGGGGACCTTGGGCAATAGCCCTGCAAGACCAACCCCCGGTCTGGAGAGGGAGTTGATTTTAAAATAAGAAAAATTAAGAAAAAACAAAAGCAAAAATTAACCCAAAAATAGCCTAACTGGCTTCCTAGTTCTCCCTTCAGTGAGTCCAATCTCTGGGATCACCTGCTCCAGCTGCTTGGAGACTGAGCTTATTGGAGGCTGGTGCCAGTTGTATATGTAGCCTGATGTCATCAAAGTTGTGACATGCTCAATCTCCAAGTTGCTGGAAGAGGTGCACTATCCTAAGGTGCGGGACTGGACTGGAGGGACGATAAGGAAGGGAATCTCAAAACAGACCAAAGCGTCATTGTTATAGGAAACAGCCACCCCTCAACCTTCTTTAGAAGAACATATGCCTAGCCAGATGAAAATCCATCAGGAGAGGCAACACTAAGAACGGGAAAATCCCCCTCCTTGAGCCAGGTCTCAGTCAGGCACAATATTTGTAGCTGATTAGCTAAAATAAGTGAGCAGACAAGAGCAGCCTTACGTCTCAGAGTGTGCATTCAAAAGACCAACCTTAACAGAAGGACCAAATAAACCAGACCGGCACCGTGCTCAAAAGCCTAGACCCACTGAAGATCAAGGCAAAGGCTGACGTACCACCAGACAAAATTTAATAAATGAAGATATGAAGGGCTTACGACCAACAATAGATGGACTAACCAATGGTTGCTTGAGGGAGGACAAAGCACGGAAAAGCTAAAACCACAATGTCCCCACCGATACCATGCCCCGCAAAACAGGAAAAAAGACCCTAATAAAAACCACTGAAGCAAAGGAACCTCCACCAAAAAAGAAGAACCTAAGCCCCATTGAGACACCCCATCCAAGGAGCATGACATGCTCCTTGGACTCACTCGCTCCTTCAGCACATGCACACAGCACGTGCACAAATGCCTTCGTTTTGTAGTTCGGAAAAGGGAATGTCATCTCTGGGGGCGAGGCTTAGCACCGAGGCAGGAACTGAGGCGGCAGGTTCCAGAGCTACAACGAGACGAGCACTGCAAAATAAACAAAAGACAGCAGACAAAAAACTTATAGCAAAAGAAAAAAGCAGCACAGAGAGATGCACACAACAGTAAACTATGCCTCCAGGAATGCCTATGTAGAGACCATGTACAGGAGATGTGATCATGCCATGTGCCTACTTTTTTCATGCATATGCAGTCACATCATTTTATAAAAGCCCCTTTCCTAAGGAAAACAAGCATTACACATGGAAAAAGCTTCATAAAATTACCACCAAAATAGGAATAACCCCTTTAAGTACAACTGGTCATAAATGCTTTATTTCATTCATAAAATAGGTTAATTACCCATCATCTGTAGTAATAGAGGCCTGGCCATGAGAACCACAATCACTACTAGGTCCAGATACACGAGCCCAAGCTACATACCACCAGCCAGCCTGTAACAGCACAGGTTCATCAAACATCATAGCATATTTTTCTCTGGTAAGAGAAAAGAAAGAGAAAACAGCTGTGAAAAAAAGAGAGTATGAGATTCTGAAAAGTAACGGTTAAGCATATAAAACATACATGATAACGGACTGTACCTTGCCTAACAGTAGTCATTCTCATACAGAGCATTTCTATTCTGCTGGGCTTTAGAAATTTATTGCACTTGGGAGATTGTAAAATGCCACAGTTTCTATGTTCAAGTGTACATGTTGAAGGATTATGAGATTCACCCTGAGAGTTCTATAAGGTAATGCCATGAAACAGCTGTAGGTGAAGTGATTAAAAGAGCCTTGAAGAAAGTTTTTATAATGCTGAGGGGAAAAAAAAGAAGCTTCGTGCTAAGTGAGGACCTTCCTTCAAAACAAAACAGGGAAAACCACAGAGAATGCTTTAAGGCTTCTCAATTTTTTTCTGATATTTACTTCAGATTATTTTGGAACTATATGCACTTGTAAATTCTACATGCTGTCCTTATGCATGACCAACTTAAATAGCAAATTCTATCCCAGGACTGTATAAGCTCCATTTTGCATAGGACATAGAGGTAGGAATTAAGCTGACCAGGATGGGACTTCACAATTCCCCAATTTTAAAAAGTGCCTTTTTTAAAATATGTATAAGGACATCAGCAAATATACATGCATTTGTTGGCAGGTTCAGCGGGAGCAGAGATTTCAAAAACCTACATGTGTAGAAAGAGAGCAGCAATACTAGGCATCTATTCATGGAAGATGCCAAAAATTAGATGTAGACGTGACAATTTTTGACACCAGTAACTATGCATAATACGGGAAGCTCATTTCTCATAATATATAAAAATGAAACCAATTAAGGAGCAAAAGCCCAAAAGCACAATTAGTTACCTGTAATAGGTGTTCTCTGGGGACAACAGGAATCAGTCCTCACATATGAGTGACATCTGTACAGACAGACCCCGAACAGAAGCATTTCCCCAGCTTTCAAAGAAATCCTTTGGGAGATGCATCACAAATGCATAGTCCCCTTCCTGCCCAAGGGTGCCAGGTGACATCTTGCCTCAGTCTAATGACATAACTAAGATGGCAAAATTAAAATATAGTAAAGCAGCAACTCCAAGGGGAGGAGGGAGGGTTGTGAGGTCCGATTCCTGCTATCCCCGGAGAACATCTGTCACAGGTGACTAACTACGCTTTCACAGGGAACAAGCAGGAAGTCAGTCCTCACATATGGAACTTCCCAGCTTCAGGCTACCGAGAACCAGTACAAAATGCCACCGGTGATCAGAAAAGGTGGGCCGTGAGCTGCATCAGTTGAGTCCCAACTGAGAGACTTTTGCCTACACCCAGAAAAGATCACGGAGCACGGCCTGGCCAAAGGTGCTGTCCTGTCGGGTCTCCCTCTCCAGGAAGTAGTGAGCTGTGAAAGTATGGACTGAAGACCAGCTGACGGCATGACCGATTTCCATAACAGGTACAGAAGCAGATTTGCTACAGAGGTAGTCATAGCCCTGATGCGGTGTGCCACAACCTGGTGATCTATCTAGTGAGATCCCAGCCTGCTCATAGGCAAGGGCAATGCAGTCCACCACCCAAGTGGGCAGAGTTTGCTTGGTCACTGGAAGCCCCAGTAGACTGGGGTCATAGGGGATGAAAAGCTGAGGCACTCTGCGGTGGCCCTGAGTCCGTTGCAGATAGGACAGGACTTCTCTTATAATCCAGAGTATGGAGAACGGTCTCCGCATTGTCAGCGTGAGGCCTCGGGAGGAAGATAGGGAGCACCACCTCTTGATTGAAATGGAAGGGGGACATCACCTTTGGCAGAAACTTGGGGTGTGTGCGGAGCACAACGTTGTCCTTGTAGAATATCGTGTAGGGCGTCTCTGCAATCAGAGCCTGGAGCGTGCAGACTCTGCAAGCCGACATGAGTGCCACCAGAGAGACAACCTTCCAGGAGAGGTACCTCAGGTGGCAAGTAGCCAAGAGCTCAAACGGCAGCTTAGTGAGCTGTGAGAGCACCACACTGAGATCCAACTCCGCCGCTGGTGGGCAGACTGGAGGCCTGGACAAAATAAGGCCCCACAGGAAATGGGAGATAAAGGGCTGAGCCGAAAAGGGCTTGCCCTTGACGGAGTGGTGGTGCACCGCAATAGTGCTCAAGTGCACTCTGACTGAGTTGGACCAGTCCCACCTGGGACAGGTGGAGTAGGTACTGGAGCACTAGCTGCACTGAGCAGGAGAACGGGTTTGCCTGCCTCTCGGGCACACCACACCAAAAATTGACACCACTTGAAGGCATATGCCCTTCTCATGGAGGCCTTGCAGGATGCCAGAAGGACCACGTTCATGTCTCGTGGGAGGCTAAAGGGAGCTAGAGCTACCCTTTCAGCAACCAAGCCATGAGTGACAGGGACCCCAGGTTGGGGTGCAGGAGAGCATCCTCCTGTGAAAGTAGCCCTGGGGCACGACCCAGAGGAATCGGAGGCGCTGCCAACAGAGAAGCAGCAGGAACCAAGGTTGCCTAGACTACAAGGGGCTACCAGAATCAGTGATGCCCTGTCATGCTGGACCTTGAAGAGGGTCTTGGCGACCAGAAGTGTTAGCGGGAAGGTGTAATGAAGGCTTTCCATCCATGGAATGAGGAACACATCCGCCCCCACCTGGGATGGGTGTGGCTGGCAGGAGCAGAAGCAGGGCAACAGCATGTTGCTTGGGCTGGTGAACAGGTCCACTAGGGGGATGCCCCAGAGACATAAGAGCCGGGAGGCCACTCTGGGGTCCAGGCGTCACTCCTGCGGCTGAATGACTCTGCTCAGCCTGTCTGCTAGGAGCATCCTGATGCATCTCACATATGAGGAGAGGGCTACAGCTCCTGGCAGAGGGAGTACGACCCCATGCCCCCTTGTTTGCTAACACAGAACACTGTGATTTGGTTGTCCATCTGGAGCAGCAACGCCTGGTCCTGCAACCGGTGGTGAAAGGCTCGGAGGGCCAGAAATATCGACCAGAGCTCCAGGTTTTTCTGCAACTGGCACCCCGTCTGGGACCATGGGCCTTGGGTGCGGAGGTCATAAGAACATAAGAACATAAAAACATAAGATATGCCATACTGGGTCAGACCAAGGTCCATCAAGCCCAGTATTCTGTTTCCAACAGTGGCCAATCTAGGTCATATGTACCTAGCAGTTTCCCCAAGGGACACAGGTTCCACAATGCTTGTATTGGTTCAAGCATTGATATCCTTGGTCCCTTCTTAATAATGGTTTATGGACCTTTCCTCCAGGAACTTGTCCAAACCTTTTTTAAACCCAGCTACACTAACAGCCTTTACTACATCCTCCAGTAACAAATTCCAGAGTTTAATTACACGTTGAGTGAAAAAATATTTTCTTTTATTAGTCTTAAATAGTTTACCCTGTAGCTTCATTGCATGTCCCCTAGTCTTTCTATATTCTGATAAGGTAAACAATCGATCTACGTTTACCCGTTCCACTCCGTTCATTAATTTATAGACTTCTATCATATCACCCCTCAGCCGTCTCTTTTCTAGGTTAGAGAGCCCTAACCTTTTTAGCCTTTCTTCATAGGAGTATCCTTCCATCCCCTTTACCATTTTGGTGGCTCTTCTCTGAACCTTTTCTAAAATCGCTATATCCTTTTTAAGATACGGCGACCAGAATTGCACACAATATTCAAGGTGCGGTCTCACCATGGAACGATATAGAGGCATTATAATATCTTTTGTTTTATTTTCCATTCCTTTCCTTATCATACCTAGCATTCTATTTGCTCTCTTGGCAACCGCTGCACACTGGGCCGAGGGTTTTAACATGGTATCCACAATGACGCCTAAATCTTTTTCCTGGTGGTGGTTCCTAATGTGGAACCTTGCATCGTGTAACCATAGTTTGGGTTGTTCTTCCCTAGGTGCATAACCTTGCACTTGTCCACATTAAATTTCATCTGCCATTTTGATGCCCAGTCTTCCAATTTATCAAGATCCTCTTGCAATTTTCCACAATCCTCTTGGGTTTTAACAACTTTAAATAGTTTTGTGTCATCTGCAAATTTGATAACCTCACTCGTTATTCCACTTTCCAGGTCATTTATGAATATGTCAAAAAGCAGCGGACCCAGCACAGATCCCTGGGGTACACCACTATTCACCTTTCTCCATTGGGAAAATTGGCCATTTAGCCCTACCCTCTGCTTTCTATCTTTTAACCAGTTCCTGATCCACAATAGTACACTGCCTCCTATCCCGTGACTCTTTAGTTTTGCCAAAAGTCTCTCATGAGGGACCTTGTCAAAGGCTTTCTGAAAGTCCAGATACACAATATCAACCGACTCACCTTTGTCCACCTGATTATTCACTCCTTCAAAAAAACATAATAGATTAGTAAGACAAGATCTTCCTTGTCTAAAGCCATGTTGGCTGTCTCCCATTAGGTCATGACTATCTACATGCTGAGTAATTTTATTCTTTATGATGGTTTCTACCATTTTTCCCGGTACTGATGTCAGGCTCACCGGTCTGTAGTTTCCCGGATCACCCCTGGAACCCTTTTTAAAAATTGGTGTTACATTGGCGATCCTCCAATCTTCAGGTATTAGAGATGATTTTAATGATAGTTCACAGATTACTGATAGCAGGTCTGCAATCTCGTATTTCAGTTCTTTCAACACCCTTGGATGTATACCATCCGGCCCAGGTGATTTGCTACTCTTCAGTTTATCTAATAGTTGTAAGACATCTTCCCGATGTATCGATATTTCCTTCAGTTCTTCCGCACCTTTAAATACCACTTCAGTCATGGGTAACATCCCTACGTCTTCCTCAGTAAAGACTGAAGCAAAGAATTCATTCAGTCTCTCCGCTATCGCCTTGTCGCCTCTTAGTGCTCCTTTAACCCCTTTATCATCTAATGGACCAACTGACTCACTCACAGGTTTTTTGCTACGAATGTACTTGAAAAGGTCTTTACTTCGCGTTTTTGCTTCTGCAGCAAGCTTCTTCTCAAATTCTCCCTTTGCCTGCCTTATCAATGCCTTGCATTTGACTTGCCAATGTTTGTGCTGTTTCCAGGTTTCGTCGTTTGGCTCTTTTTTCCATTTCCAGAAAGATGCTTTTTTGGCAACAACAGGAGTTAGGAGAGTCTAAGGGCGGAAGGCTTCCGGAGGATAAACCTAAACAAGGGAAATCTTTACCGACCTTTCGGGGACAGTTTCGAGATTTCAGAAGGTTTCGTACTTCCTGCTTGGGCAGTTTTCAAAAAGGAAGATTTGCTTCTAGAGCTCAGGGGTTTCGTGGGTTTCGGTTCCTCACAATGAGCTCCCCATACTCGCAGGGAGGCATCCATAGTAAGGACCCTCTTGGGGGTGGGTGCCTGGAAAGGCATCCCAGCCAGAAGGTGGTGGGAGATCTGCCACCAGTCAAGGAAGTCCGCCAGTTAGTGGGTCACTTTTACCCTGTCTCGAAGCCTGCCCGTGGCTTGTGTCCACTGGGAGCGGAGGCACCACTAAGCCATCTTCATATACGGGCAGGCATCTGGAGTCACATGGACTGTGGTGGCCATGTGGCCCAGCAGATGAAGGAGAAGGCAAGTGGGCACTGACTGGAGGCACTGCATCTCTGTGGCTAGCTCCCTGAGGCATTCTATCTTCTCCGGATGAAGGCCTTGGCCTGGAGGGTGGTCTAGCTGAGCCCCTATGAACTCCAGGCACTGAGCTGGGAAGAGGTGGGACTTGGGGTAGTTGACGAATCCCAGACGCTGCAGGGTGTGTATGGTGCACACAGTGGCATGATGTACTTTTGCAGCTGAGTTTCCTCTTATGAGCCAGTCATCCAGGTAGAGAAAGACAAAGGCTCCTTGGAGACGAAAGTGGGCTGCAACCACCACTAGGCACTTGGTGAAGACCCTTGGAGATGACACTAGCCCAAAGGGTAGCACCCGGTACTGGTAGTGACCTCCTCCCAACACAGACTGGAGGTATGGTCAGTGGTTCGGATGGATCAGGATGTGTGCATAAGCATTCTTTGTGTAAGAAGCATAGTCAGGCTCCCTGCTGGAGGTAAAGCAACAGTATTTCAAGGGACAGCATCTTGAACTTCTCCCTCACCAGAAATCTGTTCAAGTCATGTAGGTCCAGGATGAGCCTGAGGCCCCCTTTTTGCTTGGGAACGGGGAAATATCTGGAGTAGAAGCCTTTGCCCCAGAGATGTTTGGGCACTCGCTCCACTGCCCTGTCCGAAAGGAGACCTGCGAGCTCAGTGACGAGTAGAATCTGGTGAAGGAGAGGCCTTATGGTTGCTCCTGGGAAGAACAAGGGTGGTGTCTACTGCAGATGGAAGAGGTATCCCTCCTTGACTACCTGCAGCACCCAGGAATCGGTGGTGATGGAGGATCACCTGTGGAAAAACAGGGTCAGGGGCCCTCTTGTGGGCTGTTGAGGGCCTCCTGGGGGAGAGGAGGCCATACCCAATGAGTCAAAAACTCCCTCCAGACTGGGCTGGGGTCTTAGGCTTGCAGGGGCTGTGCCCTTGCTCCTTGGACTGTTGTCCCTGCTGTGCGGCATTACCAAACACCCCCTTTTTTCTCAGGAAGAAAGGTTTCTTCCCCAGAGCCTTCTTAGGGGTTGCACAGAAGTCTTCGAGAGTCTGGTCCTGGTCAGGAATTCAGTCTCTATTCTCAGCAGCCTTGTCTGACATGGGTTTTCCAAAGAGGTTCTCTCCAGTGCAAGGAACATCGGTGAGTTTGTCCTGGACCAATTGTTCGAAGCCAGACTACAGCCATGCTTGGCGTTGGGCCCAGATGCCTGCAGCGGCCACTCTGGCTAAGGATTCAAAGCCATTCTATGCAGCTCGAGACAGAAACTTTGAGCACTCCTTGACTGCTGAAGCCAGTGACTTGAATCGCTGAAGAAGTTCCCCAGCGAGGCCTGCAGAGAAACCGGCAAGCTCCCTCACCAGTTCCTTTAGGTACATACCAATGTACAACTGGTAGGATTGGACTTGACAAACCAGTATATCAAGCTCCAATAGCATTTTTTGGCCGAGGGCGGCTGAGCGCATCCAAGGTCTGGCCTCCCTAACCGGGAGCATTGAGCAATGAGTCTGGTCTCTTGAGTTGCCGCATGGCTGACTTTACCACCATAGAATTGTGAGAGAGCTGGGGTTTTTGGAACCCCTGGCTTCGGCGGACTCTGTACATGGAATCAAGCCATCTACTCACAATGGGCACTAACACCGTTGTTTCCCACATATGGAGGAGGCGATGCTCAAGCATCAGAGGGATGGGCACCATGAGGGCCTCCTTCGGAGGTACCTCATACTAGAGGATCTCAAGTTCCTCCATGTGGGGGTCCTCCTCTGCCTTTGTCTCAAATGCGAGCACCTTTGCCATATCCTGCACAAAGTCAAATGCGGCAGCGTCCTCAGGAAGGGAACGGCACTAGGACACTGGTGAAGATGGGTACGAGGACAAGTCTCAGTGTCGCCGGGTGACTGGGGACTCTTTGTCCTCAGTCTCCCAGTCTGACTCGAAGTCAAAGGAAGAATCCAAGGCTTCAAAGCTCCCATAGTTGGGCCCCAAGCCTGAAGGCCCATGACCCTCAGGGGACCTGCGGTCCAAGCCGTATGCACATGCCAGAGAGGACCAGTGTCTTGAGGAATGGGACCAGGACATGGGACGTCATCCAATGCCTCTCTCAAGGCAGATGACCGGGGAAATCCTAGAGGTCAAGAGTCTGGTCATTGGGGCAGATGAACCAGAGGAAACAGACATCAGCTCCTGCTGCTGGGCCAGGAGGGCAGTGATACTGCGCTCCAAGGCCGTCATTGTCTCCATCCAGATGGCTCTGCAGCCTTCGAAACGGGCACCGATGGCTTCAGGCCCATACTTGATTCCATCGAGGGAAGTCTAAAACCAGGATGGCCTTGGGGGTCAGAAGCAGGTCGCCTGATGCTGACGACTCCTTCCAGGGCAGCTTGTGAGGCTGCTCCTGCTCCAACCTCTTGGACTCACGCCGGGAACTGATATGTGATTTACCCACTACCCGTAACGAGCCAGTCGTCGAGGTAGGGAAACACCAGCACGCCCTGGCGACGAAGGTGAGCATCGGACACGACGAGGCACTTCGTGAAGACCCGAAGAGTGGATGCAAGGCCGAAGGGGAGCACCCTGTACTGGAAGTGCTCTCCCTGCACCCTGAAACGCAGGTACTGCCTGTGTTGGAGGTGGATCAAGATACGGGCATAAGCGTCCTTTAGATCCAAGGAGCATAGCCAGTTGCCCTGCCGGAGGAAGGACAGTAGCATGTCAAGCGATAACATCTTGAATTTCTCCCACACCAGGAACTTGTTTAGCCTGCGGAGGTCGAGGATGGGCCGCAGACCACAACCCATCTTTTTCGGGACAAGGAAGTACCGGGAATAAAAGCTCTGAACTCGAAGGTGGGGAGGGACCTTCTCGACTGCCCTTTGGGCAAGGAGGGAGTGTAATTCCAAAAAAGCTGGTGTGCAGGGAGTCGAGGAGGCTCCGCCGGGGAGAAAGGAGGTGGAAGCCTGTCAAAGTGGAGGCGATAGCCCTCCCGGATGACCTGGAGGACCCAGGTGTCCAAGGTGATAAGCGCCCACGACGGGGCGAAACAGGACAGGCGGCCCCCCAATGGCTGCTGTATCGCCGGAGGGCAAGGGGCTATGCTGCTGGCGTCAAAACCCCTGAGGGGGTTGTGGGGGAGCCAACATCTGGGTCTTTGGCCCTTTGGTTTACAGTGACTTTGGCCGGGCTTCCCCTGCGCAGGAGTGGTCGGCGCAGGAGTGGTCGGCACAGGAGTAGCCGTTTACAGCGGGTAGCCGCGGTACTGGAGGCCTTTCCTGGGGAAGAAGGGCTTCTTGGCAGGCTGCTTCTTCCGAGGCAGCGTAGAGGTCTTGCGGGAGAGACGGGTCCTAGTGACATAGCCTCAATCTCCGCAGGGCACGTCCAGGAGCTTCTCATGCACCCACTGTTCCAAATCCAAAGAATGGAGCAAAGCCTGGCGGTGGGCTCCAATGCCCACAACCGCCACCCGACCCAATGTCTCAAAGCCATCATAGGAGGCTCGAGAGTTATACTTAGAGCAGTCAGCCACTGATTTCAATAGGGTGTGGAACCTATCCAGGGGCTCGCCATCGAGGCCCGCGGAGAAACCTCCAAGATCTTTTGCCAAGTCGCGGAGGAACATATCAATATATAATTGGTATGCCTGGATGTGACAAGAGAACATGGATCCTTGATAGGCCTTGCGGCCCAGGGCATCAAGGGCTATCCATTTGCGGCCCAGCAGGACCGATGAGTGGGACTTCGGGCTTTTCTGCTTCCTCATGGCTGATTCCACCACTATCGAGGTGTGTGGAAGTTGGGTCTTTCGGAAGCCTGGCCCTCGCTGCACCTTGTACATTGTGTCAAAGCACTTGCTCACAATGGGAACCGAGGTCAGGCCTCCCACATGCGGAGCAATAGCCGGAAGAGAATTGGCGGCAACGGCACGGTGAGGGATTCCCTAGGCAAGGCCTCGTCCTGAAGAATATCGAGTTCTTCAGCACGAGGATCTTCCTCGGCCTGGGTGACCAGGTTGAGGGCCAGGGCCATGGCCTGAATAAACATCAAAAAGGAGGTGTCCTCGGGCGGTGAACACTGCTGGAGACCAGGTGGCGAGGGGTACGACGGAAGATCCTGGTGGGTGCGGGTTTCTGGGGATGTGTCCCCATCAGATTCCCCAGTCCGAGAAATTGGTCAAGGGATCCGAGCCGGGAGGTTCGCCCTGTCTGATGGCCTGGAGCCAAAGGTCCTGGACGATCTCGCCCCCGAAGAATGGGAGAACGAAAGAGACAGACGTCGAGGACCCTCACAAGGCCCGTGGCTCTCGGGGGTTTCCTGGACGGGTGTCCCATGCGAGGGACCTGTGGTCTATAGGCTCAAGTCAGCGAAGCCGGGCGGTTTGCCCTGTCTGATGGCCTGGAGCCAAAGGCCCTGGACGATCTCGCCCCTGAAGAACGGGAGAACGAAAGAGACCGATGTCGAAGACCCTCACGAGGCCCGTGGCTCTCGGGGGTTTCCTGGACGGGTGTCCCTTGCAAGGGACCTGTGGCCTAAGGGCTCAAGTCAGCGAAGCTGGCCATGAGCGCCTGCTGGGAAGCAATGAATGCAGAAACGCTGCATTCCAGCACCAGCATACGGGATTCCCACGAGGGCGTGGGGCCCTCGGATGCCAATAACGGGGTCAACTGATAGGGTGTCGAGGAGAGGGGCTCCTCACCAGGACGGCCCTCAGGAGACTGGACGCCTTCGCCAGAGGCCTCCATTTCTCTGCGAAGTACCTTGCAGGGCCACTCCCTGTCCGACTCTCGGGAACGCCGAAGGGGGCTAATCGACTGGGCACGGGAGCACTCATGCTTGTCGGGGGCCCCAGCAGCGACTTCAAGGCCTCCTTTTTGTGTCATCCCACCTCAGGGGACCACTGGTCAGAACGCCGCCTGAAACGTGGTGCTGCAGGGGGAGAACCCACTGAAGGGGAGACGACCGAGTGTGCCACCGGAGACTCCGAGGTGATCTTTTGAAAATGTCTTCGGACTTCTGCCTACGGCTGAGTAGGGCCTTAGAGGACATTTTTTTACAGAGCGAACAGAACTCTGGGTCATGGTCTGTTCCCAGACACCTTAGACAACAGTCATGAGTATCCGTAAGCGACATGTTCCTAGAGCACCTATCGTACTTTTTAAACCCGGTGGCCATGGGGGCAAAAATGGCCCCTGCGAGGTCAAAAACCCACACGGCCAGTGGTTGGGAAGAAAAAAGGGCACGAAGCCACGGAAGAAAAAATTTCGAAAAGGTATCTCCGTAAGCTCCAAAAGAGAGCAAGGGGATGATGGGTAGAGGACCGGGGCAACCGGAAAAAAGAAATGAAGAGCCTGTTAAGGCGAGGAAACGAAAACGTTTTCTGAGGGATGAGGCTGTGCATCCGAAGGGCTCCGCAGAAAAAGGGAGACTGAGCAAGATGGCACCCTTGGGCAGGAAGAGGACCACGCATGCGTGGTAGCAATCCCAAAGGCTTTCATTGAAAGCTGGGGAATTGCTCCACGCAGGCTCCGTCGGTGCCGATGTCACCCATAAGTGAGGACTGACTTCCTGCTTGTTCCTGGAGAAATGACTGCTTCTTAGAGCAGCTGGTTCATGAATCAACCAGAGGGAAAGCCATTTTGGAACTAGTCCTTAGTGGAAGACAAGATATGGTGCAAGAGATAAGGGTGTTGGGGCTACTTGGCAATAGTGATCATAGCATGATCGCATTTGATTTAATAAATGGAGTAAGGAAATCCAAGTAATACCCTTTAACTTTCAAAAGGGAGACCATAATAAAATAAGGAATATAGTTAAGAAAACACTAAAAGAAGCAGTTGCAAGGGTTAAAGATTTACATCAAGCATGGGTGTTCTTTAAAAATACTATCTTGGAAGCCCAGATCAGCTGTATTACACACATTAAGAAAAGTGAAAGGAAGTCCAAAAAACTGCCAGCATGGTTTAAAAGTGAGGTCAGAGAGGCTGTTGCCAAAAAAGCATGGAAACAACATAGGCTCTGGCAAGTTAGATGCAAGGCATTGATAAGGCAGGCAAAGAGAATTTGAGAAGCTTGCTATGGAAGCAAAAACAAGTAATAAAGACTTTCAAAAAACCTTTGAGAGTGTCAGTTGGACCATTAGATGATAGAGAGGTAAAAGGGGTGTTAAGTGAGGACAAGGCAATAGCGGACAGACTGAATGAATTTTTTGCTTCGGTCTTTACTGAGGAAGATGTAGTGATATTACCCATGACTGAAATGGTATTTAAAGATGATACCGTAGAAAAATTGAAAGAAATATCAATCACTGGGAAGATGTATTACAACTATTTGATAAACTGAATAGTAGCAAATCACCTGGAACAGATAGTATACATCCAAGGGTGTTGAAAGAACTGAAATATTAGATTGCAGACCGTCTATTAGTAATCTGTGAACTATCATTAAAATCATCTGTAATACCTGAAGATTAGAGGATGGCCAAGTAACGCCAATTTTTAAAAAGGTTCCGGGGTGACCCAGGAAACTACAGACCAGTGAGCCCGATGTCAGTACTGGGAAAACAGGTAGAAACCATTGTAAAGAACAAAATTACTGAACATGTAGATAGTCATGGCTTAATGGAAGACAGCCAACATGGCTTTAGCCAAGGAAGGTCTTGTCTTACTAATCTGTTATGTTTTTTTGAAGGTGTGAATAAACAGGTAGACAAAGGTGAGTCGGTTGATATAGTATATCTGGATTTTCAGAAAGCTTTTAACAAGGTCCCTCATGAGAGTCTTTTGGCGAAATTAAAAAGTCATGGGATAGGAGACAGTGTACTATTGTGGATCAAGAACTGGTTAAAAGATAGAAAACAGAGGGAAGGGCTAAATGGCCAATTTCCCCAATGGAGAAAGGTGAATAGTGGAGTACGCAAGGGAACTGTGCTGGATCCGCTGCTTTTTTACATACTCGTAAATGACTTGGAAATGGGAAAGAGTAGTTACTCACCTGTAACAGGTGTTCTCCAGGAGAACCAGGAATCAGTCCTCACATATGGGTGTCATCTGCGCCGATGAAGCCCCAGCGGAGCATTTCCCCAGCTTTCTATGAAAGCCTTTGGGAATGCAGGCACGCATGCGCGGTTCCCTTCCCGCCTAAAGGTGCCATCTTACTGCAGTCAAATGACATAGCTAAGAACAGCACACAAAAATGAAAAACAAACTATGTACAACTGTAACTCCAAGGGGAGGAGGGAGGGTTGTGAGGACTGATTCCTGCTGCTCCTGGAGAACACCTGTTACAGATGAGTAACTACTCTTTCTCCAGGACCAAGCAGGAAGTCAGTCCTCACATATGGGTGACTCCCCAGCTCTGGGCTACCGAGGAACCCAGGCTGAACAAGAGTACTCCCTCTAGTCTCAGCAGCAAAGAAAGGCTTTTCAAGGACACAACCTCCACCGGTAGCCCAACAGAGGGAAGGAGTTGCCTAAACCTCAAAAAGATTCCGGAGTACTGCTTGGCCAAAAGCACTGTCCCTACAGGACTCCCTCTCCAGGCAGTAATGGGCCGCAAAAGTCTGGCTTGAAGACCAAGTTGCAGCCCTGCAGATGTCTACCAAGGGCACAGAGCGGAGATGAGCCACTGAGGCAGCCATCGCCCTGACACGATGGGCCGTGACCCTACCCTGCAAAGGAAGGTCAGCCGCCTTGAAAGCCCAGGTGATACAGTCAGCCACCCAGATGGACAAGGTACGCTTGGACACAGCCAACCCCAACTTATTGGGGTCAAAGGATACGAAGAGCTGAGTAGCCCTTCTATGCCCCTGCGTACGGTCAAGGTAGAAGGATAAGGCCCTCCTACAGTCCAGAGTATGTAGGACTGCTTCAGTCTGGCTTGCATGAGGCCTAGGGAAGAATGTTGGAAGAACCACCTCCTGGTTGAGGTGGAAAGAGGAGACAACCTTTGGTTGGAACTTTGGATGAGTCCTGAGGACTACCCTGTTCCTATAAATCCTGGTGTAAGGCCTATCACAGACCAGGGCCTGAAGCTCACTTACTCGCCTAGCCGAGGTAAGGGTTATCAGGAAGAGTGTCTTCCAGGAGAGGAAGCGTAGTGGACAAGTAGCCATCGGCTCAAAAGGTGGGCGTGTCAGCTGCTGCAAGACCACATTCAGCTCCCACTCAGGGGAAGGAGGACGGATGGGAGGCTTGAGCAAAAGCAAGCCCCTAAGAAAGCGGGACACCAAGGGGTGACCAGATAGAGAATGTCCCTCCACCAGAGAGTGGTGAGCTGCTAGAGCTGAGAGGTGGACCCGAACAGAATTGGACTTAAGTCCCTGATTAGATAAGTGCATTAAGTACTGAAGGATGACTTGCACAGTACAAGAGAAAGGGTCCTCTGTACGTAGCTGACACCACACAGAAAACCTTTTCCATTTAAGAGCATAGGTTTTCCTAGTGGACTGTTTCCTAGAGGCTAGTACAACCTCCTCAACTTCCTGAGGCAGGCCCCAGGGAGCCAACACTACCCTTGCATCCTCCAGGCCATCAAATTGAGAGCTTTGAGATTGGGGTGCAGAAGGAAACCCTACTCCTGTGAGAGAAGGTCGGGCTCCAATCCCAGAGGTAGTGGAGGATCCACCGCCAGTTGAAGCAGAAGAGGAAACCAAGGCTGTCTCGGCCACCTGGGAGCCACCAGCAGGACCGAAGCCTTGTCCTGAAGAATTTTGAAGAGAGTTCGGGCCACCAAGGGCGTGGGAGGAAACGCATAAAGGAGGCCCTGAGACCAGGATATCAGAAAAGCATTCGCAGCTATCCGCTGAGGATGCGGTTGCCTGGAGCAGAACTTTGGCAGTTGCTTGTTCATGGGGCTGGCAAAGAGATCTATCAAAGGGAGACCCCATTTTAGGAAGATCTTCTGAACTACTGAAGGAGGCAGCTGCCACTCGTGGGGCTGCAGTATCCTGCTTAACCTGTCTGCCAGGTAATTGTCCTGGCCTTGAAGGTACACAGCCTTGAGGAGCATGTTGTGCTTGAGGGCAAATGAACAAAGGTCCTGAGCCTCCCGACAAAGGATCCTGGACCCAGTCCCGCCCTGTTTGTTCACATAAAACATGGCTACTTGGTTGCTGTCTGAATCAGGACAGATTGTTGAGCCAGGGTAGGAGAGAAAGCTTTGAGTGCAAATCGAATAGCTCTGAGTTCGAGGAGATTGATCTGCTGTGCAGCTTCCCAGGGAGACTAGAGGCCCTGGGTGCACTTGCCCAGACAATGAGCTCCCCAGCCTTGCAGGGAGGAATCTGTTGTTAGCACTACTGTGTACCCTGGAATCTGAAAAGGCACCCCTTTCAGCAGATTGGGTGGGTGTAACCACCAGTTGAGGGCGTGCAGAAATGGTCTGGACACCCTTATTCTGTCGCTGAGGCTGCCTGTGACCTGTGACCACTGAGCCCGAAGACACCACTGTGCAGGCCTCATATGGAGCCTGGCATTGGGGGTCACATGCACTGTCGAAGCCATGTGGCCTAGAAGCCTCAGGCAGAGTCTGGCGGAGACCAGGGACTTGCAGAGAAACTGATTTGCCAAGGCCACCAACCTTTGGGCTCTGTCTGCTGGCAAGAATGCCTTTGCCAGGAGAGAGTCCAGCCTTGCCCCATGAACTCCAAGTTCTGGGAGGGGAGCAAAGTGGACTTTGTGAAGTTTATGACAAACCCCAGGCGTTGTAGAAGAGCAATAGTCCTGAGGGTGGGCATGATTGGCCTCTTGACCTGTCTGACTCCTGATGAGCCAGTCGTCCAGATAGGGGAAGACAAAGATTCCCTGATTTCTCAGGAAGGCCGCCACCACCGCCAAGCACTTTGTTAAGACTCTGGGGGCGGAGGTGAGGCCGAAAGGCAGCACTCTGTACTGATAATGATTTCCTCCCACAATGAACCCGAGGTACTTTCTGTGGTCTGGATGAATGAGGATGTGAGTGTACGCATCCTTTAGATCTAAGGAGCATAGCCAATCTCCCTGCTGGAGGTAGGGCAGAAGGGTTCCAAGAGTAAGCATCTTGAACTTTTCGTTCACTAGGAACTTGTTGAGGTTCCTGAGGTCCAGAATGGGTCGAAGGCCACCGGTTCTTTTGGGCACCAGAAAATACCTGGAGTAGAATCCGTGACCTTGCAAGTGGGGAGGCACTGGCTCCACCGCCCTGTTCACCAACAGAACCTGAAGCTCCTGAAGGAGGTGGTCTGTGTGCAGGGGAGGCCTGAGAGACTTCCCTGGAAACTATGGAGGAGGCAGTTGGTGAAAATGAAGGGCATAGCCCTTGTGGACTATCTCCAGCACCCAACTGTCCCCGGTGATAAGGGGCCACAGGTGGGCAAAGAGGGCAAGACGACCTCCTATGCAGGGTTGGGATAGCAGTGGAGGAGAGGCTATGCTCAATGAGTCAAAAGCCCCCACCCTGCTGAGTGGTAGCAGGGGCCTGAGGCTTCGGAGTCCCCTGCCTACGGGGCCCATTACCCTGGCCCTTGGCTTGCTGACCCTGGGGGGCAGCTTGGGCAGCCTGATATTTATTTATTTATTTTATTTATTTAAAACTTTCTTATATACCGCCTCTTCCATAGATCAAAGGCGGTTTACATATAACAAGTGTAACAAGAGCAGGTTTTACATAGAACAGATTTTTAAATTATTTACAAATCAACTTTTAAATCAACAGTTTTTAAATTATTGACATTCAACATGATTGTGAGTAACTATATTATTAATTGTAAACAACTATATACAGGAGTAGTAGAGTAGGTAGCTTAGGTAGACATTTGTTGGATTCAATCATCAACGTTGAGGTTACGGTGTGATCGTCTGCATTTAAGGTGGGTTTGTGATCTGTATTGTGTTTGAGAAGTGTTCTGTGAATAAGTGGGTTTTAAGTTCTCTCCTGATATTGCGGGTACTGTTTGTAGGCCGTGCCCTTCCTTGGGTAAAAGGGCTTTTTACCCGAGCCCTTCTTTTTATGAGAAGGGGCAGAGGTCTTCCTCGACAGCCTTGTCAGTGTGAGGTGCTCGGTCTCGAACTGAGTGGCCTTCTCGGTCATGGGCTTGCCAAAAAGGTTTTCACCTCGGCAAGGGACACTGACCAACTTGTCCTGAAACCATGGCTCGAGGTCCGATGACTGCAGCCATGCCTGGCGTCGAGCCGCGATGCCAGCTGCCGCAACTCGGGCCGAAGCCTCGAAGCCATCGTAGGCGGCACGGGACATGAACTTCGAGCAGTCCCGAATCCCCGAGGACAAGGACTTAAATCTCTGCAAGGGTTCTCCGGAGAGACCAGCAGAGAACCCGGCCAACTCCTTGGCCAGATCCCGCAAGTACATGCCCATGTACAGCTGGTAGGACTGGACACGGCAAGCAAGCATCGAGCCCTGGAAGCACTTTCTACCGACGTCATCGAGGTTTCGGGCCTCCCTGCCAGGAGGCACCGCGGAGTGCATCTTCTGGCTCTTCAGACGATGCATGGCCGATTCCACAACCATGGAATGGTGTGGTAGCTGTGCCTTCTGAAAACCATGGCTCTTCCGGAGTCGATAGATCGAATCGACTCGCTTGCTAAGAACCAGCGCCAAGGCCGGTGCCTCCCACATACGGAAGAGGAGCCGTTCCAGCATCGGAGGAACCGGGACAGTAAAGGCCTCCTTCGGAGGAGAGTCATACTGTAGCGCCTTGAGCTCTTCAGCTCGAGGCTCTTCCTTGGGGTCTGCCGGAATAGCCAAGGCAGTGGCCATATCCCGGATGAACTCCGAGAACCGGGTGTCCTCCGGGGGAGACCTACTCCGGGGCGACAGTCGGGGGTCTTAGACCTGGCCCTCGAGGAGCCAGGGACCTCCTCCTCCGATGCCCTCGTGAGCCATTTCCTCCTCTTGCGTTCCCGGTCAGGGGACCCCCTGTGGATGAGTTCTAAGAACAACCTTATCATGATGAAACCTAGTATAAGGAGGATCAGCCACTAAAGCTTGCAGTTCACTAATACGACGTGCAGAGGTGATTGCAATTAGGAAGATGACCTTCCAGGTCAAAAACCTAAGGGTTGTAGTGGCTAAAGGCTCAAAAGGCGGCTTCATGAGCTGCCCGAGACCTAGATTTAAATCCCATGCCACTGGTGGTGGCTTAATGGGAGGTTTGGTTAACAGAAGACCTCTCATAAATCTGGATATGAGTGGATGAGAAGAAATTGGTTGCCCATTCAGAGGCTTATAAGAAGCTGCAATTGCACTAAGATGGACTCTTACCGAATTGGTCTTTAGACCAGAATTCGATAAGTGAAAGAGATACTCTAGTATCAATTCTAAAGGTATGACAAGGGGGTTTAACCCCTTCTTGGAGCACCATATAGTAAAACGTTTCCACTTGAAGGCATAAGATCTTCTTGTGGAAAGTTTTCTAGAAGCCTGAAGGATATCCTTTACCTGTTGAGACAGGTTGAAATCCTGGAGGTCTAAGCCTTCAGCAACCAGGCTGTGAGATGCAGGGACTGGGTACACGGGTGCCATAGCGTCCCGTCCTCTTGGAAAAGGAGATCTGGAGCATGCCCTAACTCCAGAGGTGCAGCTTGAGAGAGATGTAGAAGCAGGGGATACCACGCCATCGTGGCCATCGTGGCGCTATGAGAATCATACGACCCCTGTCTCTCTGAAGCTTGAAGAATGTATTGGGGATGAGGGGAATGGGTGGGAAGGCATAAAGGAAGTCCTGACCCCAGTGAAAGAGGAAGGCGGGATGCCTGACAATTTGTGAGCCGGAATCCTGGAAAAGAACGGGGGAAGTTTGACATTCAATGGACTTGCAAAGAGGTCTATCTCGAGTGCCCCAGAGATGAAATATCTTTGCTACCTGGTCTAGGTGGAGAGACCACTCGTGAGGCAGCAGTACTCGACTGAGTTTGTCTGCCCAAAGGTTTTGAATACCAGGAAGATATACCAGTAGAAGTGAATTTGATACTCTCTGGCGAGGGCCCACAGTCTTAAAGCTTCGTTGCATAATGACAGAGAGCCTGTCCCGCCCTGCTTGTTCACATAGAACATGGCTACTTGATTGTCCGTCTGAACTAGGACTGTCTTGTAGCTGAGCTGGGTGTGGAATACTCAAAGAGCTAAATAGATTGCTCTTAATTCCAGGAGGTTTATGTGTAGACCAGCCTCCTGTGGAGTCCAGGTGCCCTGGGTAGAGAGATGATTCAGGTGTGCTCCCCAACCCACCTGTGATGCATCTGTTAGGGTGGCCTGAAAAAGGGGTTGATGGAAAGGAGACCCCACTGTCAGATTTTTTAGTGATTGCCACCATTGGAGGGACAAAATTAGTCGTTGAGAGTTTACTATTTTGTCTGCTAAATGTCCTGTGGCCTGTGTCCACTGTGTGGATAGGGTCCACTGAGCTACTCGCATGTGGAGGCGAGCATATGGGACTGCATGAACTGTGGATGCCATATGTCCCAGCAACTGTAGTAGCTCTTGAGCAGTTAGGGAGGATTTCCCTGCTTCTTGAGAAGCTACTTGCATTATGCGAAGACACCGGGCCTGTGGAAGGAAAGCCTTTGCCTGTCTGATATCTAGACAGGCCCTATGAATTCCAGGCATTGGGAAGGAACAAGTTGGGATTTTGGGAAGTTTATTACCAACCCCAAGTATTGCAGGATTCGCATTGTGCGAGACAGTGCAGTGCTGGCCTCTGCAACTGTAGCTAGTCGTCTAAGTAAGGGAAGACGAATATCTCCAGGGTTCGTAAAAATGCAGCTACTACTGCCATGCATTTCGTGAATACCCTTGGAGCTGAAGCCAGACCAAAGGGAAGAACCCTGTACTGGAAATGTTTTCCCTTGAAAATGAATCATAAGACTTTCCTGTGATTTGGATGGATCAGAATGTGAGTGTATGCATCTTTTAAGTCTAGAGAGCAAAGCCAATCCTGGCTTTGAAGGTATGGCAGAAGAGTTCCAAGAGAAATCATTTTGAACTTCTCTCGGAACAGGTATTTCTTGAATTCTCCGAGGTCTAGAATGGGTCTGTACCCTCCTGATTTCTTTGGAATAAGAAAATAGGAGGAGTAGAACCCTGCACCCCGTTGAAGAATGGGTACTTCTATTGCCCCTTGGGCAGGAAGTGTTGAGACCTCGTGATCTAGCAGATTGTCTGCGGAAGTTTGAGAATTGAATTGCCTTAGAATTGTTGGAGGGGGCATGCTGTGAAAATGGAGCTTGTACCCCTCTCCTACAATGGACAGAGTCCAATTTTCTGCTATTATCTGATGCCATCTGTTGGCAAAGTGGCATAACCTGCCTGGGATATTGGGGGGTTGGGGACCCCTCAGAGGCAGGAAGGCTAAGCTCTCTAGGAAGGAGTCAAAGCCCTTGAGGGGGCTGAACCTGCGGAGCTGGTTGGGCTCTCGGGCCTTTTGGCTTCTTTTGCTGTCTAGTTTGTCCCTTTTGGGCAACCTGACCCTGAGTTTGACTCTGCTGGGTATAGGAAGGATGAAATTTCCTCTTTTTTCCCCTGAAAGAGGGTTTTTTATAAGGCTTCTTTTTGGCTGGAGTGGCTGTAGATTTTGACAATCTATCTAGCGTGGTATTGTCAGCATCTAACTCGTTAGCCTTTTCCTGCCAGTTCTTGCCAAAGAGATTCTCTCCCGTGCAAGGAATGTTGCCTAACTTGTCCTGTACCCAAGTCTCCAAATCTGATGCCTGAAGCCAGGCAATCCGTCGTGCCCCAATGGCAATAGCAGAGGTTCTGCTGATGCATTCAAAGCAGTCAAAGGCTGCACGATTCACAAACTTGGAGACATCTTGAGCATGCTTAACTAGAGCAAGAAAGTCTTGTCTCTTGTCATCTGGGAGAAGTGGGCTCATACGCTCCAAGTCTCCTGTATCTTCTTTGAGGAACATGCCCATATATAGTATATATGAACTGATCCTAGCTGAAAGTATGGAAGCCTGAAAAGTTTGGCGCCCAAAAGCATCCAGAGTCCTGCATTCACGACCTGGGGGATTGGATGCATGCCTCTTTGCACTTTTCATCCTACGCATGGCTGACTCCACCACAGTTGAATGGTGTGGCAGCCGAGTCTTTTGAAATTCAGGACATGGCGGAACTCGATACATAGTATCAAGCCTCCTAGAATGAGGAGATATAGTCAGAGGTGTCTCCCACATTCTGAGCATCAAGTTATGCAGAATTTCATGGATGGGCAGAGTGGCTGCCTCCTTTGGAGCTTTAGGATATTGGAGAATTTCCAATTCCTTTGCTCTGGGCTCCTGTTTAGGAGCTACCGTGATTGAAAGGCCCTTGGCCACATTATGAATAAAATCCTGAAAAGACATGTCCTCTGGAGGTGACATTCTGCATTGCGGAGAAGAGGGATCTTCCAGGAGAAACCCTCTGGTACCAGCAGATTGTCAGAGTCTTCAGAATCGGAGGATTCGAAGTATTCCTGACCACGATGCTCATGCAAAGCACGATCCCGGTATCGATCAAAGTCTGTACCGAGTTGATCCAGTACCGATCTGTCGATTCTAGCCAAAGATGGTGTGGGAAGAATTCCCACCGGGGTCGGTACCATCGGTACCAGTATCGTCTGTACCGGTGTAGGTACCAGCATCGGTATCAATGTCGGTACCAGTGCCCATTGAACCATAGGTCTCAATGGTACCGCAGCTGTGAGAAGAGCTGCAATGCTGCGTTCGATAGCAAGGAACCTCTGGTCTATCGACGCTGCCGATGCCTGGGTGTCTGTACCGGTGAAAACGGCCGGGACCCTTGAGCATGGTACCAGTAGTTCTTGCGATGTCGAGGCCTTGAGAACATCCTGGAGCCCCATTGATGCTTTGGAAGCCGAAGCCTCCCACTGGGGCTGTTTTGCCGGTGTGTTTCCCTCAAGGGCAATGCCAATGGCCTCTCGATGCTTAACAAGAGAGCTACCCTTTGAGTACTGGCTTTTTTGTTTAGCTACCTGAGATCCATGGGAGGAAGAGGAGGCTCTTGAAGATGTCGATGCAATGGATCTGGCATCCGAAGAAAAGAGCATACCGAGCTTTGCAGCCCGGTTCTGTCTTCCTCTCTTAGTCATCCCCATACAGGGGAGACATTCAGATGGAGAATGTTCAGGCCCTAAACATTTAAGACACCAATAATGGGTGTCAGTGACGGAAATGGTACCGCCACACTTAGTACATTTTTTTTTAAAACCTTTAATTGGTTTTTCCATGTTTCAGGAATATGAGGCCTAATGCCCAAAATGGCGCCTAGCACCGAAAAAGAAAAGTTTCTGAAGAGAAACAGTTTAAAATATAACATTTTTTGAAAAGAGAAAAGAAAAAACATGGCTGTACCGGTAGGTGTCGTGCGGAGGCAAACGCAACCACAAGAAAATAATTTTAAAGACGGAATTTTCTGCGGTGACAGGGTATGGGTCCTGTCGGCTCCACAGAAAACAAAGAACTGAAGAGGGACAGTTGGAAAGGCAGGAAGGCAGCGCGCATGTGCTGAGGGATGCTCCCAAAAGCGTTCCTATTGGACGCTGGGGAGCGTTCCCGCACAGGCTCCGTCAGTACCGATGATACCCATATGTGAAGACTACATTCCTGCTTGTTCCTGGAGATTGATCTCTACAGAAGAGGAGGCTCTCAATGTCATACTTGAAAATATGGATAATGCACTAGCTGTTCAATTCTAGAGGGATCCACTTCTCTTTTTTAAAAAGAAAAGGGAGCCCTAAGTGAGCGTGTGTCATATAAACCCCGCTTACAATTCCAGCTCACATCTTTTTATATTTAGTTTTTCTGTGCTAATCTATATTATTTTTCTTACTGAGCACAATTAGCTCTCTCTTATTCAGTTTCCCTTTCTATAGCTACAAGGGAAAAAAATCAGCATCTACTTTTTCCCCTCTCTCTAACCCTGAGGTAGAATACTTTACCTGGCTGCACAGTCATATGCCAGAACATCAGTTTCTGCAAGTAGATCTCCATCAGTCTCATGATCTCCTCCATCTGGACCTAATTCAAACAACTACAATAAAGATATCAATATAGAGGTCTGAATGTTTTGGGGTCATTTTTCAAACAGTTTTCCAGCTAATACTTTTGAAATAATTTTCTTATTACCACCAAGAGAATTTGCATGACAAGACCAACACATGTTCCAAAAATTCCCGTTAAATGTCTTGCCTCAATTCAAGACTGCAAATTGTATTAAGAAAGCAGACTACTAACTACAGTTAGAAACTCGGGATCCAAATTAGCATCCACTCCACAAATTACCCCAAGCTGTGAGCACAAATGGAAACTAGGGATTGCTGCTCAGATATTAATCTCCAGAGCAACACCTATTGACACACTCAGTTTGTTGAAAGGTTCAAGCATGAAGCAAACAACTAAAAGCTGTAGAGAGATGGGTTTACCTTCTAAATGATGATGATAGGCACTAACTACATTGAGTTGCCTTATAATGTATTTGGTCTTTAAAAGCTGGACAGACATATGAAGAAGGTATTCAAGCAGTTTTTATATGAGACACGAAAAAGGGTTTAGGGCCTGTCCCTCACACCAGACAGCAAATCTCTTCCACTTGAAACTGTACAACCTCCACGTGGAATCTCTCCTGGAAGACAAGAGGACACTGGTGACACCAAGTGGCAAGTTCAAGGACAAATGTATCTCCTCAGCATCCAAACGCAGGATACAGGACTGAATGTCAATCAGGGCTGGTGAGTTGCTTAGACAAACTGGGGTAAGGCTCAAGAAGAGGAGGAAACCATGGCTGCCTGGGCCAGTATTTATTTAACCTCTATTGTCTGAATTTCAGGATAGTTTTCACTATCAGATGAATAGGAGGAGACATGTAAAGAAGATCCTCCCCTCCCCCTCCTTATTTCTCTTCCAGGGTGGGGAGCACAAGTCACTTGCTTGTTCTGAGGAGTGGTAAATAAATCAAGGGGGTGCCTCATTCTGAAAGAGGATCTGAGCCACTTCACAGTCCATTCAGTTTAACGACAGGGGTATTCTCTTTTCCAGGCAGCTATTTGGTGTAGTTCCACATCCTGTTTCCCAACAGAGGAGATAAGACACTGCTCCTCTCTGCTATTGATGCAGTACACTGCTGCTTGGTTGTTCATCTGGATCATGACAATTTGGTTGGCCAACTGACCTCTGAAAGCCTTCAGTGTGTTCAAGATCGCTCTCAATTCCAGGAAATTGATCTGATAAAGGCTTCCTGGGTTGGCCAAAGCCCCCAGGTATGAAATCCATCTACATGGGCTACTTAACCAAGCTTGAACACATGAGCAACTTTTGGTGGGCAGGAATTTGAAACAGTAAACTTTTGGCCAGACTGGAATGATCCATCCAATAGGACAGGGAGTCCCAGAGGGGAAAAGTGAAAGAAATGACATACTTTAGCCTGTGAGTGGCCTGTTTCTACTGTGTGCTCAAGGTTTGCTGAGATTGTCTCATGTTGAAACTTGTCAAGGGAGTAACATTAACTTATGAGGCCATGTGGCCCAATCATTCTCAACATGCTTCTCACCCATGTCTGCAGAAACTATTGTACTTCTTCTACAACTGCCACCAAGGAGACAAGTCTTTCTTGTAGAAGAAAGGCTTTTGCCTGCTTCACTTATAGCAGAGCTCCAATGAATTCTAATTCGTGTGACAAACTGAAGTTCAACTTGGGGTAATTGATGAACACTAGTAATTCCAGCAACCAGATGGTGAAGCATACAGACTGCTGAACACCTTCTTGAGTGGCACTCTTCCAAAAGGGAAACATGCACACATCAAGTCTGCGTAGACAAATTGAGAATACTGCAAAATGTTTTTTGAACACAAGAGGAGCGGATGCAAGATTAAAAGACACTAAGTTATATTGGAAGTAGTGTTTCCTTATGATGAATCTCAGAAACTTCCTCTGACTGGGATGTATCTGTATATGGGTGTAGGACTCCTTCAGTTCCAGAGAACACAGCCAATTCTCTTTTTCAAGGAGAGGAAGCAGGGTGCCGAAGGAAACCATTCTGAACTTTTTGTGAAACAGATACTTATTCAAAACCCTCATGTCTCAGATGGAACGGCATCTCCGTGTTTTTATGGGTATCAGGAAACACCTTAAGTAGAATCCCAGCCCTTCCTTATTTGCAACCTGAAGTGCAGAGGAGTTCTTGAAGAAGGAGGTCATGATACTGACAGTTTATTGAATGAACCCTAGGGGAGCAATTTGGAGAGATCTTGAATAGGCAAAGTCTGTAGCTTTTCTGGACTGATTCAAGTTGCCAAGAACTGGAGGTTACAAGGAGTCAACTATCTGAAAAGAATGTATGACTTCCTCCAAAAGGAAGGTGGTCTAGGAGCAGAACAGGAATATTGTCTATGTCCTCTAGGAGCCAAAACCTTGGTCCTTGGTTTCAACTGGGATGCTGGCTGGTATTTCTGAGAGTTCTGCTGTCGAAGACAGGAGTGAGAAAGCTACCTGCTTTGCAAGGAGAATACCTATGCCTGCAAGTAGTAGGATCTCCATTGCTCCCCACCATGATACCCCCAAGATGAAATGAAGCCAGAGTCAGGAGGGCTTGGAGAGGGTTCTCAGGGTGTCACTATGGTGCTTATCATGGCTGCAGCTTCTTGCATCTCATCTCTAAAGAGATTCTTTCCACGGCATGGCACATCAGTGAGCTGCTGAGGAGGCTCTCAATGCGATATCTGAAAATATCATGCTGCTTGGACAATGTATTTTCTACACGCCTCTCCTTACATCACCAGGATCAGTATGATGCCGTCTTCTCTGGAGGGAGAAAACTAGTCAAGATTGCTCATGATGTTCCGCAAGTACATGTCCATGAAGAGATGGCAGAATGCTATGTGGGAAGTAAGCATAGTGTTCTGAAAACATTTTCTTTCAAAAGAATCCCAAGTCCTAACCTCCTACCCCAGGGATGTCGAAGAGTGCCACTCAGAACTTTTGGTTCTTTTGAGAGCGAATTAGACAACCATTGAATGCTGCAGCAGCTGACGTTTTTTGAATCTGGGAGCCTTCTGGACTCTATAAAGTTCATCTTCTTTTAAATCTATTATTTTAAACATTTTTACAATAATTCAAACATACACATTAGCCATTAGCACACAGTTGCAACCCCTGCCACCCCTCCCAGGGCACCCATTCACACTTAATTCTTAGTCACCCATAATCAAATTTCCAACTCCCTATGACTTCAATTCAATCAATCAACACCATACCCTTTGGTTGTTACAGTTTCAAAAATGTTTGCAATTTCCCCACTCTTGACTAGTTTTACTATATACTTTTCTTCTAATGTCAGTCAACATTTCCATTTGATCAATAAAAAACAGTTGGATCCTCTATTCCCCCATGGTAGCACTTCTCTTTTTTCCAATGAGCTGCAATTTCACATCTTGCAGTCACAATCCATATTTTTGTTAACCTCCGGTCCATCTTTGATAATTTCAACATCATCCCCAGCAACATTACCTTTGGTTCATTAGGTATCTGCACCCCCCCCCCCCCCACCAACACCCTTATTCCCCTACACTATTCTCACCCAAAATTCCCCTACTGACAGACACCAAGACTAAATATGCATAAAATTACCCTTCTACAAACACCCCCTCCAACACCTATATGAGGAAATACGGCTTTAACCCTACCTAGGATATATTACAATTCTTTAATCAAGGTGCTAATGGTACTCTCCCAATTTCTTCAATACATATTTTCCATCTCTGCTCTGTAAAATTTATCTCCAAATCCTTCTACCACTCTACCATGAATTTATATTTCTTAAAATCCCCTCCTAAATACTGAAACCATTTTGTTATAACCTCTTTTAAACCCTTTGTTGATCCTCATAAACCCTCCAACTTTACCATCTCCTCCTTATCCACATCCCCATTTGCCACCATCTCATGTATTGCTGAACATGCAATACAAAAAAAAAAAATCCCCCTGGAGAGCTGAAAATTTTCCTGCAAATTCATAAATATTCCCTCCCCTTCATCCATGGGTTCATTAACCCTAATCAACCCTTTCTCTTCCCACTTGTCGAATACTCCCTGATCCCTCCCTCCTATAACCTCAAATCATACCTAATACAAGCCAGCATAAACGTATCCCCCCACCCCATGATAGCCCTGTCAGACTATGTACTTTGTGTCACACCCCTTTCTAATCTTGTTCATATCCCTCTCCTCTGTCCCTCTTCTCTCCCTTTTTCATGCACACTGTGGAATACACATTCTGTTTCCAATAAACTTGCCTTCATTCATGACCTCTATCTTTAATACTCTGCATCTCTTGGCTCTTACTGAAACTTGGCTTCTCCCTGAAGATTATGCTTCAGTCGCTGTCCTCTGACATGGAGGCTATATATTTTCCCACACACCTCAGCCCACTGGCTATGGTGGTGGTGCTGGGTTCCTACTCTCAGTCCTGCCAATTTCAGCTCCTCCTCCTGCTTCCATCTAATTCCTTTGAAGCCCATATCATCTGCCTGTTTTCTCTACTACCTCTCCAGGTTGCTGTCATTTAATTAACCCCCAAAAGTTCCACCTCTACCTTTCTCACCAACTTTGACTCCTGGATCTCCTCCTCTCTGGATGCATCGTCCCCTTCCCTTATTCTTGGGAGTTTAACATTCACTTTGATGAACCTTCTAACCTCTATGCCTTAAAGCTCCTTTCCCTAACCTCCTCATTCAACATCCAATTGTGCTCTACTGCTCCTACTCACCAGCATGGCCACTGCCTTGACCTCATCTTCTCCTGCAACTGTCCACCCTCAAACTTCTCCACCTCAGTTCTGCCCTTACCTGATCACCTGCTAACTTTCACCCTTAACCACACCCCCCCATCTTGGTCTTGCCCTATCTCTACACTATCGATCCTTCAGCTAACTGCTGTCTTATCACCTCTTTCCTCCACTATGTCATCTGAGTGCGCTGATGGGGCAGTATCCTCCTATAACACTATACTCTACTCTCCCTCTGGATGCACTTTCTCCTCCCATTCCATGCCCTGTGAGGTGTACTGTACCTCAACCCTGCTGTTCGACAACCTGCTGCCTACATTCCTGTGCCTAGTCAGCTGAGTGTCTTTGGCTTAAATTACATATCCTTGACTACCTACACATTTCAAACTCATGCTAAGCTCTTTCCAGTCAGCCACAATACTCATCAAGCTGTGTCCATCTCACTAACACTCTTGCCTCTGACCCTTGCTATTCTCTTTGTTACGCTCAACTCTCTCCTCAAAATCCCTCCTCCTCTAATCCCTCCTTCACTGTCTGCCCAGACCTTGGCTGACTATTTCCATGGCAAAGTCCAGAAAATTAGCCTTGAATTCTCCATGGGGTCACGTCCACCTCATCTTCCTCTTCTTCAATCCCAAATCCTTCCCTCACCCTCACTCTTTCTTCCTTTTCCGAAATCATTGAGGAGGAAACTTCAAATCTTCTCTTCTCCTCCAAACTGATTACCTGCTCCTCTGATCCCATTCCCACCTACTAAGTTCCCTCTCTTTCACCATCATCCCTTCTATCTGTCATATCCTTAACCTATTGCTTTCCACTGCAACTGTTCCTGTGGCCTTCAAACATGTTGTGGTTAACACCTCTTCTCAAAAAGACTTCACTAGACCCTACCTGTCCTTCCAGTTATCGACCTCTCTCTCTCCTCCCCTTTGCTTCAAAATTACTTGAATGAGCGCTAACCACTACTGTCTTGACTATTTCCACTCAAGCCCTTCTGGATTCACGGCAATCTGGCTTTCGTTCTCCACAGAAACTGCTCTTGCCAAAGTCTCCAGCGACAACTTTCTTGCAAAATTCTCATTCTTCTTGACCTTTCTGCTGCCTTTGACACTGTTGATCACCACCTCCTCCTCCTCGATACCCTGTCTTCGCTTGGATTTAGGGGCTCTTTCTGTCCTGATTTTCTCATCTCTCCCACTGCACTTTTGGTGTATGTTCTGGTGGATCCTCCTCTACTGCGACCCCACTTTTAGTTGGTGTACCTCAGAGCTCTGTCTTTGGACCTCTCCTTTTCTCTCTCTACATTCAGTCCCCCCTTGGGTGCACTTATGTCCTCCCATAGTTTTCAGTACTATCTTTATGCCAACGATTCTCAGATTTACCTTTCTGCGCCTGAAATCTCTCCAGGAATCCAGGGCCAGATCTCTGCCTCCTTATCCAACATTGTTGCCTGGATGTCTCACTGCTGGTTTGAAACTGAACATGGCCAAAACTGAGCTCCTTATCTTTCCCCCTAAACTCACCTTCTCTATTTCTGTGGATAACATTACACTCCCCCTGTTTCTTCAGCTTGCAATCGTGTGGTCTTCTTTGACTCTACTCTCTCTCTCCACAAATCAAAAAGATAGCTAAAACCTGTCGCTTCTTTCTCTAACACACTGGAAATTTGTTCCTTCCTTTCTACACAAACTACTAAGACCCTCATCCACTCACAAGTCACCACTTGTTTTGATTATTATAATCTGCTCCTCACTGGTCTCCCTCTGAAATCATCTTTCTCCCCTTTAATCTGTTCAAACCTCAGCTGCACAGATTATCTTCTGCCAGTGTCGCTATGCTCATGTAACCCCTCTTCTCAAGTCACTTCACTGGCTTCCTATCCATTTCCCAATCCAGTTCAAACTTCTACTTATCTACAAGTGCATTCATTCTGCAGTTCCTCACTACTTTTCTTCTCTTATCTCAATCTGCACTCCTCCTTGGGAACTCTGCTCCTCTGGCAGAACCTTTATCTGTGCCCTTTTCTGCCACTGTCAGCTCCAGACTTTGCCCATTCCACTTTGCTGCTCCATATGTCTGAGTTGGTGCATCAGGCTCCTTCTCTAGCCCTATTCAAGTCCAGGATGAAGACTCACCTCTTTGAGGCTGCTTTTGGATTCTGATGCTCCTCATTCTCTTGTAACCTATTTATGTGTATCTTGCCATACTCTAGTCCCCAGTTTTGTGATGTTTTTCATCTCGATTAGACTGTAAGCTGTGATGAGCAGGGACTGTGTCTTACATCTATACGTACAACGCTGCATACACCTTGACTAATAGTAGTAGTAGTAAATGGGTTGGGTAAATCCTCAAAAGCCAAGGTAAATATTTCAATTTGCTATTGTGCAGCCACACCAGTTCCAGCCACACTGCCAATTTATCTTCCCCCATTTCCCATTCAAGCAAGTGTTTTAATTCTGCTGCCAAATATCTCCTACAACTGGGGACTGCTATTACTACTACTTATTTGCATAGCATTACAAGGCGTACACAGCGCTGTACATGTATAACAGAGACAGTCCCTGCTCATCAGAGCTTACAAGCTAATCAAGACAAACCAAATAATGACTAGGGATTAGGGTAATTCAAGGGGACTGGCTTATCACCTATCACAGATAGGCGATAAGCATTAAGATAAGGGGGATCAGGATCTAAACACAGTATCAAAGAGGTGAGTTTCTAGCCTGTATTTGAATAGGGACGGAGAAGGAGCCTGGCATACTAACTCGGGTAGTTTGTTCTAAGCTAATCCCTATTCTTGTTTCTTTCTATACAGAATTGCCCTGGCCATTCTCAGTCATTTCCTTCAACAAACTATATTTCTCTGCACTTGCACTAAATACCTCCTTGGCACTCCCACAAGAAGAGACTGGAAAAAGAAAAGCAATCTTGGTAAAATATTCATTTTTATTGCTGCTATCCTTCCCTTCCAAGATAAACTTTGTGCCATTTTTCCAAGTCTAGCTTAATTTCTCACAACATTTTCCCATAATTGTACTGAAATCATTTCCTTAAGTCCCGTCCCATTTCGAATTTCAGGATACCTAATCAACCCTTCCCCCCAATGAAATAGGAAGACACTCCTATACAATTCCACCCCCTTTAGACCTAACTCTGCATTCAATATTTCCAGCTTATCAATATTGACCTTATACCCAGCTACTCCTTCAAATCTTCAGAGTTCAGCCATTATTACCAACAGCATCAACAGCGGTTGACCAATGATAGCAGAATATCATCTGCAAAAAGTGCAATCTTGTGTGCCTGCCCCTTAACTATTACCCCTTTAACTTCCCCATTACTTCCAAAGGATCAACCAATAAGGCAAATTAATAGGGTTAATAGAGGGCAGCCTTGTCTGGTTCCCCTTTCCAACTCAAACAAATCTGAATCCCCCCCCCCCCCCCATTTACTTTAACCAGCACCATCGGTATCTCATAGCTTCCTAATCCAAGTATCTCTTACAAAAATTACCAATTTACACGATAAAATGCTTTCTCATAGTCTATCACTAGCATTACTGCTGGCCCTCCTTCCCACTCAGCCACCCACATCAACTGCTATATCCGCTTTATATTATTTGCTGCCTGCCTATCTGGGATAAACCCCGTCTGATCCTGATGGACCAAGCCCAGGGATCTTCCAAGTCAAGCACAAAGCTAAAACCTTTGCCAAGATTTTTAAATCATCCATTCAGGAGAGAAAGTGGTTTATAGAACCCACACTGTGGCGAGTCCTTCCTCAGTTTTGGCAGCACAGTTATTCCAGTTCCTCTCAGAGTCCAGCAGTGAATATCCCTCTATAAGGGAATTAACGAAGAAAGACATCCTCCCCACCATTTCTCCCTTAAATTTCTTGTAAAAAGCCCCTGTTAATCCTGGTGCTCTCTCAGATGGTTCCAAAATCACTCATTCCACTTCAATTCCCCAAACTGGACAATTTAGCCTAGTTCTTACCTCATCAGATAATTGAGGGAGCTGAAGCTCCAATGGCTTATCTCCTCAAGCATTACAGCTCGCTCTCTAGTATATAATTTATTATACTGTAAAAGGCTGCAAAAGGCTCTCTAATCACCCCATCACTATAATACAATCTATCTCCCTCACCTTTTATTTTCTGCACATTAGCCACCAGCGTCCTACTCTTCAAAATCTTAGCTAACCCTTGACTAGGCTTATTACCAAATACATGCATCTTTTGCTTTAATCTATTAAGATGAAAATCAATTTCTTCCCCTTGAAGCACCAGGAGTGTTTGTCGCACCAGTTGCAATTCCTTACTTACAAGCTCTGGTTGGGTTTTCAAAATTTAATCTCTCTAACTTTACTAATTGTCCCATCCATTCTAAACCTTTTTGCACACATTCTTTCTTTTCTAGCTCTCCACTTTACAAAAACATGCCTCACCACTGCCTTCATAGTATCCCAAAGAGCCGACTCCCCATCTCCCCATTATCATTTAACTCTCTATACTCTTCAAATTCTCTTCAAACATCCTCCACCATCTGCTTGTCTCAAAATAGCCTCATTAAGGCACCAAAATACCTTACCCTTTAGAGTCAATCTTCTTATTGACTGGATGCACAGAAGAGGGTGGTTGGGGGGGGGGGGGTCCACACATTCTAATCTGTAGCCTCTGAAGGATGCAGTATACAGGCCCTGTAACCACCTTCTTAGAAGATCAGAGGATATATAATTTCCTGGCCCTGGCTTCTCCTCTGTTTCTAACTGAAATAGTTTATAGTTTATTCGCTTGATATACCACACACCAAAAGTACAGTATCTATGCAGTTTACAATAATAAAAAAAGGGAGAAATCACACATCAAGACACTACAAAATGGACTTGGCCATTTCCCACAAAAAATTAAGGAACGCGAGCTTCGCAGAAAGGACATTTATTATTCCTGAGGTGGTGTGGAATCTGAGGGAAGCTCTGAGAACCTCTCCTTCGAAAAGTACTCATAGGCATCCTCAGAATCTCAGGATCGCTCAGATGCAGATTCAAAGGGGTACTCCAATGACATCTGAATCTCCCACAGGAGCATCAGTGCACCAATGACACATTGCCTAGGGGATCGATCTCACCCCTCCCAAGTACTTGAAACTGATATCAGCCAGGTAGGAACCAGTCTTGAGACCCTTCAAGGTCCCGATGTCTTCCCCTCTCCAGCAGGCAGGCAGGTAAGTCTCGAGCATAGGCGCGATGCGTCAATACACAATCATTGATGCTTTCAAACTAGCAGCTTCACATAGGCCAAAGAATAGAACTATGCTTTCCTTGAGGTCTCTCATGAGAAGCTCCTCAAGGGCTGCCATTGACAAAAGTGTAGCACCTTCCACAATTTCTGCAAAATGACATGAGTATCACAGGCTGGTCTCAGTCGTGAAGTTTGGCGCAGACCGTCCAGCACCAAGAAGGATAAGCAGTCCTCACTTTGGTACGGCTTCGAGGTTCAGGATTCTTATGATACCCTCAATGCTCTTGACATCACACTCCAATGAACTACAATGTTGATGCACCCCCAGCCTCTGCCTAATATGCTCAGCATCTTTGGTTCTCGATGTCTTAAGAGGATGAGGATGACTCCTTCCTCTTCCTCAGGGCTTTATCAATGAGTGACCGATGCTGCGACATCTTACTGGTGGCATCATTTTCGGCTTTACTGAAATATAAATACACCACATCTAGGGCCCTCCCTTGGTCCAACTCCCTGGTAACCCAGACAAAGAAATCAATCAGATTTGTCTGACAAGACCTTCCTCTGGTGAATCCATGCTGCCTCAGATCCTGTAATCCGCTGGACTCCAGAAACCTCACTATTTTTCTTTCAGCATTTCCAATAATTTACTCTCCACAAAAGTTAAAATAAACGGCCTGTAGTTTTCAACCTCATCCTTACTTCCGCTTTTGTGTAAAGTGACCACATGAGCCTCTCTCCAGTTCTTTGGCACCACTCCAAATATGGGTACGTCGGTACCGACAGAGCCTGTGCGGAAACGCTCCCCAGCGTCCAAAAAGAAAGCTTTTGGGAGCATCCCACACGCATGTGCGCTGCCTTCCTACCCATTCATTTCCCTCTCATCAGTTGGGTCTGTAGCTGAGTCCGAAGGAGGGAAGTAGACAGAGAGAGAGAGAGAGAGAGAGAGAGAACACAACTCCTAGGGGAGGTGGGTGGGTTGTGAAGACTTATTCCTGCTGTTCCCAGAGATCACCTGTTACAGGTAGGTAACTGTGCTATCTCCAGGAACAAGCAGGAATGAGTCTTCACATATGGGGACTCCCAAGCTAGAGATGCCTAGAGGAGGTCCCAGCATGTTGCAAATCTAATGGATGGGCCATGCTATTTCCCAGAACCTCAGGCATCCAAGGGATGGAGGGTAGAATAAAAAAGGGTGTGCTGTGGAACAGCTTGACTAAACAAGGCGTCTAGAGGGGAGTCCTTGCATAGACCATAATTGTTAGCAAACATTGAATTCCAATTTTCTAATGTGGACTTTACTCAAAAGTATTGCGAAAGTGTCTATTGAGGCTAATATGGGCCTGCTGCTAAGAGACAGTAGATTATCCTCAAAGAAATTACCTCACTATGAAGTAGAGGAAAATAAATTTTGCAATACAGGCAGAGGTCAGAAGCCTTAATGGCTAGAACTAATCCCAGAAGAAAAACTGGGGGAGTTTAAAAAGGTTGGACTTTGGAGGAAAAGCTGAAGCATCTGCAGGCCAAAGTTTAAAGCTCTTTGTCCTTGGAGCAGAATAAGGCTCTAGGAAAGAGAGGAGATAAATCTGACTGGTTTGGACGAAAAGGTAGAAATACCCCTTGCAGAAAAAGGATGGGTCTTTAAGACCCCTTTATCCAAACGAAAGAAAAAAACATTTGTAGTAGGCGGTGTAGCCTCCAATTTCTTGAAGATCAGTAATGTCTTCCCCTAAGTGATGTCACTTAGGATAATGACTTTACATGGAGCTTCAGATGTAACGTAACCGGAAAGGTTACGGTAAAATAAGGTATTTTCTAAGTACCATAGAAATTGGTTGTCCATTTAAACTCGTATGGTATGCTGGAACAGCATCAATATGGACAGTCACAAATCTTTCAAAGTCAGAGATATATATATAGAGAGAGATTCACTTAATAACAAGAAGGGGTAAGACCTGCTTGAGAATATGGATAGAGAATCTCTTTCTGGTTATAAGTGGAGAGCCATGGAGAAGGTTTCATGGAAACCAGTGGAATGCTCTTACTTATAAGGAGAGGTCTAGATTTTTTTTTTTTTTTTTAATTCTAGCCTTTGAATATGGGGAGGAGTGGCCTAGTGGTTGGGGCAAGGTACTACAGGCCGGAAGGTCGGTGGTTCAAATCCCACTAGAGGACAGCAACCTTGGGCCGGAAGGACTGGGGTTTCTAGTCCCGCAGGTGCTCCTTGTGGTCTTGGGCAAGCCACTTAACCCTCCATTGCCCATGTTCCCTGTAAGTATTAGTGTATGTGTCTCATATCCCCTCGTATTAAATGCATCCCCCAACCGCTTTGACCCGGTGAAAAGCGGGATATAAATGCAGCTAAATAAATAAATAAATAAATAAATAACCAAGAATGGAGACCTACGTGAAGGGGTGCAGAGGAGATCCTTAGTCTTAAGACAGCAAGTCTGGATTCTTCTATAACTTCAGTGTAGTAGCTGGAGAAGAAGACACAATATAAGGGGATACCATGTTTGCCCCTCTATGAGGGCAATATGAGTATCATGCGTTTTGTTCAGCATAAGCTTCAATGAAGTTTTGGGAATTAGAAGGAAAACAGTAGACAAGGACCGACTGCAGTGAAAAAGAATGCATCCCTGTTGTAAGAGTTCCACTGGAGATGTGGAACAACCCAGGAAATTGAGCAATTCTTTATGTTTTCACGTGGTCTAAGCCCTGGTTTCTTTTCCTTAAAAGGAAATTTTAAGGAAGATGGTAAGAGTAGGAAAAAACAGTCATGTAGGAGCATGACTGGGCAAAGCCTTTTTAACCATCTAGAAGCTACCTACTAGGAATGGCTCTGACACTCTCTAGCAAAGGCCCATATTTGCAGAGCTTTTTTATATAATTGCAGAGAGCATGTTGTAGGTTGCTTAGGTGAGATCTGGCTGTTTAATTGCTAGTGTGCAACCTAATCTATTCTGTTGGAGCCAAAAAGAATTGAAGATGGCTAAGAATAGTAGACAGGCCAGTTGTCTGCAATGATAAATTGTCCAAGTGGGTTGTGGAACCTCCCTTGGAATTATCTGTTATTAAGGCAGCAGAAAAAGTTAGGTCCTATAGATTGGAAAAGGACCGACAGACATAATTAGGAGTGGTAAAACTCAATTACTGTCTGGTAAAGCACAGTTACTTACCTGTAACAGGTGATCTCTGGGAACAGCAGGAATAAGTCTTCACATATGGGTACGTCGGTACCAACGGAGTCCACACGGGAACGCTTCCCAGCGTCCAATCAGAAAGCTTTTGGAAGCATCCCAACACGCCTGCGTGCTGCCTTCCCGCCTTCCCAACTGCCTCTCCTCAGTTAAGTTTTAAAGCTGAGACAAAGAGAGAGAGAGCAAGGAAGGGAAAGATAGAGATAGAGAAATGCAACTCCTAGGGGAGGTGGGTGGGTTGTGAAGACTTATTCCTGCTGTTCCCAGAGATCACCTGTTACAGGTAAGTAACTGTGCTATCTCCAGGAACAAGCAGGAATGAGTCTTCACATATGGGGACTCCCAAGCTCAGATGCCTGGGAGTCCTAGCATGTTGCACGTCTAGAACGAGCCATGCTATTCCTCAGGACCTCAGGCATCCTGGGGATGGAGGGTAGGAGTTGAATACAGAAAAGAGCTGTGGAACAGCTGGCTAGAACAGGGCTTCAAAAGGGGAAGACCCTGTATCGAGGGCATTTAGTAATAAGATATTGTAATCTGGGCCTCCCTTGTTGGCATTGCACAAGTGCACTGAGCTACATATGGATCTGATAGAAGAGCCAGTGAATGTGCTCAAGGGGTACCTCACTGAGAAGTAGAGGTAATAAAGTAGAACAAAAAACAAGTGGAGGTCAAAACCCTTTAGGGTGAGAAAAAATAGCCCCAGAGGAAAACTGGGGTAGTATAAGAGGTAGAGCTTCAGCGGAGACGCAGAAGGTACTATTAAGGAAAGCTTAAGCTGCTTTAGTCCAAAAATAGTATAAATTTAGGACCAAGAGAAAAATTTGAGTCTGACCCAACTGGACTGTGGTTAGAATCAGTCCATGTAGAGGAGAAAAGGTATGGAAACCCTTGTATCTGATAAAAAGGTAAGGACAGACTCAGGAGCGCTAAGCTTTAGAGCAATGGAAGCTCCGCAATGTCTTTCCTAAATGGGGTCAATTAGGAAAGATAGGTACATGGAGAGCTTCAGGAGTACCTAAACCTGAAAAGGTTAATTACCACAGGAGTGGTTCTAGGTGTAGTCCCCTAGGTATGCTGGTACAGCATTGATAGGGTTAGTGCCCATCTGTCAGGCTCATAAAGGAATGTCAGGATATTTGATCCTAACAGCCAGATAGATAAGTAGATGGATACAGATCTATCTAACAATATATCTCATTATATGTATTAGTATTAAAATATATATATATATATATATATATATATATATATATATATATATATATATTTAAATATATACACATATTGGGTATATATGCATATATCTATAAAGAGATATATATATGGGCAGAAGACACACATATATATATATATTGATTATATTTATTTTATTTATTTATTATTTATTTAACACTCATTTTTATACCGCATCTTCCAGAGATCAGGTGCGGTGTACAAACAACAACAATTAACAAAGCTAAGTTTGTTTTACATAGAACATCTTAATTTTTACATAGAACATCTTAACATATCATAAATAAACAAAGTGGGTTTTTGAACTGGGACCGTGTAAAAACAGTTAACTAACAAAGTGTGGTATCTATATACGTAAGATAGTACATAACTGATACAACTATATACATGCGTTGGTATTAGGTCATAGGAGATAGGATACCTAGATGAAAAGGCAGGCATTTAGAGACATGTCTCCAGATATATGGATGGAGAAATGTCCAGAGAACACCATCCCCCCTTATAGGGAGAGAGAGAAATTTATCTAATCGCAAGAAGGTTGATACCTGCTTGACTAGATAAAATAGAAAAAAATCCTCTTCTCCAGGTTATGACTGGCATAGTCAGAGGAAAGGTGTCCCTGACAAGAAGGCAGCTTAATTCTTTGCAGAATTTGAGCTCTTGAGTAACCAGGATGGCCTACGTGAAAATGGCAGAGGATAACAGCAGTCTGCAGACAGGAAGTCCAGATATCTCCAGAATTGTAGTATGGAGATTGGATAGAGGAGGCCTCAGGAGGAAGATACCCTAGTGATCCGCCTATGAGGGCAAGATGGGTATTAGGTATCCTCTAGCTGCCAGTGAAGAATTTATCTCTGACGGGAGACCCAAGGAGATATGGGCCAAGCCAGGGAATTGGCCCTTCTTTGGGCTTTCACGTAATGAAAGGCCAGAGGCTTATGCCTCAAAAAATTTTTAAGATAAGATGGAAAGGGTAGAAAACACCTACCAGGCATGGACATGACTGGGGGAACCCCTTTTAACCATCTGGGGTTATCTGCTAGGCAAGATACTAATGCTCTCTAGCAAGGGCCCATAGTGCAAAGCTACTCTGTAGAGTTGCAGAGAGCATGCTGCAGGTTGGTCAGAAGAAAAAACTGGCTGTGGAAAGCCAGCAAGTAACTAGCTATTCTGCCAAGGGCAAGGGGCGAAGAATAGAAGTTACCAACCAAACTGTGATAATAGGGTTTCCCAAACGAGGTTGATACCCTGTTTGGGACTTAGCACTGAGGCTAGGATTGCTAGTGGAGGGGAAACCCTGGTTGTATAGTGAACAAACACCAGTGGTTTAACCACTAGAAATTGCTGCATTTGCAGGAACTATCAGGGCAGCATGGAGAATTTATTTTCCCTCCTCTTTTTAGATTGGGAAAAAGAAACAGACATGGTAGGACTTCCCATTGTCTGAGGAGCTGTCCTAAGGTAACAAGGGGGAAGACAACTCCAGAAGGGAGAATCACCCGGTAGAACAGGTAGAAGACCATAAGGGCTTACCCGTGTAAAAAAGTCACTCTTACAAACTAATGTTGTAGTAAGAGAGAGGTAAGACAGTTGCAAGAGACCAACTATGGAGGAAGTCTCCAACAGGTGAGATGATACATGCCAATAGAGGGAAAACAACTGTCTATTGATAGTTGTTACCTCTCTTTCCTCCTAGAGGAAGAGGAAATCTGTTAAGTATGGACATGATCATCATAAAGACTCTTAGAGAAAAAATGTCTCATGAAGAGATATCTAGGTAGGTTAGGATAAATTTAGTGCAGATACTGCAAGTGAAAAGAAGCAGACTGCTACCCTAACCAGCAACCAAGAGGGACAAAGATCTATTTGAAACCCTGCGACTGCTGGGTTTGTTGACCCTGTTGAGTTTGTAGATTCTTCAGACCAGGGCGATGTTTCCCCTGTTTGGGAACATCTGTATGATGGGCCGATGATGGACAAAACCTTCTCCCCCTAGGGAAAGAAAGTTTGGTAGGACATTTCCTACCTACTGGGAAAGAAGGCGGCGTAGAATAGCCCCTGGAAACAGGAAAGTCAGTGGATACTGAGTAACCTGGAGTAAAGACTCCTTGTTGAAGAGATTTTCTCCAGTGCAAGGAGTATTTCCCAGTCTTTCTTGTGCCCATTTGTCCAAGTCTGAAGCTTGGAGCCAGGCTCTACGTCGTGCCCCTATAGCTATAGCAGAAATCCTGCTAACAGACTCAAAGGAGTCTAGGGAAGCACGAGTAAGAAACCTAAGAGATTATGAGCATGACTAACCAGTAAGGAATAGTCTGCTTGTTTGGGCTCTTGAAGATAAGGAGTCAAAAGATGTAATTTCCTTGTGACCTCCTCAAGAGATAGACCCATATAAAAAATATATGAGAGAATTCTCGCTGAAAGCATGGATGTCTGGAAGGTTTGACGTCCAAAGGCATCTAGTGTCTTAGACTCACGACCTGGCGGACAAGAGGAGTGCTTTTTATTACTCTACTCGCCTCAATGCTGATTCCACTACAATGGAATGATGAGGAAGTTGAGCCCTTTGAAACCCTGGAGAGGAGGGCACCTGATATAGGAGATCAGTTGCTCTGGAAAGTGGGGGTACCCTTAAAGGAGCTTCCCACATTCGTAGAAGGAGATCCTGCAAAGAATGATGCAAAGGAAGCATTATGTTCTCCTTTGCTTCATTAGGAACAGAGAGGTATTCTGTATTCCCTTGTGTAGGATCTTGTCCAGGAATAGGAATGGCAAGTGATTTTGCCATATCCAGGAGGAAAGTCTGGAAAGAAGGATCCCCAGAGGGAACTTCCCTTGGATAGGCTAGATCTGATGAAGAACTAGAGTTGGCACCGAGGGATCTATTCCAGTATATAGGAATAGAAGATCCTGAATGGTGCAGTATGGGATCCTTAGATGGTGGTCGCTGGTACTGCAGGTCAGAACCAGCGACAGTCGGTAACAGATCGTCCATGCTAGGGATCAATTCCAGACTCGGCATCGAGGGAAGCGAGCCTGAAGAGAGAAGCATGGAAGGTACCGACAGTAATGATACTGTGGATATCGATACCGATCTCGGTACCGTATCTGATACCGGCGGAAGAATACCAGCCGGTGGCAACTCTAACAGTGTCGGAGGAACCGAGAGTTGCGGATCCGAAGTATCGGAACCGAGTCTTCGGTACCGACGGGAGTCGGTACCAAGGCGAGTTGGTACCCAGTCCTCCAGACTGGAGATTGATTTCAGACTCGGCATCGAAGGAAGCGAGTCTATCGATGCACGTCTGGAGGGTACCAACGTCGGTACTAGTATCGGTGTCGATACCGATACTGGAAAGTTGGTCTGAAGCATATCCACTGGGCCCGTAGGTACCGAGGAAGCCAGACGACGATCCTTGGTGAGGAATGTTTCATCCAACACCAGTGCCGATGCCGGGGTATCGGTACCGCTCGAAGCGGACGCCACCACCGGGCACGGCTCAGGTATGTTCTGTGAGGGGTGAACCTCAGGAACAATCTGAAACCCCACACAGGCTTTGGAGGTCAAAGACTGCCACCGGGGTTTTGAAGCCAGTGGATTCTCGAGGACAAGGCCATAGGCATCTCTATGCTGTGCATGAAAAGTGCCGCTCGAGGACTGGCTAGTCTTAACAGACTGTTTTTGGGTTACCTGATCCTGTGCAGAAGAAGAAATGGTCGGTGCCCTGAAGTGGAGGGGGACCGCGTGTCGAGGGGAACTCGATGTTCAAAACTTCTTCTCACCATACTGGTGCCCGAGGGCTCCGGAAGAAAATGGTCAGGACCCAAGCAGGTTAGACACCAATTGTGAGTGTCTAAAAATAAAGTTGTACCGCCACAGTTTGTACATTTCTTGGGGAAAGTGGCTGGCGGTTCCATGAGGAAAATGGAGAGGCCTAGAAGGCCTGAGAACCATGAGACACTAACAAAGAAAATATATTCCTTAAAGGGAAAAATTTTACAAGAAAAGAAAAAAGAAACACCGGCGGTACAGGTGGCGTCGGGGAAGGCAGCCGCGACCACAAGAAAACTAAAAAATAAAAAGAATTTTCTGCGGTGACAGGAGGACGTCCTGCCGGCTCCGTGGAAAAACGAAAACTGAGGAGAGGCAGTTGGGAAGGCGAGAAGGCAGCACGCAGGCGTGTTGGAATGCTTCCAAAAGCTTTCTGATTGGACGCTGGGAAGCGTTCCCGCGCGGACTCCGTCGGTACCGACGTACCCATATGTGAAGACTCATTCCTGCTTGTTCCTGGAGATGCTGTCTTAAATAATATTTGAGAAGATTGTAAAGGGGAAGAAAACTCTGTATGGAAACCAGTTACTGGGGTAAGTATTGAAGAAAACCTATGGGCTCAAAAGTAAGCCCTCCAGTTGAATAGTATCACTCTTAGAGACTAAATGTCCCGACTAAGGGGGATAGAAGTAATACAGAGTTGAGAAGACTTATAATTTGTTAAGTCCCTGAAAAGGTGAAGCCCCCTTGCAGTCCAAAACTAAGAGATATCCTCGTACAGGAAAACTGTCAAGGTGAAGGGCATAGCGTACCTTGTTGTTAGTTACTCCTCTTTTTTTTTTCAAAAAGGAGAGGAGAACCCTGTTACCTGTAGGGCATGATTGTCCTCAATAGCTCTTGGAGCTAAGAGAATGGATTTCTCTTGTGGCAAGAGATTCATGCCTAGCGTCGAGGATTAAGTCAGTGTATCACTGATATCTCAGTAAGGATGAGATAAACTGTAGATGCTTCTTTTGATAAGAAGTAGGTTACTGGTTCTAAACCTCAAACAGGAAAAAGAGATTTAATGAATAAAATATCAGAAACCCTGCGACTGCTGGGTTTGCTGAGCCTGTTGAGGTTTTGATTTTCCTAGCCTGGTTTGATGTTGCCCTTCTTTGTAAACATCTGCATGATGGGTAGAAGATGGATAAAACTTTTTCACCTTAGGGGGATAAAGTTTGTTAGGAGATTTTTTAGTAGCTGGGATAGAGGAAAGATTTGACAATCCTCTGAAAGCAACAATATCAGTGTTTAACTGATTAGCTTGGAATAAAGCATCCTTGTTAAAGAGATTTTCACCAGTACAAGGAGTATTTCCCAGCCTTTCTTGTACCCATTTGTCCAAGTCTGAAGCTTGGAGCCAGGCCATGCGTCGTGCCCCTATGGCTATAGCAGAAGTTCTGCTAATAGACTCAAAACAGTCCAGGGAAGCACAATTAAGGAACTTGGAGACATTTTGAGCATGACTGACTAATAAGAAATGGTCTGCTCTTTTATGTTCTTGAAGAAAAAGGTTCAAAAGCTTTAATTTCTTTGTGACCTCTTCAAGAGATAATCCCACATAGAAAATATATGACATAATTCTTGCTGAAAGCATGGATGCCTGGAAGCATTGACGTCCAAAGGCATCTAAAGTCCTCGACTCACAACCTGGCGGATAAGAGGAGTGCTTCTTTGCACTCTTAATACGCCTCATTGCTGATTCTACAACAATAGAATGATGAGGAAGTTGAGTCTTTTGAAAACCTGGAGAAGGTGGCACCTTGTACATAGTGTCAAGTATCTTAGAATGTGGGGATACCGTTAAAGGAGTTTCCCACATTCTTAATAGTAGATCCTGTAAGATCTGATGCAAAGGAAGCATGATTCCCTCCTTTGGAATCCAGGGGGATTGCAGAGTCTCTGAATCCCTGGTATGGATTCTTCACCAGGTACAGAAATGGCAAGTAACTTTGCCATATCAAGCAGAAAAGCTTGAAAAGAAATCTCCCCTGAGAACCACCCCCTAAAATGAGGGGTAAAGGCTATTATTGTTGAGAATTCAGCCTTGGTACCGATGGATTCATCCCAGTCATCGAGATCAGAAGACTTGAAAGGATGAAGCATTGGATTTTCTTTAAAGCTATGTCTTTGGTATCGGCCAAGGTCGGTACCGAGACGAGTCGGTACCGAATCCTCCATGCTAGAGAGCGATTCCAGGCTCGGCATCGAAGGAAGCGAGTCTGTCGAAGCAAGCATGGACTGTACCGACACCGGCGTCGATACCGGTACCGAAGCCGATACTCGAGGAACGGTCTGCAGCAACTCTAGCGAATCTCTCAGCTACTTCGGTACTGCTAGACTACATTCATCGGTGAGGAGTGTTTCATCCATCACCATAGCCGATGCCGGGGTGTCGGTACTGCTCAAAGCGGCCACAACTACCGAGTATGGCCCAGGTATGTTCATCGAGGTAAGAGCCCCGGGAACAACCTGAAGCCCCGTTAATGCTTTGGAGCCCGAAGACTCCCGCCGGGGCTTTATTGCCAAAATGTCCTTGAGGGCAACGCCAGAGGCATCTCGATGCTTAGAAGGAGATCTACCACTCAAGGACTGGCTAGTCTTTACAGACTTTTGTTTGGTTACCTGATCCTGTGAAAAAGAAGTTATTCTGGCTGGTGACATCGAGTCCAATGTGAACCGGGTATCGAGTTGTGCTCGATCCTGAAGACTTCTTCTGTTTGAGCTCCAGCAGGAGAGACACTCCAATGGGCAATGGTCAGGACCTAAACATTTTAGACACCAAGTATGAGTGTCTAAAAATATATCTGTACCACCACACTTTGAACATTTCTTAAGGATAGTGGCCGGCTTTTCCATAATGGAAGGATAGAGGCCTAGTGGCCTAGAAACCGTCAGGCACCAAATAGGAAAAAATTTCATAGAGAAAAGACGACATTTTTTAGTAAAAGAAAGAAAAGCACCGGCGGTACTGGTGGCGTCGAGGGAAGGCAGACGCGACCACAAAAAAGAAAGAATAAAAAGAAGAATTTTCTGCAGTGACAGGAATACGTCCTGCCGGCTCCGCGGAAAATGGAAAACCGATCAGAGGGAAGTGAATGGGCGGGAAGGCAGCGCGCATGCGTGTGGGATGCTCCCAAAAGCTTTCTTTTTGGACGCTGGGGAGCGTTCCCGTGCAGGCTCCGTCAGTACCGACGTACCCATATGTGAAGACTCATTCCTGCTTGTTCCTGGAGATTGAGTCCTCACATATGGGACTCCCAAGCTACAGGCTACCAAAAACCAAGGCAGCCACCGAGAAGCCCAACACAGGCAAACAACTGTGAAATAGCAAGAGGCCAGAACTCCTCCAACCACCAACTACGTACAAAATGAGTGAATTTCTCTCTTACCTCCCCCTCCCCTTTTTTTTGGTAGCTTGAACAGAATAGGATGGGCTTAGGAGGGATGGACTTGGATTCTAATCCCCAAACAGATTCCTGAGTGCAGAATGGCCAAGGTTGCTGTCACACTGGAAATTCCCATCTAGGCAGTAGTGAGATGTGAACATGTGGACTGATAACGACATTGCAGCCCTGCAGATTTCTTTCATGGAGACCAAGTTTAAGTTGGCCACCGACACAGTCATAGCTCTGACAGCAACGATATAACCAAAGTTCAGGCCTGCCTGAACATAAGCGAAAGAGATGGAGTCTGTCAGCCAAATTGAGAGAGAGAGTTTGGAAATGGCAGCCCCTAGCATATTGGGGTCAAAACAAAAAAAAGCTGGATGCACTTTCTATGGGCTTTTGCCCGCTCCAAGTAGAAGGCTAAGGTTCACTTGCAGTTCAACACATGCAACGCAGCTTCTTCGTTGTTGCCATAAGGTTTCAAGAAAAATGTTGGAACAATTGAATGATTAAGGTGGAAATCCAGTATCAATTTACAATGAGTGTGGAGGGCCACTCTTATGATGGAATTTTGTGTAAGGTGGATGAACTACTAGGGACTCACTCTGCATGCTGAAGTGACCACCACTAAAAACAATACTTTCAAGGTCAAAAACCTCAGAAGACAGGAATTGAGTGGTTCAAAGGAGCTTTCAAGAGCTGTGCAAGAACCACACTAAGGTCCTAAGACACTGCGGGAGGTCTGTAGGAAGGCTTCAAGAGAAGCAACCTCTGCATAAAGCGACCCAGAGGCCGTACCGAGATGGACTTTCCTTCCACACCTCGATAAGCTCTTACTTGAGTCCAGATTCGGAGAGGTGCAGGAGATACTCAAGCAGTTTTTGTGTGGAACAGACAAAAGAATATAGGGCCAGGCCCTCACACCAGACAGCAAACCACATCCATTTGCAAGTGTAAGACTTTCTCATAGAGGCCCTCCTGGAGGAAAGGTCATCTTCAGTCACCCCATCCGGCAAGTTAAGTTCCGACAACACTAGCCTCTCAACATCCACACCACCAAGGAGCAGATGCTGGGGTGCATCATTATCCCGCTGTCCTGCGATATCAGATCTGGTGCATGGCAGAGTCAGAGTGGCTCCCAACTGAAGAGCGGCAGCAGGAGGGCAATCAAGGCTGTCTGAGCCAGTGGGGAACAATGAGAATCATCATGCCTCAGTCTGTTCTGAGTTTCAGGAGGGTCTTCGGAATAAGGGGTATTGGAGGATATGCATATAGAAGACCATCTCCCCAATGTAGAAGGACAGCATCCGATGCTAGTCTGCTGTGTGATCTTACTCTGGAGCAGAATTGATCTAATTGGGCATTAAGTGGGGTCATGAACAGATCTATCGAGGGGGTGCCCCACTCCCAAAAGATGCGAGAACCAACCTCTGTCCAGTGTCCACTCATGTGGTTGGAAGACTCGACTCAACCTGTCTGTCAAAGTGTTTTGTTTCTCTGGCAGGTATGTGGCTCTCATGTACATCCCCGTGCGCGATGGCAAACTTCCACAACCTGACTGCTTCCCAACACAGGAGATATGAGCCTGTTCCTCCCTGGCTGTTGATGTAGAACATGGTGACCTGACTGTCAATCTGAATTAGAACAATTTGGTTGGACAGTCAATCTTGGAAAGCTTTAAGAGTATATTTGCTACAGTTCATAACTCCAAAAAACATATCTGGTGGAGACTTTCTTGGATGGACTAGCAGCCCTGGGTGTGTAACCCACTGAGACGAGCTACCCACCCCAGCTTAGATGCATCTGTCAGAAACTTTTAGGGTGGACCAAAGTGGAAAGGAAGACCTTTGAAGCAAACTGTGGTGGACTGTCCACAAATGCAATGACTGAATATGAGAGGCAGGGACCAAAAGACGATCCATGAGGAGACCCGTGACCTGGGTTCACCGAGTCCAGAGTCCACTGTGCCTGCCTCATGTGGAGGCCATGTGGCCCAGAACAGTCAACATATCCTGCAAGCTAATACCTGCTGACTCAGTTGAGTTCCTCGCATTAGTGCTATCAATCTTTGAAGACTGTTGTGCAGAAGGCTCCTATATACTCCAATTGTTGGGTGGCCTGCAGGCGAGACGGGGTAATTGACCATGGAATCCTAGTAGCTCCAACACCCAAATGGTAATCTGTGTTGATTCTTGACCTCCCTCCAGAGTGGTAGCCTTGATCAGCCAATCATCTTGATAGGGGAAGACAAACACTCCCAGTGTACAGAGGTATGCAGTTACCACTGTGAGGCATTTTATGAACATGCAAGAAGAGCAAGCTAGGCCTTTCAAGACTGCCCCAGGCTAATTGAAGAGCTCATCATGCAGGTTTCCTGCTCCCGCCCTCAGCCATGCTGCAGGGCTTCGGCATTGGGGCAGAAGAGTGCTGAGACGTTCTCCTGCTTTTACCGGTTTCCTGGCACACAGCTCCTCACCCGGTAACGGGTTCGGGAGCCGCCTGCTAATGCCTCTTGCTCACTGCTTCCTCCAGCTGCAGCTGCTTGGAGACTGAGCATACTGGGGCTCGTGCAAGGTGCCAGCAGTATATGTACTCGAGGTCATCAAAAAGATGACATGCACAGTTTCCAAGCTTCTGGAAGAGATGAACTACCCAGAAGCGTGGGACTGGACTGGAGGGATAAGGAACTAATGATTGTTAAAATTTCTAGTGTCACATCAGTGACAACACCACAAATTCCCTCCACTGCCATACATTTTGTGTAGTAACACAAAACCCTGCAAATGGATATACTCAGAAACAAAACCATACCAGCACCAAGTCGAAGAACTGAAACTGCACCAACCCTATGTGCACTGCAAGTATTCTAGAATATCAATATAACTCTAGTTGGGAATAGAGAATAAGCTCTACTACTAGAGATTCTTACACAGAGCCAACATGTTAACCAGGGGCAGCTTTAGACAATCTGCTGCCTGAGATAAGAGATGAGCTGGTGCCCCCACCCACAGCAGCTAAAATGGAGGTGCCTCCACGGAGCTTTAGTCAGGAACCAGTCAGGTCCCCCTCACTCATAATACCAGTCAGGTGATTGCTCCAAGAATAAAGAAAGCAATATATTCCCAGGCCATACAATTCTTTTTAAAACTCTGCAATGCTGGTTTTACGCAGCAAAAATTGTGGCAGCTTGATTCTGTACCCTGGGAATCTAAAGTAAAACTATTAAGATACTGTACACTGGACCAGCACAGTATTAATTGTAAATATATACGCTGCAAAAACAAAGGAGATGCAAAGTGATCACTCACCAAGGAGCAATATTAAAAAAGTGAGAACCACAGCTGATTTTATTTTGGTGTTATAAACTGAGCTGTGTTTCTCACTTTTTATTTTAGAACATATATTCTATAATCTCCTGCCTCCTTCCCCTCCCTCCACTCATCTAAAGAAGGAAGGCAGCAGCAACAGTAGTGGCAACAGCAGCATTAGCAGTCAGCACACAATGGATTTCTTGTATCAATGTGCACTGTGTGCTTACAGATCCCAGTATTCAGCATGGGTTTCCAACCTAACAGGAAGCTTACCCAGGAGGTGCAAGGGCCTATGACTGTCCACTGACTCACAGGCCACATGCTGACTGATGACTTCGCATAGGTCACAGTGAAGGCCCAGAGAGATGGGGAAATGGTCATGTTTCTGTGACCCCATCCACTGATGATGTGATCCCATTTGGGGTCCCAACCCCAAGTTTGGGCACCAGTAACTGCCAGTTTGAAATCATCGGTTATGTGAATTTTCAGTTGTTAAAATGGCCTTACAGAGGATAAAAGTTTGAAAAGCACTGTTCTACTTCTGAACAGATTCTTCTTCCAACAGGTAAAGAGGATATTTCCCCATTGAACTTAACATACAACAAATAATTTCCATTTCTGATATCATCTTAGTAACTGCAATATAAACCCTCACCAGTACTAGGCATATTGTAAAGTAATACAAAACCCGGTAAGAATCACTCAAGACCTATAGAGAAAATCTATCATACCATAACAGCACCAACTTACAAAACTCACAAAAGGAGCCTACCCAAAAAATAGCAGAACTGTAAATACTGCAGTGGGCCCTAGAATATCCATAATCCAGTCTGGCTAGCTGAGCCAGTCAGCATTGAAATCAGCTATTTAGCGCTAGAGGATATCTGGATTCTGGCACTGAATATCTTTTTTCACTGCTGACCGCTGCAGGTTTAATATTGAGCCTATAAAATCCAGACGTATTCCAATCATTAAATTGTAAATAATATTTATTTTCTCCTTTGCTGTCTGTGAAACCCCAAAGCCATGTAAAACTTGTTTTCAGTTCTTAAGTACAGAGTAGCAACATGGCCTTAGTATAGCTGTGAAATATTTCATTTTCTCTCTGAATTACATACATTGTTTTAATGCAGTGCAGCTCAATCTGTCAAATACATGTTTATACCAATTTGAGCTTCATGCATATTTAATTGCTTTAGTTTTACTTCTTGCAATACCTTTATTTTAGCGGTGTATTCCCCTCTGCCTCCAAAAAGTCCAAGGCCACCAAGTAAGATGTCTGTATCGGCACAGAAACGAATTGCTTCTACTGAATGGGCAGAATATCCCCAACCACCACCATGACCTGCCAAATAAAGTTACTGAGATATTCAGTCACCTATTACCACACACTGTAAGGCCTACTTAGTACACTACAGTATGGATTTGCAATTAACGAATGACAAAATTACCAAGTGGTAACTGCAAACCTGTGTTAAACGCTGGGGGCATTCTCAGTATCTTCCTATACAGTTAATGTAGAAACAATTTCCTTACTGTGCATTAACTGCATTGCAGATAACCATGCATTTAGCAACACCTTTTTAGATTTAATCGTTTGGTCTAATTCAGAGGGTTAATCTATTGATTCTTATACTTCTCTCCCCCTAATTGTACTCTAGGATGGGGACTGTTGCTCCCTATATTAACTTATAAAGATCTAACCAAAAGTGAGTGCATTTACTGCTGAATATCAAATACTAAAAGAACTCGTTGTCTCAGACTCGATTCGGCAATGTTTTTGAACTTCTGTCGCAAACAAAATGCCTTTTTGCATCAACGACCATAAGAGTTCTATCGAGTTCTCTTAGGCTCCCAGCTCTCCAATATTAAGAATGCACTTCACTCGTGTCAATTTGTAGTGGTACGTGCTCTGAAATTTTTATTTTTTTTAAACTTTTTTTTCCTTTTTTTGGTGAGAAATGAGTAGTTACGATTCGCAAGTTAACAGCCGCATGTCAAGCGAAATAACTGATAGCAAATTATTCAGACAGTGCTGAATAATACAAAACCCCCCTGAAGAAAAGAATGAAACGCAAACATGGCACCAAAAGGGAGGCGTTGGGGTGATCGTCAATAGTCAGATAAGCACATCTTGGATATTTTTTCTATATTGTATGAGAAGTAGTTGTACTTCTACATTTGAAACAATTGACCTACTAAATTTAGAACTAATACAAAAAATGATGGAATGAGAAGGGAAAAAAAAAGAAAAAAGTTAAAAAAAGAAAAAGGTTCAGAGCACGTACCACTACGAATTGACACGAGTGAAGTGCATTCTTAATATTGGAGAGCTGGGAGCCTAAGAGAACTCGATAGAACTCTTATGGTCGTTGATGCAAAAAGGCATTTTGTTTGCGACAGAAGTTCAAAAACATTGCCGAATCGAGTCTGAGACCACGAGTTCTTTTAGTATTTGATATTCAACAGTAAAGCACTCACTTTTGGTTAGATCTTTATAAGTTAATATAGGGAGCAACAGTCTCCATCCTAGAGTACGATTAGGGGGAGAGAAGTATAAGAATCAATAGATTATACCTTTTTAGATGGCATTAACTGCACCAAATTATCTACCTTATTAATAGTTAATGTGCAGTAAACCATCTCCATGTTAACTGTAAAGCACTGTCCCTGCCCATTCTCCATTAGCAGTTAATGCACAAATCAGAGCAGGTCAGTTTCAACAGTTCCATGTTAACTATCGGTGCATGTTAATAGCAAACACAGCTTATTGAATAGGCACCCAAATGCAAAGACCACAGAACTTTGGTTTTGTTTTGATTTGATTTAAAAAAAAAAGATACATACTTTCAAATCTATTGACAACACTATAGTCTTCCTTTGAATAAACTTTCAGCACTGCTTGCGTTTCCTCCTCCGTGCTTGCCACTCCCATTTTTAAGTCTTGTAGAGCAGCTAAAGTGTCAAGACAACCTGGAACGATACAATGGTAATTTTTAAATATTTGCTCCTGCTTTATTTTAAGGGCCGATTGAAAAAGGCATCATTTCATATTTGTAACTTATTATAAAAACAAAGGACTATTCAACCCTGCATTCCTAGAACCATCAGCCCAAGTCACTGGTAGGAAACCATCTTACTCTTTCCAACAAAAATCTTTGAGCTGCATAACGGTTATACTCTGAGTAAAATTTGTTTACTGGTTGCTACGGATGCTCATTGTTAGTGATAGACAAGTTACTATATGACCATAATCCAACCAAGTGCCGGTACTTTTTTTTTTTGCTGAAGAAATAAACCAGTCTTAATTGCAAAATCCTTTTCAAACTATTCTTCTGTAGTACACAAGAAATCCATTGTAAAAGCAGCTCACAATGATATTTTATGGTCTTCTGAGGCTTGAGGAGACTAAGTCTATAAAGAAATTTACACTTCAAGACTTGACAATTTAGGACAAAACCGAGAGAAAGTGGTAAGTGAATGAAATTTACAAATCTGCACCTAAATATCTTTTTTATGCTTTCAAACGCACAGAATGCTGGAGAAAATTATGCACTGGGATGGTGAGCTCCATGCTTAAGTAATGATTTAGAGAAAAAAAAACATTATAGATTTACCACAATATATTGAACAAGAATTACGTAAGCAAGCTCTAAGAAAAGCAGAAATCTCAGTATAGCAAGGATTGATATAAGAAAGCTTCGACACTGTCCCACACTCTTGGATAATAAATTGCCTTGAAATGTATAAAATAAAACCTGGTTTGATAGAGTACATTAAGTTCACCATGACAATGTGGCAAACCACACTCTTTTTGAGATATGAAGATGGTCAGTACATCAGTCCTAACATTAAGATCCAGAAAGGAATATTTCAGGGAAATTCCCTGTGGTAACTTCTGTTTTGTGTGGCGCTTAATCCAATGACTACTCTCATCAACTCTTTGGGCTATGGATTTAGCCTGAATCTTAAAGAAGGCAATAACTCAGAAGCTACATCCCATCTACTATTTGTAGGCTATCTGAAGCTCTACAGTTCCAGCAACCAACAATTAGCAGAGCAACCCCATATGGTGAAAAGCTTCTCTGATGACATCAGGATGACTTTTGGTCTAAGGCAACTTTTTTTTTTTTTTTTTTTTTTTTTTTTAAAGAGGAAAATTGAGCAAAATGAAAAACATCTCCGTGACTGAGGGCTGTGACATCAAAGATCTTGAACAGGAAGGTGTATGTAAGTATCTCGGAGTACAGGAAGGAACACCACTCAAGCAAAAAATACTGAGAGAGCAGATCAGTAAAGACTACTACAGGAGATTAAAATCATTATTGAAAAGTGCTTTAACATCATGGAATAAGATACAAGAAATCAATCAGCTAGCAATTCCTGTACTCTCATGCAGCTTTGGAATTCTGGACTGGCCTCAAAGATCTTGAAAAACTGGATGTGAGAACAAAACTCCTCCATGCCAATGAAGTAAATTACAAGAATCAGTGTTTGCCAAGACTGTACATTCCTGGAGCTGAAGGAGGGCTCGGTCTCAGAGATTGATTACACATACAGAGCAACTATAATAGGCCTCCAGGCCTATCTGATAGCATCATCAGATCCAAATACACAAAAAGTGCTGAAATATGAAAGTAAACGTCCAGAAAATGTCTCCAATGTCAAACCTGGACAAGCATTCCGACATCTAGAAGGAATGAGTGAGAATCCACAAGCACACAGGAAAGGAAGCAAAAGAATTTGTAAAGCAGGAGAAAAAAAAACTCTTCAAAGAATTAGATCAGCTAAGGAAAAATAAGTGGCAAATGCACAAATACAGTGGGAAATATAAAGTGTTACTCCAGGAACACTTTGTCGATCATGAACAGACTATGAATGGTTAAGGAGAAGTGAACTGAAACCAAAAGATGAGACACTGATGGTTGCAGCCCAGGACAGTGGATTATGGACAAGATGATTTACAGTGAACACTGAAAAAACTGGCAACACAGACATACGTTGATTCTGTAAGGAAGACCTGGGAAAGGGACTCACCTCATAGCTAGTTGTGAAGTTCTGATGGCAAAAGATTTCTATACAGAAACGCACAATATAACATGCCGCATCCACTGGAAACACTGTAAACACTACATCAGTGTGTCTGAAAAGCACTGGGATCATAACCCTAAGAGAATTACAGAGAATGAAGAGACTATGATCAGCTGGGATATTCCCATTCTGATGGAAAAGAAACTGGAAGCGAGGAAACCAGACAGAGTAGTTACTCACCTGTAACAGGTGTTCTCCAGCAGCAGCAGGAATCAGTCCTCACATATGGGTGACGTCGGCGCCGACGGAGCCCTCGCGCAGCAATTTCCCCAGCTTTCAAAGAAAGCCTTTGGGAATTGCAGCACGCATGAGCGGTCCCCTTCCCGCCCAAATTCCCGCCCAAAGGTGCCATCTTGCTCAGTCTGATGACATAGCTAAAAGACAACAAAAAAATTAGCAAAAACGAAAGGATATGACTGCAACTCCAAGGGGAGGAGGGAGGGTTGTGAGGACTGATTCCTGCTGCTCCTGGAGAACACCTGTTACAGGTGAGTAACTACTCTTTCTCCAGGACAAAGCAGGAAGTCAGTCCTCACATATGGGACTCCCTAGCTTAAGGCTACCGGAGACCTCAAGCAGAAAAATGAGCTCCCTCTAGCTCAGTAGCACAGAAAGAAGGAATCTTCTCTGAAAACACCCCCAACCGGTAGCCAACATCAGGACCGGAGGGAAGGAGTTGCCTAAACCTCAAAGAGATTATGGAGGACTGTCTGACCGAATGCACTGTCCCTGCGGGACTCCCTCTCCAGGCAGTAATGGGCCGCAAAGGTCTGGCTTGAAGACCAAGTAGCGGCCCGCAGATGGCTGCCAACGGAACAGAGCGGAGATGAGCCACTGACGCAGCCTTCGCCCTAACACGATGAGCCGTGACTCGACCCTCCAACGAGAGGCCGGCCTCCCCATAAGCCCAAGCGATACAGTCAGCAACCCATATGGACAAAGTACGCTTGGAGATAGGTAGCCCCAACTTATTGGGGTCAAAAGAAACGAAGAGCTGAACAGCCCTTCTATGCTTCCGCGTATGGTCAAGGTAGAAGGATAAAGCCCTCCTACAGTCCAGGGTATGCAGGACCATTTCAGCCCGGCAGGTGTGCGGCCTGGGAAAGAAGGTCGGAAGAACCACCTCCTGGTTGAGATGAAAAGTAGAAACCACTTTTGGAAGAAACTTAGGGTGAGTCCGTAAGACGACCCTATTCCTGTAGAACCTAGTGTAAGGAGGATCAGACACTAGGGCTTGCAGTTCACTAACACGCCTAGCAGAGGTAAGGGCTACCAAGAACATGGTTTTCCAGGAAAGAAAACGAAGAGGGCAGGTAGCCATAGATTCAAATGGCAGACAGGTAATCCGCTGCAAGACCACATTCAGATCCCATTCAGGGGCTGGTGGGCGTAAAGGAGGCTTAAGTAGAAGGAGGCCCCGGAGAAAACGAGCCACCAAAGGGTGGTGGGAAAGAGGCCTGCCATCCACCGGTGCGTGATGCGCAGAGAGAGCATTTAGGTGGACCCTGACAGAGTTGGACTTAAGGCTCAGATTGGAGAGGTAAAGCAAATATCGCAAGACCACTGCTATCAAGCAGGAGAAGGGATCCTCAGACTGATGAGCACACCAAATGGAGAACCCACGCCACTTAAGCGCGTAGGACTTCCAGGTGGAAGGCCTCCTCGAGGCCAAGACAACCTCTTCCACCTCCCGAGGCAGCTGGAGGGGAGCAAGGACTACCCTTTCAGCAGCCAGGCCATCAGATGAAGGGACCGGAGGTTGGGGTGTAGGAGAGACCCCTGATCCTGTGTCAGGAGATCGGGCTGAAACCCCAGAGGAAGAGGAGTGTCCACCGCCAGCTGCATTAGAAGCGGGAACCAAGGTTGTCTCGGCCACCGGGGAGCCACTAGGATCATTGAGGCTCTGTCTCTGAGAACTTTGAAGAGCGTTCGAGACACTAGCGGCATGGGAGGAAAGGCATACAAGAGGCCTGTGGACCATGGAATCAGAAAAGCATCCGCCGCTACTCTGAGAGGATGCGGTTGTCGAGAGCAGAATCTGGGAAGTTGCCGGTTCAGAGGACTGGCAAACAGATCCATGGTGGGAAGGCCCCACTTGAGGAAGATCCGCTGAACCACCAATGGATCCAACCTCCACTCGTGTGGTTGGAGGATCCTGCTTAGCTTGTCTGCCAGGTAATTTTCCTGACCTGGGAGGTAGACTGCTTTGAGGAGGATGCCGTGGTTGACGGCCCAAGAGCACAGTTTTCGTGCCTCCTGACAGAGAAGGAAGGAACCTGTTCCTCCTTGTTTGTTCACGTAGAACATTGCAACTTGATTGTCCGTCTGGACCAGCACAGACTGGTGAGAAGTGAGGTGGGAGAAGGCTCTCAGAGCTAGGCGGATGGCTCTGAGCTCCAGGAAGTTTATCTGCTGAGCAGACTCCCAAGGAGTCCAGAGGCCTTGAGTACATGTCCCTTGGCAATGTGCTCCCCAACCCAGGTGAGAAGCATCGGTTGTTAGCACCTGAGAAGGCAGAGGAGATTGAAAATCCACTCCCAGCAGCAGGTTTGGCAGATGAAGCCACCACCGCAGAGAAGAGACCAGCAGGTCGGATACCTGTACTGAGTCCGCCAGCCTCCCCGTGGCCTGATGCCATTGAGTGCGAAGGCACCACTGAGCCGGTCGCATGTTCAGGCGGGAATTGGGAGTCACATGGACTGTGGAAGCCATATGGCCGAGTAGTCTCAGAAATTGCCTGGCAGAGACCAGGGAATTGCTGTGAAAGTGGCTGGTGAGATCTATGAGCCTGTGTGCTCTATCTAGAGGCAGGAAGGCCCGCGCCTGAAGTGTGCTCAACCTTGCGCCGATGAATTCAAGATCTTGAGAGGGGAGCAAAGTGGACTTTGCGAAGTTTATGACAAATCCCAAGTGCTGGAGTAGACTAACAGTGCGATGAGTGGCCTCTTGGGAAGACTGGGCCCTAATGAGCCAGTCGTCCAGGTATGGAAACACAAAAAGGCCTTGAAGTCTCAGATAGGCCGCCACCACTGTTAGGCATTTGGTGAACAGCCAGGGGGCAGAGGATAGGCCAAAGGGCAGTACTCTGTACTGGTAATGATTTCCTCCCACAACAAACCTGAGATATTGTCTGTGGTCTGGATGAATAAGGATGTGAGTATAGGCATCCTTTAGATCTAAGGAGCATAGCCAGTCTCCCTGCTGGAGGTAGGGCAGCAGGATTCCAAGGGTAAGCATCTTGAACTTTTCCCTTGCCAGGAACTTGTTGAGGTTTCGCAAGTCCAGGATGGGTCTGAGGCCTCCTGTTCTTTTTGGTATCAGAAAGTACCTGGAATAAAAGCCGTGACCGCGCAGGTGGTGGGGCACCGGTTCCACAACCTGTTCCTGAAGACGACTTGCTAACTCCTGAAGGAGTAAGTCCCTGTGCAGAGGGAGTCTTGGAGGCTCCCCTGGAAAGTAGGAGGGAGGTACCTGGTGAAAGTGTAGAAGATAGCCTTTCTGAACTATATGAAGCACCCAGGTATCTGAGGTGATGGCTGACCACCTGTGGGCAAAGTGGATCAGCCGGCCTCCTGTGCTGAGAGAAAACAGCGGAGGGGAAGAGGCTATGCTGATGGAGTCAAAAACCCCCACCCTGCTGAGCAGGAGCTGGTGTTGTGGGCTTGGGGGCCTGCTGCCTACGGGACCCATTACCCCGTCCCTTGGCCTGCTGACCCTTTTGGGGAGCTGCTGAGGCCTGATACTGAGGGTAGTGTTTATAGGCAGCCGCCTTCATCGGGTAAAAGGGCTTTTTCCCCGAGCCCTTCTTCTTCTGAGAAGGGGCAGAGGTTTTTCTGGACAGCCTAGTTCTGGTCAGAGTCTCGGTCTCGAACTCGATCTGTGCAGCCTTTTCAGCCATGGGTTTGCCAAAGAGGCTTTCACCTCTGCAGGGGACATCGACCAACTTGTCCTGTACCCATGGCTCGAGGTCGGATGACTGAAGCCAAGCCTGTAGGCGGGCACCGATGTCGGCTGCGGCTACTTGAGCCGATGCTTCGAAGCCATCGTAGGCTGCTCGAGAGATAAACTTCGAGCACTCTCGAATACCAGTGGACAAAGCTTGGAACCTCTGCAAAGGTTCTTCGGAGAGACCAGCAGAGAACCCGGCAATTTCTTTTGCCAGATCTCCGAGATACATGCCCATATAGAGCTGGTAGGTCTGGACTCGACAAGCAAGCATAGAGCCCTGGAAGCACTTCCTACCGAGGGCATCCAGGTTCTGGGCCTCCCGGCTGGGAGGCACCGAGGAGTGCATCTTCTGACTCTTGAGTCGATGCATGGCCGATTCCACCACCATGGAATGGTGCGGCAGTTGTGCCTTTTGGAACCCGGGGCTTTTGCGGACTCGATAAATGGAATCAACCCGCTTGCTTAACACCGGCGCCGACGCCGGGCTCTCCCACATGCGGAAGAGAAGTCGTTCCAGCATCGGAGGAACCGGTACAGTAAAGGCCTCCTTCGGGGGAGAGTCATACTGGAGGGCATCGAGCTCTTCGGCACAAGGCTCCTCCTCGGGATCCGTGGGGAATGCCAAGGCCTTGGCCATATCCCACACGAAGTCCGAGAACCGGGTGTCCTCCGGGGGAGACCGTCTCCGAGGTTCGGACTCGGGTGAGTCTGATGGGACACACCGAGTCCAAAAAGTACCAGGTGACTCTTCGTCCTCCGTTTCCCAGGCTGACTCCCAGGAATCGAGCGGCTCCGGTCGGGTGGGCACCGATGCCCTCCGCCCAGACGCCGAGGGTGTCGGCGTCGACGACCTCGGTCCCGAATGGGAGGCCGAGGGAGACCGCAACCGAGGATCGACTCGAGCTCGCATGGACTCGAGGATCGGCTCGGTCTCCGGGGTCGACTTGGACGTCGACGTCCCGGTGGCCGGGGCAGATGCACTGGCGAGGCCAGCGATTAAGGCCCGCTGCTGGTCCATGAAGGCAGCCAAACTGCTCTCCAAGGCCGTCAACCTGAGTCCAAGCTCAGGAGACACAGCAGCCCCCGACTCGGGCCCCGACGGTGTCGGGCTTGACGTCGGCTCCATCGGAGGCGAGTCCACAAGGACTACAGTACTCACGTGTCCAGGTGACTCCATTTCGAGATGAGGATGTTTCGAAGGCCTCACCGACTCCGAGGACCCGGGATGGCTATCGGGGCTATGCGACCTGGCCCTCGAGGAACCAGGAGCGTCCATCGACGCCGCCCTCGCGGGTTTTTTCTTCCTATGATGTTCCCAGGCAGGAGACCCCCGCTCAGAGGAACTCCGACGATGCTCAGGACCGGAGTCCCGGGACGTTGAAGCCTCTGACGAGGTCCGGGCCCGGCCGGACGCGGAGTCAGAGAAGATTCATTCTCTTTGATGCTGCCGACTCCTCAACGCTTTTGAAGACATCTTGCTACACTGACCGCAGATCATCGGGTCATGATCGGGTCCGAGGCAACGGAGGCAGCAGTCGTGTGTGTCGGTAAGAGACATAAGTTTCTTACACCGATCACACTTTTTAAACCCGCTGGCAGCCATCGGGGGATAAAGGGCCCCTGCGAGGTCAAAAGACAGGGCTGCCAGTGAAAAATAAAAAATGGCGCGAACGCTTGTCACGAAGGACAAAAAAACAAAAAATAAAGAACGGACCCGATATTGGCGTAGCGGGTCTGGGCAGGAAAAGGATCCGGCATCGAACCGAGAAAAGAATAAGAAATAAAAACAACTTTTTCAGTGGCGATCACAAACAGCGTCTGTAGGGCTCTGCGGAAAAAAGAAGACTGAGCAAGATGGCACCCTTGGGCGGGAAGGGGACCGCGCATGCACGCTGCAATTCCCAAAGGCTTTCTTTGAAAGCTGGGGAAATTGCTCCGCGAGGGCTCCGTTGGCGCCGACGTCACCCATATGTGAGGACTGACTTCCTGCTTAGTCCTGGAGAAATAATGTTAAAGCGTACTTACCTGTAGAAGGTGTTCTCCGTGAACAGCAGGAATAAGTCCTCACATATGGGAGATTTTACAGACGGAGCCCCGCACAGAGCACCCCCCAGCTCCCAAAGGAAACTTTGTGGAACTACACCACGCATGCATACCTGCTGCCTTCCCCACCTGCCACGGTGCCATAATCTCCAGCATGATCACATAGCAAGAGCCAAAAAAGGCAACCTCCCAGAAGGTGGGAAGGATGTGAGGACTTATTCCTGCTGTTCATGGAGAAAGCACAGTTACTTACCTGTAACAGGTGATCTCTGGGAACAGCAGGAATAAGTCTTCACATAGGGGTATCGTCGGTACCGACTGAGCCTGCGCGGGAATGCTCCCCAGCGTCCAAAAGGAAAGCTTTTGGTACCATCCCGCAGCGCCTGCGCGCTGCCTTCCCGCCTTTCCCAACCGCCTCTCTCCAGTTCGAGTTTTAAGCTGAGACAAAGAGAGAGAGAGAAAGGAAAGGAAAGATAGAGAGATACAACTCCTAGGGGAGGTAGGTGGGTTGTGAAGACTTATTCCTGCTGTTCCCAGAGATCACCTGTTACAGGTAAGTAACTGTGCTATCTCCAGGAACAAGCAGGAATGAGTCTTCACATATGGGGACTCCCGAGCTAGAGATGCCAGAGACATCCCAAAGGTTGTGAGTCCCTGATAAGGGCTCCACCTCACCCCCATGGATCTCGGGCATCCAACCAGGGATGGGGGGTAGGAGTTGTCAGACGGCTGCCTGGGTGAGAATCTTCACAGTCTTGACAAGTGCATATATCTATATGATTTGCAAGGTATTGTGGACAATGTAGTTCATTCACACCAGACACAGCTGCTGACAATAATTTAGTTGTGCTCTTGGGTAAAGCCAATAAGATATTTATTTATGGGGTTATTTCTCCCAACACAGATATGCTTGGTAGCACATAAAATCAGGTAACTTGCTTTCAGTGTTAACTTGGAAAAACAAAGTCAAAAACAGGAAAACAACAAATAAAAAGCCACAAAGCAAGAAACAAACTGTTCTTTTCAGATTAACTTCTGATTACTTCCCACATAGATTCAAAAGTGATTCTCTTCCTAGCTCACAAGCAATTAGGTAAGGCTTAATTGCTAGCAGTTATCCAGCTGAAACCCCTTTAGCTGGCTTGCTTTCTACTGTGTGTGTCAAATCCTGCTTCAGGAGCTTTTCTGCGTAGATTAAAGAACAAATTTGTATTTCTTTGTGATGGTTGCTGTACTTTATAACAGAAAGTTACCAACGGAGTTTAGATAGAGAGCAGTCCATATAAATAGGATCTTCATCTGCAATCATACCCCCATCTTCAACAAGCATAGGTTCAATATCAGGGATTGGCACAGATGAATCTCTCAATGGAGCACTTTCAGGAGAATACTTGTTTCCCTGCTGTCTTTCAAGGTTATAGCTAGGGCATAGATCAGTGTTCATACCTGAGCTTCCATTGCTGTTAGAGTTCCTCTCTATATAGCCTGGCCAGTATGTAGTCCAGTTCTTATGTCCAGCCTTCCAATCCAGATCCCTGGACACTGGATCTCTCTTCACATACCTTCTGGCACAGGTCTTAGGGTCCCTTCCACGTGCAGCCGTCTCCCTCACAGTAGCCTCTGGTGATTCTCAGCTCTGCAGCACCATTCCTCTGGCTTTCCCCAGTCCAATGGTGTATGCTGGCCCTTGGAATACCTCCCAGTATACGTACTGCTTTGGACTCTTCTAGACCTCTCAAAGGCTTTTCTCCTCTTTCTTCCAGAGGGTTTCCTTGCCTCTCTGTCCGTCCGGTTTGGCTTCTGCTTCTGATGATCCTTCAGATGAAACTGATGATCCTTCTCTGGATATGCAAGGTGATCATGAAGATGGTCATCTGTAGAATAAACTCTACTCCTATTCTGCTTAGATGAGTGATCCTCCCTAACACAGCGCAGCTGTGCTGAATCAGGTCCTGCCCTTTGAGATGAGTGCTTAGGGATTACCTCATAGCCCTCCTGATTGAACACACGTTTCCCCACTTCAGCTCCTCTAATGGCTGTTGGAAACCTGGTGCATTCTGGGACTGGTAGTCTTTTATGGGAAAATTCTGTTTTCTTATTTCTATCAGAACTGACAGGTTGCTTGTTCAGAGTCACTTCACCTTTTCTATAGCTCCTTCCTGAGCTATGATAAGCTTCCTTATCACAGAGTTGATTAGGTATGGAACAGGTGTTTGAGAACAGCCTGACCAAACAAGGCATCCCGGCGGGAGTCCTTGTCCAAGCAGTAATGGGCTGTAAAGGTATGAACCGAGGGGCCCAGGTGGCCGCTCGACAGATTTGGTCGATGGACACAGAGTTTAGATGAGCCACAGAGGCTGCCATGGCCCTCACATTGTGAGCTGTGACATTGGCCTTCCAGAGAAAGGTTCTTACTCTGGTAGGCAAAGGAAATACACTGAGCAATCCAATTGGACAGAGTTCTCTTAGAGACTGGAAGTCCTAGATGAGAGGGATCAAAAGCAACAAATAGTTGAGAGGACTTTCTATGTTGCTGTGTCCTTTGTAAGTAAAAAGCAAGTGCTCTCTTACAATCCAGGGTATGAAGATTCCTCTCTGCACTTGATGCATGAGGTCCTGGAAAAAAACAGGTAAATACACCTCCTCGTTCAGATGAAAAGGTGAGACCACTTTAGGCATAAAGTGTGGATTAGTCCTGAGGACTACCTTGTCATGATGGAAACTTGAATAAGGAGGATTAGCCACCAAGGCTTGCAGCTCACTGATACGGCGAGCTGAGGTGACTGCAATGAGAAAAATAACCTTCCAGGAAAGGAATTTCAAGGAGGTAGTGGCTAAGGGTTCAAGGGGTGGCTTTATAAGCTGGCCAAGAACCAAATTCAAATCCCATGCCACTGGAGGTGGTCTAATGGGAGGTTTAGTTAAAAGAAGGCCTCTCATGAATCTTGCAATAAGAGGATGAGAGGAAATAGGCTGTCCATTGAGAGGCTTAAGGGATGCTGCAATAGCACTCAAATGGACTCTTACTGAATTTGTTTTAAGGCCTGCATGGGATAAATGCAGCAAATACTCTAGTAAAGAATTCAGAGGTATTGCAAGAGGGTTAAGACCCTTCTCTGCACACCAAATGGTAAATCTTTTCCATTTAAAAGCATAGGAACGTCTAGTGGAGGGCTTTCTGGAAGCATGAAGGATATCCTTCACTTGCTGAGAAAGATGCAAATCTTGAAGGTCTAGGCCTTCAGCAACTAGGCTCTGAGGTGAAGAGACTGGGGATTTGGGTGCCACAACGTTCCCTCCTCCTGGGACAGGAGGTCTGGAGCAGATCCCAAGTCCAGGGAGGGAGCTTGAGAGAGATGCAGAAGTAGAGGGTACCACACTTGGCGTGGCCAATGTGGTGCTATGAGGATCATAGACCCCTTGTCTCTCTGAAGTTTGAAGAGTGTCTTGGGAATTAGGGGAATGGGAGGAAAGGCATAGAGGAACTCTTGCCCCCAATGAAGGAGGAAGGCATCCCTGGCCTGAACTCCCTGACACGGAATCCTGGAAAAGAACCGTGGAAGTTTGGCATTCCACGGACTTGCAAACAGGTCTATGTCCGGGGTTCCCCAAATTCGGAAGATCCTGGCTATCTGGTCCCCATGGAGGGACCATTCGTATGGAAGCAGAACTCGACTGAGTCTGTCTGCCCAAGAGTTTTGAACCCCTGGAAGATACACTGCCATGAGATGAATTTGATGCTCTCTGGCAAAGGCCCACAATCTCAGAGCTTCGTTGCAAAGCGACAGAGAGCCAGTCCCGCCCTGCTTGTTCACGTAGAACATGGCTACTTGGTTGTCCGTGTGGATGAGGACTGTCTTGTAGCTGAGCAGGGTGTGGAAGACAGAGCTATAAAAATTGCTCTGAGCTCTAAGAGGTTGATATGTAGAGATGTCTCCTGTAAAGACCAGATGCCTTGAGTGGAGAGATCTTGAAGATGAGCTCCCCAACCTCTTGGAGAGGCATCTGTTGTAAGGGTTGCTTTGGGTAACACCTGTTGAAAGGGGGACCCCAGCAACAGATTTTGAGTGGACTTCCACCAGTGGAGGGACCAAAAGAGACGACTGGAGGTTGCTATTTTGTCTGACAGGCAACCTGATGCCTGGGTCCATTGGGTGGACAGAGTCCACTGAGCTGCCCTCATGTGAAGGCGAGCGTAAGGAACCACATGCACAGTGGATGCCATGTGGCGTAACAGTTGTAACATCTCTCGAGCAGTTAAATGGGATTTTAACTGAATTTGTGAGGCTAACTGCACCAAGCATAGGCAACGGGCCTGGGGAAGATAGGCCCTTGCAGTTGTGGTATCCAGCAAGGCCCCTATAAACTCTAGAGACTGAGTAGGGGTGAGATGGGATTTTGGAAAGTTTATTACAAGTCCCAGATACTGAAGGATACGCCTTGTGCAGGCTAGGGAAGTCTGGGCCTCTGACTGGGATGGAGCTCGGATGAGCCAGTCGTCCAGATATGGGAATACGAATATCCCTAGAGTGCGTAGAAATGCAGCTACTACTGCCATGCATTTTGTGAACACCCTTGGTGCAGAGGCCAGACCGAAAGGAAGCACTCTGTATTGGTAGTGCTTCCCTTGATAAAGGAATCGAAGGAACCTTCTGTGTGTTGGATGGATGAGGACATGGGTGTACGCATCCTTGAGGTCTAGAGAGCAAAGCCAATCCTGACTCTGAAGGTATGGAAGGAGAGTACCGAGAGAAATCATCTTGAATTTCTCCTTGCATAGAAACTTGTTCAATTCTCTGAGACCTAATATGGGTCTGTAGCCCCCTGTTTTCTTTGGGATAAGAAAGTAGGGGGAGTAGAACCCTGAGCCCCGTTGAAGAAGGGGTACTTCTTCTATTGCCCCTTGGGCAAGAAGGGTAGCAATCTGCTGACCCAGAAGGTCGAGGAGAGATGTCTGAGATTTGAACTGTCTCACCATGGTGTGAGGAGGAAGGTTTGAGAAATGAAGCTTGTACCCCTCCCATATGATGGAGAGGGTCCATTGCTCTGCTGTGATTTGTTCCCACCTGGGAGCAAAGTAAGCCAACCTTCCTGGAACGGTGAGAGGCTCTGGATGTTCTAGAGCCAGAAAGGCTAAGCTCTCTAGTTGTAAGTCAAAGGCCTTGAGGAGGCTGAGGCTGCTGGGCCGTAGCAGTCCTAGCAGCCTTAGGCTTGGCCTGTTTCGGTTGTTGCTGTCTCTTTGTAGCAAAACGACCTGCAGAAAATGACTGCTGACCATAAGCAGAATAATATTTCCCTTTTTTGGAAAAAAAACCCTTTTTGAACAACCTTTTCTTAAAAGGAGCAGAAGTAGACTTTGAAAGTCTATCTAAAGCAGAATTTTCAGCATCCATTTGGGTGGCCTTTGCTTGCCAATCTTTGCCAAAAAGGTTTTCACCTGTACAAGGAAGATTTCCTAGTCCATCTTGAACCCAGGGTTCCAAATCAGAAGCTTGTAACCAAGCAACTCTGCGTGCACCTATGGCAATGGCCGAGGCTCTGCTGGCACCTTCAAAAGAGTCAAAGGCTGCACGGTTGGAAAACTTGGAAATATCCAGGGCATGTTTGAGCCAGGTGAGGAACTCTTCCCTTTTATCTTCTGAAATAAAAGGAGATAAATTTTGCAGGTGATCTGTAACTTCTTTTAGGAACAACCCCATATAGAGACTATAGAAGTTGATTCTGGCAACAAGTATACTGGCCTGGAAAAAATTCTCCTGCCAAAGGCATCTAAGGTTCTGCATTCTCTTCCTGGAGGAGCAGAAGAGTGCCTTTTTGTACTCTTTATCGTCTTCATAGCAGACTCCACCACAATGGAGTGGTGAGGAAGCTGAGTCTTATGGAAGCCAGGACAAGGAGGAACACGATACATGGTGTCCAACCTGCGAGAATGAGGGGAAGTGGTGAGAGGAGTCTCCCATATGCTCAACATGTGATCATAAAGAATTTCATGTATTGGTAAAGTGGCTGCCTCTTTAGGAGCCTTAGGATATTGTAAAATATCTAATTTTTTGGCTCTAGGCTCTGTCTCAGGGGCCACTGAGATGGAAAGGCCCCTGGCCACTTCCCTAATGAAGTCTTGAAAAGACAAGTCTTCTGGAGGAGACATTCTCCTTTTTGGAGAGGAGGGCTCCTGAGGATGGATCACCGATGCTTCGACAGAGCCCTCTGATTCATCAGAGTCTTCAGAGGAATTGAAGTATCGCCTGTCTGGATGCTCCTGCAGAGCCCGATACGCGTACCGGGTGGTATCGACATCGGTACCGATTCGGTACCGATGGGCATCACAGAACAGTGTACCGCTGCAGTCGACACCGAAGCGGATGTCGATGCAATCGGTACCGGCACCAGAACCGATGTCGGAACCGGCAACGGAGTTTGTTGCGGTACCGAAGGCGTCGCAGCTTATATGAATGCCGTGATGGCACGCTGCATGGTCAGGATATTCTGATCCATCGACGCAACCAATGTCTGGATGTCGGTACCAGTGGGAACCACCGGTACCCCAGAACATGGCAACAGGTGATCGGTCGAGGCCGAGCCATCGATGTCAACCTGTGACCCCATAAAGCTTTGGAAGCCGGAGCCTCCCGCTGGGGTAATTTTGCCGGTGCGGATTCCTCGTGGGCATGCCCGGAGGCCTCTCTATATTTAGAGGGAGATTTACCTTTCGAGGACCGGCTGGATTTAAGTTTGGTTACCTGAGATCCATGTGAGGAAGCAGCAGCCCTGGAAGACGTCGATGCAACCGAAGCTGCATCCGAGGGAAACAGGGTACTGAGCTTAGCTGCTCGATTCTGTAGACCTCTTTTAGACATCATGGAGCAGGACTCACAATCCGCAATGGAGTGGTCACGACCTAAACATTTTAGACACCATTCATGGGTGTCGGTGACAGAAATAGTGCCACTGCATTTTTTAAACCCAGAGGCGGGCTTTTCCATGAGGAAAAATTTTCTAGGCCTTAAGGCCAAAGAAGAATGCACTGAAGTGAGAAAAACAGTAGTTTTTAGGTTTTGGTTTTTTTTAGAAGAAAGAAAGAAAAGACTGGCGGTACCAGTCCAGCGTCGAGAAGGCAGACGCGCGACCAAAGAAATAAAATAAAATAAAGAAATTCTTCAGCGGTGACAGGAACACGACCTGCTGGCTCCGCGGAAAAGAAGAACTGGAGAGAGGCGGTTGGGAAAGGTGGGAAGGCAGCGCGCAGGCGCTTTGGGATGCTCCCAAAAGCTTTCCTTTTGGACGCTGGGGAGCGTTCCCATGCAGGCTTCGTCGGTACCGACGATACCCATATGTGAAGACTCATTCCTGCTTGTTCCTGGAGATCACTTCTTACAGGTAAGTAACTAGGCTTTCTCTGTGAACAAGCAGGAAATAACTCCTCACATATGGGACTCCCCAGCTACATGAACCCAAGGAGAAAAACAGCAAAACCGGGCATCAAGAGAAGCCAGAAAGACCAGAGAGGTAGTCCCGCTGAGGGACTCAACTGATACAGTATCCATGGTCGACATCGACCAAGGGAATTTTAACAGATAGCCTTGAAAGTCAGAAGGGCCGGTGGGCAGGGGTTGACACTCAAGAGCCAAAGAGATGTCAGAGCACGGCCTAGCCAAAATTGTTGTCGCGTTGGGAATCCCCATTGAGACAGTAATGGGCTGCAAAGGAATGGACCGAAGACCATGTCACAGCCCTGCAGATTTCCTCTGCAGAGAAACAGAGGTTGGCCACCATTGCGGTCATCGCATGGATATTGTGGGCCGTGACATGACCCACAAGGCTCAGACCAGTCAGGAATACACATGGGCGATGCAGTCCGCGAGCCAGAGAAACAGCGTACGCTTAGAAACAGCGACACCCAGCCTATTGGGATAGAAGGAATCAAATAACTGGGAGGAATGATAGTGTGCCTTTGTGCGCTCTAGGTAGAAGGCCAACACATGCTTGCAATTCAGCATGTGCAATGCTGCCTCATTACGATTAGCATGAGGCCAGGGAAATAACATTGGAAGGAATAGACTAGTTGAGGTGAAAAGCCGAGACCATCTTCGGCAGAAAGCGGGAGTGGATGCAGAGTACCACCTGATTCTGCTGAAACTTGGTGTACAGAGGGTGTGCTACCAGAGCCTGGAGCTCACTAACCCATCAAGCCGACTTAACAGTCACCTGGAAGAGGACCTTCCAGGTCAAGAACTTCAGAGGGCATGCATCCAGTAGCTCAAAAGGAGCCCGCCTGAGCTGGCCAAGGACCACATTCAGATCCCAAACAATCATAGGGGGCTGGACTGAAGGCTTCAAAAGCCCCAGAGGTTCAGCCGACACGGGCTTCCCCTAACAGCCATGATGGAAAGCTCCTATGGCACAGAATCGAACATGCACAGAGTTGGACTTGAGTCCAGAATTGGAGAAGTGCAAGAGATACTCCAACAGCTGGTCCACGAGACAAAAGGGGTCCAGCACCCAATCAGCGCTACAGACTACAACCCACTGCCATGTGAACGCTTAGGCCTTACACATCAACTCCTTGAGGGACACTAGGCAGGATATCTGTAAGGCCCTTGAGGAGGGTGAGCTCCCCGAGGGCTACCCACTCAGCATCCACGCTGTGAGCATCAGGGAGTGGACAATGGAATGCAACAAGGAGCTGCTTTCCTACGAGATGAAGTCTGGGTCAGAGTCCAGGCAGAGAGGCTCCCTCTATGAGAGCTGCAAGTAGTAGCAGAAACCACGGTTGTTGAGCCCAGTAGACAGCGATGAGAATCGTGGATCCCCCCTCAGCCTGGAGCTTCGGGAGGTAGACATAAAGCAGGCCTTCCCCCAGTGGAGAAGAAGATATCTGGGGCCAGGCGATCACTGGCCAGCCTCAGAGAGACTAACCAAACTACCTGGGCATTTGTGTGCCATAGCGAAAAGGTCCAACTTGGGGGTGGCCCGCTCCCAGAAGAGCCGGTCTACCACCTCCCTCTTGAGAGTCCACGCGTGTGGCTGAAGTACCTGGCTGAGGTGATCCAGAATGCAGTTGCACTCGTCAAGCAAATACATTGCCCTGAGGTCCATGCCATGGAGCAGGGCAAGCTTCCAGAAGTAAACAGACCCCCAAACACAGGAGGTACGAACACATGCCCCCCTGCTTGTTCATATAGACATGATCACCTGGTTGCACGTCTGGATCAGGACCATCTGATTCGCCGTGTGTGATCGAAAGGCACGGAGAGCATGTGCAATGGCCAAAAGCTCTAGGAAGTTAATCTGATGGAGACTCTCACTCTGAGACAATAGACTTTGGGTGAAGAAACCATCCAGGTGCGCACCCCAACTGAGCTTGGAGGCTTCTATCATGAGCAGCCAGCAGAGCACTGCTGGTTGGAATGGGACGCCCTGACGCAGGTTTCCAGGTAAGAGCCACCATTCCAGAGACTGTTCGAGTGGAGCAGTGACCACAACCCAGTCCTGCAGGCGGCCCGAAACTTGCTGCCATTGCATTCACAAGGTCCAATGAGCCTGCCACATGCAGAGGTGGGCTTGAAGGGTGAAATGCATTGTGGTCGCCATTTGTCAGAGAGCTCTCAGCAGTCCATGGGCCATGGTGTGGCACTGGCACTGCAACACTCCTATCATTTCAATGAGACACAGCAGGCGTTCCGCCAGCAAAAATACTCTCGCCCAAGTGGTATTGAAGAGGGCCCTGATGAACTCCAGTTGCTGCAACAGATAAAGGTGGGACTTCAGATAGTTGATCATGAAGCTGAGCCCTTCAAACATCTGAATGTTGAGCTTGATGGACTGCCGCACGCTGGCCAGCAGGTGACCCTTTACGAGCCAGTCATCCAGGTACGGGAAGACAAAGATGCCCAGGGTCCGGAGGAAGGCGGCCACGACCGCTAGGCACTTTGTGAAGACCTGGGGGCTGTGGCCAACCCGAAGGGAAGCATCTGGTATTGATAGTGCTGGCCATCCAGCACGAACCAAAGGTACTGTCTGTGATGCAGGTGCATCAGAATATGTTCGTATGCATCCTTCAGATCCAAGGAACATAGCCAGTCATCTTTTAGGAGGAAGGGGAACAGTGTCCCCAACGAGACCATCTTGAACTTTTCACACACCAGGAACTGGTTGATGTTTCGCAGATACAGAATGGGGCAAAACCCACCGGTCTTTCTGGGGACCAGGAAGTACCTGGCGTAGAAAGCCCTGCCCAATCTGGACTGGAGAAACCAGCTCGATGGAGAAGTCAGCCAGCAGTGACACGACCTCAGTCTGCAGCAGGTTTCTCTGCACAGCATCCATGGGGTACTCTCTAGGATTAAACCAAACACGAAACAGGTGCACCAGAGCTGGTGATGAACTGCTTTATTACAAAAACCCAACACATTTTGGCTCAACGCCTTCTTCAGGGGGTATATGCTACAAAGCCAATATAACCAACAAGGTCTCCTGATCCATTCAAAGCTGCGTTTATACCAAACACCTATTTGGCAAATGGCACTTATAACCAAAATCAAAGGAACTGCAACAAGCGAAATCTCCTGATTAGTTAAAAGCTGCACTTGTGTCAAAACACCAATTCAGTAACCCCTTGAAGAAGGCGCTGAGCTGAAACATGTTGGGGTTTTGTAATAAAGCAGTTTAACATCAGCTCTGGTTTCTGGTTTGTTTGGTTTTACACTTACAGGTGTCTTTGCTGTACTTTGGGTTTGTACTCCCTGGGATTCTAAGAGGGCAGCAGATGGGTGAAATGCAACCGATAGCCACTTTCAATGATCTGCAGCACCTAGATGTCTGAGGTGACGAGAGGCAACAGGTGGGCAAAGTGGACAAGCTGCCCTCCACCCACAGGGGGGGGGTGGGGGACATCTATGGAAAACAGTTGACTAGTTATGCTTCTGAGCAATGTTCCCTCTAATTTTCTGTAGGCTCTGTGCGCATAAAATATCAGCTGTGTGCAGCTTTTGAAGGAAGGTTAAATTTTTGTGTGCCACATAACGACACTCGGAGTTATATACTTTAAAATTTGACTACACGTCAGAATACAGTATGTACACCACACTGATTTTAATCTAATTAAATGAAAATAGACGATTACTAAATGAAGCGGGAAATTTCTAGTAATTACAATCATAACTTTTAAATTTTAAGACGTCTGTGTTGTTTTCTATCACAATCAGAGCCGTAATTTTTGTGCGCTCTGTTGTAAAGTATGTGCGCTCGCTCAGCGAGGTGTGCGCGCGCGCACACGCGCACAGCTTAGAGGGAACAGTACTTCTGAGGACACACAGCCGCCACCCTACCAGCGGATTCGTAGGAGTCAAAAGGTGCCCCGGGCCATAAACTTCAAGCAATCCCTGACATGAGCTACAAGGTCTCAAAAAGACTCTGTCATCCTCAGGAACGAGTGAAGTCAAGTCCTCTATATCCAGCATGGCATCCTTGAGGAACATGGCCATGTAAGTCTGGAAGGGCAGGATCCAGACTATCAGCAAGGAACCCTGGAAGCACCTCTTCCAAAGGCATCCAGGGTTCTCGCCTCCCATGTGGGTGGCACTGAGGACTGTTTTAGCATTCTTTACTCATTTCAAGGCAGACTCGACCACAATTGAATTGTGGGGCAATTGAGGCTTCTCAAACTCCAGAGCCTTCTGGAGCAGGTAGGAGGAGTAGAGCTGACGGCTGATGACTGGAAGCGTAAGTGGTGCCTCCCACAGCCACAACAGCAGCCTCTGCAGGGCATGCTGAATGGGAACAATCACCACCTCACGGGGGGCAGAGAGGTACTGGAGGAGTTCCAGCTACTCCGCCCTTGGTTCCTCTTTCGATTCCAGAGAAAAGGGGATGGCCTTGGGCAGGTCTCGAATAAAGTCTTGGAAGGACATGTCTAACGGGGGCAACTTCGGCCGATCTGGAAGGGGCAACGGATTGGATGGGAGATCTTGGGCCCAAAGGTCCGACAGAGTCAATTACACCAATGCTTCCTATTCCGATATGGACTCCAAGTAATGCCGAGTCTCCTCCCAAGGACGACTGTGTGGTTCAGGAGAGAGTTGACATTGATGGCCCTCCTTGTGCCCGGCATGCCAAATGTCAATGTCCTGGGGCCTCAGACTCCAACACACTGAAGAGGGAGATGGCTCCAGCCACCAGTGTCGATACTGATCTCCCATCCAATGTCCCAGCAGTGATGGGCAGAGCATGGGCCTCCAGGATAGACTGGAAAGAGTGCAGTAATGACACACTCCACAATGCAAAAGCCTGCATTCTGCAGGGCTTCCACTGCCAAGTGAGCTTCCAAGGCTCGTAGGCATTCCTCCAGGACCACCACCGACAAGGGTATCGATGACGCAGGCATCACCGGTGACACCTCGGGTGGGGACTCCACGATGATTGGAGCATTGGGAGACTGGGAGTGTACTCCGTTTGGGTCAGGTCCTCAAGCCAGGGAACCTTGGCTGGAGTTCCCAAACCTCGCTGTCCATCTTGCACCGAGGGGGGCTGTGGTGATGCTGCACACGGATATTCTCTTTGTGTTCCCTCTTTGTCATTGATGGGGCCTCTGCAGAGGGTCTCCCCTTGCCGATCAAACCATTCTGCTCTGACTGAGCCCTCTGCTTTTTCCCTTTGTCCACCTCAGGCATGAATGAGGGAGTCGAGGTTGAGGATGTTGAATCAGATGAACCAAAGAGGAACGACTCCTGCTTTTCTCGACCCTTCGGCTCTTGAAAGTACCTGAAAGTAGAGCTCACAGGACACTGGCTAGTGGTCAGGTCCAAGGCATTGCAAGCACCAGTTATGGTGGTCTGTGGCAGAAATGGTCTTACCACATTTACATTAATTAATAAAAATGTTTTAATACAAATTGGTATGTTGTGGATTTTGTGAGTTGATGAATATTAAAATATGCTAATTTGGATAAGATTAAGGAAATTGGTGAATGCATTGTGGTTAGATTCATGTGTTGTTTAATTGCAAATTCTTGGTGATTTGTTCTAACTTACCACATTTGGTGAATTTCTCAAAGCTGCTAATCAGCTTAGACATGCCGAAAAATAACGCATAGGAAAAATCAAACTGAAAATTAGCGATGGGCAGGAAAAAGCCCCCAAAGGGGGTAGAAACACTAAAAGCATAAAGAAACTGCAGAAAAAAAAATACCCGAAAGGTAAGAAAAAAAAAAACTAACCAATGACAGGCAGGTGAAAAAAACAAGCAAAAGCTCAGCCACAAGGACAAAAATTTCCAACTTTTTTCAGGACTACAGGAACACATCCTAGGGGCTCTGTAGAAAAAAAGGACAACTTGAGAATATGGTGCCACGGCAGGCAGGGAAGGCAGGCGTGTTTGAGTGGTGTACCTCCCAAAAATGTCCTTTGGAAGTTGGGGAGCGTTCCGTGCGGGGCTTTGTCGAAGATGTCACCTATATCTGAGGACTTATTCCCTGCTTCTTCACAGAGAAAACGCAGTTACTCACCTTAACAGATATTCTCCAGGGACAGCAGGAATCAGTCCTGATATATGGGTGACATCGGCACCAATGGAGTTCTTGCGGAACCATCCCCCCAGCTTTCAAAGAAAGCCTTTGGGAGACGTCACCACGCATGCATGGTCCCCTTCTCACCCAAGGATGCCATCTTGCTCAGTCAGATGACATAGCTAAAAGACAGCAAAAATAAAAGATGGTAAAGAAGCAACTCCAAGGGGAGGAGGGAGGATTGTGAGGACCGATACCTGCTGTTCCAGGTGAGTAGCTAAGCTTTCTCCGGAAACAAACAGGAAGTCAGTACCCACATAGGGGACTCCCTAGCTACAGGTTACCGCAAGCCCATAAGGAAAAACACGGTCGCCCTCAAGGGGAGCCGTGAGCAGCAGAAACTGAGTCTGCAGATACAGAATACAATAGGACCAATGTGTCCGATGGGAACCAATGTTCCAATAGCCTGAACACAGAAGGGTCAGAGGGTAGGAGTTGCCTAGACCCCGTAAAAATTATGGAGCATGGCCTGGTCGAAGGCACTGTCTCGCTTGGACTCCCTTTCCAGGTAGTAATTAGCTGCAAAGGTGTGAACTAAAGACCAGGTGGCAGACCGGCAGATATCCAACACAGGGACGGAGTGCAGGTTTGCCACAGAGGCTGCCATGGCCCTGACACAGTGTGCCGTGATCCAGCCATCCAGCGTGAGCGCAGCCTGCTCATAGGCAAGGGCGATGCAGTCTGCCACCAGGGTGGACAGTGCCAATTTCGTTACCACCTCCCCCAGCTGACTGGGTTCATAGGAAACAAAAAGCTGAGCAGCTTTCCTCTGGCCCTGGATACACCGAATGTAGAAAGACAGGGTTCTCTTACATTCCAAGGTGTGAAGGATGGTCTCCGCTCTGCTGGAGTGAGGCCTTGGGAAGAAGGTGGCTAGCACCACCTCCTGGTTGAGGTGAAAGGAAGATATCACCTTTGGAAGGAATTTAGGGTGCGTGCGTAGCATGACCCTGTTCTTAAAGAATCCAGTATACAGCACCTCTGCCACTAGAGCTTGTAGCTCGCTGACCCTGCAAGAGGAGGTGAGCGCCACCAGTAAAATGACCTTCCAGGAGAGATACTTCAGGGGAGAGTTCGCCAGAGGCTTGAAGGGAGCCTGCATGAGCTTCCCCCAGGACTACACTGAGGTCCCACGCCACGGTCGGTGGGCAAATCGGGGGCCATGAGAGGAGAAGCCCCCGCATGAAAACAGCCCACCAAGAGGTGGAAGGACACAGCTTGGCCTTCCACCTCATGGTGATGCGCTGAGATGGCACAGAGGTGCACTCTAACCGAAATGGATTTCAGGCCTGCACCTGAAATGTGCAGCTGGTACTGCAGCACCTCCGCAATAGCGCAAGGAAAGGGATCAATGGCCCGCTGCACGTACCAAAGAGAGAAACTGCGCCATTTAAAGGCATAAACCTGACACAAAGCCCTTACGCGAGGCCAGCAAGACATCCTCAACCATCCACGGGAGGTGGTAGCATGCAAATGGCTACCCTTTCAGCAGCCAGGCCATTAGGGCCAGCGATCGGAGGTTGGGGTGGAGCAGTGTGCCCCCCTCCTGTGATAGCAAGTCCAGGGCAGACCCTGGGGGCTAAGGGTTCCCCCGCAACAACTGCAGCAGCAGGGGGATCCAGGGCTGTCGTGGTCAGCGGGGTGCAATGAACAGCATGGAGGCCGCTTCTACCCAAATCTTCAAGAGGGATCACTGTATCAGGGACATCGGCGGGAAAGCACAAGTCGTCCCCGGACCACAGGAGTAGGAAGGCATTATCCGCCTCCCAGCCTTGGCCCAGCTGCACGTTCTCCAGGCTGGCAAAGAGATAGATCTCTGGGGTACCCCAATGCTGGAAGATCTCCACCAGAATTGAGGAATTCAGCCGCCATTTGTGCTGCTGGAGAAAGCGGCTCACACAGTTGGCCAGTATATTGTCCTGGCCCGGTAAGTACACCGCCCATAGGCTAATACCCCTCGCCACTGCAAAATTCCAGAGACAAATCACCTCCTAGCATAGGATGCATGAACCTGTGCCTCCCTGCTTGTTGATGTACAACATTGCCACCTGGTTGTCTGTCTGGACCTGGATGACCTGTCCCTCTAGATGGTCCCGGAAGACCCTCACTGCATAATAGACCGCTCGGAGTTCAAGCAAGTTGATCTGTGAGGAACTCTCCTCCAGGGACCAAGGTCCCTGTGACTGTAGGTGGACACAGTGGGCTCCCCAGCCAATCCTGGAGGCGTCGGTAATGAGGATGTGCTGAGATGGTTGGACCTGTAATGGCAGCCCAGCTCTCAGGTTATGGAGATCCTGCACCCCAGGCCAGGGAAGTTGCCAAGGCAGGCGTGATTCGGATGTGGTCCCTCAGGTGGCCCATCATCTGCGCCCATTGGGCATTGAGCATTCATTGGGCTTGATGCATCCGCAAGCGGGCAAAGGAAGTCACAGGGACAATGGATGCCATGTACCTGAGGAAGCGAAGCATTTGCCGGGTAGTCACTGCAACACCGGCCTGTACTTGCTGTGCAGAGCAGTGAGATGCTGAACCCGGCTCAGGGGCAGGAAAGCTCTGGCCTGAGTCGAGCAATGCACCCAGGAACTCCATGGATTGTATTGGGACGAGATTGAACTTTGGAAAGTTCACCACAAACCCCAGGTGCAGCAGCAGCTCCAATGTGTGCTGGGTCACATTGCGCACCTCACCCGGATATGCTGGCCCACATGAGCCAGTCCTCCAAGTACGGGAACATGAAGACTCCGAGAAGCCAAAGGCAAGTGGCCACAACCGCCAGGCACTTTGTGAAAACCAGCGGGGCAGAGGCGAAACCAAAGGGGAGCAGCCTGTACTGGTAGTGATGGCCTCCCTGCATGAACCGGAGGTACCAACAGTGCTGCAGGTGGATCAGGATGTGGGTGTACACATCTTTGAGATCCAAGGAGCATAGCCAATCTCCCTGGAGGAGGTAAGGCAGCAAGGTTCCAAGGAATACAATTTTGAACTTTTTCTTGACCAGGAAGCAACTGAGGTCCCGAAGATCTAAGATGGCCCTGAAGCCCCCAGTTTTTCTGGGGAACAGAAAGTAGCGGGAGTAGAACCCCCATCCCTGCAGATGGGGTGGGATGGGCTCGACCGCCCGGTCCTCAAGCAACGACTCTAGTTCTGTATGGAATAACTCCCTCTGCAAGGGGTCCATCGGTAATTCCCTTGTAAAGTGAGGGGGCAGTAGCTGGCCGAAGTGAAGGAGGTACCCATCCATGACTATGCGCAGCACCCAGGTGTCTGCCATGATGGTCGGCCACCTGAAGACAAAATGGACCAGCCGACCCCCTGTGAACCTTGAGCCTGATACCTCCTGAGTGAGGGAGGCTATGCCCAAGGAGTCAAACGCCCCCCCCCCCCCCCAGGCTGTGGCTGAGCCGCTGTTTAAGGCTTGGGAGCCTTGGGCTTATGGAGGCCATACCCTGGGCCCTTGGCCTGCTGACCCTGACGGGCAGCAGGGTAGGCCTGGATCTTGGGATAGTTTCCATAAGCCTTCTTTGTCTTCGAGTGGAAGTTCTTTTTCCCCAAATCTTTTCTGCGGGAAGAGTCTGCTGACACCTTCTTAGACAACCTGGTCCTGGTCATGAACTCCTTCTCCGGCTAGTCAGCCTGGTCAGTCATGGGCTTGCCGAAGAGGTGATCTCCCTGGCAAGCAATATTGGCTAGCCTGTCCTGCATCCATTGCTCCAAGTCGGAGGACTGCAGCCAGGCAAGCTGGCGGGCACTAATGCCCACCGCGGCCATACAAGACGACCACTTGAAGCCATTGAAGGCTGCTCAAGTTTGAAATTTGGAGAATTCCTTGACCAAGAAAACTAGTCTGAAAGCGTTCAAGGGGCTCACCTGACAGACCAGCTGAGCTCCTTCGCCAGGTCTCTCGGGTACATGCCCATGTATAGCTGGGTAGGCCTGGATCCGGGCTGTGAGCATCGAGCCCCAGAAGTACTGTCTGACAAACATGCCCATGGTGCAAGCCTCCCTACCCGGGGGCACCGAGGAGTCTCTCTTCTGGCTCTTGATTCGACACATAGCCAACTCCATCAACATGGAATTGTGTGGCAGCTGCACTTTCTGGAACCTTGGGCTCTTGCCAATGAAATACTGGGAATCGAGTAGACGGTTCACGATCGGCACCATCACCGGGTTCTCCCACATTCTGAACAGGAGGTGTTAAAGGATGGGGTCACTGGCACTGTCAATGTCTCCCTAAGAGAGGCTTCGTACTGCAGGATCTCTAGGTCCTCAGCACAAGGCTCTTCCTCCGGCACCGCAACAAAGGCAAGGGTCTGGGACATCTCCCATACAAACTCAAGGAAGGCCAAGTCCTCCGGGGGAGACCGCTGGTGGTGGAGCAGCAGGGAAAGGTCAGAGATGATGTCACGATGGAGCATGGTGTCAGGTGGCTCCTCTTCCATCTCCCAGTCCGATTCCGACCCAGAGGAGTCGACTTGCGCACCACAATCCCCGGACCAGCTCAGAGCTGAAGACTCCTGACGCCGGTGGTTCGATGGCGCCATGTCGGTCATTGAGGGCCTCGACACCAATCAAGCGAGGCACTCATAGAAACATAGAAATATGACGACAGAAAAACACCACATGGCCTATCTAGTCTGTCCTTCCATATTAACTACAACAGTCCCCTTTTTACCTTTAGAGATCTGCTGTGTTTGTCCCATGCTTTTCTGAATTCAGTTACTGTCCTCATCTCTACCACCTCCACTGGGAGACTATTCCACGGATCCACTACTCTTTCCGTAAAGAAATATTTCCACATATCACTCCTGAATCTATCTCCCTTCATCCTCATCCCATGTCCCCTTCATAGCAGAACTTGCTTTCAATTGAAAGAGGCTCTCTCCCTGAACATTTATGCCACGGAGGTATTTAAACATCTCAATCATATCACCTCTATCCCGCCTTTCCTCTAAGGTGTACATATTAAGATCCTTCAGTCTGTCCTCATATGCTTTATAATGAAGACCACTAATCATTTTAATAGAAACCCTCTGCACCGACTCCATCCTGTCCACATTCTTTTGAAGGTGTGGTCTCCAGAACTGCACACTATACTCCAAATGAGGTCGCACCAAAGACTTATACAGAGGCACTATCACATCTTTTTTCTGCTAGCCATTCCTCTCCGTATGCACCCAAGCATCCTTCTAGCTTTTGCCGTCGCCTTTTCTACCTGTTCAGCAACTTTAAGATCAGAAACAACCATTCCTAGGTCCCGCTCTTCTTTAGTGGACAAAGGTACTTCACCCCCTATACTATATTGCTCCCTTGGATTGCTGCAGCCCAAATGCATGACCTTACGTTTCTTAACATTAAATCCCAGCTGCCAGATTCTAGACCATTCTTCAAGCTTAGCTAGATCCCTCCTCATGTTATCTACACCTTCCTGGGCGTCTACTCTATTGCAGATTTTGGTATCATCCGCAAAGAGGCAAACCTTACCCTACAGCCCTTCCGCTATATCACTAACAAAGATGTTAAAAAGAATCGGACCAAGGAAAGATCCCTGGGGCACACCACTGGTAACATCCTTCTCCTCAGAGTGAGCTTCATTTACTTGTACTCTTTGTCGCCTCCCACCCAACCAATTTCTAACCTAAGCAGTAACGTTGGGGTCCATCCTTAGGGTGCTCAGTTTGTTTATAAGTCGCCTGTGAGGAACAGTGTCAAAGGCTTTACTGAAATCTAAATACACCACATCTAGAGCTCTCCCTAGGTCCAACTCCCTGGTCACCCAGTCAAAGAAATCAATCAGATTTGTCTGACAAGACCTGCCTCTGGTGAATTCATGCTGCCTCGGATCCTGTAATCCGCTGGACTCCAGAAACCTCACTATTTTCTTTCAGCAGCGTTTCCAATAATTTACTCACCACCGAAGTTAAACTAACCGGCCTGTAGTTTTCAACCACATCCTTACTTCCGCTTTTGTGTAAAGGCACCACATGAGCCTCTCTCCAGGCCTTTGGCACCACCAACGAGGCATTGAAAAGGTCAGTCAGTGGAGCTGCTAGAACGTCCCCAAGTTCCCTCAGTATTCTAGGGTGTATCCCATCCGGTCCCATCGCTTTGTCTACTTTAAGTTGAGTTAGTGTCTCATGAACACAGTCTTCTGAAAATTGTTCAAGATGTCCCTTGCTTCTGTTCCTGTTTGTGGGTGTTTTCTGAGGTCCTGCTCCTGGTTCCTCATCTGTGAACACAGAACAGAAATATTTGTTAAGCAATTCTGCTTTATCCTTATCAGCTTCTACATATTCCTCCCCTGCACCCTTGAGTCTGACAATATCACTTTTGCCCTTCCTCTTCTCACTAATATAGCTGAAAAATGTCTCATCTCCCCCCCATTTTATTGCATTGGCTATTTCCTCCTCCTTTTGAATTTTTGCCTTCCTGACTACTTTGCTAGCTTCTCTAAGTTTTTCCAAATACAGATGCCTGTCTTCCTCTCTCTGTGATCTCTTGTATTTCATGAAGGCCTCCCTCTTTTTCTTCATTTTTTCAGCTACTTCTTTCAAAAACCATAGCGGTCTCCTTTTCCTTTTATCTTTATTTACCATTTTAACAAAAAGGTTGGTTGCCCTTAAAATATCCCCTTTCAGTTTTGCCCACTGTTTTTCTACATTCCCCCAGCTGATCCCATCCCACTAACGACTCCCAGAGGTATTGCCCTATCTTCGCAAAGTTAGTCTTCCTAAAGTCTAAGATCCTCACCTTTGAATGGATTTTAACAGCCCTAGTCCTAATACTGAACCACACCATCTGGTGATCACTGGATGCAAAATGATCTCCCACTACAACATCAGAAACACTTTCACCATTGGTAAGCACCAAGTCCACTATGGCCCCTTCACGTGTGGGGTCTGTTACCAATTGCCTGAATAGTTCTCCCTGTAGAGAATCCAGGATCTCCTTACTTCTAGATGATACTGCAGCAGGAATGTGCCGATCAACATCTGGCATATTGAAATCTCCTATCAGTAGCACTTCCCCTTTCCTAGCAATGCTGCGTATGTCTTCAATTAACTCTCCGTCCACCTCTTCCTCTTGTGAGGGAGGTCTGTATATCACACCAACGCAAATAGATTTCTCTTTCCCTCTTTCTAGTTTAACCCACAATGCCTCCTCTCTCCCTTTTAAGCTCTGTAATTCCAAAGCTTTAATAGTAGTTTTTACATATAGTGCCACTCCTCCTCCCCTACTTCCTACCCTGTCCTTTCTGAATAAAGTATAGCCAGGTATAGTTACATCCCAATCATGGTTTTCTGTGAACCATGTTTCTGTAACTGCCACTAAATCTAAGTCAGCCACTTCCACCAAAGCTTCAACATCAGGGATCTTATTTCCCATGCTACGGGCATTTATACACACTGCTTTCCATATGTTACCTCTGTTACCCATTTCCATAAACGTATTTAATGTATCACCTACCTGGGGGCTTTCTTCACCCATCCCCAATGAATCTAGTTTAAAGCCCTCTTCAATAGATTAGCCAGTCTACTACCGAAGACGCGTTGACCTTTCTTGGACAGATGGATGCCATCTCTGCTCTGCAACCCTTGGAACAGCATCCCATGGTCTAGGAAACCAAAACGCTATCGATGACACCATCCACGCAGCCATGCATTCATCTCTAGGATGCGAGCCTCTCTGCCTTGGCCTTTACCCTCAACAGGGAGGATTGAAGAGACCACCACCTATGCAACTAACTGCTTCACCCTCTGTCCCAGAGACATGAAGTCACTTTTGATACGTTCTGAGGTATACCTGGCAGTATCATTTGTTCCAACATGGATTAGCAACATTGGGTAATAGTCAGTGGGCTTGATGAGTCTTGGCAAACTCTCCGTAACAGCTTGGATTTTGGCACCAGGCAGACAGCATTCCTCTCTGGACATCAAGTCTGGTCGGCAGATGGACGTCTCAGTACCCCTCAGAAGAGAGTCTCCAACCACCACTACCCTTCGTTTCCTTGTGGTCACTGATTCTGCAACTTTGAGGTACTTAAGCTCTGGTTCTTCCCTTTCCAGGGATGCTTTCACCTCCTCCACTTCCAGGACTGCTTCCTCCAGGGATATCCTCAGTGAAGAGGTTCCCATGTGGGGCACAGATGACCCGGAGGGACCAGGAGTCGGGCCCTGCTGCACCTCAAAGAAAGCTGTAAAGCTACGCTCGAGGGCAGCCATGCATGACTCGATGCCCAAGTGTTCCGCAGCTGCTCCGGACCCTGATGGTGTCAGGGCCAGAGTAGACTCCCTGGCCAGGGAGTCCCACATAGGGATTGAGTCGGGAGTGACTTGCCGCTCCTTCGATGCCGGTCTCTCGTCCCTGTGGGGCTGCTTTGACGGGCACTACCATCCGTCATCCCCTGAGTCGCGCCAAGGGCTGCGAGGCTGAGTCAAAGAAAAGCTACTCCCCGACACCAGATCAAACCTCGGCGTCGACTTCAAAGACACCGTCGACATCCACGGGAGGTCGTTAGATAATGACTCAGACACCCTGTACCCCCTGGGCTCCAATTGAGCCTGGACGCATGACAGCGCATTGTCAGTCGCCAGCATCGAGGGAAAGGATTCCGCCCCTGATGCCAAACCGGAGCCAGACTTACTAGACCGCTCCCCCTGCTACCTTTCGCAATCCCTCTGGGTTTTAGCCAACATGAGGAGGCAAAGGGAGCAGGAGGACTCGTCGTGGTTTGCCCCAAGGCACTTGATGCAGATGAGGTGACGGTCCGTGCGGGACATCATGCACTTACCATACTGCTTAAAACTGCTGGTCAAGGACATAGTGGGGAAAACGAGGCCCACAAGGTTCAACTCGGACGTCTCAACCAGGTAGGCTGTGAGAAAATCCCACACCCAAAAAGCAAAAATTAAAGGAAAGGACACCCAAGTGAAAAACAAGGATGCCGAGGCGAGACTCAGGCATGGAAGGTGATTGAATCGAGCACTCGGTAATAGAAAAGAAATACGAGTAGGGTAGAAAAAAATCTGCTTTTACCGGGATGCACAGATGGGACATCCACAGCGCTCCACAGAAACGAAAGACTGAAGCAAGATGGCAGCTTTGAGTGGGAAGGTGACCGCGCATGCACGGTGTACCGCCCAAAAGCTTTCTTTGAAAGCTGGGGAGTGGATCCGCGCAGGCTCCGTCGGTGCCAATGTCACCCATACGTGAGGACTGACTTCCTGCTTTTTCCCGAATACTGTGATTCCAGGGTCTCAGTGTACTTAATAAGGCTTAAACTGTAAATGAAAGTCAAGGAGATAGTGAGGAGCTTTTTTTTACGTTTTATTTAATTAGAAGACTTCATTATTATAGTTGCCATGTGATTTTTATATAGTATTATAGTCATTGATTCTTTCTTGACTAGATTATTGCAATGTTCTATTATGTGGTCTTCTCTCTTACAGCACTGCAGATGATGCAGACCTGTGCAGCCAGACTAAGCAGAATGTATCCCGAGGGCACATATATATTCCCTGTATTAGTGGTTTACATGGGTTTCCAGTGGCTCAGCAGGTTGTCCTTAAAATTTTGCAGGGTGACTGATCTACTTTCATAGCTAAGGCACTCATCCTTACGTCTAATGGTGAGAATAAGAGATATACTGGGACTTATTTATTCTGAGTACCCACTCCCTGATTCAGTCAGTAAGATTAGAGTCTACTCATTGAATGCCTTTTTCTGTGGCAGAGCCTTGTCTGCTGAAGGCCCTTCTCACTTTACTGAGAATGGAAATGAAATCTTGTAAGCATTTGAATTTTTTTTATTTTAGTTTTTTTTATACCACTTTATCATTTCAATCAAAGTGGTTTATAATGTGACATAAATTTGGCAATGTACATTAAACAGGGACATTGCTAACTTGGATTTTTCTGAGGCAATGGAATATTAAGGCCACAGGGAGTGCTATTGGGAATCAAATCCTGGTCTCTTGGTTCCCAAGCCAGTGCTCTAACCACATGTATTATGCTCATGTGTGATTGAAAAGGGAATTTGGGTTTAGCTCATGCCTTTTCATTAGCAGCTCAAAATTAGTTACATTCAGGTGCAGTAGGACTTTCCCTGTTCCCAGAGGGCTTAAAATCTGTGTTTCTACCTTAGGCATTGGAGGATTAAGTGACTTGCCTAAGATCATAAGGAGTGGCAATGGGATTTGAATCCTGGCTTACAAAAAATATCAAACTAAACTAAAAAGTAGGCACTTTGCTATTTTTGACACTGATTTTGTATGTAAAGTTTAATTGTGTTTTATATTGTTTTTCATAGAGATTAAGGTGACATTTTACTTACCAGTTTTATGTCCTTTCCTTGAGTCCTGCTAGACCAGTCCAGACAAGTGGGTAGTGTTCCCCTACCAGCAGATTGGTGGAGAAAAAGGACCAATGAAATGCCCTGGTCTCAATGACAACACTCCCATGACTCTATTTGCCTCAGTCACCAGAAGTCCCTTCAGTATTCGTCACAAAGCATATGGGAGAAAAATGGCAAGCCTCAACCGTGGGCAACAATGAATGATCAACAGTAGAGAACTATGTACAGGAAAGCATCAACAGAAGGCTGTTAATAGAAAATGAACCTGCAGAGCCAAGGATAAAAATCATAACAGATCCAAGATTACTGCAGCAGAGGATCAGAGCAATACAGTTCCAGGGGCGGGCCCTGGAGTGGTCTAGCAGGACTCAAGGTAAGGATATTAACTTGAAAGTAAAATGTCACGTTCCATATCATCCTGCTAGACCAGTCCAGACAAGTGGGATGTACCAAAGCTACAACTCCACAGGGGCAGGAAGAAGACACATCAGCTCGAAAAACCCTTGAGGCAAATGCCATGGACATCCAAGCAGTAATGCTTATGGAAAGAGATGTACACACTGCCGCCTGACAAATGTCTGCAGGGGCAACAGAGCTCCACTCCACCTATGAGAACGCCTGAGCTCAAGTAAAATGGACGCTCAAACCCTCCGGAACCGGCTGGTTCTGCAACAGATACACCAAGGCACTGGCCTCCTTAATACAGCACCCCAAAGTTGACTTAGCCGCTGTGTCACCATTGCGTGGGCTAGCAAACAGCACGAAAAGATGGCTGGACTCAGGTAAAGATTTCGTAACCTCTGATTATCAGAGAAGCACTCTCCAAATATCCATAAGGCTAAGATCCTTATTCCTCCCACACTGCTCCTTTGAGGAGGACAGCAGGCAGATCACCTGGTTCACATGAAAGGGAGAAATCATCTTAGGCAAGAAGGAAGGCACAGGCCGAATGGAGACCGCATCCTTTGGACATGACAGATAAGGATCTTAGCAAGGCAAAGCCTGCAGCTCAGAAATACGCCTTGCGGAACAAGTCGCAACCAAGACCACCATCTTGAGCATCAAATCCTTCAAAGTAGCACACACTTCAATGGGTCAAAGGGCTCCAACATCAGGGGCCTGAACACCAGACACTGATCCCAGGAAAGGACCACAGACAGGAGAGGACGATGCAGATGCAAACCACCAAGGAGGAGGAGCGAGACATATGGGTGAAAGGTTAGAAACCTATCAGCCACTGGACCTCAAACACAGGCCAAAACTGCCACCTGAACTTTCAGGGAGCTAAGGGAAAGGCCCTTCTCCAGGCCATCTTGTAGAAAAGCCAACAGGTATGGCACCTTGGCAATCTCAAAAGCCATCGAGCACCATACTATCGCTCAGAGGCACCAGACCTGCACATATGCTAGTTTGATAGACCTTCCCTGGGCTCCGAGCAGAATGGAGACCACTGCTGGAGAGTAGCCCTCACTTGCTAGCAATCTCTTTTCAAGAGCCAACCCATAAATGAGAAGGGAACTGGGTCCTCCAGGATGATTGGTCCCTGCCACAATAGGCCCCGAGACAGAGGCAATCAAAAAGGAGTCGCCTGCAGGAGCCACATCAGATCTCCGAACCACACTCTCCATGGCCAATCCAGCGCTACTAGAAAAATCTTGCCCGGATGGCATTCTATACGCTGAATCACACCCCCCCCCCCCCCCAACAGGAACCACGGTGGAAAAAGGTGCTGACTTGGTCAAGGCTGGGTCAGGGAATGAATGCCCTCTGACTCCGCCTCCATGTGGCAACTGAAGCAGCAGCAAACCTTGCAAGTGGAGTGGGTTGCCATCAGAACCACTTTGGTGTGACCCCAGCAATACAGAATCAATTGAAACATCTCCTCCCACTCTCCAGGATCCAGAGTTTGACGGCTGAGGAAGTCCGCTTCCAAACTGTCCACCCTGGCAAGGTGCTGAGTTGACAAGGCTAAGACAATTTTCTCCACCCAGGCAAATAGGAGAGGCATCTCCAGAGCTACCACGGCACTCCTCGTGCTGACTTGCCAACTGATATAAGCCTCCGCCGTGCCGTTGTCTTAAAACACTTGAACCGCCCAGCCCTCTTCCAGGAACTGGAAATGCATTAGAACCAACCTGATGGCCCTTGCCTCAAGGAGGTTCAAGGACAATACCACTCCCTTGCAATTCCAAAGGCCCTGGGCCATACAGTCTTGGCAATGGGCTCCCCAGCACGAGAGACTGGCATCCATCATCAGCAGGATCCAGGAGAAATCTTTCAGTGGCATGCCCTTCCTCAGATGACAGGGCTGCTCCCACCACCACAGGCTATTCTTCACCATCGTCAAGAGTGGGAGCCTGAACTCAAACTCCTGAGAACTCAGAGACCACCAAGTCCATAAGGACTGCTGGAGAGTCTGCATATGAGCATGCACCCATGGCACTATCTCTACGGTCACCTCCATCAATCCAAGGAGTTGAAGATAATCCCAGATACTAGGAGCCTGCTGCACAAAGAACAGCTAACGGCAACCCAACAGTCTTAACTTTCTCCTTTGGCAAGAAAAACTGCCCACTCAAGAGTTGAATTGTGCTCCAAGGAACGCCAGGGATTGGGAAGGCAACAGCTGGCTCTTTCCCCGATTGATCACCCAGCCGAGGCTTTTCACTCAGGATGCCACCAAGATGCCTCTGAAAAGGAAATGGGCCCAGAAGAGCCAGTCATCCAGATATGAATGGACACAGATCTCTCAGCACTGCAGCCACCACCATGACCTTGGAGAACATCCTGGGAACGGTGGACAGCTTGAAAAGGAGAACGGCGAACAGAGTGAGAGCCAAGCACAACAAAAACGCAGATAGATACTTTTATGGTTTTACCCAGATGAGGATATGAAAATATGTCTCGGCCAGATCTTTGAAGCCAGCACAAGGTTTCCATCGAGAAGCACAGGACGTGCAAGTGTTCGTTGACTCCCTTGAAGACCAGAATGGGCCAGAAGGAACCATCTTTTTCTTTTTTTTTGGGACACCACAAAATTAAATGGAATATCTGCCCTTGTCCTCTTGGTCCTGGGGGATGGGCATCACCACCTTTAGATACAATAACTTGTCTAAGGTGGTCCGCACAGTGGTACTTTGATCGCAGACTCACAAGGGGAGATGACGTAAGTATCCAGAATCAGCTTTTTGCATTCCAGGACATAGCCAAAATGAAAGGTGTCTAGCACACAGCAATCCTTGGTACCCTGGACCCATTCTTGAAAGAAAAGGCAAAGCCTGCCTTCACTGTGAATGGAATCCCAAACCTTCATTTTGCAGCCCCGGAGGTGCCTCCTCTAATGGGGACCAAGTCTCTGGGCCCACACACTCCACCAAAGGACTGAGAATGAGCCTGAAGTCCATAAGGGAAAGAAGAGCTCTCCAGACCGGTAGTGATGGAATTCCCGAGAGCCCCAGGAGTCTGGCCAGAGCTCCTGCGAGGAGTAGGCAAAGGCTGATGGACAAGCAGCTCCTGCTCGCTACACAGGCCCCTTAGACCTGTCCTCTGAAAGGCAAAAGATTTTGCCTCACCTAGGTTCTTTACCTAGATCTCCCAATCAGACTTGACAGAAGCACCCCTCTAAGGCCAGATGGACAACAGGGCTTTGGAAGAGATTTCCTCTGCCCTCTGTCAAAGCCAAGCAAATGGCATTTCACCATCTACAGGGCACAATCCCTGGTTGCTAGACATACCAGATCCAACATGGCATCAGAAAGGAAGGCCATAGCAGACTCCAAAAGAGACTGAATTCACTAGGATAGGGCCCAAAACATCAAGTCTTCAGAAACCACCAACTGAAGAATAGTCGCCACAGCGAACTGGTTCTTCAACATAAACCCACCTTTCAGTCCAAAGTATCTTTCAAGGCCAACCCACCTTCCACAGGAATGGTGGTCTGTCTGGTAACTGCCGTGACCTGCGCATCCACCATAGAAATATCAAAGCACACAACAACCCACTCCCTCTCTGGGACAGCGTGCATCTTCTAAAGACCCTTAGCCCCTTAGGAGGGAAGCTGAGGGAATCCTACTCTGACCCAAACAGGCTCTTGAGCACCTCTGGGAGTGGAAGACAGTAGTGGATTTTCACACCCCTTGCAGGCATGGATGCCTCTTCGGTTCCTGCTCCATGTCTGGAGCATCCGCCAAGCTCAAGGCGAATAAGACCCAGGGACCAATGGTTCCAGTTCCTTCTCCTGAAATAGGCAGATAACATTGTCCTCTCTCACAGGCCTCTGAAAGCAAGAGTACTTCTTCATTCACATCAAACATCTCAATCCAAGTCACAGTCCAATCTCAGATCGATCCCAGCTGATCCCCATCTCTAGGTATCGCCCTTTGCCGGAGATACTAGCCATCAATCAAACAAGGCTTCCACTCTCAGCCTGCCCCTCACAAAACTGCGCTTGGGGGAAACCAAAGGCAGAAGGGCCTGAATTTCTATGCCAGAATGACCAGGCCTGCTGTAAAAGAGAAGAATCCTGGGGAGGACAATCCGGACTCCGGAAGCTTTCCTTGTGGAAATGACTCCACACACTCAGGAACGTAGTCACCATCAATCCCCTAGAGGACAGGGAGAGGCCCACAGCACCATCACTGGAGCCTCTGGAGGGCTGTATATTCTTAGCCATAGCATCATCCACCACCTCCTGCCCTGAGGCAGGCATGGTTGAACTAACAGCATCCCCCAGCTGAAAAAGGCAGAGTAGGCCCCCCAAGGATGACTCTGAAGCAGCCATGCAAGAAGGGCAGAGTCCAGAAGCCAGTGATGAGGTGCCTCACTTGTCACACACCGAACACCACTGCCTGGAAGAAGACAGAGTTAAAGCAAATATAACAGTAAGTGTCAAGGTTGTGGCAGCCCAAAGGCATGCATAAACTGCACTTTTATTGCAACCCGTGTTACAGGTGCTAGGGTAAGAACAAATGGAGTTGCTTGGTCAGAACATGGGCAAGGACCGCACAACCTCCAGGCACACAATATTAAACACAATATTAGCGCATGCAGAATATAGTGGGAAACCCCCACACCCCACCAATGGTTGTTAAAAGTCCACTCAGAATTGCGTCCCACAAAGACAGAATCGGGAGCCCCGAACAAGGACAATGAAGAGGTCAAGCTTTGGCATTCATCCCCTAAGAGACCCAGGCAGAGGATCCATGCTAAGCTCAGCTCTACTCCTCTGAAACTGTTTCTCTGGCTTGGCAGCACTGCATTTAAGGTGGCTGGCAGGCAGATTCCTCCGAGATCCTTCTGCAATCTTTGAGAGAGAGCAGGGGGAAAACAGATCCTTCCAATTTTATGGCTGTTCAACAGGCTCTTACCCAGGGTGGAGCTAAACCAATTGAAAAGACAGCAGTCTGGTAGAGCCTCACATGTCACACTCAAGTGAGTCACCCTCAGTTTTCTGTCACGTGTTTTTTAATCAATCCTTTCCTCTCAATTCTTCAGATTTCGTTCAGAGAAGATAAAATCCATCCACCATCTGCTGGAGATCTGTGGCTGAGATGAATAGAGACATGGTAGTGCTGTCATTGAAACCTGTGCTTTTCATTCATTCTTTGTCTTCACCATTCTGCTCGTAGGGGAACACAGCCCACTTGTCTAGACTGGTCTAGTAGGATCATATGGAATTTTGTTTTGATCAAGCAAAAGCAAAATCTAAGAAAGTGAGTAAGCAAGCGAATACATTTCTATGGGAAGGAGAGAATGGGTGGCGACAAAAGGCTGAGAGACAATACTTGCTCTCCTCCCCAAAAGAGAAAAATTACTTTCCAAAGGAAGACTGGAAAGTCAAATGCAGGTATACTAAAAAAACAAAATGGGAATATCTGGGATGAGTTTAAAAAACAAAAATATTAGTCTATTTTCAGAGAATGGGGCCTCTCAAGAAACTTACTTTTTTATTATGGGAGGTAAGCAGAAGCTGGGTCATGTTGGCAACTGGTCCATTTCTTTTTTTTATGTAAACAATTTATTCAGGTCAAATATTTGTAACACATAATAGCAGCGTGACTCCATACAAATCTAACAATGAAAAGTGGAGGGAGACATCTCTATTACATGGAAAATACAAACTATCCAGACATAACTGCAGAAGGGGAATAGTCCTGGCATTCCCATGAACACACTCAACCCCTAGGCATAGTCAATAGATATGATTACCAAATGGAGTTAACAAGAACCACCCTCCCAGTCTATATAGATATACAAGCAAATGCGCTCATCCAAGGGAGTCACCCTTCTGCCCCAATACAAATCTTCCCCCTCCCATCCCCCTCAACTCCCACCCACCCCCACCAACAGAAGTCAAAACCAGAAGTAAATAAATATTAAAGACCCAAATGCCTAACCAAGGAGGAGCGTTAGTAATGCCAAAATGACAGGCAAAGGGGTTCTACTTCCAAATCTAAGTGAGGTAGATCTAGTTGTAAGAGGGCTCCAGCTCGATGCCGCAGTAGGGATCAACCCTTCAAGGGTAGAAATGAAGATCACAGATCTCGCACCCGCTCCAGGCTGCCACGAATGTCAGCGGTAAGTTTCTCCATTTTGTACATATCCCAAATCTTTACCAGCCATTCATCTAGAGTGGAAGCATAGGCTCTTTTCCAGTACCAGCTGATGACAGACCGAGCCGCCAGAAGCAAATAGTTAATAAGACGCCATTAGTTAGACAAGGAATCAGGGGGTAAGTACCCTAAAACGCAAGAGTCAATGGTATATGGGAAGGACACCCCCACCTTTTGTATAATATGAACATGAACCTTGGCCCAAAACTCTTGGAGTTTGGGGCAAGTCCACTACATATGACTAAAATCTCATCTACGACCACAAAGTCACCAGTATAAGAAGTCATCTGCCCGACCCTATCAATAAAGATCCGCAGGAAAAACGTGCATATGAAATAGCATGCGCAACTGTGTACTGACTAGAGACAGTGAAATAGAGCAAGAATGAGAATAGTGGAAAACTTCTATCCAGAAGTCCTCCGATTTATTGGGAAGGTCAGGTATCCATCGAATCCATGAGGTGGGTGCCGAGAGATCCGATGAGGTCCCCGCAGCAAAAGCTCGATAGAGCCAGGCAAAAAGAACCTTGAAGCGAATTTATTCAAATAGTACTCGCTCCCAGAGGCAATGAGGATGAGTGCACCGGTGGGAGAACCAAAACAATGCCGCATTTGTAGATACTGAAAAGGTATGTATCGTACATTGTACATCTTGATGAAAGCGCCTTGATCAAAAGGGCTAAAAGATGTAAAGAGATCCACACTCCAAAGTCTCTGAAAAATGGAAATGCAGCGAGCTCAGTGTACAGCGAGTATTGTAGAGACCAGTAGTTTGTTTTGCATAAAGAGGCCCAAGCTTGCCAGACCAGGCTGAGAAATGGGTGAGTAAGTAGCTGAAGCTGGTCAACTGGAGCAGACACAAACGGGACTGCCACGAGTGGGATCGGGGCAATCCATGTTGCCTCCAGAGATGCCCAGACTGACTGGGAGTTTGAAACCTACAGATGGAGAATGCACAAGTAGGAGCATTGATAATACAATTCTAAGTTTGGGAGCCCCATCCCCGAGGCTTTTAGGGAGCACCATAGAAGACCAGCAGATCCATGGTCGTCAGCCCTGCCAAATAAACCTGGTAAAGAGACGTCAGACTGCACTGTAGAAGTATCGTGGAACCCAAATGGGAAGTTGTGTGAACAGGAATAAAATTTTTGGTGGCAAAAGCATTTTAATCATATTAATACATCCTAACCAGGAGATCTATGGGGTTGCCAGGTAGCAATATCCTTGTCCAAGGCTTTAAGAAGAATATGCAAATGCAATGTGTGCCTTCAAGTCAGTCCTGACTCCTGGTGACCCAGAAGCGCCTGGGTTTTCTTGGCAATGTGTCACCGGAAGTAAATTGCCAGGCCTTTCTTCCGAAGCAATGGAGGGTTAAGTGACTTGCCCAAGGCCACAAAGGAGTGCTAGTGGGAAACGAACCCTGGTTGCTTGGTTACCAAGCCAGTGTTCTAACCACTAGGCTACTCCTCCACTCCAAGAAGAGTATAGATGAGTATATACAACTTGGAAAGGTCCCGAGGAACCACAGTCCCCAGATATCGTAACTGTGTAGTCACCATGAAAACACCCACAATAGGAAACCCATTCCCGGATGTGGCGGTAATGCAGGGTAACAGGACCAAATTCTGATGGTTCACCGAAAAGCCCGACACATCAGAAAAGGATTGCAGGTGGTCTTCTATTACGGGCAGGGAGGAGGCTGGATCTTTTAAAAAGATGAACGTGTTATCAGCATAAAGCGAGAAATTATGAGTATGCCCTCCGAGCGAAATTCCTAGCGCAGAGACTCTCTTCCACAAATGTACAGCTAGCGGTTCGATGGCTAAAGAATATAAAAGTGGAGAGAGTGGGCAACCTTGTTGCGTTCCTCTACCCAGATCAAAGGATGAAGAAAGATAACCATTAACTAAAGCTGGTGCAGTATATAACGCCTCAACCCATCCTCGAAAAGAAGGTCCAAATCTGAAATGTTCCAAAGTGATGAGTACATAACACCACTCAATCTTATCAAACACCTCTTCCGCATCTAATGATAACACAGCAAACTCTTCAGGAACTCAGCAAATTCAAAGCATCATGTTGATCAGCCAACGCACATTTTCAAACCCATAACTTTGGTAATAAATCCGGTTTGATCCGGATGTAGAAGATCAGAAATCAACTTATCCAGATGGACCGATATTTTCATAAAAATCTTATAGTCTATGTCTAGCAATGAAATTGGTCAATAGCTACTGCATAACTTAGGATCCTCACCATCCTTAGGGATCACGCTTGGTAAAAAGAGGGTGGCAGCTTATGCTGGTGCAAAACTTCATTGACCACTCGAGTAAGCACTGGAGCAAATGGACCGAAACAGCATTATAAAGATCAGCTAGGAAGAGATCGGGACCCGCCGCCTTAGCATTTTCCAGTTTGCCAATGACAGACTCCACCTCTGCAAGGGTGATGGGGCTTTCCAGAGAAGCGCGGGCCTCCAGTGATAAGCGTGGGAGTTCTGCCTCCTGCAGCCATCAATGTATCCAAGGGTCAGATGTAGTCAATTGTGAGGTATAAAGGTCTTTATAAAACCGAGTGAACAGTTGTGCCATGTGAGACGATTTACATATCACCTCTTTTCGCAGCAAAGTAAGAGCAGCGATCCTGTGTTTTTGGTGTTGGCATTTCAGCTGTCACAGCAGCAAGTGGCTCACTTTATTACCATGTTCTTAGCATTGTTGGCAAGTCCTAAGCAGCTGAGAAGCAATGTCTTTGGTCTCTAAAGCTGCCAACATGCCCCTTAACTTGACCAGCTGGCGCCACACAGAAGGGCCAACCCACTTGCTGATGACGAACTTTGAAATGCTTAAACTTAGTGCGCAATTCTTCTTGCTACTGGAGTTTATGCTTCTTGAAAGCTGTCGACAAAGAAATCAGCTGGCCTTACAGGACCGCTTTTTCTGCCTCCCATAGGATAAAAGTGGATATGTTCCCATCAGCATTAAAGAGTAGTTACTCACATGTAACAGGTGTTCTCCAGGAGCAGCAGGAATCAGTCCTCACATATGGGTGTCATCGGCGCCGATGAAGCCCCAGCGGAGCATTTCCCCAGCTTTCCATGAAAGCCTTTGGGAATGCTGGCACGGATGCGCAGTTCCCTTCCCGCCTAAAGGTGCCATCTTACCTCAGTCAAATGACATAGCTAAGAGCAGCACACAAAAATGTAAAAACACAAACTATGTACAACTGCAACTCCAAGGGGAGGAGGGAGGGTTGTGAGGACTGATTCCTGCTGCTCCTGGAGAACACCTGTTACAAGTGAGTAACTACTCTTTCTCCAGGACCAAGCAAAAAGTCAGTCCTCACATATGGGTGACTCCCTAGCTCTGGGCTACCGAGTAACCCAGGCTGAACAAGAGAACTCCCTCTAGTCCCAGCAGCAAAGAAAGGCTTTTCAAGGACAAAAACCTCCAACGGTAGCCCAACAGAGGGCAGGAGTTGCCTAAACCTCAAAGAGATTCCGGAGTACTGCTTGGCCAAAAGCACTGTCCCTACGGGACTCCCTTTCCAGACAGTAGTGGGCTGCAAAAGTCTGGCTTGAAGACCAAGTTGCAGCCCTGCAGATGTCTACCAAGGGCACAGAGCGGAGATGAGCCACTGAGGCAGCCATTGCCCTGACACGATGGGCCGTGACCCCACCCTGCAAAGGAAGGTCAGCCGCCTTGTAAGCCCAGGTGATACAGTCAGCCACCCAGATAGACAAGGTACGCTTGGACACAGCTAACCCAAACTTATTGGGGTCAAAGGATACGAAGAGCTCAGTAGCCCTTCTATGCCCCTGCGTACGGTCAAGGTAGAAGGATAAGGCCCTCCTACAGTCCAGGGTATGCAGGACTGCTTCAGCCTGGCTTGCATGAGGCCTAGGGAAGAATGTTGGAAGAACCACCTACTGATTGAGGTGGAAAGAGGAGACAACCTTAGGGAGGAACTTGGGATAAGTCCTGAGGACTACCCTGTTCCTATAAATCCTGGTGTAAGGCCTATCACAGACCAGGGCCTGAAGCTCACTCACTCGCCTAGCCGAGGTAAGGGCTATCAGGAAGAGTGTCTTCCAGGAGATGAAGCGCAGTGGACAAGTAGCCATCGGCTCAAAGGGTGGGCGAGTCAGTTGCTGCAAGACCACATTCAGCTCCCACTCAGGAGCAGGACGACGGATGGGGGCTTGAGCAAAAGCAAGCCCCTGAGAAAGCGGGACACCAAGGGGTGACCTGACAAAGAATGTTCCTCCACCAGTGAGTGGTGAGCTGCTAAAGCTGAGAGGTGGACCCGAACAGAATTGGACTTAAGTCCCTGATTTGATAAGTGCAGTAAGTACTGAAGCACTACTGGCACAGTACAGGAGAAAGGATCCTCTGTACGTAGAGCATAGGCTTTCATAGTGGACTGTTTTCTAGAGGCTAGGACAACCTCCTCAACTTCCTGAGGCAGGCCCCAGGGAGCCAAGACTACCCTTGCAGCCTCCAGGCCATCAAATTGAGAGTCTTGAGATTGGAGTGTAGTAAGGAACCCTGCTCCTGAGAGAGAAGGTCGGGTTGCAACCCCAGAGGCAGTGGGGGATCCACCGCCAGTTGAAGCAGAAGAGAAAACCAAGGCTGTCTCGGCCATCTGGGAGCTACCAGCAGGACTGAGGCCTTGTCCCGAAGAATCTTGAACAGAGTTCGGGCCACCAAGGGCGTGGGAGGAAATGCATACAGGAGGCCCTGAGATCAGGACATCAGAAAAGCATCTGGTGCGATCCTCAAAGGATGTGGTTGCCTGGAGCAGAACTTGGGTATATGCTTGTTTAGTGGACTGACAAAGAGATCTATCCAAGGGAGACCCCACTTCAGGAAGATCCTTTGAACCACCAAGGGATGCAGCTGCCACTCGTGGGGCTGCAGAATCCTGCTCAACCGGTCGGCCAGGCAGTTCTCCTGGCCTGGGAGGTACACCAAACTGAGAAGCATGTGGTGCTTCAGGGCAAAGGAACAAAGGTCCTGAGTCTCTCGACAAAGGATCTGGGACCCAGTGCCGCCCTGCTTGTTCACATAAAACATGGCCACCTGGTTATCTGTTTGAATCAAGACTGAGCGGTGAGCCAAGGCTGGAGAAAAAACCCTGAGAGCCAAGTGGATAGCTCGAAGTTCAAGCAGATTGATCTGTTGGGATGCCAACCAGGGAGACCAGAGGCCTTGGGTGCATTTGTCCAGACAATGAGCACCCCAGCCCTTTAGAAAGGCGTCGGTGGTGAGGACCACTGAGTATTCTGGCATTTGGAAGGGCATGCCTTTGAGTAGATTGGGTGGATGTAGCCACCAGCTGAGGGAGGCCAAAAGGGGTATGGACACCTTTATCTTGTCTCATAAGTGGCCTATGGCTTGAGACCACTGAGCCTGAAGGCACCACTGTGCAGGCCTCCAATGGGAGTCACATGTACTGTCAAAGCCATGTGACCCAGAAGCCTGAGGCAGAGTCTGGCAGAGACCAGGGACTTGTTCAGAAACTGCTTTGCCACGTCCATCAGCCTTTGAGCTCTGTCTTCTGGCAAGAATGCCTTTGCCAGTTGAGAATCCAACCTTGCCCCTATGAACTCCAAGTTCTGGGATGGGAGCAAAGTGGACTTTGCGAAGTTTATGACAAAGCCCAACTTTTGAAGCAGAGCAATGGTGTTGAGGGCGGCTTGTCTGGCCTCCAGGGACGTCTGACCCCTGATGAGCCAGTCGTCCAGATAGGGAAAGACAAAGACGCCTTGATTTCTTAGGTAGGCCGCAACCACTGCCAGGCACTTGGTAAAGACCCTGGGAGCGGAGGATAGGCCAAAAGGTAGTACCCTGTACTGATAATGGTTCCCTCCCACAATGAACTTGAGGTACTTTCTGTGATCTGGATGAATGAGGATGTGAGTGTACACATCCTTTAGATCTAAGGAGCATAGCCAATCTCCCTGCTGGAGGTAGGGCAGAAGTGACCCAATTCTTGAACTTTTCTTTCTCTAGGAACTTGTTGAGGTTTCTGAGGTCCAGAATGGGTCGAAGGCCACCGGTTCGTTTGGGTATCAGGAAATACCTGGAGTAGAATCCGTGACCTTGCAAGTGGGGAGGCACAGGCTCCACCGCCCTGTCCACCAACAGACCATGAAGCTCTTTTAGAAGGAGGTCTGTGTGCAGGGGAGGCCTTGGAGGTTTTCCTGGGAAATATGGTGGAGGCAGTTGGTGAAAATGGAGGGTATAGCCATTGTGGACTATGTCCAGCACCCAACTGTCCCCGGTGATAAGGGGCCACTGGTGGGCAAAGAGGGCGAGGCGACCTCCTGTGCAGGGTGGGGAGAGCAGTGGAGGAGAGGCTACGCTCAAGGAGTCAAAAAACCCCACCCTGCTGAGTTGGAGCAGGGGCCTGAGGCTTGGGGGTCCTCTGCCTACGGGGCCCATTACCCTGGCCCTTGGCTTGCTGACCCTGGGGTGCAGTGCCCTTGCTGACCCTGGGGGGCAGTGCCCTTCCTCGGGTAAAAGGACTTTTTACCCAAGCTCTTCTTCGTATGTGAAGGGGCAGAGGTCTTCCTCGACAGCCTTGTCCTGGTAAGGTGCTCTGTCTGGAGCTGAGCGGCCTTCTCGGTCACAGGTTTGCCAAAAAGGTTCTCACCTCGGCAGGGGATATCGACCAACTTGTCCTGAACCCATGGCTCGAGGTCTGATGACTGCAGCCACGCCTGGCGTCGAGCCGTGATGCCGGCAGCCGCTACTCGGGCCGAAGCCATCGTAGGCGGCACGGGAAATGAACTTCGAGCATTCCCGAATCCCCGAGGACAAGGTCTGAAAATCTCTGCAAGGGTTCCCCGGAGAGACCAGCAGAGAAGCCGGCCAGTTATTTGGCCAGGTCCCGCAAGTACATGCCCATGTACAGCTGGTAAGACTGGACACGGCAAGCAAGCATCGACCCCTGGAAGCACTTCCTACCGACGCCATCGAGGTTGCGGGCCTCCCTGCCGGGGGGCACCGCGGAGTGCATCTTCTGACTCTTCAGACGATGCATGGCCGATTCCACAACCATGGAATGGTGTGGTAGCTGTGCTTTCTGGAAACCAGGGCTTTTGCGGAGTTGATAAATGGAATAGACTCGCTTACTTAGAACCGGCGCCGAGGCCGGGGCCTCCCACATTCAGAAGAGGAGCCGTTCCAGCATCGGAGGAACCGGGACAGTAAAGGCCTCCTTCGGAGGAGAGTTGTACTGTAGAGCATCGAGCTCCTCGGCTCGAGGCTCTTCCTCTGGATCAACAGGGATTGCCAAGGCAGCGGCCATATCCCGGACAAACTCCGAGAACCTAGTGTCCTCCGGAGGGGATCTACTCCGGGGATCAGACTGCGGTGAGTCCGACAGGACGCACCGAGTCTTAAAAGTATCGTGAGACTCCTCATCCTCCATCTCCCAGGCAGAGTCGTCCGAGGAGGAGTCTGGGTCCGACCCCGCGGGGCCCCGAGGCACCCACCCCGACGCCGGGGACACCGGCGTCGACACCCTCGGTCCCAAACGGGAGGTCGGGGGAGACCTCGACCGAGGACGACTTCGAGCCACGAGGGTCTCGAGTATCGGCTCGGTCTCCGGGGTTGACTTCGAAGTCTACGTCCCGGTGGTCGGGGCAGATGCACCAGACAAGCTGGCCATCACTGCCCGCTGCTGCTCTATGAAGGCAGACAGTCTGCACTCCAAGGCTGTCATCCTGAGACTCAGCTCGGGAGACGCAGCAGCCACCGACTCGGGCCCCGGCAGCGCCGGGCCTGACGTCGGCTCTCTGGGAGGAGAATCCACGAGGACTACGGGGCTTACGTGTCCAGCAGACTCCAGCTCCACGCGAAGAACTTTGGCAGGCTTCTCTTGGTCCACGGGCCCGGGACGGCGGTCGGGGGTCTTAGACCTGGCCCTCGAGGGGCCAGGGACCTCCGACGACGACGCCCTCGCGAGCCGCTTCTTCCTCTTACGTTCCCGGTCGGGGGACCCCCTGTCCGAGGAGCTTCGACAGTGCTCGGGATTGGAATCCCGAGATGTCGAGGCCTCAGACGAGGTCCGGGCCCGGCCGGAGGCAGAGTCCGAGAAAAACCTTTCCTTTTGATGCGGTCGACTCTTTAGTGCCTTGGAAGACATCTTCCCACATGGCCCACACGACTTTGGGTCGTGGTCAGGGCCGAGGCACCGAAGGCAGCAGTCGTTTGTGTCCGTGAGAGACATAATTTTCTTACACCGATCACACTTTTTGAAACCACTGGAAGCCATCGGGAAAAAATAGCCCCAGCGAGGTCAAAGGACCGGCCTTCCAGTGAAAAATGAAATAAGGGCGCGAACGCAAGCCACAAAGGGCAAAAACCGAAAAATGAAGAAAACGGGCTCGATACCGGTGTACCGAACCCAGCGGGAGGGGAACCGGCGTCGAACCGGAGAAAAAATAGCGAAAATCGCCGAAGAAAAAAAATCACTTTTATCCGGGAGAACAGGACACACGTCCGATGGGCTTCTCGGAAAAAAAGAGACTGAGGTAAGATGGCACCTTTAGGCGGGAAGGGAACCGCGCATGCGTGCCAGCATTCCCAAAGGCTTTCATGGAAAGCTGGGGAAATGCTCCGCTGGGGCTTCATCGGCGCCGATGACACCCATATGTGAGGACTGACTTCCTGCTTGGTCCTGGAGAAAAGCAAGATATTCCCTCCACTTGGTACAAATAGCCCCTAAAAAATCTATTTTTTTAGTAAATTTCAGGGGAATGATGACAAATATCGAGGACACTCCTCATCTACTGCGTCCCACTCTAGAGAGAGCAAGGCATGATCAGAAGGTCCCATCAAATCGATGACCACTCTACTCACTGACAATAAGAGGGAGCCGGAGATCAACCAGTAATCAAATCGAGAGTTGAGATTATGTATGGTGGACAGAGGAGAAGAAAGTGTAGTCCCGCTCCCCAGGGTATAACAGGCGCCAGGCATCACAAAGGTGCAGGTTATCAATTAGAGCTACTAACTGTGGGGGATTGAGAGTAGTAGTACTACCATGTCCAGTTCTATCTGCATCTGATGAAACACAGTTGAAGTCACCACCAATAATAATCTCCCCTTGTGCGAGAGCTGAGATCGCTCCCGAGAGTTCCTGCAGAGTTCGTGCAAGCTCTATAGGTGGCACATAAATGTTGACAAAGGTAAGTAGAGTGCCGCAAAAGGAACCCACCAAAATTAGAAAACGCCCAAAAGGACCACTGTGTTGACTAATCACCTGAATAGGGCAGTGGAAGCAAACATGGTAAGTACCCCATGCCGATGCGAAGAGAAGCTGGATGCAAAAAACTGTGGAAATTTCACAGAAACAAACCTAAGATGGGCTTGCGGGGTCAAATGCATCTCCTGAAGGAACACTACTTCTGCACGTGTTCGACAGACCTGATCAAGAACTCGCCGCTATTTGATGGGATCATGGAGCCCCGGCATTCCAGAAAATGATTTTAGTCATTGGACCACTGAAGCGATGCAAACGAAAATTCCCACTGCAGCGCCAAGCCCAAGCACATCACCATGAGCAAAAAGAGATCCCTCACATTTACAGCTCCTATTCGTATTTTTCCCTCATACTGGCATAGCAAACCCACTTCCTCCCCTGGCCTACCTCTCAGTCCCCCTTCCCCCCTACCTCCCCCCACCCAAATCCCCTCAGCCCTATACCATAAGGATGGAAACATGTTACAGTAACAAAAATCAGTAAAGGTAAGGCAAAGCCTTTACCATTACTCGAGGAAATTTAATTTAAAAAAAAAAAAGGAGGATAAGATCTTTAAATCCCTTCCTTCACCCAAGATCCCACAAAGATGAACCCCTCCAAGGACATAGACCCTATCCTCTTGTGGCCAGAGGTCAAAGTGTTCCTAAAGACTACCCTCCCCCTTAACAAGCAATTACCGCAGCCAGACAAACCCCATAAGTGTCTAAGCGGCCATTGGCCAGTTAACAGTAGCACCCTCAAAGGATTAAAGAAGAATGTTACAAAATAGGTGTTTCCCCACCTCCGAGGCAAAACAGCAAACACTGTTGTACACAATCATAGACGGTTAAGTAAATACAAAGAGATGTTCAGCATTGGTTACTGAATCTAACATGCTCTTCGAGAATAAAATCCTGGAGCAAAGAAAATAGCGGCAGTCAAGTGGGAGCTGTGGTGTCCATTGCTTTCATTTGTGCTTCTACCAAGTCTGTTTCCGTGCCTTCGAGATCTAGGCACCTTGCGGCATTTAGGAGTCGATACCTCCCATTCTCTCTGGTGACTCTGATGATGTGGTGCACGAACATCCTCCGCTTGAACCTTATCAAGGAATTCTAGACAGTCCGGCAACTCAGAAATTTTGTGGGCTACGTTGTTCCATTCAAAGTGAAGCGCGAATGGGAATCCCCACCTTTCTTTTGCAATCACTGCATCAGTGGTTTGAAGCTACGGAGCTGTTCTAGCGTATATGGAGACAAATTCTGAAAGATCTGGATCTTATGCTCATGGAAGGATATCGTTTTACTACCATGCAGGCTTTGAAGTAAGACTGTCTTGTCCTCGAAGAAACTGAAGCACGCTTTTGTTAGTCGAGGTCTGGCAACTCCCCCTGATAGTGCTCCTGCTCCATGATCTGCTCGCTCTTGTTTAACTGAGCCCAATCCCCTTGGAACACAGCACAGATACATTTCTTGAACTAGCTGTATAGTGTTCTCTTGACCCGCAGACATCTTCGGTATGCCTAGAATTCTGACATTGTTGCATCACTGCCAGTTCTTTAATTCCTCCAAGCACTCCTTGTGATTTGGTCTAACTTATTAATTTTGGACTGGAATATGGCTGTGGTGTCAATTTGCCCCCCTATATTGATTTCATTTTGCACATCCCGGTCATCCAGTGCCTTCATGTCGGAGTGGAGATCTGTGAGTATTTTGGAGAAGTCAAAACGAAACGACCACAGCTCCTTGAGCACCTCCATGAGGTCCACTTTAGTAGCAGGTTGCGAGCAGCCTCCTCATCACTGAGTGACACATTTGGAGGGTGACCTGATCTTTAGGAAGATTATCTAATTCTGCTTTGTTTGCCTTCCTAAGAATTTAGAGAGCGACGCCGCATATGTGTTCTTGGAAGACATGGTGAGAGGTGTGATGAAGTACCAGGACCAAATTAAGTCTCACTGCTAATCAGATACCTCTGAGTTCAGTGTGATTGTCAGAATGCTGATGATAGAGGTAATTTCAGGATCCACCACAAGATGGAGCTCCAGTCGTATAAGCGATCTCAGTACTGGTACACTGCAACCTGCCAGCAGAGAGAGAAGATGAGCACGATTTTAACTTTTGCTGTACAGATGTGCCAGAATCCAGATTTCTGCTACCTTTAGCAGCAGGAGTCCCAGGAGAGGGCACTGGCACAGCAGGTTCCAGGGGCAAAGAGAGACAGACCGCAATCTGGGAGTTCAAGGCAGATAGCAGGTCCCAGGGTCACGAAATCACACCGAAAGCAGCAGAGAGCCCGCCAGCAGTACAATGCAGTCTGCATTTCACTGTGCATATCAGCAGTGCAGGTCAGTGACATGCGGTCATGGCGGCAATGACACTGCAGCAAGATGTTAACCGGGATGCACTCCAGGACCAGATTGCCAAGTGGGAGAGCTGTCGTCCACTAACCTACAGCGTATCATAAGGTGAGTGGTTAGTCAAGGCAGCTCTCCTCAAAAAACATCACCAATAAGCAGCCCAATCCAGATGAGCCAGATGAGCAGGGAGCCAATCTCAGTGGAAGCAGGATGAAAGCAGGCGGACACCGCGCATACAGTGTTCAGCAGCCCAGCCTCCTCAAAAGGTGGGAGACCTGAAGTGTGCCGACAGCTACCTCTTTCAGCCTCGAAGAGAGCAGGTCAAAGCTGTCATAGTAGTTGCGATCATGGGTTGTCATAGTAGTTGCGATCGTGGGTTGTCATAGTAGTTGCGATCATGGGTAAGTTCTCACAAGCTGTTGTCCCCAAGAGAGCAGGTGTTTCAAAGCATATTTAACAGGCTTAGAAAGCAATCTGCATTTTAAACTTCTCTGTCAGGATCGAAACAGGCAGAAGCAAGGCTAAAATGCTGCCATCTTATATTGGGCTCACAAGCCCCCCCCCCCCCCAAACTGGTCCATTTCTAAAATTCTCAATTAGATACAGGTAAACAGGGAAGGGGGATGAAAAACTGGTACCAAAAAGTGTCTTCCAAACTACTCTTCATACCCCTAACCATCTCCAGTGTCTTTCCTACACATACCAAGATGACCACTCCTTATCCCCAGCCACCCTCCACATCTGCAGCAGATTTTTCTTCTTTGTAATTAGGACACAGGTTTGAGCAATGCTACAAAAAATTGGAAACACACATTTTTCCATACTGAGGCTTACTGCATATACTCACAATGTACTGTACAAATCCCAACGCCCCTTTTATAAATCTATATTGAAAAGCAGTCTCATAGCCATACCTCTGAATGCTTTCTCTATTTGTTTTTCAAATATGGCTATATGAGACACAGAATGCCATACTACTATATACCTACTGAACCACAATCTGTTTTAATCAAAATATATTTCAGCTAAAAGAGATACAGTGCATTGCAAAACTATTCACCCTCTGTCCTGTTTTGTCCCATTACAACCTGAAATTAAAATGTAGTTTTGGGGGTTAGCACCATGTGATATACACACCATGCTTACGACTTTGAAGGTGCAAAATATCCTTTATTGTGACACAAACAATAATTAAGACAAAAAAAAACCTGAAAGCAGGAGTGTGCATATGTATTCACCTCCCAGAGTCAATATGCTGTAGAGCCACCTTTTGCTGCAATTACAGTTGCAAGTCTCTTGAGGTATGTCTCTAGCCACTGGGATTTTCACCCATTCTTTAAGGCAAAACGTCTCCAACTTCAAGTTAGATGGGTTGCATTGGTGTACAGAAATCTTCAAGTAATGCCACAGATTCTCAATTGGATTGAGGTCTGGGCTTTGACTACGCCATGCCAAGACATTTAAATGTTTCCCTTTAGACCAGCTTTAGCAATATGTTTAGGGTCATTGTCCTGCTGGAAGACGAACCTTCGTGCAGGTCTCAAATCTCTGGCAGACAAACATTTTTTCTTCAAGAATTGCCCTGTATTTAGTGCCATCCATCGTTCCTTCAATCCTGACCAGTTTTCCTGTCCCTGCCAATGAAAAACATCCCCACAGCATGATGCTGTCACCACCATATTTCACTGCGGGAAATGGTGTTCTCAGGGTGATGGGAAGTGTTGGGTTTGCACCACACATGGCGTTTCCCATGATAGCCAAAAAATGATAATTACACTTACCTGGTAATTGTAGTTCCTTGAGTGACGACAGTTCAGTCTACCTCTGGGTTGTCAACCTCCTCCTGCAGCTTGGAGACTGGCATGTCAGAATCATGACATCACTGGATATAGCCTGCTGATCTCTCTCTCCATTCCCAGTGTGAACTATTAACAAAGCAGACTCAAAGGAGCAACAAATAAATAGCTAGCATAACCAGATTAATGTAATCTCAACTACCATTTCAACTATGTAACTATTTAGGCAAGGCTTTCTTACGCCCTTCACTGCCCTAGCCACAATCAAACAAAAACATCAAACCTCTGACAGACCGACTTACCTGTAGTCCGTCACTTCGCATCATCGAATCTCTTGAAGACTTCTGGGCGGGATTGAGGACTGAACTGTCGTCACTCAAGGAACTACAATTACTACAAGTAATTATCATTTCCTTATCGTTCCTCCAGTTCAGTCCTCTACCTCTGGGATATACCAGAGCAGTAATCATTGGGAGGGACCCTTCCAACCGGCACGTAACACCGCCGACCCGAAACAGGCATCATTAGCTGCTGCGACGTCAAGACGGTAGTGCCTACTGAACGTATGCAGAGACGACCAAGTCGCCACCCTACAAATTTCTCCTGGTAGAACCAGACCGTGTTCTGCCCAGGAAGACGCCTGCGCTCGAGTGGAATGAGCTCGCAACCCTGCCAGCACCGACCGACCTTGCAACAGATAGGCGGAAGCAATCGCTTCTCGAATCCACCTGGCGATGGAGGCCTTAGCTGCCGCCTCCCCTTTGTGCGCTCCTCCAAACACGAAAAGCCGATCCGAATTACGAAACAACTTTGTTACCTTCGAATACTGCCGTAATACTCTTTTTACGTCCAAACGGCGTAAATTGCAGTCCTGGTCACTCCCTTCCAGGGAACCCAGAACTGGCAACAAGACTGCCTGATTCAAGTGGAAAGGCGACACCACCTTAGACAAAAAGGAAGGAACCGGACGCAAGACTACTTTTTCTCTAGAGAAGTACAGAAATGGCTTGTCACCTGTCTGCTCTCTGCCTCGGACTTGGCTAGAATTAACCAATCATCGAGATACGGGTGTACCAGAATTCCCTCTTTGCGCAACGCTGCCGCCACCACCACCATAATTTTGTCGCCAGTTTGAAACTGATAATGACCCCAAGGAACAGCGAACCGCAGAAACATCTGATGAGCTGCGCGAATAGGGATGTGCAAGTACGCCTCCGTGAGAACCAGCGACGTCAAATACTCTCCCTGACGCACCGCTACAATGACCGACCGCAGGGTTTCCATTCGGAAATGCGGAACCCGCAGACAACGATTTACGTCTTTCAGGTCTAAAATGGGACGCAACGCACTGCCCTTCTTTGGCACCACAAAATAAATGGAGTACCGACCCGCACCGCTCTTTGCCTTCGGAACCTCCACTACCGCTCCTAACTGCAGGAGTCACTCTAAAGTACTGCGGATTGCCAGGGATTTTGTTCGTCCCCTGCAAGGTGACATGACGAAGGAATCCCTTACGGGCCGCGCCAACTCCAGCGCATAACCCTGACCTATAACCTCCAAGACCCACCGGTCGTAAGTGATTTGGGTCCAAGAAGAGAGAAACTCCCGAAGCCGCCCGCCTAATGATGCTCCCTCCACCAGGACCCTCATCTCATTGTGGCTTACGAGCTGCTGATGAGGGACTGGAGGAGAAACATCTATTGGCTCCCCGAAACCCTCGAAATCCTTGGGATCGAGACGCAAAGCGGCCCCTTTGAAAACTGCCGAACCGCGACGCCCGAAATCTCCGAAAATCACGAAACTGGCCCCGAAAACCCTGACCGGACCTCCCTTGTTTTGGCTTATCCTCAGGAAGCCTACCACCCTTGGACTCCCCAAGGTCTTTTACCAACTTATCCAGATCCTCGCCAAAAAGCAACTTCCCCTTAAACGGTAGCTTACTGAGACGGGACTTGGAAGAACCGTCTGCCACCCAATTTTGCAGCCAAATGGATCTGCGGGCGGCGACCACAAAAGCCGTGCTATTTGTGAGCGCTCTGATTAAATCATAATGCACATCCGCTAAATATGCCGTTCCGGACTCCAGGCGACCCAGCTCCCAGAGTTCCTCTACATTTACCTGAGAGGATTGGCGCAGACGCTGAACCCAGCGCAAGCAGGCCCGAGCCACCCAGGCCCCACAAATAGAGACCTGCAACGACAGTGTGTCCGACTCAAACACCTGTTTCATTAAACCGTCCACCTTACGGTCCTGGGCATCCTTCAAGGCAGCACTGCCTTCCACCAGAATAGTGGTCTTTTTAGTAACTGCCGACATCACTGCGTCTACCCGTGGCGCCCAGAACCTTTCCTTATCCTTGTCGGCCAGAGGATAGAGCCCATTCAAGGTTCGTATGCCCCTGAGCACCCGCTTCCGGCCGATCCCATTCCTCTTGGATCATTTGGTCGACTACTCTATGCATGGGAAACACCACCTGTGCCTGCCACACCGCCTGAATAACGGGATCCTCAACGTCCTCCTCAGCGGTGGCCTGTGGTGCAAGATTTAACATCTGCATCGATTCCGTAATCAACGCCGCCAGCTCCTCTCTACGGAAGACCCTTATGATCTTAGCCTGATCTTCGGGCTCTGGAAGTTCCCCTTCTTCGAGATCCTCCGCACCGTCCTCATGCTCCCAGTCAGTATCCTCAACGTCCAACCAATCGCCTTCCGCCGACGACAAAGCCCAGGCCTTCACCCTCTTAGGCGCTGGCGGACCCTTGCCCCCCACCTAACCACCTCCTTATGCTGAGAAGAAGGGGAAAGCAGCAAAACTCCCGGCAACTTACCCTGACGCCATAAACAAAAGGCCTGGTGCATCATCAATATAAAATCAGGACAAAAATCCCTGAGATCAGCAGATTGAAGATAAGTCTGACTACACTGAGTTTACCCTAATATATTTTGTGATAAGTTGGAATGACCTTCAATTTTCAGCTTTTACGTGTTTAAACTGTAGTTAATCTACTTGGACAATACAATTGAAGGGGCTACACCTATCCACTTCTAAGATTATCAGCGTTCAACGGCCCAGAGAGGCTTTTTTGAATGTCCTTTAATTTCTTGGGAACGTTAGGTCCTTGATGCAAGAAACGGGTTAGGGTAACCACAGCAGAGGTTTACCTCCTGGGTTCCGCCCCACTATGGTCTGAGACCTGTTCCCAAAGATCAGTATTTTCTAATTGGTGAGGAGTGGAGTATTGCTTGTTTATTTCACGATTTTTTGCTCCATTAAGACCCAAAACACATTTTTTAGGTTTGTGTTGGTGCCATATTCTTTCTATTTTGTTTTAATGGATTTTAATGGTGCTTCATGGGATGTTCAGAATTTGGGATTTTTTTTATAATGCAACCCTAATCTATACTCCACAACTTTGTCTCTGACCTGTTTGGAGTGTTTCCTGGTCTTCATGTTGCTTGATTAATGGTGTTGCAGAGTCAGGGGTCTTTCAGAACAGGTATATTTATACAGGCATCATGTGACAGATCATGTGACACTGACTGCACACAGGCGGACCCTAATCAACTAATTGTGTGACTTCTGAGATTAATGGTTAGACCAGATCTTATTTAGGGGTTTCATAGCAAAAGGGATGAATACATATGCACTCACAGCTTTTCAGTTTTTACTTTTTTTTTTTTTTTTTTTTTAAATATATACAAAGTATTTTATTGTCATTTCACTTCAGGTCCATTACCTAACATCCAAATGAACCTCCATTTTCATTCCAGGTTGTACGTAATGTGACAAAATAGAACAAAAAAAACAAAGGACAGAATACTTCCGCAAGGCACTGTAGCTATTTTCATGTACTGACATACAAAACATTGAATCATCAGTCTTGCATTCTATCAGATTATATACATACCAAGAATGTGCAATGCAGCATGAGACCTGGTAGTGAGTGCTTTTGATCCTGTTGGCAGAGCTAGCTCAGGGCTCAGAATACTACATCTGGACTGCATGTCTGGAGCAGAAGGAAGTCTGGAGTCAGCAATGACTGCATTATAACACCAAAGCTCTCTCGAGTTTGTATGAAATCTGTCCAAAAGAGAGTTTTCATATTGAAACCAAATATAGTACTTTACACATCCAATAAATGTTAGAAACATTTTTAACATGGTATTCAATAAGAAACTATACAGAATGGAAAATAAAGTAAGTTGCCGTTCTGATATACAGTGAACATTTGTGCAAAAATATGCAAAACCCACAGATTTCATACAAATAATGTGTCACCTGATAATGCATTTGTAGTCATGTAAGTTATGCTTATTCATCACTTGCTATACTGCCTTTCATCACAATATCAGAGGAGTTTGCAATCAATATGTAATAAAAAGGGGAGATAAGACACACAGCCCCATGCAGAAACACTGCGCTAGAGTCTGGAACTAAAGCTCTAGTGCAGGCTTTCCTAACCCAAGTTTGTTTACGGCATTGCTCAGCAAAACGTCTGTACTGAGCAGCATGCAAATGAACTGTGTATACAAAGACTGCAAGGCATACATGCGCATATGGGCCTGAGTTATGTTTGGCACCTGTGCTGGATTGCTTGCAAACATCTCCCTTTCTGACAGTGCATGAGCTGGGATTGGCTCATGCACTGACAGGAAGGCATATTTAAAGAAAAAGTTGATCTCTGTCTTGTTGTTGCTGGTGGTTCCTGCTTGGGTGAAGACACTCGTTGCAAGCCTCAGCTAACTTTGTATGCTCTGTTCAGGTATTTTCCTGTGACTGTTCAGAATCCCAGCTGCCTGTTTATTTATTATTTTGTTCTGTACTGTATATATTTCTGCTTTGTCAGTGTGTGTCCTATCCTCTCTGTCCTTTACCCAGTTCCTGCTCTCTGCAATGCTATGTCTTCATTCTCAACACGTTATTGTCTGTCTCTGACTAGTACTATCTGACTGCATATTTAGGTGTGCTTTTTTTCTCTCCTTCTCCCTTATTTCTCTACAAGGCCTCTCTTGTAGATATTTAAAAGATTTTTACCTTCCCTCAGTTTTACTGGGGCACTTTCTGTGGACTGTCTGCTTTCACTTGCTTGCATTCAACACTTGCCACACCCCTCTTGTTTAGCTCTGCCTCTCTGTTTTCAACTCTCTCTCTCTCTTCCTTACTATCCCACCCTCCCTCCCCACAACCCACCCACCCCCTGGCTTATAGTCTCTTAGCCGCCCTGTGCTCATTACCCTGATCCTTCACAGTTGCACCTTATCCCCTGCACTCTCTATCACCTATCCTTTTACTTCTTCTGACTTCTGTGCTCCTCTCCATCTCTCTCTTTATAGCTCCTCAATACTTTCTCTTCCTACTGCTCATACTCCTAATTGTCTCCCCTCCTACCAACACCTTCAAGACCCCCCCCTTATCTCCCTTTACCATCCTCGCTTTTCCCACCATCTTATCATCTACCCTATCATCAGCTCTTGAGCTTCACCACTTTCTCCCTCTCATTCAGCCATCTCCTCTCTCTCTCTCTGTCTCTCTCTGAAACAATCTGACCCTGGTTACTGCTGTGCTGTTTCCTCTCTGCCCCACACTATTCTATTCCTCCTCCTTTTTTCTTCTGAGATATCAACCCCAACCATGGCCCCCCTAGACTTTTGTCACACTCCCAGAACAGATCCTCATGCTACAACTCAAATCTTATTCATATCCTTCTCCTCTCCCCCTCCTCTCTTCATTTCTCATGTGTCTTGTGGAATGCACACTCCATCTCAAATAAACTTGCCTTTACTCATGATCTCTATCTCAAATGATCTCCATCTCCTTGCTCTAAGATTTGGCTCCTCCCTAAGGACTCAGCTTCAGTCGCTGCTCTCTGTCATGGTGGCTATCAATTCTCCTAAACGCCTCGTCCCACTGGTCTTGGTGGAGGTGGTGGGCTTCTACTCTTCTCCTTCATGTCAATTTCAACCCCTCCTTCTGTCAGTCTCATTCCTTTCCCTTCTTTGAAGTCCATTCCATCCAGCTTTTTACTCTATTACCTCTCATTAGCTGTTATTTATCGACCCCCTGACAAGTCCACCTCTACCTTTGTCTCTGACTTTGACTCATGACTTTCCTTCTTTCAGGATTTATCTTCCCCTCCCTTATTCTCGGGGATTTTAACATTCATGTTGATAATCCATCTGACCCTTATGCTTTAAAGCTCGTCTTCCTTACCTCTTCATTCAACCTCCAGCTTTGCTCTACTGCCCCTACTCACCATCAAGGCCTTGACCTTGTATTCTTCGCTAATTTCTTACTCTCAAACTTGTGTATTTCACTTCTTCCCTTATAGGACCATCACCTGCTAAGTTTCACACTTTATCACTCACTGCCTCTATCTTGCCCTGTCTCTTCCAACCTCTTTAGAGATCTTTATGCTATTGACCCATTGGCTCTCTCCTCCACAGTCTCATCACCTCTTTCCTCCACTATGTCATCTGTGACTGTTGATGAGGTAGTAGATTCCTGTAACTCTGCACTCTCCTCTGTTCTGGATGTTCTTGCTCCAACCCATGCCACATCCTGTGAGGCATACTGTACGTCAACCCTGGCTGTCTTCCACTGACCACTATTGTTCCTGTGCCCGCTCAGTTGAGTGGGCTTGGCTCAAATTCTATACCCTTGCGGACTTTCTATACTTAAAATTCATGCCTGTCTCTTTCCAGTCAGCCATAGCACTTGCCAAACAAGACTATTATGTCCACCCAACTAACTCTCTTGCCTCTGATCCTCGCCATCTCTTTACAACTCTCAACTCTCTCCCTAAGGTGTCTCCGCCTCCGACCCCTCTCTCCCTTTCTGTCCAAACACTGGCTGACTACTTCCATGACAAAATACACAAGATCACACTCCATTTCCCCATGAGGTCAACTACTCCCCCTCCTCACTTCCAACTTTGCCCCCCTACCTCTGCTACCCTTTCTTCCTTTTCCATGATCACTGAGGAGGAAAACACTCACCTCCTTTCCTCATCCAAATTCACTAACTGCTCCTCTGATCCTATTCTCATCCATCTCCTTAGATCCATCCCCTCCACTGTAGTCCCTTTCATATCTCATTCTCAACCTATCATTCTGCACTGCAACTTTCCCTGTAGCCTTCAAGCATGCTGTGGTCACTCGTCTCCTCAAGAAACCCTCACAAGACCCTAACCTGTCCTTTTCACTATCTACCCATCTCCCACCTCACCTTCATTTCTAAACTACTTGAACGTGCGGTTCACCGCCATTGCCTCTACTTTCTCTCCTCAAGCCCTTCTGGTTCCTCTACACTCTGGCTTTTGTCCTTTACATTCTACCAAAACAGCTCTTACCAAAATCTCCAGTGACCTGTTCCTGGCAAAATCCAAGGGCCTTTACTTAATCCCCATCCTTCTTGACCTTTCTGTTGCTTTTGCCACTGCTGACCACAACCTTCTCCTTAATAGCTTGTCCTCGCCTGGTTTTAAGGGCTCTGTGCTATCCTGGTTCTTATATCTCCCATCACTCTATCAGTGCTTGTTCTGATGTATCCTCCTCTACTGCTATCTCGCTCTCAGTTGGCATACCCCAAGGATCTATCTTGGGTCCACTCCTTTTCTCTCTATATACCCAGTCCCTAGGTGCACTCATCTCCATGGCATTCAGTACCATCTTTACGCTGACTTCCCCCAGATCTACCTCTCTATACCTGAAATCTCTACAGCAATCCAGGCCCAGATCTCTACCTCCCTTTCTGACAATGGATGTCTCACTACCACTTGAAATTGAACATGACCAAAACTGAGATTCCTAATTTTCCCCCTAAACCGTCCTCTCCCCTCCCTCCTTTCTTTTTTTTTTATTTTTATTTTTATAACTTTTTAAACAAGTACAACAACACATAATCAAGAAAAGACATCTTCCGAATTACAGTTACCATTACCCAACAAACAAACAGACAAAATGCAAAATACAATATACACCACCCCACCACCTCAACTCCCACCCTGCACCTTGCAAACCTCTACCAACCAACCACCCAGTCAGCTAACTACAGAATTTGTATAGCGGTCTAAGGCGTACCATTTGCATCGATTTGTCTCAATACCTCTGCACATATCAGACTTGTCTTGAGCCCTTTCATATTTGCTATATAAGCATACATGATTCCACCACAAAGGCCCATTTAACAACTGGGGGTTTTTCCAATGTGATAGAATCAATTTTATAGCAACAGTAATCAAAGTTAAGCACAAAAAAATCTTTTCTTCTTAGCATAGGAATTTCTGCCAGTGATCTTAGTGCTAATATTCTCCATGTCAGAGGGAAAGAGATATCTAACATCTTCTGAATTTGTGCCCACACTGAAGACTAAAACCCCTGAATGAGAGGGCAGTCCAGAAGCATGTGCCTTAGGGTGCCCGGAGCAGTATGACAGGACCACTGTTGGAAACAGGATACTGGGCTTGATGGACCTTGGTCTGACCCAGTATGGCATATCTTATGTTCTTATGTATGTTCTTATGACCAACATTGGGTAGAGCCATCCGTGCTCCACTTAGCCAACTTAATTGGAGTGACAAAGGCTCTGTGCACAAAAAAGAACATAGACTGCGTGAGCTTCGCTGATTTCGAGGCGCGCACTATAGGCCCCCAGAATAAACTCCACGACTTGGGCGACATATTGAATTCCGTCTCTTTTTCCCAGACTTTGCATAGACCTAATATTTGTCTTAGACTGTTTGACCTAAAATATGCGTATAGGCTGAAGATACTTCCTTTCTTTGCACTGACCTCTGACATAATTTTCTCCAAGCCCCAAGAGGCTACAAACTCACTTGGTTTCCCCCATGATTGAGATACACAATGCCGAATTTGCATCCACTGAAAATAATTAGAGGATGGGAGCCTGAACTCAGATTGAAGAGCATTAAAGTTTTTCCAACCCAGACCCTCGAATAGTTGACCCACACTCCAGATGTCACATTCCTGCCAGGTCTCCCACGTGAAAGAAACTTTATTTATTTTGAACATTGGGTTGTACCACATAGGAGCTTGACACGAAGGCGGGTTCTCTCCAGCAATAATAGGTAGCAAACTCTGAAAAGCAACTTGCGTAGATATGATGACACGGCCTACTTTGGACGATTCCGGGTATCGCATGCCCATCACCAGCCTAATTGGACAAGGATAAAAGACATTCTTCCAAGGCCATCCATATTGGCTTCCGAGAACATTTGGCCATGGCACCCCATAGCCCACCCTGCTTAAGCACCGCCGCATGGTGATACCATTGGAAATCAGGAAAATGGACTCCCCCCTTGCTTTTGCAAGCCTTCAATTTCCATAAGGCAATTCTAGGCGGCTTTCCATCCCAGAGGAAAACACTCAAAACTCTCTCGATCTCTTTGTATACTGATGCAGGAAACAAAATAGGTATCATCCCCAATATATAATTTATCTTGGGCATAAGAACCATCTTGACGGATTCCAATCGCCCCCACCACGTGAGATGCAATGGGGACCATTTCAATGTAAAAGATCTAGCAATCTCCTTTATCTTCTCAATATTTATACGAAGGGTTTCTTCCAACGGGGCGGCAAAAAGGACCCCCAGATACTTAATAGCCCGTGATTCCCATTGGAAAGAAAATTCCTGCACCATGCTGCTAGTTGCCAATTTATTAAGGGGGAAGGCCAAAGATTTCGTCCAATTTACTTTATATCCGGAGAGCCGGGCATAACTAGCTATCAGCTGCATTAATGGAGCTATAGATTCTGGCTTTAAAAAAACAAGAGATCAGCAGCATATGCTGATAACTTGATGTGAAGATCTGCTACTGCGACCCCCTGAATCTCTCTTGATTGACGGACAAGTAGGGCGAGTGGCTCCAGAGCCAAATTAAAGAGTAGAGGCGACATCGGACATCCTTGATGCGTGCCCCCTGTATAAAGGAAAGGATCTGGAGAGCTCACGATTAATATCCTCGCCATCCCCTCTCCCTCCTTTCTGTCTCTGTGGATAACTCTCTACTCCTCCCTGTCTCCTCAGCTTGCAACTGACAGCTAAAACCTGCTGTTTTTTTCTCTACATCAACAAAATTTGCGTATTCCTTTCTGAAGTCACCTCCTGTCTAGACTATTGTAACCTACTCCTTGCTGGCCTCCCTCTGAATCATCAGGGAAGGGAGCAGGAAGGTAAGCGCCTCCCTGCTCCCCACCACCAAGGCCAATTGGGCTGAAGAGAGGGAGACACTTAAATTTAAAAGGCAGCACCTCAGGCAAGCCCGCGCCTGAGGACCTCGCCAAAGGGTCCTTTGGCAAGGAACACAGGGGAGGACGCACCCCCTAAGCCTACTGCATCTTTCACTGCACCAGTGCCAAGACACCCACACTGCACGGTCTCACCTGCTCTGATGACTTTCAGCCAGACAACCCAGACCAACACAGCTATAGACGTCAACACATGGGCCCCCTCCTAACATAGATTACACAGCAGCAACAGAAGGATTCACACATTGATGTAAGTCACTGCAAGATATTGCCCAGCAAGAACAAACATGCTCTCCTTTTAAGCAACCACCTACACTCTACTTGCACTCCTTGTACTTTGTCTCACCTCTGAGACCCTAGACCCCAAACTAACACTGTTTCCCTCATTCATACTTTATGGCCTCCACCATACTAGCTGCAATACAAGACAAAGGAACCTGAACAACCTAATCCATATTCTGATAAATCTGCTCTCCATCCAGACTACGCACAATCTATCCGAAATAAAATACCATTAATCAATGATTACATTACATTCGATAAACCAGGCATCCTTTGCATCATAGAAACATGGCACTCAGGAACAGACACAGGGCTACTAAATCAGCTGAAACCACCTAACTACTCAATATTCCACTGTCCACATACCCACCGGAGATGTGGTGGAGTAATAGCAAAATCCCACTTCAACTTCATTCAACTTTATGCCAACAGCACAGATGAAATGGACCACATCTCTAAATAAAACAGATATCTAACTCTCTGCCTCATATATAGATCCCCCCTCTGCATCAACTGGTGACTTATCTATACTGGGAACTGTACTTGAAAACTTGCACCCAAACAAGGACCTCATCCTCCTTAGGGATTTTAACCTTCCCTCAACCTCCACCAACCAAGCCACATCATTCCTGGATGCCATGTCTTTAATGGACTTTACCCAAATAGTACGCCTGCCAACGCACGAAAAAGCAAACACATTGGACCTCATTTTCGTTAACTCGAAATCGATCCAAACTTCACCCATCTCCCCCCCCCCCAACCCTATCTATCCATCCCATGGTCTGACCACAAGCTTATCAACTTACAACTATCACGCTACACCATAACCAACCACACCCACCAGAATCAAACTAAAAGACACTTCAAACACTTTGATAAAAAAGCCTTCACAGAAGAAGTCTTTCCTCTTCTAGACAATACTACTGCTGACATTGAAACCTTAGTAACAAATTGGAATCAGATCATCAGAAAAGCTGCCGCTGAAACCACACATCGGTGTTCTTTCAATAGATTACAAAAGACACAATGGTACTCCACAGAGCTCGGAAATCTCAAGAGACAACTATGGAAGACAGAACGCAAATGGAGAAAGAAAATCAACAGGGGATAAAGCACAGTTACTTACCTGTAACAGGTGATCTCTGGGAACAGCAGGAATAAGTCTTCACATATGGGTACGTCGGTACCGACGGAGCCTGCGTGGGAACGCTCCCCAGCTTCCCAAAAAGGAAAGCTTTTGGGAGCATCCCACAGCGCCTGCGCGCTGCTTCCCGCCTTTCCTAACCGCCTCTCTCCAGTTTGAGTTTTAAAGCTGAGACAAAGAGAGAGAGGAAAGGAAAGGAAAGATAGATAGAGAGATACAACTCCTAGGGGAGGTGGGTGGGTTGTGAAGACTTATTCCTGCTGTTCCCAGAGATCACCTGTTACAGGCAAGTAACTGTGCTATCTCCAGGAACAAGCAGGAATGAGTCTTCACATATGGGGACTCCCCAGCTAGAGATGCCAGGGAGATCCCCAAGGTTGTGAGACCCTGAGAAGGGCTCTACCTCCTCCGATGGATCTCAGGCATCCAACCAGGGATGGAGGGTAGGAGTTGATTAAGCATGGAACAGGTGTTTGAGAACAGCCTGATCAAACAAGGCATCCCGGCGGGAGACCTTGTCCAAACAGTAATGGGCTGTGAAGGTATGAACCGAGGCCCAGGTGGCTGCTCGACAGACCTGGTCGATAGACACAGAATTTAGATGAGCCATAGAGGTGGCCATGGCCCTCACATTATGAGCTGTGACATCGCCCTCCAGAGAAAGGTTCTTACTCTGGTAGGCGAAAGAAATACACTGAGCAATCCAATTGGACAGTGTCCTCTTAGAGACTGGAAGTCCCAAATGAGAGGGATCAAAAGCAACAAAGAGTTGAGAAGACTTTCTATGTTGCTGTGTCCTTTGTAAGTAAAAAGCAAGAGCTCTCTTACAATCCAGGGTATGAAGATTCCTCTCTGCACTCGATGCATGAGGACCTGGAAAAAAGACAAGTAAATACACTTCTTGATTAAGATGAAAAGGTGAAACCACTTTAGGCATAAAGTGTAGATTGGTCCTAAGGACTACCTTATCATGATGGAACCTTGTATAAGGTGGATTAGCCACTAAGGCCTGCAGTTCACTGATGCGGCGTGCTGAGGTGACTGCAATAAGAAAGATAACCTTCCAGGAAAGAAATTTCAAGGAGGTAGTGGCTAAGGGTTCAAAGGGTGGCTTCGTGAGCTGACCAAGAACCAGATTCAAGTCCCATGCCACTGGAGGTGGTCTAATGGGAGGTTTAGTTAAAAGAAGGCCTCTCATGAATCTTGCAATAAGCGGATGAGAGGAGACAGGTTGTCCATTGAGAGGCTTGAGGGATGCTGCAATAGCACTCAAATGGACCCTTACTGAATTTGTCTTGAGGCCTGCATGGGAAAGATGCAGGAGATACTCTAGTAAAGAATTCAAAGGTATTGCTAGAGGGTTAATACCCTTCTTAGCACACCAAATGGTAAACCTTTTCCATTTAAAAGCATAGGAACGTCTAGTAGAAGGCTTTCTGGAAGCATGAAGGATATCCCTTACTTGCTGAGAAAGATGCCAATCTTGAAGGTCTAAGCCTTCAGCAACCAAGCCCTGAGATGGAGAGATTGGGGGTTTGGGTGCCACAACGTTCCCCCCCCCCCCTCCTGAGAAAGGAGATCTGGAGCAGACCCCAAGTCCAGGGAGGGAGATTGAGAGAGATGCAAAAGTAGAGGGTACCACACTTGGCGTGGCCAACGTGGAGCTATGAGAATCATAGTCCCTTGATCTCTCTGAAGCTTGAACAGGGTCTTGGGAATTAGGGGAATGGGTGGAAAGGCGTACAGGAAGTCTTGACCCCAATGAAGGAGGAAGGCATCCCTGGCCTGACTCCCTGACACGGAATTCTGGAACAGAATCGGGGAAGTTTGGCATTCCACGGACTTGCAAAGAGGTCTATGTCCGGGGTTCCCCAAATTCGAAAGATTCTGACTATCTGGTCCATATGAAGGGACCATTTGTGTGGAAGCAGAACTCGACTGAGTCTGTCTGCCCAAGAGTTTTGAACTCCTGGAAAGTATACTGCCAGAAGATGAATTTGATGCTCTCTGGCGAAGGCCCACAATCTCAGAGCTTCGTTGCAAAGCGACAGAGAGCCAGTTCCTCCCTGCTTGTTCACATAGAACATGGCTACTTGGTTGTCCGTGTGAATGAGGACTGTCTTGTAGCTGAGCAGGGTATGGAAGACTCAGAGCCAGGAAGATTGCTCTGAGCTCTAAGAAGTTGATATGTAGGGGGGTCTCCTGTGGAGACCAAATGCCCTGGGTGGAGAGGTCTTGAAGATGAGCTCCCCAACCCTTTGGAGAGGCATCTGTTGTAAGGATTGCTTGGGGTAACAATTGTTGGAAGGGGGACCCCAGCAACAGATTCTGAGTGGACTTCCACCAGTGGAGGGACCAAAATAGGCGACTGGAGGTTGCTATTTTGTCTGACAGGCAACCTGATGCCTGGGTCCATTGGGTGGATAGGGTCCACTGAGCTGCTCTCATGTGAAGGCGAGCATAGGGAACCACATGCACCGTGGATGCCATGTGGCCTAAAAGTTGCAACATCTCTCGAGCAGTTAAATGGGATTTTAACTGAATCTGGAAGGCTAACTGCACCAAGCGTAGGCAACGGGCCTGGGGAAGATAGGCCCTTGCAGTTGTGGTATCCAGTAAGGCCCCTATGAACTCTAGAGACTGAGTAGGGGTAAGATGGGATTTTGGAACGTTCATTACCAGTCCCAGATACTGAAGAATACGCCTTGTGCAGGCTAGGGAAGTCTGGGCCTCTGACTGGGATGGAGCTCGGATGAGCCAGTCGTCCAGATATGGGAATACGAATATTCCTAGAGTGCGTAGGAATGCAGCTACTACTGCCATGCATTTTGTGAACACTCTTGGAGCAGAGGTCAGACCAAAGGGAAGCACTTTGTATTGGTAGTGCTTTCCTTGGTAAAGGAACCAAAGGAATCTTCTGTGTGTTGGATGGATGAAAACATGGGTGTACGCATCCTTGAGATCTAGAGAACAAAGCCAGTCTTGACTCTGGAGGTACGGAAGGAGAGTTCCGAGAGAAGTCATCTTGAATTTCTCCTTGCATAGAAACTTGTTCAATTCTCTGAGATCTAATATGGGTCTGTAGCCCCCTGTTTTCTTTGGAATGAGAAAATAGGGGGAGTAGAACCCTGAGCCTTGTTGAAGAAGGGGTACTTCTTCTATTGCCCCTTGGGCAAGAAGGGTAGCAATCTCTTGACCTAGAAGGTTGAGGAAAGATGTTGGAGAATTGAACTGTTTCACCATGGTGTGAGGAGGAAGGTTTTAGAAATGAAGTTTGTACCCTTCCCTTATGATGGAGAGGGTCCACTGCTCTGCTGTGATTTGTTCCCATATGGGAGCAAAGTGAGCTAACCTTCCTGGGATGGTGAGAGGCTCTGGATTTTCTAGAGCCAGAAAGGCTAAGTTCTCTAGTGGAAAGTCAAAGGCCCTGAGGAGGCTGAGGCTCTTGGGCCGTAGCAGTCCTCACAGCCTGGGTTTTGGCCTGTTTTGGTTGGTGCTGTCTCTTTGTAGCAAAACGACCTTGAGAAGAGGCCTGACCATAAGAAGAAAATTTCCCTTTCTTTGGGAAAGATCCCTTTTTGAACAACCTCTTTTTAAAAGGAGCAGTAGTAGACTTTGAAAGTCTATCTAAAGCAGAATTTTCAGCATCCATCTGGTTGGCCTTTGCTTGCCAATCTTTGCCAAACAGGTTTTCGCCTGTACAGGGAAGGTTACCTAGACCATCCTGTACCCAGGATTCCAAATCAGAGGCTTGCAACCAAGCAACTCTGCGTGCACCTATGGCAATAGCCGAGGCTCTACTGGCCCCCTCAAAAGAGTCAAAGGCTGCACGGTTGGAAAACTTGGATACATCCTGTGCATGTTTAAGCCAGGTGATATATTCTTCTCTCTTATCTTCTGACATAAAAGGAGATAAGGTTTGCAGATGATCTGTAACTTCTTTCAGAAACATCCCCATATAGAGACTGTAGGAGTTGATTCTGGCTACAAGCATACTGGCCTGGAAGATTTTCCTGCCTAAGGCATCTAGGGTTCTGCATTCTCTTCCTGGAGGATCAGAGGAGTGCCTTTTTGTACTCTTGATCTTTTTCATAGCAGACTCTACCACAATGGAGTGGTGAGGAAGCTGAGTCTTATGAAAACCAGGACAAGGAGGAACACGATACATGGTGTCCAACCTTCTGGAATGAGGGGAGGTGGAAAGAGGAGTCTCCCATATACCCAACATGTGATCACAAAGAATCTCATGTATTGGTAAGGTGGCTGCCTCTTTAGGAGCCTTAGGATATTGAAGTATATCTAATTTTTTGGCTCTAGGTTCAGTTTCAGAGGTCACTGAGATGGACAGGCCTTTGGCCACCTCCCTAATGAAGTCCTGAAAAGACAAATCTTCAGGAGGAGACATTCTCCTTTTTGGAGAAGAGGGTTCCTGAGGAAGGATCCCCGATGCTTCAATTGAGGCCTCTGAACAACCAGAGTCTTCAGAGGAATCGAAGTATCGACTGTCTGGATGCTCTCGCAGAGCCCGAAATGGGTACCGGGAGGTATCGACATCGGGAGTAATCGGTACCGTGTCGGTACTGATGGGCATCACTGGATAGCGTACCGCTGCCGTCGATGCTGATGTCGATGCAAGCGGTACTGGTATCGGAACCGGAATCGGATCCTGTACCGGAATTGGGGGTTTGTTGCGGTACCGTAGGCGTCGCAGCTTGTATGAATGCTGTGATGGCACGCTGCATGGTCAGGATATTCTGATCCATTGACGCCACCAATGTCTGGATGTCGGTACCGGTGGAGAGCACCGGTACCCCAGAACATTGTAACAGGTGATCGGTCGAGGCCAAGCCATCAATGTCAACCTGTGACCCCATAGGTAGTGCTTTGGAAGCCGGAGCCTCCCGCTGGGGTAATTTTGCTGGTGTGGGTTCCTCGAGAGTAAGCCCGGGGGCATCTCGATACTTGGAGGGAGATGAACTCTTTGAGGACCGGCCAGATTTAAGTTTGGTTACCTGAGATCCATGGGTTGAAGAAGCAGCCCTGGAAGACGTCGATGCCACAGAAGCTGCATCTGAGGGAAACAGGACACTGAGCTTGGCTGCCCATTTCTGTAACCCTCTTTTAGACATCATGGAACAGGACTCACAATCCGCAATGGAGTGGTCAGGACCTAAACATTTTAGACACCAGTCATGGGTGTCAGTGACAGAAATAGTGCTACTGCACTTCGTGCACTTTTTAAACCCGGAGGCGGGTTTTTCCATGAGGAAAAATATATCTGTAGGCCTAAGGCCCCAGAAGAAAAAATGCACTGAAGAGAGTAAAAGGTTTTTTTTATTTTTTATTTTTTTAAAGAAAGAAAAAAGACCGGTGGTACTGGTCCGGAATCGAGAAGGCAGACACGCGACTAAAGAAAAATAAAAGAAAATAAGAAATTCTTCAGCGGTGACAGGAAACACGACCTGCTGGCTCCACGGAAAAGAAGAACTGGAGAGAGGCGGTTAGGAAAGGCAGGAAGGCAGCGCGCAGGCGCTGTGGGATGCTCCCAAAAGCTTTCCTTTTGGACGCTGGGGAGCATTCCCGCGCAGGCTCCGTCGGTACCGACGATACCCATATGTGAAGACTCATTCCTGCTTGTTCCTGGAGATACAATTCTTCCACAACAACTATTAACATACAGGCCGATGCAGAAACCCTGCACTAGAGCCCAGTGCTTAAAGCTCTAGCGCAGGATTTCATAGCACAAGTTTAATGCTGACTTTTTGAGCTGGGATGCAACATGTAAATTTAACCAGTGTGCAAAAAAATCAGCATTAAACTGGGAGAGCAAACCAAACACATGCAAACAGAAATCGGAGCAAGTTTGGCATGCTATTGCAGACAAACAGGGTTTTTTACTCCATGCTTCAATAAAAATGGCGTCATCATGAATTCAAAGATGGAAACCAACATTTTCCTTCCATGCTCTCAATACTGGAGCAGTTTTCCCCAAAAGATGCTATATCTTCGCATACCTCACATGCAATACTTACATAATGAAATAAATTACCAGTTTTTGGAAGGGTTTTAAATAATCAATGACTGAATTTCAAAAGCCTAAAATGTGGCTCCTAAGTGAGGTTTCAATATTTGAAGTCTTTCTCCTGGTTTACTTTTTAAATCAAAAATGTACACATCTAAAAAACAATTTGTCATGAGTTTTTCCTTTTGTAGTTCCACAAAAAACTGTTTTGCTGTAGTTTAAGTAACATTCTTGCAATTGCACATAGAGGGGAGGGTTTACAATGCACGTTAAATTTAAAGTTTGTTAAATGCTGATATGGCCTACAGAAATAAAAAGGCTGTGGTAACACTTAAAACATGTTAACTTTTGTTAACGTGGGCTAACCTTTAGTAAACATGCCCCATAATGAACAAGGAGCACAAAACAGATAAACTATTAAAAAAGGTTTTCTGCCAAAGCACAAATTCCACTTACCTCCAAATGACATCATAAACTGGATCGAGGCAAACTCCAAATCCCTGCAGATCCTCCTGTTCGGAATCATTAAATGTCTTACAACTCCCATCAACTTTATTTATCAAAAGGCATTTAAATGGGGGTGGTTCAGAAAGTGAAGTGGGTACCAAACCTAGCAAAATAAATCAGATTCATATTACATATTGCTTCTCTGCTCACTGTTTTAACAGTCTAAAAAGTGCATCCTATTTTAGCAAGATCTCTTATGAAGTGGACAATTAAGGTAATTTTATAAGGGGAGCTTAGTTTAATGCATGCTAATAGGGCCTAATTTATAAAATAAAGAATGCGCATATCCCACCACTACAGTAGTAGTATGCGCCATAACCCTGACACTCGAACTTATGGAATAGCAACTGATTAAAGTACACGTCAAGGCTCATTCTTTCACCTTAATGGGAATTGGTTAAAAGATAGAAAACAAGGGACATGTTTACTAATTCGAGCAGTTAACCTGGGCTATCTGCAATTAGATCCCGTGTTATTCAGTGAGAACTAGTTGCAGATAGCCCGTGTTAACCGTTAGCCAGGTTTAGTAAACATACCCCAAAGAGTTGGGCTAAATGGCCAATTTTCTCAATGAAGAAAGGTAAATGGTAAAGTGCCCCCAAGATCTGAACTAGGCCCACTACTTTTTAACATATTTATAAATGACCTGAAAATGGGAACAAGTGAGGTGATGACATTTCCGAACACCACAAAATTGTTCAATGTTCTTCAGTTACAAAAAGGACCATGAAAAATTACAAGAGGGAGCTTGAGAAATTGGAAGACTGGGCATCCAAATGGCAGATGAAATACAATGTAGACAAATGAAAAGTATGGCACTTAGTGGGGCATTTCATGCTGCGAATAGCATGGTTGGACATCCGGGCTGGACATCCAAACCACGCTCAGATCCTGGCCCGAATCCCACCGCTAGCACTCCCTGCACATAAAGAGCGTTTGTGTGGGGAGCGCTGGACATGGGCAGGAAGGGGCAGTGCTGGGGCGGGAGCAGGGGTGTGGCCAGCTGCCGGGACACAGAGAGGCTATTCAGAACAGGCCTCCACAGAGATGAATATCTGGCTTATTCCATCCAGATGGAGGGTTTGGCACTGCAGTGTTTGCGGGCTGTGGCCCCTCAACTTCACTGCGACGCCATGGTACAGCACCCGCCGCCTAATCAAGGCCTTGGGGGTCCCCGCTGAGGGTCGGAGGGCAGTGTGCCGAGGCCCTTCTTGCTCTGGCCATTCTGTGACTCCAGCTTGACGTGCCGGAGCCATGGTGACGGGACACCACTGCACCGGCACAATAGCCAGAGTGTTGCGCAGCGGAGACAGGCAGCCTCCGGGACATCTCCCTCCAGGGAATTGGGTGCATGCTGGACTATCTGCCTGATTCCGTAATCGCGGGTACATATAGCTCCTGTGGTTGCGGAATTGGGTACAACATAGGCCATCCAAGCTTTAGAAGTTCCCATGGCCTGAGCATGCGCCTTTTGGAATCGGCCTCTTATTGTTTATTCAAGCCAGGATTTGTTTTAAGACCTTGCTGATGACTTTCAAAGCTGGCAATGAGCTCTCCTCCTCCTCTCTATCTGACCTCATCCAACCACTTGCACCTAACAGACCAAGAAGATCTGCAGAGTCCAACATGCTAGTAATTCCAAAAGAAGCAACTAAATGCACCAAAACAACAGCTAACAGAGCCTTCCAACTCTGTGCCCCAAGTCTATGGAATACCTTACCAGCACATATCAGAGCAATCCCCAACTTGAGCCAATTTAGAAAAGTCCTTAAACATTTCCTCTTCACCAAATATCTCACTGACATCTCCGATCCTCAGTCCCACTCGAATAACGAGCACCTCAACAATAATAGAAGTCAACTAGGCAAGCCCTCGCAACAGGCGTCCCCTACAATGTAAACACCAAACATTATCCTTTCTCAGTACACCTCATATGTATATAGTGTACCCTTTTTCCAAGTTGCATTTCCTGTTTAATGTAATGACCAGACATATTTAAGTTGTCGGATGTTTCTGTTCCATGTGAACCGCGCTGATTGCAAATAGTGTGGTATATAAGAAATATAAATAAATAAATAAAATTTAACAACATTTTTATACCGCTATATCTACGAGTCACAGTGGTGTACAGGAAACATGGCTTAATAGATTTTACCTGTAATCTAAACAGTAGTTAAACAATATTATGACTTATAGGAAATCAAAACTACAGGTTAAAGGGAATGGATGGGGGATTGACTTATGGATTGACAACATAAAGCTTGTATAGAGTTATTCAGGTAACAGTAAATATGAGGCTGTATAGTATGGCTGTAGCACAAATGGGATGTACAACTAGGTGTCTGAGCCAAAATGTTCTATGAAAAGTCTCCCTCTGAATCATCTCTCACCCCTTCAATCTGTTCAAAACTCAGCTGCACAGCTAATCTTATACCAGCCTCGCATTGCTCATATAACCCCTCTTCTCAAGTCACTTCATTAGTTTCCTATCCATTTCCGCGCCTAATGCAAACTTCTCCTGCTGACCTACAAGTGCACTCACGACCTATAAGTGCACTCATTACCTTTCCTCTCTTATCTCAGGCCCGGAACACCAGTCAGCCACAAAAGGAAGCACCTCCAGGCACATGGATCATTCCCTGCAAAGTCTGATCACCATCAGGATAGGAGGCAAAAACTGGAAGGTCTCCCTGCCCCCCACCACAAGGACAATCAGTCCTGGAACACCAGCCAGCCACAAAAGGAAGTGCTTCCAGGCATGCCCATTTTCACCAGAGGGCCTTTTGGCGTGGACCTTAAGCGGGGAATACATATAAGGCAGAAACTGTATAAAATCTAAACCATATCTAACTTGGATGCCAGCATTCTCAAAAATCAAGACAGAGCCACACAGCCCTCACCCGAGTCAACCAGCACTGCTCTTGGACCCACTGCTTGAGGTCCGAAGCCTGGAGCCAGGCCTGGCTTCGGGCACCGATGCCTGTGGCGGCCACCCTCGCATTGGAATCGAAGCCGTCATAGGCGGCTCAAGACATGTATTTCGAGTACTCCCTGACGCACTTCATGAGGGTTTGGAATCGCTGGAGGTGATCTCCAATGAGACCCGCCGAGAAACCTGCGAGTTCTTTTGCTAGATCTCTGAGATACATGCTGATATATAGCTGATAGGCTTGGATTCGGCAACTCAGCCTCAAGCGCTGGTGGCATTTGCATCCAAGGGCATCGAGGGGCGTGACTCCCTGCCCAGGGGCACAGAAGAGTGAGTCTTTGGGCTTTTCTGCCAGCGCATAGTCGACACTACCACCATAGAGGTCTGTAGGCATTGCACTTTTCGAAAGCTGGGGCCCCATTGGACCAGGTACATGGTGTCGAGGAGTACGCTAACTATTGGCACAGATGACAGTGTCTCCCACATCTGAAGGGAGAGTTGCCCAAAGATGGCAGGGACGGGGACTGTCAGGATGAGGTCCTCAATTTCTTCTTCTTGCGCTCATGCTCCAGGGAACCCTTGGCAAAGTGTCCGCGGATTCGATCGGGTGCCGCGGGGGCTTTATGCGACTCAGAGAATCCATGCAGGGCCTTAGAGCATGAGGCTACCAGGGATACCGGGACAAAATCAGACTTGTGAAAGATATCGTCTTGCTTCTGCTGATGACTTTGGATGGCCTTCGTGGACATCTTTTTGCACATAGCGCAAACCTCTGGATCATTGTCAGCACATAGACACTGGAGGCAGCAGTCTTGTGTATCAGTTAGGGACATACTCTTTGCGCAGCAATCACATTTTGCGAACCCACTGGCCATTGGTGCAAAAAGAATCCCTGCGAGGTCGAAGACCCTCGACACGACCAGCAGATAGAAAAGGGTGCGAAACTGCACTGGAAGAAAAATGAAAAATGGTTCAGAGACTCGATGCAAGGGCAACAGGGCTCGGGGGCGAGAAAGGTACAGTTGCTAACCGGAGAAGGAAGGGCAGTATTTTATTTATTTATTTAACAGTTTTTATATACCGCACTATTCATCATCAGTGCGGTTCACATTAAACAAGATATTACCTAGACAGGATAAAACTGACATAGGTTTACAGATAACAGGGAAAAAAAAGTATGCACAAAAATTATCAACTTTTTTCCAGGGAAAGAAGACAGACGTCTGTTGGGCTTCGTGGAAAACGAGACTGAGTAAGATGACACCCTTAGGCGGGAAGGGAATCACGCATGCGTGGTAGCATCTCCCAAAGGCTTTCTTTGAAAACTGCAGAGATGCTTCCGCGGGGGTTCCATTGATGCCACCCATATGTGACCTTTTATGGTGAATTGTTGATCGGTCCTAGAAATTTTTGAGCTTGCCATGGTGCTTATTTTTGTAGCAGATAATATTATGCAGAGGAAGAGAACTGTAGTGATCTTAAGCGGTGTGGATGGAGATAGATACCAGCTTGACCTGCAGAGCTCCTTAATTATGCTACCTTCTTTTTGCTGTGTGAAGCCGCAACCCCATTTCTCTCCCTTTGACCCCAAGCATCCTTCTGGCTTTTGCCATCGCCTTTTCTACCTATTTATCCACCTTAAGATCATCAGAAACAATAATGCCCAAGTCAAGCTCTTCTTTTATAGACAGAAGGTGAATCGGCTGTTTACTCATTCAGAAAGTACAGTAGGGGAATGCAATGAAACTATCTAGCATATTTAGGACTAATTGGAGAAAATAGTTTTTCACTCAATGTGTAATTAAGCTCTGAAAGTTTTTTGCCAGAAGATAGGGAAAAGCTGTTAGTGTAGCTTTTTAAAATAAAGGTTTGGACAAGGTTTCGTCCATAAAACATTAAAGTGGACTGTGGGAAATCCATTGCTTACCCCTGGGATAAGCATCATGGAATCTGTTTGTCTTTTGGGATTCTGCCAGTTACTTGCGGCCTGAATTGGCCACTGTTGGAAACAGGATACTGGGCTTGATGGACCATTTGTCTGACCCATTCTGACAAATCTTATGTTCTGAAATCACTGAAAAAGCGTAGTTACTCACCTGTAACAGGTGTTCTCCAGGAACAGCAGGAATCAGTCCTCACTTATGGGTGACGTCGGTGCCGACGGAGCCCCATGCAGAGCAAATCCCCAGCTTTCAAAGAAAGCCTTTGGGAATTGCTACCACGCATGCGCGGTCCCCTCCTTCCCGCCCAAGGGTACCATCTTGCTCAGTCAGATGACCAGGCTAAAAGACAGCAAAAAAAAAAAATGAAATAAAGAGCTGCAACTCCAAGGGGAGGAGGGAGGGTAGTGAGGACTGATTCCTGCTGTTCTTGGAGAACACCTGTTACAGGTGAGTAACTATGCTTTCTCCAGGAAAAAGCAGGAAGTCAGTCCTCACTTATGGGACTCCCCAGCTATAGGCTACCTGGAACCCATAGCCAAAAAAGGCTCCCTCAGGAGAGCCGCAAGCAGCCGCAAGGACAACCCTAACAAGGGAGTGACGCTAAGGTAGCCTAAACACAGAGAGGGTCGGAGGATAGGAGTTGCCTAGACCTCAAATAACTTCTGGAGTACCGCTTGGCCAGAGGCACTGTCCCATCGGCACTCCCTATCCAGGCAGTAATGAGCTGCAAAGGTCTGACCCGAAGACCAGGTTGCGGCCCGGCAGATGTCCGCCAACGGAACAGAACGGAGGTGAGCCACTGAAGCCACCATGGCCCTGGACCCTATGAGCTGTAACCCGGCCCTCCAGTGCGAGACCCGCTGCCTCATAAGCCCGGGCAATGCAGTTCGCCACCCAGGTGGACAGTGTACACTTCGTCACAGCCGCCCCCAGCTTACTGGGGTCGTAGGAAACAAACAGCTGAGAAGCTTTCCTGTGACCTTGCGTACGCTAAATGTAAAAGGACAGGGCCCTCTTACAATCGAGGGTATGGAGGACTGCCTCCACCCGGCTGGCATGCGGTCTTGGAAAGAAGGTGGGAAGCACCACCTCTTGATTGAGGTGAAACGGAGAAACCACCTTGGGAAGGAACTTGGGATGCGTCCGGAGCACCACCCTATTCTGGTAAAAACCTGGTATAAGGCCTCTCGACTACGAGGGCCAGGAGCTCACTGACCCTGCGGGCAGAGGTGAGCGCCACCAAGCACACCATTTTCCAGGAGAGGTAATGAAGATGGCATGTGGTCATCGGCTCAAAGTGCAGCCGGGTGAGCTGTCCCAAGACAACATTAAGATCCCACTCAGTCACCGGTGGACGCACCGGGGGCTTTAAGAGAAGCAAACCTTTCAAAAACCTGGACATCACTGGGTGAGCAGAGAGAGGCCTGTCGTCTATGAGATAGTGGTTTGCTGCCAGGGTACTGAGATGCACTCTGACGGAGTTAGACTTAAGGCCCTGCTCAGAGAGATGGAGCAGGTATTGCAGAACCACAACAACTGGGCAGGAGAAGGGATCCACCCTCCGCCCAGCACACCAAATAGCAAATCTGAGCCACTTGAAGGTGTACGTCTGCCTAGTGGACGGCTTACAAGAAGCCAGTAAGACCTCCTCCACTTCCTTTGGGTGGAGAATTGGGGCAAGAGTCATCCTCTCAGCAGCCACGCTGTCAGCGACAGAGAGCGAAGGTTGGGATAGGAGCTGTGGGGATGAGCTCAAGGGAATGGGGTCTCCACCGCCAGCTGCAGGAGAAGTGGGAACCACGGTTGTCTGGGCCACTGTGGCGCTATGAGGATGACAAGAGCTCTGTCACAAAGAATCTTGAATAGAGTCCGTGCGACCAGAGGGGTCAGCAGAAATGCATACAGAAGCCCCGCCGACCATAAGACTAGAAAGGCATCGGCGGCCACTCTGGCCAGGTGCGGTTGCCTTGAGCAAAACCGGGGTAACTGGTGGTTGTCTGGACTGGCAAACAAGCCCAACACTGGCCTCCCTCAGGTCTGAAAGAGCTGGTGGGCCACCTCCAGATCAAGTTGCCACTCGTGTGGTCGAAGTATCCTGCTGAGCCTGTCAGCCAGGCAGTTGTCATGGCCGGACAGGTACACCGCTTTCAGAAGAATCCCTTGTTGAATTGCAAAGGAGCACAAGCTTAGGGCTTCCTGACATAGGATGTGGGACCCCGTGCCCCCTTGTTTGATCAAGTAGAACATGGCCACCTGGTTGTCCGTTTGGACTAGAACAGCTCTGTGGCTCAGGTAGGGTTTGAAGACTGCAAAACCGAGGCGAATGGCGCGCAGCTCCAGCAAGTTGACCTGCAGTGTACTCTCCTCCCGGGACCACACTCCCTGAGTACGGTACCCCTGACAATGAGCTCCCCAACCCAGTAAGGAGGCATCTGTGGTGAGGGTCCTTGAATGGTGAGGGGTCTGAAAGGGCATGCCTGCTCCCAGATGATGGGGGGAGAGCCACCAGGACAGGGATCGCACCAGGGCTCCAGTGATCTTGATCCTGTCCCTGAGGTGTCCTGAGGCCTGGGACCACTGGTCTCTGAGGCACCACTGAGCAGTACGCATGTGGAGGTGGGCATTTGGGGTTACATGAACCGTGGAGGCCATGTGGCCCAGAAGACGCAGCAATTGTCTTGCTGGCACTGAGAGACTGTGACTTACCTGGCCTGCCAGGGCCATGAGTCGCTCTGCCCTGTCCGCGGGCAAAAAGGCCTTCGACTGGATGGTGTTGAGCCTTGCCCCAATGAATTCAAGCTCCTGGGCCGGTTCCAGATGAGACTTGGGGTAGTTGATTACGAACCGCAGGTGCTGCAGGATCTGGATGGTATGGGCCGTGGCCTGTTGCACTTCGTTGACTGAAGTGCCCCTGATGAGCCAATTGTCTAGATAGGGAAAGATGAAGACTCCTTGAAGCCTGATGAAAGCAGAGACCACTGCCAGGCACTTTGTGAATACCCTGAGAGCTGAAGCAAGGCCAAAGGGAAGTACTCTGTACTGGTAGTGGTTTCCTCCCACCACAAAGCCGAGGCATTGCCTGTGGTCTGGGTGGATCATAATATGCGTGTAGGCATCCTTTAGATGTAAGGAGCATAGCCTGTCTCCCTGGCTGAGGTAAGGCAGCAATATTCCAACAGAGAGCATCTTGAACTTCTCCCATAACAAGAATTTGTTGAGATTGCGCAGGTCTAGGATGGGTCTGAGGCCTCCTGTTCTCTTTGGTACCAAAGAGTACGTGGAGTAGAAACCCCTGTCCTGAAGGTGGTGGGGCACTGGATCCACCACCTGATCCTTGAGAAGACCTGCCAACTCCTTCAAAAGGAGGTCCTGGTGAAGGGGAGACCTGAAAGGCTCTCCTGGAAAACATTGTAGAGGCACCTGGGCTAGGCGTAGAAGGTAGCCCCTCCCTGACCACCTGTAATACCCAAGAATCAGTGGTGATGGATGTCCACCTGTGAGCAAACAAGGCAAGTCAGTCTCCTGTGGACTGCCTGGCTCCAGCTGGAAGAGGGGCCCATGCTGTGAGAGTCAAAAACCCCTACCAGGCTGGGCAGGAACCGAGGCCTAGGATTTGGGGGCCTTCTGCTTACGCGGGCCTGATACCCCTGTTGGGGAGACGGGGAGGCCTGAAAAGGGACGTCATTTTGGTAAGCAGCTCCCTTCCTCGGGTAAAAGGACTTTTTACCCAAGCCCTTCTTACGAGAAGGGGCAGAAGTCTTCTTAGAGAGCCGTGTCCTCATCATGTACTCAGTCTCCAGGCTCTGCGGCCTTGTCGGTCATGGGTTTGCTGAAGAGATTTTCCCCTTGGCATGGGACATCGACCAACTTGTTCTGAATCCATTGCTCGAGGTCGGATGACTGCAGCCAGGCTTGACGGCGTGCAGCAATGCTCGCTGCGGCTACTCGAGCCGACGACTCGAAGCCGTCATAGGCCGCCCGAGACAAACTTGGAGCACTCACAGACGGCTTTGGACAGGCCCTTAAAGAGCTGCAAAAGCTCCTCGGAGAGACTAGCCAAGAACCCAGCGAGCTCCTTTGCCAGGTCTCTAAGGTACATGGCCCATGTATAGCTGGTATGCCTGGATTCGACAATTCAGCATTGCACCCTGGAAACACTTCCTGCCGAGGAACAGGGGACACCGAGGAGTGCGTCTTCTGACTCTTCAGCCGATTCATCATGGCTGATTCCACAACCATGGAGTTGTGTGGCAGTTGTGACTTTTGGAATCCAGGGCTTCGACGGACCCAATACATCGAGTCGAGCCACTTGCTGATCACCGGCGTCAACGCCGGTGTGTCCCACATGCGGAGCATAAGTCATTCCAGGATCGAAGGAACGGGTACCATGAGGATCTCCCGAGGACGAGCCTCATACTGGAGGATCTTGAGCTCGTCGGCTCAAGGCTCCTCCTCGGACTCCGGCGCCTTCTGCCCCAATGCTGGCAGGCTCGGCGATAACGACCTCGGTCCCAAACAGGAGGCTGAGGGAGACCTTGGCCGAGGATCAACTCGAGCCCGGAAGGCTTCAAGGATCGGCTTGGCCTCCGGGGTTGACCTGGACGTCAAGGGTCCAGTGGTCGGGGCAGAGGAACCGGACATGCCGGATATCAAAGCCCACTGCTCTGCAATGAAGGCAGTGAAACTGCGCTCCACAGCCACCATCCTGGACACGAGTCCAGGAGGCTCCGTAGCCTCCAGCTCGGGTATCGACTCGATCGGCCCCCCCAGAGGGGAGTCCTAGACAAGAACGGTCTGTACTTGCCTCAACGGATCCGGTTCTCACTGAGGAACCTTGACAGGCTGCTCCCTCTTTGACGACCTGGGCAGGTGCTCGGCGCTCTGCGACTGGCCCCGAGAAGGCCAGACGCCAGAGCCATCCAGAGATGCCACCTTCGAGGATTTCTTCCTCTTGTGCTCCCGCGAAGGGAGCCCCCTTTCCGAGGAACCTCGACGACGCTCGGGCTCGGAGTGTTCCCCACGAGACGTTGAGGCCTCGGACGAGGTCCTGGCTCTCAGAGGCACAGGAAACTAGTGAAAAATTTTTTTCGTGCTGCCGCTGACAGCTCCTCAGGGCCTTAGAGGACATCCTCTTACACAGGCCACAGGCCGTCGGGTCGTGATCCGGCCTGAGGCAACAGAGGCAGCAATCATGTGTATTGGTGAGGGGCATAATTTTCCCGCACCGATCGTACTTCTTAAAACCGCTGGTAGCCATTGGGGGAAAAAGGACCCCAGCGAGGTCAAAGACCCTGCGGGCTGCCAGAAAGGAAAACAGGGACAAAAAGAGCACTAAAGCGTCTCAGGGACAAAAAGTATAAGAAGTGGAAAAAAATAACCCAGCTTGATACCGGAGTACCGAAGCCAGAGGCGGGAAGGATACCGGTGTCGACCGGCGAAGGAAAGAGAAAAAAAGAATCACTTTTTCCGGGACACGGAGTAGCAATGTCTGAAGGGCTCCGTGGAAAAAAGGAGACTGAGCAAGATGGCACCCTTGGGCAGGAAGGGGACTGCGCATGCGTGGTAGCAATTCCCAAAGGCTTTCTTTGAAAGCTGGGGATTGGCTCCGTCCATAAGTGAAGATTGACTTCCTGCTTGTTCCTGGAGGTTATTTATGAATACTGACAGGGAATATCTTTAGATGACAACTTATAAAATTACCCCCTTAATGCATTAAAAAATATTAAAAATGAAAAAAAAAAACCTTCTAATCACATACACCATACGTTTCATAACAATATTTGAGGTTTCATCAATTTTCATTCTTTTACTACCCATTCTGTAATACCACCAACATGGACTTCACGCTTCAAATTAATCTAACTTCTAATATAAACAGATTCTTGCCTATGATGTGCCTGCTAGCGAAGATATCTGATGTAGCAAGCACGTGGGAATTGATGAGTGCTTCGTCAATCCTCAGGAAAGTCTGATCTCCACTTGCTCCAATCCAAGTTGCTTTACGCCCATATTTAGACCCAATATTAGGCATCGGAGCTGGTTTGGCATTCCAATAAGGTATATCCAGAATAGGTCTGCCAAGTTGTCCTTTCTGAAAATAATTTAATATGCTATGAAATTCAAAGCAACAATAGTATATATGAAAACATTATCGAGTGCAGCCAATATTTAAAGCTAGCATCACAACACATATACTTTCAGAAGATGAACACAGGAGGAGGAGCAGCAATCTCAAGTTACCTCCAATAATTGTGTTTAAGATATGCAAAGAAAAAAAACTATCACAAGCAGTCAAAAACCAGGCTAGGTATTACATAACATACTGCATGATCCAATTGGAAAAAAATGATCTATAACAAAATAGTGCACCTTTTCAACTACTAGACATTTTATATTGCATTTAACAGGATAAAACAAACCACAGCAGTTTTATGCTGTTTAAACTTGGGCCCTTAGGTAGTCAGTAACATTTTCATCCTTACTTTACTGGCGAGCCATTCCTAAGGAATCATCTGCAGAGGGACACTTAACTTTACCAGCCTACAGTATAAAGGAAGTTGTCTCAGCTATGCTGGAAGATCTGTGCCTTTCCCTTGAAACAACTCCACCACATGTTGTGTGATGTCACACTCCTGAACCTAACAGATGCAGTCCCTTAGGCAAGCACTGTCTGGTAGATCTGTTCAAGCATCATGCCCTTTTGTCATGCACATTAGAATGCACCTTGGTACACATTCTGAGACTCTATTTAATTGGTAGATTGATATAATGTTGGTTTGTGGTTAGAGACATAAGAAATAAGGGGCTCGATATTCAACACAACTAACATGGGTAGAAGAGCTACTAACCGCATTAATCACGGTGAATGGGATATTCAGTTCCACTAAATTGTGGCTAAATATCGCAGCTGCTGGCTCAACACACTCCAATTCTAACCGTTTAGCATCGGGGCGTGTCTGGGCATTCCGGAGCAGAGCGGAGACAGCGCCAAGCAGCAACCAATCAGTGGAAATATTAAGCCACTGCCCAGTTAGCGATATGCAGTGAAAGCCAGGCACTGGTAACCCTGGCCTAACATCCACTGCATATCGCTAACCGCACTGCACCTCAATATCACCGCTGCCTAGTTACCAATCAGCAGAAGCTGCTAACCTGGATATTCAATGCTAGGGTGGATATGACACCAGCATTGAATATCCAGGTTTCCTGTTCAGCGCCGATGGCTGTGTTAGCAGCACTAGCCGCCGGTACTGAACACTGGGCCCAAGGTGTGCATCAGGTCAGGGTAAGAAGGGAATCTAAGAATGAGGGTTGATGGGTGCAGGGTGTGTCCGAATAAAATGTTTTATCATTTATACCACTATTCAAGATAATATGCCATCAATGTGGTCTGTTATTCTTATTGAACACTGATCTAGGATTCAGTAGAACAAGTGGTACATTATTCATGTTTACATTAGTGCACTGGCAATGGGCTATCTTTTTAGAACAGAAATGTGGTTGACTTCATTTGGTGACATGGCTGGCTCTCAAACCTCTCCCATCAGGGAATCTGGATTGAAAGTCCTCTGGGGACAGAGAAGTACCCACTGTACCTGAATGCAACTCATGCGGTATCAATGAAAAGGTGGCAGCTAAATCCAATACATTTTTAACCCAGAAAATTTGTGCACCCCAAACAGCACTTTTGCTTTGAAAATTAATCCAGACAAAATAATGCACATCCTTTGTCCTTATGCACAGAGTTACAAAATTGCTCCTGTGTTTTGTGTTTCAAGAAAAAAGTATCCATACATTAAGAAAATATAAAAGTCTGCAGGCATGAAAGCCTCATTCTCAAAGTACCAATGTTCAGGGGAATGCTAAGGTATTTTTTTAAATCATTGGTATTACACTACTTGAGGACTATTCAAAATAGGATGACAAATTATTGGAAACGCAACTAAGAGAATGGTGAGGTTTCTGGAGTCCAACAGACTGCATGATCCGAGGCAGCATGGGCTTACCAGAGGCAAGTCTTGTCAGAAAAATCTGATTTATTTCTTTGACTGGGTGACCAGGGACTTGGACCGGAGAGCCCTAGATGTGGTGTACTTATATTTCAGAAAAGCCTTTGACACCTCACAAGCGATTTATTAATAAATTGAGCACCTTAGGAATGGACCCCTAAAGTGACCGACGGGGTTAGAAATTGGTTGAGCGGGAGGCAACAAAGAGTACATGTAAATGGAGCTCACTCTGAGGAGAAGAAACTCACCAGTGGTGTGCCGCAGGGATCTTTCTTTGGTTCGATTCTTTGTAACTTCTTTGTTAGTGATATTGCGAAAGGGCTGTCAGGTAAGGTTTGCCTATTTGCAGATGATACCAAAATCTGCAATTGAGTAGACACCCAGGAAGAAGAAGATTACATGAGGGGATCTAACTAAGCTTGAAGAATGGTCATGAATTTGGCAGCTGAGATTTAGTGCTAAAAAATGCATGGTCATGCACTTACGCTGCAAAAATCCAAGGGAGTGGGTACAGTGTACAGGGCAAAGTACTTCTTTCCATGAAAGAAGAGCGGGACCTGGGTATGATTGTTTCTGATGATCCTAAAATGGATAAACAGGTAGAAAAAGCGACTGTGAAAGCCAGAAGGATGGCTGAATGCATAGTAGGAGAATGGCCAGCAGAAAAAAAGGAGGCGATAGTGCCTTTGTACAGGTCTCTGGTGTGACCTCATTTGGAGTATTGTGTGCAATTCTGAAGACCGTACCTTCAAAAAGGATATAAACAAGATGGAGTTGGTGTAGAGAGTGGCTACTAAAATAATTAGTGATCTTTGTTATAAAGCATATGAGGACAGACTTAAGGATCTTAATAAGTACACCTTAGAGGAAAGGTGGAATAGAGGAGATATGAAAGAGACGTTTAAATATCTCTGTGGCATGAATGCAGAAGACAGCCTCTTGATTGAAAGCAAGCTCTGCTACGAGGGGACATAGGATTAGGGTGAAAGTGGATAGACTCAGGAGTAATATGTGGAAATATTTCTTTATGGAAAGAGTGGTATATGCGTGGAATAGTCTCCCTTTGGAGGTAGTAGAGACAAGGACAGTGTCTGAATTTAAAAAAAGCATGGGACAAACACAGAATATCCCTAAAGAAAAAGAAAAAAGAAAAAAAGAGGACTATTGTAATTGATATGGAAGGATAGACTAGATAGAAACATTACGGCAGAAAAAGACCACATGGCCTATGTTTCTGATGCAAGGCTTCTCTCACTGTTAGCACAACTTCAGGGAAAAGGGCCCTTTTTTTCATATATGGTAGGCTTATCCTATATACTGATTTTCCGATCAGAAAATATATTTTGAATTTTTTATTTTTATTTTTTTAGATCATACAGTGTTGATTTCCCTTGAATTTTGCCACGTTGCTTTTGGACCACGATTTGGAAGCTAGTAAAGACGTACAAATAGTGAACTCTTTACCGATTACCATGAGATGTATAATCATTTGAAATCTTCTGTCAAACATATTTCATCATAGCTCCAGAATGTATAGAACATTGTTTCTTTTAAAGAAAACTTTTATTGTTAAAGATGATTATCCTGATGTTCTATTTATCTGAAAGTTGGTGGTTTTAGAGTAGGGGTGGCAAACCTTTTTGAGAGCATCTGCCCAAATCAACAGGAATATTCTTAAAAAATGAACTTGCGTGCCAGTAGTAATTTTTGCATATCACAACACAAAACAAAAAAATAGTTTGTGAAATTGACAGCAACATAACTTATTAAAACCAATATATACATTTTACTGATGGAGAATAATTATGACAAAAATGTATTAAAAAGTCGATATAAAACATGTTCAAACACATTAAACTGCATACAGTATTTATTATTCTTATAAATTTATATCCACTGTAAACTTACATGCAATAGAAGGAAACACACAAATCAGAGTTAAGGACAACCGTTATCCTCTCATCACCCAGATATTAGGATTTCAAAACTGCTGTTCTTGCACCCGTCCAGCTGGCACCAAACCAGCATAAGAGATCCTCCCCACCCCTATTATGCCATTTTAGTTAACTGTTTGTTTTAAAAAAAGATTTCAAATGTTTCAGTTATTTTAATACTAACAATAATCAAGCTCTTTCAGTGAAAGGTACTCTAGATTCAATAAGAGAATTATTACTATGTATTTATTAATATCATGAAAAAAATAAAGAGAATATGCTGCTAGTTGCCATGTGTCAAAATTTTTTTTATGCGTGCGACCTTGGGCACACGTGCCACAGGTTCACCATCCCTGCTCTTAGAGCTACTTGATGAAATAGTTGTTTTTTGCCTATTAACTTTGCTAGACTTGTCGGGATTGGTTTAGCTGCTTTTGGATCATGATCCACTTAGTCTCCTGCTCTCCAACTATGTGTGTTTCCTTGTTGTTGTTGTTAAGTGCCGTCGAGTCGGAGTCGACTCATGGCGACCCTCTGGACAGCTATCCTAAATTGTGTTCGGTCTTGAGTCAGGCGGCTCATTGTTGACAGACTGGTACCCGTAGCTGCTGTTATTGTATCGATCCATCTCATTGCTGGCCTTCCTCTTTTGCGCTGACCTATCTTGCCAAGCATGATATCCTTCTCTAATGATCTCTCTCTTTGCATGATGTGTCCAAAGTATGAAAGTCGAAGTCTTGTCATCTGAGCTTCTAAAGAAAGCTTAGGTTTGATCTTCTCTAGTACCGACTGGTTTGTTCTTGCGCCCGCTCTTGACAGACATTCCATCTTATATTCGGGACACATCCCATTTTTTGGAAAAATTGGAGACCCAAGCTCAATGGGCGATGGATTCTGACATATTACTGATTACTTTAGATATCACTGCACTGTATACAAGTATACCCCAAAATGAGGCAGTTCAAACAGTCGAAAAGCATTTGCGGGAGAGAGGCTATGTAGCTGATCTGACGTTTCTGTTGGAGTTAACTCAACTTACTATAGCTCATAATTACTTTCAGTATGAGAACATCTTTTACAAACAAAAAACTGGTATAGCGATGGGAGCCTTTTGTGCCCCATCAATAGCGAATCTGTTCATGGGGGATTTCGAGGACCGTTGGCTGAAATCTTCTCCGTTTATATCATATGTCAAACTATGGGCCAGGTTTATCGACGATATTTTTCTTCTTTGGAAGGGATCGGAAGAGCAGGCACTTCAGTTTATTCATTGGCTCAACGGATGCAATACTGCCATACAATTCACATATACCATTGACCCTAATGTCATAGCTTTTTTTTGGATTTGGAAATTATTCGAGGGATGCAGGGCTGGATTACTACAATATACAAAAAACCGATCGCTCGAAATACATTTTTACACTACACGAGTGGGCGCCCCTTTAGGCTCAAAAACAGCCTCCCTTTTTCCCAATTTCTTCGCTTTAGGCGAAATTGTTCAGAGATCTCGGATTTCAAAGCAAAATCTCAACAGTTATTGCAGAATTTCCGGGATCGAGGATATCCAGAACGGGTGTCCAAACGGGCATATCAACGGGCTTTGTTTAATCATCGCTCATGGCTCCTTAGAACTACCGAGCAGCGACAAAAAGACGTAGGGGATGCTCATGTAAATTTGATAACAAAATTTTCTCCGATAAGTTACAAAATACAAAAAATAGTCACCAAACATATGAATGTGGTACGAACGATTCCTGGCTTACAGAAGCGTACTGTGAGATGTGTGTGGCAGGGGAATAGTAACATGAAAGAGCAGCTCAGTCCATCAGTCTTATGATCCCTGATATTAGAGGTAAAACAAGGAGAAGAACCTGGACATCGCAAATGTGGGGAATGCATTATTTGTGCAGTCACAGAGGAGCTCACTGAATTTCAGTATCTGGGTCGCACTTATGTTTTACAACATGCTACTTCTTGTAATAAAACTTCGGTGGTTTATGCCAATCAGGTGCCCGTGTAACAAACTTTACATTGGGAAAACGAAACGTTCTTTGAAGATTCGTATGCTCGAATATAAGAGCCGTCTTCGCTGCAAACAATTAACAGCACCTATCGTTCAGCACTGTGAGGAGTTTCAACACGAATATGTTCACCTACGGTGTTTTTGCATTGACCGGATTTTAACAGCGATGAGGGGTAAAACGATTGATGAGAGATTGCTTTTTCGGGAACAACGCTGGATTTTTACTATTAACACAGTGAAACCTTCCAGCCTAAATTCTTCTATTGATTGGCAAGTTTGTAGATAACCCATTCACAGATTTCATTTAGATGTTTCGGAGTTGGGAGCCAATGAGTTTCCTGCATTTCTATGCCAAGAGCCAATGATATATCTCTAGTCCCGTGAAAAGTGGCTAGTGAGTTCAGCCCGCATGCGCAGCATTTTTTGCAAATTAGGAAGCTACTGAGCAACGTGGGCAGCAGTTTTGGAGTGAGTAATCTCTTCACATTGATTTTCTCTTGCTGTTTAGTCAGTGTCCCAATTTCAAGTTTTTAACAAATTTGTAGTTATGAAGAAAGCATGTGTGTTTTTATGGTTAGTTTTGAGCTATATTTTTGGCATATTTTTATTTTCCAGATCCTCCTGAAGAAACTCCATCTAGGAGTGAAACGCTAATTAGGCGCCGAGGGAGGCGTTGAGATTAAGACTTGAGTAATTTCAAAAGAAGATTAACCTGTCATTTGGAAAATAATTCAACAAAAGATAAGCCATTTCATAGCTATTTATAGTCCAAAATCTGGTGATGGATACTTGGTGATATTCACATAATAAAACCAAAAAAGTGAAACACAGAGTGGTCCATAATAGTCGTTGATGCTATTTGAGCGCTGACTTACCAAATCAATGGTTTTAAGCACCTTTAAAGTCTGAGACTATACCTGTGGATCCTGTTAATAGTGTGCTAGATTGAAGCTATGGTATAATTATAGTGGATTATCACCAGCTACTTCAGATGTATGTTTGTATGGAGTAATTCTTTATGTAGTACTCATATAGAGGCAAGCATAAGGAACATGCACAGTGGATGCCATGTGGCCGAGCAACTAAATTTCCCGAGCAGTGAGGTGAGGTTTTAGCACTGCTTGGGAAGCTAACTGCACAATGCGAAGGCAGCGGGGCTGTGGAAGGTAGGCCCTTGTCTGTCTGGTATCCAGCAGAGCTCCTATAAACTCTAGGGACTGAGTGGGAGCAAAATTGGATTTTGGGAAGTTTATGACAAGTGCCAAATACTGAAGGATGCGCATTGTGAGAGAGAGGGCAACCCTGGCCTCTGGCTCTGAAGGGGCTCGAATGAGCCAGTCGTCTAAGTAAGGGAAGACGAATATTCCCAGGGTGCGGAGAAATGCTGCCACCACAGCCATGCATTTTGTGAACACCCTTGGTTCAGAAGCCAGGCAAGAGAGAAGAACCCTGTATTGGTAGTGTTTCCCTTGAAACAGAAAGCGAAGGAACTTTCGATGAGTTGGATGGATGAGAACATGAGTGTACGCATCCTTGAGATCTAGAGAACAAAGCCAATCCTGACTCTGAAGGTATGGCAGCAGAGTTCCTAGAGAAATCATTTTGAACTTCTCTTTGAACAGGAATTTGTTCAATTCTCTGAGGTCTAAAATGGGTCTGTGTCCTCCTGTTTTCTTTGGAATAAGGAAATAGGGGGAGTAAAACCCTGTACCCCGTTGGGGAATGGGTACCTCTTCTATTGCCCCTTGAGCAAAGGAGCAGTCACCTCTTGACCTAACTGGTCATTGAGAGAGGTCTGAGAATTGAACCGTCTTATCATTGTAGGAGGGGGCATGCTGAGGAAATGAAGCTTGTACCCCTCTCTTACAATAGACAGAGTTCAATTTTCTGCTGTTATCTGACCCCATCTGGGGGCAAAATGACATAACCTTCCTGGGATGGTGGAGGGTTCTGGGCCATTCAGGACCAGGAAGGCAAAGTTCTCTAGATAGGAGTCAAAGCCCCTGTCTTTCTTTGTCTAGGTTGGGCTGCTGTTCCTTTTGGGCAGACTGCCTAAACGATGCCCCTGCTGGGTATAGGAGGGCTAAAACTTCTTACTGAAGAATGGTTTCTTATAGGATTTTTTCCTCGCAGGATCAGCTGTAGATTTAGACAATCTATCCAAAGTGATAATGTCAGCATCTATCTCATTAGCTTTTTCCTGCCAATTCTTGCCAAAGAGATTATCTCCTGTGCAAGGAATATTCTCTAGTTTATCCTGTACCCAAATTTCCAAGTCAGATGCCTGGAGCCAGGCAATCTTACATGCACCTATGGCAAAGGCAGAGGTTCTGCTTATGCACTCAAAGCAGTCAAAGGCTGCACGATTCACAAACTTGGAAACATCCTGGGCATGTTTGACAAGGGCGAGGTAATCTTGCCTCTTATCAGGAAGGAGAGAGCTCATAAGCTCTAAATCTCCTGTGACCTCCTTAAAGAACATTCCCATATATAAGATATAGGAACTGATCCTAGCAGAAAGCATGGAAGCCTGGAAGGTTCCACATCCTAAGGCGTCAAGAGTCCTACACTCACATCCAGGAGGATTAGATGCATGCCTTTTCGAACTCTTTATCCTTCTCATAGCTGATTCCACCACCATGGAATGGTGTGGTAATTGAGTCTTCTGAAACCCAGGACAAGGAGGAACTCAATACATGGTGTTGACTCTTCGAGAGTGAGGAGATGTGGTTAGAGGTGTTTCTCAAATCCTTAACATGAGATCATGCAAGATCTCATGAATAGGTAAGGTAGCTGCCTCCTTGGGAGCTTTAGGATATTGCAGGATTTCTAATTCCTTTGCCCTAGGCTCTTTTTCAGGAGCCACTGTGATGGAAAGACCTCAGGCCACATATCAGATAAAATCCTGAAAGGACATATCCTCTGGTGGAGACATCCTACGCTGAGGAGAAGAGGAATCCTCAGGAAGAAGTACTCTGGTATCAGCAGTGCTTTCAGAGTCTTCAGACTCATCTGAGGATTCGAAGTATCTCCGATCCGGATGCTCGTGCAAGGCACGGAACCGGTACCGATAAAAGTCGGCATCGGAGTGGTCCGGCACCGACTTGTCGATGCTGGGTAGACACGCATAACTCGGTCCCGGTAGAATACCTGCCGATGTTGATGCAGTCGGTGCCGGTACCGGTTGAATTGTCTGAAGCGGTTTCAAGGGCATCGAGGCCATGAGAAGAGCTGCCAGACTGTGTTCAATAGCCAAGAATCTCTGGTCTATCGACACTGCCGATGCTTGGGTATCGGTACCAGATGAAGCGGCCGGTACCCCAGAGCATGGCACCAGTAGTTCTGCCGAGGTTGAAGCCTCGAGAACATCCTGGAGCCCCGTTAGTGCTTTGGAAGCCGAAGGCTCCCGCCGGGGAACTTTTGCCCGTGAAAGTACTTCAAGGGCAACGCCAGAGGCATCTCGCTGTCTAGGAGATCTACCCTTTGAGAACTGGCTCGATTTATGTTTAGTTACCTGAGATCCATGGGAGGAAGACGAAGCCCTGGAAGACATCGATGCCACGGTGGCTGCATCGGAGGGAAAAAGGGTGCTAAGTTTAGCAGCTCGGTTTTGCCGGCCCCTCTTCAACATCATCCCACAGGCAACACACTCAGAAATAGAGTGGTCAGGACCTAAACATTTGAGGCACCACTCATGGGTGTCAGTGATGGAGATGGTACCACCACACTTTAGAACACTTTTTAAAACCCAAAGAGGGTTTTTCCATTTTGAAGGAAAAAGTTGGGCCTAGTGCCCAAAAATGGCGCATGGCACCTGAAGAGAAAATTACTGGAAAGGCTCCAGAAGTTTTGGGGGTTTTTGTTTTTTGTTTTTTTAAGAAGAAAAGAAAGAAGAACCAGCGGTACCGGTGTAGTGTCGAGGGAAGGCAGACGCGACCACAAAAAAGAAGAATAGAAGGGATTTTTTTCTGCGGTGACAGGATGTGCGACCTGTCGGCTCCGCGGAAAACAAAGAACTGGAGAGGGACAGTTGAGAAAGGCGGGAAGGCAGCACGCAGGCGCTGTGGGATGCTCCCAAAAGCTTTCCTATTGGACGCTGGGGAGCATTCCCGCACAGGCTCCGTCGGTACCGACGATAGCCATATGTGAAGACTACATTCCTGCTTGTTCCTGGAGATACCCAAGTACCTGACCAAAATAAAAGATGTAACAAAACCTAACTCAGAAAAAAAATCATGTCAACTAAGTAAGTGTAACTTGGTTTAATAGTCCAATTAATAATAAATTTATCATGAACTATCACAGACACCTGGGGGTTAGGCTCCAGGGCACAAAACCTATCATTCTGAACATATTTCTATTCTACAATCCTGCTTACAAAGAGGAAGAATGAAATTACAAACACACGATCATGTCTATTTTAATATATAATGTGATCCAACATCAAATATTTGATTACTTTTCAAGATTCAAATATATTTTCTTACAGAGAAGCTTCCAAATGTGAAGACCTGTCCATCCATTAGCAGAACTGCAGTATGATTGCTACCGGCTGTAGCCTGGATGCTGGCACCAGGCAACGCCTGTACCAGTGTTGGGCATCCCCTAGGTCATAAAACAAAAATGAATGCACTGATTTGAACAATAATTTTACATTCAACATCCCTAAGTAGTATTTCAAATATTAAATTATTTAATACAACCCCTACAAAATATAGCAGGTTCAGGTTTATCTTGCTTTACTCAAAGTAAATATTTTACAAGTGATTCTCTGGTATGCTAATGCCCTATGCTGTACAGTGATTTAGAAATGCAGGCCAGTTCACTTTTCTATAAGAAAAAATAAAGTTTTGTTAACAATTGTATAGTCCAAGAAATTACTTAACAATTCAATAAAAATAGAAGTGTAGCTAAAATTCATTTACAAATGCAAGGCAAAAAGGAGAGAAAACACACTAAGCCTGCATGCTGCATTATTATTATATACCAGAAGTTCTCAGACACTGTAGCTCTCTGTGTAATCAAAATTTTGGCAGAGACTGCAAGCCTTAGTTTTTGTTTAACCACCTCAAGCGCCTGCAGGCAGAGGAGAATGAAAGCAGGGAGCCAGGTATATAAAGATCGACAATCACTCCCTAATTCTGCTTCCCCTCACCCACAATGATCATTGTTGACACTAGACCAAGCTGAAAATGCTGCAGGTCTATCTTCTCCCTCCAATCTCCTGAAAATCAGCATCACTGAATCTATTTGTGCTTCCGAGATCATTGTTGCCATCAGTCCACACTGAAAATTCTGCATTTTGCTCTGTCCTCTGAGTCTGTGATCATTGTTGCCTGCCAGGCCCGTGAATATGGGGTCCTGCTCCTCCCCCACTGCTGGCTCCCCGAGCAACTCTCCCCTCAACATTCTTTCTCCTTCTGCCAACTCTGATCACTGGGTAGACAGGGTAAGTTTTAAAATAGAGACTGCTGGGAAGTGGAGAAGGGATGAAAGGGAAAAAAAGAATATACATAGGGATGAAGAGCATGAGGAGAGAGTTGAGAGGGTGAGGCTGAGGGCCATGAAAGAGCTGATATGAGCCTGGTGCAGTGGTACTGCTACATGAGGGAACCTTAGGGGTGGCAAGCTGCCCGTCTCCCCCCCCCCCTCCAAAAAAAAAGAAAAAACAACCCCTGTTTTTTCAGAATGAGATTAGGTAGGACCTTAGGGATGAGAGATTTTAACATCGAATGTGAACTTGGAGATGGGAACTGAAAAACCGAGTAGAGATTTAGGGACAGTATCATAGTGAGAGCAAGGTAACTGGATGGGGGAATGTGCAAGAATGTGTTACATGGACTGGAATACTTGAGATAAGGTATAGGAAAGGTGGACTAGAAAGATCATGTTAAATTCTGAAGGACATGGAGCTAGGGAAAGGGTAAGAGAGGAAAAGGATGATGTGTCTGTGAAGGGATGATAGAAGGTGGAAACAGAGGTTGGAGAGCTGGTAAAAAGGGGTGTGTGGGCTAAGTAGAGAATAAGAGACAGAAGAAAATGTACTCAAGGTGTACCGCAGGGTTCTTTCTTATCCGCCTTGCTTTTCAATATATACATCCAGCCAATTTGAGAGATAATCCAATCGTGCGGCATACTTTACCACATCTATGCTGACGATGTACTGCTCTACACCCCATTCTCCACAGACCATCCCAATTACACTAGAATTACAGACTGCTTTAATGCAGTCTCAGACTGGCTGGGAACACACAACCTGAGAGTGAACTGTAAGACGGAAGTTTTAGTCATCACAAAGGATCCAACCTTCAAACCACCATCTGTCTTACAGGTAAAAGATGCAGTGCTGAAGACTAAACAAGAGGTGCGATATCTAGGTATCACTTTGGACCAGCACCTAAGAAATCACATATAAACAATATCACTAAGGCAATATACCTCAAAATGCGGACCCTCCATCACCTACGGCCATTCCTGGAAGCTTTTGACTTCCCCCCAGGCTCTTATCACTCACTTTGACTACGCAATCATCATTCTACATGGCCTACCAGACTGCACACTTCACCCCCTACAAATGGCCATGAACACTGCATCACGAACACTGTACGGAGCTGCCAAATATGATCATGTGAAACCTATCCTAGAGCAACTTCATTGGCAGCCTTTAGCTAGCCACCTTAAGTACAAAGCCCTCCTAATGACGTTTAAAATCCTGCACAACCTATCTGCAATCTCCCTGGAACTCCTCATACAGTGGACACCGGACAATAGAGCTAGGAGGTCTATCATGGCAAACACACTCACCATCCCAACAGCAAGAAAAAGCTCCCATTGCCAGGAACCGAGCATTCTCACTATTCATTCCATCTCTCTGGAACTCCCTTCCCCGCCACCTCCGATCTGTCTACTTTCAGGAAAGCAATAAAGAAACGTATTTTCCAACTATACTATGAACATATAACATAACCCGCTTTGGATCCACCTCCTTGCCATAGCCCAGACCCACTTACACATCATAGTCCTCTAACCATCTTGTAAATAGTTTGTCCAGTGACTACCCTAGTTGACACCCCTCTTGTAATTAAAAGTTAATGTTCACTGTGATATAAAAGGCTACTTTCACTGTAATTCCTGTTGAGTGCTGTGTACTTGTTCTATGAAAACCTGTTCTATGTAATGGGCGATACTTGTTCTCTGTAAACCGCGCTTTCAAAATACTGCGGTCTATAAAACCAAATAAATAAATACAATGGATAGAGGCCATAGAGGGAGGATGAGTAACCAAAAAAAAAGCTGAGGCTGCCAAGGGGGCAAGATGCAGAGGAAAATATATGAAAGGCTGGTGAGGAGGACATAAGTACAAAGGGTTGGAAATTGGGTTCTAGAGACTGAGTGAAAGACAGAAGGGGAACAGAACGTGGGGAAGAAGTGGAGACTGAGAAGGGGCTGGCCTGACTAGAGAAGAGTTTGAGTAGAAGATGGAAAGCTAGTGGTAGCTAAGAGATGAAAAAAGGGAGATTGAGGACGGCAGAGTAGAGAGTGCGAAAGGAGATGTGAAATCTAGCTAAGAGGGATCAAATTCTAGAAAGATGGTGTGAATAAGGAGAAGGTCCTTTTGGATGTGGTGGATTTGGTTGCGATGCTTAATGTATTCTGGGATTCAGTTTGCCTTGTTCGGTTGTCTTGAGTTTCGTGTTAGTGTTTGAAGATGGGTGGAGGATAGGCCACTGATGACTTTGAAGATTGTGAGGATGTATTTATATTTTATTCGTTCAATGTTGGAGAGCCAGTATAGTTGTTTGAGCAAAGGAGTTATGTGATCAGCTGTGTGTGTGTGTGTGTTGCAGAGAGTACATGCTGCTGTGCTGAGGGCAAGTTGGAGTGGGTGGATGGTTGTCTTTGGTAAGCCTTGGAGGATAATATTGCAGCAGTCCAGGTGTGGGAAGACGAAAGCTTAGAGAACTGTGCGAAAGTCTTGATGGGTTGAGAGGCTTGTGGTGTTGTATTGTCTTCAGTTTGTAGTAGATGCTCCTGATGATGTTTTTGATGTGGGAGGAGAAGGATAGGCACTGATCGAGGGTGACTCCTAGGTATCATACTTCTTGTTTTACTTGTAGTTGGGTTCCATCTATGTTTATGGTGTCTGGTGGAGTGAATCCGCTGTCTCTGGAGATAGAGGGATTCAGTTTTCTTGAGGTTTTATTTATTTACATTCTCTTATATACCGCGCTATTCTGCATCCGTGCGGTTTACATTGAACAAACTGAAATTACATTGAACAGAGCATAACAACTTGGAAATAACTATTTTACAGGGAACATGGGCTATGGAGGGTTAAATGGCTTGCCCAAGACCACAAGGAGCACCTGTGGGACTAGAAACCCCAGTCCTTCCGGCCCAAGGTTGCTGTCCTCTAGTGGGATTTGAAACCCCGACCTTCCGGCCTGAAGTACCTTGCCCCAACCACTAGGCCACTCCTCATGTTGTGGGGGGCGAGCCATTTATTGATGGAGGTGAAGCAATTCGTTATGTTTGTTATGTCTGCATTGAGTGTGCTGATGGGTGCATAAATCATGACGGCGTCAGCATGTGTGTGGTATAGTACATGGTATGTTTGTATGATTATGCAGATCGGCTGGATGAAGATATTGAATATTAGTGCTAACATGTCCCTGTTAGCCATTGTGCAATATTGGTGAAGCATGTTGTTAGTTTGTAGGATGAATACATCATCATATCATTGGTATATATGTTGCAGTAAATATTGTGTTTGTGGAAGATGGAGCATATGGGCTGTATAAATATGTTGAAGAGTAAGGATGATAATGCAGAGCCTTGTGAAATACCCTTATGTTGAAAATATGGTACTGATTTGCGTGACCCTACTCTTACTTGTTGGCAGACGTTGGCCAGGTATGATTGAAACCAGCTGAGTGGGGTGCCACCAATTCCGATTGGTCATAATCTTGGTAGTAACAGGTTATGGGGAATGGAGTCAAATGCTGCAGCTGGGTTGAGGAAAATTGGTATAAATCCCTGATGAGTTTTTCCATGCTCTTCATGTAGAATTCAGTAGTGAGGTTAGGAGAGCCTCTACTCTGTGGTGTGGCCTGAAGCCATGCTGATGTTGGTCAAGCAAGGAAAAATTGTTGATGTGTTCATAAAGCTGTTGTACTACTTTTTCTATTATTTTTGAGATAAATGGTAGGCTACATATAGGTCTGTATGGGGCTGGGTCACTTTTACCTGTGGTGGGGCTTTTCAGTATTGGGCACACAGAGGCCATCTTTAGTTCTTTGGCAAATATCCCTGCTCAAATGAGAGTTGTGTTAATCTGAGGAGGAATGAGGATAGTTCTGGTCTGGATATTTTTACCTAACTGGCCATGGGTTCAGAGGCGAGGTGGTGGTGCTTAAAGTGCTGATATGTGTTCTCTATTTTCTTTCGATAAGTAGAGTCGTATGTTTTCCATTGTTCGTTGCTGGAGTCATCATTCTGTAGTGTTTGTATTGTGATAGGACTCTATGCTGTTTTGGTATGGAAGAAGTTGGTGAGTGTTTGTGGACAGGACATGGTATCTGTATTTTCTTGATTCGGGTCTCTAGAGATCAACATTGCAAAGCTTAATATGTAGGACATCCAATTATGCATTTTTAAAGGTTTGTGGTGAGAGGGGTTGTCTTTTTATGAACATGATTACTGAGTTTATCAAAATGTCGGGGGAGAGGGTTGAAGGTTCGCTTAGGACACCCAATATCCTTGGCACTGCCCTGCTTCCCCCCTCCCCCTCAAAACAAAATGGCTTTTAGGATCGAGATTAAAAGGGGATTTGGAGATCAGGGAGAATCCAGTTCTTCCAGAAAGTGAGGAAAGATAAGCAGATCCGATTCTTCCAGAGACTAAGGAGAAGACAGAACTTCCTCTAACGGATTTCACTGCTGTTCACTATTTAGTGAAGTATAGATGGATAATCTCTTGTGTTGCCAGAAGGAAAATAAAACCTCCTCCTTTAGAGAGATGGAGATATAGTAACAAAGCTGTGGGAGATGAAGAAATTTTATAACAAAGGTTCTCAGGCATGCATACATTTATACAATTTTGTGTTTTCAAATTATTACAGAGTTTTAAGTTCTCCCTCCCAGCAGCTTAGAGTTGAGAGTGGTCCCAGAGAACTGGAGAAAGGCACATGAGATCCCTTTACACAAAAGTGGAAGTAAGGATGAGGTTGAGAACTACAGGCTAGTTAGTCTGACCTCTGTGGTGAGTAAATTAAAGGAAACGCTGCTAAAACAGAGGATAGGGAGGTTTCTATAGTCTAATGAATTGCAGGATCTGAGGCAGCTAAGGATTACAAGAAGCAGGTCTGATTGATTTCTTTCACCGGATGACCAGAGAGAGTTGGACCTAGATTTGGTGTACTCAGATTTCAGTAAAGCCTCCGACACCGTTCTGCACAGGCGACTTATAAATAAGAGATGGACTTATAAATAAAAGATGGACAGCAAAGTGAATGACTGGATTAGAAAATGATTGAGTGGGAGGCGACAAAGCCACCAGCATTTCTTTGTTTCCAGCAGATGGTTGATGAATTTTCTCCTCTCTGAAGAAAATCTGCAAACTGAGTAAATGCTCATTAACAACCACCTTAATGGTGACACTCACTTGAGCGTGACATGGGAGGCAACACTAGACTGCGGTCTTTTCGGTAGCCATAGGAGCAGGAAAAATTGGTTAGCTCCACACTCTAACCCTGCATAACAGCAGGTTGAGCAGCCAGAAAAATGCAAGGATCTGGAAAAGTGCAGCCCTTCTATTCCCCCCTACTCTCTCCTGGAGATTGCAGAAGGCTTTCAGAGGGATCTGCCTGACATCCACCTTAAATGCAGAGCTGCAAAGCCAGTAAAACAGTTTCAGGGGAGTAGAGCAGAGACTGGCATGGATTCTCGACATAGGGCTCTCAGGGGGCGAGTACCAAGGCTGGACTTCATCATTGTCCTTGTTGGGGGCTCCCGATCCCATCTTCCTGGGATGCAATTCGGGGAGGACCATTGGTGGCTGTGCAGTGTGGGGGGTTCCCTCCTTTTTCTGCATGTGTTAGTAGCATTTTTACCTATTGTGCGTATAGCGGTGATGCGGTCCTAGCAGGCATTCTGCCAAGCGGCTCCAATGCATGCTCCTTCCTTAGCGCCTGTAATATGTGTTGCAATAAAAGCCTTTGGGCCGCTGCAGCCTTAGCATGCATGTTGTAATACTTGCCTTAACTGTGTCTTCATCCAGAAAACGTTTGACCTGTGGCAAGGAAGGTGCTTCATCTCTGGATTCAGGACACTGGTCATAGGGCATGGCAGCTTCTGAGTTGTCCGTGGAGGGGGGTATCCAGTCTTTTATACTGAGTGTCACATGTACGATTTTCTCCCACTTGGTGAGGGATCTTACGTGTGAACTAGGTGCAAGGAGTTCTTTGAACTCAGGGAACAAGTCCAATCTCTGGAGACTAGAGTGGCAGACTTGAAGGACATAAGGAAGATAGAGAGCTATACAGACAAGACCTACAGGGATGTACTACTAAAGCTCCAGTCTAGCAGCCTCTCAGTTGCAAGAGGAGAGAGGTTGCATGAAAGGAGAGCATAACCCTAGTTTGGCAAGAAGTGAGTCTGTAGCTAGGACCTAGCCGCCAGGTGATATAAAACCCTCTCACACAGAGGTGTTTTTTCCAGGGCCATGGGCCCATGAGGGAAGGTTTAGGATGGCCATTATAGTTGGCAATTTGATCATTAAGCATGTAGATAACTGGGCAGCTGGTAGATGTAAGGATCAACTGGTAACATTCTTGCCTGGTGTGAAAATAGCAGACATCACGTGTCACCTAGACAAGGTTTTAGATAGTGCTGAAGAGGAGTCTGCCGTCTTGGTACTTGTTGACACTAATGACATAGGAAAGTGTGGGAGGCAGGTTCCAAGGGCCAAATTTAGGATTTCAGGTAAGAAGTTGGAAACAGGATACTGGGCTTGATGGACCTTGGTCTGACCCAGTATGGCATATCTTATGTTCTTAAGTTTAAATTCAGAACTTCCAAAAGGCAGGAAGGATGAGATGGTGCAAAGAAAAGGGTTTTGAATTTCTTAGGAACTGAGCAACCTTTGGGGAAGAAAGGAGCTTTTCCGAAGAGATGGGCTCCACCTTAACCAGGGTAGAACCAAGTTGCTGACATTAACCTTCAAAAAGGAGACAGAGCAGCTTTTAAACTAGGTAATAGGGGAAAGTCAACCATCGCCCAAGAGCACATGCTTTGGAAGGATGTATCCTTGAAGGATAATAGCAAAAAAGGGTCCCGACAGAGAGGTTCCAATAAAGATAAAAGTAACTCAGATGCCCTTAAGTACAGAGCTGAAAGATTCCCGATTATTGGAACTATAACTGATAACTTTATTAATATTAATAAAATACAACCTCTAAAATGCCTGTATGCAAATGCTGAAACTAAAAAATTAAGATGGGAGAGCAAGAATACATAGCACTAAAAGAAAAGTTAGATATGATTGGCATCTCAGAGACACGATGGAAGGACGACAACCAATGGGACACTGATACCTGGGAACAAAATATATCACAATGACAGGACAGATCAAATTGGTGGAGGGCTGCACTCTATGTCAGAGAGAGCATTGAGTCTCAAAGGATTAAAGTTTTGCAGGAAACAAAATACACTATAGAATCTCTATGGCTAGAAATCCCATGTAAAAAGGGGAAGGTGATGGCAGTAGGGGTGTACTACCAACCGCTGGCCAGAACAGATGGATGATGAAATTCTAAGACAAATCATGGAAGCTAGCAAATGTTACAACACAAGAATAATAATGGGTGATTTAAATTACCCTAGTATCGACTAGGTGATTGCCATGGCAGGACATGTTGGGAGATAAAGTTTCTAGATGAAAAAAAGACTTTCTCCAGGGACAGCAGGAATCAGTCCTCACATATGGATGACTTTGGTGCCGATGGAGCCCAAGCAGATCCAATCCCCAGCTTTCGAAGAAAGCCTTTGGGATCTACACTGCGCATGCATGGTCACCTTCCCACCAAAAGGTGAGATCTTACCTCAGTATGATGACATAGCTTAATCAAGCAGAAAAAGAAAAAAACTCCTCCATGGGGAGGAGGGAGGGTTGTGAGGACTGATTCCTGCTGTTCCTGGAGAACACTTGTTACAGGTGAGTAACTACACTTTCTCTGGGAACAAGCAGGAAGTCAGTCCTCACATATGGGACTCCCAAGCTAAACCACCGAAAAAATCTGTAAAAGCCATGGGCAGCCCAAAAAAACAGACTGTAAAGGGCAGCTGTGGGTGCTGCTTGACTGGAAGTCTGACACTGCAGCAGCAGCATCGAAGATGCAATCCCCACTCTGGGAACCTGAACATCACAGGTTTGAGGGAGGATTTGCACTATTCCCAAAAGAGTTCATGGAGTACCGCCTGGCCGAAGGTGCTATCCTTCCGGGAGGTCTCTTCCAAAAGCAGTGTGCAGCGAAAATGTGCAGAGCACCAGGTGGCACCCCAGCAGATGTCCAGTAAGGGCATCGAGTGCAAGCTTGCCACTCAGGCTGTCATGATACGTACATTGTGAGCCATCAGATGATACTCCAATGAGTCCCGCCTGCTGGTAGACAAAGGAAATGCAGTCAGCCACCCATCATGAGAGAGTGCACTTGGAGACTGCGACCCCAAGTCGACTGGGGTCAAAAGAGACAAAGAGCTGCACTGAGCGGCACTTGGACTGCGTCCTCTAGATGTAAAAGGACAAGGTACGCTTGTAATCCAGCATGTGTAGGGAGGCCTTCACCCTGGATGAATGAGGCCTAGGAAAGAAAATGGGCAATGCCAACTCCTGGTTCAAGTAGAAAGTAGAGACCACCTTTGGTAAGAACTTGGGATGAGTCTGAAGGACGACCCTGTTTTGTGGAACCTGGTGTAAGGCGCATATGCCACCAGCGCCTGCAGCTCGCTCACACACCTGGCTAAGGTGAGCACCACTAGAAACATGACCTTCCAAGAAAGATACTTGAGGTGGCAAGTAGCCAGGGATTCAAAGGGTGGAGTCATGAGCATCCCCAAAACCAGAGGTCCTACGCCACCGGTGGCGGACGGATCAGAGGCCAGGAGAAGAGCACCTCACAAAAACCAGCTCACCAGGTGGTGTACTGACACAGCCTGACCATTAGCAGCATGGTGGTGAGCCGAGATGGCACATAGGTGCACTCTGACTTTGCTGAACGAGGCCAGACCCCGACAGATGCAGAAGGTATCGAAAGATGTCTGGTATAACACAGGAGAAGGGATTAAGGTCCTCATTGGCACACCAGTGAGAAAATATGCACCACTTAAAAGCATACACAAGTCATATGGAGTCTGCGCGACGTAAGGAGGACATCTACCACAGCCCTAGAGAGGCAATGATGCGCTATTGCTAGCTTCTCAGCATCCAGGCCATCACGGCAAGGAATTGAAGGTGGGGTGCAATAGCATCCTGTCCTCCTGAGACAGCAGTTCTGGGGTGCTCCCCAGGGCAATGGGTCCTGCTGGGACAAAAGAAGCAGGGGTGGAACCAGGATGGCCTGGGCAACCTGGGTGCAATGAAGATGACTGAGGCCCCTTCCGCCAGAATCTTGAGGGCCCGTGGCACCAGGGGCATAGCTGGAAACACATACAGGAGACCCCTGGACCAGGGGAGGTGAAAGGCATCTGCCACCTCCTGTCCGGCTTCCAAGAGCAGAAGCGCAGCAGCTGCATGTTCTCTGGACTGGCAAAGAGGTCGATCTCCATGGTCTCCCAGTGTTGGAAGACCTTCCCCAGCATGACTGGATTCAATCTCCACTCGTGGGACTGGAGGACTTTTTGGCCACAACGTTGTCCTGGTAAGTACACAACTCTTATGGAGATGATCTTCCCCATTGCGAAGTTACAGAGGCGCATCGCCTCCTAGCAGAGGTGGAAAGAACCTGTGCCTCCCTGCTTGTTGATGTAGTACATCGCCACCTGGTTGAATCACCTGCCCTTCCAGATGATCCTGGAAGACCCGCAGAGCATGATAGACTGCTTTGAATTCCAGCAGGTTGATCTGGTAGGCACTTTCCTCTGGTGATCGTGGACCCTGCAACTGCACATGATCACAGTGCATCCCCCCTCCCCCCCTCAAGGCCAACTTGGATATGTCCATTGTGAGGATGCGGTGCACTGGGTAAAACCTGACAGGGCAGGCTGGCTCTGAGGTTGAGGGAGTCCTGTCACCAGGTGAAGGATGTCGCCAAGGCCAGCATGACTCGGATGAGGTCCCTAGGCAGCCGGAAGCCTGTGTCCACTAGGCGCTGAGCATCCATTGAGCCTGACTCAGGCAAAGGCGGGTAAATGGGGTGACGTGGACAGTGGATGCCATGTGCCTTAAGAGGAGCAGCATCTGTTTGGTCATCACAGTTGAGCAGCCTTGTACGTCTTGGGCTAGGGCAGATAGGTGCTGCGCACAATCGAGAGGCAGGAAGACCCTCGTCTGAGTGGAATCCAGCAGGGCACTGATTAACTCCAAGTGCTGGGTGGGCCATAAGTGAGACTTTGGGAAGTTCACCACAAAGCCCAGGTATTGGAGCAGCCCTGTTGTGCAGTGCGGTGCACTGCATTGTGTTGCATTGTGCACCTCCTCCAGCGTGTTGGCTCATATGAATCAGTCGTCTAGACAGGGGAAAACAAACAACTCCAAGAGCAAGAGGGGAGCGGCCACGACTGTCAGGCATTTGGTAAATACCCTGGGAGCCGCGAGGCAAGGCCGAAGGAGAGTATCCTGTACTGATAATGTCGTCAGCCGCCGATGATAAATCGGAGGAACTGGCAGTGCCCTGGATGGATCAGTATGTGGGTATAGGCATCTTTAAGATCCAAGAAGAATAGCCAATCTCCCTGCAGGAGGTAAGGCAACAAGATTCCAAGGGATACCATTTTGAACATTTCCTTGAGATCAGGAAGCAATTGAGGTCCCGTAGATCCAGAATGCGCCTGAAGCCCCCAGTCTTCTTGGGGACAAGGAAGTAGCGGGAGTAGAATCCCCTGCCTTGAAGAGGTTGGGGGATGTGCTTCACTGCTTGATCCTCAAGCAAAAACTCGAGCTCCCTTTGCAGAAGCTCCCTGTGCAAGGGGTCCATGGATAATTCCCCTGGGAAGAAGGAAGGAGGCAACTGAGCGAAGTAGAGAATATAATCTTCCCCCAACCACCTGCAACACCCAGGCATCCATGATGATGCTTGGCCACTGGTGTACAAAGTGGACCACTGGCTTCCCATGAATCTTGGGCCTTGTACCTTCTGGGGGAGGGAGGCTATGTCCAAGGAGTCAAAAGCTCTTCCCAGGCTGCAGCTGGGGCACTGTTTGGGTTTTGGGGGCCTTCGGCTTATGGGGACCATGCCCCTGGCTCTTGGTCTGCTGCCCCTGTGGGGTAGCATGATAGGCCTGAAACTTGGGATAGTTTCCGTAAGCCTTCTTGATCTTCGGGCGGAAGGGCTTTTTCCCCCCCAAAGTCTTCCAACAGGAAGGTTCAAACACTTTCTTGGACAGCCTGGTTCTGGTCATGAATTCCTTCTCCAACTCATCCGCCTTCTATGTCATGGGCTTGCAGAAAAGATCCCCCCCCCCCCCTGACAAGAGACATTGGCTAACTTGTCCTGAACCCACTGCTCCAAGTCAGAAGACTGTAGCCAGGCAAGGCAGCAGGCACTAATGTCCGCGGCAGCTACCAGAGCCACCGACTGGAAGCAATCAAAGGATGCCCAAGTTTGAAACTTGGAGCACTCTTTGACCGGTGACACCAGAATCCTGAAGCACTCAAGAGGTTTGCCTGCTAACCCAACAGGTCCACAGTTACATGCCCATGTACAGCTGGGTATGCCTAGATCCAGGCTGTGAGCATGGAGCCCTGGAAACACTTCCTGCCAAAAGCATCAATGGTGCGTGTCTCTGCCAGTGGGCACAGAGAAGTGTATCTTCTGGCTTTTAATGTGATGCATAGCCGACTCCACAACCATGAATTATGTGGCAGTTGGGTTTTCTGGATGCTGGTGCTAAGGCCAACTCAATACTGCGAATCAAGTTGACAGTTCACAATTGGCACCATCACCAGGGTCTCCCAATCCTGAATAGCAGCCATTTGAGGATGGGGGGGCATGGGCACAGTCAATGACTCACAAAGAGGAGCCTCGTATTGGAAGATCTTGAGATCCTAGGTATGCGGATCGTCCTCAGGCACCGCTATGAAGGCGAGTGCCTGGGGCATCTTCCACACAAATTCCAGGAATGCCAGGTCCTGTGGAGGTGAAAATGGAGGATGGTGTCGGGAAACTCCTCGTCCATCTCCCATGCCAACTCTGAGACAGAGGAGTCGGCGAGTGCCCCACGCTCATCAAACCAAATGTGCCCACAACACCTGCGTCGGTGCTCCGACGCAGCCATGCTTGATGCCAGGCCTCAATTCAGTCACCAAAGGAGTCGACACCTATCGAGCTAGCCTCTCAAGAATGCAAGGGGCAACCTCCGGGGAGGTCCTGGTCGAGGACAGTCCATAACAGGTACAGCCAAACCAGTGTGACCTGAAGTTGGGCCCCACTGAGCCTCAATGAATGCCATAAAGCTGCGTTCCAGGGCTACCATCCTGGCCTCTATGCATGACGGCTCCACAGAGGCAGGCGCCAGCTTCGAAGACGTTGAGTTCCTGGCAGGGGAATCCCGGATGATGATGGCGCCGGGTATCCAACTCGATCCCCTACTCAGTCAATGATGCTTCCCACCTGGGTTGCTTGGAGGGGCACTCCCGGTCCTCATCACTGGCATCAAGTTGAGAGCGCCACACCCAGGTCACAGAGGTCTTACCCACCTGCCCGGGGCCGCCCCCCCCCCCCCCCAGGCTGGGGTCGGATCTAGACTTCAGCTTCGATAAAGCCTTCGACACCAGGGGAAGATCCTCCAAGGCTACTCTGACGCACAATGATCTCATGGCTCTATCCACGCCCGGGAGCGAGACACCAAGTCGCCCAATGACAGCATCAAAGGCAGGGATTCTGCCCCCGATGCTGATCCAGAGGCAGACTTGCCAAAATGTTCTCCCTGCCGCCTTTCACGTTCCTTCCAATTCATAGCTGACATCAAAGGACAAAAGGGCAGGAAGACACACCCTAGTCCACCCAGAGGCATTTAATGCAGGTACTGTGGCGATCCGTACGGGACACAGTGCGGTTGCACTTGCCACACTGCTTAAATCTGCTGGACGAAGATGCCAGAAAAGCAAGTCCCACAAGGTTAAACACTGACGTATCGACCAGTTAGGCCGCAAGCAAAAAACCTGTGGGCCAATAAATAAAGAGATTAACTGAGCAAAAAACACAATACCAAGGGTTGGATTCAGGAGGCGGAAGGTCATTGGTACTGAGAAAAGAAAAGAAAATTACTAAGAACGGTGGAAAAAAATCAACTTTAATCGGGGTGCACAGACAGCACAACTGTAGGACTTCGCGGAAAATAGAAGACTGAAGTAAGATGGCACCTTTGGGTGAGAAGGTGACCACGTATGCACGGTGTAGATCCAAAACGTTTTCTTTGAAAGTTTTCTCTATCAGCGCCGACATCAACAATATGTGAGGACTGACTTCCTGCTTGTTCCCAGAGAAATCTACAGTACTCCCTTTTAACTTTTCAAAAGGAAGACTATGATAAACTGAGGAAAATAGTAAAGAAAAAACTAAAAGGAGCAGATGCAAAGATTAAATATTTCCATCAAGCATGGGTGTAATTTAAAAATACTATCTTGGAAAGCCAGACCAGATGTATTCCACCACACTTTAAGTGGAAGGAAGGCCAAAAAACTGCCTGCATGGTTTAAAGGTGAGATCAAAGAGGCTGTTGTAGCCAAAAAACATCTGTCGGGAAATGGCAAAAGGAGCCAAATGATTTAAATGGGAAGCATAAGCACTGGCAAGTTAGATGTAAGGCACAGATAAGGCAGGCAGAGAAAACTTGCAAAAATGTTTGCTGTGAAAGCAAAAAAAGCGTAACAACTTTTTCAGGTACATTCGTAGCAAAAATCCTGCGAGGTGTCTGTTGGACCATTAGATGATAGAGGGGTAAGGGACACGAAGGGAGGACAAGGCCATGGTGGAGAGACTGAATGAATTCTTTACTGTAGATGATGTAGGGAAGTTATATCATCTTTAAATACCATTTCAGACATGGGTATCTGAAGAATTAAAAGAAATAAAGATAAACCGGAAAGATGTATTATCACTATTTGATAAACTGAAGAGTACTAAATCACATGGACCAGATGGTATACATTAGAGGGTGTTGAAAGAACTGAAATATGAGATTGCAGACCTAATCTGTGAACTATGAACGCTATAATCTGTAATCTGTGAACTATCATGAAAATCATCTGTAGTTCCTGAAGATTGCAGAATTGCAAATGTAAAGCCAATTTTTAAAAAGGGTTCCAGGGGTGATGCGGTGAGCACGACGTAAGTAGTGGGCAAAATGGTAGAAAACATTATAAAGAATAAAATTATGAACATGAAGATAGTCATGGTTTAATGGGAGAAAGTCAACAGGGAATTAGCCAAGGAAAGTCTTGTCTTCTAAACCTGTTACAGTATTTTGAAGGTGTGACTAAACAGATAGAAAAAGGCGAGTCTGTTCATATAGTCTATCTGCTTCTTCAAAAAGCTTTTGACAAGGTCCCTCATGAGAAACTCTTGGGCAAATTAAAAAGTTACGGGATATTATTGTGGATCAGGAACTGTTTAAAAAATAGAAGGCAGAGAGTAGGGCTAAATGGCCAATTTTCTCAATGGAGAAAGGTGAATAGTGGAGTACTACGGAGATCTGTGCTGGGCCTACTGATTTTCAACATATTCATAAGTGACCTGGAAATGGGAATGAGTGAGATCATCAAATTTGCAGATGACACAAAATTATTCAAAGTTGTTAAAACCCAAGAGGATTATGAAAAATTACAAGACGACCTTGATAAATTAGAAGACGGGATGTCCAAATGGCAGATTAAATTTAATGTGGACAAGTGCAAAGTTATGCACTTTGGAAAGAACAACCCAAACTACAGTTACATGATGCAAGGTTCCACATTAGGAACCACCACCCAGGAAAAAGATTTAAGTGTCATTGTGGATAACATGCCCAGTGTACAGCGGCAACCAAGAAAGCAAATAGAATTCCAGAAATCATATGGAAAGGAATGGAGAATAAAACCAAGTATAAAATAAGGACTCTGTATGATTCCATGGTGCGACTGCACCTTCAATACTGTGTGCAATTCTGGTCGCTGTATCTTAAAAAGGATATAACATTATTAGAAAAGGTACAGAGAAAAGCCATCAAAATAGTAAAGGGGATGGAAGGATATCCCTATGAGGAAAGGTTTAAAAGATTAAGGCTTTTCAACTTGGAAAAGAGACGGCTGAGGGGAGATATGATAGAGGTTTATAAATTAATGAATGGAATAGAAAGGGTAAATGTAGATAGATTGTTTATGCCATCATAAGTAGAAGGATTAGGGGACACACAATGAAGCTACAATGTAACCCAGTAAAGACTAATAAATAGAAAATATTATTTCACTCAACGCGTAATCAAACACTGGAATTTGTTACCTGAGGATGTAGTGAAGGCTGTTAGTGTAGCTGGTTTTAAAAAAGGTTTGGACAAGTACCTGGAGGAAAGGTCCATAAACCATTATTAAAGAGGACCCGGGAAATCCACTGCTTACTCCAGAACAAGCACTGCGGAACCTGTGTGTCTTTTTGGGAACCTGCCAGGTACTTGTGACCTGGATTGGCCACTGTTGTTAACAAAATACTGGGCTTGATGGACCTCCATCTGATCCAGTATGGCACTTATGTTCTTTCCCTCTCCCAGTCGGGGGTGCAGCTAGTCTGGCCTTACCTACATCAGGGCAGGAGGTGATGGCACTATGGGTAAGGATATCCAGCCAACAAGAGGATCCAGCGACCGTGCTGTGAGCAGCTCATCGTCCTCTAAAGGGATCTATGGTGGGTTGTGCCCCCTGGTGTTGTGAGATCATTTCCGAGAGGACAGCTTCCAGACCCAGGATTGTCCTCCCCAGAATTCTTTTCCTTTTAGCAGCAGGCCTGTTCCGTCTGGAGGAAAATTCAGACCCTGTAGCCTTTGGATGCCTCCAAAGGAAGTCTCGTGGCAGACCGAGAGTGGAAGCCCTGTTCGATTAGCCTTGGTTAAAAGTCCCCAATGAGGGATGCCTCCTGGAGATGACGAACAGCTGGGACTGGTCCGGGACTGACTCTGGCTCAGATTCAAGTGGCTCGGTATTGGGATCTGATGTGGATGAATTACTTTTGTCATCAGAAGACTTAAGATGACAGAGTGATCCATCTATTTTGAAAGGAGGAGCTGACAGTGTTGATTGCCAGGGTCTCATCCGCCTTGAATTTCATGCATTTTTCCAGCACAGAGCAGGAGCCAAAGGTACACCCGCTTCTTCAAGGGGTGTAGTAAACCACTACTGTCTTCCCATTCCCGGATGTGATCAAGGATTTGATCCAGTCAGAGTGGGACTTTCCCGACACGCCTCCTAAGGAGCTACAGGTGTGTAAAAAGATCTACACACTCTGAGGAGGAGTGTGCTGAGTGGTTTGGCATTCCCAAGGTGGATGCACAGGTTACGGCGGTTAACAGACGGATTATCGTTCCTGTGGAAGGCAGATTGGACTGAAAAGATTTTCTGGTCTGCAAGGTGGATTTGTTGTTGCAGAGCCAGTTCACAGTGGTGGCTACTATCCTGCAGCTGGCGCTATATACCAGCCTGACGTATCAAGCCCTGCTCCAGTGGATTTAACCTCCTCTGCCAGATGATACAACCCCTCTCTTTTGGAGTCAGCTATGGCCTTCCTATCTGATGCCATGAATGACCTTGTACATTTGGTGGCCGGAGATGGTGCCCTGATGACCATGTCATGACACTAGATTTGGCTCAGGCACTGGGCAGTGGACATTTCTTCCAAAGTCTGGCTGACCAAACGGGCTTTTAAAGGGAAGGTTCTGTTTGCACCGATTTGGAGAAGCTGTGAAGGACCTTCTGGACAGGTACAAGGGGCTTGTGAAGTGGTTTGGTGCCCCTTTCTCATCAGCCTCTGCCTGTTCATCAAGAGTGCACTGGACAGATTCCCAGGGGTCTCAGGACTCTCAGCCTTACCAACCTGGAAAACCTTTCTTCCCCTCTGCTTCAAGCTCCTTCTCAGTCATTTTGTGGAGCGATTGGGCCCAGAGACGCCACTCACTCCAGAGGAGGACCATCTCAGGCTGCACAACGATGGTTTGTGGGCCCACTCCCAGGTTCTTCCAGTTAGAGGCAGGCTTTGCCTTTTCTTTCAGGAATGGGCCCGGGTTATCAAGGATCGCTGGGTACTAGACACCATTCAGTTCGGTTATGTCCTGGAGTGTAAAGAGCCAATTCCAGATGCCTTCATCATCTCCCTATGTAGGTCTGTGAGCAAAAGTGCTGCTGTGCGGGCCACCTTGGACAAGTTGCTGCACCCAAAGGCAGTGATGCCCGTCCTGCCGGATGAGAGGGACAAGGGCAGATACTCCATCTATTTTGTGGTGCCAAAAAAGGACGGTTCCTTCCAGCCCATTCTGGACCCTCAAGGGGGTCAATGAGCACTTGCACATTCTGCGCTTCCGAATGGAAACAGTGCACTCCATGACTCAAGCAGTGCACTGAGGGGAGTTCTTGGCTTCTCTGGATCTGGTCAATTAATATTTTCATATCCTTATCCGGGCAGAACAGCAGAAGTATCTGTGCTTTGCCATGCTTGGCTCTTTCAGTTCACCGCCCTCCCTTTCGGGCTATCCACTGCCCTGAGGATGTTCTCCAAGGTCACGGTGGTGGTGACTGCGGCACCAAGGAATCTGTATCCATCCCTATCTGGATGACTGGCTCATTCAGGATCATTCCCTTTCAGAAGCGTCTTGGGTGGTATCCCAAGTGGTATCCTTTTTGGAAAGCCTCAGCTGGGTGATCAATAGGGAAAGAGCCAGCTGTTGCCTTCCCAGTCCCTGGAGTTCCTGGGAGCATGTTTTGATACTTGAGTGAGTTTTCTTGCCAGAGGAGAACGTCAAGATTGTCTTCAGCTGTTCTGATTTATGGCATCAACTACAGAGATGGTGCCATGTTGATTACTCATTGCTGCCCACGACTGAGGTTGTGTGAGACTTACTGTTTCTCCCATATGCTTTGGGACAAATACTGAAGGGACCTCTGGTGGCTGAGGCAAATAGAGGCATGAGAGTGATGTCATTGAGACCTGGGCTTTTCATTGGTTCTTCGTCTCCACCAATCTACTGGTAGGGAAACACAATCCACTTGACTGGACTGGTTTAGCAGGACTATATGGAACAATTGTTGGGTTTTTTTTAAGTTTTAAATAAATCTTTATTGTAAGATAAAAAGAAAATACAACATCAAGTCCACATCAAGGGGACAAACACTTGAATTTTAAGACAATTTAAAGAACAGCAGGATCCAAAATACATTTAGCCCAGTTATACATGGAAAAAGAAGAACCGAACCCCTTCACGAAGACTCCTTACTGATCAAAAACGCCTCACTAACCAACATCAAGAAAAACATACTTAAGATCAACCAACACCACAATACATTTGCAAGGATACTTTAAAAAGAAGGAAGCTCCAATGGCCAAAATCCGATCTTTCAATGCTAGAAACGCCTTTCGGCGAATCTGAGTAGTCCTACTTACATCAGGAAAAATCTGTATTACATCTCCACAAAAAACCTGATCCTTTTTAGAAAAATATGTTCACAAGATCAAAACTTTATCTTGGAGTGATACAAAAGAAACTATCAATGTAGCACGCTGAGAAATCAAATCTGTAGAGGACTCCAAAAACTGTGAAAGATCTAAGGACTCGGCTCCATTGGGGTTCCCCTCCTGAACAGCAGCTGGAGAAGAGGTCATAACAGGAGAGCGCAAGGGAACATAATATAAAGAAGAAATCTTAATGGAATCCACATCCTGAATTAACAACATAAGAACATAAGAACATAAGATATGCCATACTGTGTCAGACCAAGGTCCATCAAGCCCAGTATTCTGTTTCCAACAGTGGCCAATCTAGGTCATATGTACCTAGCAGTTTCCCCAAGAGACACAAGTTCCACAATGCTTGTACTGGGTCAAGCATTGATATCTTCGGTCACTTCTTAATAACGGTTTATGGACCTTTCCTCCAGGAACTTGTCCAAACCTTTTTTAAATCCAGCTACACTAACAGCCTTTACTACATCCTCCAGTAACAAATTCCAGAGTTTGATTACACGTTGAGTGAAAAAATATTTTCTTTTATTAGTCTTAAATAGTTTACCCTGTAGCTTCATTGCATGTCCCCTAGTCTTTCTATATTCTGATAAGGTAAACAATCGATCTACGTTTACCCGTTCCACTCCATTCATTAATTTATAGACTTCTATCATATCTCCCCTCAGCCGTCTCTTTTCCAGGTTAAAGAGCCCTAACCTTTTTCGCCTTTCTTCATAGGAGTATCCTTCCATCCCCTTTACCATTTTGGTGGCTCTTCTCTGTACCTTTTCTAATATCGCTATATCCTTTTTAAGATACGGCGACCAGAATTGCACACAATCTTCAAGGTGCGGTCTCACCATGGAACGATATAGAGGCATTATAATATCTTTTGTTTTATTTTCCATTCCTTTCCTTATCATACCTAGCATTCTATTTGCTCTCTTGGCCGCCGCTGCACACTGGGCCGAGGGTTTTAACATGGTATCCACAATGACGCCTAAATCTTTTTCCTGGGTGGTGGTTCCTAATGTGGAACCTTGCATCGTGTTCTTCCCTAGGTGCATAACCTTGCACTTGTCCACATTAAATTTCATCTGCCATTTTGATGCCCAATCTTCCAATTAAATCAAGATCCTCTTGCAATTTTTCATGATCCTCTTGAGTTTTAACAACTTTAAATAGTTTTGTGTCATCTGCAAATTTGATAACCTCACTCGTTATTCCACTTTCCAGGTCATTTATGAATATGCCAAAAAGCAGCGGACCCAGCACAGATCCCTGGGGTACAGCACTATTCACCATTCTCCATTGGGAAAATTGGCCATTTAGCCCTACCCTCTGCTTTCTATCTTTTAACCAGTTCCTGATCCACAATAGTACACTGCCTCCTATCCCATGACTCTTTAGTTTTGCCAAACGTCTCTCATGAGGGACCTTGTCAAAGGCTTTCTGAAAGTCCAGATACACAATATCAACCGACTCACCTTTGTCCACCTGTTTATTCACTCCTTCAAAAAAACATAACAGATTAGTAAGACAAGATCTTCCTTGTCTAAAGCCATGTTGGCTGTCTCCCATTAGGTTGTGACTATCTACATGCTGAGTAATTTTATTCTTTATGATGGTTTCTACCATTTTTCCCCGATACTGACGTCAGGCTCACCGGTCTGTAGTTTCCCGGATCACCCCTGGAACCCTTTTTAAAAATTGGTGTTACATTGGCGATCCTCCAATCTTCAGGTATTAGAGATGATTTTAATGATAGTTCACAGATTACTGATAGCAGTTCTGCAATCTCATATTTCAGTTCTTTCAACACCCTTGGATGTATACCATCCGGCCCAGGTGATTTGCTACTCTTCAGTTTATCTAATAGTTGTAAGACATCTTCCCGATGTATCGATATTTCCTTCAATTCTTCCGCACCTTTAAATACCACTTCAGTCATGGGTAACATCCCTACATCTTCCTCAGTAAAGACCGAAGCAAAGAATTCATTCAGTCTCTCCGCTATCGCCTTGTCGCCTCTTAGTGCTCCTTTAACCCCTTTATCATCTAATGGCCCAACTGACTCTCTCACAGGTTTTTTGCTACGAATGTACTTGGAAAGGTCTTTATTTCGCGTTTTTGCTTCCGCAGCAAGCTTCTTCTCAAATTCTCTCTTTGCCTGCCTTATCAATGCCTTGCATTTGACTTGCCAGTGCTTGTGCTGTTTCCAGGTTTCGTCATTTGGCTCTTTTTTCCATTTCCTGAAAGATGCTTTTTTGGCAACAGCCTCTCTGACCTCACCTTTAAACCATGCTGGCAGTTTTTTGGACTTCCTTCCACTTTTCTTAAAGCGTGGAATACAGCTGGTCTGGGCTTCCAAGATAGTATTTTTCAACAACACCCAAGCCTGATGTACGTCTTTAACCTTTGCAACTGCTCCTTTTAGTTTTTTCTGAACTGTTTTCCTCATTTTATCATAGTCTCCCTTTCGAAAGTTAAAAGGTAGTACTGTGGATTTCCTTACTATCCCTCCTCCACTAATTAAATCAAAGGCGATCATGCTATGATCACTATTGCCAAGTGGCCCCAACACCCTTATCTCTTGCACTAGATCTGGTGTTCCACTAAGAACTAGGTCTAATATGGCTTCCCCTCTGGTCGGTTCATGAACCAGCTGCTCCAAGCAGCAGTCATTTATTTCATCTAGGAACTTTATCTCCCTAGCATGTCCTGACGTGACACTGACCCAGTTGATACCGGGGTAATTGAAATCACCCATTATTATTACTGCGCTGTAACTTTTGTTAGCTTCCTTGATTTCTTTGAGCATTTCATCATCCATTTGGTCATTCTGGCCAGGTGCTCGATAGTACACCCCCACTGCCATTGCCTTCCCCCTTTTATATGGAATTTCAATCCATATAGATTCTACAGCAGATTTTGTTTCCTGCAAAACTTTAATCCTTTCTGAGTCAATGCCCTCTCTAACATAGAGCGCAACCCCTCCACCAATTTGATCAGCTCTATCATTACGATATAGTTTGTACCCAGGTATCACAGTGTCCCACTGGTTGTCCTCCTTCCACCATGTCTCTGATATTCCAATCATATCTAACCTCCTTAAAATATTTTTACAACAATATCAAAGGAGCTAAATAATGGGTTCAAGGGAAATTCAAAAAGCGCAAATTTTTAGAACAATTAACATTCTCAAGAGCTTCTAACTGATAATGAATAGCACTATCCTTAGTAAATGAAGAAACTGCAGCTTCCATAACTGAAAAACGACCCTCCAACTTAGATAAAGATTTATTATGAAGATGTGATGCCTCATGTTCGGAAAGTTTTTGTACCACCTGTGAAGAAAACTGCTCTACTTGGGAAAAGGAAGCGCGAAATGAACTCTCCATATGCGTGACCAATTCCCAAATATCCCATAAAGAAACATCAGTAGGCACCGTCACTTCGGGTACAACTGAAGAAAAAAACACCGGAGTAGGCATTTTAACTTTCTGTTCCCCCGATGCGATCAAAGATAAGGCGCCATGACCATCTAAAGGGAAACATCCAAAGGGAAACATCCTGAACTACTACTTCTTCTCCGGGGTGGACACCCCCCAGCGTAGTTGAGGATACATCAGTTACAGTACTCACGGGTTCCTCAGTAAGATCTTTATCTGAAGACGATCTTCCAGCCCCTAAAAGGTGATGATCCATGGGGCCCACTGTTTTCCCCACCTTAGCAGGAACAGCCGGGAACACCTTTTTCCTCCGTCTGCCCATGAAAACTGCGTAGAAGGCTCCTCAAGGCTCCGAAGGGGCTCCAAAGGGGCGATGCCTGCCCCTTAGGTCACGCCCCTTTGGGCACATGCCCACGGGTATGCGCCCGTGGGTCGCGGGTCGCGTTCTGCGGCGGGCCGCGCTGATATAGCGGCCAGAGGAAGGTGGGGACTCAGGGCTCCTCCTCCACCAGCAGCAACGCCGCACCGGGATCCAAATATTTAAAGAAAAAGTCAGGGAAAGTGTCCCACCAGGGCAGCGGCGGACCGCACTGATATAGCAGCCAGAGGAAGGTGGGGACTCCGGGCTCCTCCTCCACCAGCTGCAACGCCGCACCGGGATCCAAATATTTAAAGAAAAAGTCAGGGAAAGTGTCCCACCAGGGCAGCGGCGGGCCACGCTGATATAGCGGCCAGAGGAAGGTGGGGACTCCGGGCTCCTCCTCCACCAGCTGCAATGCCGCACCGGGATCCAAATATTTAAAGAAAAAGTCAGGTAAAGTGTCCCACCAGGGCAGCAGCGGGCCGCGCTGATATAGCGGCCAGAGGAAGGTGGGGACTCCGGGCTCCTCCTCCACCAGCTGCAACGCCGCACCGGGATCCAAATATTTAAAGAAAAAGTCAGGTAAAGTGTCCCCACAATTGTTTTTTAACAATGAAACCTTTGGGAGTCTGAAGTCTGTGAAGGAGAGATCTCCCAGTGGACGCTCTCCCCTTTCCTGGAGAAAAGGGTGGGGGGGGGTCATGGGAAGACTAGCCAAGATGAAATTAGACTTACCTGCTAATTGTTGTACCTTGAACTCCAGTCCAGTTCCAGGTAGTGTACACCTCTTCCAGCAGCTTGAGACTGAGCATGTCATCTTTTGATGACACCTGTACAAATAGAGCGGGATCCACCCACTATCTCCAGTACTTATTGACAAAGCAGACTCACAGGAGCAACCAATAAGAAGTTAACCGTAAACCAACAATAATATATCTAGAAAAAACTATGTCCCCCCCCCCCCCACCCAGCCCTGAAAGGGACGTCCTTTCCCGCCTTCCCTTTGACCGAAGTGGCTTACCTGAGGCCCAAACGGGCAACGAAGTCCAGCACTCAGTTTGAGACAGACCAACCTTTCAGACCCTTCAACACCTCCCTTCTCCGAAGCTACGGGCACCTCAGACCTCTTCCTCCGGCACTGGAAACTTACTTCAGGCCCCCGTCACGTACCACTAGCATTCAGGGTGGGATCCAGGACTCGACTGTACTGGACTGGAATTCCTCAAGGAACAACAATTAGCAGGCAAGTCTAATTTAGTCTTCCTTATCGTCTCTCCAGTCCAGTCCCGCAATTTTGGGATGTATCAGAACAATAACCACTAATGAGAGGGACCCGCCAGACTGGCCTGAAGTACCGCCGATCCAAAACAGGCATCCTGTCCAGCCTGACTATTCAGGTGATAAAGCTTAGCAAAGGTATGAATGGAAGACCAGGTCACCACCTTGCAAATTTCAACCAGTGGCATAAAGCTATAATCAGCCCATGAGGCAGCCTGGGCCCTTGTAAAGTGAACCCGCAACCCCGTTGGCACCTGCCTACCCCACAGAATGTACGCCAAGCTAATCGTTTTCTGATCCACCTAGAAAGAGGCCTTTGCTGGAGGGCTGCACAAAGGGGAGGCTGCAAACAGGACAGGCAGGCAATCAGACTTGCAAAACGATACTGTCCTCTTCAAATAGCGCCTCAGGACCCGCCAAACATCCAAACGCTGCGTCCCCGGGTTACTGGAGGCTACCTCTGCATAGCTCAACACCGGCAAAGACACCAACTGGTTCAAATGGAAGGCTGAGACCACTTTGGGCAAGAAAGAAGGTGCTGGTCGTAAGACCACCTTCTTCCTTGTGAACGAGAGATATGGTTCCCGGCAAGACTGGGCTTACAGCTCAGAAATCCTACACGCCAAGCAAATGGCCACCAGAAAAATTCTTTTGAGCATCAAATCTTTCAATGAAGCCCGATTGAGAGGCTCAAAGGGTTATCCGCCAATACCAAATTGAGGTCCCATGGCAGCACCACCGGACGCCTCAGAGGGCGTAGGACAACTTCCGCCCTGAGGAAATGCACAATGTCTGGGTGGGTCCCCAACATCACTCCATGGACTTTCCCATGGTAAAAATAAATCACCGCCAGCTGCAACCGCAGGGAACGTGCCGCCAGCCCCTTGTCAAAATCTGCCTGCAAGAACCACAGGATATCAGGCAAGGAGACCAGGAGAGCTGAACCACACCAGGCCTCAGTTGCGCCAGATCCGAATATATACTAAGGGAGTCTACCATCTCGCTCTCAGCAAGGTGGAAATCACCGGGCCCTCTCAAGAGCCAGGCCTTAAGCGAGAATCTATCCACTTGCTGCATGCAAACCTGTTCCTGCGTCAGGAGGCCACCCCATGCCGGGAGATGCCAGGGCCAATCCACCAGAATTCTCACGAAGTCACCATATCACGGGCATCTTAGCCAGTCTGTGGCAATGAGCACCACTAAGACCCAATGAGCTTCGATTCTCTGCACTACTCGTCTTTTAAGAGCCCATGTCGGGAACAGAGAGAAGCCCCTCTGTGGGCCACCGCTGCACTAAGGCATCTAGGCCCTCCGACATTCTCTTTCGCCTTCTGCTGAAGAACCAGCTTGCTTTGGTGGATTTGAATGTTGCCATCAGATCCATGACTGGTGCACCCCACCGGCGCACCACCTGGGTGAAGGCCTCCTGGTTTAGTGCCCACTCTCCAGGGTCCATCCATACCTGGCTCAGATAGTCCCCTGCATGGTTCTCGACACCTGCCACATGCGCTACTGACAATGCCTGGAGGTGATCCTCCACCCAGCTTAGCTTCAGCTTCTAAGATCACATTGCCCATGCCCCCCTGCTGGTTGATGTATGCTACCATGGTCACGTTGTACGACAGAACTCGAACTGCCTTCCCCCGCAACTTGGACTCGAAGCTCTTGAGAGCTAGGGCTACCGCCTGCATCTCCAACTGGTTGACTGATGAACACAATGCCAACATGCTCCAATGCTCCTGTGCAAATGGTCTCTCGCAATGGGCTCCCCAACCAGTCAGAATGGCATCCGTCATGAGGGGTATCCAGGGGGGTGACTCGAGAGGCATTCCTCTTTCCAGATTCTTTGGACAAAGCCACTACCGGAGCACCCTCCTGGACCCGCAGAGGACAGGGGAATCTGTGTGACAAAGGATGGGTCTGGTGCGACTAACGCCAGAGCAAGGCCCACTGAAGTAGGCACATGTGTGCCCTCACCCAGGGGACCAGCTCGAGCATGGTTGCCATGGTTCCCAGAAACTGCAAGTAATGCCACGCCGTTGGGTTGGACATCCTCAGGAACTGCCATACTAATTGCCAAAGTCCTCGGGCACGCTGCTCCGGTAGAACACTCTACCCACCCAGGTGTCAAAGCGTGCCCCAAATACTCGACTGCCTGGGATGGAGTCAAGTGGCTTTTGGCCATTTTGACCACCCAACCGAGGTCTTGAAGGCACTGCACCATCCGGGCCGTCACCCGATTGCTTTCATTCCTGGACTTCTCCCAAATCAGCCAGTCGTCGAGATACGGATGCACCAGCTCGCCCTCCTTGTGCAACGCCACCGCTATCACCACCATCACCTTCGTGAAGGTGTGTGGCGTTGTCGCGAGACCGAAAGGCAGCGCCCGAAACTGGAAATGACCCAAAGGAACTGCAAACCGGAGGAACCACTGGTGCTCTGCCCATATGGGGATATGCAGGTATGCCTCCAAAAGATCAAGAGATGTCAGGAACTCTCCGCTTCTGACCGCCACAATGACGGATCGCAGCATTTCCATATGAAAATGTGGTACCCGCAAGGGGCATGTTAGGTTGAATAATCGGTCGGAAGGTCCCTTCCTTTTTCAGGACTACAAAATAAATGTAGTACCAACCGTAGCCACACTGGTCCGGGGGCACCGGCACCAAGGCCTTGAGCTCTAACAAGCAAGCTAAGATTTCTCTGACGACCTTCTCCTTTGTCCGCGCTTTGCAGACAGACTGCACGAAGGAATTGCCCATTGGCCATGCCAACTCAAGGGCATATCCTTCGCAAATCATCTCCAACACCCACTGGTTGGAAGTTATCTGGGCCCAGGCAGGGTAAAAATCCCATAGCCGACCTCCTATGGGCTGCACCGCCACCTGGACCCCACTCGCTTCATTGGGATGGGCCCTAAGGAAGAGGCAGAGGCAAAACCTCGACCTGCCCCCGAAACCCCTGCGCTTTAGAGGGGAACCATCCCCTCTGAAAGTGAAGCATGAGTAGCAACAGCACCTTACAGTAAGTCTCATGCCTGACCCCGGGAAGCCGGAGTTGCGCGGCTGTTTCTGCTTATCTTCTGGGAGCCATCCTCCCTTGGAGTCTCGCAGGTCCTTAACTAGCTTTTCGAGGTCCTCGCCAAACAGCAGCCTACCCCTAAAGGGCAGCTTACTGAGCTGGGCCTCAGAGGAACTGTCAGCTGTCCAGTTCCACAGCCACAAATAGCAGCAAGCAGCCAACACTGAGGCCATACTCGTAGAGAGTCCCCTGATAAGGTCCATAGTGGCTATCCGCCAGATAGGCCGCCCCGGACTCCAGCCTGGCAATCTCCTCTGTCTGGTCCAGCTCTTCCTGCTATTGAACCCTCTGATCAGCAGAGGAGGCCCTAGCCACCCAGGCCCCACAAATGGAGGCCTGCAGAGAAAAGGCATTAATATCAAAAGCCTGCTTTAGCAAGGTGTCAACTTCCTATCTTGCATGTCCTTTAGTGCTGCATTTCCTTCTACAAGGATGGTCACCTTCTTGTTAACCGTCAAAACCGCAGTGTCCATTCTTGGGGCCCGAAAGAGCTTGCCATGGTCCTGGACCTCTTAGGGCCCGCCTCCAGCAGATCCCATTCATCCTGAATCATCCGCCTGACCACCCTATGCAGCAGAAAGACCTTCTGTGACTTGAGTATGGTCTGAAAGAGTGGGTCCTCCAGGGCGACTCCTCTGCTGGTATCGGAGTCGGTATATTCAGCACCTTCAAGGATTCCACCATAAGCGCTGGCAACTCCTCCCGACGAAAAACCCGGACAATTCGTGCCTAGTCCTCATGCTCCGGGATCTCACCTTCTTCCAACTCTTCATCCAAGTCCAACTCCATATCTAGATCATCACCCACAAGACCCTCTGACAAGGGGGAGTGACCCAGTTCCTCCTCCAAGGACTTGGGTCTCTTCATCAGTCCTGCTCCTGGTTCATCTTCACAAGCCTCCCTGGACCTCTCAGTGCTGCGTCCAGATGCCAAGGGACAACCTCCCATCCCTTGCTGGCGCAAGCAGAACACTTTGTGGAGAAGACACTCTGGAGAGAAACCTCCGGGCACCCCCACCACATCCAGGTTTTATGACGTGGAGGGTCCAGGAAGGTCTGAGGTGCCTATCGGGGTCTGCAGAGGAACAGGCGCAGAAATCCCCGTCTCCTGCTCCTCTCGTGACAGTGAAGGAGTACCGTCATGCCCTAGGGGGTCTTGCAGGGACTGTTCCATTGTGGTGGCCTCCTACGCGCACCTCCGACAGATGCCCATCTCCAAGACTGCACCCCACCGGGTTCCACAAACCAAGCACTGCGGTCTGGCAGGAATGGCGGGCTAGATCCGTGGGCTGGTTCTGTTTGTCTGCCAAAGAAGGAGGACCATCACTCTCCTGCTGGGGTCCCTGAAAGAGACTGGCCCTAGTAGGTCTCTACTACCACCAGCCCCACACAACCAAGTATATCTTATATATATTCTCCTTTTGTTGTTTCTTTTATTTATTTATTTTTTAAAAAAACAAGAAGGGGTTAATGCCTGAGCAAACCCAAGCTAGATTCCAAATTCCTCCAAAAAAACCGGTTAAAACCACCAACTCCCAGGGCCCCTGCTAGCTTCCCTGCCCAGAAAGGTCAGATAGCCCGAATCGACACGAGATGGGAGAAGATAAACCCAAACCGCAGGTTTTTTTTGTCTCCGCGCTGCTCCACAGCATCTGCCACGTGTTGCAGGCTCCAGCAGGAAGCAGGCCTCTGGTGTCTTCCCCACCCACGATGCTGTCCTTTCGTGCCATTCCAATCAATGGAAAACCAAAAAGGGCCCTTGGGTACTGCCAACAACTCGCTAGAGGCTGAAAATTCTTACCTCTCACAGGCATAGTACAGCAGGTATGCCTCTCACTCCTCAAGCTCAGCTGTAACACATGGCTTCGGTGCTGAGGAGGCCTCCGAGAATGAACTGCTCAGTGCCAGACTAAACAGCCAACCCCTCACCTACTGAAAGTTCGGGGGACCATGCGCTCCCTAGGTCTCTGTCCCACCTTCCCCAACACCCACGCCTCCAATGCATGGAGGGGGGATCCTCTCCATTGAATTTCTTGGCCCCGAGGCTGCTCTAACATTTTTGGTTTCTCTCTTTTTCAGTAAAGAAAAGTGCCTCACAATGAGAACTCAGAAAACAGAAGTGAGTCCAGCACCCTGGCTCACTACCTCCTCTAGCTGCTTGAAGACAGAGTACTGGACATAGTGAGCGGATCCCACTCTACTTGTACTGGTATCATCAAAAGATGACATGCTCAGTCTCTAAGCTGCTGGAAGAAGTACACAACCCAGAGGTGCAAGACTGGACTGGAGGAACGATAAGGAATGACTATTCACAGTAATCTACTGATCCATTAAGGTACCCACAGGATCACTCAGATTTCCTGTCCAAGAAATATTCTGCTGGAAAACCCCAAGTTTGGGCCTCTAACAGGTAAGACCTTGATGAGGCCATCCCTCATCTATTGGGCCTTAGACCACCAAACAGTTTGATTCACTCGATATTAGCATCAAATCAGCCAGTACCAAAGCACCTGTGTCTAGGTATCACTGATGTAGCTCCGTGACGAGCACGAATGTTAAAAATGGACTATACTGGAGCCTGCATCTATACACAAAAAAACCCCTAATTATTTTTGAAAATACTGAAAACTTATCTAAGGAGACCCCACATAAAAATAGTCAGTCGTGAAGATAGAGAGCTGACTGCAAATCAGAACATCTAAAGGACTCTGCATTAAGAAAAGAACTGAGCAGGTCTCGCACAACAATATGGGAACTCACAAACATGCAGTTGAACATGGTAGGAAGCTCTCCAACTTCAAGAGCTAGTTTCTCATTTTTACCACACTGGGCACCACTGAATGATGTCATCTATCAGTAAGGGCTTTAAATTCTGATTGACATTTGAGAAATATTTATGTATCAGGTATGGTCACCTATATACAGCTGGTGTCAACACTTACTGATTACACGATTCTTCATAATATTACAACTTAATATAAAATCGCTTTTTGGTCATACTTCAGTACTTACCTAGAATTGACATCTCCATGCCCCAACTGTCCATGTTGACCGTATCCAAAAGTGTAAACATCACCATTCTCCATCAAAACCACTATAATGTACAAAAAAGTAAATGTCCACCTTTCAAACATTTGGAGCATTTCTTGACAACTCCTAAAAAGCTTCACTATCTTCCACCAATATACTAAAATTGCTGCAAAGATGTTTTATGATGCAGCTTTACTTTTTACAGGTACAGAACTCTGTAGATTTTGTGAATTACTACAATACAATTAGATGCTGCACTGCAATTTATACAATTTGTTACAGTTTTCAAAATATTGGCAGATTTGTATCAACAGGTTTCTTGGGCCAAAGGAAATATAAAAAACAAATATATGTCAATTCAGAGTCAGGGCAGCTGTGACTGGTAGTTGGCTACGCTCTGGAAAACTTAGCTAGCACCAGTCTTGAAGGATCAATTTATAACTGATTTTATAAAACATTACTGTATAGAAATGAATGCCATTATCAAATCAGAGAGACTTAAAAAATGCTCTTTGTAGAGAGGGGTTCTTCAACATGTGGCCATTTAAAAGTATCTACATTTTTGTTGTTCTGTTTTTATTGCCTTCTTTGGAAAGCTTACCAGGCTGCCGCTTTGCTTTGACTCTCCCCCTTCAACTGATAGTATCATAAACCAACCTGTATAGGCAGCACGTGTGGGGGTCAAGACACCACTGATTGGACATTCCCAAAGGGATGAACCAAATGGAAGAATCCCTTTGGCAGTGGCTAAGTCAAATTATGCTGTCCTTGTGTGATAAGGAGGATTTGTGCTGTCTTTATTATGTGAAAAATGTAATTGCTGGTTTTTTTTTTTAAGGTTTTGTAGTGTTACAAAAAATGCAAACAAGGAAATTACAGAAACAAGTTGACTAGAAAATGAAAAGAATATTACAAGCAGCAATTATTGGTATGTTATCTTATTACATTATGCTTTATATGGATGAACGGAACCAAGTACATAATATTTACAGCTGAGGAACTATTTAATATTGCTATAATTTGACTAATAACTTTATTAATGAGGTAATTTTATGCTGATATTTATTATATGTGCTGCAACACATTTTGAGTACAATTTGGAGAGAGGCATGAAATGAATCAAACATAATGGAAGGTGTCAAAGTTCCAACAACCTGGGCAAATCTCTTCAAAAAGACAGTTAATAAGTCTTAATAAATAGTAATGGGAACCATTATGTATGTACGATATTTATTTTTCATTACTTCTATGGCATTTATATGCACTTATTTTAGAAGATCATGTTGTGGACCTTTTACTTTCGGTCTAAGCAAAGTCCTGTCACATTGTTAAAAGATGTCTGCCAGTAGAAAATCATAAGATTAAATTAAAGAGGGCTCAACTCAGAACTTAAACGCTTCAATGCAATTTGTGCCTTCAAGTCAATGCTGATTCCTGGCACTCCAGCAGCTCCTGGGTTTTCTTGGCAGTGTGACCGGAAGTAAATTTCCATGCCTTTCTTCCAAGGCAATGGAGGATTAAGTGACTTGCACAAGGCCACAAGGAGTGCTAGTGAGAATCAAACCCTGGTCCTTTTGATTACCAAGCAAGGGCTCTAACCATTAGGCTACTCCTCCACACCCTTTCAGACAGGCACACATCTGTCAATCATTGTTAATTCTTGTCGTCCTTAAGTGCCATTGAGTCAATGCTTATTAAAACACTAAAACTTCACTCATATATATAAATGTAACCAAATTTTTTTATCCTATTAACTTGCTGGTGGTCTCAGATAAACGACAAGCTTTGACACTTTTTTAAGGGTAAGCAACTTCACCCAATCCAGTGCACGTTTAACATCAATGACCTTTAGCAAGCATATTTTAATTATAACTTGAATATTGATTAATTATTTTTATCGTTCTTTTTTACGGGTAGACTTTCATCATACCCTATTATTTATATAAAAATGGCTTTCGCCATTCTACTTAGCTTATGTAGAATGGCGTCGGCTATCGCCCCTTCTTTATATGACAACAGCAAACAACTGATCCCCGACGCCTCAATCTCATCAGCGCTCCGGCGTTTCTCCAATTGGGTTTATCAAGGGGAATGGTGTTGTTTCTCATCCGGGACTTATTTCAACGAACAATTCTCTATATTGACGTTCTTCTTTTAGCTGACCAGTTCACATCTCCGGTCATCGCCTTTTTTTCTTTCAACTGATCTCAAGCTTTTCCGAAGAGTCAATGCTGACAAATTAAAACATTAAAATCCTAGGGCCAATATTCAAAGGCATTTACACAGTTTGCAGACCTGCTAACTGTGTAAATGCCACTAAGCGGGAGGAGTGGTCTAGTGGTTAGGACAAGGTACTTCAGGCCGGAGGGCCAGGGGTTCAAGTCCCACCTGGGGACAGCAATCTCAGGCCGGAGGGACTGGGATTTCTAGCCCTGTAGGCACTCCTTGTGGTCTTGGGCAAGCCACTTAACCCTCCATTGCCCATGTTCCCTGTAAGTATTAGCGTATGTGTCTCATATCCCCTCGTGTTAAATGTATCCCCCAATTGACCGCTTTGACCCGGTGAAAAGCGGGATATAAATACAGCTAAATAAATAAATAAAATAAATAAATTTAGCAGCACTAACATGGTTAGTGTCACTGAATATCCGTGAGTACCTTTCCTACATGCCCCAATGCTAACTAGTTAGGCATTGGGGAGTTCCGTAGGTGGTACATGAGGATAATCGGTCAGCAGTGATATTCAGTTGTACCTTGGTGGCGAAAGCAGGCACAGCAAAAGCTGTCCTAACTTTCACTTCCGAAACTAATTGGGCAGTGGCTGAATATCAGTGCTACCTGGTTAGCTTGCTGCTTCAGCGGCTGACCCAAATATTCAATGCCAGTGGCCAGATATGGCCCTGGCATTGAATATCCGGGTTTAATGTTCAGTGATGATGGCTAGCTGCTATAATGGCGCTAGCCGCCACTGCTGAATATCAGGCCCCTAATGTCTCAGAAAAACCAACACTGGTTTTACATGCCTTTTTTTTTTTTTTTTTTTTAAACAGTGAAGTGATCAAATCTGCAGATAACACAAACTTAGTCAAAGTAATTAAAGAATGAGCATACCATTAAGAAATTGGAAGGACCACCTTGTGAGAATGAAGAACTTTGAGTCGCTAACTGCAAAGTGGTGCATGTACAGAAAAATAACCTCAGTTTTAAATATAGAATTCTGGGTTCTAGGGGGCGCGCTAGTGAGCCCGAAAGATAATGGCCGCATTCCCCTGAAGCTCCGTGCTGAGCATTCCACATTTGCAGGTGGGGAGCCCAAGGACCTGCGATCGAGGGGTGAAAATGAGGGCTGAGTGTGGCGGAACACGGGGTGAGATGAAATAGCCAGTGAAAAGAATGAAATGCAATTGCCACTGGCTCGAAAATGCCCCCTACACTGAAGAGCTGAGAGGCCTGGTAGGCGCAACCCCGGGAGAGGAGAAGGTGCCACGCAATTGAGCGGTGTGTGATATGTGTGTGGGCCGCGATGTCTTGCCCTTGCCCCCGAACGCTCGAACTGCAGCGAGTATAATCCAGTCTGGCGAGGAAGCTGTTGCTGCTTTGGTTCCCCGCAGTGGACTCCCGCTAGTGTGCATGAGCTGTATTCAGCGGTTGTAGTGACGTGGAAGAACCAGAGGACCGGAGCGATTTTAGCGGTGAGTCCCTGAAGTGCTGGAAGGAGTGAAATCGGGGCTGCAGTTAAGCCGGAGACCGCGGAGAAAGCAATTGCCTGCTGGAGGAGAGCAGAGCGATCGGCGGTGCCCCGCGGCGGGAAAACTGACTGTAGTGGAGAGCGATAGTGGGGAAGTGATCTGCTACTGAGCTGTCTCCTGGACCGGTAATTTGTGGAGGTTGCTGGTGTGAGTAATGTCTGAAGGAAGGAGAGGCACTGAAATTTCAACTTTGTGGGAAAGTGGCCCGATCTAACTGCAGTTAGTTTAAACTTGCTAAACAGACATTTCTATCTACTTTAAGAGAGCACATGGCTAAGCAAGTGTGAGCGAGTGGCGCCATCTGGTGGTGAAAAGAGGTAGCAGGGTCCCAGCACTGTAAAAGAGGCTCAAAAGGCTCGGGAAATAGCTGAGGAGGTGAGAGCCAGCAACTGAAACCAAGAGATGGCATCTACCAGGAAAAAAGCTGCTGATCTGAAGGAGTTTGCCTATGGCAGTGGGCGAGCGGACAATCAGGAGAGAGAAAAACAAGTGACAGAGGACTTGCCAGTGGGTCTGGAAATATCGGAAACTGGCAAGAAGGAAACTCCTGCCTCGAGTGCTCTGGTGGACATTACAAAAGATGAATTAAAATCGTGGTTTCATGAGATTAAAAAGGACATTGCTGGGTTCAAAGGAGAAGTGGAGGAGATGTTTGAACAGTTGAAAGCTGATATAACTGAAGTTGGCTGCCGGGTGGCGGAAGTGGAGGGCCGCCTTGAGGACCTGGAGATGTGCACTGAGGCGTTGGAAACGGGTATGAAGTCTCTGGAAGAAGGTAGGGAGAGAGTATGACCTTGAAGTTGGAAGATTTGGAAAACAGAGCTAGGCGTCAGAACCTGCGCATAAAAGGGGTGCCAGAAGTGAGTGAGTATCTTGATTGTATGAAAACAGCCAAGGATATATGCGAGGCGGTCCTGAAGGAGGCGGGTGAGGAAGTGGAAGAGGTGGTGCTGGATTGAGCACATAGATCACTTGGAGCAGCGCGGCGGGAGCAGCCGAGAGACATTATTATCTGTTTCCATGATTACCGGATTAAGGACAAGATAGCCAGTAAGATGCGTTCTATGGGAAAGTTCAAGTGGCAAGGAATTGAGATTGCTATCTTTGCTGACTTGGCTGCAGCTACATTGCAGTGCCGGCGGTCCTGGAGGGAGTTTACGGCACGGCTCCGAGAGGAAAATATAAGATATAAGTGGTTGTACCCAGTGGGACTTGCTTTTACTGTCAAAGGGACGACCCGACGTGCAGAGTCCGTGCTGGCATTGAAGGAGGCTATGAAAGAGGCAGGCGTCCAGCGGATTACAGAGCAGGAGCAGACGGGGAGCATTCAAAGGCGAGTTCCTGATGAGAGATGGCATCGGGTGGACAGACGGGAGAGGAAAGCTGCTCGAGGGGGAAAGAAAGCGCCCTTCCGAAGCTGAGGGATATAAATGTTTGCTTGAATAAATTGTGGGAGGGGTAGCTGTGGCACTATGAAGGGGGGAGGGGAGCAGACAACGTTGTTGGATAAATGTATGTTGGTATGTGCAGGGGGTGGCGAGTTGGGTAAGATGGCCTTGGGTAGAGGGGACGGGGGAGGTGAGGGGGTGTAGGGGTTCTTGGGTCAGGGCTGGTGGGAGTGGGATGGGTGTGGGAAGTGTGAGCACGGTAGAGGGCTGTAGGGGTGGGTGACGAATAGGTGGGGAGTTAGGAGGGGGGAGTGTGTGTAATTTTAAGTCGAGAGGGGCTGGGGGGGAGTGTAAGGAGGGGGAGGGGGAGTGTAAGGAGGGGGAGGGGGGTGGGAACTTGCCATGGAAAGGAATACATCGAGAGTAAAAGATTCCTGATAATGGAATGTAAATTAAAGATTCTCACGCTCAAAGTGCGGGGGCTTAATTCCTGGCAAAAGAGGAGGGTAGTGGTAAGAGAGGGGGCCCGAGCTCAGGCGGATGTACTCCTTTTGCAGGAGACCCATTTAAAGAGTTCGCCTGGGGGGGGGGGCTATACCAGGGCAAGTATGATAAAGGATTTTTTGCTGCCAATCGTAGAGCTTATAAAAAGGGGGGTGTGGGGATAATGTTTTCAAAGGACCTCCTAGTGGATACTAAGGAGGTTATTAGGGACAGGGATGGGAGGTATGTCCTTTGGAGTGGAATATTGGAGGGGAAGGAGGTTACAATCTGTTGTGTGTATGCGCCTAATATAGCCCAGGGCCCGTTTTTTGACAGAGTTCTTCCTCTTATAGAGGAACATAGACAGGGGTGCTTGGTGGTAGGGGGGATTTTAATGTGGTAGTAGACCCCCGCCTGGATACCTCGGAGAGGGCTCGGAGGTGGGATAAAATGGGGAGAAAGAAGTTGGTTAAAATGATGGCTTCACTGGGGCTAGTGGATGTCTGGAGGTATAGTCATGCTGGGGAAAGAGCATATACCTTTTTCTCCCATCCACATAAATCGTGTAGTAGAATAGATATGTTGTAGATAGATTCAAGGTGGTTGGATAGAGTGGGCGCAGTTGATATTGGGGCTGTGTCCTGGACGGACCATGTGCCGGTAATCCTGGTTCTTGCTCTTTATAAGGAAAGAACTGGACTTAGGTTCTGGAGGCTGAATGAAGCGCTGTTGGCGGATCCGGAGGGATTGGCCAGTTTAAGGGGTTGCATTAAGGAGTATTTCCAATTAAATGGGGGAGCGGAAGTTGCCCGGGAGATAGTGTGGGATGGTATGAAAGCGGTGGTGCGGGGACGTTTAATAGCCCTGGCGGCAAAAAAGAGGAAGCAGGTGGGTGAGGTGGAAGAAGGGTTGAGAGTTCAACTACAGCAATTGACTAGAAAGCATCAAAGGAATGGGAACAAGGTGGTGTTGCAACGGTTGACTAGGGTACGGGAGGAGCTGGAGGCGTTAAGACTGGGTGATGTGACCTTTCAAATGAAGAGGCTGCAACAAGCCTATTATGTGGGGGGAAATAAGCCGGGTCGGTACTTGGCACGGCAGCTTAGAAGTAGGCAGGTGCAGCAGCAACTATATAAGCTGAAGAATGAACAGGGGGAATGGGAATATGGGACAGTGAAGGTTCAAGAGATTTTTTGTAAGTATTATAGGGCTCTCTAACGGGCGGAGAGGAGGGGATCGGAGGCGGATATCGACAATATTTGGAAAAACTTTGTCTCCCGACTTTGGAGGAGAAGGAACAGGTATGGTTGGATACGGCGATTGAGGAAGAGGAGGTGAGAGTGGCAATTAATGGTCTCAAGGAAGGCAAAGCCCCGGGGACAGACGGTCTTACGGCCCGGTTCTATAAGATTTTTAGTCATGAAATCTGTGGCAAACTCACAGGGGTCTTTAATGGGGTTCAGCAGGGGGGGATTCTCCCGCGTTCTATGGCAGTGGCGGGGATCGCTTTGGTAACTAAGCCGGGGAAGGATAAGGGAGCGAGTGAGTCTTACCGGCCAATATTTCTAATTAATCTGGATGCGAAGATTTTGGCGAAAGTTATGGCTACCCGCTTGCAGAATTTCCTGCCGAAGTTGATAAATAATGACCAAACGAGCTATATCCCAGGGAGGCAAGCAAGCGATAATATCCGGAAATTATTAAACGTTATATGGGTGGCTCGGAAAAAGGGTATAGGTTCTCTGGTAGTGGCGGTGGATGCTGAGAAGGCGTTCGACAGAGTTGAATGGCCCTTTATGTTTGCTGTGTTGCAGAGAATGGGGATCGGGGCGGGGTTTCAACAGTGGATTGGTGCGCTATATGACCAGCCGAAAGCTAGGATTCGGGTGAATGGTACTTATTCTGCAGAATTTGAGCTGGGGCGGGGCACTAGACAGGGGTGTCCTTTGTCACCTCTGCTATTTGCACTAGTCATTGAACCTCTAGCGCAACGGATTAGAGCGCATGCTGGCATTAGGGGCATCTCGGTAGGTGGCGGAGAATATAAAATTTCGCTATTGCTGATGATATCATTTATACTGTGAGCAGACCGTTAGAGACGTTACCAATTTTGGTGGAAGAAATAGGGGACTATAGTCTAGTATCGGGGTATAAAATGAATATGGGTAAAACTGAGATTTTGAAGATTGGACTGGGACATACTGAGGAGACCCAGTTGAAGGCGAAGTATCCCTTTAGGTGGGCTAAGCAGAAGTTAAAATATTTGGGGGTTTGGATATGTAGTGATTGGAAGCAACTGAGAAGATTGAATTATGATCCCCTAATCGCTGAGATGCTGAACGATCTGGTGAGGTGGAATAAGGATACTTTTTCGTGGGTAGGCCATATTTCCATTATTAAAATGAACCTGTTGCTTAGGATACTATATTTGTTTGCAGCATTACCCATTAAGTTGTCAGTGGCTCAATTGAGGATGTTGCAGCAAAGAATTTTCTCCTTCATTTGGAGGCAGCGTCCCCCCTAGGCTGAATAAAAGGGTGATGTGTATGCATAGACGTGAGGGTGGAACGGGGGTCCCGGATTTGTTGCGCTATTATAGGGCGGCGCAGTTGCGGGCGCTTGTGTATTGGCAGATTGGTCCGGAAGCCCGGGGTTGGGTGCGAGCGGAGGAGGACTTAAGTGGGAAGTGGGATTTGTCAGACCGTCTGTGGGGTTCTGAACAGGGGGGGGAACCAAGGATGGGGAGAAGCAGGCGATGAGCCCATTTACAGAGCTCACTTTAGAGGTCTGGAAACAAGAGAAAGCACACGGTGCGCAAGAGGGTTGCAATCCAACTCCAGAAAATCAGGCGGTGTAGTGGATTTGCAGAGGGGGGAGGGCTGTGGTCTATAAAAAATGGGACGACAAAAGTTTGGTGTGGATGGGGCAGTTGTTCATGGAGAATGGACAGCTGGGTACTTTTGAGCAGCTACAGGGGAAATACGACCTGGGGAAAGATGATTGGTTTGGCTACTGTCAAATAGTGCATTTTGTGCAGAGTAGTCTGAAGGGGGTGGAAAGGGGGGGGTGTACTCCTTTTGAAAGGGTGTTACTCCGGGGAGGGGCATTACGGGGTTTGGTCTCACTGATCTACAGGGGCTTGGAAAGAGGAGGGGCATATGCGGCGTACCAAGTGGGGTGGATGCGCGACCTGGGAGGTGTCTGGGACGAGGAAAGGTGGAGGTTGGTTCATGAGGCAGTTAAGATTGGGTCCAGCTCGGCTTCGGTGCAGGAACACTGCTACAAAATGTTGTACCACATGTATATCACGCCAAAAAGATTAGCTGAAATGGATAAAACAAAGGAGCCATACTGTTGGAAAGGCTGTGGGGCTTTGGGTACGTATTTGCATGTGTGGTGGGAGTGCCCTGCGATTCAGGGAATATGGGTTTGGATGCAGGACTTAGTAGAGGAGATGCTGGGTTGGAAGGGGAAGTTGAGGCCTGAACAGGTGCTGTTGGGGGAATGGGGGGAGTTGGAGTATGAGGTGGGGTATTTATTGAAGATGATTTCCATTGCAATTCGGATGGAGATAGCTTGGGGGTGGAAAGGAACTTGTGGGCCGGAAGTGGATCGAGTGCTGAAGCGGGTTGTATTTATTTGTAATATGTCGGAACTTCAGGTGCGACTGACTAACAAATTGAGTAGTTACTATCGTAAGTGGCAGCCTTTCTTGAGGTGGCAGGGGGAGTGTTGAAGAGGGGGGGGGGTATGGCTGGGAAGGAGATGGTTTTAGATCGGAATGAGACAAGGATAAATAGAAGGGAGGAGTCAGTAGACGGACAAGGAAGTGTTGGTTCCAGGGGGGGGGGAGGGGGGGGGAGGGGGAGGGGGAGGGGGAGGGGTGGGGGCGGGAGGTGGCAGGGGGTGGACGGGGGGGGGGGGATGACAGGGGTCCACTATATGGAAATGTTAGTGGGAGGGTTGTAGAGGCGGACCTAGGTAGGTTATTGGTTAAATATATGCACTTCTGTTTCTGTTTCAGCTGATATTGGGCTCCGGGTTACTTGGGTGAGGGGGGGGGTTTAATTTGGGAGTGGAGTTATGTACTGTTATTACTGTTTAAAGGGATATGTCTGGGCTGTGAACTGGGGGTTGAGTCACTGTTGCTGTATTTTTCAGCCCTGTACTGTCATGTTTATATGAGTGGGCATCAATAAAAACTTTAATACAAAAAAAAAAAAAAAAAAAAGAATTCTGGGTTCTAAATTGGGTGTTAAAATTTAATATAGGAGGTTGAGAGTCATTTTGGATGGAAATGTATATAGTTACCTATTCAATGCTACGCATATGTATATAGTTTACCCTATTTTCCAAGTTACTTGTTCCAGTTCAATGTAATGACCTGACTTTTGTTCATTGTCGGATACCTTTTGTTTTATGTAAACCGCGCTGATCGCAAATAGTGCGGTATATAAGAAATGCAAATAAATAAATAAATCTTCAACTCAGTGTGCAGCAGTTGTCAATAAAGCAAACAGAACAACAGAAAATTCAGAAAGCAAGAGAGGATAAATCTAAGAATGTAACTACATCTCCAGTCTTCTGGGCAGTTCCTCATCTCAAAACTAAAAATGTACAGAGAAAGGCTACAAAAATGATAAAGAATATGGAAAGGCTGCCTTATGAAAAAAGGGCTTAAATGTTAGGGCTCTTCAGTGTCAAAAAGAAATGGCAAATGATAGAACATTTTTTTTACAAAATCATGAAGTGATGTGAACAAGCAAAAAGAAAACAATTGTTTACCCATTCAAATGGGGGGAACTAAAGCGTAGTTACTCACCTGTAACAGGTGTTCTCCAGGAGCAGCAGGAATCAGTCCTCACTTATGGGTGACGTCGGCGCCGACGGAGCCCTCGCGGAGCAATTTTCCACCAGCTTTCAAAGAAAGCCTTTGGGAATTGCAGCGCGCATGCGCGGTCGTCTTCCCGCCCGAAGGTGCCATCTTAGCCAGTCAGATGACATAGCTAAAAAAGACAGCATAAAAATTTGCAAAAAGAACATAAGCAGACGATTGCAACTCCAAGGGGAGGAGGGAGGGTAGTGAGGACTGATTCCTGCTGCTCCTGGAGAACACCTGTTACAGGTGAGTAACTACGCTTTCTCCAGGACCAAGCAGGAAGTCAGTCCTCACTTATGGGACTCCCAAGCTCAAGGCTACCGGAGACCCTAAGCACAAAAATGAGCTCCCTCTAGCTCAGCAGCACAGAAGGAAAGAATCTTCGCTGAATTATCACCCACCGGTAGCCCACATCCGGGATGGAGGGTAGGAGTTGCTCAGACCTCAAAGAGATTACGGAGGACTGCCTGTCCGAAAGCACTGTCCCTGCGGGACTCCCTCTCGAGACAGTAATGGACCGCAAAAGTCTGGCTCGAAGACCAAGTAGCGGCCCGGCAGATGTCTGCCAGCGGAACAGAGCGGAGGTAAGCCATTGACGTGGCCTTTGCCCGAACGCAATGAGCCGTGACTCGACTTTCCAAGGCGAGTCCGGCTGCCCCATAAGCCCAAGAGATACAGTCCGCAACCCAGATGGACAGAGTACGCTTGGAGACCGGGAGTCCCAATTTATTGGGGTCAAAAGACACAAAAAGCTGAGCAGCTTTACGGTGCTCCCGCGTACGGTCAAGGTAGAAGTTCAATGCCCTTCTACAGTCCAGGGTATGGAGGACCGACTCAGCTCGGCTGGAGTGTGGTCTGGGAAAGAAGGTCGGAAGTACCACCTCCTGATTCATGTGAAAAGGGGAGACCACTTTAGGCAGAAACTTTGGGTGAGTCCGTAGGACTACCCTATTCTTGTAGAAGCGAGTGTAGGGGGGATCAGACACGAGGGCCTGCAATTCACTTACGCGCCTAGCGGAAGTGAGGGCTATCAAGAACAGAGTTTTCCAAGACAGAAAACGGAGAGAACATGTAGCCATAGGTTCAAAAGGCGGACAGGTGATCCGCTGCAAAACCACATTCAGGTCCCACTCCGGCGCTGGCAGGCGCAGAGGTGGTTTAAGTAGAAGGAGACCTCGGAGAAACCTCGCTACGAGAGGGTCGTTGGAGAGAGGTCTGCCGTCCACCGGCACATGATGTGCTGAAAGAGCACTGAGGTGAACTTTGACGGAGTTGGACTTAAGTCCCAGATTAGAGAGGTGTAGCAAGTACTGTAAGATCACCGACACCGGGCAGGAGAAGGGATCCTGAGACTGTTGGGAACACCAGATTGCAAAGCGACGCCATTTAAGGGCGTAGCATTTGCGGGTAGAAGGCCGTCGCGAAGCCAAGACGACCTCCTCCACCTCCGCCGGCAAGAGAAGAGGAGCGAGGACTACCCTTTCAGCAGCCAGGCCATGAGGTTGAGAGACCTGAGGTTGGGGTGCAGTAGGGACCCCTGATCCTGAGTGATGAGATCCGGTTGTACCCCCAGAGGGATTGGATCCTCCACTGCCAGTTGCAGCAGGAGCGGAAACCACGGTTGCCTGGGCCAGCGAGGGGCCACCAGGATCATGAAGGCTTTGTCTCGGAGAACCTTGAAAAGAGTCCGAGAGACTAACGGGATGGGAGGGAAAGCGTACAGAAGGCTCCCCGACCATGAGATTAGAAAGGCGTCCGCCGCAACCCGAAGGGGGTGTGGCTGACGAGAGCAGAAGCGAGGAAGCTGCCGGTTGTGAGGACTGGCAAAGAGATCCACCGTGGGGAGGCCCCACCTGAGGAAGAGCTTCTGAACGATCAAGGGATCCAGACGCCACTCGTGCGGCTGGAGGACCCTGCTGAGTTTGTCCGCCAGGCAATTTTCTTGGCCCGGGAGATAAACCGCCTTGAGGAGAATGCCGTGACTGACGGCCCAAGAGCAGAGCTTCTGTGCCTCCCGGCAGAGGAGGAAGGAGCCCGTGCCCCCCTGCTTGTTCACGTAGAACATGGCAACTTGATTGTCCGTCTGGACAAGGACGGACTGTTGGGAGGTCAGGTGGGAGAAGGCCTTGAGAGCTAGGCGGATCGCCCTGAGCTCCAGGAAGTTGATCTGCTGAGCAGACTCCCACTTGGTCCAGAGGCCCTGAGTACGTGCCTCTTGGCAATGTGCTCCCCAGCCCAGGAGGGATGCATCGGTGGTCAGCACCCGGGTCGGCTGAGGTGACTGGAAAGGCATTCCCAATATCAGGTTCGGCTGCCGGAGCCACCACCGGATAGACGAGACCAGCGGCTCGGAGACGCGCACTAGGTCTGCTAGGCCGCCTGTGGCTTGTCGCCACTGCCGGCGGAGACACCATTGAGCAGACCGCATATTCAGGCGGGCATTGGGGGTCACATGGACGGTGGAAGCCATATGGCCGAGCAGTCTCAGGAAGCGCCTGGCGGAGACCAGGGGCTGGCTGCGAAAGCGGTCGGCTAGGTCCATGAGCCGCTGAGCCCTGTCGAGCGGTAGGTACGCTCGCGCCTGAGGAGTGTGCAGCCTTGCGCCGATGAACTCGAGATCCTGTGAGGGGAGCAAAGTGGACTTTGCGAAGTTTATGACAAAGCCCAAGTGCTGCAGCAGAGAGTCACCGTGCGGCCCGTGGCGTTGGTGACCTCCTGAGCGGACGCTGCTCTGATGAGCCAGTCGTCGAGGTACGGAAAGACAGAGGCCGTGAAGCCGGAGATGGGCCGCCACGACCGCGAGACATTTTGTGAAGACTCGCGGTGCGGAGGACAGGCCAAAGGGCAGTACTCTGTACTGGTAATGATTTCCTGCCACCACAAACCGTAGGTATTGGCGGTGGCTTGGGTGGATGAGGATGTGCGTATAGGCATCCTTTAGATCCAAGGAGCATAGCCAATCTCCCTGCTGGAGGTAGGGCAGAAGGATTCCAAGGGTAAGCATTTTGAACTTCTCCCGCACAAGGAACTTGTTGAGGTTGCGCAAGTCCAGGATGGGTCTGAGGCCTCCTGTTCTCTTTGGTATCAGAAAATACCTTGAATAGAAGCCTTGACCTCTCAGGTGGTGTGGCACCGGTTCCACCGCCTGTTCCTGCAGAAGACCTGCTAACTCCTGAAGGAGCAACTCCCTGTGCAGAGGGGGGCGCGGAGGCTCTCCCGGAAAATAGGAGGGAGGGACCTGATGGAAGTGGAGAAGGTAGCCCTCTCGCACGACCTGAAGCACCCAGGCATCTGCGGTGATGCCGGACCACCTGTGGGCGAAGTGAACCAGCCGGCCGCCGGTGCTGGGGGGAACCAGCGGGGGGGGAGAGGCTATGCTGAGCGAGTCAAAAACCCCCACCCTGCTGAGCAGGGGCTGGTGGTGCAGGCTTGGGGGCTTGCTGCCTAAGGGACCCGTTACCCCGTCCCTTGGCCTGCTGGCCCTGTTGGGGAGCTGCAGGGGCCTGATAATGGGGGTATTGTTTGTAGGCAGCTGCCTTCCTCGGGTAAAAGGACTTTTTTCCCGAGCCCTTCTTTTTCTGGGAAGGGGCGGAGGTCTTCCTAGAAAGCCTGGTCCTGGTGAGAGTCTCAGTCTCAATTTGTGCAGCCTTTTCCGCCATGGGCTTGCCAAAGAGGTTTTCGCCTCGGCAGGGGACATCGACCAACTTGTCCTGTACCCAGGGCTCAAGGTCGGACGACTGAAGCCAAGCCCGGTCGGAGGAGCTCCGGCGACGGTCCGAGCTGGAGCCTTTCGACACGGAGGCCTCCGACGAGGTCCGGGTACGGCTGGGGTCAGCGAAGATTCTCTCACGCTGATGCCGCCGACTTCTCAACGCCTTCGAGGACAATTTGCTGCAGGGCCCACAGATCAGTTCCTCATGATCCGGGCCCAGGCAGCGGAGGCAAAAGTCGTGTGTGTCGGTTAGTGACATATTTCGGTCACACCGACCACACCGCTTAAACCCACTGGCAGCCATCGGGGGAAAAAGGGCCCCTGCGAGGTCAAAGGACCGGGCTGCCAGGGAAAACGAAAACGAAAGCTGACTAAGTCAGAAAAACCGAAAAAACGTGAGAGGACTCGAGACCGGCGTCGCGAGTCCGAGCGGGAAAACGATCGGCATCGAACCGAAAGAAAAAAGTATAAAATAAAGAGGAAAATCAACTTTTTCGCGGGGACAAGACGGGGACGTCTGTAGGGCTCCGCGGAAAAAAGAAGACTGGCTAAGATGGCACCTTCGGGCGGGAAGACGACCGCGCATGCGCGCTGCAATTCCCAAAGGCTTTCTTTGAAAGCTGGGGGAAAATTGCTCCGCGAGGGCTCCGTCGGCGCCGACGTCACCCATAAGTAAGGACTGACTTCCTGCTTGGTCCTGGAGAACTGATGGTAGATTTAAAACAAATTACATTTTCTTCTGTCCACGTACAAATAAGCTGTGGAATTTGCTGCCAGAGGATATAGTCAAGGCTAGCAGTATACCTTAGTTTAAAAAAGGTTAGGCCAAATCTTTGAAATTCTAGTCCATTAACAATTAGCGAGGGAGGTTTGTAGCCTATAAAAACTCTTATACCACAAGCTGCGGGAAAAGAAGAAATGGATGTTCCTATTAAGATCTGTTCAGTATTTCTTCCAAGCAACTGAAACTGGCTGCTGAGAGAAAAAGAATGCTAGGCTTGATGGACCTGACATTTCTCATGTTCTGATAAATGGTGCCTAGATTAAAGATGTGCGTTGGCCAGCTTAAACTACTGAATATGTAGTCTTTAACTTATATGGCTAAACTGCCACTTAAGTAAGGACAGCTTAAATGGATAAACTTAACAAGATAGTGGCTGAATGCTGCTGTTATCTGGTTAAGTTTAAGTCATGCTCCTAGAACCTCCTCAGAATCCTCCCCTCTTTTGGCTGCATAACGTCTTGCCGGATGTCAAGATGCCCAGCTTAAAGTATGTTAGCCAGCCTGAAATTTTCAGCCCTAAACGTTTTTGCAGATAACTCCAAATAACTGCAAACTGCATAAATAATTTTGAATAATCATCCAGTGCTCTGTTTAACTTAGCATGTTTCTTTGATTCCAAGTTCTCCTTCAATTGAGTCAGAGCTATGGCACACTTTGCAAGTGCTTTATATAAGAAAAAGAGATGATAGCAGAAAGACCATATGGCCTATCTAGTCTGAGCTGGATCAGCTTGCTCATGCTAATGAGTTGCCTTACTCTGTTGCTGTGCGCTGTAGTTTATAGTTGCATAAACCTGCTTCTTGAGTTTTCCAAAGTTACCCTTGTCTTAGCCTTAGTTATAAGCCGTTTAGACTATTGTAATGTTTTTCTTGCCAACCTCCCTAAATTTCAGCTACTACGTCTTCAGCGCATCCAAAATGCCGCTGCTCGACTCATCACATTTTCACACCGCTTTGATCATATCACCCCTATTCTACTCCGCCTGCACTGGTTACCCCTCCGTTTTCGTTTTCAGTACAAGTTCCTTATTTTAATTCATCGTGCCCTTCATACCAACACTCCCCTATATCTAGCAGACCGGATCTCGCTTCACACCCCCTACCGTCAGCTTCGTTCTCTCCACGCCAATCGTCTGTCCCTCCCCTCCCCGTCACAAGCACACCTCGAACAAACCCGTCATGCAGCTTTTTTCTTCTTAGGCCCAGTACTATGGAATGCACTACCACCGTTTCTCCGATTGGAAACTTCCTATTCTCAATTTAAAACACTACTCAAAACCCACCTGTTTCAGCAAGCCTTTCAACTTTCACCCGATGGTTCTCCCTGATGTTTTTTTTTCAGTTGATATGAGTTGTTGTTTGTTTGTATACTTGTCCTGTCTTGTACTTTGTTTACCCATAGTCTATCTCTGTCTTCCCCAATGTGGGCCTATTATTTTATCCTTGCTGTAATTTTTTGTTTTTAGTAACTTTATGCTTTTAAATACTGGCCCTTTTGTTCTGTTTTGTTATGTTCTGTCCATTTTACCTGTTTATGCTTTTATACTTCTGCTTTCCTGTCTTACTTTGGCGTTCTTTTCTTTATATGTGCATTGCCAACCTTTTATTGTACACCGCTTTATGTTTCGACGAAAAGCGGTTTATCAAATTTTAATAAAGATAAAGATAAAGTACACCCACTTTTAAAGAGACATCTGCTTTTCCCAGCTAGGTTTGTGGTATTTTCCTGTTATAAAATCATGTGATCCTGTAGCTGAAACTTGGACAAGTAGGGCTGTTTATCAATATAAGACTGTTGAACTTCCATGGTCTTCCTCCACTCCTTGACTGTATATTTATACTATTTTGCGGAAGTCAGTACTTTCTATCTACATACGACGATGCTGTAAAATTGTGTAGGGCAGAGGTTCCCAAAGTCGGTCCTCGGGGGAACCCCAGGCCAGTCAGGTTTTCAGAGTACCCACAATGAATATGCATGAGTCCAGTCAGGTTTTCAGAGTACCCACAATGAATATGCATGAGATCTATCTCATGCATATTCATTGTGGGTACTCTGAAAACCTGACTGGCCTGGGGTTCCCCCGAGGACCGACGTTGGGAACCTCTGGTGTAGGGCCTAGAACTTTGAATGTGTTTTATGCGTAAATACTGTGCAGTTAGAGGTTGCAATTTATACAATCTGTTACAATTGAGTTTTTAAAAGACTGGCATGTATATCAGCTATATAGTTTGTGGGATTTGGTCAGCTGTCAATCATAGGTACATGAGTCCTGGCTTGAACCACTTCTCACTATTTTCATATTCACCCCAGAGCTGGCTCAACCACCAAGTAGTCACCTGGGGTGGCAGTTTCTGGTGGTGAGGGGGGAGAGAAGCAGCAAAGATCAGGGCATTCAAAGGTAAACAATAGTTTATGGCAACTGGAGGAAGGGGTTATAAGGCTAAAGGTTTGCCTAGGGCATAAACACCTTGAACCAACTCTGGGACCAGCCCTGGTTCATCCACACAATTCTACAATTGCTAACTAAATCAAGCCTAGGTGGGAAAAACATATTGCTTTAAAAATGGCTTTGATTTGGAAAATTCAAGTATTATCTTTCTAAAACTATCAATAGAGATTAATACAAAATGTTAGATCAATATTCAAAACAAGCTGTGTGTTGGAGTTAACAGCAAAAATCATTTGGGTTGAAAATTTCAGGCTGGCTAACATCCATCTTTAAGCTGAACATCTTGATGTCCAACCACAGTTGTGACCAGAAAAGGGAGGCAGCAGAGGGGCACCAGAGGCATGACAAACAGATAACAGCAAAATTCAGCCACTGTCCGATTAAGTTTATCCATTTAAGTAGGACAATATACAACAGCAGTCCTTACATAAGCAGACAACATATGAATACGTTTAGGACTACATATTCAATGGTCTACATAAGAGTAGCTGAACAACAACAAAAAATACACAGAAATATTCAAATTTAACAAGGAATCAGAAGATTTGACTGCATATCTTCACACTCTTCTCTCACAATAAACCAAATTAGCTTCAGTTGCAACAATTACTTTAAAAGGGCCCATAATAGAGACATAGAAAATTATTGCAGACAGACCATACAGCCTTATCCAGTATGCCCATACATACCATCTGGTAAACTATGCAATCCCTTCTTCTCCCTTAGAGATCCTCTGTGCTTGTGCTTTCTTGAATTCAGATACAGACCTTGTTTCTACCACCACCTCCACTGGAAGGCCGTTCGAAGTGCATCCACCACTCTTTCCATAAAGAAACATTTTCTTAGACTGCTCGAGTCTTATCCCTTTTTTCACTTCCATTTTATGACCATTTTCCAGGGATTTCTTTCATTGAAAGTGGCTTGCTATGAAGGTATTTAAGCATTTCCTCTCTCCCTTCTTTCTTCCAAAAGTATACATATTGAGATCTTTAAGTCTCTCTCAAATGCCACTGACAATTTTAGTTGCTGCCATCTAGACTGACTCCATCCCATTTATATCTATTTTGAAGGCTGTATACACAGTACTCCAAAAGAGGTCTCATTTGAGACTTACACAAAGGCATCACCACCTCGTTTTTCAGCTGGCCATTCCTTTCCTTATGCACCCTAGCATCCTTCTGGCATTTGCAGTTACCTTTTCTACCTGTCTGGCCACGTTGTTCATCAGACATGTTCACAACCTAGTCCCGGTTCTTCTTTCATACACAGAAGCACTTCACTTGCTATTACTACCTTAGGGTTTGCAGCCTAAATGCATAACCCTGCATTTTTTCATATTAAATCTTAGCTGGCAAATTCTAGACCTTTCTTCAGGCTTTGCAAGATCCCTCCTCATGCTATCCATACCTGCTAGAGGGCCACCCTATTGCAGATTTTGGTATCATCCACAAAGACCCAAACCTTATCAAACAACTTTCAAAAACATTAAAAAAGAACCAGACCAAGGACCAATTCCTATGGCATGGCACTGGTAATGCCCTTATCCTACGAGTAAACTCCATAATACATTAAATAAAGCCCACCAATGCCCAATCACAGTAGTTGAATTGATTTGTATATTTTTTTTATTAAGCATTTCATCTTTTACAAATAAAATGTTAAAGGAATTGAATAAGAAAATAAAGCATAGTTACTCATTTGTAACAGGTGATCTCCAGGAACAGCAGGAATTGAATCTTCACATATGGGTGACGTCAGTACAGACGGAGCCCGCGTGGGGACGCTCCCCAGTCCTATAGGAAAGCTTTTGGGAGCATCCCACTGTGCCTGCGTAGCTGTCTTCCCGCCTTTCCAACTCTCCCTCCTCAGTTGGGTTTGTAGCTGAGTTAAAAGGAGCGAAGGAGAGAGAGAGAGAGAGAGAGAAATACAACTCCTAGGGGAGGAGGGTGGGTTGTGAAGACTCAATTCCTACTGTTCCCGGAGATCACCTGTTACAGGTGAGTAACTACACAATCTCCAGGAACAAGGAGGAATGTAGTTTTCACATATGGGACTCCCTAGCTTGGAGATGCCAGGGAGATGACCACAAAGAGAGTCATGAAACACAGGCTTAAGTGGGTCATGTATCCTCCAAGGATATCTGGTATCGAAACCCGGGACGGGGGGGGGGGGGGGTAGGAGTTGATCTGAAAGAGAAGCAGGAGAACAGCCTGGCCAAATGAGGCATCCCAGCAGGAGTCCTTGTACAAGCAATAATGGGCTGCAAAAGTGTGGACAGAGGACTAGGTTGCTGCTTTGCATATTTCATCAATTGCCACTGAGCGTAGGTTTGCCATGGAGGCAGCTATTGCCCGCACATTGTGTGCTGTGACAACCTTCAAAGGTAGGTCTGCAACTCTCATAAGCAAAAGATATACAGTCTGCAATCCATTTAGAGTGTGTCCTTTTGGAAACTAGTAGACCTAGGGTGACTGGAATCAAAAGAAACAAAAAGCTGTGAAGCTTTCCTGTGCTGCTTAGTTCTCTGTAGATAAAAGGCCAAGGTACATTTGCAATCTAGAGTATGTAGATTTTTTTTTCTGCATTAGAGGCATGAGGTCTAGGGAAGAAAACAGGAAGATAAACTGACTGGTTTAAATGAAAAGTCGAAACCACCTTCAGCAAAAAGTGGAGATGAGTGGAACCATTTATAAGGAGGGTCAGCCACTAAAGCCTGGAGCTCACTTATGCATCTTGCAGAAGTGAGGGCAATTAGGAAGGCGACTTTCCAAGAAAGAAACTTCAGAGACATAGTGGCTAGGGGTTCGAAGGGTGGCTTCATAAGCAGTCTGAGGACAACACTGAGGTCCCATGCCACTGATGGTGGCCTGATGGGAGGTTTAGTTAATAAAAGATTCCTCATGAAGCACGCTACAAGCGGCTAAGAGGAGACAGGTTGTCCATCTAAGGGCTTGTGAGATGCCGCAATGGCACTTAGGTGGACCCTCACAGAATTGGTTTTGAATCCAGAGGACGAGAGGTGAAGGAGATACTCAAGTAATGCTTCCAAAGGAACAGAAAAAGGATTAAGATCCTTTTTTGAATACCAGATTGAAAACCTTCACCACCTGAGGGCATAAACACACATTATGGAAGGTTTCCTTGAAACCAAAAGGATCTCTCTAACCTGTTGAGAGAGAACATAAGATATGCCATACTGAGTCAGACCAAGATCCATCAAGCCCAGTATCCTGTTTCCAACAGTGGCCAATCTAGGTCATACGTACCTAGCAGTTTCCCCAAAAGACACAGGTTCCACAATGCTTGAATTGGGTCAAGCATTCTGAGGACTTGCGAACAGGTTTATATCTGGGGTTCCCCAGATCTGAAAAATTTGAGCAATCTGATCCGCATGGAGAGATCAATTTTGTGGCAGTGGCAGTAGCACTCGACTGAGTTTGTCTGCCAGATTTTGTTTGCCAGGGAGAAACACCGCTAGTAGGTGAATCTGATGGCGTATGGTTAAAGACCACAGATGTAGGGCTTCGTTGCACAACACTTAAGAACCTGTTCCACCTTGCTTGTTCACATAGAACATGGCTACCTGATTGTCTGTCTGGACTAGAACTGTTTGGGAGTGAAGGTGGTCCTGGAACGCCCTAAGAGCATTGTGGATGGCTCTGAGTTCCAACAGATTTATGTGAAGTCGTGCCTCTTGCTGAGTCCAAAAACTCTGAGTGGAGAAATTGTCCAGATGAGCTCCCCAACCCAATTTGGATGCATCCGTCATCAGGGTAGATTGGTGTGGTAGCATCTGAAAAGGTGACTCTACAAGGTGATTTTCTGGTGATTGCCACCACTGGAGAGATGAAACTAGATGTTGTCAGACGGCTGCCTGGGTGAGAATCTTCACACTCTTGGCAAGTGCATATTTCTATATGATTTGCAAGGTATTGTGGGCAATGTAGTTCATTCACACCAGACACAGCTGCTGACAATAATTTAGTTGTGCTCTTGGGTAAAGCCAATAAGATATTTATTTATGGGGTTATTTCTCCCAACACAGATATGCTTGGTAGCACATAAATTAGGTTACTTGCTTTCAGTGTTAACTTGGAAAAACAAAGTCAAAATCAGGAAAACAACAAATGAAAAGCCACAAAGCAAGAAACAAACTGTTCTTTTCAGGTTAACTTCTGATTACTTCCCACATAGATACAGAAGTGATTCTCTTCTAGCTCACAAGAAATTAGGTAAGGCTTAATTGCTAGCAGTTACCAGCTGAAACCCCTTAGCTGGCTTGCCTTCCACTGTGTGGGTCAAATCCTGCTTCAGGAGCTTTTCTGAGTAGATTAAAGAACAAATTTGTATTTCTTTGTGATGGTTGCTGTACTTTATAACAGAAAGTTACCAACGGAGTTTAGATAGAGAGCAGTCCATATAAACAGGATCCTCATCTGCTATTATTCCCCCTTGTTCAACAAGCATGGGTTCAATATCATGGATTGGCACAGATGAATCTCTCAATGGAGCATTTTCAGGAGAATACTTGTTTCCCTGCTGTCTTTCAAGGTTATAGCTAGGGCATAGATCAGTGTTCATACCTGAGCTTCCATTGCTGCTAGAGTTCCTCTCTATATAGCCTGGCCAGTATGTAGTCCAGTTCTTATGTCCAGCCTTCCAATCCAGATCACTGGACACTGGATCTCTCTTCACATACCTTCTGGCACAGGTCTTAGGGTCCCTTCCACGTGCAGCCGTCTCCCTCACAGGTAGCCTCTGGTGATTCCTAGCTCTGCAGCACCATTCCTCTGGCTTTCCCCAGTCCAATGGTGTATGCTGGCCCTTGGAATACCTCCCAGTATATGTACTGCTTTGGACTCTTCTAGACCTCTCAAAGGCTTTTCTCTTCCTTCTTCCAAAGGGTCTCTTTCCCTCTCTGTCCGTCCGGTTTGGCTTCTGCTTCTGATGATCCTTCAGATGAAACTGATGATCAAACTCAAGCTGATTCTCAGGATACTGAGGACATTTCTCTGGATATCCAAGGTGATCATGAAGATGGTCATCTGTAGAATAAACTCTACTCTTATTCTGCTTAGATGAGTGTTCCTCCCTAACACAGCGCAGCTGTGCTGAATCAGGCCTTGCCCTTTGAGATGAGTGTTCCATCCTAGCACAGCACAGCTGTGCTGAATCAAGCCCTGCCCTTTGCAATGAGTGCTTGGGGATTACCTCATAGCCCTTTTGATTGAACACACGTTTTCTCACTTCAGCTCCTCTCATGGCTGTTGGAAACCTGGTGCATTCTGGGACTGGTAGTCTTTTATGGCAAAATTCTGTTTTCTCATTTCTACCAGCACTGACAGGTTGCTTGTTCAGAGACACTTCACCTTTTCTATAGCTCCTTCCTGAGCTATGATAAGCTTCCTTATCACAATGTGCAGAGATCATGATTGTCCCCCAGACGACATGATGCTCGAGTCCACTGCGAAGTCAGGGTCCACTGAGCTGCACGCATATGCAGACGAGCATAGGGAACCACATGTACAGTGGAAACCATATGGCCCAGCAACTGAAGCATTTCTCATGAGTTAGGAAGGTTTTCATACCTGCCTGAGAAGCTAGCTAAAGGAATCGAGTGCAGCAGGCCTGTGGTATCTTTATCGATACACTTGATATACCGCCCACGTCAAGACATTAGGGCGGTTTACAATAAAATCAAAGTGCTGCAGAAAAGAGAAAAAGAATGCCACTGTATAATAGGAAAGAGGTAGAGAAAACAGTATAGGTCAAACAAAGACAAAGTACAAAAGGAAAAATACTTAAGTGGTGCTAACAATCAGGAAGCTCAAATGCCTGTTGGACTCGGTGAGTTTTGAGCAATGACTTGAAATTCTGATATGATGGTTCTAGACGGAGAGAGGATGGTAAAGTGTTCCAGAGTGTAGGGCTGAGAAAGTAAAAGCAGCACGACGGGTCTGTTCCAAATGGGCTTTGTGAAGGAGACGGGAGAGTAAGATGATTCACATGAATGGAACGAAGTTGCCGGTGTGGAGTATGCAGAGAGATGAGATTAGCAAGATACAGCGGAGTCGAAGTATGGATTGCTCTATGGGTCAGAATTAAGAATTTGTACTTAAATCTATAATGGAGAGGCAACCAATGGAGACAGAGTAAAAGAGGAGTGACATAGTCATACTGTCCAGCATGGTAAACTAGACGTGCTGCCTTGTTTTGCAATAGTTGTAAGCGCTGAATTTGGTAGAAAAGCCCTTGACTGCTGCGTGTCTAAGAGAGCCCCTATGAACTCTAAGGTTTGAGAAGGGGTGAGTTGGGATTTTGGAAGATTTATTACAAATCCCAAGTGTTGAAGAACCTGCTTTGTGCGGGAGAGAGCAGGCTGGTCTCTAGAGCTGTCGTTGCTCAGATGAGCCAGTCGTCTAAGTAGGGGAAGACAAATATCCCTAGAGATCTTAGGAATGCTGCCACTACTGCCATGCATTTTGTAAAGACTCTTGGAGCAGAGGTGAGGCCGAAAGGTAGAACCCTGCATTGGTAATGTCGTCCTTGAAAGAGGAATTGTAGAAACCTCCTGTGTTCTGCGTGAATAAGCATATGGGTATGTACATCCTTTAGATCTAGAGAGCAAAGCTAGTCCTGACTCTGGAGGTAAGGGAGAAGAGTTCCGAGAGAGATCATCTTGAATTTCCCTCAGAGCAGATACTTGTTCAATTCTCTGAGGTCCAGAATGGGCCTGTAACCTCCTGTCTTCTTTGGGATAAGAAAGTAGGGGAAGTAGAAGCCCAGGCCTTGCTGAGAGAGTGGCACCTGCTCTATTGCACCCTGAGCGAGAAGGTTGGCAATCTCTTGGACCAAGAGAGTGGTAAGAGGAGGCCGAGAGCTGAACTATCTTGGAGTAGAAGGAGGGGGCATACTTTGAAAGTGAAGTTTGTACCCTTCTGCTACTATGGAGAGAGTCCAATGTTCTGATGTTATCTGATGCCACCTTTGGGCAAAGTAATAGTCTGCCTGGAATGTTGACTGGCTCTGGAATTCCCAGAGGTAGGACAGATAAGTTCTCTAGAAAGGAGTCAAAGACCTTGCGGAGGCTGGGTCTGTTGAGTTGGCTAAGTCCTAGGGGTCTCAGCCTTCTTTTGTTGCTTTGGTTGTTGCTGTCCCTTCTGGGAAGCATGGACCGGACAGTGCACAGCATGGGTATAAGAAGGGTAAAACTTCTTTATAGTCTTTTCCTTAGCAGGGTTGGCAGTGGTTCTACAAAGCCTATTGAGAGTGGTATTCTCAGATTCCAGCTGAGAAGCCTTGTCCTGCCAATCCTTGCCAAAAAGGTTTTCCCCTGTGCAAGGAATGTTCCCCAGCTTATCCTGCACCCATTGTTCAAGATCAGATGCTTGTAACCAAGCAATCCGATGTGCAAATAGCAGAAGTTCTGCTAATACACTCAAAGCAGTCAAACGTTGCCCTGTTCATAAATCTGGAAACTTTCTGGGCATGTTTTACAAGTGGCAGGTAATCAGCCCTCTTGTCAACAGGGAGAAGAGGAGCCGTAAGTTTTAAATCCTTAGCAACCTCCCGAAGGAACATACCCATGTAGGGTATATAAGAACTTATTCTGGCCAATAACATGGAGGCCTGAAAACATCGACGACCGAAGGAATCGAGAGTTCTTGCCTCCCGGCCCGGAGGATTTGAGGAATATGGCACTTTTAATTAGATGCATTGCCGATTCCACTACCATGGAATGGTGTGGTAACTGCGTCTTCTGGAAACTGGGACACTGCGGTACCCAGTACATGGTATTGAGCCTCCGAGAATGTGGTCATGAGGTCATACAATATCCGGTGAATAGGTAGAGTAGCAGCCTTCTTCAGAGCTGCTGGATACTGAAGAATTTCAAATTTGTCAGCTCTCAGTTCTTTCTCCGAGGTCACCATAATGGAGAGGCCCCGAGCCATGTCCCGTATAAAGTCTTTAACAGACATGTCTTCCGGAGGAGACACATGGCGTTGTGAGGAAGGAGAAGGATCTTCCGGAAGAGCCTCCATTTCCCAGGTACCGATCGATTCATAAGATAAGTTGGAATCGGAGGACTCAAAGTATCGGCAAGCTGGGTGCTCCAGCCCATCCAGTCAACGGTACCAATCAAAATTATCATCGGAATGACCTCGGTACCGGACCCTTGATGCCGGACACCAATTCTAGGGCTGGCATGGGTGACAGCATGGAGAGCGGCGCAATGGTCCATGCAGACACATTCGGTACTGGTGTCGGTACCGATGGCTGTGGAACCGATTTTAGAGGCTTTAGCGGTACCAAAGCTGCTAGCAGGGCCGCTGAACTCCGCTCAATGGCCAGGATATGTTGATCCATGGAGCCAGCCGATGCCTGGGTATCGGTACCTGAACAGCAGGCCACGGACCCCAGAGCAAGACACTAAGAGCTCTCCAGAGGTGGAGGCCTCGGGAGCATCTTGGGACCTCCCACTGGGGAAAAACTCTGAACCCCTTTTTTTTACTTGTTCAGTCTAGAAGATAATGAATTAAGAATCTTTTACTGTTAAGAAAATCTTCTAATTGATTGTGAAAAAAGTATAGCAACTGCCCTGAAATGAAACCAGGCACTTATACAAGGAAGCTTTTAAAAAAGTCTTTCGCCAAAACCCATAGTTTTAATGATAAAAAGGCTTTAGTTCTTTTGTGTAGGCCTGAAAGCATCCAGAAAAATGGTAAACCTCTGACCACAAAACGTTTCATTCTTTTTTTGAAAGCAGTTTCAAAATAGTATTTTTATGCATCTCAGAGTTAAAGGAAAGTAATAATGTAATCTGTGTTGGAATCCCATCCTTAGATGGCTCCAAAAAGGCAGATAAATCTAAACTGTCCACAGGTGAAATTTGATCCAGCCCTTCTGCCCCTTCCATATTTGTTTTAATGCCTCTAGACAAATAATAAATATTATTCAATTGTATTGCTTAAACAGTATGATATAACAAAAACTTTTTAAACAAAATTAAAGGGGACAAATATCGCATAACAGAAAATTTAAAATAATGTAAGTTCTTTGTTCTCTAAGCATTGTCTAGTATTTCCATCTGACAATGTAGCAGTAGGCTATCTTTCACAGATGTTATAACAGCTTGCATTGTGGACACCTGAGATTCAATTCTGTCTAGAGTCCGCAGGGACTGACTGCGAATCATGTTAAGAAAACATAGCCACTGATTCCTTTGTAAATTCATAAAATTGATGCAAAGTTCCAGACAAGGAAGCCTCCATTCAAGAAACAATATTCCAGATATCCTTTAGAGATATTTCACCTCCCTGAACAGACAAAACCAGCTGTCCAAGGGCCATCATGGAAGTTGTACCCCCCCCCCCCCCCCCCACAAGGCAAAATGCACTATTCTGGATTGAGGAACCTGAACTCCCTGGGGCTGCAAAATTACAGAACTTATCCGCCAAGAACTCAGGAGGAAACCTAGATTGCTTTCTCTCTGAAGAGCCGTCCTTGATCTCCAAAACCATACTATCTTTGGGAGGGGGTGACGCCCCCCAAGAAACTCGAGGAAACCCACAAAAGAGTCAGCAATCACAGACAATGGGGACTGTCTTTCTTCCTTAGATCCCATCACATATACCTATCCATTGGGCCAACAACTTTAACAGCTTTTGTAGGATTACTACTTGCAACAGTACTTTTCTTCTTCCTGCTTTTCTCCATGCCAAAGGGCTGCACACTCGTAGAGCTCCTCAGTGCTCTGAATAGGCTCGAAAGGGGAGTGGCCTACCCATTTGCACACCCCCCTTCAGGCACATATCTGTGTCCCATGGTGGGGGCTGCGATCTTATAGACCCCCTCTGCTGACATCACTCAAGCGCCAAAGCACAGGCAAGCCTGGGTCAAAAATTCAGCAGCAAAGAGTAGTAAGTGAACTCCAATCCTCCAATTTGCAAACCCCTGAATGAAGATTCAAGCTATTTATGTTGTAGGAAGGAGAAATTAGACTTACCTGCTAATTGTTGTTCCTTGAGGAACTCCAGTCTAGTCCCAACCTCTGGGGATTTAAGCACCTCCTCCGGAAGCTTGGAGACTAATCATGTCACTTGTTTGGAGACCCTCATATACATTCCAGGTACCGCCTCCTTGGTCCAGTAACCTAATGACAAAGCAGACTCACCAGAGCAATAAGTAAGCAGACAACTTTACATGAAAACCTTTCAAAACTGCATAACTGGTTAATTTAAATACTAAAAATTTTTTTTTTTTTTTTTTTTTTTTTAACAAACCAGTTACCTGGCAACCTACCAGACAACCCGCATTAAACATCTGTGTAGGCGTGCTGTTGAACCCCTCTAACAGGCCCTTTGCTTTTCCCTTCTACTCTGAACTGACCATCCCCCTCCCCAACGGACCGGCGCCCTGAAAGCCGCTACTACAACCAAACGACTCTTCCTTCCAGGCTTCAGGCTGCCGTTCAAAACCTTACAGCAGGGAGGGATATGGGACTAGACTGGAGTTCCTCAAAGAACAACAATTAGAAGGTAAGTCTAATTTCTCCTTCCTTATCGTCCCTCCAGTCTAGTCCCAACCTCTGGGGATGTACCAGAGCAGTGAACACTTTAACGGGAGGGACCTGCCAAACCAGCTTGAAGCACTGCTGAACCAAACCTAGCGCCCCCCTCCGCCTGGACATCAATCCTGTAATGCTTAACAAAGGAATGCAAAGACAACCAAGTTGCTGCCTTACAAATTTCCACCGCCGGCACTAAACTGCACTCTGCCCAGGAAGTCGCCTTGCCCTAGTCGAATAAGCTCTCAAGCCTTCCGGTACCGTCCTGCCCTTTAAAATGTAGGCAGAAGCTATAGCCTCCTTCAGCCATCTCGCTATGGAAGACTGACACCTGCTCCCCTTGCCTCGGTCCCCCAAAGAGGACAAACCTGTCCGTCTTACAGAACAACGCCATTCTCCACACATACCTTTTCAACACCCGACCTACATCCAACCGATGCAGGCGCTTCACAGCCTCATCCTTGCCGCCCTTCTCGAACACCGATAAAGACACCACCTGATTCAAATGAAATACTGACTCACCTTAGGCAAGAACAAAGGAACTGTTCTCAAAACCACCTTCCTGTCATAAAAGATCAAAAAAAGGCTCTTTACACGACAAAGCTTGTAACTCCGAAATCCTCCTAGCTGAATCAATAGCCACTAAAAACACTACCTTCAGCCTAAGATCCTTCAAAGATGCTTCTGCTAATGGCTCAAAGGGCTCCCGTATTAACGCTTCTAACACCAAATTAAGATCCCAAGCCAGTAGCGCCACCCTACATGGCGGCTTCAAGAGTGCCGCTGCCTGAAGGAACTGAACATCTGGGTGTGTCCCAAGCACCATTCCTTGCACCTTCCCTTGATAACAGGAAAGTGCCGCTAACTGAACCGTAGAGACGATGCCGCTAGGCCCTTGTCAAAGCCATCCTGCAAAAAGGCCAAGATCTCTGGAATGGAAGCCTTCAATGCTCGTACCAACCTAGCACCGCACCATGACTCGAATACTCGCCAAACCCGAACATAAGTCATTGATGTGGACCTACGCCTGGACTTCAATAGGGTAGAAATTACCGCTGATGAGTAACCCTTTGCTGTCAACCAAGCCATAAGCGAAAACCAATCCACCTGAGGCATACTCAGCAGACCCTGCACTAGTAGATCCTGTTTGATTGGCAGTCTCCACGGAGGCTCCACCAGGAGACGGATGAGGTCGGCATGTTTATGTTTATTAAAACTTTATATACCGCCCAATACAATTAGCATCTGGGCGGTTCACAATACATAAAATCAATTTTAAAAAAAATGTTAAAAGAGAGAGAGCTGCGAAAAAGAGCCAGAAAAGGAACGCCATAAAATTAAAGAAAAAAGGGATAGAAACAGAGAAACAGATTGGGGGATAAAGATGGGTAACAAAAGGGAAAAAGAAGGGGATGACAACAACAAAAAATAATATAAGACAGGAGTAAGGGATATGCTGTCAGAGGCCTGGGGGGGAGGGGGGGGGGAAGATGGGACCGGGAAAGGAAGGTTAAAGGCAGAACAGAAAAGATGGGTTTTAAGATTAGTTTTAAAGGACGGGTAGGAGGTTTCTAAGCGTAGAGAGGGGGGAAGTGAGTTCCAGAGCCTTGGACCAAGAAAAAAGAAGGCGGAAGACAGAGTAGATTCTAGGTGCGCTTGAGAGGGAGGGGGTAGAAACATACGGTTGGCGTGAATAGAGCGGAGAGAACGATGAGGGGTATGAAGGTGAACCAGGCTAGAAAGATATAGGGGGATACCTGAATGGATCACCCTGTGAACAAAAATAAGAATTTTGAATTGAACACGAAAGACAACAGGAAGCCAATGAAAATGTATTAACAGAGGAGTGACATGATCGAACCGTGAAGCATGGGAAAGGACATGAACAGCAGCATTTTGAACACGTTGAAGACGACAAAGTTGGGATTGGGGAAGACCAGCAAGACAAACATTACAGTAGTCAAGACGAGACATAACAAGGGATATAATGAGAGTAGCCATGGAAGAGATAGTAAGGAAAGGTCGTACGGCACAAAGTTGTTTTAAGGAAAGGAAGGAACGTTGGACAACTGAGGAGATATGGTCTTTAAAGGAGAGGGAGGAATCAAGAATCACACCCAAGTACCGCAAGGAAGAGACGGTGGGGATGGGAGAGGAAGAAAATAAGGGGGTGAGGGTAGGAGTGGGATTACCGAAAGTGAACCATATGGCCGAAGTTTTCGCGAGATTAATGTGAAGTAAGTTAGTTGAGAGCCAGGAGGCTACAGAAGAGAGACAAGTATGGAAGGCAGTGATATCGGGTGCAGCAGGATCAGTGTGATAGAGGAGAAAGATATCATCCGCATAGTAATAGGCAGAAACACCGTGTTGCTGGACAAGAGGGCAAGAGGGGCCAAGAATATATTAAAGAGAAGAGGGGCGAGAACAGAACCTTGAGGAACACCACAGCCGTCTTGGCCAATCTGGCGCAATCAGCACCACCTGACCTCTGTGGCGCTCGATCCACTGCAGAACCCGACCTATTAACACCCACGATGGAAACACATACAAGAGTTGTTCCTCCGGCCACCTTTGCATCAGAGCGTCCAATCCCTCGGACATGCGCTCCTTCCTTCTGCTGAAAAACCTTCCTGCCTTTGCCGATGCAAACGCCACCATGAGATCCATCACCGGCTGATCCCAGCGATGCACCAGCAAATTGAAAACGTCCTGATGAAGAACCCACTCCCCTAGGTCCCACCTTGACTCGACTCAAAAAAAATCGTCTGTCACATTGTCCACCCCTGCCACATGTGCCGCCGACAAAGCCTCGAGATGTAACTCGGCCCAACCTACCAGCTCCTCCGCCTCTTCCTCCAGAGCCACACTGCCGGTGCCCCCTTGGTGAGAGATATAGGCCACTGCTATGGCGTTGACGGATAGCACCCGTACCGCCTTTCCCTGCAACTGCTGCTGAAACGCTCTGAGTGCTCGAGTGACTGCCCGCAACTCCAATCTGTTGATCGACCAACTCCTCTCGTGCTCAGACCACTGACCCTGGGCAAACTGCCTCTCGAAGTACGCTCCCCAGCGAACAGACTTGCATCTGTCGTCAATGGTGCCAACTCTGGCACCTCTAGTGGCATTCCTTTCTCTAGTGAACCCGGAATCAGCCACCACTGCAGCGACCGCCACGTCTCGACCTGACTAGCCTTTGCGACAACTGATCAGACTGATGTGACCACCTCCGTAGGAGAGCTCTTTGTAATGGTCTCATGTGCGCTCCGGCCCACGGAACCAACTATAGCGTGGCCGCCATCGTCCACAAGAGCTGCAAATAATGCCAAGCCGAGGGCGCCTGTTTGCTCAAGAAGTCCCGTACGAGCTGCCTTAGCCTCTGGGCCCTGAGATGCGGGAGAAACACCCTGCCGCTTCTGGTATGGAATCGGGCCCCCAAGTACTCTAACTCCTGAGATGACACCAACTTGCTCTTTCCCACATTCACTACCTACCCTAAGCTCTGCAGAAACTGCAACACCCAGCGGGTAGCCCCTTTGCTCTCTTCCCGCGACTTTGCTCGAATCAACCAATCGTCCAGGTAGACGTGCACCAACGCCCTTCTCTGCGCAACGCCGCCACCACCACTACCACCATCGCTTTGGTGAAGGTTCGTGGCGCTGTCGCCAAACCAAACAGCAACGCCTGGAACTAAAAACGCCCCATGGGGACTGCAAACCGCAGGAACCGCTGATGCTCTGACCTTATTGGAATGTGAAGGTACGCCTCTGAGAGATCTAATGCCGTTAGAAATTCTCCCTGCCAGACCGCTACTATGACCGATCTTAGCATTTCCATGCGAAAGTGAGACACCCAGAGACAATTGTTCACCCTCTTGAGGTCTAGAATTGGTCTCCACGTGCCCTCCTTTTTGGGAACCACAAAATATATCGAGTACCGACCGCAACCGCACTGGTCCAACGGCACCGATACTACCGCCTTGAGCGCCAGCAATCTTTCTAAAGTTACTTGCACCGCCTGCCTTTTTGATTTCGTCCTGCAAGACGATTAAACAAAGGCGTTGCGCACTGGGCGTTGGAACTCGAGAACATATCCTTTTTGAATGACCTCCAACAACCACTGATCCGACGTAATTTGGGTCCAGGCCTGATAGAACTCCCTCAACCGTCCCCCCACGGGAATCAATCCGGCCTGGACTGCCCTCGCTTCATTGTGCCTGCTTGAGGTTCGAGGAAGAGACGGCACCAAAACCTCGACACCCCTGAGACCTATACCGATAGCGGCCTCTTTGAAACTGACCAAACCTGGTCTGCCGAAACCTCCGAAATTCCCGTTGCTGACTTTTAGAGGGTGGTAAGGGACGATTCAGCTTCTGCTTATCCTCCAGCAACCTACCCCCCTTAGACTACCCGAGGTCCTTTACTAACTTATCCAAATCTTCTCCAAAGAGGAGCTTCCTTCGAAAAGGGAATCTACCAAGCCTCGCCTTAGAGGCCCCATCTGCTGCCCAGTTACGCAGACACAGATACCTGCGCGCCACCACAACTGATGACATACTCTTCGCCAAACCTCGAATAAGATCATACTGAATGTCCACCAAGTAAGCCACCCCTGACTCCATGCAGGAGGCTTCGTCAACCACCTCTTCGTCCTGACCGCCTTTCAGCCTCTGGGACCATCTCAGGCAAGCTCTAGCCACCCAAGTCCCACAAATGGAAACCTGCATGGAGAGCGCATTGACCTCAAATTCCTGCTTCAACAATGAGTCCAATTTCCTGCCCTGTGCATCCTTGAGGGCAGCACTGCCCTCCACCGGAATCATCGTTTTCTTAGTAACCGCAGATACTGCTGCATCTACCTTGGGATATTTAAACAGCTCCTTATCAGAATCCTGCAATGGGTAAAGATGTGCCATCACTCTGGAGCCGTTCAGCCCTGTCTCTGGCGCGTCCCATTCTTCCTGAATCATCTCCCGAAAAACTCTATGAATTGGAAAGAACCTCTGGGACCTTCTGACCGCCTGCAGTAACAGGTCTTCCAAGGAGTCCTCCTCCGCCTGATCCACCGTGTACATGTTCAATGCTTTCAGCATCTCCGATATAAGCACTGATAACTCCTCTCTCGTGAACACCCTGACCACCCTTGCCTGGTCCTCTTGTTCCACAATCTCGCCTTCCTCCAGAACCTGGTCTACATCTGAGTCCTCTAAATCCTCAGCCTGCTCCTCCATGGCCAGCTCTGCCTTGTTCTCTAACCTAAGCTTTTTAAATGGGGCGCTACCTTCACCCCCCTCCATGAGGGCTCCCAGACGCTTCCGACTCAGCTGCGCCTCTGCCGCAGAAGACTCCCGCTTCCCTCCAAGGGCCTGCTGCAGCAGCAGCGTCACAAACTCCTGGGAGAATATCGCTGCCAGCCCCCCTGCAACAGAGGCTGCGCAGCGGGTGCGTCTGGTGTTGTGGAAGGCCCCAGCGCTGGCTCAGGGGACGCAGCTGGAGACAGTAGCTCTGGAGCGTCAGCAGTCTCTCACTGTAGAATGCTCCTCTCAGCGCTTTCTGCTACCTCTTTCAATGCTGCCTTCTGAGAGCAGCCCTTGCATACCCCTGCCTCCGAAACCGACCCCTGTTTGGCTCCACACAACGGTCTAGAAGACATGCTGATCTGAGGCACCACTCTCTGTTAAGGAAACCCAAAAGGCAAACTTTTTTATTTTTTTAAACGCCCAGAAACACGATCCCCAAAAAAGTGCTTCCTATACACCTGAGCTCACCCAAGGTTAAATATCAGCCTGGCACTTAACTAAAATTGAAAAAAGGGCCCCGGGGAGGTTTTCCCGCTCAGAACCGCGTGGCTCAGGCCTGACTGCCAAAAAACCCCGCCTCCGGCACCTCAGAGGCCCACCTTACCGGCCTACATTGGCTCCCGCTCCGAGTTCCTCCCCTGAGGAGAAGTCAACTCCCATACGCGCGATCCTAAGCCCAGCTAAACAGGGCTGTTCTTCATTAGGAAGCCGCCGCCTGAACATCTGCCCTTCAGCACTCACCTTTGCGGTCGCCTCTCCGACCGCTCCCCTTCACTCCGCGGCGAACCTCAACGGCTCCTCACACGAACGCGGGTTCGGGAGCCGGAGGGCCCAACACCACGTCCCGCACTCTTCCCCAAGGTAAGCACCAGTGCCCAGGGAGTGGAGGGCAGCTGCAGCCGCTACCCAAGCCTAAAACAGGCATCGGGCACACAGCTTTGAAAAATTTTGCAGGGGAACTCTTTTTTTCTTTTTTTCTTTTAAATTACTACCCCTACCTAAACTATTACTGTCCTAATCATTGCTCCAGTGAGCCTCAACCTCTTAGGCTCACAATTCCTCCAACTGCTTGGAGACTAAAAACTGGACCAAGGAGGCGGTACCTGGAATATATATGAGGGTGTCTCCAAAGAAGTGACATGATTAGTCTCCAAGCTGTGGGAGGAGGTGCTTAAATCCCCAGAGATTGGAACTAGACTGGAGGGACAATAAGGAAGACAGTCTAAACATGCCAAAAAGAGATGTTGAAACAACTTCAGGAGAAAGTTATTCAGAGCTACAAACTGAAAGCAGTTGATAAGAAAATTTCAATGTGTTTGGACACACACAGATCCATCACTGTAAAGTAGAAACAGTCTGGCATGATTGAGACAATATCTTGATCAGCCAACCCTATAAGGTTTCCTCATGCTAGTGGAACATGCAGACGTATCCTTGCCTTAAAAACTCTGATGGTTATACCATGAATCCACAACTCTAAAGCCTACTATGCCATCCAAATGGCCTTTGCTTCCCAGCAATACATCACCTAAGCAGCCTCAACTATCATCTTACTTCTGGTCAGAGCAGGCCCTAGAATTGGTTCAGAAGTTAATGCCCTAGGCGAACCTCACGCTTTACACCCGCTCTCAGTGTTAAAATCTATTAGTTAGCTTTGAATGCCTGCTTTTGCTGCCCTCTGGAAGTTGCCGCCCTAGGCGACTGCCTAGTTTGCCTAACAGTTGGGCCAGCCCTGTTTCTGGGTCACTTGGTCTTAGCTACGTACTCACAACCAAGACTGACATATGTTGTTACACAATCTGGCTGACTGCTGCCAGTTCCTCTCCTTCTGGAAAGTCTGGGAATTCAACTACCAGATCAACTGGCCTTGGCCACTGGTGTTCAAGAAAGACTAGTCTCACAAGCCTGCCAAGCTGGCTAACGCTGCCCGAGACACATTAGGAATGGAATTATGTGCAACAGAGACCACAAAAGCAAGCTAATCATTGCCATCATGGATTCCCTAAGACTTGCCTGGAATCCCATGCACAAGGCACTTATCTCCCAAAAGAGGTCTCATCAGGCTCAGCTTTGCATGCCCTTAAGTCCTGTAGAACATCTTCATCTTCTGAATACTTAAGCAGGCACCCAGGTATACCAGACATTGTGATAGCTCCAATCTGCTCTTGTCGAAGATGACAACCCAACCAAGCCTCAGCATCAACTGAAACACTAGGATGTTATCCAATGGTTCTCTGCTCTCGAATCTGCTCAAAAGAGCAGGCCATCTAAAGATGGGTACATAAGAACATAAGATATGCCATACTGGATCAGACCAAGGTCCATCAAGCCCAGTATCCTGTTTCCAACAGTGGCCAATCTAGGTCATAGGTACCTGGCAGTTTCCCCAAAAGACACAGGTTACGCAATGCTTGTACTGGATCAAGCATTGATATCCTGGGTCCCTTCTTAATAATGGTTTATGGACCTTTCCTCCAGGAACCTGTCCAAACCTTTTTTAAACCCAGCGACACTAACAGCCTTTACTACATCCTCAGGTAACAAATTCCAGAGTTTGATTACACGTTGAGTGAAAAAATATTTTCTTTTATTAGTCTTAAATAGTTTACCCTGTAGCTTCATTGCTATTCTATCTGCCAAGCGTGCTCACTATGAAGCTGAAATTAAGGATGCGGCAAATTCTTCTCGCAAACTTTTTCAGATTTTGCACAAACTCTCATCCACCGGCTCTCCATCCGCTATGATCTCTCAGTACCCCGACCCTCATTCACTGGCTACTTTCTTTTCCCAGAAAGTTCTTGACCTTCGTGCTTCCTTTCCTACTTCCCCCCCACCCCCACCCTCGCCACCTCTTTTCCCTTATGACTCAGTTGCTGCTGACCCTGCACTGCTGTCTCCCACCATTATGCCCAATCAGGCGCTTTCCCATACGTGGTCCACTTTTCACCCGATTTGTTCTGCTGAAATCCTTTCAATAATGTCCACTTCTCGTAAGACTACATGTTCCCTCGACCCTATTCCCTCCCGTTGGTTGTCTGTTCCCTCCCTACAACTAGTCCCTATTATCACTACTATTATCAACACCAGCTTTTCCTCTGGTTTGTTTCCTTCTTCTTGGAAATCAGCTGTTGTTCATCCTCTTTTAAAGCAATCTTCCCTTGATCCCTCCGTTCTTGCAAACTGGCGCCCTGTCTCTAACCTTCCCTTTCTGGCTAAACTTCTTGAACGCTTTGCATTCCTTCAGTTGTCTTCTCATGTTGAATCCACAAACACACTTCATCCCCGTCAGGCCGGTTTTCGCCAGGGCCATAGTACCGAGACTGTCCTTCTTGCTGTTCTTAATGAAATACATGTTGCACATGACCGTGGTGATCTTACTCTTTTAGTGTCTCTTGATCTATCGGCGGCTTTTGACTTAATTGATCACACTCTTCTTCTCACTCGTCTTGCTGAGGTGGGGTTACGTGGTGCTGTCCTTCTTTGGTTTCGTTCTTTTCTCACCTCTCGCTCTTTTTCTGTTACTCTGAATGATCAGTCTTCTAGTTCCTTTTCTCTTACATGTGGTGTCCCTCAAGGTTCTGTTTTGTCCCCTCTGCTGTTTAACATTTTCCTTGCCCCACTGCTTCTGGTATTACAACAATATCCTGTGTCTTGTTATGTCTATGCTGATGACATTATTTTGCTTTTTCACACTTCCCCTCTTCTTTTGGATCTCTCTGCTTTTAACACTTGTCTTTCTCACGTGGCTCTTTGGCTATCGCAGCACTTCCTTCGTCTTAACCCGTCCAAGTCTACCGCTATGTGGGTCTCACTTTCGGGGTCATGTCCGTCGGTTGCACCCATGATTGACTCTGTCCCTGTTCCTTTGGTGTCTTCTTTCCGGTATCTCGGGGTGATTCTTGATTCTTCTCTTTCTTTCCATGATCATATTTCTTCTTTGGTTCGGCGTTCTTTTGCTATTCTTCGTCGTCTCCGTGCCGTCCGGTCGTCGTTTCTTCCCCTTGGTTCCCTTGTCACTCTGGCTCTTTCCCTTGTTATTAGTCGTCTTGACTACTGTAATGTCTTTATGGCCAATCTCCCTAAATATCAACTTAAGCGTCTACAGCTCCTTCAAAACACTGCCGCCCGTCTCATCACCTTCACTCGCCGTTCCGATCATATTACTCCCATTCTCATTCAGCTTCATTGGTTACCCCTCTGTGTTAGGTTCCACTACAAACTTCTGATCCTTATTCATCGTGCACTTCACACTCATAACCCTTTATACTTGGCTGACTTAATCTTACTTCATACACCCTACCGCCAACTTCGCTCTCTTCATGCTAACCGTTTGGTTCTACCGTCCCCATCTCATGCCCGTTTGGAGAAGACCCGCCATGCTGCCTTCTTTTTTCTTGGTCCTTGTTTATGGAACGCCCTGCCCTCATCCCTCCGTTTAGAGCCCTCATATTCTCAGTTCAAGTCCGCTCTCAAAACCCACTTATTCCAAACAGTGTTTAATCTCCCTCCCTGACTTTTCCTCCCCCCCTCTGGATTTTCCATCTTGTTGCCGTCCCTGGTTACTGCTTTGTCCTAGTTTGTTAGTCTTGTCTTTCCCCTTTGTCTGTCCTTGTTTGAGTGGTTTTGTCTATGTCTTTTTGTTTGTTTATTTACCATTGTTAATCATTGCTCGCAGTTCACTCTCTGTTGGGCATTGTTGTCCATGTTTTTTGTTTATTTTTACTATTGTTAATTATTATTTCTAAATTTGCATATTGTTAACTGCTGGCTGTTTTTATGGTTTTATAGTATAATTTTTTTTAAACTTATGTTTTAATGATGTACATGGTTTTAAATTTATGTTTTATTTATTTTTACTCATCGTCTTTTGTATTGTCATGCTTTTCTTTCTTTCCTATCATTTTTGGCGTTCTTTTCCGTAGTTTTGCAGTGCTGCCTTTTTTATATTGTTTGTACACCGCTTAAATGTTTTTAACGCAAGCGGTCTATCAAGTACGAAATAAAGTTAAAGTTAAAGTTAAAGTTATGTCCCCTAGTCTTTCTATATTCTGATAACGTAAACAATTGATCTACGTTTACCCGTTCCACTCCGTTCATTAATTTATAGACTTCTATCATATCTCCCCTCAGCCGTCTCTTTTCCAGGTAAAAGAGCCCTAACCTTTTTAGCATTTCTTCATAGGAGTATCCTTCCATCCCCTTTACCATTTTGGTGGCTCTTCTCTGAACCTTTTCTAATAACCCTATATCCTTTTTAAGATACGGCGACCAGAATTGCACACAATATTCAAGGTGCGGTCTCATCATGGAACGACAGAGGCATTATAATATCTTTTGTTTTATTTTCCATTCCTTTCCTTATGATACCTAGCATTCTATTTGCTCTCTTGGCCGCCGCTGCACATTGGGCCGAGGGTTTTATTTATTTATTTATTTTATATAGAGAGTATTTGTATCCCGCTCCTTCCAGCGATCAGAAGCGGTAAGATTACTATTGCGAAACTGCCAAATCAAAGCAGGTACAAATTTTGTTTACATACAGATTATCAGAAAAGCACGTCACACAGAGTTTCAGATTATCAGAACAGCACGTCACACAGAGCTAACAATTAGTAGCTATGGGGAGGGTCATTTACATATATACATAGATACATATATACAGGATAGGTTTCTTGGTCAATGTGGACAGGGGGCTGCCCCAACTGAGGGTTTAGTTCAGGTTGAAGTGGGTTTGGAAAATGTGCGTCTTGAGTTTCTTTCTGAAGTCTAGAAGGTCATTGCTAGCTCGTAGCTCTGGTGGTAGTTGGTTCCAAAGCGTTGGTGCCACATATGAAAAAGCTCTGTGGCTGGTGTTAGTTTTGGTAGATCTTATGTCTGTTGGAGTGTGGAGGATGTTGGCGTTGTGGGTTCTTCTGCTTCGTGTAGGAGGTTGCATTCTGACTAGGTTGTTGAGGAAAGAAGGTGCTAAGTTGTGGATGAGTTTGAAAGTAGTTGTTAGTATTTTATATTTTGTGCGAGCTGTAATGGGTAGCCAGTGTAGTTGAATTAGTACTGGTGTGATGTGGTCGTTTCGTTTTTTCTTCATTAACATGTTTTAACATGTTATCCACAATGACGCCTAAATCTTTTTCCTGGGTGGTGGTTCCTAATGTGGAACCTTGCATCGTGTAACCATAGTTTGGGTTGTTCTTCCCTAGGTGCATAACTTTGCACTTGTCCACATTAAATTTCATCTGCAATTTTGATGCCCAGTCTTCCAATTTATCAAGATCCTCTTGCAATTTTCCACAATCCTCTGCGGTTTTAACAACTTTAAATAGTTTTGTGTCATCTGCAAATTTGATAACCTCACTCGTTATTCCACTTTCCAGGTCATTTATGAATATGTCAAAAAGCAGCAGACCCAGAACAGATCCCTGGGGTACACCTCCATTGGGAAAATTGGCCATTTAGCCCAACCCTCTGCTTTCTATCTTTTAACCAGTTCCTGATCCACAGTAGTACACTGCCTCCTATCCCATGACTCTTTAGTTTTGCCAGAAGTCTCTGAAGAGGGACATTGTCAAAGGCTTTCTGAAAGTCCAGATACACTATATCAACCGACTCACCTTTGTCCACCTGTTTATTCACACTTTCAAAAAAACATAACAGATTAGTAAGACAAGATCTTCCTTGTCTAAAGCCATGTTGGCTGTCTCCCATTAGGCCATGACTATCTACATGCTGAGTAATTTTATTCTTTATGATGGTTTCTACCATTTTTCCCGGTACTGATGTGAGGCTCACCGGTCTGTAGTTACCCGGATCACCCCTGGAACCCTTTTTAAAAATTGGTGTTACATTGGCGATCCTCCAATCTTCAGATATTAGAGATGATTTCAATGATAGTTCACAGATTACTAATAGCAGGTCTGCAATCTCATATTTCAGATCAACACCCTTGGATGTATACCATCCGGCCCAGGTGATTTGCTACTCTTCAGTTTATGTAATAGTTGTAATACATCTTCCCGATGTATCGCTATTTCCTTCAATTCTTCCGCACCTTTAAATACCACTTCAGTCATGGGTAACATCCCTACATCTTCCTCAGTAAAGACCAAAGCAAAGAATTCATTCAGTCTCTCCGCTATCGCCTTGTCGCCTCTTAGTGCCCCTTTAACTCCTCTATCATCTATGGTCCAACCGACTCTGTCACAGGTTTTTTGCTACGAATGTTCTTGAAAAAAATCTTTATCTCGCGTTTTTGCTTCTGCAGCAAGCTTCTTCTCAAATTCACCCTTTACTTTCTTTATCAATGCCTTGCATTTGACCTGCCAGTGCTTGTGCTGTTTCCAGGTTGTGTCGTTTGGCTCTTTTTTCCATTTCCTAAAAGATGCTTTTTTGGCAACAGCAGCCTCTCTGACCTCACCTTTAAACCATGCTGGCAGCTTTTTGGACTTCCTTCCACTTTTCTTAAAGCGTGGAATACAGCTGGTCTGGGCTTCCAAGATAGTATTTTTCAACACCACCCAAGCTTGATGTAAATCTTTAACCTTTGCAACTGCTCCTTTTAGTTTTTTCTTAACTATTTTCCTCATTTTATCATAGTCTCCCTTTCGAAAGTTAAAAGGTAGTACTGTGGATTTCCTTATAATCCCTCCTCCACTAATTAAATCAAAGGCGATCATGCTATGATCACTATTGCCAAGTGGCCCCAACAACCTCATCTCTTGCACTAGATCTGGTGTTCCACTAAGGACTAGGTCTAATATGGCTTCCCCTCTAGTCGGTTCATGAACCAACTGCTCCAAGAAGCAGTCATTTATGTCATCTAGGAACTTTATCTCCCTAGCATGTCCTGCCGTGACACTGACCCAGTCGATACCGGGGTAATTGAAATCACCCATTATTATTACCGAGCTGTAACTTGTTAGCTTCCTTGATTTCTTTGAGCATTTCATCATCCATTTGTTCATTCTGGCCAGGCGGTCGATAGTACACCCCCACTGCCATCGCCTTCCGCTTTTTACATGGAATTTCAATCCATATAGATTCTACAGCAAATTTTGTTTCCTGCAAAACTTTAATCCTTTCTGACTCAATGCCCTCTCTAACAAATAGCGCAACCCCTCCACCAATTTGATCAACTCTATCATTACAATATAGTTTGTACCCAGGTATCAGTGTCCCACTGGTTGTCCTCCTTCCACCATGTCTCTGATATTCCAATCATATCTAACCTCTCATTTAGTGCTATATATTCTAACTCTCCCATCTTATTTTTTAGACGTCTAGCATTTGCATACAAGCATTTTAGAGAGTGTATTTTATTCATATTAATTTGGCTATTGGTAGACATGGGTAATTTGGGATCTTTAAGCTCTGTCTGCTCCATACTCGAGGGCATTTGGGCTACTTTACTCTTTTTTGGAATCTCTCTGCTTTTGGTAGTATCCTTCAAGGATACATTCTTCCGAACTATCTGCTCTTGGGCGACTGTCGGCTTTCCCCTATTATCTAGTTTAAAAGCTGCTCTATCTCCTTTTTAAAAGTTAATGCCAGCAGCCTGGTTCCATCCCGGTTAAGGTGAAGCCCATCCCTTCGGAAGAGCCCCTCCTTTCCCCAGAATGTTCCCCAGTTCCTAACAAATCCAAACCCCTCATCTCTGCACCATTGTCTCATCCACGCATTGAGACTCCGGAGCTCTGCCTGCCTTTTGGGTCCAGCACGTGGAATGGGAAGCATTTCGGAGAACGCTACCCTGGAATTTCTGGATTTCAACTTCCTACCTAAAAGCCTAAATTTAGCCTCCAGAACCTCCCTACCACATTTTCCTATGTCATTGGTACCGACATGTACCAAGACAGCAGACTCCTCCCCAGCACTATCTAAGACCTTATCTAGGTGGCGCGTGAGGTCCGCTACCTTCGCCCCAAGCAGGCATGTTACCAGGCGATCCTCACGTCCACCAGCTACCCAACTATCTACATGCCTAATGATCGAATCACCAACTATAACGGCTGTCCTAACCCTTCCCTCATGGGCACATGGCCCTTGAGAAACCTCCTCGGTGAGAGAGGGTTTTACATCACCTGGAGGACAGGTCCTAGTTACAGGATCACTTCCTGCCACACCAGGGTGATGCTCTCCTGTCACGTGACCTCTCTCCTCCATGGCAACAGGGATGCTGCCAGACTGGAGGTGGGACTTCAGGACTATATCCCTGTAGGTCTTGTCTATGTACTTCTCTGTCTTTCTTATGTTTTCCAAGTCTGCTACTCTAGCCTCTAGAGAACGGACTCGTTCCCTGAGAGCAAAGTGCTCCTTGCACCTAGTGCACACGGTAAGACCTCTCACCAACTGGGAGAAAAATCATACATGTGAGACAATGCAAAAGACTGGAAAGCCCCCATCTCACTGCTCAAAATACGCTGTCTACGTAGCATAACAGTCACAATTACCACCACTGCACCAAGGTGGTATGCAGAGCCCAAACCTACAACAGGCTGAAAAACATAGCCTCAACTTGAAACTGACGCCTCCAAACGAAATCCCAGAATAAATGGAATATGGAGATATGCCTCTTGAAGGGATAGAGCTATAAAACATCTTATTTGTCTCTATACTGAACACAGAGCACAAGGCTTGCGTTCTGAAAACGTGGCACCAGATAAGCCTGACCGAGATCCCTCAGGACCAGAATCCACTGAAAAGAGCTCTCCTTCACTGGTACAGGGGCTGCACTTTCCAAACAGAACCACCTCTCCAGTGTGACTGCTACCACTACACAGTTTGATTATGCCAATATTATCCTCCAAGGTCTACCAAAATATGTTACAACCACTTCAGATGGCCCTAAACACAGCGGCCCGAACCCCAGAGGACATCTTTAGATCCAAGCATATTACGCCCAACTTTCTGCAACTACATTGGCTACCAATAGCAAGCAACATAAAATATAAAAACACTATTGACATTCAAAGCAATAAACAAACTGACCAGAGATTCCTTCTCAGACATCATACACCTAACACCAAGCAATAGAATGAGGAGACACTTAAGACTCCAGCAGTGATAATAAAAAGCACCCAAGCATCCAGTAATCAAGCCTTCTCATTGTACGCACCAACACTTTGGAACACCCTGCCAGATCCAATTCAAGCCGTTTCCAACATCTCAACCTCCCATAAGACAAGACAGACCCATTTATTAAGACAGATCTATGATCATAAACAATGTATTCAACAATCAAACTGACTCCACGCAGTCGCTTACCTTCATGCTACAGAGCATCATAGGAAACATACACCATCATGTAATAATTCAACCCAGTTTAATTACCCAAGTTTACATTCCTCTTCAATGTAAAATGTTCCAATGTTATTGTTCTATGTAAACCACTCAGACTGTAAAATAGACCGGCATAAAAAAAATCAAATAAATAAATAGCATCTTGGTGGAAGCCTATTAAGGAGAAAGCGTAGTTACTCACTTGTAACAGGTGTTCTCCAGGGACAACAGGGATCAGTCCTCACATATGAGTGACGTCGGCACCGACGGAGCCCGCACGGAGCATTTCCCCAGCTTTCAAAGAAAGCCTTTGGGAATACCACCACGTATACGCAGTCCCTTTCCCGCCCAAGGGTGCCATCTTACTCAGGTGCCGTAGCTAGAACCCAACCAAGAAAATGGCAAAATGGAGAGCAACTCTATGGAGAGGAGGAAGGGTTGTGAGGACTGATTCCTGCTGTCCCTAGAGAACACCTGTTACAGGTGAGTAACAACGCTTTCTCCAGGAATAAGCAGAAAGTCAATCCTCACATATGGGACTCCCTAGCCACAGGCTACAGAGGACCTGTAGGAAAAATCACAGCAGAGCCATGAGCGGTCACCAGTGAATCTGAATGCACGCCCAATGACCCCGCGTCCATGGACAGCCACATTTCCCGTAGCCTGAACAAGAAGGGTCAGAGGGCAGGAGTTGCTTAAACCACAAACAAATTACGGAGTACCGCCTAGCCAAAGGCCAAATCCCGATGGGACTCCCTCTCCAAGCAGCAATGTGCCACAAAGCTACGAGCAGAAGACCATGTAGCGGTCCAGTAGATGTCCACCAGTGGCACCAAGTGTAGGCTAGCAACAGACGTCGCCATCGCCTGGACATTGAGCGCCATGACTCGGCAGTCCAGAGGTAACCCAGCCTAGGCCTGGGCAACGGCGATGCAGTCCACCACCCAAATGGACAATGTTCACTTGGTGACCGCCAGCCCCAGTCCAATGGGGTCACAGAAGACAAAAAGCTGTCCAGTGCTGCGGTGGTCCCGGGTCCACTGCAGGTAGAAGAAAAGGGCCTTATTGCAACCCGGGGTAGGGAGAACTGCCAATGCCTGGTCGGCATGGGGCCTCAGGAAGAAAGTGGGCAGCACCACCTCCTGGTTGAGGTGGAAATCAGAGACAACCTTCGGGAGGAACTTGGCGAGCAGTGCCAAGAACTACCCTGTTCCTGCAGAACCTCATGTATGGCGCCTCAGCCATCAGTGCTTGGAGTTCACTGACTCTACGGATGGAGGTGAGAGCCACCAGGAAGGACACCTTCCAGGACAGGTGCCGCAGGGATCAAGTGGCCATGGGCTCGAAGAGCAGCTTGGTCAGCTGCGTGAGGACCTCATTCAGGTCCCACTGCTGGTGGTGGGTGGATGGGGGCTTGGAGAGGAGCAAGCCCCGGATGAAATGAGAGATGAGGGGTTGCCCCGAGAGGGGTTTGACATCACTGGGATGGTGGTTTGCTGAGATGGCACGCAGGTGAACTCAGAGAGAGACTTTAGTTCTGCTGCGAGAGATGGAGCAAGTATTACAGGACCGAGTGTATAGGGCAGGAGAACAGGTTCACTTGACTCTGAGCACTACACCGAGAACCTGCACCACTTGAAGGTGTATGGCTGCCTGGTCGAGTCCTTCTGGGAGGCTAATAAGATGTCCTCAACCTCCATAGGGAGGTGAAGAGCTAAGGTGACTGGCTCAGCAGACAAGCTTTAAGGGACAGACTCCAGATTGGGATGAAGGAGTAGGTCACCATTCTGTGCCAGGAGCCCCGGTGAGCTCCCAAGAGGGACCCGGAGCTCCAACGAGAGATGGAGTAGCCGAGGGAACCATGGCTGTCTGGGCCACGAGGATCACAAAGGCCCTGTCTTGCTGGATCTGGAGGGTCAGAGCTATGAGCAGCATGGGGGGGGGGGGGAGACATGCAGCAGGCCCGTCGCCCACAAAAGGAAGGCAGGCATCTGGAGCCACCCTGCCCGGTTGCGGGAGGGGACTGCAAAAACGGGGAAGCTGTGTGTTCGCGGGACTGGCGGAGATCCAGGTCTGGGGTACCCCAGCGCTGGAAGACCGCAGCACCATCTCAGGACACAGGCGCCACTCGTGCAGCTGGATTCTGCTCAGACGGTCCACCAAGGCGTTGTCCTGGCCTGGGAGATAGGTGGCTCAGAGCGTTATTCCCTGGTTCACCGCAAAAGAGCACAGGGCCACTGCCTCCTGGCAGAGGCTGCAAGAGCCGGTACCCCCCCCCCACCCCCCCCGTTCGTTCTAGTAGAACATTGTGACTTGGTTGTCCATCTGAACAAGCACCACTCAGTGCTGCAGTGTCGGAAGGCCTTCAGCATGAGGACGACAGCTCAGCGCTCCAGCAGATTGATCTACTGCTAACTCTGTTTGTAGGTGTGCAGTTACTCGCAATGGGCCCCCCAGCCCGAGAGGGAGGCGTCCGTTGTCAGGACCAGCTGGTGGGTTGGGGTCTGGAAGGGCATGCCTCGGAACAGGTTCTGTGTGTCCTGCCACCAGGTCAAGGACTCCACCAAGCGAATTGTGAACGAGATGGGGTCTCGGAGTTGGCTGGTCACCTGGGTCCACTGCGCGCGGAGGCACCACTGCGCTACCAGCATGTTGAGAAGGGCGTTGGGCACAATGTGGACAGTGGAGGCCATGTGGCCGAGAAGGCGAAGCATCGACCATGCAGTGGCTCTGTACGTCGGACGCTAGGGACCTGACGCGGTCCGCCCTGTCCGGGGGAAGGAAGGTCGTGGCCTGAAGAGTATCCAGATGAGCCCCTATGAACTCCAGGGATTGTAGAGAAGTAATGTGGGATTTCAGGTAGTTGACCACAAAGCCCAAATGCTGCAGAAGCCAGATCATGCGGCCCGTGGCCTGAAGGGCCTCTGAGGCCGTTTCTCCTTTTATGAGCCAATTGTCTAGATAGGGAGTAGATGAAGGTGCCTTGTAGATGGACGTGGGCTGCTACCACGGCATGACACTTGGTGAAGACCCATGGAGTGGAGGCGAGTCCGAAGGTTCCCTCCTACCACAAAGCACAGGTACTGACTTGTGCTTGGGATGGACGAGGATGTGGGTGTAAGTATCCTTTAAGTCCAAGGAGCATAGACAATCGCCCTGCTGGAAGAAGGGTAGCAGTGTTCCAAGGGAGAGCATTTTTAACTTCTCCTACACAAGGAATCTGTTCAGGTTCCTCAGATCGAGGATGGATCAGAGACCTCCTGCTCTCTTCAGGACGAGGAAGTACTGGGAGTAAAATCTCCTTACTCTGAGGTGTGGTGGGACTGTTTCCACCACCCTGTCTTCGAGGAGGCCTGCGATCTCCTGAGTTAATAAGGTTTGGTGCAAGGGAAGCCACCGGAGCTCCCCGGGGAAGTAAGAGGGAGGCAGCTGGTCCAGATGGAGGAGGCAGCCCTCCCGGAAAACCTGGAGGACCCAGGCGTCTATGGTGATGGATTCTCACCTAAAGGCAAAGTGGATCAGCCTTCCCCCTACCGGCAGCTGGTCGTCCAGCGGTCGAAAGTTATGCCAGTGGCATTAAAACCCCGAGGAAAGCTGCGCTGGAGATGGTGGTTGGGTCTTTTGTCCCTTAGGCTTGCGGGTTCCATGGGTCGCCTCTTACTCTGACCAGCCTCGGTTGGGGTCGGTGTAGATGGGTACAGAGGGCAGCGCCTATATGGGTGCCCCTTTCTGGTAAAAAAAGGATTTCCTGCCCTGCGGTTTCTTCCTGGGGAGGGAGGAGGTCTTCCAAGAGAGCCGAGTACGGGTGACATACTCTGTCTCAATCTCAGCCACATTATCCTCCATTGGTTTACCAAAGAGCTGCTCCCCAAGGCAAGGGACCTAGAGGAGCTTCTCCTGGACAAACTGCTCCAGGTCAGATGATTGGAGCCAAGCTTGCCGGCGGGCGCCGATACCGGCCACCGCTACTTGGGCGGAGGACTCAAAGCCATCATAAGCAGCTCATGAGAGGTACTTAGAGCACTCCCCGACGGATTTCAAGAGCGCCTGGAAGCGCTGGAGGTGGTACCCATCAAGACCCGCTACGAATCCTCTGAGCTCCTTAGCGAGGTCTTGGAAGAACGTACAAATATACAGTTGATAGCTCTGGATGCGACATGCTAGCATGAAGCCTTGGTAAGCTTTTTGCCCAAGGGCGTCAACAGCGTGGAACTCTCTGCCCAGAGGGACCGAAGAGTGAGTCTTCGGGCTCTCCTATTTACGCATGGCCGATTCAATGACCATGGAAATGTGGGGAAGCTGTGCCTTCCGGAACCCTGGTCCCCGCTGGACCATATACATAGGGTCCAGGTGTTTGCTGCTAATGGGGCCAGAAGCTGGGGTCTCCCACATATGGAGAAGGAGACGGTTAAGGATGCAAGGGACCGGAACTGTAAGGGCTTCCTTCAGTGGTGCCTCATATTGGAGGATATCGAGCTCCTCCTCTAATTCGGTGGTGAGCGCAAGGGCCTGCGCCATATCCCAGATATACTCAAGGAAAGAGGTGCCCTCGGGAGGAGACTGCCACCTCTGGGTTGGCAGGGATGGGTCCGAGAGGTCTCAGAGAGAGAGAGTCTCTGGTGAGGTGGCCCCATCGGATTCCCAGTCCGAAGAGTCTGTGGAGGACTCAGGGTCAGGCAGTTCCAGGGAGGTCAAGGCCAGAGCCTATCAGAGCCCGAGGCACTTGCCCAAGATGATCTCGCACTCGAAGAACGGGACAAAGATTGAGACTTTCTCCGAGGACCCTAATGAGACATCTGCCTCTAGGAGGTCACTGTAGCAGCCAGAGGAGTCCTCGGGGTCGAGGTCCCTGTGGTCTCGTGGCATGTACTGGCAGAGCCAGGCATGTGATCCTGCTGGGCAGCGAGGAACGCAGAACCCCTGCATTCCAAGGCCAGCATTCGGGCCTCCCACTCAGGAAAGGGGCCCTGTAACACCAAAGCCGGGGTGACCAGGTTGGTCGTCGAGGAGGAGAGGGGGTCCTCGCAGGGACAGCCTCGGGAGACCGGGCGCAATGACGTAGACCTCCGCATCGGTTCGAAGTACCGTATGCGGCCACTCCCTCTGATTCTTCAGACTGCCGTAGGGGGCTGAGAGACCGTGCACATGACTTCTCACACTTGTCTGACCCCCGGACTGCATCCTCACGGCCTTCTTTTTTTGCTCACAGTTGGAGGACCTTTGGTCAGAGTGCCTTTGTCCCACGGAGGGGCCTTGGGAGACTCCAAGGGCTGCGGGGCCATGGAGCATGAGGCTACTGGGGTTGAGTCTGCATTATGGAAGATATCATCCAGCTTCTACCGGCGGACACTGGATGGCTTTAGAAGGCATCTTTTATCGCAGAGGGAGCACTGCTCCGGATCGTGGTCAGCTCCCAGACACCTGAGATAACAGTCATGAGTGTCTGTGAGAGACATGTTCTTAGAACACTGATCACATTTTTTGAAAACGGAGGCCATCGGGGCAAAAAGAACCCCTGAAAGACCCTCGACGCGGCCAGCAGTTAAAAAGGGCACAAAAGTGCAAAAGGGTTAAAGGAGGGAAAAACGGATCCCGAGCCCCACAGTGGAGGCAGTAGTGCTCGAGATGGAGGGAAGGAAACTGGCACTAGCTGGAAAAGATAAAATTGTATTAGTAAAAAGAAAAACTTTTTCCAGGGACGAGACACATGCCTGAAGAGCTCCACGGAAAAAGGGAAATTGAATAAGTTTGCACACTTGGGCGAGAAGGGGACCACGCATGCATAGTAGCATTCCCAAAGGTTATCTTTGAAAATTGGGGAAATGCTCCAAGTGGGCTCCATCAGTGCCGATGTTATCCATATGTGAGGGCTGATTTCTCGCTTGTTCCTAGAGAAACAATAAAAGCATCCACCAACAGTGTAAGAACAGCTCAATCTCACCTCACAATGTCAAGAAACACCAATCCAACATTAGACATGTTCCTGACGACCATCCACTCTATTAGGAAGAAGATCCCCTGTCCCTCTCTGAGCATCTCTAGATTCCCCCAATGGCCCTATGAGAGAGTCAGCCAGCCAGGGCCCTCTTTCCTAATGATGCACAAAAACTATGACCTGCCCAGTCTAAGCAAGATCTCAAGCCACTTCTGGACCATGGGAGAATGTTCCAAGGGCTGCAGAGCAGAGATGACATCCATAACGTAAGCTTACCCATGAGTAACTAACATTCTTGCTGCAACAAAATAACGCAGGAGCACCTAAGAAGATGCACCCAATTACAGTCTTAACCAGTATCTACATCATCATTGGCCTCCCCAGCGGATAAAACATCTTTAACCCAGGCCTCAACTTCATCCCGATACTCCGGAGCAATGGAAGAAGATGGACAGAAAACCCTCATCACTCTTCAACTGAAGCAAATCGCACGCTTCACCCCCACCTATTGCACATCTCACTTCAACACATCAAGAAATCCCTAGAGAAACACCAGTACCAACACCCGTTGAAGTGTGCTCTCATCAATGCCAGATCAATTCGCTCAAAATGGCCTGTGGTCATTGACTTGATAACCCTACACGACCTGGACATCCTGATGATCACTGAGACATGGCTATCTGACTGCGACAACGTCCTGCTCAACCAAATGCTACCTCCCATGTTCTCACTCTACACATGCCACAGAGACAACCAGAGGGGGGTGGAGCACTCATACTTGCAAAAGCTGATCTACAATTCCAACTGAAGAATGCCACTAGCACAGCCAACCTAGACATCACCACCATAGAAAATGACCACTGTGCAATCAACCTATTATATGGAGCTCCAACATCATCACCAGATGACCTGCCAACAATAATCAACATAGCCTGCAACACAAATAAGCCACGAACCCAAAACTGGCTACTAGGTGACTTCAATTTACCTGCCTTGCAGGAATCTCACATCGCCGCCTTCCTTGATGCACTTGATGAGTTGGGTTATAAACAACTAGTTAACGCACCTACACATGTGAAAGGGAACAAACCTGACATGATTTTCGCCCCACAAATGGCATCAGATGCAACACATGACCCCGCACTATCTATAACTCCAGTACCATGGTCCGATCACAGTCTGCTCAGATTCCATATACCTACCAAACAGCACAACCAGAATACCAAAAGAGCTAATGCTTCTCTAGAAAGGTCAGTGAGAAGATTCAAACCCTTTGTCAAGGAAGAAATACTCGAGAGAGTCCTTCCACTACTCGATAACTCAGCCCATGGATTGCACGAAATGATTGATATTTGGGACAATAGCCTCAACTCCATCTCTCGCCACCCAACTACGTGCAAAAAGTCAAGGAAACGAGAACACGCAGCTTGGACACCAAGGAGCTCCGGAGCATCGCTCCTCCACCTACGCAAACTCGAGTGAAGATGGTGCCAATCTCGATCCATTGAAGCCCACAACAAATATAACTTACACTTGAAAAAACATTGCAAGGAAATAGAGGAGACAAGGAGACAGTTCCATACAGACCTCCTAAAGCGCTCAATTAACAAGCCACATGACCTGTTTAACATTGTAAAGTCATTAGCAAAAGAACCAACACCTGACCAGCCATACAGCACAGTTACTTACCTGTAACAGGTGATCTCTGGGAACAGCAGGAATAAGTCTTCACATATGGGTACGTCGGTACCGACGGAGTCTGCGCGGGAACGCTTCCCAGCGTCCAAAGAGCTTCTGGAAGCATCCCACCACACCTGCGTGCTGCCTTCCCGCCTTTCCCAACTGCCTCTCCTCAGTTAAGTTTTAAAGCTGAGACAAAGAGAGAGAGAGAGGAAAGGAAAGATAGAGATAAAACTCCTGGGGGGGTGGATGGGTTGTGAAGACTTATTCCTGCTGTTCCCAGAGATCACCTGTTACAGGTAAGTAACTGTGCTATCTCCAGGAACAAGCAGGAATGAGTCTTCACATATGGAGACTCCCAAGCTGAGATGCCTGGAGTCCCAGCATGTCATAGGTTGGGACATGCTATCTCCTAGAACACCAGGCATCCTGAGGATGGAGGGTAGGAGTTGAAGAAAGAAAGGTGCTGTGGAACAGCTAACCTAGCATAGGCTTGCAGACAAGGAGTCCATGTGTGGATGATAATTGTCATCAATGATATTGCAAAGAAAAAAGATTGCAATAGGGACCTCCCCTAACAAGAGTTTAGAGAAGTATGGAGTTTCATGGGATCTACTGGGGAACCCAGTAGAGGAACCTCGAGAAGGACCTCACTGTAAGTGGAGGTATTAAACCTGTAGGAAACGTAATGGAGGTCTGAGTCCTGAAAGGTAACAGGGAACCCCAGTAGGAGAAAACTGGGGTAGTACAAAAACAGTGGGCCTTCAGCAGGCGGCTTTATGATAAAAGCCCAACTCTTTTGGCAGCAGAGTGGCTCACTCTTAGGAACAAAAAGAGAAAGGCTAACGGATTTGGACAGACAGGCCCAGTCCTTGTGGAGAGAAAGGGTATGGGAACCCCCTGTATCCCAAAAGAAAGGACAACGCCGGAGGCGTTAGAGCCTGTGAGTAGCTGAAGATCCACAATGTCTCTCCTAACTGAAGTCAGCTGGGAGAGATATTGGAACATGGAGAGCTTCAGGGGTACCTAAACCTTAGGGTTATAGGAGGTGTTAACTACCACCAAAGTGGCTGTGAGTGTAGGACCCCAAAACATGCTGGATAGCATAAATATGGGTAAAGCACATCTGTCAGAATCATATGGCTATATGAACTTAGTCAGGTAGATAAAGCAGAAACATATCTACCGATAGTAAAATATCTCGACAGATATATACAGATATATAGATATAGATATGTATATATAGATATATAGATATAGATATGTATATATAGATATATAGATATAGATATGTATATATAGATATGTATATATAGATATGAATATAGATATAGATATATAGATAGATATATAGATATATAGATATATAGATATATATCATATAGATATATGAGAATATATCTATAGTGAGATATGAAGGGCATAAAATACTCACACATGATAGACAGACATCTGCAAGATGTGTGCTATAGGTATGAATATATAAATATATATATATATGGAAGTCTGCAAGAAGCAGACAGAGATATGCCCACAAAGGGTATTCACATAGGAAAATGTGGAGAGGAAAGATTCATCTAATAACAAGAAGGTGGAACCTACTTGAGAAGACATATAGAGAATCAATTCCCACTGGTTATGGCTACAGGAATGCTAGGTAGTAGAATAACCAGGATGGTTACGTGAAAGCAGAGGATGATATCAGTCTGCAGCCTGCAAGTCTCGAGTATCCTAGAATGCTAGCATGGTAAGTGAATAGAAGACGCATAGGAATGAGATACCATGCTGACCTGCTTAAGGGCAAAAAGGTATCATGCGTTCTTACCATGAGGACGAGCTGGAAGGAGAAAACATATTCCCTATTGGAAATACTATGGACCAAAGCAGGGAATTAGCAACTCCTTAAGCTTTCACGTAACAGGAGGCCTATGTCCTTTATATTAAAAGGAGAACTTTTCTAGTCATGGGAGACATGACTGAAAAAGCCTTTTTCAACCATCTAGTATGGCTGTTGGAGAAAAAGTCCCCCCCCCCCCCATGCTCTCTAGCAAGGGCCCATAGTGGAGAGCTTCTCTGTAGAATTGCAGAGAGCATGATGCAGGAGAATGGGGAGATAGAACTGACTGCAGAAGAGCCAGTAGCTATGTCAACTATGCTGCCAAACCCAGGGGATGGAGATGGCAGAAAGAGAAGACAATCCAGCAAGCTTGTAGTGAAAAATTTTCAAGACAGATGATAGCACTGACTTGGAGCCACTACTAAGACCAGACAGAATGTTAGCGGAGGACAAATCTGTTGCTGGTGGAGAAGAACCAGTGGTTGAAACATTAAGGTTCCTGCATTGGCAGCTGCTTGCCAGACAGCAAAAGAATGGTACTGTTTAAAAACAGAAAGAACAGACAAAACAAGAGTAGAAAACTCTGGACGTGTCTGATGAAATGCTTCAAAGCAAGATAGAAAAAGAGGAGTGAACCCAGAGAAGAGAACTCCGCATTGGAAAAGAAAGAAAACTAGAGAGGCTGAAGAAAAAACCTCCAGTGAAGCAATACCACTCTTACAGAGGAAAAACCCTGGTAAGAGGGTAAAGAGAATGGAGCTGAAGAAAACTTACAAAGCAGTAAGTTTATAGGAGGGAGAAAAGACATGCTGGCACAGGAAACTATCATTTGATAGTGGATAGACCTCTTTCCCTAGAAGGAAAAAGAGGAAAAATCCTGTGACCTAGAAGCATGAACATCCTAACAGCTCATAGAACATAGAAAGAATGGATGTCTTTCGGGAAGAGATCCATGTTTAGGATTTAGAATGACAGCAGTGGATTGTCTCTAATGAGCAGAAGCAACTGCAGATTGTAATTCCCAGAGTCACAAGCATCTGATGAATTGATCAGAAACCCTGTGGTTGCTGGGTTTGCTGAGCCTGGTGAGAGGTTGAACTCTGTAGACCAGGACGATGCTTCCCCTGTTTGGGAACATCTGTATGATGGGCAGATGATGCATAAAACCTTCTCCTAAGGGAAGAAAGTTTGGCAGGACATTTCCTACCTACTGGGACAGAAGAAGGTGCAGAACAGCTCCTAGGAACAGGTAAGTCAGTGGAGAACTGAGTAACCTGACGTAAAGAGTCCTTGTTGAAAAGCTTGTCTCCAGTGCAAGGAGTATGTCCCAGTCTGTGCTGTGTCCATTTGTCCAAGCCTGAAGCTTGGAGCCAGGCTCTACGTCGTGCTCCTATGGTTATAGCAGAAAGAGTAGTTACTCACCTGTAACAGGTGTTCTACAGGAGCAGCAGGAATCAGTCCTCACATATGGGTGACGTCGGCACCGACGGAGCCCTCGCGGAGCAATTTCCCCAGCTTTCAAAGAAAGCCTTTGGGAATTGCAGCGCGCATGCGCAGTCCCCTTCCCGCCCAAGGGTGCCATCTTGCTCAGTCTGAAGACATAGCTAAAAGACAGCAAAAAAATTAGGAAAAACTAAATGAGAGGACTGCAACTCCAAGGGGAGGAGGGAGGGTTGTGAGGACTGATTCCTGCTGCTCCTGGAGAACACCTGTTACAGGTGAGTAACTACTCTTTCTCCAGGACCAAGCAGGAAGTCAGTCCTCACATATGGGACTCCCTAGCTTAAGGCTACCGAAGACCTCAAGCAGAAAAATGAGCTCCGTCTAGCTCAGTAGCACAGAAGGAAGGAATCTTCTCTGAAAACGCCCCCGACCGGTAGCCCAACACCAGGGCCGGAGGGTAGGAGCTGCCTAAACCTCAAAGAGATTATGGAGGACTGCCTGACCGAAAGCACTGTCCCTGCGGGACTCCCTCTCCAGGCAGTAATGGGCCGCAAAAGTCTGGCTTGAAGACCAAGTAGCGGCCCGGCAGATGTCTGCCAACGGAACAGAGCGGAGATGAGCCACCGACGCAGCCTTCACCCTTACAAGATGAGCCGTGACACGACCCTCCAACGAGAGGCCGGCTGCCCCATAAGCCCAAGCGATACAGTCAGCAACCCATATGGACAAATTACGCTTGGAGACAGGTAGCCCCAAGTTACTGGGGTCAAAAGAAACGAAGAGCTGAACAGCCCTCCTATGCTCCCGCGTACGGTCAAGGTAGAAGGACAAGGCCCTCCTACAGTCCAGGGTATGCAGGACCATTTCAGGCCGGCTGGTGTGCGGCCTGGGAAAGAAGGTCGGAAGAACCACCTCCTGGTTGAGATGAAAAGGAGAAACCACTTTTGGAAGAAACTTAGGGTGAGTCCGTAAGACTACCCTATTCCTGTAGAACCTAGTGTAAGGATGATCAGACACTAGGGCCTGCAGTTCACTAACGCGCCTAGCAGAGGTGAAGGCCACCAGAAACAAGGTTTTCCAGTAAAGAAAACGAAGAGGGCAGGTAGTCATAGGTTCAAAGGGCGGACAGGTAATCCGCTGCAAGACCACATTCAGATCCCATTCAGGGGCTGGTGGGCGCAAAGGAGGCTTAAGGAGAAGGAGGCCTCTGAGAAAATGAGCCACCAAAGGGTGGTTGGAAAGAGGCCTGCCATCCACCGGTGCGTGATGCGCAGAGAGAGCACTGAGGTGGACCCTGACAGAGTTGGACTTAAGGCCCAGATTGGAGAGGTAAAGCAAATATTGCAAGACCACTGCTACCAAGCAGGAGAAGGGATTCTCAGACTGCTGAGCACACCACACGGAGAACCGACGCCACTTAAGAGCGTAGGACCTCCGGGTGGAGGGCCGCCTGGAGGCCAAGACGACCTCTTCCACCTCCCGAGGAAGCAGGAGGGGAGCAAGGACTACCCTTTCAGCAGCCAGGCCATCAGATGAAGGGACCGGAGGTTGGGGTTTAGGAGAGTCCCCTGATCCTGTGACAGGAGATCGGGTTGAAACCCCAGAGGAAGAGGAGTGTCCACCGCCAGCTGCATCAGAAGCGGGAACCAGGGCTGTCTTGGCCACCGGGGAGCCACTAGGATCATCGAGGCTCTGTCTCTGAGAACCTTGAAGAGCGTCCAAGACACCAGTGGCATGGGAGGAAAGGCATACAAGAGGCCCGTGGACCATGGAATCACAAAAGCATCCGCCGCTACTCTGAGAGGATGCGGTTGTCGAGAGCAGAATTTGGGAAGTTGCCGGTTCAGAGGACTGGCAAAGAGATCCATGGTGGGGAGGCCCCACTTGAGAAAGATCCGTTGAACCACCAACGGATCAAATCTCCACTCGTGTGGTTGGAGAATCCTGCTCAGCTTGTCTGCAAGGTAATTTTCCTGACCTGGGAGATAGACAGCTTTGAGGAGAACGCCGTGGCTGACGGCCCAAGAGCACAGTTTTTGTGCCTCCTGACAGAGAAGGAAGGAGCCTGTGCCTCCTTGCTTGTTCACGTAGAACATTGCAACTTGATTGTCCGTCTGGACCAGCACAGACTGGTGAGAAGTGAGGTGGGAGAAGGCTCTCAGAGCTAGGCAGATGGCTCTGAGCTCCAGGACGTTTATCTGCTGAGCAGACTCCCAAGGAGTCCATAGGCCTTGAGTACATGACCCTTGGCAATGTGCTCCCCAACCCAGGAGAGAAGCATCGGATGTCAGCACCTGAGAAGGCGGAGGAGATTGAAAATCCACTCCTAGCACTAGGTTTGGCAGATGAAGCCACCACCGCAGAGAAGAGACCAGCAGGTCGGATATCTGTACTGAATCCGCCAGGCTCCCCGTGGCCTGATGCCATTGAGTGTGAAAGCACCACTGAGCAGGTCGCATGTTCAGGCGGGCATTGTGGGTTACATGGACTATGGAAGCCATATGGCTGAGCAGTCTCAGAAATTACCTGGCCGAGACCAGGGAATTGCTGTGAAAGTGGCTGGCGAGATCCATGAGCCTGTGGGCCCTGTCCAGAGGTAGGAAGGCACGCGCCTGAAGAGTGTCCAACCTGACGCCTATGAATTCAAGATGTTGAGAGGGGAGCAAAGTGGACGTTGCGAAGTTTATGACAAATCCCAAGTGCTGGAGTAGACTAACAGTGCGATGAGTGGCCTGAGTGGCCTCTTGGGAAGACTGGGCTCTGATGAGCCAGTCGTCCAGGTATGGAAACACAAAAAGGCCTTGCAGTCTCAGATAGGCCGCCACCACTGCTAGGCATTTGGTGAACAGCCTGGGGGCAGAGGATAGGCCAAAGGGCAGTACTCTATACTGGTAATGATTTCCTCCCACAACAAACCTGAGATAATGTCTGTGGTCTGGATGAATAAGGATGTGAGTATACGCATCCTTTAGATTCAAGGAGCATAGCCAGTCTCCCTGCTGGAGGTAGGGCAGCAAGATTTCAAGGGTAAGCATCTTGAACTTTTCCCTTGCTAGGAACTTGTTGAGGTTTCGCAAGTCCAGGATGGGTCTGAGGCCTCCTGTTCGTTTTGGTATCAGAAAGTACCTGGAATAAAAGCCGTGACCTCTCAGGTGGTGGGGCACCGGTTCCACAGCCTGTTCCTGAAGAAGACTTGCTAACTCCTGAAGGAGTAAGTCCCTGTGCAGAGGGAGTCTTGGAGGCTCCCCTGGAAAGTAGGAGGGAGGTACCTGGTGAAAGTGTAGAAGATAGCCTTTTTGAACTATATGAAGCACCCAGGTATCTGATGTGATGGCTGACCACCTGTGGGCAAAGTGGACCAGCCGGCCTCCTGTGCTGAGAGAAACCAGCGGAGGGGAAGAGGCTATGCTGACGGAGTCAAAAACCCCCACCCTGCTGAGCAGGGGCCGGTGTTGTGGGCTTGGGGGCCTGCTGCCTACGGGACCCATTACCCCGTCCCTTGGCCTGCTGACCCTGTTGGGGAGCTGCTGAGGCCTGATAATCAGGTTAGTGTTTATAGGCAGCCGCCTTCCTCGGGTAAAAGGGCTTTTTCCCCGGGCCCTTCTTCTTCTGAGAAGGGGAAGAGGTTTTTCTGGACAGCCGAGTCCTGGTCAGAGTCTCGGTCTCGATCTGCGCAGCCTTTTCAGCCATGGGCTTGCCAAAGAGGTTTTCACCTCTGCAGGGGACATCGACCAACTTGTCCTGTACCCATGGCTTGAGGTCGAATGACTAAGCCAAGCCTGTCGGCGGGCACCGATGCCAGCTCCAGCTACCCAAGCCAATGCTTCGAAGCCATCGTAGGCTGCTCGAGAGATAAACTTCGAGCACTCCCAAATACCAGTGGACAAGGCCTGGAACCTCTGCAAAGGTTCCTCGGAGAGACCAGCAGAGAACCCGGCAATCTCCTTTGCCAGGTCCCGGAGATACATGCCCATGTAGAGCTGGTAGGTCTGGACTCGACAAGCAAGCATAGAGCCCTGGAAGCACTTCCTACCGAGGGCATCCAGGTTCCGTGCCTCCGGGCCGGGAGGCACCGAGGAGTGCATCTTCTGACTCTTGAGTCGATGCATGGCTGATTCCACCACCATGGAATGGTGCGGCAGTTGTGCCTTTTGGAACCTGGGGCTCTTGCGGACTCGATAAATGGAATCGACCCGCTTGCTTAACACCGGCGCCGATGCCGGGCTCTCCCACATGCGGAAGAGAAGTCGCTCCAGCATCGGAGGAACCGGTACAGTAAAGGCCTCCTTCGGGGGAGAGTCATGCTGGAGGGCATCAAGCTCTTCGGCTCGAGGCTCCTCCTCGGGATCCGTGGGGAATGCCAAGGCCTTGACCATATCCCGCACGAAGTCCGAGAACCGGGTGTCCTCCGGGGGGGGACAGTCTCCGAGGTTCAGACTCGGGCGAGTCCGATGGGACGCACCGAGTCCGAAAAGTACCTGGGGACTCTTCGTCCTCCGTCTCCCAGCCCAACTCCTCGGAGGAGGAATCGAGCGGCTCCGGTCGGGCGGGCACCGATGCCCTCCGCCCCGACGCCGAGGCCGGCGTTGACAACCTCGGTCCCGAACGGGAGGCCGAGGGAGACCGTGACCGAGGATCGACTCGAGCTCGCATGGACTCGAGGATCGGCTCGGTCTCCGGGGTCGACTTGGACGTCGACGTCCCGGTGGTCGGGGCAGATGCACCGGTGAGGCCAGCGATCAATGCCCGCTGCTGGTCCATGAAGGCAGCGAAACTGCTCTCCAAGGCCGTCAACCTGAGTCCGAGCTCAGGAGACCCAGCAGCCTCAGACTCGGGCCCCGACAGCGTCGGGCCAGACGTCGGCTCCTTTGGAAGCGAGTTTACGAGGACTACAGTACTCATGTGTCCAGGAGACTCCATCTCGAGAAGAGGATGTTTCGAAGGCCTCTCCGACTCAGAGGACCCGGGACGGCTATCGGCGCTATGCGACCTGGCCCTCGAGGAACCAGGAGCGTCCACCAACGCCGCCCTCGCGGGTTTCTTCTTCCTATGATGTTCCTGGGCAGGAGACCCCCGCTCAGAGGAACTCCGACGATGCTCAGGACCGGAGTCCCGGGACGTCGAAGCCTCTGACGAGGTCCGGGCCCGGCCGGACACGGAGTCAGAGAAGATTCGTTCTTTTTGATGCTGCCGACTCCTCAACGCTTTTGAGGACATTTTGCCACACGGACCACAGATCATCGGGTCATGATCGGGTCCGAGGCAGCGGAGGCAGCAGTCGTGTGTGTCGGTAGGAGACATAAGTTTCTTACACCGATCTCACTTTTTAAACCCGCTGGCAGCCATCGGGGGAAAAAGGGCCCCTGCGAGGTCAAAAGACAGGGCTGCCAGTGAAAAAAGAAAAATGGCGCGAACGCTAGTCACGAAGGACAAAAACCGAAAAAATAAAGAACGGACTCGGTACCGGCGTATCGGGTCCGGGCGGGAAAAGGATCCGGCGTCGAACCGAGAAAAGAATAGTAAATAAAATCAACTTTTTCAGCGGCGATCACAAACAGCGTCTGTAGGGCTCCGCTGAAAAAAGAAGACTGAGCAAGATGGCACCCTTGGGCGGGAAGGGGACCGTGCATGCGCGCTACAATTCCCAAAGGCTTTCTTTGAAAGCTGGGGAAATTGCTCCGCGAGTGCTCCATCGGCAGCGTCACCCATATGTGAGGACTGACTTCCTGCTTGGTCCTGGAGAAGTCCTGCTAACAGACTCAAAAGAGTCTAGGGAAGCACGAGTAAGAAACCAAGAGATATTCTGGAGATGCTTGAGCAGTGAAGAATAGTCTGCACTCCTGGACTCTGGAAGAGAAGGAGTCAAAAGATGTAATTGCTTTGTGACCTCCTCAAGAGATAGACTCATATAGAAAATATATGAGAGAATTCTTGCAGAAAGCATAGATGTCTGGAAGGTTTGACGTCCAAAGGCATCAAGTATCTTAGACTCACGACCTGGCGGATAAGAAGAGTGCTTTTTCTTGCTCTTTACCCGCCTCATTGCTGATTCCACAACTATGGAATGATGAGGAAGTTGAGTCTTTTGAAACCCTGGAGAGGGAGGCACCTGATATAAGAGATCAGTTGCTCTGGAAGGTGGGGGTACCCTTAAAGGTGTTTCCCACATTCCTAGGAGATTCTGCAAGGAATGATGCAAAGGAAGCATTATGTTCTCCTTTGCTTTGGTAGAAAGAGTCCTGTGCAGGATCATGTCCTGGGATAGGAATGGCAAGAGATCTTGCTAAATCTAGAAGGAAACTCTGAAAAGAGGGTTCCCCAACAGTATTTTCCCTTGGACAGGTTAGATCTGGAGAACTAGCCTGAGCAGCAACAGAGCTATCCAGATATATAGGAAGTGAAGATCCTGCACAGTGCAGTGTGGAATGCTTAAAGGATGGTCGCTGGTACTGGCTGTCAGGAGCAGCGACCGTCATTACCACATTGTCCATGCCAGGTATCGACTCCAAGTTTGGCATAGAAGGGAGCGATCCTGTTGAAAAAAGCATGGTAGGAGTTGGCCACGATGCTACTGTGGATACCGGTACCGATGCCAATACCGGTACCAATGTCGGAGTCGAGCTCGACAAAGAAATCGGAACAGTCATCGGAGACCGTTCAATCGGTACAGAGGTAAGCGAAACCCTGCGGGTGCTATCCTCGGTACCGAGCCACCGGTATCGATCGGTGTCGGTACCAAAAAGTACTGGTACCGAGTCTTCCAGACTAGAGAGCGATTCTAAACTCGGCATCGATAAGCGAAGCATGGAAGGCACCGACTGTAAGGATAAAGAGGACATCGGTACCGACTTCGGTACCGTGTCTGATACCGGTGAGTGAAGGTCCACTAGTGACAACTCAATCGGCCTCGAGGGAACCGAGAGTTGCGGATCCGAATAATCGGAACCGAGCCTTCGGTACCGCCCGGAGCCGGTACCAAGGCGAGTCAGTACCCAGTCCTCCAGACTGGAGATCGATTCCAGACTTGGCATCGAAGGAAGCGAGGCTATCGATGCACATCTGGAGGGTACCGACGTCAGTGGTAGTATCGGTACTGGTACCGATAATGGAAGGTCAGTCTGGAATGTATCCACCGGTCCCGAAGGCACCGAGGATGCCAGATGACCATCCCTGGTGAGGAGTATTTCATCCAACACCAGTGCCGATGTCGGGGTATCGGTACCGCTCGAAGCGGATGCCACCACCGGACACGGCTCAGGTATGTTCTGTGAGGGGTGAACCCCAGGAACAACCTGAAACCCCTTATACGCTTTGGAGACCGAAGTCTCCCGTCGGGGATTTGAAGCCAGTAGGCCCTCGAGGGCAAGGCCGGAGCCGTCTACATGCTGTGCATGAGACCTACCACTCGAGGGCTGGCTAGTCTAAACAGACTGTTTGTGGGTTACCTGAACTTGTGTAGAAGAAGGGGACGGTGCCCCGAAGCTGGAGGGAAACCGTGTATCGAGGGAACCTCGATATTGAAGACTTCTTCTCACCAAACTGTTGTCAGGACCCAAGCAGGTTAGACACAGACGTCGAGGGTCTAAAAATAAAGTTGTAGCACCACAGTTTGAACATTTCTTGGAGAAAGTGGCTGGCGGTTCCATGAAGGAAAAAGAAGAGGCCTAAAAGGCCTAAGATATCGTGAGACACTACGAAGAAAAAATATTCCCTAAAAAAGGAAGATTTTACAAGAAAAGAAAAGAAAAGAAAACACCGGCGGTACCAGTGGCGTCGGGAAGACAGCCGCGACCACAAGAAAACTAAAGAAATAAAAGAAGAATTTTCTGCAGTGACAGGACGACGTCCTGCCGGCTCCGCGGAAAAACGAAAACTGAGGAGAGGCAGTTGGGAAAGGTGGGAAGGCAGCACGAAGGCGTGGTGGGATGCTTCCAAAAGCTCTTTGATTGGACGCTGGGAAGCGTTCCCGCGCAGACTCCGTCGGTACCGACGTACCCATATGTGAAGACTCATTCCTACTTGTTCCTGGAGATATGCCACATCCACAAGCATACTCTGACTACTGTCACAGCCCCTCCCGGTGGCAGTGTGCTGAAGGGTCAGGGCAAATATTTATTATTTGTTGAAGTAGGAAATTCTAACTTAGATCATGTGCATTATGGTCCTTGTAGTTCCCTTCGTCATAAAGAATAGTTGTGTGAGCCTTGTGCAGGGTTAAATATAAGGTTTTATTCCCTTGATGCGCTAAGGTTCTCCAAAAAGACAACAGAATTCACCTTCATTCAGGGCTTCTACCAAAGTATTTACAAAGTCCAAAACTGTTATAAGAGCTTCACAGTCTTTTCCATTCAAGCCGGATTTTCAACACAAACAGGTTAAATAAACACAGAAAGCTGCTTCTTTTCAGCTCAACAAAACAGTAGCATTCTAGAGCATGTCTTATGCTATAACTCTGTGAGAGCTTCTATACTCTCAGCTACACAGAGTGTACAGTCCATGGGGTATTCAGGCAGCACTGGTTCTGGTTCTACCAGCTCTATTTGCATATCCTCTGGTTCAGATATGGCTTCTGTTAAGTCTGAGCTTTCCCTAGGCAAAAGTGGTTGTACTTCAGTAGTTCTCTCCAGGGCTTTCCAGCGTGGCTGGACCTGGTTTGGTAAGTAATTAATATGGCTTTTATCTAGGACCTTCTGCACAGGTTTGCAAAGCTTTTCCCAGCTTTATTTCTTATAGCTATGGCTCTCGTGTTTACAAGCCTTTCTAGGACCTGGCTCACATTTAGGAAAGAAAGTGTGAATGTACCTTTGTTCTCCGAGACGTGCGTTGCTGGTATTCCCTCTACCAGGCACTCTCCTGCTTACTCTGTCTTCGCTGAAGACTTCTTTCTGGGGCTTTTTAGCATGGGCTTGTCCTTCCTGGAAGTTGTCCCTTCCCTGTAAGGATTCCAAGCTTAACTGCCTTTCCTTTCTTAGTTGAAGCTTTCCCCTTTCTCTCTCCTTAGTAGCAGGGGCTTCTGTTCCTCTCTGTATCTGTGATCCTCCTTGTATTCGTGGTCCTCTCTCCTCCTGTGGTCATCTCTCTCTTTGTGGTCCTCTCTGTACTCTCCTAACCGAGCACTGCTTATAACGTCGTTTCTCTAGTGAGTTTTTTAGCCCACTACTCAGGTGCGTTTGATTAACTATTGCATCATTACAATCTGGGTGTGTCAGCCTACCTTCTGCAGCCTCATGCCTGCTCCCTCTAGCTGCACTTCTTGGTAACTGCATTCTCTGTAAATCAGTTTCTTTTAAAGAAATAGAGTTTTCTCCTAACTCCATAGCTTCAGTAGTGTCAGCTCCATCACACTACCTACAATCAAAGATGATCCTAACTGACAAGGGCACAAACCTCATAAGTTGCACCCCTCTGCACAAGCCTCCTCCGCCATCTACACTTGTGAATTTCAAAACCATTTAAAACAAAGAAATAGAAGATACCATTGCTGCCATCAACACCACCACGGCACCCAACGACCCTTGTCCTGCACCCTGGATAAGAGAAATGCATTGTGAACTAAGCCACTTCATGAGCAAAATCCTGAACCAATCACTATCGACAGGATCCTTTCCACAAAAACTAAACAACACATCCATCAGACCGTTACTGAAAAACAATAAGATGGACCCATCAAAAGTTGAATCCTACAGACCGATATCAAGCATACCACTGCTTGCTAAAATAATCGAAAAGGTAGTACAACGTCAAATTCAACACCACATTGATAATGAAGCACCACTCAACCCATCCCAACATGGATTCAGGGAAGCACACGGTGTTGAAACCCTCCTCGCTACCCTCTTCAATGCTCTAATCTCAGGAATCGATAATGCGCGACAGGGCTTCGCCCTCATTTTCATGAACATTGCAGCGGCCTTTGACTCTGTGAGCCACGAGATACTCATAGAATGTCTTAAGGAAAAGGGATTACAAGGTACCGCCCTAAACTGGTGCATATCCTACCTATCCAACAGATGGCAACATGTGAGGACCAGCACCACAACCTCTGAACCGTTCCTACAAAAACAAGGTGTGCCACAAGGATCATCACTATCGGCGTTAAATGTTTAATATTTACATGCAGCCCATCTGTGCTCTGATACGATCATTCAATGTCCACTGTTTAGCATACGCAGACGATATCCTCTTATACATGCCGTTTTTAATTGACCAGCCAGATTTTGCTCCGCTAACAAGATGTTTTGATGCAGTTGCAGACTGACTCCACACGCAAAACCTTCGGATTAACCACAACAAGACGGATGTACTCTTCATCACGAGGAGCCAAGAATTCACTCCCCCACCCTCACTAAAAGTTAAGAATGCAGAGTTGACAACTAAATCCACAATTCGATACCTTGGTGTTACGCTGAACCAAAGGTTGGACATGAAAATACACATAAAAAACATAGTAAAAACAATATATTACAAAATACGGACACTTTGGCATCTTAGAGCACTTCTTGACCCCTGCGATTTCCGAAAAATCTTCCAGGCCTTGGTTCTCACACACTTTGATTATGCCAATGTTATACTATATGGGCTCCCGCAGGCAACTCTACACCCACTGCAACTTGCGATGAACACAGCAGCAAGAGTCCTTATCGGGGCAGCGAGAACGGAACGCATCACAACAATTTTGATGATTCTTCACTGGCTACCCATTCAGGCTAGACTTCTCTACAAGATCTTAGTCTTGACCTTTAAAGCCATAAACAATCACCCACCTACATCCATCAACGAGATGATCCACATTATACATCCAAACAGAACCAGAAGATCCTCAACGGTGAACACCCTGACTATCCCGAAAGAAATGACAAAGTGCACAAAGGCAACATCCAATAGAGCCTTCATGATATACGCACCTAGAGCCTGGAATGCCCTCCCTACAGACATGCGAGTCATCACTAGCCTAACTCAATTCAGGAAGGCTCTAAAACATCATCCCTTCATAAGACACTACCCTGAAACTGTCTATAGAAACCAATCAACGAGCACTCACATCAAACATTCAGAGCCTCCCAACAACATATCCAGCAAGACAAGGAATAGCCGACCCAAAATGATCAGCTCTGAATAGAATATAGCCTGAAAACATGGACAACATTGTAAATAAGCTGTAGAAATGTTACCCCCTTTTTAAATCCAAGTTTTAATCCCTGTTCAATGTAAACACTATGCGGCTCGTCCGCACAGTATATTGTTCTGTTCAATGTACACCGCACTGATAAGTAATAGCGCGGTATATAAAAGTTAAATAAATAAATAAATCTGTCCAAGAAGGATTGACGTGTCTTCAATAGCAGACTGGCTAACCTACTGAAGAGGGTTTTAAACTAAGATTCATTGGGGATGCGTGAAAAAAGCACCCAGGTAAGTGAAACCCTTTACGGAAATGGGTAAAAGCGGCAACATCTGGAAAATGTTGTGTATACATGCCCGTAGCATAGGAAATAAGAGTCCAGATGTTGAAGCTTTAATGGGAGAGGCTAACTTAGATTTAGCGGCGGTTACGGAGAAATGATTAATGGACAACCATCACTGGGATGTAATTACACCAGGATGTACTTTATTCAGAAAGGACAAGGTAGGAAGAAGGGGAGGAGGAGGGGCACTATGTGGAAAAAATAATATGAAAGCTATAGAATTACAGGGCTTAAAAGGGAGAGAGGAGACAATGTGGATTAAACTAGAAAGAGGGAAAGAAAAATCAATTTGCTCTGGCATGATATACAGACCTCCCCCTCACAGGGAGAAGAATTGGATGGAGATTTAATAGAAACCATTCACAGCATTGCCAGGAAAGGAGAAGTGCTACTGATAGGTGATTTCAATATGTCGGATACTGATTGGTGCATCCCTGCTGCAGTGTCATCTGGAAGTAAGGAGATCCTGGATTCTTTACAGGGAGAACTATTCAGGCAACTGGTAACAGAACCCACATGTGAAGGGGTCATACTGGACTTGGTGCTTACCAATGAGAAAAGCGTTTCTGATGCTATAGTGGGAGATCATCTCACACCCATTGATCACCAGATGGTGTGGTTCAGTATTAGGACTAGGACTGATTAAAATCCATTCAAAAGCGAGGGGCTTAGACTTTAGGAAAACTAACTTTGCAAAGATGGGACAATACCTCAAGGAGTCATTAGCGGGATGGGAACAGCTAGGGGATTTAGAAAAACAGTGGGCAAAACTGAAAGGGGATATTTTAAGAGCAGCAAACCTTTTTGTTAGAATGGTAAATAAAGGTAAAAGGAACAGGAGGCCGCTATGGTTCTCAAAAGAAGTAGCTGAAAAGGAAGAAAAAGAGGGAGGCCTTCATGAAATACAAGAGATCACAGAGAGGAAGACCGGCATCTATATTTGGAAAAACAGAGAGGATAGAAAAGTAGTCAGGAAAGCAAAGATACAAAAAGAAGAAGAAATAGCCAGTGCAATAAAATGGGGGAATAAGACATTTTTCAGATATATTAGTAAGAGGAGGAAGGACAAAAGTGGTACTGTCAGACTCAAGGTTGAAGGGGAGGAATATGTAGAAGCTGATGAGGACAAAGTAGAATAGCTTAACAAATATTTCTGTTCTGTGTCCACAGATAAAAGGCCGAGAGGAGGACCTCAGAAAACACCTGCAGAAGCGATAGGGATCTCAAACAATTTTAAGACGACTGTGTTCATGAGGAACCAGCTAAACTATAAGTAGACAAAGCAATGGGACTAGATGGGATACATCCACGAATACTGAAGGAACTTGAGGACGTTCTAATAGCTCCACTGACTGACCTTTTCAATGCCTCTTTGGAGTTGGGCGTGGTGCCAGAGGACTATAGAGAGGCATATCTGATCCCTTTACATGAAAGCGGAAGGATGTTGTTGGAAACTACAGGTTGGTTAGTTTAGCCATGAGTAATTTATTGCTGCTGAAAGAGAAAATAGTGAGGTCTCTGGAGTCCAACGAATTACCGCATTTGAGGCAGCATGGATTCACCAGAAGCAGGTCTTGTCAGACAAATCTGATTGATTTCTTTGACTGGATGACCAGGGAGCTGGACAAGGGAGAGTCCTAGATGTGGTGTACTTAGATTTCAATAAGGCCTTTGACACTGTTCCACACAGACAACTTATAAAACAAACTGAGCACCCTAGGGATGGACCCTAAAGTTACCGATTGGGTTAGAAATTGGTTGAGTGGGAGGTGACAAAAGGTACAGGTAAATGGAGCTCACTCTGAGGAGAAGGAGGTTACCAGTGGAGTGTCACAGGGATCTGTCCTTGGTCTGATTCTTTTTAACATCTTTGTTAGAGATACTGCGGAAGGGTTGTCTGGTAAGGTTTGCCTCTTTGCAGATGATACCAAAATCTGCAATAGATACCCAGGAAGGTGTAGATAACATGAGGAGGGATCTAGCGAAGCTTTAAGAATGGTCGAGAATTTAACAGCCAAGATTTAATGTTGAAAAATGCAGGGTCAAGCATTTGAGCTGCAAAACTCCAAGGGAGCCGTACAGTGTAGGGGGTGAAGTACTTCTGTCCACAAAAGAAGAGCGCGACCTCGGCATGATTTTGTCTGACGATCTTAAAGTAGCTAAACAGGTAGAAAAGGCAACAGCGAAAGATAAGAGGATGAATGGGAGCAAAGGGAGAGGAATGGCCAGCAGAAGAAAGGAGGTGATAGTGCCTCTGTGTAAGTCTTTGGTGCAATCTGATATGGAGTATTTTGTGCAATTCTGGAGACCGCACCTTCAAAAGCATATACACAGGTTTGAGTCGATGCAAAGGGAGTCTACTAAAATGGCTAGCAGTCTTCGTTATAAAGCATATGAGGACAGACTTAAGGATCTTAATATGTATACTTTAGAGGAAAGGCGGGATAAAGATGATATGATTGAGACGTTTAAATATCTCCATGGCATAAATGCACAGGAGGAAAGCCTCTTTTGAATGAAAGCCAGCTGTACTTCCAGGGGACATAGGATGAGGGTGAAAGGGGATAGACGGGAGTAATATGCAGAAATATTTCTTTACAGAAAGCGTTGTAGATGTGTGGAATAGTCTCCCAGTGGAGGTGGTAGAGATGAGGACAGTATCTGAATTCAAAAAAGCATGGGATAAACACTGAGGATCTCCAAAGTAAAAAGGGGGACTATTGTAGTAATTGATATGAAAGGGCAGACTAGATAGAAACATGGCTGCAGAAAAAGACCTCATGGTCTATGTCCTTAGAGATTAAGACTTCTTCCAAGGGCAGCATCCACTGACAGGAAAGCCTCTAAGACTGTTCTATGCAGCCACAGTCCACTTCAAAGGTTCCAAATTTGTCAACTGCAACTTTTTCTTTCTTTATCTTTATTGTCATTTGATTTACCGCCCTAGACAGCAAGGCATCAGAGCAGTTTACAAAGATCTAAATTAAAAATAAGGGAAAGGACGCCAATCAAATATAGGACAGGACAAAAAAGAAAGAGAATGGAGAAGAGCAATGGGCTGACGGGAGGGAGAAGAGAAGAACTTAGACTAAAAAGGGAATGAGCTAAAGGGGAGACTGCTCAGGGGAAGGGGAGAGGTGGTCATAAGCCAATTGAAACAGGTGTGTTCTGAGCTGAGATTTGAACCAGAGAAAGGAGGTTTCTGCATGTAATGAGGCAGGTAAGGAATTCCCTAGGGCAGGAGCAAGGAAAAAGAAAGCAGAATAATGCGTTGGCTCCAAATGCACATGGGAAACTGAGGGGAGGGCCAAGCGGTAAGTGTGGAGGGATCAGAGGAGACTGTGGGGGGGGGAATGAAAATGAAGGTGGTCAGCCAAATACTGCAGTATGCCTGTGTCGTTTGCCTGGTGAGCGGATATGAGAATTTTGTAATCTATGCAAACTTATACAGGAAGCCAGTGAAGTCGGATCAGGGTGGGAGTGATGTGTTCACGGCACGAGGTGTAAGTGATAATCCGGCCTGCTGTATTTTGGAGAAGTTGCAATCGACGAAGTTGATAGTTTGGAAGACCAGCAAGGGCACCATTGCAATAATCTATTCTAGAAATTACTAGTGATAGAAGGAGGGTAATAAGGGAGTGCTGGTCGAGAGAAGAACGAAAAGCACGGATCCAGTGGAGGAATAATTAAGACCGTTGGACAAGGGAGGAAATGTGGCCATAAAATGACAGAGAGGAATCTTGAATGACCCCAAGATAGCGGAGGGAGTGAACAAGGCGGAGTGGGACAGAGAAGGGGCTATTGTAAGTCGAGGGATATTAAAGGTGAACCATATTGTGGAACATTTGGAGGAATTGAGAGAGACATGATTAGAATGAAGCCACTCAGAGACAGAGGATAAACAAGCACTTAAGGGGGTTATGTCCGGGGAGCGAGCATTTGTGTGAAAGAGGAGGAGGATATCATCTGCATAAAAGTATGCAGAGATACAAAGTTGCTGGGTTAGTAGTGCAAGGGGGGCTAAGAAAATGTTGAAGAGGAGGGAGGCCAGAACTGAGCCCGGAGGCATGCCACAGGTTGGGGGGGGGGGAGACGAGGCAGAACGGCAAAGCACCGAGAAGGAACGTGAGGACAGAAAATACTGAAACCAGTGAAGGGTTATGTCCTGGAGTCCACAGTCAGAGAGACGAGAAAGTAAAAAAGAGGGTGATTTACCAAATCAAAGGCTGCAGAGAGATCCAAGGAAACTGTAAGAGAAATGTCTTGTTCATGAGCAGTGTGTTTCGCTGAGCAGGGAAAGAAAGATAGTGTCTGTGCTGTGGCCAGTGCAGAAACCAGACTGGCGTGGATGCAATAAGTAAGTGGAATCCAAGTGTGAAGAGTGTTGAGAGAAGACTACTTTCTCAAGGACCTTGGAAAGGAAGGGAAGATTAGAAATTGGAGGCCAGTTAGCCAGTGTCTGGGGCAGGTGAAGGCTTTTTTAAGGATGGAATGGACAAGGGCGTGCTTCCATAGAGAGGGAAAGATACCCAAAGCAAGACTGGAATTAAAGATGGACAGTACAAAAGGAAGGAGGGCAAGGGAAGGTTCCGTGATCCAAGGGGATGGGATAGGGTCAGAGAGGCATGTAGACTTATGGGATGAATTGATAACCTTGAGTAGGATGGTGGCAGTGATGGGCTGGAAGGAAGACCAAAGATGAGGGAAGGTAAAGGTGGGTAGGGAGGGGGAGGATGGTGGTGAAGGCACCAAGCCAGGGGTGGGGAGGGAAGTTGAAACTTCTGTTGGGGGGGGTGAAGAGGGGTAACTTGGAACGGTGCATAGTAATCTTCTCAGAGAAGTAGCTGGCAAGACGAGAGGGGTCTGGCAGAGGAGGGTGAATTGAGGGTGCTGAGCTGTCAGTGACATCTGAAAGAGAGCGAAACACTGAAAACAGTTGCCTGGAGGAATTTGAGGCAGACGAAATAATGGTGGTATAATAGGTCTTTTTAGCTGAGGAGATTTTTGGGCTTTGTAGTGGTGGCGAGAAAGACGGAAGTGAAGGCGGCTAGTGGGGGTAGGTTGAAGCCACCAGAGACGCTCAGCTCTGCGGTGCTGAGCTCAGAGAAGGGAGAGATCATAGTGTGAACCAGGGATGCCAACAAAGGGTAGGGCGAATAGAGCATGATTCGAGGGGGGCCAGCCTGTCAAGGTGAGTGGAGAGAGTGGAATGCCAGGACTGAACCTGGACGTTAGTGGATGAGGAGCCGAAATCGGAAGGAAAGATGGAATCTCCAGGGGGGGAAATGACGAAGGGTGTTAGGAGCGAAGCGCCACTTCAAGTGTGTGGATGCAGAGCTAGACTGAGGGGGAAGAGGGGTGGTTGGGAGGGACAAGGAGAAGAACACAGAGGTAGTCCGTCCAGGGGAGGGACAAAGTCAACCACAGACAAGGGAGCAGTAAGAAGCAGGTCGAGTGTGTGACCGGCTGCATGCATGGCGAGGGAGACGTGCTGATGAAGGGAAAGATCAGAGAGAAGTGAAATGAAGGCCTTGCCTCTGGGTTGAGAGGGAGAGTCTACATGGATGTTCAGGTCGCCCAGAATTGTAAGGTGCGAGTAAGTGGAGGAGACTTCAGACAGGGTAAGGAAGAGGGAGTCCCAGAAATCAGAATGAATCGAGAGGGGAGCATATAGGAGATAGTAATGGCTGGGCAGGGAAAACCCGAGACAAAGAAGAAGTGCCTTAGGGGAATGGAGAGCTGGGGAGGATATTTCCTGAAAAGGTAAAGAACAGTAGAGGAGAGCTAACCCTCCGCCTGAGCTGCTGGAGAAGGTTAGAGAGAGAGCAGAGAAGACAGGGGGAAGACATTGATTGAGGGTAGGCTCCTCGCTGGGACATAGCCAGGTCTCCATGAGGAAGATGCCATTGAGAGAGCTCTGCAATATAAGGTCTTGAACAAGCTCTGGTTTAGAGCGCAGGGGAGCAGTAGTTGAGCGCAGAGTCATGGTAAAAAGAGTAGAAGCAGTGTCCATGGAGGGCGGGCCCAGGACCGAAGGGGAGGGTGAGCAGGTAATGAGGTTAGATAACATCTGAGAGGGGCCCGATTTATCAGTAGGTGTGGGAGTGAACTGCCATGTCCAGTGAACAGGGATAGGAGACATGGTCTCTGGGGCTGAGAATGGAGAGTCAGAGGAGGAGAATTCCCCAACTATGAGAAGGAGGCGGCAAAGGAAAAGGCTGACAGTTAAGAAGAGGGGGACAAGGAACAGAGAAGGTCGAGACATCTGAGGGGAAGCAAGGGGTATATTGCGGAAAGAAGGGTCACGGGAGGTCAGGGGCCAATTATCTATAGGAGCAGAGGGAAGCAGAGTGCCAAGAAGTAATAGGCTGGCTTGTCTTCTGGATGCCCCAGGACTTGCTTGTAGCACTTATTGTAGGATTTTCAACCAGGGTGAAGTATTTCCTATAATTTCTGAATTATGGGATTGTCTGTGGTTGTACTGACCCTCTGTGCGGGACCCTGTCCAAGGTCCCCACCAAAAACTGCCACAACATCCAGTTGGCAAGGGGCTGCTCTGACATCCCGCCTATCAATTAACAACTATTCTGTTTGCCAATTAAGCGCAGTTACTCACCTGTAACAGGTGTTCTCCAGGGACAACAGGAATCATTCCTCACATATGGGTGACGTCGATGGAGCACGCACAGAGCAAATCCCAAGCTTTCAAAGAAAGTCTTAGGGAGTTGCTACCACACAAGTGTGGTCCCCTTCCCGCCCAAGGGTGCCATCTTGCTCAGTCAAATGGTATAGCTAAAAACAGCAAAAACAAAACACTAAAGATAGGAGGACCAACTCCAAGGGGAGGAGGGAGGGTTGTGAGGACTGGTTCCTGCTGTCCCCGGAAAACACCTGTTACAGGTGAGTAACTACGCTTTCTCTGGGAAAAAACAGGAAGTCAGTCCTCACATATGGGACTCCCCAGCTACAGGCTACCTGAAACCTATAGCCCAAAAAAAGGCTCCATCTTCGAGAGCCGCAAACAGCTGCAATGAAACCCTAACCAGGGAAGCAGCACTCCGGTAGCCTGAACACAGAGGGGTCGGAGGGCAGGAGTTGCCTAGACCTCAAACAGGTTACAGAGCACAGCTTGGCCAAAGGCACTGTCCAGTCGTGGCTCCCTATCCAGGCAGTAATGAGCCACGAAGGTCTGACCCGAAGATCAGGTGGTGGCCCGGCAGATGTCCACCAATGGAACAGAGCGTAGGTGAGCCACTGATGCCGCCATGGCCCCGACCCTATGGGCCACAACACTGCCCTCCAGCGGAAGACCCGCTGCCTCATAAGTCTGGGCAATACAGTCCGCCACCCAAGTGGACAACGTACGCTTTGTCACCACCTTCCCCAGTTTGTGGGGTCGTAGGAAACAAAAAGCTGGGAGGCTTTGCGGTGAGCTTGCACATGCTAGATGTAGAAGGGCAGGGCCCTTTTACAGTCCAGGGTATGGAGGACCGTCTCTGCCCGACTGGCATGCAGCCTGGGAAAGAAGGTAGGAAGAACCACCTCCTGATTGAGGTGAAATGAAGAAACCACCTTCGGAAGGAATCTGGGATGTGTGCGAAGCACCACCCTATTCTTGTAGAACCTGGTATAAGGCCTCTCCACTACAAGAGCCTGATGCTCACTCACTCTGCGGGCAGAAGTGAGAGCAACCAAGAATACCACTTTCCAGGAGAGATACTGGAGGTTGCACGTGGCCATCGGCTCAAAGGGCGGCTGGGTAAGCTGCCCTAAAACAACATTAAGGTCCAATTTGGTCGCTGGAGGACAGACCTGGGGTTTCAACAAGAGTAGGCCCTTTAGAAACCAGGATATCATTGGGTGAGCCTAGAGAGAGGCTTCTCGCCCACGGGAAAGTGGTTCACCGCTAGGGTACTGAGGTGCAGTCTGACATAATTGCACTTAAGGCCCAACTCGGAAAGGTGGAGAAGGTACTTCAACACCACCACCACTGACAAGAAAAGGGATCCACCTTTTGCCCAGCACACCTGACAGCAAATCTGCGCCACTTAAAGGCGCATGTCCATCTAGCAGACGGCCTACATGAAGCCAGCAAAACCTCCTGCGGAAGGCGGAGTGGGGCAAGAGTCACCCTCTCAGCAGCCACACCGTCAGCGAAAGGGAGCTGAGGTTGGGATGCAAGAGAGCTCCCCCTCCTGGGAGAGGAGATGTGGAGACGACCACAGGGGAATGGGGGCCTCCACCGCTAACTGCAGGAGAAGCAGGAACCATGGTTGCCGGGGCCACCGTGGGACTACCAAAACAGCAGCAGCTCTGTCTCGAAGGCTCTTGAACAGAGTCTGTGCAATCAGAGGCGTTGGGGGAAAGGCATACAGAAGACCTGCCAACCATGAGATTAGAAAGGCATCCGCGGCCAGCCTGGATTAATGTGGCTGCCTCGAGCAGAAATGGGGAAGCTGGTGATTGTCTGGACTGGCGAATAAGTCCATCAACTGTTCCCCCCAGGCCTGGAAAATCCTGTTGGCCAGTGCCTGGTCCAGCTGCCACTCGTGCGGCTGGAGGATCCTGCTGAGCCTGTCACCCAGCCAATTGTCTTGGCCCGGCAGATAAACTGTCTTGAGGAGAATCCCCCGCCGGGTTGCAAAAGAGCACAGGTCCAGGGACTCCTGACAGAGGGTGCATGATCCCGTGCCCCCCTGAACCAGTACTGACCTATGGACCAGATCCTGCCTGAAAACCCTCAGGGTGAGGCAGATGGCCCAGAGCTCCAACAAGTTGATCTGTTGGGCACTCTCCTCCGGGGACCACACTCCCTGTGTGCGGAACCCCTGGCAATGGGCCCCCCCCCCAGCCCAGTAAGGAGGCATCTGTGGTGAGGAACCTTGAATGGGGAAGAGCCTGAAAATGCATACCTGCCCTCAAGTGCTGGGGCGAGAGCCACCAGGCTAGGGACTGTACCAGCCGCCTGGTCACATTGATCCTGTCCTGGAGGTGTCCAGTGGCCTGTGACCATTGGTCTCTGAGGCACCACTGCGTAGTTTGCATGTGGAGGAAAGAATCTGGAGTGACATGGACCATGGAAGCCATGTGCCCGAGAAGGCGCAGCAGCTGCCTCGCTGATACTGAGGAGCTGCAGATCACTTTCCCTGCAAGCAGGAAAGTCTTTGACTACAGGGTATTGAGCCTTGCCCCAATGAAGTGTAGCTCCTGAGAGGGACAGAGACTGGACTTGGGGTAGTTGATTACAAACCCCAAATCCTGCATGACTTGGATGATGTGGGATGTGGGATGTGGCCTGCTACACCTCCACGGTCGACGTGCCCCTGATGAGCCAGTCATCGAGATAGGGGAAGACAAAAATCCCCTGAAGCCTGAGAAAGGCGGCGACCAACGTCAGGAACTTTGTGAACACCGTGGGGGCAGAAGCAAGGTCAAAGGGAAGCATTCTGTATTGGAAGTGGTTGTCCCCCACCACAAAGCGCAGGAATTGCTTGTGGCTTGGGTGCATGAGGATGTGTGTGTAAGCATCCTTTAGGTCTAAAAAGCATAGCCAGTCTCCCTGGCGGAGGTAGGGCAGCAATATTCCAAGGGAGAGCATCTTGAACTTCTCCCTCACCAGGAATTTGTTGAGGTTACGCAGGTCGAGGATAGGCCTTAGGCCCCCTGTCCTCTTTGGGACGAGGAAATACCTGGAGTAGAACCCCTTGCCCTTGAGGTGGTGGGGCACCGGTTCCACCGCATGGTCCTCGAGAAGACCTGCCAACTCCTTCAGAAGGTGGTCCCGGTGAAGTGGAGACCTTGGAGGCTCTCCTGGGAAGTAGCATGGAGGTACTTGAGCTAGATGGAGAAGATATCCCTCCCTGACCACTTGTAATGCCCATGAATCGGTGGTGATGGCCCACCACCTGTGGGCATACAAGACTAGCTGACCCCCTGTGGGCTTCCACATCCCTGCTGGGAGAGAGGCCATGCTGATGGAGTCAAAAAACCCCACCAGGCTGAGCAGGAGCCGGAGGAGTGGAGAAGTGGCCTAGTGGTTGGGGCAAGGTACTTCAGGCCGGAGGGTCGGGGGTTCAAATCCCACTAGAGGACAGCAACCTTGGGCCGAAAGGACTGGGGTTTCTAGTCCCACAGGTGCTCCTTGTGGTCTTGGGCAAGCCACTTAACCCTCCATAGCCCATGTTCCCTGTAAAATAGTTATCTCCAAGTTATAATGCCCTGTTCAATGTAAATTCAGTTTGTTCAATGTAAACCGCCTTGATATCATGAAAGGCGGTATATAAAAAATGTTAAATAAATAAATAAATAAATACATGGGTCATGCCCCTGTCCCTTGGCCTGCTGCCCCTGTGGGGGAGCCGGGGAGGCCTGGTAGGGGGGTAGTTTCGGTAAGCAGTTCCCTTTCTCGGGTAAAAGGGCTTTTTACCCGAGCCCTTCGAATGAGGAGGGGCAGAGATCTTCTTAGAGAGCCTGGTCCTCCTCATGAACTCTGTCTCCAGCTCTGTGGCCTTGTCGGTCATGGGTTTACCGAATAGATTCTTCCCTTGGTATGGGACATCGACCAACTTGTCTTGAACCCACTGCTCGAGGTCGGACGACTGCAGCCAAGCCTGGCGGCATGCACCGATGCCCATCGCGGCTACTCGAGCAGCTGACTCAAACCCGTCATAGGCCACCTGAGACAAACTTGGAGCATTCACGGACAGCTTTGGACAGGCCCCTGAAGTGCTGCAAGGGTTCCTTGGAAAGACCAGCCGAGAACCCGTCAAGTTCCTTTGCCAGGTCTCTCAGGTACATGCCCATGTATAACTGGTACGCCTGGACTCGACAATTCAGCATTGCGCCCTGAAAACACTTTCTGCCGAGGGCATCCAAGTTGCGGGCCTCCCTGCCAGGGAGCACCAAGGAATGCATCTTCTGGCTCTTATGCCAACGCATGGCCAATTCCACAAACATGGAATTGTGTGGCAGCTGCAATTTCTGAAATCCAGGGCTCCGGCAAACTCGATACATCGAGTCAATCTGTCTGATCACCGGCGCCGACGCCGGTGTCTCCCACATACGGAGCATGAGTCATTCCAGGATCGGAGGAATGGGTACCGTGAGGGTCTCCCAAGGAGAAGCCTCATACTGGAGGATCTCGAGCTCGTTGGCTCGAGGCTCCTTCTCGGACTCCGTGGGGAAAGTCAACGCCTTGGACATATCCCACACGAAGTCCAGGAAACCCTTATCAGTGTAACCTTTCACTGTTTCCTACGTTCGGTTACTCTCCTGTTGGTCCTGGGTTCACTTCGCAGCGGCAGTAGGGTTTGTAGCACAACAAGACAACCAACTTGTATGGCTTGGAAAAAGGTTTTTATATAGAAATAGGCTTATTACATAGGTACAGAACAGAGTTATAAGATTGTTACAGAGCTGCTTCAGTGGGGTGTAAAGAGAAGTGTGTGTCAGAGTCTCATAGTAAGAAGTGTCCCATGAATGGAGAGAGAGAGAGAACACAAGGGGGGGGGGGGTAAAGAGAAGTGTGTGTGTCCGATGAATAGGAAGAGAGATATTTTTGTCCTTCCCTGTATTTATAGTGAAATTCTCCAGCACCTCCCTTTTTCATTCTTTCGTCTGTTTGAGGTCTGTTATCACTTGATTAGCAAGGAGGGGCTGTTGTCCTGCAGACTAATCTCATCAGGTATACTAAGCCCATCAAGTCTGGAGATGTCCTATCTGACATCACCAGGGGGTCAGAGCTGCAGGCCAAGGTCTGGGAAAAGCCATGACACCTATGCTAGGCATAATGTCATGCTGACAATCAGGTGGGGACCTTCTCCAAGGTTCAGGCACTGAGGAATCAGAAGGAACGTCCAGATGCCTCCGGGTATACAGGGGACTCTGTCTCCCAGGCTGAGGCCTCCTAGGAGGAGTCAAGGGGCTCCCCGGGCATTGAGGATCCAGGCACCGTCTGCCCCAATGCCTATCAACTCGGCGGCAACGACCTCGGCCCCGAATGGGAGGCCAAGAGTGACATCGGCCAAGGATTGAGTCCAAAGGTTCGAGGATAGGCTCGGCCTCCGGGGTCGACTTAGTCGTCGAGGGCCCAGTGATCGGGGTGGAGGAGCCGGACATGCCAGACATCAGTGCCTGCTGTTGATTGATGAAGGCAGTAAAACTGCGCTCCAAGGCCGCCATACTGGACACGAGTTCTGGAGGCTCTGCAGCTACCTGCTTGGGGGCCAACACGGTCAGACCCGATGCCAGTTCCCCCAGAGGGGAGTCCACGACCAGAACAGTTGGTACTTGCCTAGGCTGGTACGGTTATCATCAAGGGCCTTTGGCCAGGCGCTCCTTCTCCGACAATCCCAGCTGACGCTCGGGGCTCTGCAATCGGTGCCGCGATGAACCTGGTTGATCGGAGCCATCCAGAGACGCTGCCTTAGAGGACTTCTTCCGGTTGTGCTCCCGCGAGGGAGACCCCCTTTCTGAGGAGCCTCAACGACTCTCAGCGTGATCCCCCTGAGACATCGAGGCCTCAGATGAGGTCCCTGCTTTCGAAGGCATGGGGGATTCCAGGAAAATCCTGTCATGCTGCTGCTGGCGGCGGCTCCATTTTTGCATAGAGGATAGACCGCCGGGTCATGATCCGGACCAAGGCACCAGAGACAGCAGTCGTGCGTATTGGTGAGGGACATTATCTCCCTGCACCGATCACATTTTTTAAACCCGCTGATAGACATCAGGGGAAAAAGGACCCCAGCTAGGTCGAAGACCTTACCAGCCAGCGAGGAAAAACAGGATCGTCTTGATACCGAAGTACCGAAGCCAGAGGTGGGAAAGATACCGGTGTCGACCGGTCATCAAAAAGGCAGAGAAAAATCACTTTTTCTGGGACATGAGGGACAATCGTCCAATGGGCTCTGCGGAAAAAAGGAGACTGAGCAAGATGGCACCCTTGGGCGGGAAGGGGACCATGCATGCATGGTAGCAACTCCCAAAAGCTTTCTTTGAAAGCTGGGGATTTGCTCTGCAGGGGCTCCATCGGCATCGATGTCACCCATATGCGAGGACTGACTTCCTGCTTGTTCCCAGAAAAATGAAATTATACAGCTCTCTCTGTTCATATTATTTATGGTTTTGTTTTTATCTATTGCATAATTTATGACAAGACTTCGACTTTCGACTTTCATACTTCGAACACATCATGCGAAGAGAGAGATCATTAGAGAAAGACATCATGCTTGGCAAGATAGAAGGTCAGCGCAAAAGAGGAAGGCCAGCAATGAGATGGATCGATACAATAACAGCAGCTACGGGTACCAGTCTGTCAACAATGAGCCGCCTGACTCAAAACTGAACACAATTTAGAATAGCTATCCAGAGGGTCACCTTGAGTCGACTCTGACTCAATGGCACTTAACAACAACATTGCAATATTTATGTGGTTTATATTTATTATTCCATTGATAAATGTATTTAAATGTTTAGTGAGACTCTACACACATTGCCAGTATTAAAGAATTTCAATGGATACACTTTGGTAAGAGAGAAGTGTAATACTAGTTAAATAGATGTATTTTGATATTGGTAGTCTATTCACCGCCTTTATTCCTTGGAGATAGGTCTATAAAACAAACACTGCTGTTTTAACCATGGGAGTACCGATGGGGTCAAAAGTGACCCCATTGCAAGTTTCATAACACGTATCTCGGAAACTAGTTGTTCAAGAATGCAAACTTTTTATGACTTTTCACATGTCAATATTCTCTTTATATTGCGCCATGAGAGAAATAATTTTCATCCGCTAGGTGACGCTAGTGATGAATTGCAGCACAGAGTACCAGTGGGGCCATTTTTGATCCCAGTTGCTTACATCCGGTTTGGATCGTGATACAAATTTGCAGTTTTGTGAATTTTTTGATCTGACAAAGGTATTTATCATTAATTATGTATCATTTCTTTTTTGTACTCTTATTTTATGAAAATTACACATTTTCTGTAATTGATATCATATGTTCTCTCATTATTTCCGATGAAATCTAAAGGCTTTCAGCTTGTTCATCACGATTATTGTACACATATAGTAAAACTGCATTGCGTTTTATTCAACTTTATCTTTGTTTATTTATTTTAGGCTATGGTTTATGTTGTCAAAACGAAAGTATTCAGCTGACCAAGTAAGAGAAATATTGCAACGAGATGCTGACAGTGACGGCTCTGAGTCGTCTGATGATGCAGCATATTCAGCAAGCGAAGAAGCATATAAGCCAAGTTCGGGCGATAAATCTCATGATGACAGTCATGATTCAGATGGCGACAGCAGTTGGTCACCAAGTGAATGTGAGACTGATGTTGAGCCGGTAACATCGCCTGCAGCAAATAGTCAAGTTACAGGTTGAGGCAAAGGTCGAGGCTGTGCTGGACGGGAAGAAGGCAGGAGTCCTCGGTGTCAGTATCATCTGTGAGGAATCTTAGTTGTGGTCGTAGAGGAGCTAAGAGGTCATCAACTATAAGCACAAATGTTGCCATTGAAGCCTATGTATCTAAGGATGCCACATCATGGAACAGGAAACCTATAAAGCAAGCTGCTGGAAGATACGCCAGAGCTAATGTCATGCCCGTACAACAAGGTCCTACAAGGTATGCTGTACGAAATGTTGATGGCCCTCTCGCAGCATTCCACTTGTTCATGAGGAAGAACTTATTGAATGAAATCATGATGTGGACGAGCAAACAAGGAAGACACATTTATGACAACACCTGGAAAGATTTGACAGACAGAGAATTTCAACGTTTTCTTGGACTTCTGATCCTCTCAGGCGTGTACAAGTCACAAAATGAATCCATAGTTCAGTTGTGGAACCTTGAAGATGGTCGTTCTGTTTTCGGCAAAAATATGGCCCGTAACCATTTTCAGCAAATTTCTTGTGCTCTCAGATTTGATGACGCAACCAACAGACGTGAACAATGAGGCGTGGATAAGCTTGCTCCAATCAGACACATTTTTGATACCTGGGAAGCAACTCTAAGTGATGCCTTTGTTCCTGGTGAAAATGTTACCGTGGATGAGCAACTGCTTACATTTCGTGGCCGTGTTTCATTCAGACAATATATTCCCAGCAAACCTGAGAAATATGGCATAAAGCTATGGATGTTGTGTGACAGTGCAACGTCATATGTTCTGCATCTTCAAGTATATACAGGAAGGGAACTCGGACAAAACAGGGAACAGAATCAGGGTGAAAGGGTTGTGCTGCAACTCACTGAAGGATTGACGCGATCTGGCAGAAACGTTACTGTTGACATTTTCTTCTGCAGTTTATCCCTGTCATGGAAATTGCAAGAAAAACAAATGACACTTTTGGGGACAATTCGAAAGAACAGGAAAGAATTACCTCCAGAATTTGTAACAGCAAAGGGCCGAGAAGTATTCACTTCACTGTTTGCCTTTCGCGATGACGCCACTCTGGTTTCCTATTGCCCAAAGAAAGGAAAAGTGGTTGTTCTTCTGAGCAGTTTGCATGATCAAGAAGAAGTAGATAACACACGTCCAGACAAAAAAACCACGCATGATCTTGGACTATAATTCTAGTAAAGGTGGAGTAGATACAGCAGATCAAATGTTGCGCTCGTATACCACAAAACGAATGACAAGACGCTGGCCAGTGAATCTTCTACATGTTGGACATCAGTGTTTTGAATGCCTTCATTGTTTGGATGTCACTAAATGCAGAATGGCAGTCCAAGGCAAAGCACAGATGATGTCTATTCCTCTTGGAATTAGGAAAGCAGCTGCTTCAGAGTAATTGCAGCAAGACTTCTTCCAGCATTGAAGAAGCCACTGATGCTGTTTGCAATGTTGGGATCCCAAAGAAAAGGGCAAGGTGTCACTGCTGTTCCAGAGAAAAAGACAAGAAAAGCAACATAGTCTGCACCTCCTGCAAGCGCAATGTTTGCAAAGAACATTCAGAAATTGTCTGTGTCTCATGCAAATGACTGTAGTACTTTACTGTGTTCATCAAGTGCATGCAAAAACTGCTTTCATGGCAACTCTTCTTCATGTAATTTTATGATAAAGCATTAAATTTCAAAACATTTAACCTTCATATAATAAATAATTCAGAATAATATTTTGTCTGTTTAGTTTAAATATTTCATGGTTAACAATTAAAATTCGTCGTGTGGTCATTTATGACCCCAACGGTATTCAGTATGTGCAAAAAATCTCGGTAATTCCAGGGTTAAGTAAATCATGTTTTATAACTTGAGCCGTAATTTATTTATATTCTTTACAGAACAACTAAAGATTTTATAATTCAAAGACCAATACTGATCATCTGTGGAAGAAGAGTCTTTTTAAAGGCTACTTACTGGTATGATGCGTTAAAATAATCAGTTGGGTTCTTGAGAACTAGTATATATGGCTAGAACTAAAGGATTTTAATGATTATTTTATTTATTTAATTTTCTTATATACCGCGCTATTTGTCATCAGTGTGGTTTACATTGAAACAATACAACAATTGGTCAGATATAACAGACCTATTACAAGTAACAGGAAAATTAACATGGAAGTAAACAGGGAAATCATTTATATTTCTAGAAAATACATGTTGGAGATATATAAAATCTATAGTTAGGGTAGATATGAGGTTAAAAGGATGGGGGAGGGGAAGGGGTGTTTAGGTGTTTGAAGTGTGCGATGAAAAGGTGGTGTTTAAGGGCTTTTTTGAATTGTTTGATGTCTTTAATTGCTCTGATATTGGGAGGGAGTTTGTTCCAACATCTAGGAGCATAATTGCGGTGGCTGAGTGCTAAAATGACTGATCATCTGACAAACCGGATTAATTTATCTTATGGAGATTAGTGTACAAAACTACAATTATTTTAAGAACATTCTGATTAAGGTTCTAGGATGAATAATTATTTATATGCTTAGGAGATATGACATGAACCTTTTTAATTACATTAATGACATTTTTAAGGAGGATACTGCTCAGCAAATAGTATATTTGTGGAAGAAGAGTCTTTATAAAGACTTCCCTTGGTATGCAGGTTATTGATATGATGAATTTTTGGAAGATTGGTACAATATGATAATGACTTATGTGTACGTTTACTAAAGTGTGTTAGGCTTTTGCAGTTGTGTTTTTTTTGCAAATAGTGCAGCACATTTGCCATTAACATCTCGCTGTTGAGGAGTGCACAGCATTTCCCCATACAGCTTAATAAACATGCCCCTTAATGTTTTAGCTACACCTGGGGGGGAGGGGATTCTGTGCAAAAAAATTTTAAATTCTGCCAGTCACCCCCATCGACTCACCATCAGTCCCCCCGTCACCTCCTCGACTCACCATTAATCCTCTCCAACTCAGCATTAATCCTCCTCAGCCCCCTAACCCCAGCCACTCACCATCTCTGCCCAATCGTAGCATTTTAAGCATAGCTGCGAGTAAGTTTCTCTTCAATCCCACTGCTGTGCTAAACTTCCGGACTGGCATCGCCCATTTAAAAGGTTAACAGAAATGCCTCCTGTTTCTTGCTAGGGACAGGAAGTGCTTCTGTTGACCTTTTTAAAAGAGCGATGACAGCGTCGTAAGTTTAGCATAGCCATGGGAGTGAAGGGAAGCACTCCTGCGATTGTGCTGCAGCCTACAGTGAGGAAGGCTCGAGCGCCCCTTAACATCTGGGCACTCTGAGCCTGCCTCACTGTTCGCTGATACCAGTGCCTGAACAGGATTCTGCATAGGTGGGGAATTCTGCGCTGCGCAGTTGCACAAAATTCCCCCAAGAGTATTTGGTGATTTTCAAAGTTGAGACCCCGATGCAAGTTTTTACAGCAACATGGCCATGATAGATTTTAACTTTTGTATTGTATTGATTTAACTTTTTTGTTATTAGAATCCATTTTAATCACACTGAATTACTGAATTAATATTTCTCAATTGTGTTATGTGACTATCATCATTTCTGGTCTACAAATTTTTTTTTGGTTCGTCTAATTATGTGGACCTTTACATCTCGTTTCTACCCTAGAAACACAGCTGTACAGGAGTCTAGGTTTTGAGATAAATAAGGCCAACACTGGCATATTAACTTCAAACCTACACAGGTATCCTGGGACAATGATGATATGATTAACAAATGAAATAAACATCGCTCAGAGATCGCAGACCTGGGATTTCCAGAATGATGTCAGCAATCAATCAATCTTTGGTATAATCTATTTGGTGTCTAATAATCTAAGGGGCTTCAGAAAATTATTACAGCATTGGAAACAAGTATGGTCCCTGAGGGACCCTATATTCCAATGATCTAGTCGTAGAAAACTAATTTCTAATTAATACCAGCTGTATAAATGTTTTCAACTACAGTATCGATTTAGAGAGCAATTTTCAAAGCACTGTCGATGCTTAATGCACTTTGAAGTCACACAAATTAGCTGCCTGAAAACTGCCATCCTTCAGTGTTCCTGAGGGTGTGTTTACGTCAGAAGGGAAGTGCACATACAGACAGCTTTTTTAAAAAAAATTATCCACCTACTTTTCCAGCAAAACTCTACCCCAGATTGAATTTAAATTTTTTTAAAAACCTGGTTCTCAATTTTTAAACCTGATGTTTTATTTACTCTTTTTTTAAAAACATTAAATATTACATTTTTTCATCATTTAAAATAAGATGTAGTTACATCTTATAAAAATACTAAGGGGCATGTTTCCTAAAGAGCGACAGACTTGCAGCTAAGGCTGGGCGACAGATGCAAAAGCCCGGCATTAGAAGCAAAAGTCCTGCAGTAGCTGCAGGGGGCATTCCGAGCATTTCCCCTGCAGATGCCAAGGAGAAAACTCAAGGATTGCAGGGGCTACGTTTCGAGGATTCAGCTATTGCCACCCACTGAGGTAGCAATAGCTGCATCCATGAAGCCTGCAAATTTTGTGATTACCATGTGATGGGTTACACCCATGGTAACTGCGTCTTGCAGGCACTCCCACTCGCTGCCCTAATCCCACCCAAGCCTGTAGCCATCACACAAAATACAGACATTTAGGAAAAGCAACGCAATACCTGCATTTTCCCCACATTAACTGCTACTAATTGGAGCTAATTCTACATTAGCCCTGTGGTAGCAACTAACACCCTTTAGTAAAAATGCCCCTAAATATACACAAACTGGCATTGAAGGGAGGCGCATACAAGTGTCTTCAGAAATTGCTGTACTTCCACCCTCAAAAAGGAACATCCCAGTAATCAGTTGTGGTAATGGGTGTAGACCATTTCACAAATGTTGATGTCCTCAAATTGTACACCTACAGAACCAGTAATTGGACATCCCAGCTGGGGTATTTCAGAAGGAAGGGCGACTATGTTATGAGACTAGCATGTCCTAGCCGGCCATTTCAGAAAATCAAATATGTAGCAGCAGGCCAGTAAGGTGTTTGGAGTATGTACTCAACATGCAGGTTTCTTTGGCCAGCAAATAGTAACTGTGACGATGAAAGCACATTTTGCTTTTCCCCTGGAATCATTGTAGCCAAAAATGAGCAGCTTTTTGCACCTTATTTGTGTTCAGGAGCAGGTATAGACATGGGCACCTCAGCATCTCGGACCTAACATGTTTGTGCTATTCTGAAATTGCACCCTAACATGGGGCATGCCTCTAACATGCCCCTATGCAACATGGACATGCTCATACTGGGGTCGTCTATATACCTGGCTTTCTAAAATGGATCCAGGAATGTGTCTATGATTTGAACGCCTGAATGCCCGTTTTCAGACATCTAACTCACGAATAGGGCTTCAGAATCTTATAAAAATATATTAAGGGATCTGTCGCACACACTCAGGTATTCATTTCATTTTTCCATCTTATGAAAATAGCACTCTCTCTGTCCTGCAGTGTCCAGTAATTATCAGTTTTTCTTCCTATAAAGCTCTGGGCTTTTGGCTTCTATTTTTCTGCATACATGCAAGAACACAGGCTATACCCCTATACTACATAATGTTTTATTTGTGTCAATTATGGTTTCTGGGCCTAAAGAAAGGCTATTTGGGAATATATTTAAGAAAGATGTGACGAACACAAATAGTGCAGGAAAGAAATGCAGGGCCTGGTTGCAGGAATGAAACACCATAATGAAAACAGCAATATCATTGTCCATTTATTCTTCCAATGAACAATGGCCAAAAAAATAATGTGGATCAACATATGGTAAAATATAGAACTTACTTTGTAATGCATCATTCTTCAAGGTGCTCCATGTTTTTTTAGTATAAGTGATTTAATAACTGATCACTAAACCGTGTTGGAAATTTTCTTATGTACAAGTTTTAAAGAAATGTCTGTAATGTCAGTAGGAAACAATCTAAATCAAATTATAGGAAGTCACCTTGGTTCAAATCAATCCACCCTGCTCACAGAAAAAGTAGGTGCAAGTAAACAGACATACTGTCTTTGAAATGGGAAGTGTACATGTGTGCTTCCAAGAAAACTGATGTCAGACTTTGTTCCAGTACATGTTTGAAAATAGTTCTTTATCTAACAGACAGTGGGGTCTTGATGCTTTTAGAAGTTAACTTGCAAGGCTGCAACACTTCTCCTAAAACGTAGCATGGCTCAATTTTTTTTTAAATAAGAATTTTATGGCATAAAATTCTACATAAAGCATTGATTTGCTTATATAATACAATTATATACAATCAAGGTACAAAAGTAGTTTTCACGAAACAAAATTAAAACTACCCTATTTTACTGTAGCTACAAGCTTTTCTTACAGAACATTTACAACAAATGAAAAACATTTCATTTACTTACAGAGCTGAGATCAGATTATGAAAATGTATTTAATGCTTCATTACCATTTCATCAAAATCATTCCACAGCATGGCAAGATACACAGTGGAGTTTAAGTTTTGTACCTGAATGGTGAAAACCACAACTGACTTGGATGGCTCGAACCTCGCAGTCAAATCGCACAGCCCCAGGAGGATAGGTGGCAATTTTGCTTGCATCTTTTTCTCCCCGTTCTCCACTTCCATCTGCAAATTTCAAGGAAAACACTGAACACTTAGCAGTATTCCAGCTATTTGAGAGGAAATAAAAAGCATGGATTCAGAGTCAATTTAAACAAGAACCTGACACAATTTCAGGAAAAACTAGAAAATTAGGTTACAAATACAATAACTGGAAAAAGAGGCTTAAGACAGAAAAGCCATTGCATATCATCCTCCTCAATCTGTCATTATCAGAGAACGTCATACGGTACTATTTTTACTGTAAATGTTAGAAAACCCATCTGCCAGGCAATCGGCTTCTGTTGAATGAAAAGATTGAAACATGATTTTTTTTTTCTATTTGAGCTTTTAAGAAATGTAAAAAGTAAAATCCCAAATGCAACAGAAAATTAACAATCCACAAATTTTCATGGAAAATGTGCTTAATGTGTTTTTTCAGCATTTCAAAGTCTTAAAGATTTTTCATATGTTATCAGAGGTAAAACTAATGTTCTCTAAAGGCTTTCAGAACTATGGCAGAGATTTTTCTGACAGTAGGTCAGATATATTACGTCTCAATGTTCTGGAGCCCAGATAATCAATACTCCTTCAATTATGCTCCTAGATCTATACTTCTTTTTTTTAATAGACCATCAAATACATCTGGCATACCTATAATAGATTCTCTCTTTAACATATGTAGTTTTCATTATCAGTCCAAAGTTTTTTGAGACTTTTTAAGCAGCATAATGATTAATACCTTCAAACAGCTTTTCTTAATATTTCCATGCATTTAAAGTTTAGATTTCCAAATCAATTTCATTTAAGTTCAATTTCATTTGAGTTACATTTGAATTGATGATGAAAACAACTAGCATATGTTAAAGAGAGAATCTATCATGGATATGCAGATATATATGATGGCCTATAATTTTTTTTTAATTAATAGGTCTGGGAGCATAATTGGAGTAGAGATTTTTCTGAAGCATTAATTTCCTGCTAACCTCAACATAAGAGTAGATATTAATTCTGATAATTAGAACACTGAAAAATGAAGCTGGTTTATTATAGTTTTATATTATTGTAACATGGAGCTCATGCAAAAGTATTTAAAAAGTGGGTCTATTAAGTATCTGAGTGACAGAAACAATTCTTTAAAAATGAAAAACATGCTGAACATTCTGTTCTAGACTGCTTTAATCATTTAAAAAAGGGAGGATATAGGTAGAAGGAATTCATGTTAGTAAGACTAAACAAAAAAAAATTGCGCTTGGAAGATAGATTACTTTGAAAAAAGGTTTCACTATTCTTGAGTTTCAGATTGATTCAAATCTTTCCTTCCTCAGATTGCTGCTATAGTTTGATGTTCATCTCTAATCTGATAGCAAATCTGCTCTGCGACACTGACTGAAAATGTTCTCAAACTTTTGTCCAGCATTAGATTCAAATAAGCTTAACTACTGTAACACTTTACTGTGGCCTAGAACAGGTGTTTCTAAAAAGACCATAATTTTTCAATATACAGCAGTTAAGTCTCCGTGTTATAACAAAGAGCCTAACTATGTCACTTTTCTTCTCTTTTTATACTACTGGATTCTGGTACTATTTCGTGCATTTCAAAATCCTACTTCTAAGTTCATTGTGTTCTCCATGCTTGTCCACCCATGTATCTCTTCAGCCTCCTCTAGACGTTTACTTCGCAGGGGACACCCAGGTCCTTGCAGAGTTACTCATCTCACAGCTGACTACAAAATTCTCTCTGTAGAGTGAAACTTTACATACAGAAAGGCACAATAAGGTGGCACATCTCATCTGTTAGAAACTTTATAAACACTAATATTGCTGTATTGGAGAAACACTGGGATCACGACCTTAAGAGAATTATGGAGAATAAAGATGTTTTGATCACCTGGGACATTACCATTCCAATCAAACTCAATGCAAGAAAACCAGACACTGTGGTAAAATACACAAGAATGTATCAGGTATCAGTGCCCAGTGACTGTTCTGTGCATTGTGTGGAAAGTGAGATTCTTAACTTCCAAGAAATACAGTCAGAGACCAAGAAAGGTAACAGAATATATCCTAGTGTTCTGTGTACCATTGGTTCTATTAAAAACCATTTCCAAGCACACAATGATAGGTTGCCTATCCATATTATATTCCACTAACGCCAAAAGTTAGTTCTTTTCAACTCAATGAAATTATTACAGCAAGTGTACAGAGAGCAAAACAAGTTTTCAAGCAAAGGGGAAGAGAGATAGGTCGATAACTGGAAAGACAGATATTTATTTATTTAACATTTATTTATTTATTTAACAATTATTTCTATACCGCTCTTTCCCAAGTATCAAGTGTGGTTTACAAGGAACAGTAAGTTATATGGTATGTGAAAGAGCATACCTAGTCGTTTTACATAGAACAGGTGGAACTATTTACAAGTAACAAGATATGATCTAGTGAAGGCTTTTTGAGGAGAGGTGTAACCATAACATGTCTGAAGGCCATATGAACAGCTGCAGTGGAAAGAGCTAGATTAAGGATATGATAGATGGAAGGGATGATGGCAGAAGAGATAGAGCTTCGTAGACAGGTTGGGATGGGATCAGAAGAGCAAGCAGTCAGTTTGGAGGAGGAGAAAGCACAGTTACTTACCTGTAACAGGTGATCTCTGGGAACAGCAGGAATAAGTCTTCACCTATGGGGTACGTCGGTACCAACGGAGCCTGCGCGGGAACGCTCCCCAGCGTCCAATCAGAAAGCTTTTGGGAGCATCCCTCAGCGCCTGCGTGCCTCCTTCCCGCCTTTCCAAATGTCTCTCCTCAGTTAAGTTTCATAGCTGAGACAAAGAGAGAGAGAAAGAGGAAAGGAAAGATAGATATAAAAATACAACTCTTAGGGGAGGTGGGTGGGTTGTGAAGACTTATTCCTGCTGTTCCCAGAGATCACCTGTTACAGGTAAGGAACTGTGCTATCTCCAGGAACAAGCAGGAATGAGTCTTCACATATGGGGACTCCCAAGCTAAGATGCCTGGAGCCATAACATGTTGAAGATTGAAAACATGCTACATCTCATATGGCCAGGCATCCTGAGGATGGAGGGTAGGAGTTGCATAGAGAGGAGCTGCAGAAAAATCAGCTAACCTAAGAAAGGACTACCCTCAAGGAGTCCATGTATGTATGATCATTATCAAAAGATATATTGAAATGAATAATCACCATATAACGCTCACCTACTGGATTGCAGGAAGTAGAGAGGCTGATGGAGTGTACTGGGGATCCAGCAGAATAATGTCCAAGGTGACCTCACTGCAGTGAAGGTGGAGGTCAACATCTGGAAGTGAGAGGTGACCCCAGGATTCAATTACGGTAACACAAACACGGCAGGTCTTCAGTGGGAAGCTTCATGGAAAGCTGAAAACTCTTTTGGCTACAGAAGTATTCAGAGGTAGGAGCAAAAGAGGAAGACTGACCGATCTGGGCAAACAGACCTAGTCCTTGAGGGAGGAAAGGGTATGAGAAGAACCCCATACTCCCAAGAAAGGACAGATGTTTGAGGAATTGAATCTGAAATCCACTGAAGATCCACCATGTCTTTCCTAACTGGTGAGAGGTAGGAAGACATTGGGGCATGGAGCTTCAGGGATACGTAAACCTAGGATACGGTAGGGCTGTCATTCCACAGCAGTGGTTGTGTGCAAAATATTCGAAACATACTGTGGAATAGTATGAAGCTGTGCAAGCCCACTGTCAGAAACATACAGGAAGGTAAAAACCTTTATGAGTATAGACAGTCAGGAGAGAAGTATGGAAATACATATCTACTTATAATAAGTATCTGGACAATTACACACATATATGAAGAGATATGTATATATATATATATATATGTATTCCCGTATATATCTATATATCTATAATAAGATCTGAAGGGCATAGCATATGTACACTTAGCTGACAGACAGATACATCTACAGAAATGTATATAGGTATATATAGATATATATAGATATATATACCTGAATATATGGGTCTAAAGATAGATGCCTGCAGTGAGCAGACAGAGCTATGCATATCAGGACATTCACATAGAGATGTGAAGGGAAAAGATTCATCTAAGAACAAGGAGGTGAAACCTACTTGAGAAGATATATAGAGAATCTATTCCCCCAGAGATGATGGTAAAGGGATGCTATCCAGTGAATTACCAGGATGGTTACGTGAAAAAACAGAGGATAATATCAGTCTGTAAACAGCAAGTCCGGAGTCCTGTGGAACTCCAGCATGGTAAAAGGACAGAAACGCATAGGATAAGATACCAGGTTGACCTACGTGAGGGACAAATGTCAGACGGCTGCCTGGGTGAAAATCTTCACAGTCTTGTCAAGTGCATATATCTATATGATTTGCAAGGTATTGTGGGCAATGTAGTTCATTCACACCAGACACAGCTGCTGACAATAATTTAGTTGTGCTCTTGGGTAAAGCCAATAAGATATTTATTTATGGGGTTATTTCTCCCAACACAGATATGCTTGGTAGCACATAAATTAGGTAACTTGCTTTCAGTGTTAACTTGGAAAAACAAAGTCAAAATCAGGAAAACAACAAATGAAAAGCCACAAAGCAAGAAACAAACTGTTCTTTTCAGGTTAACTTCTGATTACTTCCCACATAGATACAGAAGTGATTCTCTCCTAGCTCACAAGAAATTAGGTAAGGCTTAATTGCTAGCAGTTACCAGCTGAAACCCCTTAGCTGGCTTGCCTTCCACTGTGTGGGTCAAATCCTGCTTCAGGAGCTTTTCTGAGTAGATTAAAGAACAAATTTGTATTTCTTTGTGATGGTTGCTGTACTTTATAACAGAAAGTTACCAACGGAGTTTAGATAGAGAGCAGTCCATATAAACAGGATCCTCATCTGCTATTATTCCCCCTTGTTCAACAAGCATGGGTTCAATATCATGGATTGGCACAGATGAATCTCTCAATGGAGCATTTTCAGGAGAATACTTGTTTCCCTGCTGTCTTTCAAGGTTATAGCTAGGGCATAGATCAGTGTTCATACCTGAGCTTCCATTGCTGCTAGAGTTCCTCTCTATATAGCCTGGCCAGTATGTAGTCCAGTTCTTATTTCCAGCCTTCCAATCCAGATCCCTGGACACTGGATCTCTCTTCACATACCTTCTGGCACAGGTCTTAGGGTCCCTTCCACGTGCAGCCGTCTCCCTCACAGGTAGCCTCTGGTGATTCCTAGCTCTGCAGCACCATTCCTCTGGCTTTCCCCAGTCCAATGGTGTATGCTGGCCCTTGGAATACCTCCCAGTATACGTACTGCTTTGGACTCTTCTAGACCTCTAAAAGGCTTTTCTCCTCTTTCTTCCAAAGGGTCTCTTTCCCTCTGTCCATCCGGTTTGGCTTCTGCTTCTGATGATCCTTCAGATGAAACTGATGATCCTTCTCTGGATATCCAAGGTGATCATGAAGATCATGAAGATGGTCATCTGTAGAATAAACTCTACTCTTATTCTGCTTAGATGAGTGCTCCTCCCTAATACAGCGCAGCTGTGCTGAATCAGGCCCTGCCCTTTGAGATGAGTACTTAGGGATTACCTCATAGCCCTCCTGATTGAACACACGTTTCCCCACTTCAGCTCCTCTAATGGCTGTTGGAAACCTGGTGCATTCTGGGACTGGTAGTCTTTTATGGGAAAATTCTGTTTTCTCATTTCTACCAGCACTGACAGGTTGCTTGTTCAGAGACACTTCACCTTTTCTGTAGCCCCTTCCTGAGCTATGATAAGCTTCCTTATCACACAAAGGAGGTATCATGCGTTTTTTAGATTAATATGTGCTGTCCTTGAAGTAATAGGATACCATGAGGACAAGCTGCAAGAAAAAAAAAAAAAAAAAGAGTATATTCCCTAAGGAATGGGAGAACTCTTAGATTTTCACGTGGAGAAGGCGTATGTCCTTTTCCCTCTTTTTTTTTTTTTTTTTTTTTTTTAAAGAAGATAGCAGGGTATGAAGAACCCTCACAGTCATAGGGGATGACTGAGGAAGCATTTTTCAACCATGATGGATAGCCATTAGAGAAAAACTCTATGCTCTCTAGCAAGGGCCCATAGTGGAAAGCTTCTCAGTAGGATTGCAGAGAGCATTATGCAGGAGAACTGGGATGTAGAACTGGCTGATGGAGAAAACTGACAGCCATGTCCACTACGCTGCCAAATCCAGAGATTGGAGATGGCAAGGGTAGAAGATAGTGTAAGAAGCCTGTAGTGAAAAGATTATCCAAGAAAGATGTAGAAAACTTTCTTGGAATCACTACTAAGGCCAGACAGGAGTGGTGGAAGACAAGACTGGGACTTGAGGAAAAGTACCAGTAGTCAAGCACTGGACTCCTGCATGAGCAGCTACTGAATAGGACAACAGAGAGAGTCAGTCTGTGTCAAACAGAGAGAACAGACTGAACAAAGAGAGCAAGCTGTCTCCGTCTGCAGAGCTGCCTAGATAAAGAAGGGAGTTTACTCAGGAGAAGAAACTCTACAGTGAAAAGACAGACAGAAAAGTCTTTCAATGGTATGGTACCACTCTTACAGGGGAAACCCTGGCAAAGAGGGTAGAGAGAGAAGCTGAAGAAGGACTTACCACATGGTAAGTCCCTGGAAGGAAAAAATTCATGCTGGTACAGAGAAACTATCATGTGATAGTTGCTAACCTCTCTTCTAGTCAAGAAGAGGTGGAAAACTCTGTAACTTATAGACATGAATAGCCTGACAGTTCAGCATAGTGAAGAGTAACTGGATTTCCTGAGAATAGGAATCCCTGAGCAGAGTTTTGAATGGAAAAACAGTGAAAAACTTCTGCTGAAAAGAATTAACTGTAGTTATAAAAAGATTAATCAGAAACCTATGGTTACTGTGGTTATTCAGCCTGGCTAGAGTTTGGATTCTGCAGACCAGGGCGAGACTTCCCCTGCTTGGGAACATCCGAATGATGGGCAGGAGAAGAGGAAAACCTTTTTCTTTTAGGGAAAGAAGGTTTGGTAGGGCATTTCCTACCTGCTGAGGAAGGAGAGGGCTTAGGATGGCCCTCAGAAACAGGAAAGTCAGTGGAGCAATGAGCAACCTGACGTAAGGACTCCTTATTGAAGAGATTTTCTCCAGTACAAGGAGTATTACTCACTCTTTGTTGTGCCCATCTACTCAAGTCTGAAGCTTGGAGCCAGGCTTTATGACGTGCTCCTATGGCTATAGCAGAAGTTCTGCTAACAGACTCAAAAGAGTCTAGGGAAGCACAAGAAAGAAACCAAGAGATATTTTGGCTATGACTAAGTAAGGAATAGTCTGCAGCCTTGGGTTCTGATAGAAAAGGAGACAAAAGAGATAATTTCTTTGTGATCTCCTGAAGGGATAGACTCATATAGAAAATATAGGAGAGAATCCTTGTTGCCAGCATAGATGTTTGGAAGGTTTGACGTCCAAAGGCATCCAGTGTTCTAGATGCACGCCCTGGCGTGAAAGAAGAATGTTTTTTCTTGCTTTTTACCTTCCTCATTGCTGATTCCACTACAATGGAATGATGGGGAAGTTGAGGCTTTTGAAATCCTGGAGAGGGGGGCACCTGATACAGAAGATCAGTTGCTGTAGGAGGTGAAGAAACCCTTAAAGGTTTTTCCCATACCCTCAGAAGAAGATTCTGCAAAGAGTGATGTAAAGGAAGCATTATAACTTCCTTTTCTGCAGAAAAATCCTGAGAAGACTCATAGCCAGGGATAGGAATATTAAGGAAGGTTGCCATGTCAAGGAGAAATTTCTGAAAGGAAGGATCTCCAATGGGAACCATCCCTGGACAGGTTAGACCTGAAAAGGAAGCCTGGGCACCGGAGGATGTACCTGTCCGGTGCAGCACAGGATTTGTAATGGATGGATACTGGAACTGGCAATTATGAGTTGAGACAGTCAGTAGTGCATCATCCATGCCAGGTATCGACTCCAGACCAGGTATAGAAAGGAGCGATCCGAGTGAACCAAGCATGGAAGGAGCTGGTCCCGATGATACTGTCGGTACTGACATTGATACCGATACCGGTAGCTGTGCCGGAATCGCCGAAGCAGTCAGCGGAGGCTGCTCAAACGATACCGAGGAAACTCGAAAGTGTCGGTGGATATCCTCGGTACCGCGCATCCGGAATCGGTGCGTGTCGGTTCCGAGACGCGTCGGTACCCAGTCTTCCAGACTAGATATCGATTCTAGACTTGGCATCGAAGGAAGCGAATCCATCAATGCATATCTAGATGGTACCGGCGTCAGGGATCGTATCGACGGAGCTGTCGATACTGGAAAATCAATCTGGGTATCGATCGGTCCCGAAGGCACCGAGTACACCAGATGACGATCCCTAGTGAGGAGTGGATCGCTCCACACCAGTGCCGATGCCGGGTTATCGGTACCACTCGAAGCGGATGCCACCCCCGTGCATGGCTCAGGTATGTTCTGTGAGGGGTGAGCCCCAGGAACAACCTGAAACCCCTGAAATGCTTTGGAGCCCGAAGACTCCCGCCGGGGTTTTAATGCCAATGGGTTCTTGAGGGCAAGGCCGGGGCCGTCAGCATGCTTAGCATGAGACATACCACTCAAGGATTGGCTAGTCTTAACAGACTGTTTGTGGGTTACCTGATCCTGTAGAGAAGAAATGGCCGGTGCCCTGACACAGGGAGGGTAAACGGTATCGAGGGAAACTCGAAATAGAGAATCTCTTCTCACAGCATTGAAGCCTGACGGTTCAGGGGAAAAAGGGTCAGGACCCAAACAGGTTAGACACCAGTTATTGGAGTCTAAAAAGAAAACTATTTCCACAGTGAAGGCACTTCTTAGGAGAAGGCGGCTCCATGAAGGAGAGGCCTTATAGGCCCAAAAATTTTAAGACAAAAACTGAGGGAACTGTCCCTCAGTTTGAGAAAAAGAAAAGCAAAAAACTCCACCGGCGGTACCGGTGGCGGCGGGAAAACAGCCGCGACCACAAGAAAACAAGAATAAAAGAATTAAAGAAAAAAGTTTCTGCGGTGACAAGAAGACGTCCTGCCGGCTCCGCGGAAAAACGAAAACTGAGGAGAGACAGTTGGAAAGGCAGCACGCAGGCGCTGAGGGATGCTCCCAAAAGCTTTCTGATTGGACGCTGGGGAGCGTTCCCGAGCAGGCTCCGTCGGTACCGACGTACCCCATATGTGAAGACTCATTTCTGCTTGTTCCTGGAGATAAGATTTGCAGTTTCCTCCTCAGCAAATTCAGAAAAGGAAGAAAGGGTGGCCGAAGGTGAGGAAAGGACATGGGACTGAAGAGGGAGAAGATGAGGTAGAGGTGACCCAGCAGAAAATTCAAGGCTAATCTTCTGGATTTTGTCATGGAAGTAGTCAGCCAAGGTCTGGATAGACAGTGAAGGAGGGACTGGGGAAGGAGGGACCTTGAGGAGAGAGCTGAGCGTGGCAAAGAGATGGCAAATATAGAAAGCAAATAGTAAAACAACTATTACAGCTGACATAATGCCAGCATAATATTTTTATTTTTATTTTTTTTAATTAAGGATGAGGTATAAAGGAACCAGTAAATGGAGAAAGAAGTTGCTGCACTAGTAAAGGCAAAGAACAGTTTTTTACAAAATTCAGATGATTACAAAAAGAGAAACAAAAAAGAATTATAGGATAAAGCTAAAACATAAAGAAAGAAAGATAGCAAAAGCTAAGGCGGAAGAAAAGATGGCTAAAGATGTAAAGAAATAAAACATTTTTCAGGTATATTTGGGAGAAGACGAAAAACAGAGGTGGAATTGCAAGACTCAAAAGTGCTGCACACAGATTCATAGAAAATAATGGAAAAAGCAGAAATGCTAAAACTTCTGTTCTGTAGTCAAAAAAGAAAATCCTGGAGGAGGACCAGTGAAACGATGGCGCCGATCACTCTCCATAGAGGACCAGACATCTTACAAACTCCACTTATCAATTCACCGAGAAACAATCACGGCGAAAATGAAGCAATTTCACACCCTACAACACGCTCAAAAGATCACTAAACAAATCACGTGATCTATACAATTTAGTCAAAACTCTATCTAAGGAACCATCTCCAGAGCAGTATGATGAGATTCACCCACAAAATTTGCCGACTACCTACAGTCTAAACTACTCCAGACACATAAGGTCTCAGCGGCCACCGCACAAGAGCCAATCTGCCTAACGTCCCTATCTACGTTCTCCACACCATCTACAAAATACATTGAGGACACTATCACGTCTCTCAATACCACCACGGCTCAAACTGACCCTTGCCCAGCCTTTTGGATAAAGGAGCTACGCAGTGAATTCAGTCCTTTCATTACAAGACTGATGAACCTATCATTCACAACCGGATTTTTCCCTACAGCTCTCAAACATACATCCATTAGACCTCTTTTAAAAAACTCCAAGATAGACCCCCAGAAAGTCGACTCATATAGACCTATAGCTAGTATACCTCTCCTAGCTAAGATAATTGAGAAAGAGGTACAAAGACAAATCGAAGATCACATAGACTCCGCTGCCCCTCTTGACCATTGCCAACATGGTTTCAGAGAGTCTCATGGCGTTGAAACCCTCCTTACCACCCTCTTCAATAATATAATCACAGGTATCGACAACATCCGTCAAGGTTTTGTGCTTATTTTCTTAGACATCGCTGCAGCATTCGACTCAGTAAGTCACGAACTTCTCCTGGGGCGACTAAAAGTGAAGGGCATCTGCGGCACTGCACTCGAATGGTGTAAGTCATATCTGGCTGGAAGATTGCAACATGTAAAATCCGGAGCAGTGGAATCAGAACCTTTCCACCAAAGGCAGGGTGTACCGCAAGGTTCCTCTCTATCATCACTCATGTTCAACATATACATGCAGCCCATCTGCAATATTATCAGATCTTTCAATGTGGACTGTTTGATATATGCAGATGATATCCTGTTCTACATGCCGTTCTCTACAGACCAAATGGACCTTTCCTCTCTGATAGAATGCTTTGACGCAGTTTCCGAATGGCTCCAATCTCAAAACCTCCGTATTCAACACAAGAAAACGGAGGTGCTCTTCATCACGAGGGACCACAGTTTCACTCCGACACCCCATGTAAGAGTCAAGGAAGCAGATCTGCAAACATAATCCACAATACGATACCTTGGGGTCTCTTTGGACCAGCGTTTTGATATGAAGGCTCACATAGGTAACATAGTAAGAGCAATCTACTTCAAGATCCGAACACTCAGGCATCTTCGCTCCTTACTAGATCCAGCGGACTTCCGGACTATATACCAAGCACTAATTTTACCTCACTTCGACTATGCTAATGCCATCTTACAAGGCCTCCCACAGTCTACCCTTAACCCGCTACAACTCGCCATGAATGCTGCAGCAAGGATCCTTCATGGAGCCTCTAGGAACGACCATGTGACGCCTATCCTGAAGCAGCTTCACTGGCTCCCCATACATGGAAGGCTTGTGTTCAAGACCTTACTACTGACTTTCAAGGCCGTCAATGGTCTTGCATCCTCCTCACTAACAGAGCTCATTCACGCTGTTCCACCTAACAGATCCAGAAGACCTACAGCAATAAACTCTCTAATAATTCCAAAGGCCTTAACAAAATGCACCCTCACAACGGCAAACAGGGCTTTCAAATTTGGTGCCCCAAGATGCTGGAATGCTCCACCATCGAACATTCGTGCTATCGCTGACCTAGCCCAGTTCAGGAAGGCACTCAAATATCACCTGTTCCTCAAGTACTACCCCATCAGCAAGACGCCTAGCTAGATAGCCTCATCAACTCTCTATATACGATATCAGAGATCATTGAACTTTGTCATAACACCTGTATGTAAATATTACGTGTAAATAGTTCCCCTATGTTATCCAAGTTTGTATACCTGTTCTCTGTAAAACAGAACAGCTTGTTGTTCTGGTTTTTGTTTCATGTAAACCGCGCTGTCGTCGAATAGAGCGGTATATAAGAGATTGTAATAAATAAATAAATAAATAAATAAATGGCATAAGGTAGGTGGTAAACGGGATTCAGGATTCACTCAAAAGAAAGGAAGGTAATTATTGAAGTACTTTTGTCCACTAAAGAAGAGCGGGACCTAGGCGTGGTTGTGTCTGATGATCTTAAATTAGCTAAACAGGTAGAAAAGGCGACGGCAAAAGCTAGAAGGATGCTTGGGTGCATACGGAGAGGAATGGCTAGCAGAAAAAAGGAGGTGATAATGCCTCTGTATAAGTCTTTGGTGCGACCTCATTTGGAGTATGGTGTGCAATTCTGGAGACCGCACCTTCAAAAGGATGTGAACAGGATGGAGTCGGTGCAGAGGGTTGCTACTAAAATGATTAATGGGCTTCATTATAAAGCATATGAGGACAGACTTAAGGATCTTAATATGTACACCTTAGAGGAAAGGCGGGATAGAGGTGATATGATTGAGATGTTTAAATACCTCCGTGGCATAAATGTTCAGGGAGAGAACCTCTTTCAATTGAAAGCAAGTTCTGCGACGAGGGGACATGGGATGAGGGTGAAGGGAGATAGATTCAGGAGTGATATGCGGAAATATTTCTTTACAGAAAGAGTAGTGGATCCGTGGAATAGTCTCCCAGTGGAGGTGGTAGAGATGAGGACAGTAACTGAATTCAAAAAAGCATGGGACCAACACAGAGGATCTCTAAAGGTAGAAAGTGGACTGTTGTAGTTGTTGTTATGGAAGGACAGACTAGATGGACCTTGTGGTCTTTTTCTGTCATCATGTTTCTATGTTTCTATTGGAGTGCTCATGGGATCAGTTCTGGGACTGGTTCTGCCCAATGTCTTTGTGAGTAACACTGCTGAAGAACTGAATGAAAAAGTTTGCCATTTGGCAGTTGACATGAATATTTGTAACACAGTGGACTCCACTGAGGGAGTGGACATCATCAGGAATGGATCTGCAGAGACCAGGAGAGGGACCCTTCGAATGATAGTGTCTGCGGATCTCAAGGCAGTGAAACAATGTGAAAAGATGGTAGCCAAAACCAGAAATATGCTGGGTTGCATACAGAGAGGAATAAATAGCAGCAAGGAGGAGGTATTAACACCTCAGTACAAGTTGTTAGCAAGGCCTCACTTGGAGTATTGTGTTCAGTTTTGGAGACCTTAACTCTCAAAGGATATAAAGAGACCTGAATTTGTGCAGAGGCGGCTACCAAAATAATTTTGAGCCTGTGCCAGAAGCCATATGAGAAAAGACTTGAAGACCTAAATATATATATCCTAGAGGAGAGGAGGGAAAGGGGAAAATAAGATACAGAGGTTTAAATACTTAAAGGGTATTAACAAACAAACCTACCTTTTTCAAAAATGGGGAAGCTGCAAAGAAGTAAACTTAAAGCAATGGCAGGAAAAGCATAGTTACTCACCTGTAACAGGTGATCTTCGGGAACAGCAGGAATTTAGTCTTCACATATGGGTTATCGCCGGTATCGATGGAGCCCGCGCGGGAAAGCTCCCCAACGTCCAATAGGAAAGCTTTTCGGAGCATCCCACAACGCCTGCATGCTGCCTTCCCGACTTTCCAACTGTCCCTCTCGAGTTTATAGCTGAGACAAAAGAGAGAGAGAGAGAGATACAACTCCTAGGGGAGGTGGGCGGGTTGTGAAGACTAAATTCCTGCTGTACCCGGAGATCACCTGTTACAGGTGAGTAACTACGCTATCTCCAGGAACAAGCAGGAATATAGTCTTCACATATGGGGACTCCCTAGTTGCAGATGCCAGGGAGATGTCCCAGGAAGTTGTCAGCCCTTGTGAAAGGGCCCCACTTCCCCCCATGGATCTCTGGCATCGTACCAGGGATGGTGGGTAGGAGTTGATTAAGTCTGAAAAAGGTGCTGAAGAACAGCTTGGCCAACAAGGCATCCCGGTGGGAGTCCTTGTCTAAGCAGTACTGGGCTGTGAAGGTATGTACTGAAGGCCAAGTACCTGCTTGACATATGTCGTCGATAGACACAGAGTGAAGATGAGCCATTGAGGCTGCCATGGCTCTCATATTGTGAGCGGCAACACGGCCTTCAAGAGGAAGGTTCTTACTCTCATAGGCAAAAGATATGCACTGTGCGATACAGTTGGACAGTGTTCTTTTGGAGACTGGAAGTCCCAAATGACTAGGATCAAAAGCAACAAAGAGTTGAGAAGATTTCCTATGTTGCTGTGTCCTTTGCAAGTAAAAGGCCACAGCTCTTTTACAGTCCAAGGTATGAAGGTTCCTTTCTGCACTGGAGGCATGAGGCCTCGGAAAGAATACAGGAAGGTAAACCACTTGGTTTAAATGGAAAGGCGAAACCACCTTTGGCATAAAGTGTGGATGAGTCCTAAGAACTACCTTATCATGGTGGAACCTTGTATAAGGAAGATCAGCCACTAACACTTGCAATTCACTGATGCGACGTGCTGATGTGATTGCTATGAGGAAGATGACTTTCCAGGAAAGGAATTTCAAAGATGTAGCAGCTAATGGTTCAAAGGGCGGTTTCATGAGCTGCCCGAGCACCAGATTCAAGTCCCATGCCACCGGTGGTGGCTTAATGGGAGGCTTTGTTAAAAGAAGGCCTCTCATAAATCTCGCTATGAGAGGATGAGAGGAAATAGGTTGTCCACTTAGAAGCTTGTAAGAATCTGCGATAGCACTAAGATGGACTCTTACTGAATTTGTCTTGAGACCCGCATTTGACAAATGAAGGAGATACCTCTGGAATCGATACTGGAGTATCACAAGAGGGTTAAGACCCTTCTGCGAGCACCATATGGTAAACCTTTTCCACTTAAAGGCATACGAGCGTCTTGTGGAGGGTTTCCTAGAAGCATGAAGGATATCCTTTACCTGTTGGGAAAGAAAGATCCTGAAGTTCTAGGCTTTTTCAGCAACCAGGCCCTGAGATGCAGAGACTGGGGATTCGGATGCCAGAGCATCCCGTCCTCTTGGGAGAGAAGATCTGGAGCGAATCCCAACTCCAGAGGCAGAGCTTGAGAGAAATGTAGGAGCAGAGGATACCACGTTTGCCGCCTATGACTATGAGGATCATATGACTTCTGTCTCTCTGAAGCTTGAATAGGGTTTTGGGGATGTGGGGAATGGGTGGGAAGGCATATAGGAAGTCCTGACCCCAGTGAAGGAGGAAGGCGTCCCTTGCCTGACATCAAGACGGAATTCTGGAACAGAACCAGGGAAGTTTGGCATTCAGCGGACTTGCAAAGAGGTCTATGTCCGGGGTTCCCCAAATCTGAAATATTTGGGCAACCTGGTCTGCGTGGAGAGACCATTCGTATGGAAGCCGAACTCTAATGAGTCTGTCTGCCCAAGAGTTTTGAATGCCTGGAAGATACACTGCAAGGAGATGAATCTGATGCTCTCTGGCAAGGGCCCATAGTCGCAAAGCTTCGTTGCATAGCGACAGGGAGCCTGTTCCGCCCTGCTTGTTCACATAGAACATGGCTACCAGATTGTCCGTTTGAACTAGGAATGTCTTGTAGCTGAGCTGGGCGTGAAATACTTGAAGAGCCAAGAAGATTGCTCTGAGCTCCAGGAGGTTGATGTGAAGAGAGTAGAGAGATCGTGGGTAGAGAGATCGTGCAGGTGGGCTCCCCATCCCACCTGTGATGCATCTGTTAGGGTGGCTTGGGATAGGGGTTGCTGGAAAGGAGACCCCACCAGAAGGTTTCTGGGTGACTGCCACCATTGGAGGGATGAAATAAGACCATTTGAGTATGTTATTTTGTCCGACAGGCAACTTGAGGCCTGTGTCCACTGAGTGGATAAAGTCCACCGGGCTGCTCGCATATGGAGGCGAGCATAAGGAACCACATGCACAGTGGATGCCATGTGGCCTAGCAATTGTAGCATTTCCCGAGCAGTGAGACAAGGTTTGAGCACTGCTTGGGAAGCTAGTTGTACTATGCGAAGACAGCGGGGCTGCGGAAGGAAAACCCTTATCTGTCTGGTATCCAGATGAGTTCCTATGAACTCTATGGACTGAGTGGGAGCAAGATTGGATTTTGGGAGGTTTATGACCAGTCTCAAATGCTGAAGGATTTGCATTGTGCGAAACAGAGCAGAACTGGCTACTGGCACTGTAGGGGCTCAAATGAGCCAGTCGTCTAAGAAAGGGAAGACGAATATTCCCAGAGTGCGGAGAAATGCTGCTATTTTGTGAACACTCTTGGCGCAGAAGTCAGGCCAAAGGGAAGAACCTTGTATTGGTAGTGCTTTCCTTGAAACAGGAATCTGAGGAATCTCCTGTGATTTGGATGGATGAGAATATGACTATACGCATCCTTGAGATCTAGAGAACAAAGCCAATCCTGACTTTGAAGGTATGGCAGCAGAGTTCCTAGAGAGATCATTTTGAACTTCTCTCGGAACAAATATTTGTTCAATTCTCTGAGGTCTAAAATGGGTCTGTGTCCTCCTGTTTTCTTTGGAATAAGGAAATAGGGGGAGTAGAACCCTGTACCCTGATGGGGAATGGGTACTTCCTCTATTGCTCTTTGAGCAAGGAGCATTGTGACTTCTTGACCTAAGAGATTGTCGAGAGAGGTCTGAGAATTGAACTGTCTTATAAATGTAGGAGGGGGCAGGCTGTGGAAACGAAGCTTGTACCCCAATGGACAGAGTCCAATTTTCTGCTGTTATTTGGTACCATCTGTGGGCAAAATGACATAACCTGCCTGGGATGGTTAAGGGTTCTGGACCCTTCAGGGGCAGGAAGGCAAAGTTCTCTAGAAAGGCATCAAAGCCCCTGAGGAGGCCGAGCCTGCTGAGCTGGCTGAGGTTATGCAGCTTTTGGCTCCTTTTGTTGTCTAGGTTGCTGCTGCTGTCTCTTTTGGGCAGTCTGACCTGAACGGTGTCCCTGTTGGGTATAGGAAGTTAAAACCTTTTTCTTATTGAAAAATGGTTTCTTAGAGGATCTTTTCTTTGCAGGATTGGCTGTAGATTTGGACAATCTATCCAATGTGATATTGTCAGCATCTATTTCATTAAGCTTCTCCTGCCAATTCTTGCCAAAGAGATTTTCTCCTGTGCAAGGAATGTTTCCTAATTTATCCTATGCCCAAATTTCCAAGTCAGATACCTGAAGCCAGGCAATCCGACGTGCACCAATGGCAATAGCAGAGGTTCTGCTTATGCACTCAAAACAGTCAAAGGCTGTACGATTAACAAACTTGGAAACATCTTGAGCATGTTTGACAAGAGTGAGATAGTCTTGTCTTTTGTCATCAGGAAGAAGGGGGCTCATAAGCTCCAAGTCCCCTGTGACCTCTTTAAGGAACATTCCCATATACAAGATATAGGAACTGATCCTAACTGAGAGCATGGAAGCTTGGAAGCATCAACACCCAAAGGCATCGAGAGTCCTACATTCACAACCTGGAGTATTGGATGCATGTCTCTTTGCACTTTTCATCCTTCTCATGGCTGATTCCACCACCATTGAATGGTGTGGTAATTGAGTTTTTTGAAAGCCAGGAGAAGGTGGAACCCGATACATGGTATCAAGTCTTCAAGAATGAGGAGATGTGGTTAAAGGTGTCTCCCACATCCTTAGCATAAGATCATGTAAGATCTCATGAATAGGCAGAGTAGCTGCCTCTTTGAGAGCCTTAGGGTATTGGAGGATTTCCAACTCCTTTGCCCTAGGCTCTTTTTCAGGAGCTACTGTGATAGAAAGGCCTCGGGCCACATCACGGATAAAAGTCCTGAAAGGACATATCCTCTGGCAGAGACATTCTGCGCTGAGGAGAAGAGGAATCCTCGGGGAGAAGTACTCTGGTATAGGCAGAGTCTTCAGACTCATCCGAGGATTCAAAATATCTCCGATCCCGGTGATCGTGCAAAGCATGGTACCGGTATCGATTGAAGTCGGTATCGAGATGTTCAGGTACCGATCTGTCGATGCCGGAGAGAGACGCATGACTCGGTACAGGTGGCATACCCGCCAATGTCGATGCAGTCAGTACCGGTATCAGTTGAGGTGTCTGAAGCGGTTTCAACGGTACCAAAGCCATGAGAAGAGCCGCTAGACTGTGTTCGATAGCAAGGAATCTGTTCTATTGACGCTGCCGATGCTTGGGTGTCGGTAACAGTAGAAGCGGCCGGAACCCCAGAGCATGGTGCCAGTAATTCTGCCGAGGTTGAGGCCTCGAGAACATCCTGGAGCCCCATTAATGCTTTGGAAGCCGAAGCCTCCCGCCGAGGCAGTTTTTCCGGTGAAAATTCCTCAAGGGCAACGCCAGGGGCATCTCGATACTTAGGAGATCTACTCTTTGAGAACCGGCTAGATTTATGTTTAGTTACCTGAGATCCATGAGAGGAAGATGAAGCCCTGGAGAACGTCAATGCAACAGACGCCGCGTCTGAGGGAAAAAGGGTGCTAAGTTTAGCAGCTCGGTTCTGCCGGCCCCTTTTTGACATTATTGAATCCACCCATAATCTCCAAAGGAGAGACCAGTTAAATAAACTACCACCACCAAAAGAATTCATTAGGGCCAAAAAATCCACAAACAAGAAAGCCTTCTCCCATGCAGCCCCCATCTTGTGGAACACAATCCCAATAGAATTAAGACAATTACCTGAAATCATGGAGTTTAGGAAAAAACTTAAAACACACTTATTTACAATGCACTATGGACCCGTGACAAACTCACCACTCACCTCTCAGCTAGATAAAGGATAATCCTACTCCAGATAATACATTTTTCAACAAAGGAATGAAGTACTGTAGCCATAAAACAATGTATTGAGGACACTTGTATAACAAATAACTCTGTATATAGTTAAATTCTGTTCATTTGTACATAGTTCACTAATTGTTAATGGTTACCTGTAATTTCCAAGTTTCAAACTGTTATTTGTAAAAACAGCTCGCTCTGTTTACTGTTGTTCTATGGGAACCGCATCTGATCAATGGAAGGAGCGGTATATAAAAAATCTGTAAATTAAATTAAATTAAAATTAATTCCACAGGAGAGGCACTCTGAAATAGAGTGGTCAGGACCTAAACATTTAAGACACCTATCATGGGTGTCTGTGACGGAAATAGTACTGCCACATTTAGAACATTTCTCAAAACCTGAAGTTGGTTTTTCCATTTTTAAGGAAAAATTGGGCCTAGTACCCAAAATGGCACCTAGCACCAAGGAAAAAAAGTTCCTGAAGTAAACCACCTCAGTTTTTTTTTTGAAGAAAGAACGAACTGGCGGTACCGGTATAGCATCGAGGGAAGGCAGACGCGACCACAAAAACAAAGATTAAGGTGAAATTTTCTGCGGTGACAGGGTATGCAACCTGTCGGCTCCGTGGAAAATAAAGAACTGGAGAGGGACAGTTGGAAAGGCGGGAAGACAGCACACAGGCGCTGTGGGATGCTCCCAAAAGCTTTCCTATTGGACGCTGGGGAGCATTCCCGCGTGGGCTCCTTCGGTACCGACGATACCCATATGTGAAGACTACATTTCTGCTTGTTCCTGGAGATTACTATTTAACTGAAAAAAATGGTGGATGCTTAGAATGCTCTACTGATAGAGGTGGTAGGGGCAAAAACAGTGACGGAATTCAAAACGGCATGGGACAGATACAGTGGGTCCCTTTATAGCAAGAGGATGAGATCAAAGCAAACAAATATCTTTTATCCTTCAACAAATGACCTGCATGGAGCGGCACTCTAACCTTCTTACTGGGCAGACTAGATTGACCATACAAGTCTTTATCTGCCATCACATACTATGTTACTATCACTTACCTGTGTAAATTCGAAAGCCTGCTCTTGCTTCACCCCTAATCTGTAAAGTGCAAAGTTGATAAATACTTACCTTTCATTTCTTCAACTTTACTCCTATCTTACTGGAACGTTTATACATGATATAAAACAGTCAAAGGAAAGGTAAGAGGATTTAGCTCACACTTTTCTCAGACATTTATGGCAGGTTACAATTAGATATATAATAGGCCTACTGTATCTGATGTAATTCATCTTGAACTGCTGAGAAAAGATGTGAGCTAAATCCAGTTCTCTTTCCTTTCCCTAGGTACAGTATTTTCTGGTCTCAATCTGGCTCACAATCTAAGTTCAGACCTGAGGCAATGGAAGGTTAAGTGATCTGCCCAAGATCACATTGTGGCAGTGGGACTCAAACCCTGGTTTCCCTGGTTCTCAGTCCTTTGCTCTATCCATTAGACTATGCTCAACTCTATACAATATAAATATACACCATATACAAAACCAAACCCAAAAATATCCCCTAATTGAATAATTGAGTGGAGTATGAAGATTTTGGAAACTCCGGTCAGCGGTAATTTCGAGGAGCATGAACACTTGAAACAGGGCATAGGGCCCGAAACGTACGTCGTGGAACTGCTACCTATCCGCAATGTGGTGAAAACAGCTTTTGTTATAAAGAAAACTTGGACACTTCACTGAAACACTTTATAAGCTAAGTACAGCGTTTTAATTCAAAATAATTAAAAGGGATAGGGCTGCCTGGTGTGACTGGGTTACATTTCAGTCGCCTCCAGCCTTCTCCGACAAAAAGAAAAATTATTCAATTAGGGGATATTTTTGGGTTTGGTTTTGTATATGGTGGATATTTATATTGAACTGGACCAAGGATTGGGATTTTGTGCAACTCTATACAATATCATATTTATCCCAAACCACTCAAATTCAGACAAATAAAAACTCTCCCAGTAATATAATCTTGCAGAGAAAACAACCAGGTATTAACTATGTCCTGAAATCTCAGAAAGCACAGTTACTTACCTGTAACAGGTGATCTCTGGGAACAGCAGGAATTAGTCCTCACATATGGGTAAGTCGGAACCGACGGAGCCCGCGCGGGAAAGCTCCCCAGCTTTTCAGATGAAAAGCTTTTGGGGCTTCCCACAGCGCATGCGCGCTGCCTTCCCGCCTTCCTTACCAGCTCTCTTCAGTTTGAGTTTATAGCTGAGACAATAGAGAGAGGAAAGGAAGGTAGATAGATAGAAGATACAACTCCTAGGGGAGGTGGGTGGGTTGTGAGGACTAATTCCTGCTGTTCCCAGAGATCACCTGTTACAGGTAAGTAACTGTGCTATCTCCAGGAACAAGCAGGAATAAGTCCTCACATATGGGGACTCCCTAGCTAAGATGCCTGGGAGATCCCCCTCCAAGGGTAAACCATCTTCGTATGGATCTCAGGCATCCATTCAGGGAAGGTGGGCAGGAGTTGCATAAGTATGGAACAGGTGTTTGAGGACAGCCTGACCAAACAAGGCATCCCGGCGGGAGTCCTTGTCCAAACAGTAATGGGCTGTGAAGGTATGAACCGAGGCCCAAGTGGCTGCTCGACAGATCTGATCTATGGATACAGAGTGAAGATGAGCCATAGAAGTAGAAAATGGCTCTCACATTGTGAGCTGTGACATGGCCTTCCAGAGAAATGTTCTTACTCTGGTAAGCAAAAGAAATACACTGAGCAATCCAATTCGAAAGTGTACGTTTGGAGACTGGAAGTCCCAAATGAGAAGGATCAAAAGCCACAAAAAGTTGGGAAGACTTTTGATGTGGCTGAGTCCTGTTGAGGTAAAAGGCGAGAGCTCTTTTACAGTCAAGAGTATGAAGGTTCCTCTCTGCACTGGATGCATGAGGAGCCGGGAAAAAAACAGGTAGATATACCTCTTGATTAAGATGAAAAGGCGAGACCACTTTGGGCATAAAGTGGGGATTCGTCCTAAGGACCACCTTATCATGATGAAATCTGGTATAAGGTGGATTAGCCACCAAAGCCTGCAGTTCACTGATGCGGCGAGCCGAAGTGACTGCAATAAGGAAAAGAACCTTCCAGGAAAGAAATTTCAAGGAGGTAGAGTCCAAAGACTCAAAAGGTGGTTTCATAAGCTGACCTAGAACTAGGTTCAAATCCCATGCTACCGGCGGAGGTCGGATGAGAGGTTTAGTTAGGGTCAGGCCTCTCATGAACCTTGCAATGAGAGGATGAGAGGAGACAGGTTGTCCATTTATAGGTTTTAAGGATGCTGCAATAGCACTTAAATGGACTCGTACTGAATTCGTCTTGAGGCCTGCATTGGAAAGATGCAGGAGATAGTCTAGTAGAGAATTCAAAGGAAGTGCCAGAGGGTCAAGACCCTGTTGAGCACACCAAATGGAAAAACGTTTCCATTTGAAAGCATAGGAACGCCTGGTAGAGGGTTTCCTAGAGGCATGAAGGATATCTTTCACTGGTTGAGAAAGATTAAACTCATGAAGGCTTAAGCCTTCAGTAACCAAGCTCGGAGATGTAGGGACTTGGGGTTTGGGTGCCACAAAGTCCCTTTCTCCTGAGACAGAAGGTCTGGCGCAGCTCCCAGGTCCAGGGAGGAGCCCTGGGAGAGCTGAAGAAGTAGAGGGAACCACACTTGGCGTGGCCAGCGTGGAGCTATAAGGATCATCGACCCGTGATCCCTCTGAAGTTTGAACAGAGTCTTGGGAATCAAAGGAATGGGTGGAAAAGCATACAGGAATTCCTGACCCCAATGCAGGAGAAAGGCGTCGTTGGCCTGAGCTCCCTGACACGGAGTCCTGGAACAGAACCGGGGAAGTTTGGCATTCCACGGACTTGCAAAGAGGTCTATGTCCGGGGTCCCCCATTCCTGGAAGATTCTGTGTATCTGGTCCATATGCACGGACCACTCGTGTGGAAGCAGAACTCGACTGAGTCTGTCTGCCCGAGAGTTTTGAACTCCTGGAAGATACACTGCCAGAAGATGAATTTGATGCTCTCTGGCGAAAGCCCATAATCTGAGAGCTTCGTTGCAAAGCGACAGAGAGCCCATCCCTCCTTGCTTGTTGACATAGAACATGGCCACCTGATTGTCTGTCTGAACTAGGACAGTCAGGTTGGCAAGGAGGGTATGGAAGACTGTGAGGGCAAGGAAGATTGCTCGCAGTTCCAGAAGGTTGATATGAAGGGTGGTCTCTTGGGGAGACCAGGTTCCCTGAGTGGAGAGATGTTGAAGATGAGCTCCCCACCCTGTTTGGGAGGCATCTGTTGTGAGGGTTGCTTGGGGCAACGAAGGTTGGAAGGGGGTCCCCAACAACAGATTTTTGGAGGATGTCCACCACTGGAGAGACCAAAACAGACGTTTTGAGGTGAGTACCTGGTCTGACAGCAGTCCCGATGCTTGAGACCACTGGGTGGCCAATGTCCATTGAGCTGCTCTCATATGGAGACGAGCATAGGGCACCACATGAACCGTGGAGGCCATGTGGCCCAGAAGTTGCAGCATTTCTCTGGCTGACAAGTGACTTCTGGACTGAGCCTGGGAGGCCAAGCTTATTAGCCGTTGGCCTCAGACCAGAGGAAGGTAGGCCCTTGCAGTGGTGGAATCCAGATAAGCCCCTATGAATTCCAGGGACTGAGTAGGGATGAGTTGGGACTTGAGAATGTTTACCACAAGTCCCAGATATTGAAGAATACGCCTTGTGCGGTCCAAGGAAATCTGGACTTCTGAATGAGATGGAGCTCGGATGAGCCAGTCGTCCAGATATGGGAACACGAAGATTCCCATGCCTCTTAGAAATGCGGCTACGACTGCCATGCATTTTGTGAATACTCTTGGAGCAGAGGCGAGACCGAAGGGAAGTACTCTGTATTGGAAATGTTTTCCCTGGAACAGAAATCGAAGATATTTTCTGTGGGATGGATGGATGAGTATATGAGTGTACGCATCCTTGAGATCTAGAGAACAAAGCCAATCCTGACTCTGAAGGTATGGAAGGAGAATGCCCAGAGAGAGCATTTTGAATTTCTCCTTGAATAGAAACTTGTTCAATTCTCTCAGATCTAGGATAGGTCTGAAGCCCCCTGTCTTCTTTGTTATGAGAAAATAAGGGGAGTAGAACCCTAACCCCTGTTGAGGAAGAGGAACCTCCTCTATTGCCCCTTGGGCAAGGAGAGAGGAGACTTCCTGACCCAACAGGGTCAGAAGAGATGGGGGAGAACTGAATTGCCTCACCATGGTATGGGGAGGAAGGCTGGAGAAATGAAGTTTGTAGCCCTCTCTGATGATAGAGAGGGTCCATTGCTCTGATGTTATTTGCTCCCATCTGGGAGCAAAGTGAGCTAACCTTCCCGGTATGGTGAGAGGCTCTGGTTGTTCCAAAGCCAGAAATGGTAAGTTCTCTAGGGGCAAGTCAAAACCCCTGAGGGGGTTGAGCCTGCTGGGGTGTAGCAGACACTGCAGACTTTGACTTTACTTGCTTAGATTGCTGACGTTTAGCAGCAAAGCGAGGCTGAGAAGATTGTTGGCCAGTATTTGTGGAAAATCTGGCCTTCTTGTAGTACGGCCTTTTAAAAGGTTTCTTTTTGGCAGGAGTAGAAGTAGACTTAGAAAGTCTATCTAGAGTGGCATTTTCTGCGTCCATTTGAGCAGCTTTAATTTGCCAGTCCTCACCAAATAAGTTCTCTCCTGTACAGGGCAGATTCCTTAAGCCATCCATGACCCAGGGTTCTAGGTCAGAAGCCTGGAGCCAAGCAAGACGTCGGGCTGCAATAGCGATTCCCGAAGCCCTGCCAACAACCTCAAAGGAATCAAAGGCTGCCCTGTTGGAAAACTTGGAGACCTCTGAAAGTTGTGTCACCAGAGTAGTGAAGTCCTCCTTTTTATCCTCAGGGATAAAGGGGGCTAAATGCCGTACCTTTAGGGCAAGTTCTCTGAGAAACATGCCCATATAAAGGCTGTAAGAATTGATCCTGGCTATAAGCATACTAGCCTGAAAGATCTTTCTACCAAAAGAGTCGAGGGTCTTACATTCTCGCCCTGGAGGGGTAGAGGAATGCCTTTTAGGACTCTTTATCTTCTTCATAGCAGACTTCACCACAATGGAGTGGTGAGGCAGCTGAGTCTTTTGAAACCCAGGAGAAGGAGGGATCCGGTACATGGTGTCCAACCTACGGGAATGAGGAGACAGGGTTAGAGGAGTCTCCCACAAATCCATCAAGTGTTCTTGAAGGATTTCATGGATAGGCAGAGTAACTGCCTCTTTAGGAGCTTTAGAGTATCCTAAAATATCCAATTTTTTTGATCTGGGTTCCTTTTCAGCAGATGTAGCAATAGAAAGTGCTTTAGCTACATCAACAATGAAATCCTGAAAGGATAAATCCTCTGGAGGAGACATCCTCCTCTTTAGAGAAGAGGGCTCCTCAGGAAGATCAAACTCAGCAGAGTCATCAAAGGAATTGAACTCATCAGAAGAATCTGAGTATTCTCTCTGTGCTTGCAATGCACGATACGCGTACCGATCGATATCGACATCGGGCATGGGATTTGTATCGGGCAAAAGCCTGAATCCAGCAAGCGGAACCGATCGACGCTTGGAAGTCGATGGTCTCGGTTCCGGTGTGGATACCAGAACCGGGGTCGGTACCGATTCGTCGCAGCCTTAATGAAAGCCAAAACGGCCTGCTGCATGGTATGGACAGTATTGCCCATGGACGCCACTGCTGCCTGGATGTCGGTACCGCTATCGACCGGTACCCCAGAGCAGTCTAACAGGTGATCAGTCGAGGCCGTGCCATCGATGTCAACCTGTAACCTCATAGGTGATGCTTTGGAGGCCGGAGCCTCCCGCCGGGGTTTTTTGGTCTGGGCAGAATCCTCGAACTCAAGATTGAGAGCCTCTCGATCTTTTGAAAGAGATTTGCTTTTAGAGGATTTGCCCACAGAAAGTTTGGTTACCTGAGATCCATCCGGAGAGGAAGACCTGGATGACTGTGATGCTGGATTATCTGAAGCAAACAGCACATGGAACTTGTTGGCCCGGTTCTGCATACCACATTTAGACATCTGGGAGCAGAATGGGCAGTCCAGTATGGAGTGATCAGGTCCTAAACATTTAAGACACCATTCATGGGTGTCTGTGAGAGAAATAACAGCATTGCACTTGGTACACTTTTTAAAACCAGGAGCTGGTTTCTCCATGAGGAGAATTTGTGTAGGCCTGAAGGCCTAACAAACGTTACCAAGCTGTGCTGAGAAAATAAAAAAAGATTTTTTATTTTTTTTTTTTTAAAAGAAAGAAAGTGAGACCGGCAGTACCGGTTTTGGTATGGGGAAGGCAGGTACGCGGTCAAAAGAAACAAATTAAAATAACAATTTCTTCAGCGGTGACAGGAACACGACCTGCTGGCTCCGCGGAAAAAGAGAAACTGAAGAGAGCTGGTAAGGAAGGCGGGAAGGCAGCGCGCATGCGCTGTGGGAAGCCCCAAAAGCTTTTCATCTGAAAAGCTGGGGAGCTTTCCCGCGCGGGCTCCGTCGGTTCCGACTTACCCATATGTGAGGACTTATTCCTGCTTGTTCCTGGAGATAATCTCTTTCCAAATAGACAATGTCATAGAATTCCAAAATTGAGGACCAAGAAAAATCAAATGCTCTCTGCTGCGTTCATTGTAGATTTACCTTAGGAGCACAAAATGATGAATCCTGGGAAGACTGAAGCAACTTCTGAGCTATACAACATATTGCAAAAGCCGCCAAGTGCTGCAGCTTTACATAATGAACAGCTCAGGGCTGCTATTGCTGTAAAAGTAACATTTTTACTTACCAAATAAAGCACAGTTACTTACCTGTAACAGGTGATCTCTGGAAACAGCAGGAATAAGTCTTCACATATACAAGCAGGAATGAGTCTTCACATATGGGTACGTCGGTACCGACAGAGCCTGCGCGGGAACGCTCCCCAGCTTCCCAAAAAGGAAAGCTTTTGGGAGCATCCCACAGCGCCTGCGCGCTGCCTTCCCGCCTTTCCTAACCATCTCTCCTCAGTTCGAGTTTAAAGCTGAGACAATAGAGAGAGAGAGAGGAAAGGAAAGATAGAAAAAGAGATACAACTCCTAGGGGAGGTGGGAGGGTTGTGAAGACTTATTCCTGCTGTTCCCAGAGATCACCTGTTACAGGTAAGTAACTGTGCTATCTCCAGGAACAAGCAGGAATGAGTCTTCACATATGGGGACTCCCTAGCTAAGATGCCTGGGAGATCCCCAAGGATATGAGACCCTGGGAAGGGGTCTACTTCCTCCTATGGATCTCAGGCATCCATCCAGGGAAGGAGGGTAGGAGTTGTTTAAGAATGGAACAGGTGTTTGAGGACAGCCTGACCAAACAAGGCATCCCGGCGGGAGTCCTTGTCCAAGCAGTAATGGGCTGTGAAGGTATGAACCGAGGCCCAGGTGCTGCTCGACAGATCTGGTCGATAGAGACAGAATTTAGATGAGCCATAGAGGTGGCCATGGCCCTCACATTATGAGCTGTGACATGGCTCTCCAGAGAAAGGTTCTTACTCTGGTAGGCGAAAGAAATACACTAAGCAATCCAATTGGACAGTGTTCTCTTAGAGACTGGAAGTCCCAAATGAGAAGGATCAAAAGCAACAAAAAGCTGGGAAGACTTTCTATGTTGCTGTGTCCCTTGTAAGTAAAAAGCAAGAGCTCTTTTACAATCCAGAGTATGAAGATTCTTCTCTGCACTGGATGCATAAGGAGCTGGAAAAAAGACAGGTAAATATACCTCTTGATTAAGATGAAAAGGTGAGACCACTTTAGGCATAAAGTGTGGATTGGTCCTAAGGACTACCTTATCATGATGGAACCTTGTATAAGGTGGATTAGCCACTAAGGCCTGCAGTTCACTGATGCGGCGAGCTGAAGTGACTGCAATGAGGAAAATAACCTTCCAGGAAAGAAACTTCAAGGAGGTAGTGGCTAAGGGTTCAAAAGGTGGCTTCATAAGCTGACCAAGAACCAAATTTAAGTCCCATGCCACCGGAGGAGGCCTAATGGGAGGTTTAGTTAAAGTTAGGCCTCTCATGAATCTTGCAATGAGAGGATGAGAGGAAATAGGTTGTCCATTGATGGGCTTAAGGGATGCTGCAATAGCACTCAAATGGACTCTTACTGAATTTGTTTTAAGGCCTGCATTGGAAAGATGCAGGAGATAGTCTAACACAGAATTTAAAGGTAGTGCTAGAGGGTCAAGACCCTTTTCAGCACACCAAATGGAAAACCTCTTCCATTTAAAAGCATAAGAACGCCTGGTGGAAGGTTTTCTGGAAGCATGGAGGATATCCTTCACTTGTTGAGAGAGATTCCAGTCTTGAAGGTCTAGGCCTTCAGTAACCAAGCTCTGAGGTGTAGTGACTTGGGGTTTGGGTGCCACAAAGTCCCTTCCTCCTGGGACAGAAGGTCTGGAGCAGCTCCCAAGTCCAGGGAGGGGGCTTGGGAGAGATGTAGAAGTAGAGGGTACCACACTTGGCGTGACCAGCGTGGAGCTATGAGGATCATAGATCCTGGATCCCTCTGGAGTTTGAACAGAGTCTTGGGAATCAAGGGAATGGGTGGAAAGGCATACAGGAAGCCCTGACCCCAATGAAGGAGGAAGGCATCCTTGGCCTGAACTCCCTGACACGGAATTCTGGAACAGAACCGGGGAAGTTTGGCATTCCACGGACTTGCAAAGAGGTCTATGTCCGGGGTTCCCCATTCTTGGAAGATTCTGAGTACCTGATCCATGTGCAGGGACCATTCGTGTGGAAGCAGAACTCGACTGAGTCTGTCTGCCCAAGAGTTATGAACTCCTGGGAGGTATACTGCCAGGAGATGGATTTGATGCTCTCTGGCGAAGGCCCATAATCTTAAAGCTTCGTTGCAAAGTGACAGAGAGCCAGTTCCTCCTTGTTTGTTTATGTAAAACATGGCTATTTGATTGTCCGTATGAATGAGGACTGTCTTGTAGCTGAGGAGAGTATGAAAGACCTTGAGAGCTAGAAAAACTGCTCGAAGCTCCAAGTGGTTGATATGAAGAGAGGTCTCCTGTGGGGACCAAGTGCCTTGAGCGGAGAGGTCCTGTAGATGGGCTCCCCAACCTGTTTGGGAGGCATCTGTTGTGAGGGTTGCTTGGGGCAACAACTGTTGGAAGGGGGACCCCAGCAACAAATTCTGAGTGGACATCCACCATTGGAGGGACCAAAAGAAACGTTTGGTGGTTGCTATTTGGTCTGAGAGAGCTCCTGAAGCTTGAGTCCACTGGGTGGACAAAGTCCATTGAGCTGCTCTCATTTGTAGGCGAGCATAGGGTACCACATGTACTGTGGAAGCCATGTGGCCTAGCAGTTGTAGCATCTCCCGGACAGTTAAGTGGCTCTTTGGCTTAATCTGGGAGGCTAACTGCACTAGACGTTGGCAACGGGCCTGAGGAAGGTAGGCCCTTGCAGTAGTGGTATCCAACCAGGCCCCTATGAATTCTAGGGACTGAGTAGGGGTGAGCTGAGACTTTGGGAGGTTTACCACAAGTCCCAGGTACTGCAGAATGCGCCTTGTGCGGTCCAGGGAAATCTGGGCCTCTGACTGAGATGGAGCTCGGATGAGTCGGTCGTCCAGGTATGGGAAGACAAATATTCCTAGAGTGCGTAAAAATGCAGCAACTATTGCCATGCATTTGGTGAACACTCTTGGAGCAGAGACCAGACCGAAAGGAAGGACTCTGTATTGGTAATGTTTTCCCTGGAAAAGAAACCTTAGGAATCTTCTGTGAGAGGGATGGATGAGGACATGTGTGTACGCATCCTTGAGATCTAGAGAACAAAGCCAATCCTGACTTTGAAGGTATGGAAGGAGAGTGCCCAGAGAAAGCATCTTGAACTTCTCCTTGCATAGAAATTTGTTCAATTCTCTGAGATCTAAGATGGGTCTGTATCCCCGTCTTCTTTGTAATGAGAAAATAGGGGGAGTAGAACCCTGACCCTTGATGAAGAAGAGGAACTTCTTCTATTGCCCCTTGGGCGAGAAGGGTAGCTACCTCCTGACCTAGAAGGTCGAGAAGAGATGTGGGAGAATTGAAGTGTCTCACCATGGTGTGGGGAGGAAGGTCTGAGAAATGAAGTTTGTAGCCCTCTCTTATGATGGAGAGGGTCCACTGCTCTGATATGATTTGCTCCCATCTGGGAGCAAAATGAGCTAACCTTCCTGGAATGGTGAGAGGTTCTGGCTGTTGTAGAGCCAGAAAGGCTAAGTTCTCTAGCATCAAGTCAAAAACCCTGAGGGGGTTGGGACTGCTGAGTTGCAGCTGCCCCTGTAGGCTTAGGCCTGGCCTGCTTAGGCTGCTGACGCTTAGTGGCAAAACGACCTGTAGAAGATTGTTGGCCAGAAGTAGAAGGAAATCTGCTCTTTTTGAAAAAAGACTTTTTGAAAGTCTTTTTCTTGGCAGGAATGGAGGTTGACTTTCAAAGTCTATCCAGAGCAGAGTTTTCTGCATCCATTTGAGTGGCTTTTATTTGCCACTCTTTGCCAAATAGATTTTCACCTGTACAGGGCAGATTCCCTAAGCCATCTTGAACCCAGGGTTCTAAATCAGAAGCCTGGAGCCAAGCAATTCTGCAAGCAGCTATGGCAATGCCTGAGGCTCTGCTGGCACCTTCAAAGGAGTCAAAAGCTGCCCTGTTGGAAAACTTTGAAATGTCTTGAGTATGCTTAAGCCAAATGAGGAATTCATCCATTTTATCTTCTGGAAGAAAAGGGAGGAAGTTATGCAGTTTTTGTGCAACTTCTTTTAGAAACATACCCATGTAAAGGCTATATGAGTTGATTCTGGCAATAAGCATACTGGCTTGGAAGATTTTCCTACCAAAAGCATTCAAGGTCCTGCATTCTCTTCCTGGAGGAGCAGAAGAGTGTCTCTTTGTACTCTTTATCCTTTTCATAGCTGACAGCACCACAATGGAATGGTGAGGAAGCTGAGTTTTCTGAAATCCAGGACAAGGAGGGACACGATACATAGTGTCCAATCTGCGAGAATGAGGAGAGAGAGTGAGAGGAGTCTCCCATAAATCAATCATGTGTTCATAAAGAATCTCATGAATTGGTAAGGTGACTGCCTCTCTAGGAGCCTTAGAGTATCCTAAAATATCTAATTTTTTTGCTCTGGGCTCTGATTCAGAGGTTACGGAAATAGAAAGTCCTTTAGCTACTTCTCTTATGAAGTCTTGAAAGGACAAGTCCTCTGGAGGAGACATTCTTCTTTTTGGAGAAGAAGGCTCTTCAGGAAGGGCTATGGATACTTCAGGAGACTCATCTGATGAATTGGAATCACCAGAGGAATCGAAGTATCGCCTGTCAGGGTGCTCTTCTAACGCTCGATACGCGTATCGAGCGGTATCGACATCGGGCGTCCTCGGTACCGGATCGGTACCGAGAAGTAGCCCTGGACAAGGAACCGATGCAGCCGGCATCCTGGTCGATGTCGATGCAGTCGGTACCGGTATCGGCGCTGGTGCCGGTACCGGAGCCGATACCGACAACGGAGTTTGTTGTGGTACCATCGGCGTCGCAGCTTGAATGAAGGCCGCAATAGCCCGCTGCATGGACAGAACATTCTGATCCATTGACGTCATGAATGCCTGGAAATCGGTACCGGGAGATTGTGCCGGTACCCCAGAACATTCTAACAGGTGATCGGTCGAGGCCGTGCCATCGATGTCAACCTGTAACCCCATAGGAGGAGCTTTGGATGCCGGAGCTTCCCGCCGGGGTTGTTTAGCTGGTGCAGGATCCTCGAGGGCAAGCCCGGAGGCATCTCGATGCTTAGAGGGAGATCTACACTTCGAGGACCTGCTAGGTTTATGTTTGGTTACCTGAGATCCATCAGGAGAAGAAGACCTGGAAGGTGTCGATGCTACCGACCCTGCATCAGTGGGAAACAGCACATGGAGCTTAGCTGCTCAGTTCTGTAAACCCCGTTTAGACAGAGAGCAGGATGGACAATCCAGAATGGAGTGTTCAGGACCCAAACATTTAAGGCACTATTCATGGGTATCTGTAACAGAAATGGTACCGCTACACTTAGTGCATTTCTTGAACCCGGAGGCTGGTTTTTCCATGAGGAAAATTTTCTTGTAGGCACTGAGGCCCAAGAGGAAAAATACACTAAGTGAAGAAACTATAGATTTTTTTTTTTTTTTTTTTGTGAAGAAAGAAAGAGAAAAAGACCGGCGGTACCGGTCCGGAGTCGGGGAATGCAGACACGCGACCAAAGAAATAAAATAACTTCTTCAGCAGTGACAGGGCTCGACCTGCTGGCTCCGCGGCAAAGAAGAACTGAGGAGAGACGGTTAGGAAAGGCGGGAAGGCAGCGCACAGGCGCTGTGGGATGCTCCCAAAAGCTTTCCTTTTTGGGAAGCTGGGGAGCGTTCCCGTGCAGGCTCCGTCGGTAAGGACGTACCCATATGTGAAGACTCATTCCTGCTTGTATATGTGAAGACTCATTCCTGCTTGTTCCTGGAGATTGTCCTTTCCTTGAGTCCTGTTAGACCAGTCCAAACAAGTAGATTGTGCTCCCCTACCAGCAAGTTGATGGAGACAAAGAACCAAGTCCCACTGGCTTGCCCTCACTCATCGCATACAATTCAAACTTCTTACTCCCAGCCACAAGATCATGGCACGCCGGTACTCCCACGTATTTTTTATCTTCCCAGCTTATCCCACGCGCTCCTTCCCATGTTCTTCGATTCATGGAGACAGTCTTCATCTGCACTCATACAGTCCCGCCTTGATTACACCTGTCACTGCGTTTACCTTTTTGTTCCTAGTCTTTGGAATTCCCTCCCGGCCAATCTCTGCCTCGAGCCTTCCTATCCCAAATTCAAGTCTGCCCTGAAAACCCATCTGTTTCAGCTTGCCTATGATCTTTCCTCCTAGATCACAACTGAATCATTCCCCTCTCACTTTTAGTTTCCCCCCTCTCATCCCATTTCTCTTCTCTCCCTTAATTGTCCTATCATTAAAAATGGTGTTCTTTTCCTTTTCCAATTGTTTTTAACTTTTGTTTTATTGTACACCGTTCTGCCGGTATGAAGAGCAGTATACCAGCTCTCAATAAACCATAAACCAATGAAAAGCATACGTTTCAATGACATCACTCTTGTGCCTCTATCCATCTCAGCCCCCAGAAATCCCTTCAGTATTCATTTCAAAGCAAAGGGGAGATAAAGAGCAAGCCTCACACAACCTCAATGTGAACATCAATGAGTAAACAGTAGCAAACTATGTACAGGAAGTAAAAATAGAAGGCTGTCAGTAGAAAATGAGACCGCAGAGCCAGATAAAGAATCATGGCAGACCCAAGGGTATCAAAGCAATAGAACAGAACAAATACAGTTCCAGGTGTGGGCCTTGGGCTGGTCTAGCAGGACTCAAGGAAAGGACATTATCTATTTATTTATTTATTTACTTAACAGGGTTTTTTGTACCACTTTATCATTTCAGTCAAAACGATTTACATTGCAACTTAAACTTCATAATGTAAATTAAACAGGGACATTGCTAACTTGGACTTTTCTGAGGCAATGTAGGGTTAAGTGACTTGCCCAAGGCCACAAGGAGTGCTAATGGGAATTGAACCCTTCTCCCTTGGTTCCCAAACCAGTGCTCTAACCATTAGGCTACTCCTCCAGTAAGTTAAATATCACCTTCCATATCGTCCTATAAGACCAGTCCAGACAAATGAGATGTACCATATCTACACCACCACTGCGCAGGAAGCAGACACAGCAGCTCGCAAGACTCTTGAGCCTAAGGCCATCCCCGTCCACATACAAGCGGTAATGCTTGACAAAAGTGGAAAATGATGCCCACATTGCTGCCCGACTAACGTCAGCAGGGACTACAGAGCTCTGGTCTGCCCACGAAGATGCTTGCGCTAGGGCAGACTGGGTGTGCAGATCTTCTGGAACCAGTCATTTTGTAACAGATACAACAATGCAATAGCCTCCTTAATCCAGCACCACAAAGTCAACTTGGCCACCACTTCACCCTTGCATAGGGCAGCAAACAGCACAAAAAGATGATCCGACTTATGAAAGGAATTCATAACCTCCAAGTACTGAAAAAGCACCCTCCAGACATCCACAAGGTGAAGTTCCTTATCTTTCCCCCCTGACACTGCTCCTTAGAGAAGGAGGGCAGGCATACCACCTGGTTCACGTGAAAGGAAACATTTTAGGCAAGAAGGCAGGCACAGGCTGAGGATTCAGAGTGCTCGGTGAGGAAGTCCGCTTCCACACTGTCCAGCAATGTGCTGAGCCGACAAGGCTAAGAAAGTCCTCTCCACCCAAGCAAACACGAGATCCAACTCTGGGGCCACTCCGGCGCTTCCTGTGCCATCCTGTTGATTGAAATAAGCTACCACTGTGGCATTGTCTGAACACACTTGGGGCCGGAAATGCAAAAGAGCCAATTTGATGGCCCTCGCTTTGAAACAGTTTATGGACCACACTGCTTCCCTGCGTTTCCAACAGCCCTGAGCCGTAGGTTCTTGGCAATGGGCTCCGCAGCCCGAGAGACTGGCATCCATTGTCAGAAGGATCCAGGAGAAATCGCCCAGTGGTACACCCTTCCTCAGATGACAGGGTTGCTGCCACCACCACAGACTGGACATCACCCTCAACGTAAGAATAAGCCTGTGCTTGAACTCCTGAGAACTCGGGAACCATCAAGTCAACAAGTACAGCTAGAGGGTTGCATGTGAGCATGCGCCCATAGGACCATCTCTATGGTTGCTGCCATCAATCCGAGGAGCTGAAGATAATCCCAGGCCGTGGGGGGTCTGCTGCATACGGAACATTGCCAGGCAATCCAACAGTCTATTGGACTTTCTCCTCTGGCAGGAAAATCCTACCCGCTTGAGTATCGAAACATGCTCCCTGAAACTCCAAGGGCTAGGAAGGTAAAAGCTGGCTCTTTTCCTGATTGATCACCCAGTCGAGGCTTTCCAAGAAGACCACCAATTGGGACTGCACCAGAGACACTTCTGACAGGGAATAGGCTCATATGAGCCAGTCATCTAGATAGGGATGGACACAGATCCCTTGGCTCCGGTGCCATCACCTCCATGACCTTCGAGAACCTCTTTGGAGTGGTGGAAAGCCCAAAAGGAAGGGTGGCGAAATGATAGTGAGAGCCACGCATGGCAAAACACACATAAATCTGCTGATCTGCCTGGATCGGGATATGAAAATACCCCTCAGCCAGATCCAGAGAAGGCAAGAACTCCCCTTGGAATACTGCTTGAATCACAGCAGGCAAGGATTCCATCTGAAAGCACAGGACATCTTTCTTTGCCACCACAAAGTAGATATAGTATTTCCTCACTCAAATGGGTGGGGAGTGGGGACAGGCATCACCACCTTTAGGCAAAGCAACTTGTCCAAGGTAGTCAGCACCACAGCACCTTTGATTGCAGACCTACACGGGGAAACGATGAAGGCACTGGAAATCGGCTCCTTGATTCCAGAATATAGCTGAATTGAAAGGTGTCTAGCACCCAGCGATGATTCGTAACCTGGGCCCATTCCTGAAAGAAGAGATGAAGCCTGCTGCTCACTGCAGGCACCAGGGAATGGGCACCCAAACCTTCACTGCGTGGCCCTGGAGGGTCTCCTCTGGATGGGACTAAGTCCCTGGGCCGACGTGCTCCATGAAAGGATTGACAACGAATCTGAGGCCCTGAAGCTGAGGGGAATAAAGGTTTTCCAGGGCAGTAGCAAAGATAGTCTCAAGACCCCCCCAGGATCCCAGGCAGCACACCCTTTATGGTTGGGTGGAGGCTGATGAGAAAAGGGCATTTAGCCTGCTTCACAGGCCCTGTCCTCCTGGAGGCAGTAAGATTTTGTCTCACCTAGGTCCTTCACCAGTTTCTTCAAATTGGTTACAAACAGGAGTTTTCCCTTAAAGGCCAGCTGAGCTAAACAGGCTTTGGAGGATGTATCAACCACTCACAGTGACAGAGCCAAATCCAACACCATGACATTGTTAGGACATCATCCCTGGCCACCAAGCATACCAGGTCATACATGGCATCAAAAAGGAAGGCTGTTGCAGACACCAAGAGTAGTATCAGGCAGAAGAGACTGACTCCACTAGAGCAGGGCTCTAGACGTCAAGCTAGTAGAAAAACCCAACCCCCCACTGTAGAAGAGTTACCACCACGGCAAACTGGCTCTTCAGAAGGAATCAACCTTATGGTCGAGAACATCCTTTAAGCCTGATCCACCTTCCATAGGAATGGTGGTCTGTCTGGAAACAGCTATGACCTGTGCATCCACCTTGAGAATGTCAAACCACTCGCCACACTCCTCCTCTGGCATTGCATAGATATTCTTATAGACCCTTAACCCTTTAGGCAGGGAGTCAAGCGAGTCCCGCTCAGACAGGATCATATCAATTACTTCTGGGAATGGGAAGACAGTAGTGAATTTCTGCACCCCTTGAAGCAGGTGGTGAACTTTTGGCTCTTGCTCTGTACCAGAAGCATCTGTCAAGTTCAAAGCAGATGAAACCCTGGAAATCCATGCTGCCAGCTACTCCTTTCAGAAAAGGTGGATCATGCCGGCCTCTGCATAGTCTTCTGAAAGTGAGAGTAGGGTCCTCATCTACACATCACAGCCCAATACAGAGTCATCTGGGTCTGAGGCATAGTCAACATCTTGGATAGCTCCCAACTGTTCCTCATCTTCAGGGACCATCCATCACCAGGGCACTTAGCCAAAGGTAATTTAACAGGGCTTCTACTTTTAGCCTGCCCAGCACGAGACTGCATCCACGGGCACTTAGAGGCTGCAGGATCTGAATTTCCATGCCAGAAGTACCCAAGACTGTTTCAAAAAGAAAAATAATTCTGGGGAGGACAATCCAGACTCCAGAAGCTCTCCTCTCGGAAAAGGCTTTCCGACACAAGGGGGCATAGCCACCACAGACCCCCTAGAGGATGAAGAACAACTTGCAGTACAAACACCAGAACCACCAGCTGGCTGAGCATCTTTATCCTTAGCACCATCCTGCACCTCCTGCCTTGAGGCAGGTAAGGGTGGACTAATTGTATTCCCTGGCTAAGGTGGGGAAGCATAACCTCCAGGGGCGACTCTGAAGCTGCCATATAGGAAAGAGTCCAGAATCCAAGGATGAGGCTCCTTGCCTACCACACATCAAACAACATTTCCTGGAAGAAGACAGCGAGTTAGGGTAAGTTTTGCAAAAGTGCATGCTAAAGCTGCATTGGACCATGTTCGTTAACTGTGCTTTTACATAATGTGCGTTAAAGGCGTTAGGGAAGGTGTGTGTTGGAGCCACTTGAGCAGAACATGCATTAGGACCGCACAAGCCCCAGGTCCACAATAGGTAAAAACACTGATGCATGCAGAAAACAGTGGAAAACCCCCACACAGCATCAGTGGTTGCTAGCAGTCCACCCCGAATTGCGTCCCTCAGAGATGGAACCGGGAGCCCCCACAAAAGACAATGAAAGATCAAAGCCTTAGTACTCAGCCCCTGAGATTCTCAGGCTTTGGATACATGCCAGGCTCAGCTCTTCTCCCCTGAGACTGCTTCAATGGCTGGGTTTATCTTAAAAGCACTGTGTGAAAGCTGGCTGGCAGGCAGATTCCTCTGAAAGCCTTCTGAAATTTTCAGGAGAGAGCAGGGGGGGAAAGGAGGGTGGAGGGGCGCTGAAGTTGTGTGAGGCTGCTGTGCTCTTCCTGAATCTTCCAGATCCTTCCAATTTGTGGCTGCTCAAAAGGCCCTTATAAGGGCATGAAGCTGAACCAATTTTCCCCTCTTCCTATGGCTACCAAAAAGACCGCAGTCTAGTTGAGCCTCCCATATCGCACTCAAGTGAGAGCGTCACCTTTTTAGGGTTTAAGGTGATCATTCCAGAGCGTCTAATCAATCTCTTTTCCTCCAGTGAGGAGAAAAGCCATTCACCTTCTTTTGGAGACAAAAATACTGAAGGGAGCTCTGTTGGTTGAGGCGGATAGAGGCACAGGAGTGAGGTCACTGAAACCTGGGTTTTTCATTGGTTCTTTATTTTTACTTATTTTATTTAATGTTTATTTTATATCTCACATTTCCATAGATCAATGTGGTTTACATTGAACATACATTTTACATGGAACAAAAACATAACAGAGTAACAATAAATCTATACTAGCTGTGTTGTGTAGAAGCATACATATTTTATTGGAAGTAGTGAATGAATATCTAGTTACCATGCAATGGTCCAACTTTGTTATTCTAAGTGTTATTGTGGCAGGTTCTCCAACATCTGCTGGATTTTGGTTGGATTAGTCATGCTATGGTTTTTTCCCCAAAGTGCTCTTTGAAAATAAGTGTTTTTATTTCCTTGCGAAAAAGTGTGATGTCTTTTATAGCTCTGGGTTTTGTTGTGAGGCTGTTCGTAGGCCTGGTGCATATAGTGAGAAGGCGCATGAGCAAGCTGTTTGGTTGCTCTCTTATCATGAGGTATGCTAAATGTATTTTGGGCACATTCTCTCCTGAGTCTGTTGTTTGGATGACCGTTTGAGGATGGACTGCAAGTATTCAGAGGTCATGTTATGCAATATTTTGTAGGTGGTTATGAGTACTTTGTATTTTACATGGCATTGTAGAGAGAGTCAGTGCAGTTGCTTTATTTCAACAAATCTGCTGGTAGGAAAACACAACCCATTTATCTGGACTGGTCCAGCAGGATAATATGGAAAAAAAAAAGTTATTCAACTGTAGCAGGTGATACCTCTTCCATGGAAACCGAGCACAAGTGGGCCACCACAAAGCCATAGCTCTAACATTATGAGAAGAGTCATGACCCTCAAGGCTTAGATGGCCTGGGCATAAGTGAAACTTTTAGTCTGTGAGGCAAACTGACAGAGTGCATTTGGAGACCGTGGACCCTAGCTTGCTGGGGTCAAAAGAAACAAAAAGCTGAATGTACTTTTTATGGCTTTCATCTGCTCCAAGTACTGTAGATAGCTAAGGCTCCTTTACAGTCCAACATGTGCAGCACAACTTCCCCTTTGTGGGAATGAGATTACTGGAAAAATGTTGGAACTGCTGCTGACTGGTTAAGACAGAATACCACTTTCAGAAGGAACTTAGGATATGAACAAAGTACCACTCTGATCTAGAAAAAGTTTGTGAAAGGTGCGTGAACTATTAGGGCCTGAAGCTCAATCATCCTGTGAGCTTTAGTAACCACCACCTAGAACAAGACTCAAAATCTTCAGAGGACAGGTACTGAGTGATTCAAAGAGAGCTTTCATTGGCTGCATGAGAACCACACACTGTGGACCCAAGACACTGCAGAAAGCTTGAGTGGAGTTTTCAGAAAAAGCCAGCCCTATGATGGTAAGCCCCAATTGCACTGAGATGAACCCTTACTGAGCTGGACTTGGGAGTCTACAGGCGAAAGGACCTATTGACACATTCCGCACACCAGACAGCAAACCTCTTCCATTTAAAAGCGCACAACTTTCAACTTAAGGCCCTCCCGAATGCCAAAAGGACACTAGTGACATCAACAGGCAGCCTAAGAGGAGACAAGGTTAACCTCTCAACATCCAAGTTGAGAGGGCTAAAGACTTGATGTTGGGATGCAACATTGCGCCTTTCTCCTGCAAAATTAGATTTGGTGCTTGTCCCAGACCTATTGGATCCCAAGATGGAGAGTTCCAGAAGTAAAGGGAGCATGGTTGACAGGGCCAATAGGAAGCAATGCATATCATCATGCCTTTGTCTGTTTTGAGTTTCAAGAGGGTGTTGGCTATGAGATGTACTGAAGGATATGCAGGAAACCCTTCTCCCAACAGAAGAGGAAAGCATCCGAAGCTAGTTTATTTTATTTTACTTGTTTGTTTTTATATACCGCTTTGTCATAGAAATCAGAGCGGTTTACATGGAACTTTAGAACTCCTGCGCAATGCAGTTTACATGGAAAGAGAAACATTTACATATAGCAATATAACAATTGTAATTAACAACAATAAATAATGTAACTATTTACATGTGCAGTATTCTAGTTACTATACAAAGGAGTGAGTGGTAATAGTATGAAAATGGTGCTAGTCACTATAATGTAGACTGGAGGAATATATGAGCTTTATTACTCAAAGCGTAGTTACTTACCTGTAACAGGTGTTCTCTGGGACAGCAGGAATCAGTCCTCACATATGGGTGACATCGGCGTCAATGGAGCCCTCGTGCAGAGCAAATCCCCAGCTTTCAGAGAAAGCCTTTGGGAATTGCATCACGAATGCGCGGTCGCCTTCCCGCATAAGGGTGCCATCTTGCTCAGTCAAATGACAGATAAAAAGAACAAAATATTGTAATAGGACTGCAACTCCAAGGGGAGGAGGTAAGGTTGTAAGGACTGATTTCTGCTGTCCCCGGAGAACACCTGTTACATAAGAACATAAGAACATAAGATATGCCATACTGGGTCAGACCAAGGTCCATCAAGCCCAGTATTGTGTTTCCAACAGTGGCCAATCTAGGTCATATGTACCTAGCAGTTTCCCCAAGAGACACAAGTTCCACAATGCTTGCACTGGGTCAAGCATTGATATCTTCGGTCACTTCTTAATAACGGTTTATGGACCTTTCCTCCAGGAACTTGTCCAAACCTTTTTTAAACCCAGCTACACTAACAGCCTTTACTACACCCTCCGGTAACAAATTCCAGAGTTTGATTACACGTTGAGTGAAAAAATATTTTCTTTTATTAGTCTTAAATAGTTTACCCTGTAGCTTCATTGCATGTCCCCTAGTCTTTCTATATTCTGATAACGTAAACAATCGATCTACGTTTACCCGTTCCACTCTGTTCATTAATTTATAGACTTCTATCATATCTCCCCTCAGCCGTATCTTTTCCAGGTTAAAGAGCCCTAAACTTTTTAGCCTTTCTTCATAGGAGTATCCTTCCATCCCCTTTACCATTTTGGTGGCTCTTCTCTGAACCTTTTCTAAAATCGCTATATCCTTTTGAAGATGCGGCGACCAGAATTGCACACAATATTCAAGGTGCGGTCTCACCATGGAACGATATAGAGGCATTATAATATCTTTTGTTTTATTTTCCATTCCTTTCCTTATCATACCTAGCATTCTATTTGCTCTCTTGGCCACCGCTGCACACTGGTGGAGTTACATAATTACAGGTGAGTAACTGCTTTCTCCGGGAACAAGCAGGAAGTCAGTCCTCACTTATGGGACTCCCCAGCTATAGGCTACTGAGAACCCACAGCTGAAAAATAGGCTCCCTCTACGAGAACCGCAAGCAGCCACAATAGGAATCTAACTGAGAGAGTAGCACTCTGGTAGCCTGACACAGAAGGGTCGGAGGGCAGGAGTTGTCTAGACCTCAAAAAGGTTACAGAGTACAGCCTGGCCGAAAGCACTGTCCCATTGGGACTCCCTATCCAGGCAGTAATGGGTTGCGAAAGTCTGACCCGAAGACCAGGCAGCGGCCAAGCAGATGTCTGCCAGCGGGACAGAGCGTAAATGAGCCACTGATGTCGCCGTGGCCCTGACCCGATGGGCCATAACATGATCCTCCAGCGGAGGCTCGGCTGCCCTGTATGCACAGACGATACAGTCCGCCACCCAGGTGGAGAGCGTACGCTTGGAAACAGCCATCCCCAGTTTACTGGGGTCGTAGGATACAAAGAGTTGAGAAGCTCTTCTATGGCCCTGCGTACGCTGAATATAAAAGGCCAACACCCTCTTACAGTCCAGGGTATGCAGAACCGTCTCTGATCGACTGGCATGCGACTGGGGAAGAAGGTAGGCAGCACCACCTCCTGGTTGAGGTGGAACGAAGAGACCACTTTCGGAAGGAACTTGGGGTGTATGCAGAGCACCACCCGGTTCCTATAAAACCTTCTATAAGGCCTGTCAGACACAAGGGCCTGAAGCTCATTCACTCGCCGAGCTGACGTGAGTGCCACCAAGAAAACTACCTTGGCTCAAAAGGCGGCCGAGTAAGCTGCCCTAATACCACATTCAAATCCCATTCGGTCGCCGGAGGGTGGAACGGAGGCTTCAGCAGAAGCAGGCCTCTCAGGAACCTAGAAACCAGGGGATGTGTAGAGAGAGGCTTCCCTTCCACTGGGAAGTGGTTTGCTGCAAGAGCACTGAGGTGAACTCTGACGGAGTTGGACTTAAGGCCCAAATCCGAAAGGAGGAGAAGGTACTGTAATATCACTGCAACCGGCAGGAGAAAGGATTCACCTTCTTCTCGCACCAAGTCCCAAACCTACGCCACTTGAAGGCATAGGTTCATCTAGTTGACAGCCTCCTTGAGACCAGCAAGACCTCTTCCACATTTTTTGGAAGGGGGAGTGGTGCAAGCACTACCCTTTCAGCAGCCATGCCCTTAGGTTGAGGGAGCTGAGAATGGGGTGCAGGAGAGTGCCCTCCTCCTGGGATAGGTGGTTTGGAGAGGACCCCAGGGGAATGAGGGCCTCCACCGCTAGCTGAAGCAGAAGCGGAAACCAGGGTTGCCTCAGCCACCTGGGAGATACCAGGATGACCAAGGCCTTGTCCTGGAGGATCTTGAAGAGTGTCTTGGCCACCAGAGGCTACGGGGGAAACGCATACAGGAGGCCCACAAACCATGAAAGGAGAAATGCATCGGAGCCATCCTGTGCTGGTGTGGCTGCCTGGAGCAGAACCAGGGCAACTGGTGATTGACCGGACTTGCAAACAAGTCCATTGCTGGCCGTCCGTGGGTCAGAAAAAGCCAATGGACTACTCCCTTGTCCAGCTGCCACTCGTGCCAGCAGATGAATGCCATGCTGAACTGCAAAGGAGAACAGATCCAGGGTTCCCTGACATAGTAAACGGGACCCGTGCCGCCCTGTTTGTTCACAGAGAACATGGCTACTTGGTTGTCTGTCTGTAACAAGACAGGCTCATGAGCCAAGGTCCGCCAGAACACTCCCAGAGCCGGACGGATGGCACGGAGCTCCAAGAAATTGATTTGTTGTGTTCTCTCATTTGGAGAGCACATACCCCGAATACAAAGCCCCTGGCAATGGGCTCTCCAGCCCAGCAAGGATGCATCCATGGTCAGGATCCTTGTGTGTCGAGGAGCCTGGAAAGGCATCCCCGCTTCCAAGTGAAATGGTTGAAGCTACCAGTCCAGGGACTGCACTAGTCGTCTGGACACCGTGACTGTCTCGGAGACCGCCTGTGGCTTGTGCCCACTAGTCTGAGGCACCACTGAGCAATTTGCATGTGGAGGTGGGCATCTGGTGTTACATGGACCGTGGAGGCCATATGCCCGAGGAGGCACAGAATGTGCCTTACTGACACTTAGGACCTGCGACTCACTTGTCGTGCTAGGGCCAGAAGCCTCTTTGCCCTGTCTGCCGGTAGGAAGGCCCTTGACTGAAGGGTATTGAGTCTTGTCCCAATGAACTCTAGTTGTTGAGTGGGAACAAGGCTGGACTTGGAGTAATTTATTACAAACCCCCAATGCTGGAGCACCTGGATGGTGCGAGATGTGGCCTGGTGGACCTCTCTGGCTGAAGTGGCTCTCATGAGCCAGTCATCTAGGAAAGGGAAGACAAAAACTCCTTGGAGTCTGAGAAAGGCGGCCACCACCGCCAGGCATTTTGTGAATACCCTGGGGGCCAAAGCCAGGCCAAAGGGGAGTACCCTGTACTGGAAGTGATTGCCCCCCACCACAAAGCATAGATACTGCCTGTGGTCTGGGTGTATTAGGATGGGTGTATGCGCATCCTTTAGGTCTAAGGAGCATAGCCAGTCTCCCTGGCGGAGGTAAGGCAGCACTATTCCAAGTGAGAGCATCTTGAACTTCTCCCTCACCAGGAATTTGTTTATGTTGCGCAGGTCGAGGATGGGTCTGAGGCCTCCTGTTCTTTTTGGTACCAGAAAGTACCTGGAACAGAAGTCCTTGCCCTGCAGGTGGTGGGGCACCGGTTGTATCGCCTGATCCTCGAGAAGACCCGCCAACTCCTTCAGAAGGTGGTCCCGGTGAAGGGGAGACCTGAGGGGCTCTCCTGGGAAATAAGGAGGTGCCGCCTGGGTCAAATGAAGGAGATAGCCCTGACGGACTATCTTGCAGGACCCAGGCATCGGTGGTGATGGCTGTCCATCTGTGGGCATACAGGGCAAACCTTCCTCCTGTGCATTGCCTGTCCCCTGTGGGGAGAGGGGCCATGCTTTGAGAGTCAAAAGCCACTACCAGGCTGGGCCGGAGCTGGTGCCTGGGGTTTGGGGGCTTTCTGCCTACGTGGGCCATGCCCCTATCCCTTGGCCTGCTGCCCCTGTTGGGGAGCCAGGGAGGCCTGAAAATGGGAGTAGCTTCGATAAGCAGTACCCTTCCTTGGGTAAAAGAGTTTCTTACCCAAGCCCTTCATCTTAGAAGGGGAAGAGGTCTTCTTTGAGAGCCGTGTCCTCGTCATGTGCTCGGACTCAATCTCAGCAGCCTTGCGGGTCATGGGTTTGCCAAAGAGGTTCTCTCCCTGGCATGGGACATCGCCCAACTTGTCCTGAATCCATTGCTCGAGGTCTGACAACTGTAGCCATGCTTGGCGGCGTGCAACGATTATAAAGGGCCCGTTTATAATACGGAGTTAATCCACATATTCAATTTACTAGTACATGGCATCAACAACATATTGTTTTTTTGGATGTGGAAATTTGTAGGAGTTCGGGAGGTTGGCAAACAAAAGTGTACAAAAAATCGATGGATCGCAATACATTATTGCATTACACCAGTAAACATCCAAGACCACTGCGAGATGGATTACCGTTCTCCCAATTCCTCCGATATAGACGGAATTGTTCTACCATCTACGAGTACAAAATTCAAGCACAACAATTAATGCAGGAATTTTACAATCGGGGTTATCCAAAGTCAGTAGTAAAATCTGCTTATAAACGGGCCCTTTATAATAATAGGGCACTATTGTTGCAAACTTATGGAAAAGGATCTTCAGATAAGGAAGATGGTAATAACATCAATTTTGTGACCCAATATTCCCCGCTAAGTCAAAGCATTACCAAAATTATTCGTCGGCATCAAAACATATTGAGTACAATCCCCGGTCTATCGGATACGCTGTGTGTGGACCCATCCACCTAATTTAAAAGAAATCTTGAGTCCGGCAAAATTAAAAAAACAAGAGCAAGAGAAAATAGGTGAAATGCTTGGACATAGAAAATGTGGCCACTGCACGGTGTGTGACGTCATGGATGAGATAGTAGAATTTGAATATAGAGATCAACATTATATTTTACGTCAATCATCGGATTGTGCTTCTGATCATGTAGTGTATGGAATCCGATGCCCATGTGGTCTTCTGTACATAGGGCAAACCACCCGAGCTTTGCGGGTACGCATTGTAGAACATCGAAGTAGGATTAAATGCAAGATGGCAGAAGCTCCAATTGTGCATCACTGCTTGCAGAATAAACATTTGTTTGAAGAATTACGGGTGTTTGTTATTGAAACTGTTTCAACAGGAAGGAGGGGCAGATCACCAGCTCAACTACTCCTATTAACAGAGCAACGATGGATATACCGACTTGGTACGGTCATACCGGGAGGGTTGAATAATATGATAGAATGGCGAGCGTGTGTGTGATCTTATCGCCACGTTACTGATGTCAGCCCCATTATCCAATAAATAATGCTGTTGAGAGAGCGCATGCGTGGCGTTTTTTGAGAAGGAAACATTTTTGGAAACTCAGTTCCAGCAAACGCCCGAGTCAAGCGGTAGTACACATACATTTTGAATTGTTTTATAGAGGTGAGGTCTTTTCAATATATAAGAAGAAAGGCATTTCAAGAGTTTTTCATTTAGGAACCAGTTTGTTTAAGAATTAATGAACATGTGCCTTGAATAACCAGTTATAGATCACTATGTTTCTCTTTTTGAAATGTGGCTATGTTTTGTAGACAATGCTCGGTTTGCTTGGTTGAGAACATTTTGAATTGTTTCACAGAGATAGTGCTTGGTTTGCTTGTTTGAGGACCCCCTGAGGAAGAAATGAAACGTGCGGTACCAGAGAGGTCGCGTCAGGGATGACAAGCAACTTGCAGTAAACCCATAGCACGATTGCTGTCTACATAAAGCATAAAAAAGCTTCAATTATCTAAGATAAGTTCTGGTTTCAAATCTAGTTTTAAATTGTTTGGTCGGAAAAGGTGTGAAGATCAAAATTTTGAACCTGATAAGATGAGTGGTCATTGATGTGATCGGAGTTTTTGCAGCTTTGGAGCAAATTGCCTCATATTGCAAAATATTTTGAGCTGAGACCACAGGTTCATATTATAGGAACAGTATTGATAACTTTGGCACCTTGACCACACATATAGCACAAAACCGGAATCTTGTCTAGATTAACGTGGAGGGTTTTCCCATATATATTTGTTTCTTACACCGCCTTGATTGTATGATAAGGCGGTATATAAATACAGTTAAATAAATAAATATACATATAGGGGCATAAATTATGCACACACAGCTTACAGACATATGTATGTAGACAATAAGTCTGAAGATACACTAAGCCCCCTAAGAACATTCACATGAGGAATGTGAAGGGGAAAGATTCATCCAATAACAAGAGGGTGAAACCCACTGGACAGATATATAGAGAATCTATTTCCGTGGGCTAAGAGGATGCAGGAATGCAATCCAGTAAAGTAACCAGGATGGTTGCGTGAAAAACAGAGGATGATATCAGTCTGTAAAGAGCAAGTCGGGAGTCCTTTAGAACTCTGACATGATAGATGGGTAGAAACGCATAGAGAAGATACCAGGAAAACCCACTGGAGGGACATAGGGGTATCATGCGTTACTAATAGTCTTGGATATTCACGCAGAAAAAGCTTATAACAGGAGACAAGAGGGTGTGGAGAACCCTCAGTCCTGATAAGGATTTATAAGCTTTTTCCTCCTATATAGAATAGCCCTCAGAGACAAAGATCAATGCTCTGTAGCAAGGGCCCATAGTCAAAAGCTTCTCTGAAGATTGCAGAGAGCATTGTGCAGGAGAATTATGAGATAAAACTGACTGAAGTCAGGTGTTTTGCCACATCCTAGGAAAGGAGATGGCTAGAAAGAAGATAATGTGAGAAGCCTAAAGTGAGTAGGATTATCCAAGATAGGTGAGGACTAGCTTGGAATCACTACTGAGGCTAGAGAAAAATTTTTGGAAGATAGACTGGAACTTGAGGAAAAGTACCAGTAGTTCAATCACTGGAACTCCTGCATGCACAGCAGCTGAAAGAACAGCAGAGAGAATCTTACTGTGCAAACAAAGAAAAACAGACAAAGGGAGAGGAGATATTCCTGTCCCTGTCTGATGAGTGATCTTGAGAATGTATTCAAGGAAACAAAAAGTCTACACTGGGATGAAAGCTAGAGAAGCTTTTCAGTATGGTACCACTCAGTCAGGGGAAACCCTGGATGAGAGGGGGAGGGTGACTTACCCATATGGCGAGTCAGCTGAAGGAAAAAATGTTCATGTTGGGACAGAAACTATCATGAGATAGTGGTAACCTCCCTTCTTGGTAGTAAGAAGAGGAGAATTCTGTAACCCATGGACAAGAATATCCTGACAGCTTAGCATACTGAAAAAGGAACACCCCAGTGTAGAGCTTAAAGAAAAAACAGTGAACAAACTTCTGTTAAGAAGTTAACTGTAAATTGTAACCCTCAGAACCTATGGTTGTGGGTATGTTGAGACTGGCTAGAATTTGGAAACTTCAGACTAGGACGAGGTTGTCCCTTGCTTGGGCACCTCTGGATGATAAGCAGGAGAAGAGTGAAACCTTCTTTTCTTAGGGAAAGGCGGCTTGGTAGGACATTTCCTACCTCCTGGGGAAGAAGGCGGCTTAGAATGGTCTCCAGAACCAGGGAAGTCAGTGGAGCAATGAGCAACCTGACGTAAAGCCTCCTTATTGAAGAGATGTTCTCCAGTACAAGGAGAATTACCCAGTGTATGTTGTGCCCATCTGCTCAAGTCAGAAGCTTGGAGCCAGGCTCTACGACATGCTCCAATGGCAATAGCAGAGGATCTGCTAACAGACTCAAAAGAGTCTAGAGAAGCACGAGAAAGAAACCAAGAGATATTCCGGCTATGATTAAGAAGCAAGGAATAGTCAGCAGCCTTAGGCTCTGACAAAAAAGGAGTCAAAAGAGATAATTTCTTTGTGACCTCCTGGAGTGTTAGACTCATATAAAATATATAAGAAATAATTCTCGATGCCAACATAGATGTTTGGAAGGTTTGACGTCCAAAGGCATCAAGTGCTCTAGAAGCACGACCTGGCGGATAAGAAGAATGCTTCTTCTTGCTTTTTACCTTCCTCATTGCTGATTCCACTACAATGGAATGATGGGGAAGTTGATTCTCTTGAAACCCAGGAGAGGGGGGCACCTGATACAGAACATTAGTTGCTGTAGAAGGTGAGGGAACCCTTAAAAGAGATTCCCATATTCTCAGAAGAAGATCCTGCAAAGAATTATGTAAAGGAAGCATTATATTTTCCTTTTCTGCAGGAGAGCCTTGGTTAAGATTACAACCAGGGATAGGAATAGCAAGAAAGGTTGCCATGTCAAGGAGAAACTTCTGAAAACAAGGATCTCCAATGGGAACCATCCCTGGGAAGGCTAAGGTTGAAGATGCAGCCTGAGCACCAGAGTGCAGAAAAAGAACCTTACTAGATGGATAATGATACTGGCAGTCACGATTTGAGGCAGTGAGTACTGCATCGTCTATGCCAGGTATTGATTCCAAACTAGGCATAGAAAGGATCGATGGCACCGATGTTACTGCAGGAATCGATACCGATACCGGTAATGGCATCGAGACCGTCATCGGAGGCTGCTCAAGCGGTACCGAGGTAACCAGAGAGTCTTGGTGAGTATCCTCGGTACTGCGTATCCAGAACCGAAAAGGGTCGGTTCCAAGGCACGTTGGTACCCAGTCCTCTAGACTAGATATCGATTCCAGACTCGGCATCGAAGGGAGCGAGTCTATCGATGCATGTCTAGAGTGCACCGGCGTCGGTGGTGGTACCGGCGATGCTGATACAGGGAAGTCACTCTGGGTCGTATCGATCGGTCCCGAAGGTACCGAGGACGCCAGATGACAATCTCTGGTGAAGAGTGGAACACTCGACACCGGTGCCAATGCCGGGATATCGGTACCGCACGAAGCGGATACCACCCCCGAGCATGGCTTAGATACAGGAAAGTCAATCTGGAATGTATCGATCGGTCCTGAAGGTACCGAGGATGACAGATGACGATCCCTGGTGAAGAGTGAAACACTCGACACCGGTGCCGATGCTGGGGTATTGGTACCGCTCGAAGCGGATACCACCACCGAGCATGGCTTAGAAACAGGAAAGTCAATCTGGAATGTATCTATCGGTCCCGAAGGTACCGAGGACGCCAGATGAAGATCCCTGGTGAAAAGTTGAACACTCGACACCGGTGCCGGGTTATTGGTACCGCTCGAAGCGGATACCACCCCCGAGCACGGCTCAGGTATGTTCTGTGAGGGGTGAGCCCCAGGAACAACCTGAAACCCCTGAAATGCTTTGGAGCCCGAAGACTCCCGCCGGGGTTTTAATGCCAATGGGGTCTTGAGGGCAAGGCCGGAGCCGTCATCATGCGTGGCATGAGACCTACCACTCAAGGATTGGCAAGTCTTAACAGACTGTTTGTGGGTTACCTGATCCTGTAGAGAAGAAAAACCCGGTGCCCCTCACTGCAGGAGGGAAAACGGTATCGAGAGAAACTCGAAAGAGGGAAGGTCTTCTCTCAGTATTGCAGCCTGATAGTTCAGGGGAAAAAGGGTCAGGACCCAAACAGGTTAGACACCAGAGATTGGAGTCTAAAAAGAAAACTGTGTTGCCACAGTGAAGGCACTTCTTAGGACAAGGCGGCTCCATGATGGAGAGGCCTTGTAGGCCTAAAAAAGTTAAGACAGAAACAGAGGGAAAAATCTCTCCGAGTTTAAGAAAGAAAAAACCACCGGCGGTACCGGTGTCGGCGGGAAAAACAGCCGCGACCACAAGAAAACAAGAAAAGAAGTATTTAAAGGAAAAGGTTTCTGCAGTGACAGGAGGACGTCCTGCCGGCTCCGCGGAAAAACGAAAACTGAGGAGAGACAGTGGAAAGGGCGGGAAGTCAGTGCGCAGGCGCGAGGGATGCTCCCAAAAGCTTTCTGATTGGATGCTGGGGAGCATTCCCGTGCAGGCTCCGTCGGTACCGACGTACCCATATGTGAAGACTCATTCCTGCTTGTTCCTGGAGATTTAGTATTTCTGAAAGTCAAGAAAGGTGACTCCCTCCTTCCGTTTAGACAGGCACAACATTCATTGAGCAATCCATAAAGTTTACGCTTCCAAACATATTTGAAAAACTAACTCTGTAGCACCCCAAAGGTACCATCAACTGGGAGGACTTGAAACAAGTACAAAAATCAGGGTAATACCACCATCTTAACACTTGCATTCCTCCCCATCCACAAGAGCTTTAGTCCAACCCACAGCTCCAGCTTCGTTTCTGATTTCCATATCAAACCTTCATGTGTTTTATATAGAGCCTATGGCTCTTCAGTTAGATACACACCCAGAGATTTAATACTGGTAAACTATCTTCCAGCTGCTTGTCTAAATAGATCTTCAGTTTCTCTGACTTTTCCATATTTACTGTAACCCCCAATAATTGTCCATAATGCATTTACAAGATCAGATAAGTAAAGTAATATGGTGTCACAGTACTGTAAATAAAGTATTAACAAAAAGTGAGATTCTATAATCCCTCCCATCTAACTATATTTATCTCAACTCTGCACTCCTTATTCAGGCTGCAAACGGCTCGGTAGAGAGTGCATCCCTACCATTTCCCTCTTCCTAAGTTAAAGAACTCCAAATACTCCAGGAAGCCTTTCTCTGTACAGTGCTTTTATCCAAGCCAAAAAGGCAGGGGCCAAAAGCCATCTTCTCCATGGTTTTATATATAAAGCGTAGTTACTCACCTGTAACAGGTGTCCTCCAGAGACAGCAGGAATCAGTCCTCACATATGGGTGATGTTGACGGAGCCCTCGCAGAAGGACTTCTCCAGCTTCGAAAGAAAGGCTTTGGTAGATGCCACCACGCATGCGGGGTCCCCCTACCCGCCCAAGGGTGCCATCTTGCTCAGTCAGATGACATAGCTAGAGCCAATAAAGAGAAGATGGACAAAATGAAGAGCAACTCCAAGGGGAGGAGGGAGGGTTGTGAGGACTGATTCCTGCTGTCCCTGGAGAACACCTGTTACAAGTGAATAACTACGCTTTCTCCAGGAACAAGCAGGAAATTAGTCCTCACATATGGGACTCCCTAGCTACAGGCTACCAAGGACCAGTAGAAAAAAAACACAGCCCAGCCATGAGCAGCCGCAAGGGCATCTGAGGACAGACACAGAAGATTCCAGTGTCCAGGGAGAACCATGGCTCTGGTAGCCTGAACAAGAAGGGTCAGAGGGTAGGAGTTGCCTAAACCCCTAACAAATTACGAAGTACGGCCTTGCCGAAGGTACTGTCCCATCGGGACTCCCTCTCCAGGCAGTAGTAAGCCACAAAAGTGTGGACCAAAGACCAGGTGGCAACCTGGTAGATGTCTGCCATGGGAACCGAGCGGAGGCTGGCTGGCAACTGAGGTTGCCATAGCTCTGACATTGTGCGCAGAGACCCGGCGCTCCAGCGGCAGCCCAATCCAGTTGTGGGTGAAAGTGATGCAGTCTGCCACCCAGATGGACAGGGTCTGCTTGGTGACAGCCTCCCCCAGACTGGGGTCGTATGAGACAAAAAGCTGTGAGGCTTTGCAGTGGCTCTAAGTGCGCTGTATATAAAAAGTACAGGGCCCTTTTACAGTCCAAAGTATGAAGAATGGCCGACGCCTTGTCAGTGTGGGGCTGTGGAAAGAAGGTAGGGAGTATCACCTCCTGATTGAGATGGAAATCCAACACCATCTTCAGAAGAAACTTTGGATGAGTACAGAGAATGACCCTGTTCTTGTAGAACCTGATGTAGGGTGGCTCGGCCACCAGGGCCTGGAGCTCACTGACTCAGCATTCCGAGGTGAGTGCCATCAGGAAGGCCACCTTCCAGGACAGGAGGTATCAGAGGTAACAGGTAGCCAATGGTTCAAAGGCCGGCTTAGTATGCTGCGTCAGGACCACATTGAGATCCCATTCTGCCGGGGGTGGCCAGATGGGGTGTTACTAGAGCAGTAAGCCCCTCATGAATCAAGTAATGATGGACTGCACAGAAAGAAACATGCCCTCTAAGAAGTGGTGGTTCAAGGACAGTGAGCTCAGGTGCACTCTCACGGAGTTGAATTTGAACTAATACTGAGAAAGATGGAGCAGTACTGCAATACCGCCTGTACCGGGCAGGAGAAGGCGTTCACCTGTTGCTCCGTGCACTTGAAGGCATAGGCCCGCCTCATGGTGTCCGTGTGGGAGGCAAGAAGGATCTCCTCCACCTCTTTGGGAAGGTCAAGGGGCACTAGGGTGACCCACTCAGCAGCCATGCTGTGAGGGACAAGGAACCCAAGATGAGGTGGAGGATTGAGCCCTCCTCCTGAGTGAGAAGCCCCAGTGAGCTCCCAAAAGAGACCAGGGATTCCATCGTAAGACAAAGCAGGAAAGGAAACCAAAGCTGCCTGGGCCATCTAGGGGCCATCAGAATCAGGTAAGCTGTATCGCTGGGCCTTGAAGAGGGTCTGCGCTAGCAGAGGCGTGGGAGAGAAGGCATAGAACAGGCCCTCCGACCATGAGATGAGGAAGGCATCCGGTGCCACCCGGATTGGATGCGGCTGTGGGATGCAGAAACATGGCAACTGAACATTGGTTGGGCTGGCAAAGAGGTCGAGGCTCTGGGTGCCCCATAATCTGAAGAGCTACCGTGCCGCCCCGGGTCCTGGCGCCACTCGTGTGGTTGGAGGACCCTACTCAGTCTGTCTGCCAGGGCACTGTCCTGGCCCGGAAGGTAAAGCGCCCGGAGGAGCATCCTCAGTCTGGTCACAAACGAACACAGGGTTAGGCGCCTGTCCCCCCACCCCACCCCCACCCCCCTTGTTCAGGTAGAACATCGTGACCTGGTTGTTTGTTTGAACAAGCACTGACTGGTGCTGCAGGCGGTGCTGGAAAACCTTGAGCACCAGGAAAACGGCCCAGAGCTCCAGCAGGTTGATCTCCTGTTGGCTCTCCTCGAAGAACCAGGCGCCCTGGGTGTGCAATTCCTCACAATGGGCACCCCAGCACAGTAGGAAAGCATCTGTCGTGAGGACCCTCTGGGGGCCCTGGAGTTGGAAGGGCATGCCCCTTCATAGGTTTTGCGGAACCTGCAACCGTGGTACTACGCCAGCTGATAGGACACCGAGACCCTGTCCCGTAGCCTGCCCATGGCCTGGCCCCACTATGACAGGAGGCACCATTGAGCTGCCCGCATGTGGAGATGGGCTTCGGGGATGACACGGACCGTGGAGGTCATGTGGTTGAGAAAGCGAAGCAGCAACCGCGCTGATACGGTGTGACAATACTGCACCTCGGACGCAAGGGCCTGCAAAGTGATCCACCCTGTCTTGCGGGAGGAAAGCCGCAGCCTGGAGGGTGTCCAGCCGGGGCACCTATGAACTTCAAGTCAAGTTGAGATGAGATGGGATTTTGGGTGATTTATCACAAAGCCCAGGTATTTCAGGACCCTGATAATGTGACCTGTGGCCTGCAGCGTCTCTGCGGCTGTGTCCCCTTTTATAAGCCAGTCGTCCAGGTAAGAGAAGACAAAGGCCTCTTGGAGATGGAGATTGGTGAAGACCCAAGGGGTGGAGCCAGACCAAATACCTGGCTGTGATGGCGGCCTAAGGGGACTACCCTGTACTGGTAGTGGTCGCCTCTGACCATAAATTTCAGGTACAGTCTGTGACTGGGATGGATAAAGATGTGGGTATAAGCATCCTTTAGGTCCAAGGAGCATAGCCTATCTCCCTGCCAGGACAGCAATATTCCAAGGGAGAGCATCTTGAACTTCTCCCACACCAGGGATTTGTTCAGGTTTCTCAGGTCCAGGATGGGCCTTAGTCCACCTGTTCTTTTTGGGACCAGAAAGTACCTGGAGTAAAACCCTTTCCCTTTCAGATGGTAAGGTACGGACTCCACAACCCTGTCCCTGAGACGGCCTGAAAGCTCTTGTATGAGCAAAGCCTGGTGCAGGGGAGACGAGGGGGCTCCCCTGGAAAGAAAGGTGGAGGCAGCTGGTCTAGGGGGAGGAGGAAGCCCACCCTGACCACCTGAAGTGCCCACCTGAAGTGCCTGTGGTTAAAGTGGACCAGATGCCACTTTGTGGGTAGTGATCCTCCAGGAGGAGAGAGGCTATGCTGAGGACGTCAAAATACCGACCCAGGCTGGGCTGGAGCTGGAGTCTGGGGCTTGGGGCCCTTGCCCTGGTAATCCTGGTGAGAGGACTGGGCAGCTGGGTATGGAGGATAGCCTTGATAGGATTGGCCCTTTCTATGGAAAGGTGGCTTCTTTCCTGGAGGCGTCTTCCTGGGAAGAGTGGAATTCTTCCTCAAGAGTCGAGTCCGAGTCACATAATCTGTATCGATCTCGGCGGCTTTGTCCTCCATGGGCTTGCCAAAAAGCTGCTCCCTAAGGCATGGGATGTCCAGGAGCTTCTCCTGCACCCACTGCTCGAGATCAGATGTCTGGAGCCAAGCCTGGCGTCAGCCCCGATACCAGCGGGCTGGACTTGAAGCCGTCGTAAGCGGCCCAGGAGAGGTACTTGAAACACTCCCTGGTGGACTTTGTAAGGGTCTGGAAGCACCGGAGATGATCCCCATCAAGGCCAGCCAATGAATTCCATCGACAGGTCTCAGAGGAACATACTGATGTTAAGCTAGTACGTCTGGATGCAGCAGGCAAGCATCGAGCCCTGGTAACATTTTTGCCCAAGGGCATGGAACTCCCTACCCAGGAGCACTGAAGACTGAATCTTCAGGCTCTTCTGTTGACACATGGCCGACTCCACAACCATGGAGGTGTGGGGGAGTTGGATCTTCCGGAAGCTCAGCCTGCTCTGCACCCGGTACATGGTATCTGGGCAGTAGCTGACATCGGCACTGAGGCCAGGGCCTCCCCAACATCCGGAGGAGTCTGTTAAAATGGAGGGGACCAGGACCATCAAGGTCTCTTTCGATGCAATCTCAAACTGGAGGATGTAGAGCTCCTCCATAAAAGGGTCCTCCTCTGACTCCATAGTGAGGAAGAGAGCTCACTCCATGACCCAGAGAACTCAATGAATGAGATGTCCTTGGGTGGGGATCGGCACCTAGCTACCGGTGGGGACGGATCCAAAGGGAGGTCCCAGAGGACACAGGAACCCGGGGATGTCTCGGCATCGGACTCCCAAGCAGAGTTGTCACAAGAAGCCTCAAGGCCTGGTGGCTCCAAGGGCGTCATCAGCTCCTGTCTTTGATGTTTCAAGACCGAGGCATGGCCTGACCCAGAGGCACTCGCATTCAAAGACCTCACACCCCTGAGGAGCGGGAGGAAGATTGAAAACTTCGCCGAATATCTCCCGAGGCGTCTGGCTCTCGCGGATTACATCGGCAGCCCAAGAAGTCCTTGGTATTAAGGTCTCTGAGGTCTCAGCATGAGCACTGGAGGGGATGGGTGTCGATGCTTCTTGGGACGTGAGGAACGACGAAAAGCTGCGTTCAAGCATCAACATATGAGCTTTTCACTAGGGGGTAGCTGTCAGACTCCGATGCCGGAGCTACTGGGTCTGGCGTCGAGGAAGAGAGGGAGTCCTCGGTGGGATGGCCCTTGGGAGACTGAAGTCTGTCGCCGGATGCCTTGACTTCTGGTCCTGGGTAGCTTTCAGGGCCGCTCCCTATCCCGTCGAGGGCTGAGGGACCATGCAAGGGATTTCCCTTGCTTGTCCATCTCCCAGGACAAGGTCCTCAAGGTCTTCTTTTTCTTCTTATGCTCTTGCTCTGGGGACCCTTGATCAGAAAGTTTGCAAGCCCGTTCAGGAACCATGGGGGCCTTACGTGACTCAGATACATGCGGGGCCTTTGAGCGCAAGGCTACCGGTGACATCAGGGTCGCGTCCACCCTATGGAAGATGTCCTCTTACTTTTGCCAGCAGCTCTGGATGGCCTTGGTGGACACTTTTTTTTTTACACAGGGGGTATTCCTCTGGGTCATGGTTTGCGCCCAGACACCAGAAGCAACAATTATGAGTGTCAGTGAGTGACATGTTTTTGGAGCACCGATCACATTTCTTGAAACCAGTGGCTATTGGGGCTAAAAGGACCCTCTTGAGGTCAAAGACCCTCGGCACGGCCAGCGGTTGAAAAAGGCAGAAAAGCGCTGGAGGAACCTAACAAAAACTAAAACTAAGTTGCGAGACCCGATGCCGGGGTAACAGGCCTCGAAGGTGGGAAAGGGATCGGAGAAGGCCAGAAAGGTGTACAACAGGGGTCTCAAACTCAAATTGCTTTGAGGGCCAAATGAGGACTTGTAAAGTAACCCGGGGGCCGCATAAGACTCGGGGCCTCATTTGCATAAATATTTCATAATGTTACCATACACTAACTTTTAGTAAACATGCCTCTTTAATGAGTATGGATAAAGAAAGACTAAAAGATTTAGAAACAAGAAGACAATAATTAAACTGGGAACCCCAAAAGCCAAACTTGGAATGTACAACAACACTGTAGAAATAAAACTATAAATTAATTTCCTCTTGTACTAAACAAAGCGCAAACATTAATGATGCACATTTCCCAGAGCTGACATATTCCAGTTAATAAATTCAAAATAAAGAGATATTTTTCTACCTTTTGTGCATTTTTTTCAGTTGCAATTGTTCCAGCCACTTTCTTCTGGTTTCTTCATGTCTTCTGCTAACTCTCCATCGTCTGCTGTCCATTTGCCCTTTCTTCTCTCCTAGTTTTTTTTCCATTCTCTCTCTACATCTGCTTTAACATACTAATCTTTCTCCTTTTTCTCTTTCCTCATTCCTATTTCATCCACTCAAATTTTACCCCTCCATCCTCAATCCCCACTTACTCTCCCAATACCTGGCCAATTGTAGATTTGTCTTCTCTCCCAGACAAAATATTTTTCCCCTCTCCATTTCACTTTCCCAGCTCCATCCCATTCTAATCCTCCCCCAACATCAGCTCCCTTCTAGTTCCAGCCCCACCCAGCATCCGCTCCCTTCTAGTCCCCCCATTAGTCCATTTCCAGTCCTATCCTAGCCTCACCATCAGCCCATTTCCAATCCTAGCCCCCCATCAGCCCATTTCCAATCCTAGCTCCCTCCCCTCACAGCCCATTTCCATTCCAAGCCCCCCTCCCCATCAGCCATTTGCAGTTCAAGCCCCCCTTCCACTAAGCCCATTTCCAGTCCTAGCAACCCCCCCCAGCCCATTACCAGTCCTAGACCCCCCATAGCCCATTACCAGTCCTAACCTCCCCATAGCGCACTTCCAGTTTTACCCCCCATCACCCCATTTTCAGTCTTACCCCCCCCATAGCCCATTACCAGTCATAACCCCCCCCCTGCCAATAGCCCACTTCCAGCCCTAACCCCCATTACCCCATTTCAGTCAGCCCCTCCATAGCTCATTACCAGTCCTAACTTCCCCCATCAGCCCACCTCCAGTCCTTCCTAACCCCCACCTGCCCTTTTCCATTCCTTGCCCCCACCATAGCCCTTTACCAGTCTTAACCCCCCTGCCAATTGCCCATCTCCCTTCATAACCCCCCCCCCCCCGCCAATAGCCCATCTCCAGTCATAACCCCCCCCCTGCCAATAGCCCATTTCCAGTAATAACCCCCCCCCTGCCAATAGCCCATTTCCAGTCATAACCCCCCCACTGCCAATAGCCCATCTCCAGTCATAACCCCCCCTGCCAATAGCCCATCTCCAGTCATAACCCCCCCCCCCTGCCAATAGCCCATCTCCAGTCATAACCCCCCCCCTGCCAATAGCCCATTTCCAGTCATACCCCCCCCTGCCAATAGCCCATTTCCAGTCATACCCCCCCCCTGCCAATAGCCCATTTCCAGTCCTACACCCCCCCCCCCAGGTAAATTAAAAAAAAACCTGGCTTCTGCTGCTGCAGCAGAAAATCAGCTGTCCCGCGGCCCCTTCCCCTCTGCGCGGAGAGCCCTGAGGGTGCTTCATCTGCGGCGTGCTTTTTAAGCCGCGAAGAGAGTATTTCCCTCTCGCGCGGCTTAAACCTAGTCACTTTTCAAGCCTCGCGAGAGGGAAATACTCTCTTCGCGGCTTGAAAAGCACCCACTGATGGAGCACTCTCGGGGATCTCCGGGCAGAGAGGAAGGGGCCGCAGGACAGCTGATTTTGCTGCTTGAGCAGCAGAAGCCAGTTTTTTTTTTTTTAAAAATTGACCGTCGATTCTGCCGTTGCCACGGCGGCAACAGCAGCAGCAGCAGAAGCCGTCGCGGGCCGCACAACGTTCTCTCGCGGGCCGCATGCGGCCCACGGGCCGCGTGTTTGAGACCCCTGGTGTACAAGAACTATACAAAAATCAACTTTTTTCCAGGGGGGGGGGGTGTTAAGACGTACATCTGTAGGGGTCCTCAGAAAAAGGGAGAGTGACTAAGATAGCATCCTTGGGCGGGAAGGGGAACACGCATCCTTGGTGGCATCTCCCAAAGGTTTTCTTTGGAAGCTGGGGAGATGCTTCCACAAGGGCTCCGTCGGCATCGACATCACCCATATGTGAGGACTGGCTTCCTGCTTGTTCCTGGAGAAAAGACTAATTTGACCTGAAAGACTTTCTCCGTCCACATTTTTCCCTCTTTTTCCATCCACATTAAGTTCAACAGTGTCCATATACTGTCACTAAATGACGCCCAGGCATGAAGCCAGCTTGATCCTCATGCACTAACTTCAGAATCACTCTATTTAATCAAAAGCTTAGAACTCAAATTAATCAATCAATGATATTGACCAGTATTATCCACACACTGTAGGGTTCCTGCCCTCTTTGGGAAGCACAGTGACTCCTGCCTATCTCATGGTGTCTAACTGTCTCTCCCTCCGAGTATCCCATTGATTACTTCCTCCAAAAGACCACCAAAATTTCTCCGAACTGTTTGAAATTTTTTCAGACAAGCCAGCCAACTCAGGGGATTTGCCTGCTTTTAAAGACCCAATGGTTCCCAAATCTCCTATAGTGTTATTTGTCAACTTCAACTTCCCACACCTTATCCTATTGTAGTACTTCCAATTACAAGGACTCTAAATAAATGTCCATATTCCTCTTCCCTTATTTAAGTCCTCATAGAACTCCCTATACCTATTACTAATCTCCTTGGGCTCCACCATCAACCTCCCTTCTCTATCTTTAATTTCCCCTATCTAGGCCATTCCCATTTCCCTTTTTAATCTAGCTGCAAGTAAATTTCCTGCCCTATTAGCATATTCAAAAATCTCCTGTTTTGCCCTCAAAAGCTGGAAATTGATATCATTTGCCAATAAGGCTTTCAACTTTCCCCTTACCCCCTGCTAACTGAAGTTGTTTTGCATCTGATGGATCCCACTTGTCTTCATTCTCAATGATTTTAATCTTACTCAATTCCTTAAACGTCTGATATTTTACTTTTTTTTTTTTTAATAAGCCCCTACATAATTAGGCAACCTCTTATCATAGCTTTACACTCAGCCCACACAGGAGCCCACTTGACCTCAATTAAATAGAAAAGATTCCTGTATATCTTCTGCCACAGTAGCCATTAGATTTTTATCTTCCAATAGACCATCATTAATGCCCCAGTATGTCCCCTTTGTCATTTCTCCTTATGCCACTCCAGCCACACTGATGCATACTCTGACCACAAAATCCCCCTCAACACTCTGGCTATATTATTCATAAGAACATAAGATATGCCATACTGTGTGAGACCAAGGTCCATCAAGCCCAGTATCCTGATTCCGCCAGTATAGGTCATAAGTACCTAGCAGTTATCCCAAAAGACAGGTTCCACAATGCCTGTTTGTATTGGGTCAACCGGTGATATCCCGGGTCCCTTTTAATAATTGTTTATGGACCTTTCCACCAAGAACTTGTCCAAACCTTCTTTAAACCCAGCTACACTAACAGGTTTTACTAAACCCTCCTTAGTCTTAAATAGATTGCTCTGTAACTTCATTGCATGTCCCCATGTCTTTCTATATTCTGATGACGTAAACAATCGATCTATGTTTACCCGTTCCACTCCATTCATTAATTTAAAGACCTCTATCATATCTCCCCCCTCAGCCATCTCTTTTCCAGGTTGAAGAGCCCTGACCTTCTCTCAGCCTCTCTTCATAGGGGTATCCTTCCATCCCCTTTATCATCATTTTGGTTGCTCTTCTCTGTACCTTTTCTAATAACGCTAAATCCTTTTTAAGATATGGCGAACGGAATTGCACAAAATATTCAAGATGAGGTCGCACCATGGAACAATACAGAGGCATTATAATATTCATTGTTTTATTTTCCATTCCTTTCTTTATGATACCTAGCATTCTATTTGCTCACTTGGCTGCTGCTGCACACTGGACAGAGGGTTTTAACATGTTATCCACGATGACGCCTAAATCTTTTTCCTGGGTGGTGATTCCTAATGTGGAACCTTGCATCATGTAACCATAGCTTGGGTTGTCCTTTCCTAGGTGCATAACTTTGCACTTGTCCACATTAAATTTCATCTGCCATTTGGATGCCCAGTCTTCCCAATTTATCAAGATTCTCTTCCAATTTTCCACAATCCTCATGTGTTTTAACAACTTTCTTTCAATTCTTCCGCAGTATCACCATTAAATACCACGTCAGTCATGGGTAACATCCCTACATCTTCCTCAGTAAAGACCGAAGCAAAGAATTCATTCAGTCTCTCCGCTATGGCCTTGTCCCCTCTTAGTGCCCCTTTTACCCCTCTATCATCTAATGGTCCAAATGACTCCCTCACAGGTTTTTTGCTATGAATGTGCTTGAAAAAGTCGTTATTACGCATTTTTGCTTCCACAACAAGCTTCTTCACAAATTCTCTCTTTGTCTACCTTATCAATGCCTTGCATCTAACTTGCCAGTGCTTGTGCTGTTTCTAGTTTTCATTATTTGGCTTTTTTTCCATTTCCTGAAAGATGAATTTTGGCAACAGCCACCTCTCTAACCTCACCTTTAAACCATGCTGGCAGTTTTTTGGACTTCCTTCCACTTTTCTTAAAGTGTGGAATAGAGCTGGTCTGGGCTTCCAAGACAGTATTTTTAAACACCCAAGCTTGAAGTAGTCTAACCTTCGCAACTGCTCCTTTTACTTTATTCGTCACGATTTTCCTCATATTATCATAGGCTAGGCGGTCAATAGTACACTCCCACTGCCATCGCCTTCCCCTTTTTACATGGAATTTCAATCCATAAAGATTCTACAGAAAATTGTGTTTACTGCAAAACTTGAATACTTTATGACGCAATGCTCTCTAACTCAGAGCGCAACCCCTACACCAATTTGATCAGCTCTATCATTATGATATAGTTTGTACCCAGGTATCAGTGTGTCCCACTGGCTGTCCTCCTTCCAACATGTCTCTGAGATACCAATCATATCTAACTTCATATTTAGTGCTATATATTCTAACGCTCCCATCTTATTTTTTAGATTTCTAGCATTTGCATACAAGCATTTTAGAGACAGCATAGTTACTCACCTGTAACAGGTGATCTCCGGGAACAGCAGGAATTTAGTCTTCACATATGGGTATCGTCGGTACCGACGGAGCCTGCGCGAGAACGCTACCCGGAGTCCAATAAGAAAGCTTTTGGGAGCATCCCACAGTGCCTGCGTGCTGTCTTCCCGCCTTTCCCAACTGCCTCTCTCCAGTTGAGTTTTAAATCTGAGAGAGAAAGAGAGTGAGAGAGAGGGGGGAAAGAAAAGAAGAGAGAGATACAACTCCTAGGGGAGGTGGGTGGGTTGTGAAGACGAAATTCCTGCTGTTCCCGGAGATCACCTGTTACAGGTGAGTAACTATGCTATCTCCAGGAACAAGCAGGAATCTAGTCTTCACATATGGGGACTCCCTAGCTACAGATACCAGGGAGAGACCCCAGACGTTGTGTGCCCCTGTGAAAGGGCTCCACTTCCCCCCATGGATCTCTGGCATCCTACCGGGAATGGTGGGTAGGAGTTGATTAAGTATGGAACAGGTGTTGTAGAACAGCCTGACCAAACAAGGCATCCTGGTGGGAGTCCTTGTCTAAGCAGTAATGGGCTGTGAAGGTATGAACCGAGGCCCAAGTAGCTGCTTGACAGATGTCGTCGATAGACACAGAGTGTAGATGAGCCATTGAGGCTGCCATGGCTCTCACATTGTGAGCTGTGACATGGCCTTCCAGAGAAAGGTTCTTACTCTGATAGGTAAAAGAAATACATTGTGCAATCCAATTGGACAATGTTCTCTTGGAGATTGGAAGTCCCAAATGAGAAGAATCAAAATCAACAAAGAGTTGAGAGGACTTTCTATGTTGCTGTGCCCTTCGTAAGTAAAAAGCAAGTGCTCTTTTACAGTCCAAAGTATGAAGATTCCTTTCTGCATTTGAAGCATAAGGCCTTGGAAAAAAATACAGGCAGGTAAACTGCTTGGTTTAAATGAAAAGGTGAGACCACCTTTGGCATAAAGTATGGATGAGTCCTAAAGACTACCTTATCATGATGGAAGCTCGTATAAGGAGGATCAGCCACTAATGCTTGCAACTCACTAATGCGACGTGCTGATGTGCTTGCAATGAGAAAGACAACCTTCCTGGAAGGTTGTCTTTCTCACTGCAAGCACATCAGCACGTCGCATTAGTGAGTTGCAAGCTCTTATCCACAGCACGCTGGTCAACAGAAAGAGGAGACCTATATTGATGAACACACTTGAAGTCCCTAAGATGCTGACAAAATGCACAAAAACAACAGCCAGAATGGCCTTCTCCATATTTGCACCCAGGGCCTGGAATGTCCCCCCTACCGAAATCCGAGCCATCACAAACTTAATGTTATTTAGAAAAGCCCTCAAACACCACCTCTTCCTAAAACATTACCCTGAAACTAATTCTGAAAAACACACAGCCATTACCCCTCCCTACCCAATCCACCCCATAGCTCAGCCACCCGAAGAGAACGGTTAATCAGTTTCCCCCTGCCCTCACCCCTGACTCTAACATATGCCTTGGTAAAGATCCCTATATGCCTCTGATAAAGTTCTTGTTATAAACGTGTACTATAATCTGTAAATAGTTCTCCCGGTTACATCCATGTTACTACCCCTGTTCATTGTAAACTCAATGTGCCTATTGCATTGTAGTATGTTTTGTTCAACTGTACACCACACTGATTATAATAGCGCGGTATATAAGAAAGGTAAATAAATAAAAAATAAATAAAATAAATAAATTTCAAGGAGGTAGTAGCTAGAGGTTCAAAAGGCGGCTTCATGAGCTGTCCAAGAACCAGATTTAGGTCCCATGCCACCGGTGGCGGCCTAATGGGAGGCTTAGTTAGAAGAAGGCCCCTCATAAATTTCGCTATGAGAGGATGAGAGGAAATAGGTTGTCCATTTAAAGGCTTGAAAGAAGATGAAATAGCAATTAAATGGACTCTTACTGAGTTAGCCTTAAGCCCTGCATTAGATAAATGAAGGAGATACTCCAATAATAATTCCAGAGGTATCGCCAGGGGGTCAAGACCCTTCTGCGAACACCAAAGGGAAAACCTTTTCCACTTGAAAGCATAAGAGCGTCTTCTGGAAGGCTTCCTAGAAGCATAAAGGATATCCTTTACTTGTTGAGACAGGTTAAAACCATGAAGGTCTAGGCTCTGAGCAACCAGGCCCTGAGATGCAGGGAGTGGGGATCGGGATGCCACAACAGCCCATCCTCCTGAGACAGGAGATCTGGAGCAGATCCTAACTCCAGAGACGGAGCTTGAGAGAGATGTAGGAGCAGAGGGTACCACACCTGCCGTGGCCAATGTGGAGCTATGAGAATCATATGGCCTCTGTCTCTCTGAAGCTTGAATAGGGTTTTGGGAATTAGGGGAATGGGTGGAAAGGCATATAGGAAGTCCTGACCCCAATGGAGGAGGAAAGCATCCCTGGCCTGACAACCCTGAGCCGGAATTCTGGAACAGAACCGGGGAAGTTTGGCATTCAGCGGACTTGCAAAGAGGTCTATGTCCGGAGTTTCCCAAATTTGAAAAAGTTTTGCTACCTGGTCTGCACGAAGAGACCACTCGTGTGGAAGCAGAACTCGACTGAGTCTGTCTGCCCAGGAGTTTTGAATGCCTGGCAGATACACCGCAAGAAGATGAATCTGATGCTCTCTGGCGAGGGCCCATAGTCGCAAAGCTTCATTGCAAAGTGACAGAGAGCCTGTTCCTCCCTGCTTGTTCAGGTAGAATATAGCTACTTGATTGTCTGTCTGAATTAGGACTGTCTTGTAGCTCAGCTGGGTGTGGAACACTCAAAGAGCAAGGAAGATTGCTCTGAGTTCCAAGAGACTGATGTGTAGATGGGTCTCTTGTGGAGTCCAGGTGCCTTGGGTAGAGAGATCTTGCAGGTGAGCTCCCCAACCCACCTGTGAGGCATCTGTTGTTAGAGTGACCTGGGGTGGGGGCTGTTGGAAAGGGGACCCCACCAACAGGTTTTGGGTTGATTGCCACCACTGTAGGGACAAAATAAGGCGACTTGAGTTTGCTATTTTGTCTGATAGGCAGCCTGATGTCTGAGTCCATTGAGTGGATAGAGTCCATTGGGCTGCTCTCATATGGAGGCGAGCATAGGGAATCACATGCATGGTAGATAACATGTGGCCTAGCAATTGTAACATTTCCCGAGCAGTGAGATGAGTTTTTAACACTGCTTGGGAAGCTAACTGCACAATGTGAAGGCAGCGGGGCTGTGGAAGATAGGCCCTTGCTTTCCTGGTATCCAGCATAGCTCCTATTAAACTCTAGGGATTGAGTGGGAGTTAGGTTGGATTTTGGGATGTTTATGACCAGGCCCAAATATTGAAGGATACGCATTGTGCAAGATAGGGAAATTCTGGCCTCTGACTCTGATGGGGCTCGAATAAGCCAGTCGTCTAAGTAGGGGAAGACTGATATCCCTAGAGTGCGGAGAAATGCTGCCACTACAGCCATGCATTTCGTAAACACCCTTGGTGCTGAGGCCAGGCCAAAAGGAAGAACCCTGTACTGGTAGTGCTTCCCCAGAAATAGAAACCGAAGGAATCTTCGGTGAGTTGGGTGGATGAGAACATGCGTGTACGCATCCTTGAGATCTAGAGAACAAAGCCAATCCTGATTCTGAAGGTATGGCAGAAGAGTTCCTAGAGAAATCATTTTGAACTTCTCCTTGAACAGGAATTTGTTCAATTCTCTGAGGTATAAAATGGGTCTGTGCCCCCCTGTTTTCTTTGGAATAAGGAAATAGGGGGAGTAAAACCCTGTACCCTGTTGGGAAATGGGTACGTCTTCTATTGCCCCGTGGGCAAGAAGTAAACTGACCTCTTGACTCAACTGATTTTCGAGTGAAGTCTGCGAATTGAACCGTCTTACAACTGTAGGAGGGGGCATGTTGAGGAAATGAAGCTTGTACCCCTCTTTTGCAATGGAGAGAGTCCATTCTTCTGCTGTTATCTGCTCCCATCTGGGGGCAAAATGACACAACCTTCCTGGAATGGTGGAGGGCTCTGGCCCATTGAGGGCCAGGAAGGCCAAGTTCTCTAGATGGGAGTCAAAGCCCCTGTGGAGGCTGAGTCTGCTGGGCCGATTGAGGCTTAGCAGACTTTGTTTTCCTTTGTTTTGGTGGCCGCTGTCCCTTTCGGACAGACTGATCTGCAGAATGCCCTGCTGGGTATAGGAGGGGTAAAACCTCTTCTTTTTAGAGAAGAATGGTTTCTTGTAGGATTTTCTCCTTGCAGAATCAGCTGTAGCCTTGGATAGTCTATCCAAAGTGGTGTTATCAGCATCCAGCTCATTAGCTTTCTCTTGCCAATTTTTGCCAAAGAGATTTTCGCCTGTGCAAGGGATATTCCCCAGTTTGTCCTGTACCCAGAGTTCTAAGTCAGATGCCTGGAGCCAGGCAATCCTACGAGCACCTATGGCAGTGGCAGAGGTTCTGCTTATGCACTCAAAACAGTCAAAAGCTGCACGATTAAGAAACTTGGAAACATCTTGGGCATGTTTGACAAGTGTAAGATAATCTCGCCTCTTATCATCAGGAAGGAGAGGGCTCATAAGCTCTAGATCTCCTGTAACCTCCTTAAGGAACATTCCCATGTATAAAATGTAGGAACTAATCCTGGCAGAAAGCATAGAGGCCTGGAAGGTTCGATGCCCAAAGGCATCAAGAGTCCTACATTCACGTCCTGGGGGATTAGATGCATGCCTTTTTGCACTCTTGATCCTTCTCATAGCTGATTCCACTACCATGGAGTGGTGTGGTAACTGAGTCTTTTGAAATCCAAGACAAGGAGGTACTCGATACATGGTATCAAGCCTATGAGAATGAGAAGAGGTGGTAAGAGGTGTTTCCCACATTCTTAGCATGAGATCATGCAAGATCTCATGAATAGGCAAAGTAGCTGCCTCCTTGGGAGCTTTAGGATATTGTAAAATCTCCAATTCCTTTGCTCTGGGCTCTGTTTCAGGAGCCACTGTGATGGAAAGACCTCTAGCCACCTCCCGGATGAAATCCTGAAAGGATATATCCTATGGAGGAGACATCTTACGTTTAGGAGAGGAAGGCTCCTCAGAGAGAAGTACTCCGCTACCGACAGAACTGTCAGAATCCTCAGACTCATCGGAGGATTCAAAATATCTCCTGTCCGGGTGCTCTTGCAAAGCACGATACCGGAACCGATCGAAGTCGGTACCGGAGGGGTCCGGTACAGGCCTGTCGATACCGGAGGAAATAGCATGACTGTCGGTAACACAGTCGCCGATGTCGATGCTGTCAGTACCGGTATCGGTGCCGGAACCGGTGCTGATACCGGTTGAACTGTATGAAGCGGTCCCGAAGGCACCGAAGCCGCAAGGAGAGCCGCCAGACTGCGTTCAATAGCCAAGAATCTCTGGTCTATTGATGCTGCCGATGCCTAGGTATCAGTACCGGACGAAGCGGACGGTACCCCAGAGCATGACACCAGTAGCTCTGCCGAGGTTGAGTCCTCGAGAACATCCTGGAGCCCCGATAGTGCTTTGGAAGCCGAAGACTCCCACCGGGGAAATTTTGCCGGTACAAGTCCCTCAAGAGCAACGCCAGAGGCATCTCGATGCTTGGAAGGAGATCTACCCTTTGAGGACCGGCAAGATTTATGTTTAGTTACCTGAGATCCATGGGAGGAAGACGAAGCCCTGGAAGACGTCGATGCCACGGATGCTGCATCGGAGGGAAAAAGGGTGCTAAGCTTAGCAGCTCGGTTTTGCCGACCCCTCTTCGACATCATCCCATAGGCAATACACTCCGAGATGGAGTGGTCAGGACCTAAACATTTGAGGCACCACTTGTGAGTGTAGGTGACGGAGATGGTACCGCCACACTTGGAACACTTTTTAAAACCCGAAGCGGGTTTTTCCATTCTGAAGGAACAGTTGGACCTAGTGCCCAAAATGGCGCATGGTACCTGAAAGAAAAAAGGCTGGAAAGTGCAAAAAAAAAAAAAAAAAAAAGATTAGAAATTTTTTTTTTTTTGAAGAAAGAACAAACCGGCGGTACCAGTATAGTATACCACAAAAAAGAATGAAAAAGATGGGATTATTTCTGCGGTGACAGGAAAAATGACCTGCTGGCTCCGTGGAAAACGAAGAACTGGAGAGAGGCAGTTGGGAAAGGCGGGAAGGCAGCACGCAGGCGCTGTGGGATGCTCCCAAAAGCTTTCTAATTGGATGCTGGGGAGCATTCCCGCACAGGCTCCGTCGGTACCGACGATACCCATATGTGAAGACTACATTCCTGCTTGTTCCTGGAGATTGTATTGTATTCATATTAATCTGGCTATCGGTAGGTAGGAGTAATTTGGAATCTTTAAGCTCTGTCTGCTCCGTACTCAAGGGCATTTGGGCTACTTTTGTCTTTATTGGAACCTCTCTGTTGATATGCCCTAACTTCATTCTTTTGGTAGTGTCCTTCCAGTATATATTGTTCCAAACTATGCGCTCTTGGGCTACTGTTGGCTCTCCCCTATTATCTAGTATAAAAGCTGCTCTCTCTCCTTTTTAAAGGTTAATGCCAGCAGCCTGGTTCCATCTCAGTTAAGGTGAAGCTCATCCCTTCGGAAGAGCCCCTCCTTTCCCCAGAATGTTCCCCAGTTCCTAACAAATCCAAAACCATCATCCTTGCACCACTGTCTCATCCACGCATTGAGACTCCGGAGCTCTGCCTGCCTTTTGGATCCTGCGCGTGGAACAGGAAGCATTTTGGAGCATGCTACCCTGGAAGTTCTGGATTTCAGCTTCCTATCTAAAAGCCTAAATTTAGTCTCCAGAACTTCCCTACTACATTTTCCTATGTCATTAGTACCGACATGTACCAAGATAGCTGATTCCACCCCAGCACTATTTAAGACCTTGTCTAGGTGATGCATGAGGTCTGCTACCTTCGCACCAGGCAGGCTTGTTACCAGGCGATCCTCACATCCACCAGCCACCAAGCTGTCTACATGCCTAATTATTTTATCACCAATTATAATGGCTGTCTTAACCCTTCCCTCATGGGCACATGGCCCTGGAGAAACATCCTCGGTGCAAGAGGGTTTTACATCGCCTGGAGGACAGCTCCTAGCTACAGGATCACTTCCTTCCACATCAGGGTGATGCTCTCCTGCCACGTGACCTCTCTTCTCCATGGCAATAGGTATGCAGCCAGACGGGAGGTGGGACTTCAGTTCTATATCCCTGTAGGTCTCGTCTATGTATCTCTCTGCCTTTCTTATGTTCTCCATGTCTGCTACTCTAGCCTCCAGAGATCGGACTTGTTCCCTGAGAGCAAAGAGCTCCTTGCACCTAGTGCACACGTAAAACCCCTCACGAACTGGGAGAAAATCATACAAGTGATACTGAAAGCAAAAGACTGGAAACCCCCATCTTGCTGCTGAACTGCTGTCTGCATCTTAGTTTTAAGGTTGTGTTTAGATATTTAAGTTCTTTACCTACTAAGGTTTGGTGGGGATACTTATACTAATAAAACTACACCCTAATATGTTTAATGTACTTTATTCACTTAAAGCTTAATTAATCTCAGGTCCTTAATGTATGCTGATGAGGACTACAGCTGCACCTGAGAGTAAAATATGGCACCTCCTTTCCTTTGAGAAGTTTATGCACCCATAAAGCTACAATTACCCCAGGGGTGGGTGGGTGTTAGGGAGGGAAAAAGACGTATTAAAAGCTGGCTGCTACACAGTACCCTGTCCTGTGCTTGAAAGGTAATCTGTGACCAATTTCCAGGGGAAGTCCCACAGCCCTTGCTTGGATAGAGGGAGTCTTGGGGTCTAAATTTAACCAGAAAGCTCACTGCTGTGTTTTAAATGTAAATTGAAAGCTCTTTGCTGCTACTAGGCCCTGACTGATTTAACAAATGCACTGGGTTCACAGATTAATCAGCTTTAATCTAAAGAATTCCTTTTGCCCCAAGATTTAGAAAAATTCTAGAAGTAAGTACTTACAATAGCAGATCTCTCTCCAGAAGTAGCAGTCTCCTTTTGTAGTTCTTCATATCACATATCAATTCTTGTGTATGTGCCATGTGGAGGCGAGAAAGTGTAAGCCTTATCCTCTGTATGCTGAAACCTCCACACATCAACTAGGCTTAGTTCCTTGAAGAACCACTTCAGTTTAATCCTCTCTCTTCTTCCCTCATTTCCCTTTGAGCTATCCCATTAAACTCCCATTCCCCAAATATAAACCCCCCGGCCTCGTTTAAAACCTCACCCCCCCCCCCCCCCCCACATCCCAAAAGAAATCCTGTGTCCCACTGGGAGCATAAATGTTGACTGTAGTTATCACTTCCATATTGGTAATTGCTCTCAAAATCTTTTATTTACCCCCTTTTATCCTACATGCACCTTAATTCTTGAAAAAATCACCCCTAGCCACCAAAATGCCCATTCCTACTTTTTTCTTTTACCGCAAGTTAGAAGCAAGATAGGTTAACGAGGAATAAGAAATATCCTTATGCTTTTCATTTTTTTAGGCAAGTTTTCATTTATATGGAGAATTGAGACCTTTCACATTTTGTGATATAATTTGTAACAAACACTGCCATATCCTATTTGACCCATTTATTCCCAGACCCAGGCACATCCGCCCCCCCCCCCCAAACATCCACCTCCCCTCCAGCCAAATCTCCATACCTCCATTCCTTTGGGAGGAAACAGACCCATCCAGCAGGCAATGAAGACGTTACCTCCCATACCCTTCTCAAAATTATTTTCTTACATCCCCCTATAGACCTCCCACCCCCGCCAATCTCAAACTCATATTAACCTTTACCATCCCCACTGCCCCACAATCATCTATTGCAGACACTCTACAAAAGGCACTCAGAGAGCCAAAAGCAAGTCCTCAATGTCCTTCCAATCACTGTGCCCTTTCAGCAGCTCCTTAGCCTTGGTCCTCAGAGAGGTCGTGCTCTACTTCACCTGGTACCACTGATACACTTAGGGAGGATCTCTGTAGCCATTTGCCTCCCTTAGTCACTCAGACCCATCTGGCCATTTCCACTCTCTCCGAACGCGACTTCAAGAACATCTTAGCATCCTTAGGCAGCTCCCTAACTCCTGCCAGTTTCAACAGACTCCACACTTCCAGTAGAGTGCGCACCCTTTTGGTATCTCTATTTATAGTTAGTTGTAGAACAAACAGGAACCATCACTTATACTTTATTCCTTTTTAGCAAAGTTAACTTGGACAGATCTCGATACAATGCGATTCTATGCATGTGCCATTCTATACGTCCTATTTTCCTTTCTTTAAGCATGATCATCTTCTTTTGGCTGAAATCATGCATAATATGTCATCTTTGGGTCAGTTCTCTTGTCCTGGCACCAAGCTGCAATCCACTTTGACCATGTCGCTCGACAACTTCATTTTGGTAATTTGTGAGAACAGACTTGCAGATCTGCTGCATGATTTCAGCACAGTTCTCGGATTGCACAGTTTCTGGACCTCCCCGTATTCTGATATTATTGAGTCTGGATAGATTCTCAAGATCTCTGCTTTCACCTCCCTTTCAATGTGCTGTGCTCAGCTTGTTTTTGAAGCCCACTTAAAGTCTCCTCCTGACTCTCAACTCTCTTCTCCAGCTTCTCCCCCATTCATTTATCTCATTTTTCAACTAAGCCATAGCATCTTTAATATCTTTCCTCACCAGTGATTTCTATTTTCAGCTCCTTCAACTACAGCCTCATCTCGTTCCATTTAAGTGGCGTCTCATGAGCACCCCCATGAGCTCTGCGCGCCTCCTCCAAATCGGAAGTGACCTGAGCCATCTTGCTGCCACCTCAAGTTCCTGTTCCAGTCTTGTCTTTCAAGTGCTCTACATCCTCCTGGAGTATAGCAATACTCCAAAAGCTTCTTACATGCAAACATGAAGATTTGTGCACCCAATATTTTCTACGGCTGGCTGGAGATGCTTAGGAAGGGAATAGCCCAAGAGCTGTATTCTTAGGCTGTCATATTCAGCAGTGACCTCACTTCTTCCTAGAGCCTCTATATTAAGCATTTTCCCCATAGTTGCAAAATGGGAAAACCCGTTATACATCAGGCCCACAGGAAGATTCATTCAAACAAATAAAATAAGCAATACTTGATTTTAAAGCAGCAAAAGTAGTCCTCAGAACATTAATTTGCTTGTTATTTTATTATATCACCTTATTTTGGTCTTGACTCTTAGGTTTCTCTTATCTTAGTTTTGGATATTTCCATGTTTTCAATAGAATATGTACACCTATTTGGTTATGACTGTCCTTAAAACAACCTCCTTAACAGAGCCCACATTTCAGTGATTCATGTTGCATTAATGCTTTCCAAATAAGACACCCCTAGGTCTGCCAATCCATAAAAACCTTTTTACAGATAAATTTTTAATGATCAATTATTTTGCAGTGGGTTTTTTTCCTGTAAAGCTGAAAAGTACCAAAACAAAAATCTAATTTAGCGTCGCTTTCAAATCAACGTTTTTTTTGTATTCAGTTTCTCACCGTGGATGTGTTTTTCTGTACTTGTCTGAGATAAAGGGCCTGACATTCAGAGTGATTAACATGATAAGCAGACCTCCTAACCCCATTAATCGTGGCATAAGGGATATTCAGCAACAATAATGCTAGCAGGCTAGCATCGGGACAGTCAAAGAGCGGAATAGAGGCGGCACCATGGAATAACTGGGCAATGATGATACACAGCTGGTTATCTCCTAAGCAGTAAAAATTAGAGACCTTAAAAGCTGGCCTAACTTTCACCACAGAAGCTAATTGGGGCCAGCCCAAGGGTTTCTGCCGTCCCAGGCAGAAGCCCCGGCCGTGCTGCCATCTCCTGCTGCCACCAATTCCAGCAGTGGGGTTGGGGGTTCGGCTCGGGTCATGACAGGCCATGTGCTTTGGCACACATGGCCTGCCGCTTCTAACCCCCCTCCGACACAACCTTTTATTTAACAGGTTTTTTTATACCACTATCATTTCAGTCAAAGCGGTTTACATTGTAACTTAAACTTGGTAATGTACATTAAACAGCAACATTAATAACTTGGATTCTTCTGAGGCAATGGAGGGTTAAGTGACTTGCCCAAGGCCTCAAGGAGTGCTAGTGGGAATCGAACCCTGGTCTCTTGGTTTCCAAGCCAGTGCTCTTACCACTAGGCCACTCCTCCACAATTTCCTATCAGAGAGAGGTCAGAAGTGGCAGGCTATGAATGCCAAAGCACATGGCCTGCCATGGGTACCATGTTGCGCCACCAGCAGAGTTCCACCACACTCAGCGGCTGCCTATCTCGTCTAGTGAATGGGCTGCCCTGGGCAGCAGCTGAATATCACCACTGCCCGGCCAACTTGAATATTCAATGCTGGTGGCTGGATATTGGCCCGGCACTGAATATCCTGGCTTTAAGTTCAGTGGAAACGACTAACTGCTTTACAAGGGCTGCTGAATATCTCCTTCCAAAATATTTAGTATACCTTTCAAAAAACTGTTCTTTGAAAACACAATGAGGAACTATTTTTTGTCATCATATGCAAAGCGTAGAAAAGTAAAGAATCAAAGAAAACCAAGATGGTATTTTTACAGAAATTTGTTTTTTGAATTTTTTGAAGACGCTCAGTAAATTTACCAACTGACAATTCTGGTAATGCTTCAATGGATTTTAATGAGGAAAAACATAGCAGCACCCTGATTTATTCGGATTCAAAACTGTAAAAGAGACTAAGAGAGAGTTGTTTTCAAAAACCTCAAATATATATCCCATCAGAAATTGGCAAAAAATCAGAACTAATCATGGCCTTCTTATGATTTTGCTTATTCTGCCATAAGAAAATGATCTATTACTGACTTGTATTTCTATTTTACAGTTAAAAATATTAAGATTTTTTTTTACAATCACTTATAAAACTCAAAATTACCCTTCTGTACTGGTACTGTAAAGGTTGATAAATAAAAACAAAACAAAAAAGGAATATAATGTGATATGTTATTTGGCTAAAAATACATTGAACGTTATATTTTGCTTAGGATGTTGAGGTAGGATGTTGAGAACATCACAATTCCCCTAATATTTTACAAAGTTTCTACTGGACATAGAGCCTTTTATAAAATATATACAAGGATGAAAGCAAATCTGTATGTATTTGCTTTCATTCTCGTCCATATACAACCCTACCAGATACATATTCGCACTTCTCCAATACTGGAATAGACATCATCCCAAACCAAACCACAACAGACTAATCAACATAAAGCTAAAAACAATCCCACACCCTGCCCCAACCTTGACATCACAGCAGATCAAAAACCTAACATGCTATCTAATCAACTCTAGGTCTTTAAAAACTAAAATACCAATTATCCAGGACATACTAACAGATAACGCCCCAGACATCATATGCATGACAGAGACCTGGCCATCGGATACTGACACCATCACAATTAATCAACTGAAAACCCCAGGGTACCAAATATTCCACACTCACAGAACATCAAGAAAAGGAGAAGTCCTCCTCATCATTATAAAAGAAGATCTAAAAGCTTCACTAATCTCCTCTGATAATATATCAAACATTGATATACCGACAATAAAAATGAAACACATTTGCTTAACCTACAGACCCCCAGATTCAAAGGCTGATAACTTGGATATCCTAACCAAAATACTTTGCACATCCACAGACAAAAACCCCCTAGTCTTGCTAGGTGACCTTAATTTACCCTCTCTCCCACCTAATCAAACGTCAACATTCTTACACTAACCTCCGCTGAAGAGATGGACTATCACCAAATAATCACTACCCACACCACAGGAAACATACTGGATCTAGTTTTCCTACCTGACCATTTTTTTCATGCCTATGATCAAAAATCACTAGCAGTACAACCTATACCATGGTCAGACCATCATCTAATAAAATTCCATCTACCATACCACGACAACCTACAATCTAAAATCACACATACACCCAGATCTAGAAGATTCAAGAAATTCAACAAAGATGAATTTCTGAATCAAGCACTGCTACACCTAAATCAAACACCTACAAATCTTGATGAAGCAGTGACCTTGTGGAATAAAACACTGTCAGAGGCTGCAATACTACAAACACCCCACAAGAAGACAAAATGCACCATGGTACCTGCCCAACATTAAACAGCTTAAAACAGACCTCCAAAAAACTGAACGCAAATGGCGTCACTCAAAATCTAATATTCATCAATCTCAATATCTATACAGTCTCAAACTCTATAGGGAAGCCATTAACTCCACTAAAAAAAGACCATTACTCCACACTACTATCTAAATCACTAAACCGCCCAAGAGATTTATTCGAGATAGTGAAATCCCTAACTGCAAACACAGCCAACAAAGAATCTACCGACCTTGTAACACCACCCCAGACGACTCTGGCCAATTAATACAAGGAAAAACTAAAACAGACACCAACCACAACCCAAGAGATATCAGATGACAACACACAAAACTCTTGGTCATACTTCTATCCTACAAATAAAGGCACTATTAAAAACATCTCCAAACTAAATACTACCACATCCTACTTTGATCCCTGTCCGGTAAACTGGATAAAAGAAACAAAATCAGAACTCTCATCTTTTATCCTACCCATCATCAATCTCTCATTACAGAATGGTCAATTACCAACCTCACTTAAACATGCACTCATCCGCCCAATCTTAAAAAACAAAACCTTAGACAAAACCTCACCATCATACAGACCCATCTCAAGCCTCCCCTTCATGACCACACAAAAAAAAAGTAGTTCTAATCCAAATTCAGGATCACAGAGTCATTAGCACCACTAGACGAACACCAATATGGCTTTAGGCCTTTCCACAGAGTCGAGACCCTACTAACAGTACTATTTGACAGACTCACACGAGGCATAGACGACACAAAACAGGCCTCTCTCTTATTATTCCTGGACATTACCGCTTTGACAGCATAAGCCATCAGATCATGCTCAACAGGCTCCAACAGATAGGGATCAAGGAAACAGTCCTAAACTGGTTCACCTCATATTTAACTAATAGAACACAACAAGTAAGAATCGAGCACACTTCCAAACACTATAAACAGGAATAAGGACTTCCACAAGGCTCAGCATTATCTGCATTACTGTTTAACATTTACCTCCAACTGATCTGCTCCATATTCAAAAAATTCCAAATAAACTTTCATATTTATGCAGATGACAAAGTTATATCTCCCCATTAACACATCAAATCTTGCAAAACAACTTACCGATTGTTTTCTTGAAATAATCGAATGGCCAGAAAAACACAACCTCAAGATCAACTTTGCCAAAACCGAAGCAATGTTTGTAACTAGAAATCAAAACTTCTCTCCCCCCCAACAACCATCAGATTACAAAATATATGAACAGTCAAAAACGAGATAAAATACCTCGGCACAATCATTGACCGCACCCTCAACATGGCATCAACGTCAACCAGACAACCAAAAAGATATATTATAAGCTCAAAATGCTAAAACTCCACCCACTACTTCACCACAATGATTTCAAATCCATCATCCACTCAATCATAACCCCCCACTTTGACTACGCAAACACAATCCTCCAGGGTACCACAAAACAGGTCTTAAAACAACTTCAACTAGCACAAAATGTTACTCCACGGATCTCAATGCGCATCAACCCAACAGAACACATTACCCCTATACTGTACAACCTACATTGGCTCCCCATCTAGAGCCGCATAAACTATAAAATAATCGTCACAACGTTTAAATTAATCAACTATATTGCCCCATCTTTCCTATCCACCCTTATCACAAACGAGCACAAACAACGCAATTAAAACAAAAATAAACTCAAAATACCGAAAACTTTCAGAAAATCAAAAAAGGTGACCAAAGCAGCATTTTCCCACACTGCCCCCATACTATGGAACGCCCTCCCCAACAACATACGAGAAATTAATGATCTCATCAGTCAAAAAAAGCTTAAAACCCATCTATTCACCCTTCATTATAGCACCCAACCAGACTACAACAGCTCACGTCCTACCCTTCCCACCCAATAAAAACACTACTTCCCCCCTTCATTTATGATGCCTTTATAATGCATGTAGTTCCATATTAATAAAACTCTGCTTCACCAATATTAATGTATATAGTTAGAATCGTTCTATGTAATGGAATATGCACATGTTTAGCGTAGTTACTCCCCTGTAAAGCACAGTTACTTACCTGTAACAGGTGATCTCTGGGAACAGCAGGAATAAGTCTTCACATATGGGTACGTCGGTACCGACGGAGCCTGTGCGGGAACACTCCCCAGCGTCCAATTAGAAGGCTTTTGGGAGCATCCCACAGCGCCTGCGTGCTGCCTTCCCGCCTTTCCCAACTGCCTCTCTCCAGTTGAGTTTTAGAGCTGAGACAAAGAGAGAGAGAGCAAGGGAAAGGAAAAGAGATAGAGAGATACAACTCCTAGGGGAGGTGGGTGGATTGTGAAGACTTATTCCTGCTGTTCCCAGAGATCACCTGTTACAGGTAAGTAACTGTGCTATCTCCAGGAACAAGCAGGAATGAGTCTTCACAAATGGGGACTCCCAAGCTAAGATGCCTGGAGGAGGCCCCAGCATGTTGCAAATCTAAAGATGGGCCATGCTTATCTCTCAAAACCCCAGGCATCCAAGGGATGGAGGGTAGGAGTTGAACTAGAAAAGAAAAAAAGAGGTGCTGTGGAACAGCTTGACTAAACAAGGTATCCAGAGGGGAGTCCTTGTGTAAATCATAAATATTCGAAAAATATTGAGTCCCAATTTTCTAATGTGGATCTCACTCAAAAATATTGCAAAAATACTTGTTGAGGGTAATATGGGTCTGTGGTTGAGAGCCAGTACATTATCCTCAAAAAAATTCCCTCAATGTGAAGAAGAGGGAAAAAAATAAATTTTGCAATACAGGAAGAGATGAGAAACCCTCATGGCCAGAACGAATCCCAGAAGATAGTACCGGGGGAGTTCAATGAGGTTGGACTTTTGAGAAATAGCTAAAGCTTCTGTAAAGTCCAAAAAATTGAACTTCTTGTCCTTGGAGCAGAATAAGGTCCTAGGAAAAAAGTGGAGATAATCTGACTGGTTTGGATGAAAAGACAGAAATACCCTTTGCAGAAAAAAGGGAGTAGGTCTTTAAGACCCCCTTTATTCCAATGAAAGACAAAGACATTTGTAGTAGGCGTTGAGCCTGCAATCTCTTGAAGATCAGTAAAAGTCCTTCGTAAGTGATGTCACTTATGATGACTTTACATGCAGAGCTTCAGATGTGATGTAACCTGAAAAGGTAACGGTAAAAGAAGGTATATCCCAATTTACCATAGAAATTGCTTGTCCATTCAGTTTTATGATATACTGGAGCAGAATTAATATGGACAGTAAACCAATCTTTCAAAGTCAGATGTTGTATAGAGATTGCCACAACAACAAGGATTAAGACCTACTTGAGAATATTGATGGAGAATCTGTGTGTGGTTAAATATGGAAGAACTATAGAGAAAGTTTCGTGGAAAACTGGTATTATGTTCTTCACTTACAGGGATAGGAGTAGACTTCTTGAAAAGATCTAGCCCCTGAATAACCAGGTCTCGAGACATACGTGAATGAGTGCAGAGGAGATCCTTAGTCTTAAGACAGGAAGTCTGGGTCCTTCTAGAATTCCAAATAGTAGCTGGAGAAAAAGACGCAATATAAAGGGATACCATGTTTGCCTCCTTATAAGGGCAATATGAGTATCATGCGTTCTCTTGCTCCACATAAGATACCATGAAGTATAGGAAATTAGAAGGAAAGTAGTGAATAAGGACCAAATGCAGTGAAAAAAAATGCATCCCTGTTGTGGAAATTCCAGTGAGATGTGGAACAAACCAGGGAATTGTGCAATTTTCTACGCTTTCACGTGGTCTAAACCCTGGTTACCTTTCCTTAAATGGAAATTTTAAGGAATATGGTAAGAGTAGGAAAAGAAAACCAGTCATGTAGGAGCATGACTGGCAGAGTCTACCAGTTGAAGCCCTTCTTAACTACTTGGCAGCTACCTATTAGGAGTAGCTCTGAGGCTCTCTGGCAAAGGCCCACAGTAGCAGAGCTTTATTGTAGAATTGCAGAGAGCATGCTGTAGGTTGCGTAGATCTGGCTGTTGAATTGCCAGTGTGCAACCTAATCTATTCTGTTGGAGCCAAAGAGAATTGAGGGTGGCTAAGAATAGTAGACAGGTTGCCTGTAACAATAAATAGTCCAAAAAGAGTTCTGGACCTCTTTTGGAATTATCTGTTATTAAGGCAGCAAAAAGTTAGGTCCTATAGATTGGAGAGGACCAATAGACATAATTTGGAGTAGTGATACCCAATTTCTGTCCGAAAAGCTGCCTTAAAAAAAGGTATTTGAAAAGAAGATGAATCGCTAAGGGAGAGAAAAAACTCTGTATGGGAACTACTTACTGGAGTTGATATTGAAGAAAATTCTATGGCTTAGGGAATAAGCCCTCAAGTTGATTAGTAGTACTCAGAGACTGAATGTCTGAGCTAAGAGGGATAAAAAATAATACAGAGTTGAGAAGACTTACAATTTGGCAAGTCTTTGAGGAGATAGGGCCCCCCTTGCAGTTAAAAGTATGATATATCCTCGTACAGGAAAGTGTCAAGGTGAAGGGTATAGCTCACCTTGTTGTTAGTTGTTAATCCTCCTTTTGTTTTAAAAGGAGAAACCTGTTATCTCTGGGTATGATAGTCCTTAATAGCTTAGAGCTAGAAGGATAGATTTATCTTGTAACAAGAGATTCATGCCCAGAGTCGAGGATTGAGTCAATGTATGACTGAAGTGTCAGCATGAATGAGATAAATTTAGATGCTTCTTTTGAAAAGAAGTAGGCTGAAAAGTTCTAAACCTCACACAGAAAAAAATGGATAAAATATCAGAAACCCTGCGATTGCTGGGCTTGCTGAGCCAGTTGGTTTTGATTTTCTTAGTCTGGTGTGATGTTGCCCATCTTTGGAAACATCTGTATAATGGGTAGAAGATGGATAAAACTTTTTTCCCCTAAGGGGATAAAGGATTTTAGAAGATTTTTTATTAGCTGGGATAGAGGAAAGTTTTGACAATCCTCTGACAGCAACAGCATCAGTGCTTAACTGATTAGCTTGAAATAAAACCTCCTTGTTGAAGAGATTTTCACCAGTACAAGGAGAATTTCCCAGCCTTTCTTGTACCCATCTATCCAAGTCTGAAGCTTGGAGCCAGGCTATGCGACGTGCTCCTATGGCTATAGCAGAGGTTTCTGCTAATACTCAAAACAGTCCAGGGAAGAACGATTAAGGAACCTAGAGATATTTTGAGCATATTTGACTAATAAGAAATAGTCTGATCTTTTATGCTCTGGAAGAAAAGGGTTCAAAGACTAAGTTCTTTGTGACCTCTTCAAGAAATCCCATATAGAAAATATATGAGATAATTCTTGCTGAAAGCATGGATGCCTGGAAGCATCGACGTCCAAAGGCATCTAAAGTCCTAGACCCACGACCTGACGGATAAGAAGAGTGTTTCTTTGCACCCTTAATACGCCTCATTGCTGATTCTACAACAATAGAATGATGAGGAAGTTGAGTCCTTGGAAAACCTGGAGAAGGTGGCACCTTGTACATGGCGTCAAGTGTCTTAGAATGTGGGGATACCGTTAAAGGAGTTTCCCACATTCTTAACAGTAGATCTTGTAAGATCTGATGCAAAGGAAGCATGATTACCTCCTTTGGAATCCCGGGGAATTGCAGTGTCTCTGAATACCCCGGTAAGGATTCTTTACCAGGTATAGAAATGGCAAGTAACTTTGCCATATCAAGCAGAAAAGCTTGAAATGAAATCACCCCTGAGGAGGACCCTCTAAATCAGGGGTCTCAAACACGCGGCCTGCGGGCCGCATGCGGCCCGCGAGAGAACGTTGTGCGGCCTGCGACGGCTTCTGCTGCTGCTGCCGTTGCCGCCGTGGCAACGGCAGAATCGACGGTCAATTTAAAAAAAAAAAACTGGCTTCTGCTGCTCAAGCAGCAAAATCAGCTGTCCTGCGGCCCCTTCCTCTCTGCCCGGAGATCCCCGAGAGTGCTCCATCAGCGGGTGCTTTTCAAGCCGCGAAGAGAGTATTTCCCTCTCGCGAGGCTTGAAAAGTGACTAGGTTTAAGCCGCGCGAGAGGGAAATACTCTCTTCGCGGCTTAAAAAGCACGCCGCAGATGAAGCACACTCAGGGCTCTCCGCGCAGAGGGGAAGGGGCCGCGGGACAGCTGATTTTCTGCTGCAGCAGCAGAAGCCAGGTTTTTTTTTAATTTACCTGGGGGGGGGTGTAGGACTGGAAATGGGCTATTGGCAGGGGGGGTGTATGACTGGAACTGGGCTATTGGCAGGGGGGGGATATGACTGGAAATGGGCTATTGGCAGGGGGGGGTTATGACTGGAGATGGGCTATTGGCAGGGGGGGTTATGACTGGAGATGGGCTAATGGCAGGGTGGGGTTATGACTGGAGATGGGCTATTGGCCGGAGGGGGTATGACTGGAGAGGGGCTATTGGCAGGGGGGGTATGACTGGAAATGGGCTATTGGCAGGGGGGGTATGACTGGAAATGGGCTATTGGCAGGGGTGGGGGTTATGACTGGAGATGGGCTATTGGCAGGGGGGTCATGACTGGTAATGGGCTATGGTGGGGGCTAGGACTGGAAATGGGCAGGTGGGGGTTAGGAAGGACTGGAGGTGGGCTGATGGGGGGAGTTAGGACTGGTAATGAGCTATGGAGGGGCTGACTGAAATGGGGTAATGGGGGTTAGGGCTGGAAGTGGGCTATTGGCAGGGGGGGTTATGACTGGTAATGGGCTATGGGGGGGTAAGACTGAAAATGGGGTGATGGGGGTAAAACTGGCAGTGCGCTATGGGGAGGTTAGGACTGGTAATGGGCTATGGGGGTCTAGGACTGGTAATGGGCTGGGGGGGGTTGCTAGGACTGGAAATGGGCTGAGTGGAAGGGGGGCTTGAACTGCAAATGGCTGATGGGGAGGGGGGCTTGGAATGGAAATGGGCTGTGAGGGGAGGGAGCTAGGATTGGAAATGGGCTGATGGGGAGCTAGGATTGGAAATGGGCTGATGGGGGGCTAGGATTGGAAATGGGCTGATGGTGAGGCTAGGATAGGACTGGAAATGGACTAATGGGGGGACTAGAAGGGAGCGGATGCTGGGTGGGGCTGGAACTAGAAGGGAGCTGATGTTGGGGGAGGATTAGAATGGGATGGAGCTGGGAAAGTGAAATGGAGAGGGGAAAAATATTTTGTCTGGGAGAGAAGACAAATCTACAATTGGCCAGGTATTGGGAGAGTAAGTGGGGATTGAGGATAGAGGGGTAAAATTTGAGTGGATGAAATAGGAATGAGGAAAGAGAAAAAGGAGAAAGATTAGTATGTTAAAGCAGATGTAGAGAGAGAATGGAAAAAAAACTAGGAGAGAAGAAAGGGTAAATGGACAGCAGACGATGGAGAGTTAGCAGAAGACATGAAGAAACCAGAAGAAAGTGGCTGGAACAATTGCAACTGAAAAAAATGCACAAAAGGTAGAAAAATATCTCTTTATTTTGAATTTATTAACTGGAATATGTCAGCTCTGGGAAATGTGCATCATTAATGTTTGCGCTTTGTTTAGTACAAGAGGAAATTAATTTATAGTTTTATTTCTACAGTGTTGTTGTACATTCCAAGTTTGGCTTTTGGGGTTCCCAGTTTAATTATTGTCTTCTTGTTTCTAAATCTTTTAGTCTTTCTTTATCCATACTCATTAAAGAGGCATGTTTACTAAAAGTTAGTGTATGGTAACATTATGCAAATATTTATGCAAATGAGACCCCTTATGCAAATGAGGCCCCGCGTCTTATGCGGCCCCCCGGGTTACTTTACAAGTCCTCATTTGGCCCTCAAAGCAATTTGAGTTTGAGACCCCTGCTCTAAATTGAGGGGTAAAGGCTAGACTTGTCGAAAAAGCAGCCTTGGTACCGATGCATTCATCCCAGTCATCGGGATCGAAAGACTGGAAAGGATGAAGCATCGGATTTTCTTTAAAGCAATGTCTTTGGTACCGACCGAGGTCGGTACCGAGACGAGTCGGTACCGAATCCTCCATGCTAGAGATCGATTCCAGGCTCGGCATCGAAGGAAGCGAGTCTGTCGAAGTAAGCATGGACGGTACCGACACCGATGCCGATGCCGGTACCGAAGCTGATACCGATATTCGAGGAATGGTCTGCAGCAACTCTAGCGGTGCCAAAGTAGCTGAGAGTGCTAGACTATGTTCATCGGTGAGGAGTGCTTCATTCATCACCATAGCCGATGCCGGGGTGTCGGTACCGCTCCAAGCGGCCACAACCACCAAGCATGGCCCAGGTGTGTTCAACGAGGTAAGAACACCAGGAACAACCCGGAGCACCGTTAGTGCTTTGGAGCATGAAGACTCCCGCCGGGGCTTTATTGCCAAAATGTCCTCGAGGGCAAGACCGGAGCCATCTCGATTCTGAGAGGGAGATCTACTACTCGAGGACTGGCTAGTCTTTACAGACTGTTTGGTTAACTGATCCTGTGAAGAAGAAGATATTCTGACTGGTGACATCGAGTGCGATGTGAAGCGGGTATCGAGTTGTGCTCGATTCTGAAGACTTCTTCTGTTTGAGCTCCAGCAGGAGAGACACTCCAGAGGGCAATGGTCAGGACCTAAACATTTTAGACACCAAGTATGAGTGTCTGAAAATATATTTGTACCGCCACACTTGGAGCATTTCTTAAGGATAGTGGCTGGCTTTTCCATAATGGAAGGATAGAGACCTAGTGGCCTAGAAACCGTCAGGCACTAAACAGGAAAAAAATTTTAGAAAAGAAGAAATTCTTTAGTAAAAAGAAAGAAAATCACCGGCGGTACCGGTGGTGTCGAGGGAAGGCAGACGTGACCACAAAAAACAGAATAAAAAGAAGAATTTTCTGCAGTGACAGGAAGACGTCCTGCCGGCTCCACGGAAAATGGAAAACTGGAGAGAGGCAGTTGGTAAAGGCGGGAAGGCAGCACACAGGCGCTGTGGGATGCTCCTAAAAGCGTTCTAATAGGACGCTGGGGAGCGTTCCCACGCAGGCTCCTTAGGTACCGATGTACCCATATGTGAAGACTCATTCCTGCTTGTTCCTGGAGATCAGGTGATCTCGGGGAACAGCAGGAATTTAGTCTTCACATATGGGGATCGTCGGTACTGACGGAGCCTGTGCGGGAACGCTCCCTAGCGTCCAATAGGAACGCTTTTGGGAGCATCCCTCAGCACATGCGCGCTGCCTTCCCGCCTTTCCAACTGTCCCTCTTCAGTTAAGTTTGTAGCTGAGTGAAAGGATAGAGGGAGAGAGGAAAGAGACAAAGAGAGAGAGACACAACTCCTAGGGGAGGTGGGTGGGTTGTGAAGACTAAATTCCTGCTGTTCCCGGAGATCACCTGCTACAGGTGAGTAACTACGCTATCTCCAGGAATAAGCAGGAATGTAGTCTTCCCATATGGGGACTCCCAAGCTGAAGATGTCAGGGAGATGGCCCCAGGAATGTGCCACCCTAGAAAGGTAGGCATCCTTCCTCCCATGGATCTCTGGCATTCCACCAGGATTGGTGGATAGGAGTTGAATTAGGTCTGAAAGAGATTTTGAAGAACAGCTTGGCCAAAGAAGGCATCTCAACGGGAGGCTTTATCCAGGCAGTAGTGGGCTCTGAAGGTGTGTACCGAAGCCCAGGTGGCTGCTCGACAAATGTCATCGATAGACACGGAGTAGAGATTAGCCATGGAAGCTGCCATGGCTCTCACATTATGAGCTGTGACATAGCCTTGAAGAGGAAGACCCTTACTCTCATAAGCAAAGGATATGCATTGGGCAATCCATTTAGATAAAGTTCTTTTGGAGACTGGAAGTCCCAAAAGACTAGAGTCAAAAACTATAAAAAGTTGCAAGGACTTTCTATGTTGATGTGTTCTCTGTAGGTAAAAGGCTAAGGCTCTTTTACAATCCAAAGTATGAAGGTTTCTTTCTGCATTAGAGGCGTGAGGTCACGGAAAAAATACAGGAAGATAAATTGATTGATTCAAATGAAAAGGCAAAACCACCTTTGGCATAAAGTGTGGATGAGTTCTAAGAACAACCTTATCATTATGAAACCTAGTATAAGGAGGATCAGCCACTAAAGCTAGCAGTTCACTAATGCGAGGTGCAGAGGTGATTGCAATTAGGAACATGACCTTCCAGGTCAAAAACCTAAAGGTTGTAGTGGCTAAAGGCGGCTTCATGACTTCCGGTGACGTCAGGGAGCACGATGGCCGCTTTCTGAGGGGGCTCCGGGGCGCTTGTGGAGTAAAGCTAAAAAACGAGCGATCCTACCCTGACTGAAGAGCGCGAAACCAGAGCTAAGAGCCTAAGATACCGGTGTGGATGTCAGTGAAAAAGCGGTTGGCGGCTTACCGCTCCTCATACGCCGCAGCGGAGGAGTGGGGGGAAGATTTATCTATTTACATTCTCTTATATACCGCGCTATTCTGCATCAGTGCGGTTTACATTGAACAAACTGAAATTACATTGAACAGGGCATTATAACTTGGCGATAACTATTTTACAGGGAACATGGGCTATGGAGGGTTAAGTGGCTTGCCCAAGACCACAAGGAGCACCTGTGGGACTAGAAACCCCAGTCCTTCCGGCCCAAGGTTGCTGTCCTCTAGTGGGATTTGAACCCCCGACCTTCCGGCCTGAAGTACCTTGCCCCAACCACTAGGCCACTCCTCCACTCCTACGTGGACAAAATGGAGGCTGATGTGGCTGAGCGGTCCGATTCTGATGAGGACTCCGATGTCGGACCAGACTCACTGGGGAGCCTGAAGGAATGGCTTACCGAATTCACAGAGGAGCTGAAGGCTGAGATGGGCTCCTTTAAGAAGGATTTGAAAGAGACGCTGATCACGCTCAAACAGGATATGAAGGAGCTCGGGGCCCGAGTGGAGGCTACGGAGGCGAGGCTAGAACACCAGGTGGAGATGACAAATGATCTGCGGGTCGGCTGGGCAGAGTTGAAACATGCCCAAGACCTTCTCCAGGCGAAAACTGAAGACCTTGAAGACAGGTCCAGAAGGTGCAATGTGCGGGTGCGGGGTATCCCGGAGGATCAGCGTTTCCAGGACTGTGAGGCGACGCTGACACGGCTGTTCACTGCTATTCTGCAGGAAGCAGACCCTGCGGGAGAATGGGAGGGAAAGCCGCTGCCTATGGACAGAGCACATTGGAGCCTGGGCCCGTCTCGGGAGAATAGGCCTCGAGACGTGATAGCGTGCATGAGTTCATTCAAGCTGAAGGAGAGGCTCCTCACCGCAGTGCGGAAGCTTGGCCCGTACAAGTGGGAGGGGGCAAAGATCGAGCTTTACCACGACCTCTCGGCAGGCACGCTGCAACGGAGGTGGGAGCTGAGAGGGGTCACATCGTTTCTGCGCAGAGAAGGCTGGCGCTACAAACGGCTCTATCCATTCGGGCTGCTGGTGACGGTAAAGGGCAGCACCCACCGCATCCAGAGCGCCGATGGGGCCTGGCAAATACTGCGGGACTTGGGCGTCGAAAATATCCCGGAGAACCAACCGAGCGGACCGCCAAAGGAGCAGCGCCCCCCAGTCCGGAGCGCAGGGATGAAGTGGCAGAGAGTGGAAAGTAAGAGCAAGCGGCTAACCAGGCTTTCCAGAGTTAAAGAGCAGGTGCCGGCGGCGGAGGAGACTGGAGACTGATTGGCGAAGATTGTTCTGGCCCTGCTAGGAAGTGTTTGTTACTGTTACGACGTCGGCTCCCTTGGAGGAGAGTCCACGAGGACAACAGCACTTACGTGTCCAGCAGACTCCATCTCGACACGAGGCTGCTTGGCAGGCCTCTCCGACTCCGAAGACCCGGGGCGGTTATCGGGGCTATGCGACCTGGCCCTCGAGGAACCAGGAGCGTCCACCGACGCCGCCCTCGCGGGTTTCTTCTTCCTGCGATGTTCCTGCGAAGGAGACCCCCGCTCAGAGGAACCCCGACGCTGCTCGGGGCTGGAGTCCCGAGATGTCGAGGCCTCTGATGAGGTCCGGGCCCGGCAGGACGCGGAGTCAGAAAAAATTCGATCCTTCTGGTGCTGCAGACTCCTCAACGCCTTTGAGGACATCTTGCCACACGGACCACAGATCATCGGGTCATGATCGGGTCCGAGGCAACGGAGGCAGCAGTCGTGTGTCTCGGTAAGAGACATAAGTTTCTTACACCGATCACACTTCTTAAACCCGCTGGTAGCCATCGGGGGAAAAAGGGCCCCTGCTAGGTCAAAAGACCGGGCTGCCAGGGAAAAAAGAAAAAAGGCGCGAACGCCAGTCACAAAGGATAAAAAAACAAAAAAGAGAGGAAAGGACTCGATACCGGCGTATCGGACTGAGCAGGAAAAGGATCCGGCGTCGAACCGGAGAAAAAAGAGAATAGGGAAAATCAACTTTTTCCTCGGTGAAAAACGAACTACGTCCGTCGGGCTCCGCGGAAAAAAGAAGACTGAGCAAGATGGCACCCTTGGGTGGGAAGGGGACCGCGCATGCGCGCTGCAATTCCCAAAGGCTTTCTTTGAAAGCTGGGGAAATGCTCCGCACGAGGGCTCCGTCGGTGCTGACGTCACCCATATGTGAGGACTGACTTCCTGCTTAGTCCTGGAGATATAAGCGGGACTTAAAGCGCCTCAATCAGCTGAGGATGGAGCTTCATAAACTGCAGGTGGAAGAGATTGGGTTCCAGATGGCTAGGCTGAAACAGTGTTATTATGAATGGGGAGATAGAGCCGGGAAAATGTTGGCCAATAAATTGCGGAAACGGGAGGCCCAGACAACTATAGGGGGGTTGGAGGGGGAAAGAGGGGAGCAGTTACGGTCGGAGAAGCAAATTGGGGAACGCTTTTGCCAATTCTATAGGGAACTGTACAAGAAGGAGGGAGGGACGTTGGTGCAGGGGGAGGCTTACTTAAAGGAGATTGGGTTGCAGAGATTGGGGGAGGGGGAGAGCCAGGAATTGGAGGATGATATTACCCGGGAGGAAGTGGAGCAGGCCCTGCGGACGCTGCCAGCTGGGAAGGACCCGGGCTTGGACGGCCTGACGGGGGCCTTCTATAAAACATTTCGGGAGGACCTGTTGGATAGGCTGGTCCGGGTAGCGAATGGAGTGCAGCAGGAAGGGGGACATTTCTCAGCGGAAATGCTTACAGCGGGGATAACTGTGCTGCCCAAGGGGGGTAGAGATCCGATGCAGTGTGGGTCCTACCGCCCCATCTCTTTGATAAATGTAGATGTTAAAATTATAGCCAAGGTGCTGGCTAATAGGTTGGCTCCGAAGATGCCAGGACTGATAGAGATAGATCAAACTGGATTTATAATGGGGCGGCAGGCCTCCAATAATATAAAGAGGGTGCTGGAAGCTGTGTGGGGGTCGCACGATCAAGAGGTTGAGGCAATGCTGGTGTCAATTGACACTGAGAAAGCGTTTGATAGGGTGGATTGGGACTTCTTGTTTTATTTATTTATTTATTTATTTATTTATTTACATTCTCTTATATACCGCGCTATTCTGCATCAGTGCGGTTTACATTGAACAAACTGAAATTACATTGAACAGGGCATTATAACTTGGAGATAACTATTTTACAGGGAACATTGTTTCTAGTTATGCGGCGGATGGGTATAGGCCCTAAGTATATGAGGTGGGTGCAAGCGCTGTATAGGGGCTCTAAAGCGAGGGTGAAAATTAATGGGCGATACACTGAGACTCTAGATTTGGAAAGGGGGACCCGCCAGGGGTGCCCGATGTCCCCGCTTCTATTTGCCATTGCTATCGAGCCTCTGGCGAGAGCAATCCGAGGAAGTGGAAAGGTGTGAGGGCTACAGAGGGGGGGTAGCCACCATAAAATATCCCTCTTTGCAGACGATGTCCTTATGGTGGTGATGCAGCCCGAAGAGTCCCTACCTGAGATCTTGCGGCAGCTGGGAAAATACGGGGAAGTATCGGGGTTCAAGGTGACCCGGACAAGACTGAGGCCCTGAATATGGCCAGGCCGCGGCTGGAAAGGCTACAGCAAGCATACCCGTTCAAATGGGCAGAGAGCCATCAGATACCTGGGGGTCAATATCACTTCTCAACCTCAAGGGATGTATGGGGCTAACTATGGCAAATTGTGGAAGGAGATAGATCAGGATCTGCAGAGGTGGATGAGTTATGAAGTGTCCTGGCTGGGGAGGATAGCGTCGGTTAAAATGAATGTACTCCCGCGAGTGCTGTATTATTTTCAGGCGCTGACGATTGCAGCGGCAGGTGAACCAGTATATCTGGCGGAGACGCCCGCCCAGGATAGCGCGGGCAGTGATGTACAGGAAGAGGGAGGAAGGGGGGCTGGGGGTGCCCAACTTACAGGCCTACTATTGGGCAGCCCAGGCATGTCATGTGATGGATTGGCGTGAAGGGGGGGAGAGGAAGAATTATGTGGAGATGGAGAAGGACAGTGGAAGGGGGTGGTCCTTGGCAGGGCTTCCCTGGATGGGGACGGGGGAGAGAGGGGTAGCGGTGCGGGCTAACCCATATGTCAGCCATGTCTTGCATGAATGGGACAAGCTTAGATGGGTGGCAGGGGAGGGCGGGGGGGGCACACTTTTCCTTGAAGAGGAAACTTTGCCATACGGAGGAGTTCCGCCCCGGGAGAGAAGGGGGTGGATACCGAAGGTGGGCAAGAGGGAGCTTGAAGTGCTTTTACCAGTTTATTGATGGGGGAAAGTGGGTAGCATTTGCGGTATTGCAAGAGACGTATGGGCTGCGGGAGGGGGATTGCTTCTATTATGGGCAGGTGGTGCATTTTCTAAGGCAGAAATTAGGGAAAAAAGGCCTTGAGCGGGACTACACCCCGCTGGAGGTGGTTTGGTACGGGAAGAAAACCTCCCCGGGGTTAACCTCGGCGCTTTATAAGGCCATCCAGGGGCCCCCGGTGGGGAAGCATAGATATATGCGGGAGTGGGAAGGGGACCAGGGAATGGAACTAGAGGAGGGGCAATGGAAGACTATCTTTGACCAGATGAGGCTACTACCATTGTCGATAGCCATCCGGGAGAATTGGTGGAAGGTGGTTATGCGGAGGTATTACACACCAGTCCGTCTGCATCGGATGTTTCCCAGGGTATCCAATAGGTGTTGGCGGGAGTGCGGGGAAGTGGGCACTTTTTTCCATATATGGTGGACGTGCCCGCGGATACAGCGCTACTGGGAGGCAATTCGGGACTGGATAAGGGAGGTAGTTGGGCGGGAGACGCCGCTTGAACCTAGTGGCTATTTGATGGGGTGGTGGAGCGAAGGAGGGTCGGCCCAGGAAAAGAGGCAGGTAAAGCACAGTTACTTACCTGTAACAGGTGATCTCTGGGAACAGCAGGAATAAGTCTTCACATATGGGTATCGTCGGTACCGACGGAGCCTGCAGGGGAACGCTCCCCAGCGTCCAAAAGGAAAGCTTTTGGGAGCATCCCACAGCGCCTGCGCGCTGCCTTCCCGCCTTTCCTAACCGCCTCTCTCCAGTTCGAGTTTTAAAGCTGAGACAAAGAGAGAGTGAGGAAAGGAAAGAAAGATAGAGAGATACAACTCCTAGGGGAGGTGGGTGGGTTGTGAAGACTTATTCCTGCTGTTCCCAGAGATCACCTGTTACAGGTAAGTAACTGTGCTATCTCCAGGAACAAGCAGGAATGAGTCTTCACATATGGGGACTCCCCAGCTAGAGATGCCTGGGAGATCACCCAGGTTGTGAGTCCCTGGGAAGGGCTCTACCTCCACCCATGAATCTCAGGCATCCAGCCAGGGATGGAGGGTAGGAGTTGGTTAGGTATGGAACAGGTGTTTGAGAACAGCCTGACCAAACAAGGCATCCCGGCGGGAGTCCTTGTCCAAGCAGTAATGGGCTCTGAAGGTATAAACCGAGGCCCAGGTGGCCGCTCGACAGATCTGGTCGATGGACACAAAATTTAGATGAGCCATAGAGGCTGCCATGGCCCTCACATTGTGAGCTGTGACATGGCCCTCCAGAGAAAGGTTCTTACTCTGGTAGGCGAAAGAAATATATTGAGCAATCCAATTGGACAGAGTTCTCTTAGAGACTGGAAGTCCTAAATGAGAGGGATCAAAAGCAACAAAACGTTGAGAGGACTTTCTATGTTGCTGTGTCCTTTGTAAGTAAAAAGTAAGAGCTCTTTTACAATCCAGGGTATGAAGATTCCCTCTCTGCACTTGAAGCATGAGGTCCTGGAAAAAAGACAGGTAAATAACCCTCCTGGTTCAGATGAAAAGGTGAGAACACTTTAGGCATAAAGTGTGGATTAGTCCTGAGGACTACCTTGTCATGATGGAACCTTGTATAAGGAGGATTAGCCACCAAGGCTTGCAGCTCACTGAAGTGACTGCAATGAGAAAAATAACCTTCCAGGAAAGAAATTTCAAGGAGGTAGAGGCTAAGGGTTCAAAAGGTGGCTGCATAAGCTGGCCAAGCACCAGATTCAAGTCCCATGCCACTGGAGGTGGTCTGATGGGAGGTTTAGTCAAAAGAAGGCCTCTCATGAATCTTGCTATAAGAGGATGAGAGGAAATAGGTTGTCCATTGAGAGGTTTAAGGGATGCTGCAATAGCACTCAAATGGACTCTTACTGAATTCGTTTTAAGGCCTGCATGGGATAAATGCAGCAAATACTCTAGTAAAGAATTCAGAGGTATTGCAAGAGGGTTAAGACCCTTCTCTGCACACCAAATGGTAAACCTTTTCCATTGAAAAGCATAGGAACGTCTAGTGGAAGGCTTTCTGGAAGCATGAAGGATATCCTTCACTTGCTGAGAAAGATGCAAATCTTGAAGGTCTAGGCCTTCAGCAACCAGGCTCTGAGGTGAAGAGACTGGGGATTTGGGTGCCACAACGTTCCCTCCTCCTGGGACAGGAGGTCTGGAGCAGATCCCAAGTCCAGGGAGGGAGCTTGGGAGAGATGCAGAAGTAGAGGGTACCACACTTGGCGTGGCCAATGTGATACTATGAGGATCATAGACCCCTTGTCTCTCTGAAGTTTGAAGAGTGTCTTGGGAATTAGGGGAATGGGTGGAAAGGCACAGAGGAAGTCTTGCCCCCAATGAAGGAGGAAGGCATCCCTGGCCTGAACTCCCTGACACGGAATCCTGGAACAGAACCGGGGAAGTTTGGCATTCCACGGACTTGCAAAGAGGTCTATGTCCGGGGTTCCCCAAATTCGGAAGATCCTGGCTATCTGGTCCCCATGGAGGGACCATTCGTGTGGAAGCAGAACTCGACTGAGTCTGTCTGCCCAAGAGTTTTGAACCCCTGGAAGATACACTGCCATGAGATGAATTTGATGCTCTCTGGCGAAGGCCCACAATCTCAGAGTTTCGTTGCAAAGCGACAGAGAGCCAGTCCCGCCCTGCTTGTTCACGTAGAACATGGCTACTTGGTGGTCCGTGTGGATGAGGACTGTCTTGTAGCTGAGCAGGGTGTGGAAGACTCAGAGCTAGAAAAATTGCTCTCAGCTCTAAGAGGTTGATATGTAGAGATGTCTCCTCTAGAGACCAGATGCTTTGAGTGGAGAGATCGTGAAGATGAGCTCTCCAACCTCTTGGAGAGGCATCTGTTGTAAGGGTTGCTTGGGGTAACACCTGTTGAAAAGGAGACCCCAGCAACAGATTTTGAGTGGACATCCAGCAGTGGAGGGACCAAAAGAGGCGACTGGAGGTTGCTATTTTGTCTGACAGGCAACCTGATGCCTGGGTCCATTGGGTGGAGAGAGTCCACTGAGCTGCCCTCATGTGAAGGCGAGCGTAAGGGAACCACATGCACAGTGGATGCCATGTGGCGTAACAGTTGTAGCATCTCTCGAGCAGTTAAATGGGATTTTAACTGAATTTGTGAGGCTAACTGCACCAAGCGTAGGCAACAGGCCTGGGGAAGATAGGCCCTTGCAGTTGTGGTATCCAGCAAGGCACCTATGAACTCCAATGACTGAGTAGGGGTGAGATGGGATTTTGGAAAGTTTATTACAAGTCCCAGATACTGAAGGATACGGCTTGTGCAGGTTAGAGAAGTCTGGGCCTCTGACTGGGATGGAGCTCGGATGAGCCAGTCGTCCAGATATGGGAATACGAATATCCCTAGAGTGCGTAGAAATGCAGCTACTACTGCCATGCATTTTGTGAACACCCTTGGTGCAGAGGCCAGACCAAAAGGAAGCACTCTGTATTGATAGTGCTTCCCTTGATAAAGGAACCGAAGGAACCCTCTGTGTGTTGGATGGATGAGGACATGGGTGTACGCATCCTTGAGGTCTAGAGAGCAAAGCCAATCCTGACTCTGAAGGTATGGAAGGAGAGTACCGAGAGAAATCGACCCTTACGCTCATCACGCCCTGTCTTTACCCCTTTACCTGCGCTTGCACTCGTAATGTATTTACTACAACCATGTAATTAATTATTATCATACCATGTATATAGTTCCCCTCAGTTATCTCCATGTTAGCTTACCCTGTTCATTGTAAAAACCAATGTTGCCTTTTACATTGTGTTTGTTTTTGTTCATATGTACACCGCACTGATTAAAAGAGCGCGGTATATAAGAAATGAAAATAAATAAATCTTGAATTTCTCCTTGCATAGAAACTTGTTCAATTCTCTAAGATCTAATATGGGTCTGTAGCCCCCTGTTTTCTTTGGGATAAGAAAGAAGAGGGAGTAGAACCCTGAGCCCTGTTGAAGAAGGGGTACTTCTTCTATTGCCAAATGGGCAAGAAGGGTAGTAATCTCCTGACCCAGAAGGTAGAGGAGAGATGTTTGAGAATTGAACTGTCTCACCATGGTGTGAGGAGGAAGGTTTAAGAAATGAAGCTTGTACCCCCTCCCTTATGATGGAGAGGGTCCATTGCTCTGCTGAGATTTGTTCCCATCTGGGAGCAAAGTAAGCCAACCTTCCTGGAATGGTGAGAGGCTCTGGATGTTCTAGAGCCAGAAAGGCTAAGCTCTCTAGTTGTAAGTCAAAGCCCTGAGGAGGCTGAGGCTGTTGGGCCGTAGCAGTCCTAGCAGCCTTAGGCTTGGCCTGTTTCGGTTGTTAATGTCTCTTTGTAGCAAAATGACCTGCAGAAGATGACTGCTGACCATAAGCAGAATAATATTTCCCTTTCTTGGGAAAAAATCCCTTTTTAAACAAACTTTTCTTAAAGGGAGCAGAAGTAGACTTTGAAAGTCTATCTAAAGCAGAATTTTCAGCATCCATTTCGGTGGCCTTTGCTTGCCAATCTTTGCCAAAAAGGTTTTCACCTGTACAAGGAAGATTTCCTAGTCCATCTTGAACCCAAGGTTCCAAATCAGAAGCTTGAAACCAAGAAACTCTGCGTGCACCTATGGCAATGGCCGAGGCTCTGCTGGCACCTTCAAAAGAGTCAAAGGCTGCACGGTTGGAAAACTTGGAAATATCCTGGGCATGTTTGAGCCAGGTGAGGAATTCCTTCCCTTTTATCTTCTGAAATAAAAGGAGTTAAAGTTTGCAGGTGATCTGTAACTTCTTTTAGAAACATCCCCATATAGAGACTATAGGAGTTGATTCTGGCAACAAGCATACTAGCCTGGAAAATTCTCCTGCCAAAGGCATCTAAGGTTTTGCATTCTCTTCCTGGAGGAGCAGAAGAGTGCCTTTTTGTACTCTATCTTCTTCATAGCAGACTCCACCACAATGGAGTGGTGAGGAAGCTGAGTCTTATGGAAGCCAGGACAAGGAGGAACACGATACATGGTGTCCAACCTGCGAGAATGAGGGGAAGTGGTGAGAGGAGTCTCCCATATGCCCAACATATAATCATAAAGAATCTCATGTATTGGTAAAGTGGCTGCCTCTTTAGGAGCCTTAGGATATTGTAAAATATCTAATATTTTGGCTCTAGGCTCTGTCTCAGGGGCCACTGAGATGGAAAGGCCCCTGGCCACTTCCCTAATGAAGTCTTAAAAAGACAAGTCTTCAGGAGGAGACATTCTCCTTTTTGGAGAAGAGGGCTCCTGAGGATGAATCACCGATGCTTCGACAGAGACCTCTGATTCATCAGAGTCTTCAGAGGAATCGAAGTATTGCCTGTCTGGATGCTCCTGCAGAGCCCGATACGCGTACCGGGTGGTATCGACATCGGGAGTGATCGGTACCGGTTCGGTACCGATGGGCATCATAGAACAGTGTACCGCTGCAGTCGACACCGAAGCGGATGTCGATGCAATCGGTACCGGCACCGATGTCGGTACCGGTGCCGGAGTCGGTACCGGCAACGGAGTTTGTTGCGGTACGGAAGGCGTCGCAGCTTGTATGAATGCCCTGATGGCACGCTGCATGGTCAGGATATTCTGATCCATTGACGCAACCAATGTCTGGATGTCGGTACCAGTGGGAACCACCGGTACCCCAGAACATGGCAACAGGTGATCGGTCGAGACCGAGCCATCGATGTCAACATGTGACCCCATAGATAAAACTTTGGAAGCCGGAGCCTCCCGCCGGGGTAATTTTGCCGGTGCGGATTCCTCGAGGGCAAGCCCGGAGGCATCTTGATACTTAGAGGGAGATCTATCCTTCGAGGACCGGCTAGATTTAAGTTTGGTTACCTGAGATCCATGTGAGGAAGAAGCAGCCCTGGAAGACGTCGATGCCACCGAAGCTGCATCCGAGGAAAACAGGGTACTGAGCTTAGCTGCTCAATTCTGTAGACCTCTCTTAGACATCATGGAGCAGGACTCACAATCCGCAATGGAGTGGTCAGGACCTAAACATTTTAGACACCATTCATGGGTGTCAGTGACAGAAATAGTGCCGCTGCACTTCGTGCATTTTTTAAACCCAGAGGCGGGCTTTTCCATGAGGAAAAATTTCCTAGGCCTAAGGCCAAAGCAGAAAATGCACTGAAGTGAGAAAAAACAGTAGTTTGTTTTGTTTTTGTTTTTTTTAGAATAAAGAAAGAAAAGACCGGCGGTACCGGTCCAGCGTCGAGAAGGCAGACGTGCGACCAATGAAATAAAATAAAATAAAGAAATTCTTCAGCGGTGACAGGAACACGACCTGCTGGCTCTGCGGAAAAGAAGAACTGGAGAGAGGCGGTTAGGAAAGGCAGGAAGGCAGCGCGCAGGCACTGTGGGATGCTCCCAAAAGCTTTCCTTTTGGACGCTGGGGAGCGTTCCCGCGCAGGCTACGTCGGTACCGACGATACCCATATGTGAAGACTCATTCCTGCTTGTTCCTGGAGATTGGAGTGTCTGAGTGCGGCCCAGTGTGAGCTGGCTTATCGTTAGAGGCAGGGGGAAGCACTGACTGCTGCACGAAGGCAACGGGTAGATAGATTTGAGAAGCAATGGGATAAGGTGTTGCTGTATCTACGAAATGATACCCTGAAATAGAGGGGTAGCAATGAAGGGGGGGTGGGGGGCGGGGTGGTGGGGGGGGGGGAGACGGGGTGGGGGGGGAGGAGACAGGGGGGAGGGGAAGGGGGAGGGGGGGAGGAGACAGGGGGAGAGGGTTGGGTTTGGCGGGGGGAGGGGGGCAGGAGGCAGCAGGTCCGGATGGTGGGGGGGGGAGGACATTAGTGAGGGGGGAGGGGGGAGGGAGACGAATGGGGCTGGGGAGGGTAGCTGCCATTGACGCTGGTATGTGCAGCCGATGGCTCCTACTCATATATAAACAATTCCAGATGGTGGGAAGATGGATGTTTTTTCCTCCCTCTGTTTGAAGCTGGCAGTGGCACCCTCTGTACGTATGGGTATGGTGGATGGGGCCATTCACTGGTTATGAGCTAAAAGGGTGTGTCATGTTGGTGTGCTATGTTCTATTATTATTGGCCATGGGGGGAGGGTATGCTACTACTACAGCGGACAGTTAATACATGTCTAGTTGATGTGCTGATATAATGTATGTGTACGGCTTTGAGATGGAATTGTTGACAATAAAAAGTTAAATACAAAAAAAAAAAAAGGCGGCTTCATGAGCTGCCCGAGAAATAGATTTAGATCCCATGCCACCAGTGTTGGCTTAATGGGAAGTTTGGTCAACAGAAGACATCTCATAAATCTGGATATGAGTGGATGAGAGGAAATTGGTTGTCCAGAGGCTTATAAGAAGCTGCAATTGCACTAAGATGGACTCTTACCGAATTGGTTAGACCAGAATTCGATAAGTGAAGGAGATAATCTAGTATCGATTCTAAAGGTATGACAAGGGGGTTTAATCCCTTCTTGGAGCACCATATAGTAAAACGTTTCCACTTGAAGGCGTAAGATCTTCTTGTGGAAAGTTTTCTAGAAGCCTGAAGGATATCCTTTACCTGTTGGGACAGGTTGAAATCCTGGAGGTCTAAGCCTTCAGCACCAGGCCGTGAGATGCAGGGACTGGGGACTCGGGTGCCATAGCGTCCCGTCCTCTTGGGAAAGGAGATCTGGAGCATGCCCTAACTCCAGAGGTGCAGCTTGAGAGAGATGTAGAAGCAGGGGAAACCACGCGTGGCGTTGCCATCATGGCACTATGACAATCATGTGACCCCTGTCTCTCTGAAGCTTGAAGAGTGTTTTAGGGATGAAGGGAATGGATGGGAAGGCATAAAGGAAGTCCTGACCCCAGTGAAGGAGGAAGGCATCCCTTGCCCGACAATTCTGAGCTGGAATCCTGGAACAGAACCGGGGAAGTTTGGCATTCAGTGGACTTGCAAAGAGGTCTATGTCTGGAGTGTCCCAGAGATGAAAAATCTTTGCCACCTAGTCTAGGTGGAGAGACCACTCGTGAGGCCGCAGTACTCGACTGAGTCTGTCTGCCCAAAGGTTCTGAATACCTGTCAGATATACCACTAGAAGGTGAATTTGATACTCTCTGGCGAGGGCCCACAGTTGTAAAGCTTCGTTGCATAATGACAGAGAGCCTGTCCCGCCCTGCTTGTTCACATAGAACATGGCTACTTGATAGTCCATCTGGACTAGGACTGTCTTGTAGCTGAGCTAGGCGTGGAATACTCAAAGAGCTAAATAGATTGCACTTAATTCCAGGAGGTTTATGTGTAGACCAGCCTCCTGCGGAGTCCAGGTGCCCTGGGTAGGGAGATGATTCAGGTGTGCTCCCCAACCCACCTGTGATGCATCTGTTAGGGTGGCCTGAAAAAGCGGTTGATGGAAAGGAGACCCCACTGTCAGATTTTCTAGTGATTGCCACCATTGGAGAGATAAAATTAGTCATTGAGATTTTACTATTTTGTCTGATAAATGTCCTGTGTCCACTGTGTGGATAGGGTCCACTGAGCTGCTCGCATGTGGAGGCAAGCATATGGGATTACATGAACTGTGGAAGCCATATGTCCCAGCAACTGTAGTAGCTCCCAAGCAGTTAGGGAGTATTTCCCTGCTGCTTGAGAAGCTAGTTGCATTATGCGAAGACACCGGGCCTGTGGAAGGAAAGCCTTTGCCTTTCTGGTATCTAGACAGGCCCCTATGAATTCCAGGCATTGGGAAGTAACAAGTTGGGATTTTGGGAAGTTTATTACCAACCCCAAGTATTGGAGGATTCGCATTGTGCAAGACAGTGCAGTGCTGGCCTCTGCAACTGTAGGGGCTCGAATTAGCCAGTCGTCTAAGTAAGGGAAGACGAATATCCCCAGGGTTAGCAGAAATGCAGCTACTACTGCCATGCATTTCGTGAATACTCTTGGTGCTGAAGCCAGACCAAAGGGAAGAACCCTGTACTGGAAATGTTTTCCCTTGAAAAGGAATTGCAAAAATTTCCTGTGATCTGGATGGATCGGAATGTGAGTGTATGCATCCTTTAAGCCTAGAGAGCGAAGCCAATCCTGGCTTTGAAGGTATGGCAGAAGAGTTCCTAGAGAAATCATTTTGAACTTCTCTCGAAACAGGTATTTGTTCAATTCTCTGAGGTCTAGAATGGGTCTGTCCCCTCCTGATTTCTTTGGAATAAGAAAATAGGGGAAGTAGAACCCTGCACCCAATTGAAGCATGGGTACCTCTTCTATTGCCCCTTGGGCAATAAGTGTTGAGACCTCATGATCTAGCAGATTGTCTGCGGAGGTTTGAGAATTGAATTGCCTTAGAATTGTAGGAGGGAGCATGCTGTGAAAATGTAGCATGTACCCCTCTCCTACAATGGACGGAGTCCAATCTTCTGCTGTTATCTGATGCCATCTGTTGGTAAAGTGGCATAACCTGCCTGGGATATTGGGGGGTTGGGGACCCCTCAGAGGCAGGAAGGCTAACCTCTCTAGGAAGGAGTCAAAGTCCTTGAGGGGGCTGAACCTGCAGAGCTGGTTGGGATCTCGGCCTTTTGGCTTCTTTTGTAGTCCAGTTTGTCCCTTTTGGGAAACCTGACCCTGAGTTTGACTCTGCTGGGTATAGGAAGGAACCTGTACAGAAGTCTCCAAATCCTAAGCCTGAAGCCAGGCAATCCATCGTGCCCCAATGGCAATAGCAGAGGTTCTGATGCATTCAAAGCAGTCAAAGGCTGCACAATTCACAAACTTGGAGACATCTTGAGCATGCTTAACTAGAGCAAGAAAGTCTTGTCTCTTGTCATTTGGGAGAAGTGGGCTCATATGCTCCAAGTCTCCTGTAAATTCTTTGAGGAACATACCCATATAGAGTATATATGAACTGATCCTAGCTGAAAGCATGGAAGCCTGAAAAGTTTGGCGCCCAAAAGCGTCTGGAGTCCTGCATTCACGACCTCGGGGATTGGATGCATGCCTCTTTGCACTTTTCATCCTACGCATGGCTGACTCCACCACCATTGAATGGTGTGGCAGCCGAGTCTTTTAAAATCCAGGAAATGGCAGGACTTGATACATAGTATCAAGCCTCCTAGAATGAGGATATGTAGTCAGAGGTGTCTCCCACATTCTGAGCATCACGTTATGCAGAATTTCATGGATGGGCAGAGTGGCTGTCTCCTTTGGAGCTTTAGGATATTGGAGAATTTCCAATTCCTCTGCTCTGGGTTCCTATTCAGGAGCTACCGTGATTGAAAGGCCCTTGGCCACATCACAAATAAAATCCTGAAAAGACATGTCCTCTGGAGGTGACATTCTGCATTGGGGAGAAGAGGGATCTTCCGGGAGAAACCCTCTGGTACCAGCAGAATTGTCAGTCTTCGGAATCAGAGGATTCGAAGTATTCCTGACCACAATTGCTCATGTAAAGCACGGTCCCGGTATTGATCGAAGTCTGTACTGAGTTGATCAGGTACCCATCTGTCGATTCCAGCCAAAGATTGCGTGGGAAGAATTCCCACCGGGGCCCATACTGTTGGTACCGGTATCATCGGTACCAGTGTCTGTACCAGTGTAGGTACCGGCATCGGTACCGATGTCAGTACCGGTGCCCGTTGAACCATAGGTGTCAACGGTACCGCAGCTATGAGAAGAGCTGCAATGCTGCTTTCGATAGCGAGGAACCTCTGGTCTATCGACGCTGCCGATGCCTGGGTGTCAGTACCGGTGAAAACGGCCAGGACCCCTGAGCATGGCATCAGTAGTTTTTGCAAGGACAAGGCCTTGAGAACATCCTGGAGCCCCCTTGATGCTTTGGAAGCCGAAGCCTCCCGCCGGGGCTGTTTTGCCGGTGTGGTTCCCTCAAGGGCAATGCCAATGGCCTCTCGATGCTTAGCAGGAGAGCTATCCTTTGAGGACCGGCTTTTTTGTTTAGTTACCTGAGATCCATGGGAGGAAGAGGAGGCTCTTGAAGATGTCGATTTAATGGATCTGGCATCCGAAGAAAAGAGTAATGAGCTTTGCAGCCCGGTTCTGTCTTCCTCTTTTAGTCATCCCCATACAGGAAAGACATTCAGATGGAGAATGTTCAGGCCCTAAACATTTAAGACACCAATCATAGGTGTCAGTGACGGAAATGGTACCGCCACACTTAGTACATTTTTTAAAACCACTAGTTGGTTTTTCCATGTTTCAGGAATATGAGGCCTAATGCCCAAAATGGCACCTAGCACCGAAAAAGAAAAGTTTCTGAAAAGAAACAGTTCAACATATAAAATTTTTGAGAAAAGAAAAGAACCGGCGGTACCAGTAGGTGTCATGCGGAGGCAAATGCGACCACAAGAAAACAATTTTAAAGACGGAATTTTCTGCGCTGACAGGGTATGGGTCCTGTCAGCTCCGCGGAAAACGAAGAACTGAAAAGGGACAGTTGGAAAGGAGGGAAGGCAGCGCGCATATGCTGAGGGATGTTCCCAAAGGCGTTCCTATTGGAAGCTGGGGAGCGTTCCCGCGCAGGCTCCGTCGGTACTGACGATACCCATATGTGAAGACTACATTCCTGCTTTTTCCTGGAGATTGTACTTTCCAAACTTGTTATATGTGAACCGCTTTTGATAGCCTGGAAAAACGCGGAATAAAAATGTTAAATAAAATAAATAAATTTGATGGCACCTACAGCGGGAGTATTGATTAGAAAATCTGTATGTGCAGAAAGAATAGCATCGCTCAGCATCCATGTGTACATGCCAGAGATTATACATGGAAATGACAATTTTAGATATTTCCACATATAAAAGTGTTTGCAATTACAGGTATTAGAGGCAAACTCCAGACAATTATATGTATAATTTCAGCCAATTAAAGAGCAAAGGCCCAAAAGGTAAATTGCAGTATTTTAAAGCGTCCATAAACTACCAGAGACAAAGCACAATTGCCCCCTCAACTCATTTCAAACCTTGACCAAAACACACTGCAGCTGCTTGCGTGTGCCTCAAAAGAAGAGCAAAAGCTGACAGGAAAAGCATAAATACTCACCTGTAACAGGTGATCTCCGGGAACAGCAGGAATTTAGTCTTCACATATGGGCATCATCGGTACTGACGGAGCCTGCGCGGGAACGCTCCCCAGCGTCCAATAGGAAAGCTTTCGGCAGCATCCCACAGTGCCTGCGTGCTGCCTTCCCACCTTTCCCAACTGTCCCTCTCCAGTACAGTTTAAAGCTGAGACAAAGAGAGAGTGAAAGAGAGACAGAGAGATACAACTCCTAGGGGAGGTGGGTGGGTTGTGAAGACTAAATTCCTGCTGTTCCCGGAGATCACCTGTTACAGGTGAGTAACTATGCTATCTCCAGGAACAAGTAGGAATGTAGTCTTCACATATGGGGACTCCCTAGCTGCAGATGCCAGGGAGAAGGCCCCAGAAGTTCTGTGCACCTGTGAAAAAGCTCCACTTCCCCCCCATGGATCTCTGGCATCCTACCAGGGATGGTGGGTAGGAGTTGATTAAGTATGGAACAGGTGTTGAACAGCCTGACCAAACAAGGCATCCCGGCGGGAGTCCTGGTCTAAACAGTAATGGGCTGTGAAGATATTAACAGAAGCCCAAGTAGCTGCTCGACAGATGTCGTCGATAGACACAGAGTGAAGATGAGCCATAATGTCTGCCATGGCTCTCACATTGTGAGCTGTGACATGGCCTTCAAGAGGAAGGTTCTTACTCTCACAGGCAAAAGATATACACTGTGCAATCCAGCTGGACAGTGTTCCTTTGGAGACTGGAAGTCCCAAATGACTAGGATCAAAAGCAACAGAGAGAGTTGAGAGGACTTTCTATGTTGCTGTGTCCTTTGCAAGTAAAAGGCCAAAGCCCTTTTACAGTTCAAAGTATGAAGATTCCTTTCTGCATTTGAGGCGTGAGGTCTTGGGAAGAATACAGGAAGGTAAACCGCTTGGTTTAAATGAAAAGGTGACACCACCTTTGGCATAAAGTGTGGATGAGTCCTAAGGACTACCTTATCATGATGGAACCTTGCATAAGGAGAATCAGCCATCAACGCTTGCAATTCACTGATGCGACGTGCTGATGTGATTGCAATAAGAAAGATGACCTTCCAGGAAAGGAATTTCAAAAAGGTAGTAGCTAATGGCTCAAAAGGCGGCTTCACGAGCTGCCCAAGAACCAGATATAAGTCCCATGCCACTGGTGGTGGCTTAATGGGAGGCTTAGTTAAAAGAAGGCCTCTCATAAATCTCGCTATAAGAGGATGAGAGGAAATAGGTTGTCCATTTAGAGGCTTGAAAGAAGCTGCAATAGCACTCAAATGAACTCTCACTGAATTGGTCTTAAGCCCTGCATTAGATAAATGAAGGAGATACTGCAGTAATGATTCCAGAGGTATTGCAAGAGGGTTAAGACCCTTCTGCGAGCAGCATATGGTAAACCTTTTCCACTTGAATGCATAAGAGTGTCTTGTGGAAGGCTTCCTGGAAGCATAAAGGATATCCTTTACCTGCTGAAAAAGGTTAAGACCGTGGAGTTCTAGGCTTTCAGCAATCAGGCCCTGAGATGCAGAGACTGGGGATTGGGATGCCACAGCATCCCATCCTCCTGAGAAAGGAGATTTGGAGCAGATCCTAACTCCAGAGGCGGAGCTTGAGAGAGATGTAGGAGCAGAGAGAACCACATTTGCCGTGGCCAATGTGGAGCTATGAGAATCATATGACCTCTGTCTCTCAGAAGCTCGAACAGGGTTTTGGGAATTAGAGGAATGGGTGGGAAGGCATACAGGAAGTCCTGGCCCTAATGGAGGAGGAAAGCATCCCTGGCCTGACAACTCTGAGCCGGAATTCTGGAACAGAACCGGGGAAGTTTGGCGTTCAGCGGACTTGCAAAGAGGTCTATGTCCGGGGTTCACCAAATTTGGAAAATTTTGGCCACCTGGTCTGCATGGAGGGACCATTTGTGTGGAAGCAGAACTCAACTGAGTCTGTCTTCCCAAGAGTTTTGAATGCCTGGAAGATACACCGCAAAGAGATGAATCTGATGTTCTCTGGCGAAGGCCCATAGTCGCAAAGCTTCGTTGCAGAGCAACAGAGAGCCTGTTCCACCCTGCTTGTTCACACAGAACCTGGCTACTTGATTGTGCATTTGAACTAGGACTGTCTTGTAGCTGAGCTGGGTCTGGAATACACGAAGAGCAAGGAAGATTACTCTGAGTTCCAGGAGGCTGATGTTTAGATAGGCCTCCTGTGGAGCCCAGGTACCCTGGGTAGAGAGGCCTTGCAGGTGGGCTCCCCAAACAACCTGTGAGGCAGCTGTTGTTAGAGTGGCTTGGGGTGGGGGTTGCGGAAAAGGAGACCCCCACCAAAAGGTTTTTGGGTGATTGCCACCATTGGAGGGACAAAATAAGGCGATCTGAGTTTGCTATTTTGTCTGACAGGCAACCTGACGCCTGAGTCCACTGAGTGGATCAAGTCCACTGGGCTGCCCTCATATGGAGGCGAGCATAAGGAACCACATGCAGAGTGGATGCCATGTGGCCTAGCAACTGTAACATTTCCCGAGCAGCGAGGTGAGGTTTTAGCACTGCTTGGGAAGCTAACTGCACAATGTGAAGGCAGCGGGGCTGTGGAAGGTAGGCCCTTGTCTGTCTGGTATCCAGCAGAGCTCCTATAAACTCCAGGGACTGAGTGGGAGTAAGGTTGGATTTTGGGAAGTTTATGACAAGAGCCAAATACTGAAGGATGCGCATTGTGCGAGAGAGAGCAACCTTGGCCTCTGGCTCTGAAGAGGCTCGAATGTGACAGTCTAACTAAGGGAAGACGAATATTCCTAGGGTGCGAAGAAATGCTGCCACCACAGCCCTGCATTTTGTGCACACCCTTGGTGCAGAGGCCAGGCCAAAAGGAAGAACCATGTTTTGGTAGTGCTTCCCTTGAAACAGAAAGCAAAGGAACGTTCGATGAGTTGGATGGATGAGAACATGAGTGTAAGCATCCTTGAGATCTAGAGAACAAAGCCAATCCTGACTCTGAAGATATGGCAGCAGAGTTCCCAGAGAAATCATTTTGAACTTCTCTTTGAACAGGAATTTGTTCAATTCTCTGAGGTCTAAAATGGGTCTGTGTGGGCCTGTTTTCTTTGGGATAAAGAAATAGGGGGAGTAAAACCCTGTACCCCGTTGGGGAATGGGTACCTCTTCTATTGCACCTTGGGCAAGAAGCACAGTGACCTCTTGACCTAACAGGTCGTTGAGGGATGTCTGAGAATTGAACTGTCTTACCATTGTAGGAGGGGGCATGCTGAGGAAATGAAGCTTGTACCCCTCTCTTACAATAGACAGAGTCCAATTTTCTGCTGTTATCTGACCCCGTCTGGGGGCAAAATGACATAACCTTCCTGGGATGGTGGCGGGTTCTGGGCCATTCAGGGCCAGGAAGGCAAAGTTCTCTAGATAGGAGTCAAAGCCCCTGTGGAGGCTGAGTCTGCTGAGCCGGTTGAGGCTTAGCTGCTTTAGACTTTCTTTGTCTAGGTTGTTGCTGTTGTCCCTTTTGGGCAGACTGACCTAAACGGTGCCCCTGTTGGGTATAGGAGGGATAAAACTACTACTTCTTACTGAAGAATGGTTTCTTAGAGAATTTTTTCCTCACAGGATCAGCAGTAGATTGGGACAATCTATCCAAAGTGATATTGTCAGCATCTATCTCATTAGCTTTTTCCTGCCAATTCTTGCCAAAGAGATTCTCTCCTGTGCAAGGAATATTCCCTAGTTTATCCTGTACCCAAATTTCCAAGTCAGATGCCTGGAGCCAGGCAATTCTACGTGCACCTATGGCAATGGCAGAGGTTCTGCTTATGCACTCAAAGCAGTCAAACGCTGCACAATTCACAACTTGGAAACATACTGAGCATGTTTGACAAGAGAGAGATAGTCTTGTCTTTTGTCATCAGGAAGAAGGGGGCTCATAAGCTCTAAATCTCCTGTAACCTCCTTAAGGAACATTCCCATATATAAGATATAGGAACTGATCCTAGCAGAAAGAATGGAAGCCTGGAAGGTTTGACGTCCAAAGGCGTCGAGTCCTACACTCACGTCCTGGAGGATTAGATGCATGCCTTTTCGAACTCTTTATCCTTCTCATTGCTGACTCCACCACCATGGAATGGTGTGGTGTGGTAATTGAGTCTTCTGAAACCCAGGACAGGGAGGAACTCGATACATGGTGTCGAATCTTCGAGAGTGAGGAGATGTGGTTAGAGGTGCTTCCCACATTCTTAACATGAGATCATGCAAGATCTCATGAATAGGTAAAGCCTCTTTGGGAGCTTTAGGATACTGCAGGATTTTTAATTCCTTTGCCCTAGGCTCTTTTTCAGGAGCCACTGTGATGGAAAGACCTCGAGCCACATCTCGGATAAAATCCTGAAAGGACATATCCTCTGGTGGAGACATCCTACGCTGACGAGAAGAGGAATCCTCAGGAAGAAGCACTCTAGTATCGGCAGAGCTTTTGGAGTCTTCAGACTCATCCAAGGATTCAAAGTATCTCCAATCCGGGTGATCGTGCAAGGCACGGTACCGGTACCGATCGAAGTTGGCATCGGAGTGGTCCGGTACCGACCTATCGATACCGGATAGATACACATGACTCGGTCCCGGTAGAATATCTGCCGATGTTGATGCAGTCAGTGCGGGCACCAGGGTCGGTGCCGGTACCGGTTGAATTGTCTGAAGCGGTTTCAAGGGCATCGAGGCCATGAGAAGAGCCGCCAGACTGTGTTCAATAGCCAAGAATCTCTGGTCTATCGACGCTGCCGATGCTTGGGTATCGGTACTGGAAGATGCAGCCGGTACCCCAGAACATGGCACCAGTAGTTCTGCCGATGTTGAAGCCTCGAGAATGTCCTGGAGCCCCATACTGCTCTGGAACCTGAAACCTCCCGGCCGGGGCAATTTTGCCGGTGAAAGTCCCTCAAGGGCAACGCCAGAGGCATCTCGCTGTCTAGAAGGAGATCTTCCCTTTGAGGACCGGCAAGTTTTATATTTAGTTACCTGAGATCCATGGGAAGAAGACAAAGCCCTGGACGTCTATGCCATGGAGGCTGCATCGGAGGGAAAAAGGGTGCTAAGCTTAACAGCTCGGTTCTGCATTCCCCTTTTTGACATCATCCCACAGGCAAAACACTCTGAAATAGAGTGGTCAGGACCTAAACATTTGAGGCACCACTCATGGGTGTCTGACGGAGATGGTACTGCCACACTTAGAACACTTTTTAAAACCCGAAGCGGGATTTTCCATTCTGAAGGAAAAGTTGGGACTAGTGCCCGAAATGGCGCGTGGCACCTGAGAGAAAATTACTGGAACACTCCAGAAGAAAGGTTTTGTTTTGGGGTTTTTTTTTAAAGAAAAGAAAAAAGAAAAAACGGCAGTACCTGTGTAGCGTCGAGGGAAGGCAGACGCGACCACAAAAAAGAATAGAAGGGATTTTTTTCTGCAGTGACAGGATGTGCAACCTGTCGGCTCCGCAGAAAACAAATAACTGGAGGGGGACAGTTGGGAAAGGCAGGAAGGCAGCACGCAGGTGCTGTGGGATGCTCCCAAAAGCTTTCCTATTGGACGCTGGGGAGCGTTCCCACACAGGCTCCGTCGATACCGATGATACCCATATGTGAAGACTACATTCCTGCTTGTTCCTGGAGAAACTTTTTATAACTGTATTTGCACTGTAAAATGCACACATTTTTTCTGATATGTCAAACCCACAGCTAGCAGCATTCTGAGATCGCCATTTACGTGCATATGAGATCTACACATCTAAAAGCCATGCATGTTTCTAAAATTCTTTTTTTTTATTGGTTTTCAGAAGTTAAAATCCCCTTCCTCAGAGCAGAACGGAACAGCATGGGTGTTTTAACTTCCAAAAGCTAGTCAAAAAACATGGTTTCACAACACGTTTCAAAATGAAAGCTCAAATATATTAACATACCACACTTCAAACACAGGATGAAATCAAAGAACTATAGAAAAGACCAAAGGAATGTAAAGGACTGCAAATATTTCTTCCTTAGATTAATAACCATTTTGAAAAAAGGGGAAATGACTTGCCTCAAAGGAAATGAGTTTATGAACCACAAAAGATAGTATGCAATTTATCAGGTAATATTCTCCTCTGCTTAACATTTTACTGCATTTTTAATGCTTTTCCCCTTCTTGTCAGGTTATAAATGACCAAGGTAAGAAAAGCAGCTTTCATGAAGTTTTCTGCAAACAGACTGAGTGGATGAAGAAATGATTGAGGATAAACACATATCGTCCCTAGTCAGTAAGAAGGCTAAATACCTTTGTGCTTGTCCCGCTTATGCTTTAGCTGTGCTGGCTTGGGTCTGAATCTGGCTAGAGCCTGCTCTCGATGGTTCATAAAAATAGGACCAGGAAATACAAGGGGGCCTGAGGAGAAACATGTTGCACATGCATAGGAAAGCTCACAAAATGGAAACAAAGCGTTCAAAAATTAAAAAAACTCAAATTCAAAAGCATGATACACTGATTTAACACTGCAGCACTTGATTTTCAATTCACAAGTTACTTCAAATGCGCCATATCTTTGATCTCACAGAAAATGAAAATTAAAACATGCAGTAAATGGTGTACGTCATGGAAATGTCAAAAGCGTGCAATTTCAGTTTGGTTTACATAAGTCAAGTTGTATTCAGATGCTTAGAAAAGAATATTGCATCTTAAATCTGCATTTACAGTGAAGAAAAACTGTGTACTTAGTCGTTGAAAGTAAGCTTTAAAAATATTAATATTTAAAACAGGCCAAACTTTCAAGATGGAATTACTTTCTGCATTTTTAAGGAAAAAAACATAACACATGTGGAAGCAATATGTTATTTAAAAAAAAAGGGACTATTACAAAAATTTGCCTCCATGCCATATTTACAATTGGTCAGCCACCCTAATATATGTTTGTTTTAGTGGTAGGATCTCAAAACCTACCACTGATTTGACATGTTTTAAGACTGGAATGAAGCATCATACCTCTTAAGTACCACAAAAGCACTTAAGAATCAATGAGAATCTCACCTTTATGTCCATAATGAACAATACAAATGTATTTCCTTGGCTATTACAGAAATATATTCACAGACATTCAGAGTTTGATCTTCTGAATCATTCAAGACAGTATAAAACATATTGCCTTAAAACTACGCCCATTTTCACAAATCTCATTTGCCTTCATTGAATAAGCATTTCAAAGTAATTTATTGATTTGTGTGAATAAACAGGTAGACAAAGGTGAGTTGGTTGATAAAGTGTATCTGGACTTTCAGAAAGCCTTTGACAAGGTCCCTCATCAGAGACTTTTGGCAAAACTAAAGAGTCATGGGATAGGAGGCAGTGTACTATTGTGGATCAGGAACTGGATAAAAGAAAGCAGAGGGTAGGGCTAAATGGCCAGTTTTCCCAATGAAGAAAGGGGAATAGTGGAGTACTGCAGGGCTCTGTGCTGGGTCCGCTGCTTTTTGACATATTCATAAGTGACTTGGAAAAGGGAATAATGAGTGAGGTTATCAAATTTGCCAATGACACAAAACTATTTAAAGTTGTTAAAATCCAAGAGGATTGTGGAAAATTGCAAGAGGATCTTGATAAATTGGAAGACTGGGCATCCAAATGGCAGATGAAATTTAATGTGGACAAGTGCAAAGTTATGCACCTAGGAAAGAACAACCCAAACTATGGTTACACGATGCAAGATTCCACATTGGGAACCCCCACCCAGGAAAAATATTTAGGCGTCATTGTGGATAACATGTTAAAAACCTCTGCCCAGTATGCAACGGTGGAAAAGAGAACAAATAGAATGTTAGGTATCATAAGGAAAGGAATGGAAAATAAAACAAAGGATATTATAATGCCTCTGTATCGTTCCATGGTGCGACCGCACCTTGAATATTATGTGCAATTCTGGTCACCGTATCTTAACACTAGAAGCCCCAAAAGGCATTTTACCTAGAAACCCCAAAGTGTGTCAACTGACGCATTATCACGACGACTGCGTTTAGCATGAAATGCAGATATATTTGTTAAATACGTGCAGTATGTGACGTCATTACATGTGTGTTTATTGTTTGTAATGTCGGAGTAAAACTGTAAACAGTGATTAAGATGCGCCACCTAGCGGGAACATGAATTTATACCTAGAAGCCCCAAAGTACGTCAATTGACACATCCAAGACAACTGAGTGCGTCAATTGACATACTTTGGGGCTTCTAGGTATAAATTAATTTTCCCGCTAGGTGGTGCATCTGTCATTAATTTTCGATGCACAATATATGAACATCTTGACCTTGCTAACAAAAGTCATGGCACATGACTGACATGGTTCTAGCAGTGTCATTGGTATACAACTTCAAAGATGCATTTGCGTCAATTGATGCACTTTGGGGCTTCTAGTGTTAAAAAGGATATAGTGTTATTAGAAAAGTACAGAGAAGACCCAACAAAATGGTAAAGGGTATGGAAGGATACGCTTATGAAGAGAGGCTAAAAAGGTTAGGGCTCTTCAACCTGGAAGAGAGATGGCTGAGGGGAGATATGATAGAGGTCTATAAATTAATGAATGGAGTGGAATGGGTAAACGTAGCTCGATTGTTTACGTCATCAGAATATAAAAAGACTAGGGGAACATGCAATGAAGTTACAGGGTAACCCTATTTAAGACTAATAAGAGAAAATATTTTTTCACTCAACGTGCAATCAAACTCTGGAATCTGTTACCGGTGGATGTAGTAAAAGCTGTTAGTGTAGCTGGGTTTAAAAAAAGGTTTGGACAAGTTCCTGGAGGAAAGGTCCATAAACCATTATTAAAAGGTACCCAGGATATCACTGCTTGACCCAATACAAGCATTGAGGAACCTGTGTCTTTTGGGGAGACTGCTAGGTACTTATGACCTAGATTGGCACTGTTGGAAACAGGATATTGGGCTTGATGGACCTTGGTCTGACCCAGTATGGCACATCTTATGTTCTTATTTGAAGTGAAAGCATAGTTACTCACCTGTAACTGGTGTTCTCCGGGGCCAGCAAAAAATCAGTCCTCACATATGGGCGATGTCAGCATCGACAGAGCCCACGTGGATTCACTCCCCAGCTTTCTAAGAAAGCCTTTGAGAGTTAGACCATGCATGTGCACGCAGTCACCTTCCCCCCCTGCCCAAGGGTGCCATTTTACCTCAGTATGATGACATAGCTCAATCAAGCACAAAAAAAGAAAACTCCACATGGAGGAGGGAGGGTTGTGAGGACTGATTCCTGCTGTCCCCAGAGAACACCTGTTACAGACGAGTAACTACACGTTCTCCGGGAACAAGCAGGAAATCAGTCCTCACGTATGGGACTCCCAAGCTACAGCCTACCAAAAAAACCTGTAAGAGCCAAGGGCGACCCAAAAGGTGAACCATGAAGGGCAGCAAGGAGTGCTGAATAGCTTGAAGTCCATTGATGCAGCCCCAACATTGACGCTGACAACACCTCTCCAGTAGTCTGGACACAAAGAGCCAGAGGGAAGCAGTTGCACTATTCACCAAAGAGGTGACAAAGTACTGCCTGGCAGAAGGCACTATCACACGGTGAGCTCTCATCCAAGCAGTAATATGCTGTGAAGGTATGAACTGAAGACAAGGTGGTGGCCCAGCAGATGTCCTGCAGGGGGACAGAGGCCGCCATAGCGCATACATTATGTGCAGTAGGCATGATGTTTCAGAGAGTCCCAGCCTGCTCATAGGCGAAAGTGAGGTAGTCTGAAACCCAGGTAGACAGGGTATGCTTAGAGATCACAACCCCAAGCCTGTTGATGGGCAGCGATGGGCCTGTGTCCTCTGGAGGTAGAAGGGTCCACCAAAGAACAGCAAGCTGCCACGTGGGCAACAAGGAACCAGTCAAGAAACGTGGCAGGGAGTTCTAAATGTGCCTTTATTGTTCCACGGATCAAGTGTGCCAAACCCGACACAGGCCGTGTTTCGTTCACCACTTCCTCAGGGGTTAAGGGCTCACTAAAAAACATTCATATACATGTTAAATAAAAACACAACAAATAAAGCAAATATGTTAATACAATGCGCATAAAAAAGTTAATAAAATACAATACACCATGAATGGGTAAAACAATAAGGTGAAATTAGACTTACCTGCTAATTGTAGTTCCTGTAGTGTAGCCAGGCTAGTCCCGGACCTCTGGGTTCCCTATCTCATCCAGCAGCTTTGGAGACTGAGAAAACTCCTCCTCTTTTTCGTGATGTCACCGGTATATCCCCTCAGATCTGCCTCCTGCCATCAGTAACCTATTGACAAAGCAGACTAACCGGAGACACAATTAAGCGTGGAAGCACTATAGAAAGTAGTCAAACATTAACCCAAAAGGGAAACTATATACAAATTGAATGGAAAGTACTGTTAGCACCGTGACTTTAAGCGTTGCAGGTCTCTCACAGAGCAAGCAAAGAAGAGGAATATGTAAAGAACTCTCACCTGTAAAGCAGACATGTACTTCTGGCTATTATGTCACAGACCACAGGGGAGGGATACGGGACTAGCCTGGCTACACTACAGGAACTACAATTAGCAGGTAAGTCTAATTTCACCTTCCTGTTCGTGTAACCAGGCTAGTCCCGGACCTCTGGGTAAGTACCAGAGCAGTGAGTCATCTGAGCACGGGAGGGAGTTTAAATACCCGCCTGAAGTACAGCAGCCCCGAACGCCGTATCACTTGCTCTTTGAACATCCAGGCGATAATGGCGCACAAAGGTGTGCAAGGAAGACCAAGTAGCTGCTTTACAAATATCCAGTGGCGGAACCCAGCGAAATTCCGCCCAAGAAGCAGCCTGAGCTCTGGTGGAATGAGCTCAAAGACCCTCCGGCACGGACTTACCTGCCAACATGTAAGCCGAAGCAATAGCTTCTTTGATCCATCGGGCAATAGACGCTTTGGAAGCCGCCTCGCCCTTCCTAGGCCCCGCAAAAAGAACGAAAAGTCTATCCGACTTACGAAAACCCGCCGTCCGAGAAAGATACTGCTTTAAGGATCGACGGACATCCAAACTGTGGAAATTGCCGGTAGAAGACGCCTCCGAGGATCGCGAAAACACAGGCAACGAAATCTCCTGATTCATATGGAAAGGCGAGACCACCTTCGGAAGGAACGAAGGGACAGTCCGTAGAACCACCTTCGACGGAAAAAATAGCAGATATGGCTCTCTGCAAGAGAGAGCTTGTAACTTGGAAATACGTCGTGCAGAGCAAATAGCCACCAGAAATACGACCTTCAGAATGAGGTCCTTGAGCAACGCCCGAGAAAGGGGCTCGAAGGGTTCACCCTGTAACGCATCCAAGACGGAAGGCAGGTGCCATTGAGGGACCACGGAACGCGAAGGAGGCCGTAACAGCGATCCCGCTCGGAGAAAACGTATGATATCACCATGACAAGCAATCGTCCACCCTCCGACCTTGCCCCTATAGCAGGAAAGGGCCGCAACGTGTACACGCAACGATGCAGGGGCCAACCCCTTATCAAAACCATGCTGAAGAAAATCTAAAATTTGCGCAATGGAGGACTTTAATGCCACATAGCACCTGTCCGCACACCACGACTCAAAAATTCGCCAGACTCGCACATAAGCCAAGGACGTAGATCTTCTCCTGGCCTTCAAAAGTGTGGCGATCACCGACGACGAGTAGCCTCTGTGTAGCAATCTTGCCCGCTCAAGAGCCAAGCCATAAGCGAGAACCGATCCACGTGAGGCATGAAGAGAGGACCCTGCGACAGCAGATCCGGCTGGTTCGGAAGCCGCCACGGCTTCGCCACCAGCATTCTCACCAGATCCGCATACCAAGGGCGGCAGGGCCAATCTGGTGCTATGAGAAGGACGCGACCGGTGTACAATTGGACCCGCTGCAGAAATCTTCCGAAGAGAACCCAGGGGGGGAACACATAGAGAAGCTGTTCCGGAGGCCAAACTTGACTGAGAGCATCGAGGCCTTCCGACATGTGTTCCCGACGCCTGCTGAAAAACCGGTCCACCTTCGCTGACGCAAACGTCGCCATTAAGTCCATGACCGGCGTGCCCCACCTGCGGACGAGCATCTGGAAGACGTCGGGATGGAGAACCCATTCTCCGGGATCCACCCGAACGCGACTGAGAAAGTCCGCCTGGACATTTTCTACCCCGGCGACATGCGCCGCCGACAGCGCCAGCAGGTTCGCTTCCGCCCAGTTGAAGAGGGCTGCGGCTTCGGCTGCTAGCGCGGTGCTGGAGGTACCTCCCTGTCGGTTGACGTACGATACTGCCATGGCATTGTCGGAAAACACGCGGACTGCCGTCTGATTGATCAGTGAGAGAAACGCTTGAAGTGCTAGGAAAATCGCTCGCAGCTCCAGGCGGATGATGGACCATCGGCTCTCTTGGGGAGACCAGGTCCCCTGCGCGAAACGGCCTTGACAGTGAGCACCCCAGCCCAGGAGACTGGCATCGGTCATCACCGTGACCCAGGTCGGGGCTACCAACGTTTGGCCCGCCCCCAGGGACTTGGGACACAACCACCACAGGAGCGAGCGGCGCGTGTCCAGCGGACACGGTAACCTTCGAGACAGTGGATCCTCCTGATGAGACCACCGGTGAAGCAGGGCACTCTGCAACGGACGCATGTGCGCTCTCGCCCAGGGCACCGTTTCTATGGACGCAGCCATCGTACCCAGCAATTGAAGATAAGTCCAGGCCGACGGCGCTCGGAAGCGCAGGAACCGGGACACTCGACTCCGGAGACTCTGAGCTCTGTCGCGGGTGAGAAACACCCGACCGACCTTGGTGTTGAAGCGAGCCCCGAGATATTCCAGATTTTGAGAAGGGATCAAATGACTCTTTGCCCGGTTGATTACCCAGCCGAGCTCCTCCAAAAAGGCCACAACTCGGGCCGTGGCAGACAGGCTCTCGGCACGCGACTTTGCTCGAATAAGCCAGTCGTCGAGGTATGGATGCACGAGAATCCCTTCCCGTCTCAACGCCGCTGCCACCACCACCATGACCTTGGTGAAGGTCCGAGGAGCAGTTGCCAAACCAAATGGTAGGGCGCGAAACTGGAAATGCCCGAACGGAACCGTGAACCGGAGAAACTGATGATGGTCGGATCTGATGGGAATGTGGAGGTACGCCTCCGATAGGTCGAGAGAGGTAAGGAACTCTCCTTGCTGGACTGCCACTATCACCGATCGTAGCGTCTCCATATGGAAATGAGACACGCGGAGGCACCGATTCACTCCCTTGAGGTCCAAGATCGGACGGACCCCGCCATCTTTCTTTGAGACGATGAAATAAATGGAGTATCGACCTTCGCCGCGTTGGTCGTGCGGAACCAGGACGATGGCCTTGAGGTGCAGCAACCGCTGGACCGTTGCTCTCATCGCAGCGATCTTGAAAGGGGATTTGCCGGGGGAGAGAACAAAGGCGGGACGCACGGGCTTCAGCAGCTCTAGCGCGTAACCCTCTCGAATCACTTCCAGGACCCACATGTCTGAAGTTACCCGGGTCCAGGCAGGATAAAAGTCTCGCAACCGGCCTCCTACCGGCACTAAGGTTGCCTGGACCCCCCGTATATCATTGCTGCTTCTTGGCCTGGAAGGCAGAGGACGAGGAAGGTCCAAATCCCCGACCTGCTCCTCGAAACCCCCGGAAACCCTGACTCTGGTTAGGGTAACGTCCTCTCTGGCTGGCATGGAAACGCTGCGACCGAAAACGCCGAAAATCCCGCAACTGGCCCCTACCCGGTTGAAACGGACGGGCAGGCTTAGCCTTATCTTCGGGCAGTCTACCTCCTTTAGACTCACCCAAATCTTTGACCAACTTCTCTAAGTCCTCTCCAAACAAAAGCTTCCCTTTAAAAGGAAGCTTGCTTAAGCGAGCCTTGGAGGACACATCTGCAGACCAGTTTCGAAGCCACAAATATCGCCTTGCCGCCACGGCGGATGCCATGCTGTTAGCCAAGCTACGCATCAGGTCATACTGCACATCGGCCAGATATGCCGCCCCTGATTCCAATTTAGCCAATTCACCAGGCCCTTCCGCGACTTGGCTGCTCTGCACCCGCTGGGACCAGCGGAGACAGGCCCTAGCCACCCATGCTCCGTACATGGCGGCCTGGAGAGACAACGCATTGACATCAAAAATCTGACGCAAAAGCACATCCAACTTCCGATCCTGCGGGTCCTTGAGAGCCGCACTACCTTCTACCGGAATGGTAGTCGTCTTGGTGACCGCTGATACGGCAGCATCAACTTTCGGAGACTTAAAAACCTCTTTATCCTGATCCGACAACGGATAAAGGCGGCCCATGACTCTCGCCCCTTTCAGCGGGCCCTCAGGGACATTCCACTCCTCCTGAATCATCTCCCGGAACACCCGGTGCATGGGGAAGGCCCTCTGCGTCTTACGGAAAACCTGAAGCAAAGGATCTTCCAGGGTGTCATCCTCCAACGTACCGGGAACCGGAATATTGAGCACTTTAAGAGACTCCACAATTAAGGCTGGAAGTTCTTCCCGGCGGAAAACCCGAACCACTCTGGCTTGGTCTCCCTTCTCTGCCAGTTCGCCTTCCTCCAACTCCTCCTCTGCCTCATACTCACAGACCTCATCTTCTGAACAGGGACCTTCGGAGGGAGGAGCATAATCCGTCGGTAAGGCATCCAAACGCGGCCTCTTGGCGGAGGCGGAAGGCTCCTCAAGCGGGACCTCTATGGCGGATCGCTTCAGTCCCGCGAGCGGCTCCTGGCGCTGGCCCGAGAGCAAGGCCTGTTGGAGTAGAGTGACAAACTCACTCGAAAAAATAGCAGACCAGGCCTTGGGTAAAGGAGCTGCCGACCTAACCGTATCCGGGGCCGAGGACGGCCCAGCCACAGGCTCGTCGCAAACCGCCTCCACCACCGGTAGGACCGAAGCGGCGGCCTCAGGGACCTGGACCTCCCCCTTATCAGCCTTGGAGGAGTCCAGGGGTGGAGAATCTCTCACACAGGCCTTGCACACGCCTGAAGAGCTTTTCCTTAGGCCACACACTAAGCAAAGCGTCTTGGAGGACATTGTCCCTCTGAGAATCGAGAGAGACCCAGGCCTGCCTGCTGATCAGAAAAAAACAACTCTCTTCTCCGAACAGCCCGACCCGCGAGGGCAAGCTAAGGCCTTGAAGTCCCTAGGTCAGGGTATGGCAAGCTGTGTCTTTTTTTTTTTTTTTTATTTAACCAACCCCCGTTAAACCAAAACCAACCCCCCCCCCCCCCCCCCCGAGAGCAAAACCGCCGTCAAAAAACGGCCGGCAAAGACTCCCGTACAAAGGAAATAGAGGGAGGGAGAGCAGGCCGAGAAGCGCTAGGCAAAGTACCTGAAAGCGCGTTCCCCGCCGCGCGCGCCACACGGCTAGGCCCGACGGACCTAAAAGCGCGCCAAAACGGAAGCGCCGCTCCCAAAGGCCCGAATCGAGCCCGCTTACCTGGCACTACTTAAAAGAAAGGAGCCAGACGAAATTCGGGCAGGCAACACGGTAGCCGCAGCCTCGGAGGAAGACTGACCCCTCGAGCAGTCCGCTCCGGCATTGAGACAGAGAGTGATCTCCCGAGCCTGCCAGCACACGTACAGGCAGCCTTCTGTGTGGTGCTGGCTAGGCTGAGCTGAGTGCCTGCCCCAACCGGGACTGTCGGGCGAAGACTTCCGAGTCCCTTAAGACAGCGGTGCGCTGTGCAGGTAAGACCTCTGCAGACCCCGAAAGGGAGGGAGGAAGGGAGGAGGTGGGGGGGGAATTAGGAAGACACCTGCAGGCAAACTCTTAAAGGCACAAAGCTTTCACCTCCCTTTTTTTTTTTTTTTTTTTTTTAAATTGCTCAGTTTAAATGAAAAAAAACTAAAGAAAATCTTAAACAAATTAACAAAAGAAAAGTAAAAACACTTAATTAAATCTCCAGTGAGCCCGGCTCTCCGGGCTCCTATCTCACAAGCTGCTTGGAGACTGAGGTAACTGATGGCAGGAGGCAGATCCTGAGCGGATATACCGGTGACATCACGAAAAAGAGGAGGAGTTTTCTCAGTCTCCAAAGCTGCTGGATGAGATAGGGAACCCAGAGGTCCGGGACTAGCCTGGTTACATGAACAGGAAATACATAAATAGATATAATTCAAAGTAGACTCACTTTCAAAATTTTACTAATTACATTCAAAGCCTTCAAAGAACTCTCATCTTCATCAATATCAGACTTGATCCAAACACCACCCCTCAATAGAGACAGAAGGTCAGTAACACTCAATACTCTGTTAGTCCCTAAATCAATATCACAGTGTACCAAAACTACTTCAGACAGGGCCTTTTTATTCTGTGCACCAAGGTGTTGGAATAGCCTTCCTCAAAACATCCGAGCAATACCAGACCTTTTGCAGTTTCGCAAAGCTTTGAAACACTACCTCTTCCTTTTATCTTATCCAGTAAACAATAAAGACATCTCAACCAACCCACAGACCTTCCACTCATACACATACAATACAGATACCCCACAGACCACATACACACAAAACTGAAGCCATGATGATATTATGACTATGTTTATTAATTATATACCCTGTTATCCGAGTTATATTCTCCTGTTTTCTGTAAACACAAAGTACTGTTGAATTGTGTATCTCACTGTTTTTTGTGAACCGCGCTGATGCTTAATAGTGCGGTATATAAGAGTCTATAAATAAATAAAATAAATAAATAAATAATGTGATAAACCATTGATAAAATAACTATATGGCAATAAATAATGAATAAACAATACATGAACAATATAAACCGCATCAATATAAAAACAAAATAAAACCAAAAGTACATACACTATAAAAGCAATACAAACTGTAAAACCAGATAAACAATAATCAATAGTAACACCAGGAGAAAAAAGGAAAGAGAGGAGGACTGAAGGGACATGCCACGGACATTGTCCATTGTATGAAAATTAGGCGAACTAAAAACAAAACTACTTCATAAACAATTAAACAAAAGGAAAGAAAAACGATAAAGAAACACTGAAAAGATAGGAGTGAATGACTGGGATACATAAGATGATCTAGGAACATCTTAGAGAAACAATATAAAAAACAGAAAATTTGTAAATGAAAACATACCACTGTAACCAGCCAAATGTAAAACGATACTCTCTGATCGACAGGACCGTGAAAAACAACCTGCCCCACACATGCGATGTAGGTAACTATATGCATAAATGAATAAATAAATAATTAAATGAATAAAATGATCAAGAAGATAAAAAGGTGCCACGAAGAATGATAAATATATGTACACACAATTATCTCAAAAAAATATCTCAAAAAGCAGGGGGGGGAGGGGGGCCGGTTTCTGAATACTATCAACGGGACTCCATTATCAAGCTAATATCGACACACTCCAGCTAGGAGCAAGGAACCTCATCTAAATCTGACTGATCATTGTATTCGCAAGATGAGAAGGGAACTACTGCCCCTCATAGTCAATTTAAAAGCTTCGTACAAAAAGATAAAAACTAATAAAATATACATAAAAACATTAAATGAACAAGGATGAGTAAAAAACATAGTCAAAACCAGAACGGGTGACATTAATTTGCCTACTAGATGCAAAACCGGAGGAGGCCAGTTGCACGGAAATTAAATATAAAATACGTGAACTAAACGGAAGGTCACTTAATCCATAAATTTAAAAGGAAAATAAAATAAAATGAAAGCTTAAAAGTTGAAAAGAGGCAAACGGGGACAGGCCATGCATGTGCCTAAGAATTACAGCAGAAAAGCGCCGGTGGGAACAAACGAGTGAGATAGCAGGCGCTGTGCTCGGTGCTTCAAAATTCCAAAATAGAAACTCAAGAACGTAAAACAAATCTTTACATAAGATGTCTTATTTCCCCATGGCCAGCATGTAAAAACCATAAAAATAGTTATAAAACCAAACCTGAGTCACAGATAATAAAAACGCCGTCAGCAAGCAAAGCTAGAAACCGCTATCCATCGCAGCCGCCCGCACACGCGCACCTGGCTTAAAAAACAATCTCTTCGGCGGGAAAACCAGAGGGACCAATCACTTGCATGCCAGATCAACGAACCACTAAAAAAACCTTCAAAGGAATGAATGGCCCCACATCAGGATGAGATGTAATGGTGAAAATAAAAATGAAAAATGAAAATTGGAAATGAGCACCAATACAACAGCTGATTCAGAAAAACACTTATGAATACCACGACCACTCTGAAAAACCAGGAGGACAACAGACAGAAAGGAAGAAGGGGGTGTTTAATTGTTTATGAAGTAGTTTTGTTTTTAGTTCGCCTAATTTTCATACAATGGACATTGTCCGTGGCATGTCCCTTCAGTCCTCCTCTCTTTCCTTTTTTCTCCTGGTGTTACTATTGATTATTGTTTATCTGGTTTTACAGTTTATGTATTGCTTTTATAGTATATGTACTTTGGTTTTATTTTGTTTTTATATTGATGCGGTTTATATTGTTCATGTGTTATTTATTCATTATTTATTGCCATATAGTTATTTTATCAATGGTTTATCACATTATATCTATTTATGTATTTATTGTTTTAACCATTCATGGTGTATTGTATTTTATTAACTTTTTTATGCGCATTGTATTAACATATTTGCTTTATTTGTTGTGTTTTTATTTAACATGTATATGAATGTTTTTTAGTGAGCCCTTAACCCCTGAGGAAGTGGTGAACGAAACACGGCCTGTGTCGGGTTTGGCACACTTGATCCGTGGAACAATAAAGGCACATTTAGAACTCCCTGCCACGTTTCTTGACTGGTTCTCTGGAGGTAGAAGGACAGTGCCCTCTTGCAATCCAGGGTATGTAGCGAGGCCTCCACTCGGGATGTGTGAAGCCTGGGGAAGAAGTTGGGAAGGACCACCTCTTCGTTCATTTGAAAAGCTGACACCACCTTAGGCAGGAATTTCAGGTGAGCCTGGAGAATGACCCTGTTGTTGTAGAACCTGATGTAGGGGGCGTGGGCCACCAAAGCCTGCAGCTCACTAATACTCCTGGCTGAACTGAGCACTACCAGGAAGACTACTTTCCACAACAAGAACTTGAGATGGCAGGTTGCCAGAGGCTCAAAAGAGGGAGCCATCTGCTTCCAGAGGACAACACAAATCTCGCTTCACCCACTTTAACAAGGATACCTTCCTAAATGAAGTAATACCTAAACTCTCAACATACACAACCAACGTCAATGAATTAACAGACCAATGGAACTCAACTATAAAAAGCGCAGCAACCCCCACCCAGCTCACACAAAAACAACCTCCAAAAAGATCTGAAAAATGGTTTACTAAAAATCTCTCCACTCTAAGAAAACAATTGAGAAAACAAGAGAAAATTTGGAGAAAAGTAAAGTCTGAAGACAACAAAGCCCAATATCTCTCACTACTCAATATATACAAAAACACAATCAACAAAGCTAAAAAAGATTACCACTCTAAAGTGATAAATATGGCGATCAACCGCCTAAGAGAACTATTCAATATCGTAAAATCCCTTACCAAAACCCAAACACCTGAACCGGATCACCTAGACATAAAAGTACAAACCCTAGCTACACACTTTGCTGAGAAGCTAAAAAACAGAACGAGCATCCAAACTATAACTCTGCACTCAGACCCAAAACAACCATTTAAATGGACAACCTTCCACGAAATTGACCAAAAACAATGATCAATACTACAACATCCCCCCTTGACCCATGCCCAGTTTCATGGATAAAAGCCTCAAAAACTGAACTCGCTGTACATATCCAACCGATAGTAAACCAATCCCTTGCCCAAGGCTTAATGCCCGATCCCCTAAAACTCACCTCCATACGACCCATCTTAAAAAACAACAAATTAGACCCAAAGGATCCAAACTCATATAGGCCTATAGCCAGCATACCATTCGTAGCCAAAATAATTGAAAAAATCATACAACTTCAACTCCAGGACCATATTGACTCTCATGCCCCCCTTGACTCCCACCAATTTGGATTCCGCCCATCTCACGGGGTAGAAACCCTACTAATAACACTGTTAGATAACCTCATTAAAGGCACAGACGATAACAATCAAGGATTCCTCCTCATTTTCATAGACATATCAGCCGCTTTTGACAGTGTCAACCACAATACACTAATTAACAGACTCCAAGATATAGGAATTAGCGGGACAATCCTCCAATGGTTCATCTCATATATAACCCACCGAGTAATACGCATTCAACTAGGCCAAAACACATCAGAACCTTTCACACAAGACCAAGGCATACCCCAAGGCTCAGCTCTCTCAGCACTCCTCTTCAACATTTACCTCCAACCTATCACAAGTATATTCAAAAAATACAAAGTTAGCCATTATATCTACGCCGACGACATCATGCTCACCCTCCCAATTAACACAAACAACCCCACATACCAGAATATGTCTGAATGTATCAAAGAGACAGACACCTGGCTTGAGAATAACCACCTCACAATCAACTTGAAAAAAACGGAAGCAATGTTCGTAGCAAGAAAACTAAACGCAACCTTCCCGGAAACCATCACAATAAACAACACAACAATCCCAATCAAGAAAGAGGTGAAATACTTAGGAATAATTCTAGACCATACCCTCAGTATGATCCCTCACATAAAGCAAACAGTTAAGACAATATTCTTCAAGCTAAAAACCATACAACACCTAAGACCACTCCTAGACTCCCACGATTTCAGATCGGTCATCAGTGCACTCATCACTCCCCACTTCGACTATTGTAATAGTCTCCTAAACGGTCTACCACTAGCAAACACTAACCTCCTCCAAAGAGCCCAAAATATCTGCGCTCGCGTAACAACGAAAGCTCGCCTGACCGACCACATAACTCCCATCTTATTTGAATTGCACTGGCTCCCCATAAATAGCAGAACAACATACAAAATAATCATAACCACATTTAAACTCATCAATGACATCTCTCCATCTCATCTAACCACCCTATTGCAAGCCCCACCAGAACACAGAACACGAAGACAAAATGCAACATACTCGTTAGCCATACAAAACACTATCCGTAAAACAAAAAAAACCACGAGCTCCAGAGCATTCTCATATGCTGCACCCGCCATATGGAACAAACTACCTTTAAATCTCCGAATGATAAAGGACCTCCATCTATTCAGGAGAGAACTTAAAACCCACTTATTCACAGAACACTTCTCAAACACAATACAGATCACAAACCCACCTTAAATGCAGACGATCACACCGTAACCTCAACGTTGATGATTGAATCCAACAAGTGTCTACCTAAGCTACCTACTCTACTACTCCTGTATATACAGTCAAACCTCGGTTTTCGTATGCCCTGGTTTTCGTACGATTCGGTTTTCGTTGACTTTTTTCATCAAGATTTTGTTTCGGTTTTCGTACGTTGTCTCGGTTTTCGTACAGCATTTTACCCCCCCCCCCCCCGTACCTGCCATGGATTAGCGTGAGCCAGCGATCTCCCACGGAGCTTGAGCCAGCGATTCTGCGGGACCTCTGGGGAGCCGAGGAGTTCAACGCTCCAGCGTGGCCTGCCCGAAACTGCTTCCTGCCCCGGACTCTCCCCCGATTGACGCTGCTGCCAGCCGCGGTATCCGGCACAGAAGAAAGCTGCCTGATAGGCTCCTGCGGGGCCTGCGGGCTGAGCCCTCACTATTGCCTGCGGTCTGAGCAGCGGTCTGATAAACGGGAGGAGGAACCTATTACAAACGTCTGGAGCTTGGCTGTCGCGCTGCAGAACTGAAGGGGAGATTTATCGGGACCAAGCAACATCCACGTGGCAGCCGCCGGCGCTTGTCACCATCCCTCACCAATACGATCTATCCTGAGAGGGGTACGTCTGCCTGCTGCCTCTTCCCCTGCACATCCCTTGAACCGGGACAGGAGCTGGTGACCGAATCTGCTTCTCCTTGGCGGCCCAGTCTCCCGCCGGGGCCCCTGCCCTCCCGATTGGATTCTGGGTGTCCTGCAGGCCTGCACACGCGGCCTCTCCTTGAAACCTTGCAGTCTGCAGCTGCAGGCTCCTGCTGGCACAGCCCCACGCTGTTCTCTGACTCTCACCTGTGTCAGGCTACTACCTTAGGGGGCCGGAGGCAGCCTAAGACTCTCTGTCCCACTGTTTCTCAACTGCCTGCTGCTTGGCTGACACTGCCTCTCCACCTCTCCCGACACTGTGTAGGAGTGGCTGCCCTACAGGCTGGTGTGACTTCGGGCACTGTCCTCTTTCTGGTGCCCTTACTTTTGCTGACATTGGCACTACCTCTCCTGACACTGTGAGCTTGGTAACTGGGTGTGATGGCTGCTAAGTTAAAAGGCAGGCTGGAGCCCCGATTGTGCAGACGGCCAAGATGGCTGTTCCCACCTCCGCTGCTGGTGGTGATTGCTCGATCCCCAGAGGGGAGAGCAGCTGGAGCTGGCTGGAGTGCGTCCCATATGCCAACAAAAGTCTTCAATAAAGGTAAAAGTGATGTTACATGCTCATTTATCCATTTCATTAGTCATTTATATGTATTTCTCATTGTTTTCTGTATGTAAAAAGATAGTTATTCTCTATAAAATGTATTTTTTGTCAATATTTTTGGGTGTCTGGAACGGATTAATTGAATTTACATTATTTCTTATGGGAAATCTTGCTTCGGTTTTAGTCCGTTTCGGTTTTAGTCAGACTTTTTTGAACGGATTAATCATGAAAACCGAGGTTTGACTGTAGTTGTTTACAATTAATAATATAGTTACTCACAATCATGTTGATTGTCAATAATTTAAAAACTGTTGATTTAAAAGTTGATTTGTAAATAATTTAAAAATCTGTTCTATGTAAAACCTGTTCATGTTACACTTGTTATATGTAAACCGCTTTTTATTTAAAAGTTGATTGTAAATAATTTAAAAAAAAAAAAAAAAAAAATCTGTTCTATGTAAAACCTGTTCTTGTTACACTTGTTATATGTAAACCGCCTTTGATCTATGGAAGAGGCGGTATATAAGAAAGTTTTAAATAAATAAATAAATAAAAAACGTTCAGGTCCCACCCACCAGCAGTGGGCGGATGGGAGGCCGCATGAGGAGAAGCCCCCTCATAAAACGGCCCACAAGGATATATACAGAGACGGGCTGGCCATCGACAAGGTGATGTGCCGCCAGGGCGCTGAGTTGCATCATGACGGAGTTGGACTTTAGACCAGCCCAGGAGAGGTGCAGAAGATATGACAGGATGACCTACACCAGGCAAGAGAAAGTGTTGAGATTCCTGTCTGTGCACCAGAGAATCTATGCCATTTGAAGGCATATGCGTGCTATAGAGAGGTTGTGGGAGTTGGATATGGGGTGCTTTGTGTGGTTGGGTTGGGGTTATTTTGGGTTGTTTTTTTTAACTGATTGATTTTGTTTTTAATTGAATCTTGTACACCGCCTAGAATGCTTTGGACTTGGCAGTATATAAATGTGTTTAAGTAAGTGTTGAGTCCTTGCACGAGGCCAGGACGACATCCTCCACATCCTGGGAGAGGTGGAGGTGTGCTATAGCTAGCCATTCAGCATTCACACCATCAGGGCGAGGGACTGGAGGTTTGGACGGAGAAGGGTCCAGTCCTCCTGCAAGAGCAGATCTAGGGCCTGGCCCAGGGGTATCAGGGCCGGTTGGAACAGTTGCAGCAGCAGAGGGAACCATGGCTGCCGGGGTCACTGAGGAGCAATGAGAATTACCGAGGCCTGGTCCAACTGAACCATGAGCAAGGTCTTGGGCACCAGGGGAGAAAGCAGGTACGTATACAACAGGCTCCCAGACCAGGACAAGAGAAAGGTGTCTGCTGCCACCCATTCTGGGGTCGGCTTCCGGGAGCAGAAGCACGGTAGCTGCGAGTTCTCAGGGCTGGTGAAGAGGTCCAACATCGGGTTTCCCCAATGCCAAAAGATGGAGATGGCCACTGCTGGGTTGAGGCAACACTCATGGGGCAGAAGGACTCTGCTGAGTCAATCTGTGAGGAGACTGTCTTGGCCCAATAGGTAGACAGGCTGGATGATCATGCCCTTCTCCACGGTGAAGGTCCATAAGTGAACTGCCTCTCAGCAGAGGAGGTACAAACCCATTACCCCTGCTTGTTGATGTAAAACATCGCTACTTGGTTGTCTGTCTGAACGATGACAACCTGGTCCACTAGGTGGGACTGGAAAAGTCAAAGGGCATTTGTCACAGCTCTGAGTTCCAGGAGGTTGACTTGGATGGCACTTTCCTCCTGATTCCAGGTGCCCTGCGACTGGAGACAATCGCAGTGGGCTCTCCAGCTGAGCTTGGAGGCATCCGTGGTCAGAATGTGTTGGGCCAGTGGGGCCTGGAAGGGTAGGCCTGCCATGAGGTTCTGTTGGCTCTGCAACCAGGCAAGAGAGGCTGCCAAAGCTCCAGTTGACCTGTGGCCTGAATCCACTGAGAACTGATGGGCCACTGGGCCTGTCGCATACATAGATGGGCCTGCAGGGTCATGTGAACTGTCAAGGCCACGTACCCCAACAGGCGCAGCAGGAGACAGGTGGACGCCGATGAGCAACTAGAGGGAGTAAGGCTCTGGCCTGGGTGACATCCAGAAGGGCTCCTTTGAACTCCAGGCATTGGGTTGGTAGCAGATGCAACATTGGGAAGTTGATCATGAACCCCAGATGCCGCAACACCCTGATGGTGCGGTGGACCACAAGATATACCTTCCTTTGGAGAGCTGGCCTTTAGGGGCAAGTTGTCTAGATAGGGGAAGACAAAGACTCCCAAGTGGAGGTGAGCGGCGACTACTGCCAGGCATTTGCTGAACACTCAGCGGGCCGAGGAGAGGCCGGAGGGGAGCACCCAATGCTGCCAGCCTCAGATGACGAAGCATAGTGCCGGGGATGGATCAGGATTTTATAGGCATCTTTGAGATCCAAGGGGCATAGCCAATATCTCCGCTGGAGGTAAGGCAGCAATGTTCCAAGGGATAGCATCTTGAACATCTCCTTGACCAGAAAGTGGTTAGGTCCCACAGACCGAAGATGGGCCGAAAGCCTCCTGTTTTTTTTGGGATGAGGAAGTAGCAGGAGTAGAACTCCGTGCCCCAGAGCTGAAGGACTGGCTCTACCACCCGATGCTTGAGCAGGGACGAGAGTTCCTTCTGCAGGAGCTCTCTATCCTGGGAGTTCATGGGAAGTTCCCCTGGAAAGAAGGGAGGCGGCGTCTGGTCGAAATACAGAATGTAATCTTCCCGCACCACCCAAGCATCAGTGGTGATGCCCGGCCAGAAGTGAGCGAAGTGAACCAGATGTCCTCCCATGTGCCTTGGGCCCTGACCTTCGGGGGAGGGGGGGAGGAGACTGACTATACCCAAGGAGTCAAAAAAACCCTCCCCCAGGCTGCAGCTGAGGCACTGTTTGGGACTAGGGGGCTTTCTGCTTATGGGGGCCATGTCCCTGGCCCTTGGCCTGCTGACTATCGGGGAGCCTGATAGGCCGGAAATTGGTGGTATTTTCTGTAAGCCTTTCGCCTTCAGTAGAAGGGCTTTTTTCGCAAAGCCTTCTGGCAGGAAGGGTCAGTGGTCTTCTGGGACAGCCTACTCCTGATCATAAACTCTGACTCCAACTCGGCCACCTTGTTGATCATGGGTTTGCCAAAGGTTCTCTCCTCGGCAGGGGACATTGACCAGTTTGTCCTGCATCCACTGCTCCATGTCCAAGGACTGTGGCCCAGCCAGGCGGCAGTCACTAATGCCCACTGCAGTCACATGAGCCACAGACTCGAAGCCGTCATAGGCTGCTCGAGTCTGGAATTTGAAAGCAGAGACGACGAGAGTCCAGAAGCACTTGACAGATTCATCTGCCAGTCCAGCTGAGAACCCAGTGAGCTCCTTCACCAGGTCCCTCAGGTACATGTCCATGTACAGCTGGTAAGCCTGGATGTGGGCTGCGAGCAGCACACCCTGGTAGTACTGTCTGCCAAACATATCCATGGTGCAGGCCTCCCTACTAGGGGATACCGAGAAGTGCATCTTCTGACTCTATTCGACACATGGCCAACTCCACCACCATGGTGTTTGTGAGGCAGATGTGCCTTCTGAAAGCCAGGGCTCTTGAGAACTAGATACTGGGAATCAAGTTGTCAGCTCACTATTGGCAGTCACCAGGCTCTCCCACATCCTGAACAGAAAGCATTCCAGGATGGGGAGGAATCGGCACCATCAGTGCCTCCCTCAGAGGGGCCTTGTACTGGAGGATCTCCATCCTCACCGTGGGGCTCATCCTCCAGTTCCACTACAAAGGACAGGGCCTTCGACATCCCCCAATAAAGTTGAGGAATGGGAGGTCCTTGGGCAGCAACCTCCGGTGCTCCTGAGGGGGAGACTATTCAGAGGGGATATCCCTATGTAACATGGTGTCGAATGACTCATCGTCTGTCTCCCAGCCCGACTCTGAGCCAGAAGAGATCTCGAGTCCCGGATGGTCATCAAAGCTATGAGCCACTGGCACAGATGGAGAGCAAGGAGCCTGTCGCACCAAACCAGAGGTGCTGAGGGACGAGTCACGACTCAAACAAAAGGCCAACCGACGTGGCTCTGAGCAAGTGAATCATTCCAGCATCGGCTGGATGTCCTCCAGGGAGATCCTCACAGTGGAGGATCCTGTTGTCAGCACTAATGACCTGGAGGCTCCGGTCATCAGACTCTGCTGTGCCTTGAGGAAGGCAGCCAAGCTGCATTCCAAGGCTGCCATCCTGGCTTCAATGCCACTAGGCTCCACAGCGATCTGTTCGGGCCTTGAAGGTATCGAACTCAAAGCCGGCTCCCTCAAAGGAGAATCACAAAAGGAGATCACATCAGAGGACCGAGCCCGATCCCCTGACGCAGAGGGAGTCTTCTCCAAAAGGGGCAGCTTCGAGGGTCGCTTCCAGCCATCACCCTCAGTGTTGGTTTGAGGACGCTGAAGCCAGGTACCGGAGGGTCTTACCCCCTGCTCTGGGATCAGATTTCAACTTTGACGATATCTTGGACCTGTGGGGGAGGTCCTCCGAGGATGACCCCCAGACCGAGGCTCCATGACCTTAGGAGCTCGGATCGAGCATGTGCATACGACGCCGAGTCAGAGACAGTCTCCGAGGGCAGCGATTCCAGACTCTATGCCAGTACTGCGGCAGAGTTCTTCAAGCCAAATAGCTCCCCCCGCTGCTTTTCACAATTCCTCCGGCTCTTGTTCGACACCTGCAGGCAAGGCGGGCAAGTTGAGTCATCGTGATCCACACCGCGGCACTTGATACAGCAATTGTGGCAATCTGTTATGGGCATGGTACGGGGGCATTTGCCACATTACTTAAATCCGCTGACCAAAGACATAGCGGGGAAGATGGCATCCACGAGATCAAATTCAGACATCTGTCAGGAAGGATACAAGAAAAGACCAATGCACTGAAAAATAAAAAAGGACCCGAGAAAAACACAATGCCGAGGCGAGGCAGACACAGGCAGCGAGAAAGTGATCGAGAACCGATCAGTGGAAAAAAAAAATCATCAAGAGAAGGGTTAGAAAAATCAACCTTTACCAGGGACTTCAGACAGGATGTCTGCAGGGCTCTGCAAAATAAAGACTGAGGTAAGATGGCACCTTTGGGCAGTCTAACTCACAAAGGCTTTCCTTGAAAGCTGGGGAGTGAATTTGCACAGGCTCCGTTGATGCCATCACCCATATGCGAGGACTGACTTCCTGCTTGTTCCCGGAGAAACTCCTTAACTGAGTAGGGCACCTAATTTATAAGCTGATATATAAACCATCTTCATCCAGACCACGATGCAAAAAGCAACCAAAAGAATCCTAATACATTTTTAAATTCTGATTCTCTATAAACACCAGTTATTAGGCGTTGGGCACCAATGCCCACGGCAGCTATCCTCACTGTTGACTTGAAGCCATCGTAGGCCGTCCAAGTCAGATACTTTTGAGTGCTCCGACCCCTTTGGTCAGGTTCCAGAATCGCTGGAGGTGGTCATCCCTGAAGCCAGCTGAGAACATGGTAAGCTCCTTCATCAAGTCCTGAAGGTACATGCCTACCATAGAGCCGGCAAGTTGGATATGGCAGGCAAGCATCAAACCCTGGTAGCACTTCCTACCGAGGGCATAGAGAGTACTGGCCTCCCTGTCCAGGGACACCGAAGAACGCATCTTCTGGCTTTTGAGCAGACACATGGTCGACTCCATTACCATGGAGTTATGCGGCAACTGTGGCTTCCTGAAGTCGGGACCTCGCTGGACTCAGTATATCGCATCAAGTCGACAGCTGACTATGAGGACAGATGCCGGTGTCTCTCACATGTGGAGAAGTCTCTTGAGAATGAGGGGGATGGGAACCGTCAGTGCCTCCTTCGGCGGAGAATCATAATGGAGAATCTCTAGCTCCTCTGTGCGAGGATCCTCCTCCAACTCCGTGGAGATAGTCAGTGCCCTCGACATGTCCCGCATGAAGTCAAGGAACGAAATGTCCTCGGGCGGTGACTGACGCCAGGTCGCCGGAGGGGACGGGTCTGATGGGACATCATGATGTTTGCGAATGTCCAGTGATGTCTCATCTTCGGACTCCCAGTCAGAGTAGTAGGTGGAGGAATCAGCACCGGGTTGGGCCTGCGGGGCAGGACCCGGGTCGGGGGGCCAATGGACCATGGCAGCTTTGTGGCTGGAGCCACGAGAACTCGCAAGTGAAGATCTCATTCCCAAAGAGCGTGACCGTGACAGAGACCTCTGCCGAGGATCAACTCAAGGCGGTGAGCTCATGAGAATCTGCTTGGCAACTGGGGAAGTCCTTGATGTCTAGGTCCTGGTGGTCTGGGCAGATGCACCAGCGGAGCAGGGCATCGGCATCTGCTGTGTGGCGAGGAAGGCAGACAAACTGCGCTCCAAGACCACCATCCTGGTTTCCTACTCAGGAGATGTCGCAGCCTTCGATCCGGATGCTGGTGTTACCAGGTCCGGCGTCAGCAAGGAGAGGGAGTCCTTAACAAGAGTGGCCCTCAGGTGTCTGATGCCAATTGCTGGAGGCCTCCAAATCCTTCTGGGGAACTTGGCCGGCTGCTCCCGCTCAGACTCCTCGGATTCTCTGCATGGGCTGCAGGACCTAGTGTGGGGCTTGATCGTCTTGTCCGAGTCCTGGGAGGAGTTCCTCCAGGATTTTTTCTTCCTCTGTTCACATCCCGGTGAACCCCTGGTCAGAGGCCCTGCAGCCCCAGTCGGTAGCCAAGGGATCCCTGCTTGACTCCCAGGATTGGGATGGGGCCCTGGAGTGTGGAGCCACTGGGGACTCTGAGGCAAACTCTGACCGTTTGAAGATATCGTCGTGCTACTGCTGACGGAGTTTGATGGCCTTAGCGGACATCTTTCTGCAAAGACTGCTTCTGGGTTGTGGTCATCCCCTAGAAACCAGAGGCAGCAATCGTGTATGTCAGCGAGGGACATCTTTTTCATGCACCTTTCACACTTTTTAAAACCACTGGCCATTGGGGAAAAAAGTACACCAGCGAGGTCAAAGACCCGAGGAGTGGCCAGTGGTAGAAAGGGCGCAAATCCACACCAAGGGAAAAACGTACAAAAACGGGTCCGAGATGCAATGCTGGGGCAAGCGAGCTCAGAGGCAGGAAAGGAACCAATCACAACCGAAGAAAATAAGAACCACTTTACTGAGAAAATCAATTTTTTCCAGGGAATACAGACACACATCCAGTGGGCTCTGCGGAAAAAAAGGAGACTGAGCAAGATGGCACCCTTTGGCGCTGGCATTGTCACCAATAAGTGAGGACCGACTTCCTGCTTGTTCCCGGAGAAAGTATATTTCTAGGGCCTGCCAGTTAGAGTCCAGAATCACTACCTTGGGGTGAATCGAAGGCAGCATTAGCACAATTGAAAACTGCATAAAGGAAATGCTGTCCCGAGACGCCACACCAGGGCCCAGGAGAGGGAGCCCCTCTTTCTCAGATGATATTCCAAGCAAACATGGTAAGGGGATACATCTCAGTTGAAACAGTTTGAATCTCTGAACCATTATCAGCGTCTAGCTGTCCTGCAACCAACACCGATGGGAGAAGAGTAGCAGCAGAATCCAACGGACTGAGCAACGAGAGATCACTCCCCAAGTCGGGCTCTTCCCAGCCTCGGCAACTGGTACATGTCCATAACAGACATAGCCTTCATGAAGTTGTCAAGGCTTTTCTGCCCCATAGCAAGAGCTTCAGCTTTCAGGACGACTCCTCCCTTCGTATTAGCTTTGCATTTTGGCATCAATAGTAGCTGTTTCCAAGAGCTTGAAGAAAAAGATTTAAGCTGAAATTGGCAGCAGAAAAAGATGCATCTTACCCAGATGCCATTTTGACACCCCTCCCTCCTCCTCATCTTTAACTTAAACACAATGATCTCAGCCATTTCCCAAATAAAATCAATGAAGAAGAATTCCTGGATGTTGAACTTCCTCCTTTTAATGAGATGGAAATGCATCTGATGGTAAGTGAGTGGAACTCGCCTCTTCTATAATCTCTGGCTAATGGTCTGAATCACAGGAGTACTCGGAGCGCAACCCTGAAACATACTTCAGTGGAGAAGTCTGGGTCTCTGCCTACCTCGATCACTGCATAGCAATGTGAGCAGGCCTTGAGCAAGAGCATCCAGAAACCGAGGATCACCGACGCCTCAGTGAAGCTTCTGCAATGCACCAAAGTTTGCCAGTGGTTCAGCAGAGCCTGACCCCGAGGCCCTTCTAGGTCTCTGTGTCGATGTCACCGCTGCAGGCAGTGCATGAATCTTGAGAACAATCCGTCTCTCTCAAAGCACTGATATAAATGATGGTGATGTCCACAGCATCATGTCAAGCAAAGAACTGTGCCATCAGTTCAAATATTCTCAGGAGCTGCTCCTCGAAGGCTGTAATTGACAGAGGCACAGAGATCACAATAGGAGTGGATGTATCCTCCTGAGACACTGGGGCAGTATCTGAAGCTTCGTCTCAGGTCCTTGGAGGCTAGTGCATCCCCTTCCAGTACTGAGGAGAATGAATGATCCTCACGTTGGGTGCACTTCAAGGGTACTCTCTGACATCTATGAACAGAAACTGCATCAAAAGGGATCATGGTTGGGCCCATGACACTGTACATCCTAAAACCTGCTCACCAAACCGACCCCACACCCGCCCCCCCCCCCCCCCAAAAAAAAGCCACAGTGAAATCAAATGGGCTGGATTTTGTAAAATGTACCCAGCCACAGCACCCAAAGTATTCTACCAAAGGCTACACTGGCCGAACGTGAAAAATTAAAGGAAACTTAAAACCATCCAAAAGCCCACCTAAGATCCTATTAGGAACCAGGAAATGTACTACATTAAGACTTGAAGAAAAATATACGAAAAAAAACAGAAAACCCATGAAAAAATTCACAAAGGAAGGAAGTCTTGAAAAGAAGCTATGATGACATGACCATTCAGCTCCAAAGAAAGATGAAGACAGAGGTAATCCCACGTGACAGAAGCAGACAGGAAGTGACACCCATGTGCAGAGAACCTCTCAAAAGCTTTGAAAGAGATCTTAAGCTAGAGATGTTTCCTACACCAGACTCTGTCAGTGACTTGCTATCCTGCTTGCCCTCAGAGAAACTGAGTTAGAAATACTGAAACTATCTGACATGCATGTAGGAATTTTGGTTTGCATCTTTCTTGAGACTAACAAAGATTATTCCCAGTAAGAACCAGGAAACAAATGATAATTTGACGAGTGAGCAGAATGGAAGACATTTTATAATACAAATTACTTTATGCTACTGTATTATACAGTTGTGTGGTGTACTACTTTGAATTATGTATATGAAAGGTGGTATATAATTTAAAGAAAAGAATAAATCAAGGACCTTATGCAACAAAATGTTTATACAGGCAGAAAACAAGTGAAGTTCTTTTTGAATAAAACCCCAAAATATTGCTTCAGAAGCTCTTATATAGAGAGTTTTAGTATTGTATTTTGAATTCACTGTTCTTTAATTGAAATACCTGTTTTGGCTAATTTTCCTAAATATTATGACTATGAAACAAGTGAATCTTACCTCTCCCCTCTTCCAGTCTATGCCGTCTGTTACCACGCTGTCTCTTTTCATCTTGTCGTAACTGTAAGTGTTCCTCAATATTAACCCCAGGTACAGGTACAGCTATGGAAATTATAAAGACATTTCTATATCTCTTAAAATCTCTTTAATGGCAGCATGGTTTAAGCATGCAGTTATATGTCACAAGAACTGAACCCCCTTTTTCAACAGATACCACTGCTGTTTTCCATTCATTACACCTACAAAGTATATACATTAAGAAGAAATTAGGCCTTACCTGCTAATTGTCTTTCCTTGAGTTCGCTCCGGGCCAGTCCAGCACATGAGGGCTGTCAACCTTCTCCAGCAGCTGAGGACTGAATGCTGAAACCTTTTTCCCATGAACTAGCATCTGGCTCCCCCTAGTGGCTAACCTCAGTCTAAATGTTAACAAGCAGCGGAGAAGCACAAACAAGACCAGAAAGAGTACACAACACCGCGAGGAAACCGAGCCTGCCGCAACCCGCTAAAACTGCTCCGCCCCAAGACCGCAGTGCCCGAGATAACGGGCGGCAGGTGTGTTTGGGGTTTATTTTTTGTTTTGTTTTGTTTTTTGTTTGAATAAGGAAACGCGGAAGCCCCCCGCAACCGGCCGAGCAACCTCCGGAGCAGGGACACAATGAAATTTCTCTGAACATTCCCGCTCCTATCATCCCCCCGAAAAGAGGTACCGAAACTGCCGAGGGACTACGCGTAACCCAGAGAACTGAGACAGCACGAACAAGATCCGGATGGGTCCCGGACTGGCCCGGAGAGAACTCAAGGAAAGACAATTAGCAGGTAAGGCCTAATTTCTTCTTCCTCTTCGTCTCTCCGGGCCAGTCCGGCACATGAGGGTAGTACCAAAGCAGTACTTATCCCAGGGAGGGACCTGCTAGACCCGCAATCACGGCCGAAGCCCCCACAACAGCATCTCTGCGAGCCTGAACATCCAACCAATAGTGCCTGGAAAAAGTGTGGAGCGACGACCAAGTAGCCGCCTGACAAATATCGACAGGCGGATCCAAGGCAAACTCCGCCCAGGACGTCGCCTGAGCACGAGTGGAATGCGCCCGAAAGCCTTCCGGGAGCGCCTGTCCCCCCGCTTGATAAGCCGCTACCACGGCCTGTTTCACCCATCGCGCTATAGAGGCCTTGGAAGCAGCCGCCCCCTTACGAGGGCCTCCAAACAGAACGAACAGCCTGTCAGTTTTCCGAAAGGCCGCCGTCCGCCGCAAGTATGCCCGGAGTAGTCTGCCTAAATCTAACTTGCGGAGAACCGCCTCAATTGGCTTATCGTCACGGTCCGAAAAGGTCGGCAGAGAGATGGACTGATTAAGATGAAAATTCGACACTACTTTGGGGAGAAAAGAGGGTACCGGACGCAACGTCACCTTATCCGAGGAAAAATGAAGAAAAGGCTCGCGGCAAGACAGCGCTTGAAGATCCGAAAGCCGTCTAGCGGAACATAAAGCCACTAAGAACACAGTCTTCCAGGAGAGCTCCCTGATTGAGACCTCCCACAGTGGCTCAAAAGGCGGCTTCGCCAAAGCCTCAAGGACCAAATTGAGATCCCAGGCCGGCACTACGGAGCGTACCGGAGGCCGCAAGTTCCTTACCGCCCGTAAGAATCGAATCACGTCCGGATGACCAGAGAGGGGAACACCACGCACCTTACCCCGAAAACAAGCCAGCGCTGCTAACTGCACCCAGAGGGTAGCGAGTGCCAAACCCTTATCCAGACCCTCCTGAAGAAAGGACAGGATCTCCGGAATAAGAGTCTTGCCAGGAAGGAAGCCCCTCTGAGCACACCAGTGCTCAAAGACACGCCATACGCGAACATACGATAATGACGTGGAACGTCGCCTAGCCCGCAACAGGGTAGAGACCACCGCCGACGTATATCCTCTACTCCTCAACCGGTCCCTCTCAAGAGCCAAGCCGTAAGCGAGAAGCGATCCACGTCGGGCATGAAGAGAGGGCCCTGCAGCAACAGATCTGACCGGGCTGGAAGACGCCAAGGATCGTCTATAAGGAGCTCGTCTGGGCCAATCTGGAGCTACGAGTATCAGGGGACCGTCGTGAGACTGCACCCTGCGAATGACTCTGCCTATCAGAGGCCAAGGCGGAAACACATACAGCAGCACACCTGTCGGCCACGATTGCGCTAGACCGTCCAGTCCTTCGGACAGGTAATCTCTGCGTCTGCTGAAGAACCGCACCGCCTTGGCATTGCTGGACGTGGCCATCAGATCCATCACCGGCTGTCCCCAATGAAGGGTCAACTCGTGAAACACCTCTGCGTTCAACTCCCATTCGGCCGGATCGACCACATGCCGACTGAGGTAGTCTGCTTGCACATTGTGACGGCCTGCGACATGCGCAGCCGACAGAGCAATCAAGTGTTCCTCCGCCCAATCCATCAACCGTAGGCTCTCCTCCAAGAGCGCCGCACTGCCGGTCCCACCTTGACGATTGATGTACGACAGCGTGACCGCGTTGTCAGAGAAAACTCGGACCGCTTTCCCCTTGACCAGAGAGGCAAACTGAAGCAGTGCTAGACACACCGTCATGAGCTCCAAGAGATTGATGGAACACGCGGACTCCAGCGGAGACAAGACGCCCTGCGCAAACTGGGCCTGGCAATGAGCACCCCAACCTGCAAGGCTGGCATCCGTCGTGAGGAGTATCCAGACCGGCTGTAGCAAAGGCATGTCCGACCGAAGATGAGCCGGCTCCAACCACCAACGAAGGCTGTCGCGCACTTCTTGCGTCAGAGGCAACTTTCTCTCCAAAGGATGCAATTGCGGAGACCACCTCATCAGCAAAGCCCGCTGCAAAGACCGCATGTTTGCTCGAGCCCATGGAACCAAGTCCAAGGTCGCCGCCATGGAGCCGAGCAGCTGTAAATAACGCCACGCCATTGGGGCTTTCAGCCGCACAAACGCCGATAGCTGCCTCCAAATCTTTTGCATGCGGACGTCCGGTAAAAACACCACACCGACTCTCGTGTCGAACAGAGCTCCGAGGTACAACAGCCGCTGCACCGGCTCCAACTGACTTTTGGCCCGGTTGATCACCCAGCCGAGGCTTTCCAGGCGCGAGACCACTTTTGCCGTTGCTACGAGAGACTCCGCCACCGACGGAGCTCGGATCAGCCAGTCGTCAAGGTACAGGTGGACCTGCAGACCTTCCCGACGCAACGCCGCCGCTACCACCACCATCACTTTGGTGAACGTCCGAGGCGCCGTAGCCAGCCCGAACGGCAAGGCTCGGAACTGAAAGTGACCCATAGGCACCGCAAAACGCAAAAACTTTTGATGCTCATCCCGTACCGGGATGTGGCGATATGCCTCTGTGAGATCTATGGACGTAAGAACCTCGGACAGCTGCACCGACGCAATGACGGAACGTAGAGTCTCCATGCGGAAGTGGAATGCGCAGGCAATGGTTCACGTGTTTGAGGTCCAGAATAGGACGGAAGGAACCTTCCTTCTTGGGAACCACGAAATAAATCGAGTACCGACCTGAGCCGCACTGATCGGCAGGAACAGGAACCACCGCCCGAAGACGCAACAAGCGCTGAAGCGTCTCAGCCACGGCCTGCACCTTTTCCTGCGAACCACATGGAGACACCACGAAAGCCTCCGCCAACGGCTGAGCAAACTCGAGAGCATAGCCATTGCGGACTATTTCTAGGACCCAGCGGTCTGTGGTGATTGTGGCCCAGACGGAAAGGAATTGCCGCAGCCGACCTCCAACCGGCATCTCCGTCTGGACCAACATCCCTTCATTGTGGCTTTTTGCTAGAGAGCGGCTGGGAGGCAAAATAACCCCTGCCGAAGCCTCTAGCTCCTCGAAAGGACTGACCCCGAGCCGCAAACCGCCCCCGCGGATAAGGGGTAAAGCGCGAACCTCAAAATTTACGAGAGTCTCGCGAAGTGGCCCTGGGTGCCCCACTAGGCCGCTGACCCCTTGGCCTATCCTCTGAAAGGCGACTGCCCTTGGAATCTCCCAGATCTTTCACAATCTTCTCCACGGCGGCACCGAAAAGGAGTGCACCCTTGTACGGCAGTTTACTAAGCCTCACCTTAGAAGAGGCGTCCGCCGCCCAATTCCGGAGCCATAAAAACCGGCGGGCTGCGATGACCAAAGCCATGGGATTTAGCCGAAATCTGCACGAGATCATAGAAAGTGTCGGCTAGATAGGCCGCGGCGGATTCCAGTTTCGCGCCCTCATCGGCCTCATCGGTGGCAGGGGGAGCCCCTTGGATCCACCTAATGGACGCCCGAGAGACATAAGCCCCACAGATAGACGCCCGTAGCGCCAACGCACACGTCTCAAATGTCTGCTTCAGCAGGGATTCCAGCCTTCTATCCTGTAAATCCTTGAGCGCCGCACCACCTTCCACCGGGATAGTGGTTTTCTTAGTCACCACTGAAACCAGGGCATCGACCTTAGGCATTTTCAGCAAGTCGTGCTCTTCTTGCGGCAAGGGATACAAACGACTGATAGCCCTGGCCCCTCGCAAAGTGGCCTCCGGACATTCCCATTCGGACTCTACCATTTGCTTCATGACTCTGTGTACAGGAAAGCATTTCTGATTAGTCTTAAAACCTTGGAGCAGAGGATCCTCCAACGGCTGGTCCTGAACAGCTGGCAGGGGAATATTCAAGGCTGCTAAAGTCTGGGTAATAAGCGCAGCCAATTCCTCCTTTCGGAACACCCTAAAAAGGCTAGGATCCTCAGAGGCTCCTAACTCTCCATCCTCTAGCTCAGGCAGCCAGTGCTCCAGATCGGCATCAGCCAACAACTCACCTTCCTCAATGGCTGGGGGACCCAGGCAGGAAAACCCGAGGCTATCGGACTTCCTTTGACCTCCAAGGACCGCATGGGAGGGACCTTCCCCCGGGTCCGAAACAGCAAGTTCTGTAACCGGGCCTGAAGACAAGGAGACAGGCTCTGCCCCCTGAGACTGCTACTGTTTTAAGCAGTAAGGCCCTATGCATCTCTAAAATAAAATCCGCTGAAAAAACAGAGGGCAAACTGCCCTGAGCCGCCGCAAAAGAAAGTGAAGGAGCCTCCTCCACCTTTGCAGGCTTTTTAGACTTAGATTTCCGTTTTGCTGGCTGTGCCTGGTTCGGCTCCAAAACTCCCGCCGGAGCAGAAATGGCTGCCTTTCCCGCCAATTCAGAGGAGCCCTGAAGGTCCCTGTGGGATTCACACGCGGCAGGCCTGCAATCCATACCTGCGGCCTGCGGGAGAACGGCACCCAACAGCCCCGAAAGCAAGATCAGGGAAACAAAACAATGCGGAGCTGAACCCACGCGGCCCCGATCGAAACCCCGCTGAAACTGACGAACGCTGAGACCGCGAAAAACCGGCCGACTAATCTGTCGCGGCTGTCTGCCTGGCACTGCATTTGCCGCTGAAGTCCCGCGCTCCCGCTGCCAGCGGGGGGGGGGAGAAGAAGAGAAGGCCTGCTTCTTACCGGATGAAGTCCCGCGCTCCCGCTGCTAGCGGGAGGGGGGGGGGGGTCTGCTGCCTACCGGAGGGGATCGGAAGGTTATTGGGGGCTCCCCACACCGCCGATGACAATTACCCCGCAGACAGCCCCACAGGTTGAAGCAGGCTCTGCCTCCAAAAAGCAGCGCACACAGAGTTCTGTTGCTGACGGCAAGCAAGGAGAGCGAAGCGGCAGAAAAAACCCTGCTAGGGCTCTTCCAGGGGTGCCAAAACAGAAGCAAATAAAAGAAAAACAGAAAGCAATCAAGCAAAAGAAATATAAGCTAATAAACCACTGAACTCCGGGAGCCAGAGAGCTACACGTCCTTTCCAGCTGCTGAGGACTGAAAGACTGAGGTTAGCCACTAGGGGGAGCCAGATGCTAGTTCATGGGAAAAAGGTTTCAGCATTCAGTCCTCAGCTGCTGGAGAAGGTTGACAACCCTCATGCGCCGGACTGGCCCGGAGAGACGAAGAGGAACATATCTTTGCACTTTGCACTTATTTGTGTAGGTTGCCAAGTTGGGGAGCAAACTAGCAAGTATACATATGAAAAAAACAGATACCTGTGCTAGTTTATTCCTTCAACAGAAAAATGTCTACTGAAATACCTCACAATCAGGCTAAATGTAAATATGCTATGGAAGCCCATGTGTACTTTTAACCAGACAAATACATTTTCAGGTAGATCTACATATCTAGTTTTGAAAACTATCCCCTAGGGAGAACAAATACACCTCTCTCTCTCTGTCGATATTTATCAGCCAGAAAAGCTAGTGCCACATGGCAGAAGCATGTATCCTAATTTCTGTGGAAACAGAATACCACATCATCTCAATGAGAGGCCATGCGAATTCTGCAGCCTGAAATTGCCCCTCTATATAAGTTCAAATATTAAGGGTCCATAAAGCCTGAAGCCAGGAGCTTAGGTCTAAACAGTAGAATCCAATCAATTTTCATTATGTGGAAGAAACAAAAAGCAACTATTCTAAGATACAACAGTTCATACAAAGTGCCATGCACCTACTAGAAGCCCATATAAGCACAACAGACTGTTTCAGAAACAATATGTAATTTTGGCATTCGGAAATCAAGAAGAACTATACATAATTGCCTTCACTATCACACAATCTGTGATAACACGTTAGGTTAGAACATTCATCTTACCTAGTAAGAGATCCAAAGGGATCATCTCTTTCACAGCATCAAGGATTCCTCGTTGTCTTGCCTCTTGGCCATCCAACTCCCTAGCACAGGCCTTACAGCACCCACAAACAGCACAGCCAGACTCACCTGAACCACAGCCACAGACACTAGGAAAAAGAGCAAAGAATCATGTCTAACTTTCTATTGGTAAAGTGAAAATTAAGCAAACTGGTCATTTATTATTCTGGCAGAAAATGATTTGCATATAATGAATATGGTTGGCTGTGTATTTCAACCAACAAAAGGTCAGAGAAATGTCAAGTTGTAACAAGGAGAAATTTTACTTACAGATAATTTCCTTTCCTGGAATCCTGCTAGACCAGTCCAGACTAGAGGGTTGTGTCCCCCTGCCAGCAGGTGGCGAGACAGAAATATTCAAGCAGCTTTGTAACATCACACTTTAAATACTTAGAGTATTAATGAACAAACAAACCTTTTTCAAAGATGGGGAAGCTATAATACTAGAGGGCATAACATGAAGCTGCAAGGGGGTAAACTGAAAGGCAACGTCAGGAAATACTTTTTCACTGAAAGGGTGGCAGATGCTTGGAATGACCTCTCGATGGAAGTGGTGGGGACAAATATAGACACAATTCAAAATGGCATGAGTCAGACACAGTGGATCCCTTTATAGAAAAAGGATAAAATCAAAATAAACTGTATCTGATATCTCAACAAGTAGAGGTGACCTGCACGGAGTGGTGGATACACCCCTAAACAAAGGCATGGGGAGGGGTGATCAGACGGAGTGGCGGGGGCACCTACTCTTGCCACCTTGCTGGGCAGACTAGATGGACCATGCTGGTCTTTATCTGTCGTCATATAGCGTAGTTACTCACCTGTAACAGGTGTTCTCCAGGGACAGCAGGAATCAGTCCTCACATGTGGGTGATGTCTGCACCAACGAAGCCCTAGCGGAAGCATCCCCCAGGCTTCCAAAGAAAGCCTTTGGGAGATGCCACCACGCATGTGTGGCCCCTTCTCGTCCAAGGGGGCCATCTTGCTCAGTCAGATGACCTAGCTAAAAGACGGCAAAAATAAAAGCTAGTAAAGGAGCAACTCCAAGGGGAGAAGGGAGGGTTGTGAGGACTGATTCCTGCTGTCCCCAGAGAAGACCTGTTACAGGTGAGAAACTACGCTTTCACCGGGAACAAGCAGGAAGTCAGTCCTCACATTTGGGAATCCCCAGCTACAGGCTACCAAAAACCCATAGCAAAATAGGGGCTCCCTCATGGGAAGCCGCAAGCAGCAGCAATTTAGTCCGTGTACAAAGACCGCAGTAGGATCCCTGTGTCCGATGAGCCAGCACTCTGGTAGCATGAACACAGAAGGGTCGGAGAGTAGGAGTTGCATAAACCCCAAAAAGGTTACGGAGCACAGTTTGGCCGAAGGCACTGTCCCATCGGGACTCTCTTTCCAGGCAGTAATGGGCTGCAAAGCTATGGACCTAAGACCAGGTGGCAGCCCAACAGATGTCCACCATTGGGACGAAGTACAAGTTTGCCACCAAAGCCACCATGGCCCTGAGACTGTATCGCCTGTTTGTAAGCGAAGGCGATACAGTCCGCTACCCATGTGGACAGCGTACCCTTGGTCACTGCCTCCCCCAGCCTACTGGGGTTGAAGGAGATGAAAAGCTGAGAAGCTCTGCAGTGGCCCTGAGTGCGTTGGATATAGAAGGACAAAGACCTTTTACAGTCCAAGGTGTGAAGTACCGTCTCAGTCGTACTGGAGTGAGGTCTTGGAAAAAAGGTAGGGAGCACCACTTCCTGGTTGAGATGGAAGGGCAACACTACCTTCGGCAGTAATTTGAGATGCGTACTGAGCACCACTCTGTTCTTGTAGAACCTGGTATAGGGCGCCTCTGCCATGAGGGCCTGAAGCTCGCTGACTCTGGAAGCAGAGGTAAGCACGACAAGGAAAGCCACCTTCCAAGAGAGGTAGCAGGTAGCCAGAGAATCGAAGGGTGGCGAGTGAGCTGCCACAACACCAAGTTGAGGTCCTATTCGGTTGCCAGAGGGCGAACCGGGGGCTTCAATAAGAACAAGCTCCAGAGGAAAAAGGTCACCAACGGTTGGGCCAAAAGGGGTTTACCATCCACCGGATGGTGGTGCACCGCCAGGGCACAAAGGTGCACTCATTGTTAGAACTGAGCCCAGACTGGGAGAGGTGGAACAGGTACTGCAACACCAGAGCCACTGGTTAGGAGAAAGGGTCAACCCCGTGTTCGGCGCATCAAACAGAGAACCTGCACCATTTGAGGGCGAAAGCCTTCCTAGTAGGAGGCCCTACAGGAGGTCAGCAGAAAGTCTTCCACTACAACCGGGAGGCAGAAAGGGGCCAGAGTTACTCTCTCAGCAGCCAGGCTGTCAGCAACAGGGACCCCAGGCTGGGCTGCAGGAGAGAGCCCCCTCCTGAGACAGGAGTCCCGGTGAGGTCCCCAAGGGGATGGGGGGGGGGGGTCTCCACCGTCAACTGTAGAAGTAGTGGGAACTACGGTTGCCTGGACCACCAAGGAGCTACCAGGATGAGCAGAGGGTCCTGAACAAGGTCTTGGCGATCAGCGGCATAGGAGGGAAGGCATAAGAACACAAGATATGCCATACTGGGTAAGGCTAGAGGGGTGGGCCTGTCGGGAGCAGAAGCGGGGCAACTGAAAGTTGTCCAGATTGGCGAACAGGTCCATCATGGGTTCCCCACAGAGCCGGAAAAGCCGACTGGCTACCCTGGGGTCCAACTGCCACTTGAGCGGCTGGAGAACTCTGCTGAGGCTGTCAGCCAGCAGGTTGTCCTGGCCTAGCAGGTACACTGCTCGCAGGAAGATACCCTGTTGGACTGTGTACAAGCAGAGGACCAGCGCCTCCCGACAAAGGGCACGAGACCCCATGCCCCCCTGTCTGTTCACATAGAACATCGCCACCTGCTTGTCTGTCTGGACTAGCACCAGTTGGTGAAGCAGGTGGTGACAAAAGACCCTCAGGGCTAGGTGTATGGCCTGGAGCTCCAGGAGGTTGATCTGCTGGGTGCTATGGTCTGGTGACCAGCTGCCCTGGGTGCGGAGATCTCCGCAGTGGGCTCTCCAGCAGAGCAGGGAGGCATCCATGGTGAGAACCCTTGAGGGGGTTGAGGCCTGAAAAAGCATGCACGCCTCAAGATGCTGGGGTGACCGCCACCAGACCATGGAGTCAGTCAACTGGCAGGTCACAGAAACTCTGTCTCAGAGTCAGCCCATGGCCTGAGAACACTGGACCGCCCTCATGTGGAGGTGAGCGTCTGGGGTGACAAGGACTGTGGAGGCCATGTGCCCGAAAAGGCGCAGGAGAAGCCGAGTGGGCACAGAGGGACGGTACTGTACGTCCTGAGCCAGAGTCCAGAGACGATCGGCTCGGGCCCTGGGCAAGAAAGGCTTCGACTAGAGTGTTTAAATCCTTGCCCCAATGAACTCCAGACACTGCATCAGGAGGAGGTAAAGACTTGGGGTAGTTTATGACAAAGCCCAAGTGTTGCAGAACCTGGATGGTGCATGCAGTGGCCTACTGCACCTCTGAGGCCATGCCTCCCTTTATGAGCCAGTCATCCAGGTAAGGAAAGACGAAGACCCCTGGTGCCAAAGGAAAGTGGCCATGACTGCCAGGTATTTTGTGAAAACTCTTGGGGCAGAGGCTAGACCGAAGGGGAGCACCCTGTATTGAAAATGCCTGCCCCCCTCCCCCACTATGAACCACAAGTATTGCCTGTGGTTGGGGTGGATGAGAATTTGGGTATAAGCATCCTTGACATCTAAGGAGCAAGCCAGTCTCCCTGCTGGAGGTAGGGCAGCAATGTTCCAAGGGAGAGCATCTAGAACGTCTCCCTCACCAGGAATTTGTTGAGGTTGCACAGGTCGAGGATGGGCCTTAGGCCCCCTGTCCTCTTTGGCACGAGGAAGTACCTGGAGTAAAACCCCTTGCCCTTTATGTGATGGGGCATCTGTTCCACCGCTTTGTCCTCAAGAAGACCTGCCAACTCCTTCAGAAGAAGGTTCCGGTGGAGGGACCTGAGGGGCTCTCCTGGGAAATAAGGAAGAGATGTCTGAGTCAGGTGGAGGAGATAACCCTCCCTAACTACCCTTAGTGCCCAGAGATCGGTGGTGATAGTCACCCATCTCAGGGCATTGAGGGCCAGACATCCCCCTGTGGGCTGCTGATCTCTTTGGGGTAGATGGGCTATGCTCAAGGAGTCAAAAACTCCACCCTGGCTGGGCCGGAGCTGGTGCCTGGCGTTTCGGAGCCTTCTGCTTACGCGGGCCATGTCCATGTCCCTTGGCCTGCTGACCGTGTTGTGGAGCCGGCGAGGCCTGTTAAAGTGGGTAGTTTCTGTAAGCAGCAACCTTTCCTCTGGTAAAAGGACTTTTTACCCGAGCCCTTCCATCGGGGAGGGGCAGCGGTCTTTTTAGAGAGGCTGGTCTTCGTCATGAACTCTGTCTCCAGTTCAGCAGCATTGACGGTCATGGGTTTGCCAAAGAGGTTCTCTCCTTAGCAGGGAACATCGGCCAATTTGTTCTGAACCCACTGCTCGAGGTCTGGCGACTGTAGCCAAGCTTGGGGGCGTGCACAGATGCCAGCCGCCACTTCGAGTCACCGACTCAAACCCATCATAGGCCTCTCGAGACATGAATCTGGAGCATTCACAGTCTGCTTTGGTTCTAGAACCGCTGCAAAATGTTCCTCGGAGAGAACAGCCGAAAACCAGAGTTCCTTCGCCAGATCTCTCAGGTACATGCCCATGTATAGCTGGTAGGCCTGGATGCCATGCCCTGGTAGCACTTTCTGCCGAGGGCATCCAAGGTGCGGGACTCCCTGCCAAGGGGCACTGAGGAGTGCATCTTCTGACTTTTCAGCTGACGCATTGCTGACTCCACCACCATGCGGCAGTTGTGACTTCTGGAAGCCCGGGCTCCGGTGGATCCAATACATCACGTCAAACCGTTTGGTCACCACCGGCACCAACGCCGGTGTCTCCCACATTCAGAGCATAAGCCATTCTAGGATGGGAGAAATGGGCATCATGAATGATTCCCACAGAGTAGCCTCGTACTGAAGGATTTCCAACTCATCCGCCCGAGGGTCCTCCTCCGACTCAGTCGGGAATGCCAGGGCCTTAGACATGTCCTTGACAAAGTCCAGGAAGCCCATGTCCTCGGACGGGGACCACCGCCGATGTTCCGAGCCAGGAGATTCAGAAGGGACATCGCGGTGGGGACGGGTATCGGGGGACTCCCACTCGGAATAGTCCGTTGAGGAATCGTAGGAGGGCTGCTCTGCAGGCCTCGGGGCCCCCAAAGCCCTGCAGCTGGAGCCCGGCAGATGAACCAGTCGTGCTGGACAACAGCACCTGCTGCTGGTCCATGAAAGCAGAGAAACTGCGCTCTAGGGCTGCCATTCTGGACTCCAGACCAGAAGGCTCCACAGCCTTCGACGCAGGCACCGAGGGGACGTGGGCCCGATGCCGGCTCCCCCGAAGGATGTCTGGGGACAGAGACTGGTCCACAGTCGGATCTTTCCAGGGGACCTTCGCAGGTTGCTCCTTCTTCAATGTCTCGGAAGAGCGCCTCAGTCTGCGGGACTGGGCCCGGGGAGGCGCCGGCCAGTCGGATCCATCCAAGGATGCCCACCTTCAAGGATTTCTTCTTCTTCCTGGGTTCCCTCTAGGGAGGCCCCCTTTCTGAGGACCCACGACAAGGCTTGGTTTCGGAGGGTTCCGCCCGAGATGTCTTGGCCTCAGATGAGGCCCTGGTCTTTGGAGGCACCGGGGAAAAACCTATCGTGCTGCTGCTGCTGGCGGCGGCTCAAGGGCCTTGCTGGACATCCTCTTGCAGAGACCGCAGGCTGCTGGGTCGTGGTCTGGCCCAAGGCAGCGAAGACAGCATTCGTGTGTGTCGGTCAAAGACATGATTTTAGAGCACCAATCACACTTCCTAAAGTCACTGGTAGCCATGGTGGAAAAAAGTACCCCCGAGAGGTTGAAGACTCTCCGGGCTGCCAGCAGGAGAAAAAAGGCATGAAGATACCAGAAAAAGAAAATAACGAAAGACTACGAAAAATAAACCAAACCCGATGCCGAGAGGACCAATGTCAGTAGGCGGGAAGAGTACCATTGCGAGTGTGAAACACGAAGAGAGAAAAAAATCCGCTTTTTTCAGGGACAAGCCAGACAACGTCTGAAGAGTTCTGCGGAAAAAAGGAGACTGAGCAAGATGGCACCCTTGGGTGGGAAGGGGACGACGCATGCATCTCCTAAAGGCTTACTTTGAAAGCTGAGGGGATGCTTCCGCAATGGCTCCGTCGGTGCCGTCACCCATATGTGAGGATTGTCTTCCTGCTTGTTCCCAGAGAAACTATGATACCCTTGGTATAAAAAAAAACCCATCCCCCCAAGAGGAGCTTTAGTATAACCATAACAAGCAGCAAGAGTTTAAACAGCCAAGGAAGCACAAAACCAGACCAAAAATGAGTTCATAAACGAATAAATCTTATAACAAGCTAAATTGGACAATGTGAAAACAGGACCTACAGGCAAAGTATGTATGTACATGGCGAGGTACAGCAACGTCACAGATATATAAAGAGAGTCTTACATAGGTGACTGTCTAAACAATTTAGAGGGGCGGGTCCTGGACTGGTCTAACAGGATGGAAACCCCCCACCTTTAGTGATAGTGAGCACAAGAAGGAGCAGGTCACACCATGTCTTGGAAAAATAGAGAGCTTTATTAGTACCTAAGGAGGTCACCCTACACGTGTTTCAGCACGTGCCTTCTTCAGGGGTTACTGACCTCAGGGAATAGGGGCCTAATTGTTTGCTCTCCTGATTAAATACAGCCTGTACACTGCCACAATGTTCGCTGGACAAGGGAACACTCGTCATTAGGAAACTCTGAAAACCAGCTCTATCTAACAGGATTCCAGGAAAGGAAATTAACGATAAGTAAAATTTCTTCTTACAAATACATTCTGCTAGACCAGTTCAGACTAGTGGGGAGTACCATAGCTAAACCACTTCAGGGCGGGAAGAAACAGCTGCAGCCAAGACAGACTCCGAAGAAAGCTGCTTCTTGAGCTTGGACATCCAAGCGATAGTGATGTGCAAAAGTAGAGAGGGAGGACCAAGTGGCCATCTTGCAAATATCTAGAAGAGCTACCCTCGAGCATTCTGCCCAGGAGGAAGCCTAGGCCCACGTAGAATGTGCCTGAAGACCTACAGGCACAGGTTTGTTCAATAAAATATAAGCTGATTCAATTGTCTGCTTGATCCAGTGCGCAATGATCGCTTTGAAAGCGGCTGCTCCTTTTCGTGGACCAGAAGACAGGACAAAAAGATAATAGGAGAGACAAAACATATTAGTGAGTCTGAGGTAACAGCTTAACGCCCTACCAACAATTCAACAGGTGAAGGACTCTGTTGTCACCCGAAGACTGCCCTTAAGAAAGGAAGGAAGCACAATCGATTTGTTGACATGAAAATCTGAAAGAACCTTAGGCAGAAAAGAGAACACTATTTGAATGTTAACCCCCTCCGTGGAAAAAGACAAAAAAGGATACTGGCAAGAAAGTACCTGGAGATCCGAAAGGTGCTGTGCCGAAGTGACTGCTATAAGATAAACAGTTTTGAGAGTCAAATCTTAGAGATGCCCTATGGAAAGGTTCAAACGGGGCACAGGTGAGCACATGAAGCACAAAGGACAGATAAGAAGGGACGATTAGACAAATGGGGGGATCTCAGGGAGTGAATTCCCTGCAGAAAGGGAGGAGTGGCCTACTGGTTGGGACAAGATATCCCAGGCCGGAGTGTCAGGGGTTCAATTCCCGCTTAGGGACAGCAATCTCAGGCCGGAGGGATTGGGGTTTCCACTCCTTGTGGCCTTGGGCAAGCCACTTAACCCTCCGTTGCCTCAGGTATACATGTAGATTGTGAGCACTATGGGGACCAGGGAATGTATCCAGTACCTGCTTGTAGTGTGTGTAAACTGCTCTGATGCCCGTCAGCCTGGGTGGTATATCAAGAAATTGCATAAACATAAAACCATTCCTATGGAGGGTGGCACTGTCCTCTGTGTTCAGATGGATCATAAGGTGGAGGGGCCTCTTAAAAAACACTTTCTCGTCATCAACTTTGGCATTGCAGGCCTCTGTTTGCAGAGGTGTCGCTGCACACGCTCTGCTCCAATGGATTTCGGATGATCCGACTTTGCCTCGTTTAGCGTTGGTCACTGCCTTTTATTATCTGCTGTGCTTATCAGCTTGGTCTGCAGCAAACAGGGCATCTACTTTAGGGAAACGCAACTACTTGTCAAGATCATCCGAAGACCAAACGTAAACACGCCACAAGTGACAAGCAGAGCATAGAGACACATCAGGAGAATCCCAGTCTAAGGAGACCTTCTGTGGTAGTTCCAGTGAAAAAGGAAAAGGCTTAAAAGTTTTCCTGATGTCCATGATGATGGTGTCTGCCAGAGGTTTAGAAGAATCTGAAGGCTATTGCACTTGAGAGACCGAGAAGTGCAGAGCCTCCGTAATTTGAGCAATGAGAGCAGGACGTTCTTCCTTATGAAATAACCAGATATCCTGTCTTCTCGGGACTCCTGGTCATCTTCCAATGGCAAGAGCTCTCCTTCTTCCCGGCCAGACTCAGAAGTGATAGAAAGTTCATCTGAATGACTGTCAGTCTTACCCTGCAGGGCACCAGTTCCCTGGAGGAAAGGAGATATCCTTGGCCAGATCTAAAGAAGCTCCAGCCAAACTTCGGCGGGCATGCTTTCTAGACAGAGGATCAGTGGTGATCAGAGTAGACAAAGTCCCCGAGCGCCACATATCCCAGGCCTGATGGAATAGTTGCATAAATTGGGGATTGGAACAGTCATCTGAAGTCTGCATAGGCTAAATAGAGCGTTGTAGAGGGAGTAGGCAGCTCAGGCAACAAAACTGGAGGAAGGGCAACTTGAGATCTAGCATCACCCTAAGGTAACCCAGAGGGAGCTAAAGAAAGAGTCCTGGAAGAGCTACCTGAATTAGGACCTGCAGATGCAGAAGGACCTCTTTAATCAGAACCACAGGAAGAACACAAACTACCTGTCAAAGTCTTACATTTTTCCCATAGCCCAAGCCGCGCTGTAGGTACGGCGGCATTTTCACAACAGGATAAAAGAAAGTCACAGAAAGAGTCGGGGACGAAAAATCAACGGACTGAAGAAAAAATGGCAGCCGGGGCACAAAAATTATGGCAGGAAACAGCAAAAACAGAGCAGCGAAGCAGCCACTGACTGACCACGTGAAGAGAAACAGGTAAAAGACAACTGCAGAAAACTGAGCACACCAAAAAGAAGGGAGGCGCGTGGGTCAAAAGAACAAGAAACCGCTGAAAAACAGATCGGGACGCTGCTTTAAAAAAGAACAGCGAAAGAAATAAAACACTGTTCTTGAAGGATGAAAAAAAACAGAAGAAGAGAGGGTCCAGAGAAGAAACTGCCTGCCTGACAATTTCCTTGGCAACCGGGGTCCTTGAATAAGGTGTTGGGGAGGGGGGGGGTTTGTTTGGGTTGGGTTTTTTTTTGTTTTTTTTAGGAGCTGATAAAAGTCTTGCTTGCAGAACAGTCAGAATAGAAGGCTGCAACTGCTCCTCATGAGCAGGAGCACTTCCCTTCAGAGGTGCTCTACTGCTCCCCTTGACCAGGAACAGCTCTGGAAAGTGAAGAAAGGAAAACTGTTGGCAAAGAAAGGGCACCATAGCATGCACAACTGCCAAAGATAGCTACATTGACACCAAATCTCTTCTCAGAGAACTATAGGAGCTAGGAGAAGTTCAGCATCTGCTGAGACAGAGAAAATACTGAAGCTCCCCATTGGGGGATGGGTTTTTATACCCATGGTGATGTGAAAGCTTCAGGAATTGTTCTGTCTCATCATCTGCTGGCAGGGGGACACAACCCACTAGTCAGGACTGATCTAGTAGGATGTATGTGGCATGATCATTTTGACAAATAGTTTTGAAGTATTACAGAAAATGAATCCCAAGTCATTTCTTGATGAGCAATAGGCAATATTCACAGCCCAAAATTGTACCAATATCATTTCTCTTATCACAAATGAAGCCAACAGACAATAAACTAATCAGGAGTAGCACAGATATTTCTTTACAAGGGCAGTTACTTCCTGACACCATTAATGAAAAGCTTCATTTTAATGGGAAAAAAACAAAACTAGCTCATCAGAAATCAGCATTTTCAAACAGTGCTGAGAAAAAGTTTGAGACAGCCCTAGTCAGTCTGTATTTTAGCCAAATTTATACTCAGATCATGGATATATCCTAATCTAAACCTTAATAAGAGAAAAAGAACCCACACTGAACACACACAATGATATGTTTTGATTTATTTATTAAAAGACACTCTAAAATAATCCTTATGTCCAAAATTATGTGAACCCTACATTGAGTAACTTTCAAAATGTATCTTTGGATGTGCAGGTATCTATATGGAACGCTACTCTTCAAACTGAACTTGATATTGCTGCATCTACTAGGCCTCTTCAGCACACCAGAAAGCACAGTCACCCACAGTACCATGCTAGACAGACTCCTGAAGCGCCAAGCTCGGAAGGCTAAGCAAAACTGGTGAAAGAACAGATCTCTTTCCAATCTTCAAGAATGTATGGAAAGACAATAATGCTGTAAGGAAAGTCTAAAGTTAGCAAAGAGAAACAAGGTCTCTAATGAAAGACAATTGGCAAAATTAGGAAGTAATGGGATAGGATGCAGTGTACTATTGTGGATCAGGAACTTGATAAAAGAGAAAGCAAAGAGTAGGACTAAAAGGCCAATTTTCTCAATGGAGAAAGGTAAATAGTGGAATACCCCAGGGATCTGTGCTGGGCCCGCTGCTTGTTAACATAGTCGTAAATGACCTGGAAATTGGAATAACGAGATAAGTGATCAAATTTGCAGATGAGACAAAATTATTCAAAGTTGTTCAAACATAAGAGGATTGTGAAAAATTGCAAGAGGACCTTGAAAAATTGGAAAACTGGATGCCCAAATGGCAGATAAGATTTAATGTGGCCAAGTGCAAAGTTATGCACCTAGGAAAGAACAACCCAAACTTTGGTTACACAATGCAAGGTACCAACTTAGAAACCACACCCAGGAAAAAGATTTAGACGTCATCGTGAATAATATGCAGAAACCTTCCGCTCAGTGTGTGTGGCAGCCAAAAAAGCAAATAGAATGCTAGGAATCATAAGGAACAGAGATTAAAACCAAGGATATTATAATGCCTCTATCATTCCATGGTGCTACCACACCTTGAATACTGTGTGCAATTCCTGATGCCATATCTTAAAAAGGATATAGCAGAATTAGAAAAGGTACAGAGAAGAGGAACAAAAATTGTCAAGGGGATGGAAGGCTACCCCCTAAGAGGAAAGGCTTAAAAGATTAGGGCTCTTCAACTTGGAAGAGAGACTGCTGAGGGGGAGAAAACATAAAAGCCTATAAATTAATGAATAGAGTGGAACAGCTAAACGTAGAACTGTTGTTTATGCCATCAAAAAGTAGAAAGACCAGAGGGCAAGCAATGAAGCTATAATGTAACACATTTAAGACTAATAAGAGAAAGCTTTATTACTCACATGTAACAGATCTCCAGGAACAGCATGAATCAGTGTTCACATATGGGTAATATCGGTAACAACAGAGCCCGCGTGGGAACGTACCCAGCATCCAATTGGAAAGCGTTTGGCAGCAATCCACTATGCCTGTGCATCTACTTACCCAAGGAGTGGCCTAGTGGTTGGGACAAGTTATCTCAGGCCGGAAGGTCGGGGGTTCAAATCCTACTAGAGGACAGCAACCTTGGGCCGGAAGGATTGGGGTTTCTAGTCCCACAGGTGCTCCTTGTGGTCTTGGGCAAGCCACTTAACCCTCCATTGCCCATGTTCCCTGTAAATAGTTATCTCCAAGTCATAATGCCCTGTTCAATGTAATTTCAATTTGTTTGATGTAAACCGCCTTGATATCATGAAAGGCGGTATATAAGAAATGTTAAATAAATAAAATAAAATAAAAGTCTTCTTCTCAGCTGAGTTTGTAGCTGAGAGATAGAGGAAAAAGAATACCCTACAACTCCTAGGGGAGGGTGGCGGATTGTAAAGACTGATTCCTGTTGTTCCTAGAGATCCTAGAGATCACCTGTCACAAGTGACTAACAACGCTATCTCCAGGATCAAGCAGAAATGCAGTCTTCACATATAGGACTTACTAGCTCCTAGGTACCAAACTGGAGTTGGTCGCAATAGTATCCCCGAGACTAAGGGATACAGCAGAGGTGGTGTGGAGACAAACTAGCCCCATTGGACCCAGTTGGCAGACCATCAATAGGGGAGTCTGGTGCCAGAAAAAGTCTGGAACGGAGGGTAGGAGTTGCAGTTAAGTCCCAAAAAGGTACGGGAGAACAGCTTGGCCCAAGATAGCATCCCAACGGGAATCCCTATCTAGGCAGTAGTGTTCAGCAAAGCTATGAATGGAGGACCAGGTAGCAGCTCAATAGATTTTGTCAATAGAGACAGAACGAAGGTTGGCAGGTGAGGTTGCAATGGCTCTCACATTGTGAATAGTGACGTGACCCTCTAGGGAGAGTCCCACTGGAGCATAGGCAAAAGATAAGCAGTCTGCAATCCAGTTAGATAGGGTGCGATTCAGTACTGAAAGTCCAAGGTGACTTGGATCAAGAAAATGAACAAAGGATTTCCTGCGATTGATTCCACCCAAATAGAAAGCCAGGCGTGCTGGCAATGCAAAGTGTGGAACACTGCTTTAGCCCTAGAAGCGTGCGGTCTGGGGGAAAAAGACCAGTAGTATGACCAAATGGTTGAGATGGAAGGCTGAGACTACCTTCGGTAAAAAGTGTGGATGTGTACGGAGAACCACTTATGATGGAACTGGGTGTATGGAGGATCAGACAAAGTCTGCAGTTCACAGATGCGATGAGCTGAAGTGAGGGCAATGTGGAAGATTACTTTCCAAGAGAGCAATTTTAAAGCAGCAGTTGCTAAAGACTTGAAAGGAGGCTTTAGAAGTTGCACTAGGACCCATTTGAGATCCCAGGCCATCGGTGGTGGTTTGATCGGTGGCTTGGATAGAAGGAGAACCCACATGAATCGTTGCACCAGGGGGTGTGATGAAATAGGAGGCCTGTGATAGGCTGAGATGGCACTAAAATGAACTCTGACTGAGTGAGTCTTGAAGGCCTGCCAAGGACAAGTGGAGATAGCGTAGTTACTCACCTGTAACAGGTGTTCTCCAGGAGCAGCAGGAATCAGTCCTCACATATGGGGTGACATCGGCGCCAACGGAGCCCTCATGCAGAGCATTTCCCCAGCTTTCAAAGAAAGCCTTTGGGAATGCAGCACGCATGCGCGGTCCCCTTCCCACCCAAGGGTGCCATCTTGCTCAGTCTGATGACATAGCTAAAAGACAGCAAAACACAAAATGAAGGATAGGACTGCAACTCTAATGGAGGAGGGAGGGTCATGAGGACTGATTCCTGCTGCTCCTGGAGAACATCTGTTACAGGCGAGTAACTACGCTTTCTCCAGGACGAAGCAGGAAGTCAGTCCTCACATATGGAACTCCCCAGCTCTAGGCTACCGTTAACCCAGAGCAGAAAAAATGGCTCCCTCTTAAGAGTCTCAGCATCTGTGATAAGAATTTTCTCGGAGAACGCACCCCGTACAGTAGCCCAACACAAAGGGCCAGAGGGTAGGAGTTGCCTAAACCTCAAAGAGATTACGGAGTACTGCCTGTCCGAAAACACTGTCCCGCCAGGACTCTCTCTCCAGGCAGTAATGGGCTGCAAATGTCTGGCTTGAAGACCAAGTTGCGGCCCGGCAGATGTCTGCCAACGGAACAGAGCGGAGATGAGCTACTGATGCAGCTTTCGCCCTGACACGGTGGGCCGTGACCCGACCCTGCAAGGGGAGGTCAGCTGCCCTGTACGCCCAGGTGATGCAGTCTGCTACCCAAATGGACAACGTACGCTTGGAGACAGGTAACCCCATCCTATTAGGGTCAAACGAGACGAAGAGCGGAGTAGCCCTTCGATGCTCCCGCATACGTTCTATGTAAAAGGACAACACCCTTTTACAGTCCAGGGTATGCAAGACTGTTTCAGCCTGGTTGGCATGCAGCCTGGGAAAAAAGGGTCGGAAGAACAACTTCCTGATTGAGGTGGAAAGAGACGACCACTTTTGGGAGGAACTTGGGATGGGTCGCAGGTAGAGCCTGGCGGAAACACGAGAATTGCTATGGAACTGGTTGGCCAAGTCCATAAGTCTGTGGGCCCTGACCTCGAGCAAGTAAGCTCTTGCCTGAAGGGTGTCCAACCTGGCCCCTATAAACTCTAGGTTTTGAGATGGGAGTAAAGTGGACTTTGCGTAGTTTATGACAAAGCCCAGATGCTGAAGAAGAGAGACAGTGTGAAGAGTGGCCTGTCGGGCCTCCTGGAGTGACTGGTCCCTGATTAGCCAGTCGTCCAGGTACGGGAAGACAAAAATCCCCTGATTTCTGAGAAAAGCCGCCGCCACCACCAGGCATTTGGTGAAAACCCTGGGGGCAGAGGTCAGGCCAAAAGGATGCACCCTGTACTGAAAGTGGATTCCTTCCATCACAAATTTCAGATATTGTCTGTGGTCTGGATGGATGAGGATGTGAGTATAAGCATCCTTTAGGTCTAAGGAGCATAGCCAGTCTCACTGCTGGAGGAAGGGCAGCAGTATCCCAAGGGTAAGCATCTTGAACTTTTCCCTCTCTAGAAACTTGTTCATATTTCGCAAGTCTAGGATAGGTCTGAGGCCTCTTGTTCTCTTTGGTACTAGGAAGTAACTGGAGTAGAAGCCTTGCCCTTCTAGGTGGTGTGGCACCGGTTCCACCGCCTGTTCCTTTAAAAGACTTCCCAACTCCCGAAGGAGGAGGTCCCTCTGTAGAGGGAGTCTTGGAGGCTCCCCTGGATAGTAGGATGGGGTAGCTGGTGGAAATAGAGCATAAAGCCCTTCTGGACTATGTTCAGTACCCAGGTATCCCCTGTGATGGCTGGCCACCTGTAGGCATACAGGGTCAGCCGACCCCTGTGCTGAGTGGAGCCACCGGCAGAGGAGAGGCTATGCTGTGGGAGTCAAAAAAACCCTCCCTGCTGTGGAGCCGGAGCTGGCGGCTTGGGGGTTTTCTGCCTACAAGGCCCATGCCCCTGCCCCTTGGCCCGCTGGCCCTGTTGGGGAGCTGGAGAGGCCTGATACTGAGGGTAGGTTTTGTAGGCAGCATCCTTACTCGCGAAAAAGGGCTTCTTTCCCGAGCCCTTCTTTTTGTGAGAAGGGACAGAAGTCTTTCTGGACAGTCTTGTCCTGGTGAGAGTCTCGGTTTCTGCAGCCTTCTCAGTCATGGGCTTGCCAAACAGGTTGTCACCTCGGCACGGGACAACCACCAACTTGTCCTGCACCCATGACTCCAGGTCCGACGACTGTAGCCAGGCCTGACGGCGTGCACCGATGCCGGCCGCGGCTACCCGGGACGAAGCCTCGAAGCCATCATAGGCTGCTCGAGATATAAACTTCGAGCACTCCCAGATCCCTGAAGACAAGGCTTTGAATCTCTGCAAGGGTTCTTCGGACAGGCCAGCCGAGAACCCAGCAATCTCCTTTGCCAGGTCTCGAAAGTACATGCCCATGTACAGCTGGTAAGTCTGGACACAGCAAGACAGCATAGAGCCCTGGAAGCACTTTCTACCGAGGGCATCCAGGCTCTGGGCCTCCCGGCCGGGAGGCACCAAGGAGTGCATTTTTTGACTTTTCAGTCTCTGCATGGCTGATTCCACAACCATGGAGTTGTGCGGTAGCTGCGCTTTTTGGAACCCAGGGCTCTTACGGACTCGATAAATGGAATTGACCCGCTTGCTCAGAACTGGCGCCGAGGCCGGTGCTTCCCACATACAGAAGAGCAGCCGTTCCAGCATCGGAGGAACCGGAACAGTAAAGGCTTCCCTCAGAGGAAAATCATACTGATGAAATCCGAGAACCTGGTATCCTCAGGGGGGGAGGTGGGGGACCTTCTCCGAAGCTCATACTCCGGGGAGTCCGATGTAACACACCAGGTCCAGAAGGAGTCAGGAGACTCCTCGTCCTCCGTCTCCCACACCGACTCCTGAGCGGCTCCGGCTGTGTGGGCCTCGATGCCACTAGCCCTGACGTCGAGTCCCGGTGGTCGGGGCAGATGCCCCTCCAGACCGGAGATCAGTACCCGCTGCTGCTCCATGAAGACAGCCAGGCTGCTCTCCAGGGCCGTCAACCTGAGACCAAGCTCAGAAGACTCCGCAGCCCCCGTCTCAGGCCCAACGTCAGTTCTGCTGGAGGAGAGTCCACAAGGACAACAGAAGTTACCTGACTCAGGGACTCCAGCTCCAGGTGAGGTAGTTTGGTCGGCCGCTCCAACTCCGAGAGCCCGGGACGGCAGTCAGGGCTGCGCGACCTGGCCTTCGAGGATCCAGGTGCCTCCATTGATGACGCCCTCACGAGCTGCTTCTTCCTTTTGTGCTCCCGGGTGGGAGATCCCTTCTCAGAGGGCCCACGATGGTGCTCGGGGGTCAGACTCCCGAGATGTCGAGGTCTCTGACAAAGTCCGGGCCCAGACGGACACGGACTCCGAAAAAATTCTTTCATGTTGATGCTGATGGCTCCGAAGTGCCTTCGACAACATCTTGCCGCACGGGCCACAGACCAGCGGGTCATAGTCGGGCCTGACGCATCGGAGACAGCAGCCTTGTGTGTTGGTGAGAGACATAAGTTTCTTACACCAATCACATTTTTTTGAACCCGCTGGCAGCCATCGGGGGGAAAAAGGGCACCTGCAAGGTCAAAAGACAGGGCTGCCAGTGAAAATAACAGAAAAAGTGCGAACGCTAGTCACAAAGGACAAAAACCGAAAAAGAAGTTAGGGGCTCGATTCCGGTGTACCGAGCCGAGGCGGGATGGGGAACTGGCGTCGAACCGGATAAAGAGACGCGAAAAATTGCAGAAAAAAAATCAACTTTTTCCCGGGTGACACAAACTACATCCATTGGGCTCCGCAGAAAAAGAAAGACTGAGCAAGATGGCACCCTTGGGCGGGAAGGGAACCGCGCATGCATGCTGCATTCCCAAAGGCTTTCTTTGAAAGCTGGGGAAATGCTCTGCACGAGGGCTCAGTCGGCGTCAACGTCACCCCATATGTGAGGACTGACTTCCTGCTTGGTCCTGAAGAAAGAGTAGTTACTCACCTGTAACAGGTGTTCTCCAGGAGCAGCAGGAATCAGTCCTCACATATGGGTGACATCGAAGTCGATGAAGCCCTTGCGGAGCATTTCACCAGCTTTCCAAGAAAGTCTTTGGGAATGCAGGCACGCATGCGTGGTTCCCTTCCCGCCTAAAGGTGCCATCTTGCTCAGTCTAATGACATAGCTAAAAACAGCACACAAAAATGTAAAAATAAACTATGTACAACTGCAACTCCCAGGGGAGGAGGGAGGGTTGTGAGGACTGATTCCTGCTGCTCCTGGAGAACACCTGTTACAGATGAATAACTACTCTTTCTCCAGGACCAAGCAGGAAGTCAGTCCTCACATATGGGTGACTTCCTAGCTCTGGGCTACCAAGAACCCAGGCTGAACAAGAGAACTCCCTCTAGTCCCAGCATCAAAGAAAGGCTTTTCACTGACAGAACCTCCACCAGTAGCCGGGCAGTAGAGCAGGAGTTGCCTAATCCTCAAAGAGATTCCGGAGTACTGCCTGGCCAAAAGCACTGTCCCTACGGGAATCCCTCTCCAGACAGTAATGGGCTGCAAAAGTCTGGCTTGAAGACCAAGTTGCAGCCCTGCAGATGTCTGCCAACGGTACAGAGCGGAGATAGCACAGTTACTTACCTGTAACAGGTGATCTCTGGGAACAGCAGGAATTAGTCCTCACATATGGGTACATCGGTACCGACGGAGCCTGAGCGGGAAAGCTCCCCAGCTTCCCAGAAGGAAAGCTTTTGGGGCCTCCCACTGCGCATGCGTGCTGCCTTCCCGCCTTCCTGACCAACTCTCCTCAGTTCGAGTTTATAGCTGAGACAATAGAGAGAGGAAAGGAAGAGAGAGAGAGATACAACTCCTAGGGGAGGTGGGTGGGTTGTGAGGACTAATTCCTGCTGTTCCCAGAGATCACCTGTTACAGGTAAGTAACTGTGCTATCTCCAGGAACAAGCAGGAATAAGTCCTCACATATGGGGACTCCCTAGCTGAGATCCCCTAAAGGGTATGAGACCCTGAAAGGTTCTTCATCTTCCTATGGATCTCAGGCATCCATTCAGGGAAGGTGGGCTGGAGTTGTTCAAGAATGGAACAGGTGTCTGAGGACAGCCTGACCAAACAAGGCATCCCGGCGGGAGTCCTTGTCCAAACAGTAATGGGCTGTAAAGGTATGAACCGAGGCCCAGGTGGCTGCTCGACAGATCTCGTCAATGGACACAGAGTTTAGATGAGCCATAGAGGTGGCCATGGCCCTCACATTGTGAGCGGTGACATGGCTCTCCAGAGAAAGGTTCTTACTCTGGTAAGCAAAAGAGATACACTGAGCAATCCAATTGGAGAGTGTTCTTTTGGAGACTGGAAGTCCTAAATGAGAAGGATCAAAAGCAACAAAAAGCTGAGAAGACTTTCGATGTTGCTGTGTCCTGTGGAGGTAAAAGGCAAGAGCTCTTTTACAGTCTAGAGTATGAAGGTTCCTCCCTGCATTGGATGCATGAGGAGCTGGAAAAAAGACAGGTAAATAAACCTCTTGATTAAGATGAAAAGGTGAGACCACTTTAGGCATAAAGTGAGGATTTGTCCTAAGGACTACCTTATCATGATGGAACCTTGTGTAAGGTGGATTAGCCATTAAGGCCTGCAGTTCACTGATGCGGCGAGCTGAAGTGACTGCAATGAGGAAAATAACCTTCCAGGAAAGAAATTTCAAGGAGGTAGTGGCTAAGGGTTCAATAGGTGGCTTCATAAGCTGACCAAGAACCAAGTTTAAGTCCCATGCCACCGGAGGAGGTCGAATGGGAGGTTTAGTTAAAGTTAAGCCTCTCATGAATCTTGCAATAAGAGGATGAGAGAAAACAGGTTGTCCATTGATGGGCTTAAGTGATGCCGCAATAGCACTCAAATGGACTCTTACTGAATTCGTTTTGAGTCCTGCATTGGAAAGATGCAGGAGGTATTCCAAAAGAGAATTCAATGGGAGTGCCAGAGGGTTAAGACCCTTTTGAGCACACCAAATGGAATATCTTTTCCATTTAAAAGCGTAAGAACGCCTAGTGGAAGGTTTCCTAGAGGCATGTAGGATATCCTTCACTTGCTGCGAAAGATTGAAGTGTTGAAGGTCTAGGCCTTCAGTAACCAAGCTCTGAGGTGAAGGGACTTGGGGTTTGGGTGCCACAAAGTTCCCTCCTCTTGAGACAGAAGGTCTGGAGCCGCTCCCAAGTCCAGGGAGGGGGCTTGGGAGAGATGCAGAAGTAGAGGGTACCACACTTGGCGTGGAGCTATAAGGATCATGGACCCTTGATCCCTTTGAAGTTTGAACAGAGTCTTGGGAATCAAAGAAATGGGTGGAAAGGCATACAGGAAACCCTGACCCCAATGCAGGAGGAAGGCATCCTTGGTCTGAACTCCCTGACACGGAATTCTGGAACAGAACCGGGGAAGTTTGGCATTCCACGGACTTGCAAAGAGGTCTATGTCCGGGGTTCCCCATTTCTGGAAGATTCTGAGTACCTAATCCATGTGCAGGGACCATTCGTGTGGAAGCAGAACTCGACTAAGTCTGTCTGCCCAAGAGTTTTGGATTCCTGGAAGATATACTGCAAGGAGATGGATTTGATGCTCTCTGGCGAAGGCCCATAATCTTAGAACTTTGTTGCAAAGCGACAGAGAGCCAGTCCCTCCTTGTTTGTTTATGTAAAACATGGCTACTTGATTGTCTGTGTGAATAAGGACTGTCATGTTGCTGAGGAGGATATGAAAAACTTTGAGAGCTAGAAAGATTGCTCGAAGTTCCAAGTGGTTGATATGAAGGGTGGTCTCCTGTGGAGACCAAGTGCCCTGAGTGGAGAGATCTTGGAGATGAGCCCCCCAACCTGTTTGGGAGGCATCTGTTGTGAAGGTTTGCTTGGGGCAACAATGGTTGAAAGGGGGCCCCCAACAACAGATTTTGAGTGGATATCCACCATTGGAGAGACCAAAAGAGACGATTGGAGTTTGCTATTTGGTCTGAGAGAGCTCCTGATGCTTGAGTCCACTGGGTGGATAAAGTCCATTGAGCTGCTCTCATATGTAGGCGAGCATAAGCCACCACATGCACTGTGGAGGCCATGTGGCCTAATAGTTGTAGCATCTCTCTGGCAGTCAAGTGGCTTCTGGACTGAGTCTGAGAGGCTAAGTGCACTAGGCATTGGCAACGGGCCTGAGGTAGATAGGCCCTTGCGGTGGTGGTATCCAACCAGGCCCCTATGAATTCTAGGGATTGAGTAGGGGTGAGTTGGGACTTTGGCAGATTGATCACAAGTCCCAGATACTGTAGAATTCGCCTGGTGCGATCCAGGGAAGTCTGAGCCTCGGACTGAAATGGAGCTCGGATGAGCCAGTCGTCCAGGTATGGGAAGACAAAAATTCCCAGGGTGCGTAGGAATGCAGCTACTATTGCCATGCATTTGGTAAATACCCTTGGAGCAGAGGCTAGACCGAAGGGAAGTACTCTGTATTGGAAGTGTTTTCCCTGGAACAGAAACCGTAGGAATTTTCTGTGGGATGGATGGATGAGTATATGTGTACGCATCCTTGAGATCTAGAGAACAAAGCCAGTCCTGACTCTGTAGGTATGGAAGGAGAGTGCCTAGAGAAAGCATCTTGAATTTCTCCCTGTATAGAAATTTGTTCAATTCTCTGAGATCCAAAATGGGTCTGTACCCCCCTGTTTTCTTGGGAATGAGAAAATAAGGGGAGTAAAAACCTGACCCTTGTTGAGGAAGAGGAACCTCTTCTATTGCCTTTTGGGCGAGAAGAGTGGTCACCTCCTGACCCAACAGGTCTAGGAGAGATGGGGGAGAATTGAAACTTCTCACCATGGTATGGGGAGGAAGGTTGGAGAAATGTAGTTTGTAGCCCTCTCTGATGATAGAGAGGGTCCATTGCTCTGATGTGATTTGCTCCCATCTGGGAGCAAAATGAGTTAACCTTCCTGGAATGGTGAGAGGTTCTGGATGTTTTAGAGCCAGAAAGGTTAAGTTCTCTAGTTTTAAGTCAAAAACCCTGAGGGGGTTGGGACTGTTGGGCTGTAGCAGCCCCTGCAGGTTTTGCCCTGGCCTGTTTAGCCTGCTGACACTTAGGAGCAAAGCGAGCTGCAGAAGATTGTTGGCCAGTATTTGTGGCAAATCTGGCCTTCTTGTAGAAAGGCTTTTTGAAAGATTTCTTCTTGACAGGGGTAGAGGTAGACTTAGAAAGTCTATCTAAAGCAGCATTTTCTGCATCCATTTGAGTGGCTTTGATTTGCCACTCCTTACCAAACAGATTCTCACCTGTACAGGGCAAATTTCCCAACCCATCCTGGACCCAGGGTTCAAGGTTAGAGGCCTGGAGCCAAGCAATTCTGCGAGCCGCTATGGCAATACCTGAGGCTCTGCTAGCACCTTCAAAGGAGTCAAAGGCTGCTCTGTTGGAGAACTTTGAAATATCTTCGGTATGCTTCAACAGAAGAAGGAACTCCTCCTTTCTATCCTCTGGGAGAAAGGGGAGAAAATGGCGTATTTTTAATGCAATTTCCTTCAGAAACATGCCCATATAGAGGCTGTATGAGTTGATTCTGGCAATAAGCATACTTGCTTGGAAGATTTTTCTTCCAAAAGCATCCAGAGTCCTACATTCTCTTCCTGGGGGAGTAGAAGAGTGTCTTTTAGTACTCTTGATCCTTTTCATAGCTGACTGCACCACAATGGAGTGGTGTGGGAGCTGAGTTTTTTGAAACCCAGTAGAAGGGGGGACACGATACATGGTGTCCAGACGACGAGAATGTGGAGATAGGGTGAGAGGAGTCTCCCATAAGTCCATCATGTGATCTTGAAGAATTTCATGGATGGGCAGGGTGACTGCCTCTTTGGGAACCTTAGAGTATCCTAAAATGTCTAACTTTTTTGCTCTAGGTTCTTTTTCAGAAGATACAGAAATAGAAAGACCTTTAGCTACTTCAATGATGAAGTCTTGAAAGGATAAATCCTCTGGAGGAGACATTCTCCTCTTTGGAGAAGAGGGCTCCTCAGGTAGAGTAAGGGATACTTCAGCAGAGTCATCTGATGAATCAGGATCATCAGAAGACTCAAAGTATCGTCTGTTTGCTTCCAGGGATCGATAAGTGTATCGACCGGTATCGACATCGGGGGTACCCGGAACCGGATCGGTATCGGGAAAAACCCCGGAACCGGGAACCGGAATCGGTATCCTGGTCGATGTGGAAGGCATGGGTACCGGTATCGGTTGTGGTACCGGAACCGGAGTCGGTACCGGGTGTCGCAGCCTTAATAAAAGCCAAAATGGCCTGCTGAATGGATTGAACTGTATGATCCATGGACGCCACGACTGTCTGGATGTCGGTACCGGATGATTGAGCCGGTACCCCAGAACAGTCTAACAGGTGATCTGTCGAGGCCGTGCCATCGATGTCAACCTGTAACCCCATAGGAGGAGCTTTGGAAGCCGGAGCTTCCCGCCGGGGTTGTTTGGCTGGGGCAGGGTCCTCAGGGTCAAGCCCAGGGGTATCTCGATACTTAGAGGGAGATTTGCCCTTTGAGGACCTACCAGAGGAATGTTTGGTTACCTGAGATCCATCAGGAGAGGAAGACCTGGAAGATGTCGATGCTGGAGTATCTGTAGAAAACAGCATGTGAAACTTGGCTGCCCGGTTCTGTAAGCCACGTTTAGACATCAAAGAACAGGATGGGCAATCCGGAATGGAATGGTCAGGCCCCAAACATTTAAGACACCATTCATGGGTGTCTGTGACTGAAATAGTACCGCTGCACTTGGTGCATTTTTTAAACCCAGAGGCTTGTTTCTCCATGAGGGAGAATTAGTGAAGGCCTAAAGGCCTCACAGAACTAACACACCAAGTGAGGGGGAAAAAAAATGATTTTTTTTTTTTTTTTTTTTTTTTTTTTTTTTAAATAAAGGAAAAAAAGACCGGCGGTACCGGTCTGGAATCAGGGAAGGCAGACATGCAGCCAAAGAAATAAATTAAAATAACAACTTCTTCAGCGGTGACAGGAACACGACCTGCTGGCTCCGCGGAAAAAGAAGAACTGAGGAGAGTTGGTCAGGAAGGCGGGAAGGCAGCGCGCATGCGCAGTGGGAGGCCCCAAAAGCTTTCCTTCTGGGAAGCTGGGGAGCTTTCCCGCTCAGGCTCCGTCGATACCGACGTACCCATATGTGAGGACTTATTCCTGCTTGTTCCTGGAGATGAGCCACTGAGGCAGCCATTGCCCTGACACTATTTTATTTATTTATTTCAACTTCTTATATACCGCACTCTTTGACATCAGCGCGGTTTACAAATAACAAAGGAACCAGAACAACAGGCTGTTTGGTATTACATATAACAGGAGTATCAACTTGGATAACATGGGAGAACTATTTACATGGAGTATAAAATCTATTAGCTAGATAGCATGCTCGAACTATTTACATAAAATTAGCAGTGATGCTTAGAACAAGAGAGCAAATAGAATGCTAGGTATGATAAGGAAAGGAATGGAAAATAAAACAAAAGATATTATAATGCCTCTATATCGTTCCATGGTGAGACCGCACCTTGAATATTGTGTGCAATTCTGGTCGCCGTATCTTAAAAAGGATATAGCGATTTTAGAAAAGGTTCAGAGAAGAGCCACCAAAATGGTAAAGGGGATGGAAGGCTACTCCTATGAAGAAAGGCTAAAAAGGTTGGGGCTCTTTAACCTGGAAAAGAGACGGCTGAGGGGAGATATGATAGAAGTCTATAAATTAATGAACGGAGTGGAACGGGTAAACGTAGATCGATTGTTTACCTTATCAGAATATAGAAAGACTAGGGGACATGCAATGAAGCTACAGGGTAAACTATTTAAGACTAATAAAAGAAAATATTTTTTCACTCAACGTGTAATCAAACTCTGGAATTTGTTACCGGAGGATGTAGTAAAGGCTGTTAGTGTAGCTGGGTTTAAAAAAGGTTTGGACAAGTTCCTGGAGGAAAGGTCCATAAACCATTATTAAGAAGGGACCCAGGATATCAATGCTTGAACCAATACAAGCATTGTGGAACCTGTGTCCCTTGGGGAAACTGCTAGGTACGTATGACCTAGATTGGCCACTGTTGGAAACAGAATACTGGGCTTGATGGACCTTGGTCTGACCCAGTATGGCATATCTTATGTTCTTATCTTATGTTCTTATGTTCTTATTGTGGATTATACTAGGGTGAGGCTGTTATGTTACGGTTCATGTAGGGTAGTATTTGATGAAAAGGTGCAGTTTAAGGGCCTTTCTGAACTGGGTTAGGTCGGTTATGGCGCGGAGATCAGGTGGGAGAGCATTCCAGTATTTTGGTGCGCTAAACATGAAAGCTCTGTTTGATGGGCCGTGACCTGACCCTGCAAAGGAAGGTCAGCCGCCCTGTAAGCCCAGGTGATACAGTCAGCCACCCAGATGGACAAGGTACGCTTGGACACAGCTAACCCTAAATTATTAGGGTCAAAAGATATGAAGAGCTGAGTAGCCCTTCTGTTCCCTTGCGTATGGTCAAGGTAGAAGGAGAAGGATAAGGCCCTCCTACAATCCAGGGTATGCAGAACTGCTTCAGCCTGGCTTGCATGAGGCCTAGGGAAGAATGTTGGAAGAACCACCTCCTGGTTAAGGTGGAAAGAGGAGACAACTTTTGGGAGGAACTTTGGATGAGTCCTAAGGACTACCCTGTTCCTATAGAAGCGAGTGTAAGGCCTGTCACAGACCAGGGCCTGAAGCTCACTTACTCGCCTGGCCGAGGTAAGGGCTACCAAGAAGAGTGTCTTCCAGGACAGGAAGCGTAGAGGGCAAGTAGCCATCGGCTCAAAAGGTGGGCGAGTCAATTGTTGCAAGACCACATTCAACTCCTACTCAGGAGCAGGACGACGGATTGGAGGCTTGAGCAAGAGCAAGCCTCTGAGAAAGCGAGACACCAAGGGGTGAACCGATAGAGAATGTCCTTCCACTAGTGAGTGGTGAGCTGCTAGAGCTGAGAGGTGGACCCGAACAGAATTTGACTTAAGTCCCTGATTGGATAAGTGCAGCAGGTACTGAAGCACTATTGGTACAGTACAGGAGAAAGGATCCTCTGTACGTAGCTGACACCACACAGAAAACCTTTTCCATTTGAGAGCATAGGTTTTCCTAGTGGACTGTTTCCTAGAGGCTAGGACAACCTCCTCAACTTCCTGAGGTAGGCCCCAGGGAGCCAAAATTACCCTTGCAGCCCCCATGCCATCAAATTGAGAGCTTTGAGGTTGGGGTGCAGAAGGGAACCCTGATCCTGAGAGAAAAGGACGGGTTGCAACCCTAGAGGTAGTGGGGGATCCACTGCCAGCTGAAGCAAAAGTGGAAACCAAGGCTGTCTGGGCCACCTGGGAGCCACCAGCAGGACCGAGGCCTTGTCCTTGAGAATCTTGAACAGAGTTCGGGCCAGAGGCGTGGGAGGAAACACATACAGGAGGCCCTGAGACCAGGGAATCAGAAAAGCATCTGCTGCTATCCGCAGAGGATGCGGTTGCCTGGAGCAGAACTTTGGCAGCTGTTTGTTCAGAGGACTGGCAAACATATCTATGGATGGAAGTCCCCATTTCAGGAAAATCTTTTGAACCACCAAAGGATGGAGCCACCACTCGTGGGGCTACAGAATCCTGCTCAACCTGTCCGCCAGGTGATTCTCCTGGCCAGGGAGGTACACTGCCCTGAGGAGCATGTTGTGTTTGAGAGCAAACAGGCAAAGGTCCTGTGCCTCCTGGCAAAGGAGCCTTGACCCAGTACCGCCCTGCTTGTTCACATAAAACATGGCTACCTGATTGTCTGTTTGAACTAGGACAGACTGATGAGCCAGGGTTGAAGAGAAAGTCTTGAGGGCTAGTCGAATAGCCCTGAGTTCTAGGAGACTGATCTGCTGTGCGGCCTCCCAAGGAGACCACAGACCTTGGGTGCACTTGCCTAGACAATGAGCTCCCCAGCCCCGCAGGGAGGCATCCGTGGTCAGCACCACTGTGAACCCAGGAATCTGAAAAGGCACCCCTTGCAGTAGATGGGGTGGGTTCAGCCACCAGCGGAGGGAGTTCAGAAATTGTCTGGACACCCTTATCCTGTCTCTGAGGCTGCCTGTTGCCTGTGACCACTGAGTCCGGAGGCACCATTGGGCAGGCCTCATATGGAGCCTGGCATTGGGGGTCACATGTACTGTCGAAGCCATGTGGCCAAGAAGCCTCAGGTAGAGTCTGGCGGAGACCAAGGATCTGCTGAGAAACTGGTTTCTAAGTTTATCAGTCTTTGGGCCCTGTCTTCTGGCAAGAATGCCTTTGCCAGCAGAGAGTCCAACCTTGCCCCTATGAATTCTAAGTTTTGGGAGGGGAGCAAAGTGGACTTTGCAAAGTTTATTACAAACCCCAGGTTCTGAAGAAGAGCAATAGTTCGGAGGGTGGCTTGTCTGGCCTCCTGGCACGTCTGACCCCTGATGAGCCAGTCGTCCAGATAAGGGAAGACCAAGATTCCCCGATTCCTCAGGTAGGCCGCCACCACTGCCAGGCATTTGGTAAAGACTCTTGGAGCAGAGGCGAGGCCAAAAGGTAGTACTCTGTACTGATAATGATTTCCTCCCACAATGAACCTGAGGTACTTTCTGTGGTCTGGATGAATGAGGATGTCAGTCTACGCATCCTTTAAATCTAAGGAGCATAGCCAATCTCCCTGCTGGAGGTAGGGCAGAAGTGTTCCAAGAGTAAGCATTTTGAACTTCTCCTTCTCTAGGAATTTGTTGAGATTTCTGAGGTCCAGAATAGGCCGAAGGCCACCGGTTCTTTTGGGCACAAGGAAATACCTGGAATAGAACCCTTGACCTCGTAGGTGGGGAGGCACAGGCTCCACTGCCCTGTCCGCCAACAGACCTTGGAGATCCTGAAGGAGAAGATCTGTGTGCAGGGGAGGCCTTGGAGGCTCTCCTGGAAAATATGGAGGCGGCAGCTGGTGGAAGTGCAGCATATAGCCCTTGTGGACTATGCTGAGTACCCAAATGTCTCCAGTGATGAGTGGCCACTTGTGGGCAAACAGGGCGAGGTGACCTCCTGTGCAGGGTTGGGAGAGCAGGGACGGAGAGGCTATGCCTAAGGAGTCAAAAACCCCCACCCTGCTGCGTGGGAGCAGGGGCCGGAGGCTTGGGAGTCCTCTGCCTACGGGGCCCATTACCCTGCCCCTTGGCTTGCTGACCCTGAGGGGGAGCTTGGGCGGCCTGGTACTGTGGGTACTCTTTGTAGGCAGTGCCCTTCCTCGGGTAAAAGGGCTTTTTACCCGAGCCCTTCTTTTTGTGAGAAGGGGCAGAAGTCTTCCTAGACAGACCTTGTCCTCATGAGGTGCTCGGTATCGAGCTGTGCGGCCTTCTCGGCCATCGGCTTGCCAAAACGTTTCTCACCTCGGCAAGGGACATCGACCAACTTGACCTGAACCCACGGCTCGAGGTCCGATGACTGCAGCCATGCCTGGCGTCGAGCCGCGATGCTGGCTGCCGCAACACGAGCCGAAGGCTCGAAGCCATCGTAGGCGGCGCGGGACATAAACTTGGAGCATTCCCGGATCCCCGAGGAGGACTTAAACCTCTGCAAGGGTTCCCCGGAGAGACCAGCGGAGAATCCAGCCAACTCCTTGGCCAGGTCTCGCAAGTACATGCCCATGTACAGCTGGTAAGACTGGACACGGCAAGCAAGCATCGAGCCCTGGAAGCACTTTCTACCAAAACCATCGAGGTTCCGGGCCTCCCTGCCGGGGGGCACCGCAGAGTGCATCTTCTGACTTTTCAGGCGATGCATGGCCGATTCCACCACCATGGAATGGTGTGGTAGCTGCGTCTTCTGAAAGGCTGGGCTCTTCCGGAGTCGATAGATGGAATCGACCCGCTTGCTTAGAACCGGCGCTGAGGCCGGTGCCTCCCACATCCAGAAGAGGAGCCGTTCCAGCATCGGAGGAACCGGAACAGTAAAGGCCTCCTTCAGAGGATTGTTGTACTGTAGGGCCTCGAGCTCCTCGGCTCGAGGCTCCCCCTCGGGGTCCGCAGGGATAGCCAACGTGGTGTCCATATCCCGAACGAACTCCGAGAACCGGGTATCCGAGGGGGGGGGGTCTACTCCGGGGCTCGGACTGCGGTGAGTCCGACAGGACGCACCGAGTCCGGAAGGTGTCGGGGGACTTCTCGTCCTCAGTCTCCCAGGCGGACTCATCCGATGAGGAATCGGGGTCCGACCGCATGGGGCCTGTGAGCACCCGCCCCGACACTGAAGGCACCGGCGTCGACGCCCTCGGTCCCCAACGGGAGGTCGAGGGAGACCGCGACCGAGGTCGACCTCGAGCCTTTATGGTCTCGAGTATCGGCTCGGTCTCCGGGGTCGACTTCGATGTCGATGTCCCGGTGGTCGGGGCAGATGCACCAGACAGGCTGGCCATCAGTGCCCGCTGCTGTTCCATGAAGGCAGACAGTCTGCTCTCCAAGGCTGTCAGCCTGAGACCCAGCTCAGGAGACGCAGCAGCCCCCGACTCGGGCCCCGGTGGTGCCAGGCCCGACGTCGGCTCTCTGGGAGAAGAGTCCACGAGGACTACAGGACTTACGTGTCCAGCAGACTCCGGCTCCACTCGAGGTACTTTGGGAGGCTTCTCCTGTTCCACGGGCCCGGGGAAACGGTCAGGGGTCTGAGACCTAGCTCTCGAGGAGCCAGGGACCTCTTCCGACGACGCCCTCGCGAGCCGCTTCTTCCTCTTTCGTTCCCGGTTGGGGGACCCCCTGTCCGAGATGTCGAGGCCTCAGACGAGGTCCGGGCCCGGCCAGAGGCCGAGTCAGAGAAAAGCCTTTCCTTTTGGTGCTGACGACTTCAAAGCGCCTTGGAAGACATTTTCCCACATGGTCCACACGTCTTAGGCTTGTGATCAGGACCGAGGCACCGAAGGCAGCAGTCGTGTGTGTCGGTGAGAGACATTAGTTTCTTGCACCGATCACACTTCTTGAAGCCACTGGAGGCCATCGGGGAAAAAAAAAAAAGAGTCCCTGCGAGGTCAAAGGACCGGCCTTCCAGGGAAAAAGAAAAAAAGGGCGCAAACACCAGCCACGAAGGGCAAAAACCGAAAAAAGAAGATCAGGCTCGATACCGGTATACCGAACACGGCGGGCGGGGAACCGGTGTCGAACTGGAGAAAAAGTAGCGAAAAAATTGCGAAAAATTTAACTATTTTCCGTGAGGACTAGGACACACGTCCGGTGGGCTTCACGGAAAAAGAGAGACTGAGCAAGATGGCACCTTTAGGCGGGAAGGGAACCGCGCATGTGTGCCTGCATTCCCAAAGGCTTTCTTTGAAAGCTGGGGAAATGCTCCGCAAGGGCTTCATCGACTTCGATGTCACCCATATGTGAGGACTGACTTCCTGCTTGGTCCTGGAGAATATATTTTCAGCAGCCACATCGTGAGACGAAGGGCTTGTGGATTGGGATGGAGAAGCGTGCCATGATCTTGTGAGAGGACGTTGGGCACATATCCCAGACAGAGGTGGAATATGCGCTAGGCAAAGCAGCAAAGGAAACCATGGCTGATGGGGTCAATAAGGGGCTTTTAGAATCATGGGGCCCCAGTTGGCCTGCAGCTTGAACAAGGTCTTGGGTATTAAGGGGGTGGGCAGGAATGCATAAAGTAGTCCCTCTCCCCAATGGAGAAGGAAGGCATCCGCTGCCTGGCTGTGCCGGGAAGGAAGACTTGAACAAAACAGTGGAAGTTATGCATTTTCCTGTGTGGTGAACAGATCTATCCTGGGGGTCTCCCATATGTGGAAGATCTAAGATGCCATTTGCCGATTCAAAGTCCACTCGTGTGGATACAGGACACGGTTGAGCCTGTCCGCAAGGAGACTGAGTTTGCCTAAGAGATATACCGCCCTGAGATGGATGCGGTGTGCAATGGAGAAGAACTTGAGGCAAAAGGCTTCTTGTCAAAGAGGATAAGATCACGTTACCCCATGCTTGTTCACATAGAACATGGCCATCTGGTTCTCCGTCCAAACTAAGACCTGTTTGCCCGAAAGAGGGCACTGAAAATCTCGAAGGGCATTCGTGAGAGCACAAAGCTCCAGGAGACTGATCTCTAAGAGATTCCTGTTGTGTCCACTGCCCCTGTGTAGTCAGACTGACGGGATGTGCTCCCCACCCTAGTTTGGAAGCATTCATTATCAGGGTGCATGGAGGTGGAGGCATCTGAAAAGGTGACCCTCCAAGTAGGTTTTGAGGGGTGCACCACCACAGAATGGAGTTGACAAGAGAAGGGGTGATGCAAATCTTGTCAGAGATGTCCAGTCGATTGAGTCCATTGAGAAGAAAGCACCCATTGGGCTTGCCGCATATGCAGGCGAGCATAGGGGAGGACATGGACATGAACTGTGGAGGTCCAAGAAGGCATAGCATCTCTCAAGTTGTCACGGCACTGTGACTCCTTACAGTGTGGGCCAGCTCAATAAGGCAGGCAGAACAGTCCTGTGGAAGGAATGCTTGGGCCTGAGAAGTGTCTTGAAGTGCCCTGATGAATTTGAGCCTCTGGGATGGCACTAGGTGTGATATGGGAACGTTTAAGACAAATCCCAGATTTTAGAGCACAGTGATGGTGCAATGAAGAGATAGTTTCCTTTCTTCTTGGGAGTCTCCCCTGATTAGCCAATCATCTAAAGCAGGGGTGGCCAACTCTGGTCCTGGTGCACCATGATCCAGCCTGGTTTTCAGGATGTCCCTAATGAATAGTCATGAGATATATTTGCAAACAATGGGAAGCAGTTGATGCAAATATACCTCATGAATATTCATTAGGAACATCTTGAAACCCAGGCTGGATCGTGGTGCACTAGGACCGGAGTTGGCCACCCCTGGTCTAAAGTATATAGGTAGGCAACAACTATTGCTATGCATTTTGCGAACACTTGGGGTGCAGAGGCTAACCCAAAGGGGGCACCCAATATTGGTAGTGGGTTTGCTGGAAATGAAAACGCAGATGCCATCTGTGTTGAGGATGGATCAGCAAGTGTGTGTATGCCTCCTTGAAATTTAGAGAACATAGCCAATCATTTCTCTGAAGGTATGGCAGAAGTGTACCCAGGGATATCATTTTGAATTTTTCTTAGACGAGAAATTAGTTGAGATCCCTTAGATCTAAAATGGGCCTGAAACCTCCTGTCTTCTTTGGGATAAGGAAGTAAGGAGAGTAGAAGCCCCTGCCCTCTTGGGTGAGAGGAAATCTTTCTACGGCCCCCTGAGCCAACAGGATGGCCACCTCTATTGATAGGAGACTGGCCTGCAAGGGCTTTGCAGGATAATCCCTTGTGGAGAGGGGGGGGGTAAGCTTTCAAAGTGAAGCAAATGGCCCCTTTGGACGATGTTGAGAGTCCACTGCTCTCATGTGATGAGGTGCCACTTGTGGGCATAGGTACAGAGTCTGTCTACTATGTGAAAGGGTTGGGGACCCTGCAGAGGCAAAATAGTTAATGCCCTCTAGGAAGGCGTCAAAAAACAGTGCTGGCTGTGATTGTGCAACTGGTTGTGGTTTAGGCTTTTTAGGCTGGCGAGGGCCCTGCTATCACTGCTGTTGCTGAGACTGGTAAGCAGATGCAGGTGGATAAAAAGGATATCATCGCTTCTTTTTGGGATAGAAAGACTTCTTTGGATTAGTCTTTCTGGAGAGCTGTTTGAGTGTGGTATCATGTGACTCAATCTCTCAGACTTTCTCCCTCCAACCCTTTCCAAAGAATTTCTCCCCAGAGCAGGGGATATTGGCTAATTTATCTTGAACCCACTCTTCAAGGTCAGATGTCTGGAGCTAGGCCATTCTGCGAGCATCGATGCAGACTGCTGAAGCTCTGCTGGATGACTCAAAAGCATCAAAAGATGCTCTGGTAAGAAACTTGGATGTATTCTGATTTTGCCTGGATTAAGTCCTGGAATGCATCATGTTTGTCATCAGGAAGGATAGGAGAAAGGTTCTCTAGATCCCTGGAGATATCCTTGAGATACATGCCCATATAGAGAAAGTAGGAAGTAATCCTAGAAGTGAGCATGCATGCCTGAAAGCAATGGCCCCCAAAGGCATCGAGAATTCTGGAGTCCTTGCCGGGAGGCATGGAAGAATGATTCTTAAAATTCTTGATGCAACGCATCGCTGATTCTACTACCATGGAATAGTGTGGTAGTTGAGGCTTTTGAAAGCCAGGGCAAGGTGGAACTCAGTACATGGTATCAAGTCACTTGCTAATAGGCAAAACCGTTAGCAGGGCTTCCCAGATACATAGAATAAGATTCAGGAGTATCTGATGCACCGGTAACATGGCAGCCTCTTTGGGCGCCGAAAGGTATTGGAGGATTTCTAATTCCTCTGCCCTCGGTTCCATCTCAGAAGTCACGGTAATCTGCAGGCCTGCTGCCATGTCCCAAATGAAGTCTTGGAAAGAAATGTCCTCTGACAGGGACCAATGCCGCTCAAGAGGAGGGGAGTGATCAGAAGGGAGATCGATCCTGTGGTCCCCTGGAGTCCTCCTATGCATTATCAGAATCGGAAGAGGTAGAGTCCAATTCCAATAGAAAATCGAAGTATCGATGGTCCTTCGCCGATGCCAAGGCCCGATGCAGATACCGATGTTCAGTTGGTGCGATACTGGGAATTTGTTGGATGCCACCGATGTCGGTCGATTCCAAAGGAGGCATCAGAGGGAGAAAAACCCCCGATACCAGTTTGAGGGTTGGCACTGGCCCCAGAGTTATCTGCCTTAGGCTGGATGATGAAACATGCGCCACTGAAGCTGTTGATAGCGTCAATACTGAGGCTGCCAGGAGTACTGCCAAGCTCCTCTCAATAGCCAGGATGCGCCGGTTGAGGGAGGAGGCCAATGCCTGGGTGAATTCACCTATGGGGCTTTGAGCCACTGTCCCAGAGAATGGAACCAGTAGTTCTCCAGAGGTTAAGGCCTCGGGAATGTCCTGGAGCCCCTGTGGTGGTGCTTTGCAGGGCTGGTCCTCCCACCGGGGCTTTTGGCAGATCGGTCTGCATCGGATGCACCTTTCGGTGAATCTCTAGGATGATGAAAGGACTTCTCAAGGATCGGTATGTTTTCGATGTTGATGACTTAGATTTTGTCTTATGCTTGGACTTTGAGAAGACCTAAGAACCAAGAGAGGAGGCCTACATCCTTGACAATAGAGAAGCAACTGAAAGAGTCCAGGGCAAATGGAGAATCATACTATCTAGTCCTATTCTTTAGGCCTCTTTTTGTCATTTGTCGGCACAAAGGACAATCAGTCGGTAAATGGTCTGGGCCCAAACATTTTAAACACTAGTTCATGTTTATCAGTGACTGATATTGTAGCAAAATACTTGGTACATTTTTTGTAGCCACTGATGTGTTTTTCTATCTTGGCAGAAAAGAGTAGACCAAGGCCTTACTGTGTATAGCGGTGGAACCACAAAAAAGAGAAAAATAAAACAAAGTATTTTGAAAAGAAAAGAAATATCAGGGCTAGTATCAAAGAAGGTACTGGCATTGACGGAAAGGCAGAGCACAGATTTAAACCAAAAACTAATGTTTTTTGGCAGTGACAGGAAGAAATCCTCCTGCTGGCTCTGTAGAAAACCAAGAACTGAGGAGAGGACTTGGGAAGGCAGATGCGCAGGCGCAATGGATTGCTCCCAAAAGCTTTCCAACTGGACGCTGGGGAGCATTCCCACATGGGCTACGTCAGTACCGATGATACCCATATGTGAAGACTGCATTCCTGCTTGTTCCTGGAGATGATCATTTTTTACTCAACACATAATCAAACTCCGGAATTCGATACCGGAGGATGTAGTAAAAGCTGGGTTCAAAGAAAGGTTTGGATAAGTTTCTGGAGTAAAGGTCCATAAATTATTATTAAAAAGGACCCAGGAAATCCACTGCATGCCCCAGACGAGCATTGCGGAACCTGTGTGCCTTTTCGGGAATCTGCCAGATACTTGTGACCTGGATTGGCCACTGTTGGAAACCGGATACTGGGCTTGATGAACCTTGATCTGACCCAGTATGGCATTTATGTTCTTATGTTCTAATCTTTTGGTTCTAAGTGATAATCATCCATAAATGCTTTTGGATTATTGGCCAGTCTGATGTTACCTGGCTCTACCAGCATTCCTATACCTTTCTATTCTTAATAAAGATAATTTAGCTCATTACTTTGTCAATAAAATTTCAGCCATTAGTCTTTAGCAAATACTAACAATTTAAAGTACCTCCCAAATTACTTTGATCCAGACTCAGATTGTATTTCCATATGTTCCAATTTAGATTTTTTGTAAAATACCCATAAAACATCGGTCTCACAAGAATCTTCTAACAAGGGTGTGTTACTGTGGTCTGTTTTTAATGAAGCATAATATATGTGTGTCACATCTTCCATACAAGCTACTAGCTGTGTTTTGGACCAACCTCCTTCAAAAAGGCTGGAAAAAACAACATTGGCGTTTCATCTCTTTATCCCAGTGATGGTAAATGCTAGCCTCAGTAATGATACTGTTCTAAAATGAAAGCAAGCCATCGTCCATCCAGTCCTTGTTAGATCTGGTAGTTCCATCCAATTACAGGTCTATATACTGTATACAGTAAAGCGTAGTTACTCACCTGTAACAGGTGTTCTCCAGGAGCAGCAGGAATCAGTCCTCACATATGGGTGACGTCGGCGCCGACGGAGCCCTCGCGGAGCAATTTTTCCCCAGCTTTCAAAGAAAGCCTTTGGGAATTGCAGCGCGCATGCGCGGTCTCCTTCCCGCCCAAGAGTGCCATCTTAGCCAGTCTGATAACATAGCTAAAAGACAGCATAAAAATTTGCAAAAAAACTTAAGCAGATGATTGCAACTCCAAGGGGAGGAGGGAGGGTTGTGAGAACTGATTCCTGCTGCTCCTGGAGAACACCTGTTACAGGTGAGTAACTACGCTTTCTCCAGGACCAAGCAGGAAGTCAGTCCTCACATATGGGACTCCCAAGCTTAAGGCTACCGGAGACCCTAAGCACAAAAATGAGCTCCCTCTAGCTCAGCGGCACAGAAGGAAGGAATCTTCACTGAATTATTACCCACCGGTAGCCCCCATCCGGGATGGAGGGTAGGAGTTGCTCAAACCTCGAAGAGATTTCGGAGAACTGCCTGTCCGAAAGCACTGTCCCTGCGGGACTCCCTCTCGAGGCAGTAATGGACCGCAAAAGTCTGTCTCGAAGACCAAGTAGCGGCCCGGCAGATGTCTGCCAACGGAACCGAGCGGAGGTAAGTCACTGACGTAGCCTTCGCCCGAACACAATGAGCCGTGACTCGACTTTCTAACGAGAGTCCGGCTGCCCCATAAGCCCAAGCGATGCAGTCAGCAACCCAGATGGACAGAGTACGCTTGGAGACCGGGAGCCCCAATTTATTGGGGTCAAAAGACACAAAAAGCTGAGCAGCTTTACGGTGCTCCCGCGTACGGTCAAGGTAGAAGTTCAATGCCCTTCTACAGTCCAGGGTATGCAGGACCATTTCAGCTCGGCTGGAGTGTGGCCTGGGAAAAAAAGTCGGAAGTACCACCTCCTGATTGATGTGAAAAGGGGAGACTACTTTTGGAAGAAATTTTGGGTGAGTCCGTAGGACTACCCTATTTTTGTAGAACCGAGTGTAAGGGGGATCAGACACGAGGGCCTGCAATTCACTTACGCGTCTAGCGGAAGTGAGGGCTATCAGGAATAAAGTTTTCCAAGAAAGAAAACGGAGAGAACAGGTAGCCATAGGTTCAAAAGGCGGACAGGTGATCCGCTGTAAAACCACATTCAGATCCCAGTCAGGTGCTGGCGGGCGCAGAGGTGGTTTAAGCAGAAGGAGACCTCGGAGAAACCTCGCTACGAGAGGGTCGCTGGAAAGAGGTCTGCCGTCCACCGGCACATGATGTGCTGAAAGAGCACTGAGGTGAACTTTGACGGAGTTGGACTTAAGTCCCAGATTAGAGAGGTAGAGCAAGTACTGCAAGATCACCGACACCGAGCAGGAGAAGGGATCCTGAGACTGCTGGGCACACCAAGCGGAAAAGCGACGCCATTTAAGGGCGTAGCATTTGCGGGTAGAAGGTCGCCGAGAAGCTAGGACGACCTCTTCCACCTCTGCCGGCAGTAGAAGGGGAGCAAGGACTACCCTTTCAGCAGCCAGGCCATCAGATGTAGAGATCTGAGGTTGGGGTGTAGCAGGGACCCCTGATCCTGTGTTAGGAGATCCAGTTGAAACCCCAGAGGGAACGGATCCTCTACCGCTAATTGCAGCAGGAGTGGAAACCACGGCTGTCTGGGCCAGCGAGGAGCTATCAGGATCATGGAAGCTTTGTCTCGGAGAACCTTGAAAAGAGTTCGAGAGACTAGCGGGATGGGAGGAAAGGCATACAGAAGGCTCTTCGACCATGAGAGCAGAAAAGCATCCGCCGCTACTCGAAGGGGATGCGGCTGACGAGAGAAGAAGCGAGGAAGTTGCCGGTTGAGAGGACTGGCAAAGAGATCCATCGTGGGGAGGCCCCACTTCAGAAAAAGTTTCTGAACTACCAAGGGATTCAGACGCCACTCATGCGGCTGGAGGATCCTGCTGAGTTTGTCGGCCAGGCAATTTTCTTGGCCTGGGAGATAAACTGCCTTGAGAAGAATGCCGTGGCTGACGGCCCAAGAGCAGAGCTTCTGTGCTTTTCGACAGAGAAGGAAGGAGCCCGTGCCTCCCTGTTTGTTCACGTAGAACATGGCAACCTGATTGTCTGTCTGGACAAGGACGGACTGGTGAGAAGTCAGGTGGGAGAAAGCCTTGAGAGCCAGACGGATTGCTCTGAGCTCCAGGAAGTTGATCAGCTGAGCAGACTCCCACGTGGTCCAGAGACCCTGAGTACATGCCCCTTGGCAATGCGCTCCCCATCCTAGGAGAGAAGCATCGGTCGTCAGCACTTGAGCCGGCTGAGGTGACTGAAAAGGCATTCCAAGCACCAGGTTCGGCCGATGAAGCCACCACTGTAGAGAAGAGGCCAGCGGCCCGGAGACGCGCACTAAGTCGGCTAGGCCGCCCGTGGCTTGTTGCCACTGCTTGCGAAGGCACCATTGAGCAGGCCGCATATTCAGGCGGGCATTGGGGGTCACGTGGACGGTGGAAGCCATATGGCCGAGTAGTCTCAGGAAGCGCCTGGCTGAGACCAGGGACTGGCTGCGAAAACGGCCGGCTAGGTCCATGAGCCGTTGAGCCCTGTCGAGAGGCAGGAAAGCTCGTGCCTGAGGAGTGTGCAGTCTTGCGCCGATGAACTCGAGATCCTGTGAGGGGAGCAAAGTGGACTTTGCGAAGTTTATGACAAAGCCCAAGTACTGCAGAAGAGTCACAGTGCGGTGTGTGGCATTGGTGACTTCCGGAGAGGACGATGCTCTGATGAGCCAGTCGTCGAGGTACGGAAAGACATAGAGGCCGTGAAGCCGGAGATAAGCCACCACCACCGCGAGACATTTTGTGAAGACTCGCGGTGCGGAGGATAGGCCAAAGGGCAGTACTCTGTACTGGTAATGATTTCCTGCCACCACAAACCTTAGGTATTGGCGGTGGCTTGGGTGGATGAGGATGTGCGTGTAGGCATCCTTTAGATCCAAGGAGCATAGCCAATCTCCCTGCTGGAGGTAGGGCAGAAGGATTCCAAGGGTAAGCATCTTGAACTTCTCTCGCACGAGGAACTTGTTGAGGTTGCGCAAGTCCAGGATGGGTCTGAGACCTCCTGTTCTTTTTGGTATCAGGAAATACCTGGAATAAAAGCCTTGACCTCTCAGGTGGTGGGGCACCGGTTCCACAGCCTGTTCCTGAAGAAGACTTGCTAACTCCTGAAGGAGTAAGTCCCTGTGCAGAGGGAGTCGTGGAGGTTCTCCCGGGAAATAGGAGGGAGGGACCTGGTGGAAGTGGAGAAGATAGCCTTCTCTTACGACTTGAAGCACCCAGGCATCTGAAGTGATGTTGGACCACCTGTGGGCGAAGTGAACCAGCCGGCCTCCGGTGCTGGGAGGAACCAGCTGAGGGGGAGAGGCTATGCTGATGAAGTCAAAAACCCCCACCCTGCTGATCTGGGGCGGGGGTGCAGGCTTGGGGGCTTGCTGCCTACGGGACCCGTTACCCCGTCCCTTGGCCTGCTGACCCTGTTGGGGAGCTGCGGAGGCCTGATATTGAGGGTAGTGTTTATAGGCAGCCGCCTTTCTCGGGTAAAAGGACTTCTTTCCCGAGCCCTTCTTTTTCTGGGAAGGGGCGGAGGTCTTCCTAGAAAGCCTAGTTCTGGTGAGAGTCTCCGTCTCGATTTGTGCAGCCTTTTCAGCCATGGGCTTGCCAAAGAGGTTCTCACCTCGGCAGGGGACATCGACCAACTTGTCCTGCACCCAGGGTTCAAGGTCAGACGACTGAAGCCAAGCCTGTCGGCGGGCACCGATGCCGGCTGCGGCCACTCGAGCCGATGCTTCAAAGCCATCATAGGCTGCTCGGGACATGAATTTGGAGCATTCCCGAATACCAGTTGTCAAGGCCAGGAACCTCCGCAAAGGTTCCTCGGACAGCCCAGCGGAGAATCCGGCTATCTCTTTAGCCAGGTCTCTGAGATACATGCCCATGTAGAGCTGGTAGGTCTGGACCCGACAAGCAAGCATAGAGCCCTGGAAACACTTCTTACCGAGGCCATCCAGGTTACGGGCCTCCCTGCCAGGAGGCACCGAGGAGTGCATCTTCTGGCTCTTAAGCCTATGCATGGCCGATTCCACTACCATGGAATGGTGCGGTAGCTGTGCTTTTTGGAAGCCGGGACTCTTGCGGACTCCATAGATGGAATCGACCCGCTTGCTTAATACCGGCGACGATGCCGGACTCTCCCACATGCGGAAGAGTAGTCGTTCCAGCATGGGAGGAACCGGTACAGTAAAGTGTTCCCTGGCGGGAGAGTCATACTGAAGGGCGTCGAGCTCTTCGGCTCGAGGCTCCTCCTCGGGATCCGCAGGGAAGGCCAAAGCCTTGGCCATATCCCTGACGAAGTCCGAGAACCGGGCATCCTCCGGAGGGGACTGCTTCCGAGGTTCGGACTCAGGTGAGTCCGAGGGGACACACCGAGTTCGAAACGAATCAGGTGACTCTTCCTCCTCAGACTCCCAGGCCCACTCCGAGGAGGAATCGGTGGGGTCGGCTCGGGCAGGCGGAGGCGTCGGCTGCCCCGACACCGAGGGAGTCAGCGTCGACGACCTCGGTCCCGAACGGGAGGCCGAGGGTGACCTCGACCGAGGATCGACTCGAGCTCTCATGGACTCGAGGATCGGCTCGGTCTCCGGGGTCGACTTAGACGTCGACGTCCCGGCAGTCGGGGCAGCGGCGCCAGCGAGGCTAGCGATCAGTGCCCGCTGCTGGTCCATGAAGGCAGATAGTCTGCTCTCCAAGGCCGTCAACCTGAGTCCGACCTCAGGTGACCCAGCAGCCCCCGACTCGGGCCCCGACGGCGTCGGGCCCGACGTCGGACCCCTCGGAGGCGAGTCCAGGAGGACTACAGGACTTACCCGAGCAGGCAACTCTGACTCCAGACGAGGTCGCTTCGGGAGGTGCTCCTTCTCCAAAGACCTGGGACGGCTATCGGGGCTATGCGACCTGGCCCTCGCGGAGCCAGGAGCGTCCACCGACGCCGCCCTCGCGGGTTTTACCTTCCGTCGATGGTCCCCGGAGGGAGAACCCCTGTCAGAGGAACACCGGCGATGGTCAGAGCTGGAACCTCTGGACGCCGAGGCCTCCGACGAGGTCCGGGTACGGCCGGGATCAGCGAAGATTCGTTCCCGCTGGTGCCGCCGACTCCTTAACGCTTTGGAGGACATTTTGCTGCAGGCCCCACAGATCAGTTCTTCGTGATCCGGGCCGAGGCAGCGGAGGCAATTATCATGTGTGTCAGTGAGTGACATATTTCTGTCACACTGAACACACCGCTTGAAACCACTGGCAGCCATCGGGGGAAAAAGGGGCCCCTGCAAGGTCAAAGGACCGGGCTGCCAGCGAAAAACCGAAAAACAAAACTGACCAAAATTCAGAAAAACCGAAAAATAACAGAAGGACTCGCAACGGCGTCGCGAGTCCGGGCAGGAAAAAGACCGAAGAAAGAAATACACTAAAATCAACTTTTTCAGCAGGGACACGACGGGTACGTCTGTAGGGCTCCGCGGAAAAAAGAAGACTGGCTAAGATGGCACCCTTGGGCGGGAAGGAGACCGCGCATGCGCGCTGCAATTCCCAAAGGCTTTCTTTGAAAGCTGGGGAAAAATTGCTCCGCGAGGGCTCCGTCGGCGCCGACGTCACCCATATGTGAGGACTGACTTCCTGCTTGGTCCTGGAGAATCTATCATTCCCTTCAAAATTAGTGGAAAACAGATTCTTCTCACAGTCTACTAATTTTATTGATAAAAACAGTGTGTTACACTTATGTCAGTTTGGGTTTAGACCTGGTCACAGTACCAAAGCAGTTTTAAACAGACATCCTTAGTGAAATCAGACAGGTTTTTTATAGACACCAGTATGATAGATCTATAGAAATAAGCAAACCTAACTGCCACTTTTGAAGTAGTTGATCAGTCTCTTGCTCTACCTCGCCTCTCTGAGGAGGGTATTATTGGCCTTGTCCTAGACTAGTGTACATCGGACCTCGTCAACCGAACATTTTCGGTGCATTTCTCCTCACATACATCTACAGTTTTTCCCATTTTCTGGAGTACCACAGGGCTTGGTACTAACAGCAGTGCTTTTTAGTGACTGAATGGGTTAGAAATTGGTTGAGTGGGAGGCAACAAAGGGTACAGGTAAATGGAACTCACTATAAGGAGAAGGATGTTATCAGTGGTGTGCCACAGGGATATATTCTTGATCTGATTCTTTTTAATATTTTTGTTAGCGATATACAAAAGAGTTGTCAGGTAAGGTTTGCTTCTTTACAGACTATACCAAAAGGAGATCTAGCTAAGTTTGAAGAATGGTAGACAATTTAGCAGCTCAGATTTAATGCTAAAAAATACAGGGTCATGAATTTGGACTGCAAAACTCCCAGGAAGTGGTACAGTACAGCGGGTGAAGTACTTCTGTCCACAAAAGAAGAGTGAGAACTGGGCAAAATTGTTTCTAATGATCTTAAGGTGGCTAAGAAGGTAGAAAAGGCGATGGCAATAGCCAGAAGGATGTTTGGGTGCATAGGGAAAGGAATGGTCAGCAGGAAAGAGGTGGTGATAGTGCATCTGAATAAATCTTTGGAGAGATCTCATTTAGGAGTATTGTGTGCAATTCTGGAGACCACACCTTCAAAAGGATATAAACAGAATGGAATCCGTGCAGAGGGTGGCTACCAAAATGGTCAGTGGGCTTCGTCATAAACCATATGGTGACAGACTTAAAGATCTCAATATGTATACACTGGAAGAAAGGCAAGAGAAGAGATATGATAGAGACGTTTAAATACTTCCGTGGCATAAATTCACAGGAGAGCCTCTTTCAATTGAAAGCAAGCTCTGCCATGAGGGGGGATAGGATGAAAGTGAAAGGGGATAGACTCAGGAGTAATATATGGAAATATTTCTTTACAGAAAGAGTGACAGATGCATGGAAGAGTCTCCTATTGAAGGTATTAGAGACCAGGACAGTATCTGAATTCAAGAAAGCATGGAGAACAAACACAGTAGATCTCTAAAGAAAAAAAAAAGGGACAATAGTTGTTGGTATGGAAGGGCAAACTGGATAGGTCATATGGTCTTTTTCTGTCCTCATGTTTCTATGTTTAAGAAAAGAACATACAAGAACCCAATAGTCACATGAAGCAGTCCTGTATAATCTTTCTTCTGATCTCATGACCCCTTGTGGCATCTGATCGAGTGGGCAAACAGATGGGAAACCGGGAGCTATGTCACCTAGCACTCCATGATTTAAAGCAATGTTATGCAGCACACAGACAATGTCCCCAACCTTTTCAGGTGCATACTACAATGCCCCTCCAGAATGGTCCAAATGTTTATGTTTATATTTATTGACTTGATTGACCGCCCTTCAGTGATAAACAGAGCAGTTTACAAAAAATAAATCTTCATTACAGCAAGGCATAAGGCTGGAAAGAGAAAAGGAAATTACAACTTAATAAAGGATAGAGAGACAGAGACGAGAGAGGAAGGTCAGCATAGGGAAAGGATAAAGGCTAGGAGGGAGGGGGATTGAAGGCAAGGGAAAAGAGGTGGGTTTTCAGGGCATGTTTAAAGGTAGGGTGATGGGGCTCCAGACGGAGAGCAGAGGGAAGGGAGTTCCAGAGAGCCGGACCTATGAAGAAGAAAGCTGAGGAGCGGGTGGAATGGAGGTGAGCAAGTGAGGGGGGAGGTAGTGTGAGGCGGTTGAGATGGAAGGAGCAGGGGGTGTGCCTGGGGGTGTGAAAGTGGATGAGATCGGCCAGGTATTGTGGTGTGGTGGTATGAAGAACTTTGTGAACGAGTGTGAGAAGTTTGAACTGGATACGAAAGGAAATGGGAAGCCAATGAAGACAGAAAAGGATGGGCATGGCGTGGTCTCTAGGGGAGGAATAAGACACGAGACAGGCAGCGGTGTTCTGAATTCGTTGAAGTCGTGAAAGTTGGAGTTTAGAGATGCCAGAGAGAACAGAATTAGCGAAGTCAATACGAGAGATAACAAGAGCCAGCAGCAGGGTGGCAAGAGCGGGGGGAGAGAGGAAGGGGCGAATGGCATGAATTTGTCTGAGACAGTAAAAGGAGGTTTTAGAGATATGAGAAACATGGGCGGAGAAAGAGAGATCCGAGTCGAAAAGCACCCCAAGATACCGAAAGGTGGAAACCATAGAGATAGGAATAGCAGGGAAAGAGGGGGCAATAGAGGGGGGCTGGTGACCGTGCGGGAACCAAATAGCTGTAGTTTTTGAGAGGTTGAGGCTCGAGGACCCCAAAGGTGTGTTCTATGACACACCTTGTGGCAATGTGTGCCTTGTAATCCATCTCCGCAGGTGTGTATGGTGACAACAGCGAAGTCAGCAGCCATGACATACAACCATATCCAGCATTCCCATATTCATAAAAATGAAACAAAACAGCTTATATAAGGACATAAGAAATGCCCTACTGGGTCAGACCAAGGTCCATCAAGCCCAGTATCCTGTTTCCAACAGTGCCAATCCAGATCACAAGTACCTGGCAGGTTCCCAAAAAAGGCACAGGTTCCAGTGTGCTTGTCTGGGTCTTCTTCAATGGTTTATGGACCTTTCCTCCAGGAACTTGTCCAAGCCTTTTTTAAACCCAGCTATACTGCTTTTATTACATCCTCCGGTAATGAATTCCTAATATATAATAGTACATATTTCATGGCGTGCGGAATAAATTAAATTGATATATGTAGAAACCTACAGCTGTTTCCCACCATCATGCAACCCCCTTCCCCACCACAACAACTTTCAATAAATATATGCGACACTTATCCAGGAACCAACCTTTACCGTACTTCAAAGTTACAGCCGAGTGCCGAGTTAAAGTAGATATGTGAATCATGACAGCTGCCAGGGAACTTCAAGACTATGTTTAAGACCATCATGTGCACAGCATACACCACTTGAAATTTGCAGAATGGAAGCTTTTCCTGTTCTGGAATACTGGCACAATGGCAGGTTGGGGGCCCATTACGGGATACCTACTGTGGGCAGCAGGCTATATCTTTTCTACCAGGTGTGGGCCTGGATCACTAAGGATCACTGGGTGCTAGACACCATTTGGCATGGCTATGCTCTGTAATGCAAGGAGCATATGCCAGCTTCCTTCATTGTCTCCCCATGTGGCTCTGTGGCCAAGAGAGCCGATGTTTAGACTATACTAGAAAGACTGCTCAATCTAAAAGCTGTCGCCCCAGTCCCTTCTAACGAGTGGGGCAAGAGTCAATACTCCATCTATTTTATGATGCATAAAGAAGACAGACCCTTCCGTCCAATCCTCTACTTCAAGGGGGTCGATGCCCACCTGCAGTCCTTGCATTTCTGCATGAAAATTTTACAATTAATGATCAAGGTGGTGCGGTGTGGGGAGTTTCTCACATCCTTGGACCTAATCAAGGCCTATTTCCACATTCCAACCCATGAGGATCAGTAGAGCTTCCTGTGTTCACCGTTCTCAGCTCACTTTTCAGTGGCCTCAACACCGCTCCAAGGACATTCTCGAAAATCATAGTGGCAGCTGCCGTGACACTGAGACATGAAGGGATCTGTGCTCACCCCTATCTGGATGACTGGCACATCCGAATCAGGTCACAGTCTGAAGCATCTTGAGTGTCGGCTCAGGTGGTACAGTCCCTGGAGAGTCTCAGCTGGGTGATCAACTGCGGGAACAGTCACATGCAACCTTCCCAGTCACTACAATATCTGGAAGCATGGTTAGAAACCCATGTAGGCAAGGTTATACTAGCCAAAGAGAGAGAAAGATGTTTCAGCTGGCAGCTTTCCAGGCACAGCAGTTTTCAAGGGTTTGGGATTACTTACAAATCCTCAGCTTGATGGCAGCATCAATTGAAGTGGTTTCTTGGGTACAAGCTTATGATGCAACTGCAGAGGTCCTTGCTGTCTCGCTGGTCTCAAAGTTCTCAGGATTTCAAGGTCAGGCTTCCCCATCCCTCCCTCAGGGGTGTCCAGCATCTGGACGATCTGTGGCTCCTCCTATCCAGCTAGGGAGACCACTACAAAGGCGAAACTGCGCAGAGCCATTGGAACAGCCAAGAGGCAGCATGATCCAACCACTACCTTGATCTAAGGGCCATTTTTATTTGGCCTTATTATGCCTTTGGTACTTTAGTCCGGGAAAGAGCGATCCGGGTATTCTCCAACAATGCCACGACAGTGGCATATGTCAACCAGCAAAGGGGCACAAGGAGTGTCAAAGAGGTCCTAGAGACGGCGCTCTTTTTCAACTAGGTGTAAAGGAACCTCCTAGATCTCTTGGCGCAATAGCAGGATGAAGTCATAAAAAAACCTCTAGAATATTTTTCTCCATCTCTAACTCTGCTGGTAGGGGGACACAGCCCACTTGTCTGGACTGGTCTAGCAAGACTCAAGGAAAAGACATTATCTGCTAAATAAAATGTCATCATTAGATCAGAGGTCTCCAACTCCAGTGCTGGAGAGCACCAAACCAGTCAGGTTTTTGAGATATCCCTAATGAATATGGATGAGATATATTTGAATACAATGGTGCAGTGTATGCAAATATATCTTCATGCATATTCATTAGAGATATCCCAAAAACCTGACTGGTTTGGTGCCCTCCAGGACAAGAGTAGCCTCTGCCACAGACAGCCTTGGTTTAATGGGACAAAGCCAATATGGGATTAGCCAAGGAAAGGCTTGTCAATTAATCTATATTTTTTTGAATGTGTGAATAAACAGGTAGATAAAGGTGGGCCGGTTGGTATAGTTTATCTGAACTTTCAGAAAACCCTTGATAATGTCCCTCATGATAGACTCCTGAGGAAATTAAAAAGTCATGGGATAGGAGGCAGTGTACTTTTGTGGATTGGGAACTGGTTAAAAGACAGAAAACAGAGTAGGGCTAAATGGCCAATATTCTCAATGGAGAAAGGTGAATAACGGAGTACCCCAGGGATCTGTCCTGGGCCCGCTGCTTTTTAACATATTCATAAATGACCTGGAAATGGAAACAAAGAGGTGATCAAATCTGCAGATCACAAAATTATTTAAAGTTGTTAAAACACAAGAGGATTGTGAAAAATTGTAATAGGGCCTTGAGAAGTTGGGAGACTGGGCATCCAAATGACATGAAATTTACTTGTCAAGTGCAAAGTTATGCACTTAAGAACCCCCTAAACTAGGGTTACACAATGCAAGGTTCCACATTAGGAACCACCACCCAGGAAAAGGATCTAAGCATCATCGTGGATAAAATGTTGAAACCATCTGCTCAGTGTGCAGTGGTGGCTAAGAAATTTAATGCTAGGAAGCGTAAGGAAAGGAATGGAGAATAAAACCAAGGCTACTATGATGGCTCTATCGCTCCATGGTGCAACCGCACCTCAAATATTATATGCAATTCTGGGTGCTATATTTTAAAAAGGATAGAGTGGAATTAGAAAAGGTACAGAGAACCACCACCAAAATCATCAAGGGGATGGAAAAATATCCCTACAAAGAAAGGCTTCCATGATTAAGGCTCTTCAACTTGGAAAAAGAGACCAGAGGGCGATATGATAAAGACCTTTAAAATAATGAGTGGAGTGGAGTGGAACGGAACGGAACAGGTAAACGTAGGTCAGTTGTTTACGCCTTCAAAAAGCAGAATGACTAGGGAACATGCAATGAAGCTACAATTTAGCACATTTAAGACTAATTGAACTTTTTTTTTTTTTTTTTTTTTTACTCAACTTGTAATCAAATTTTGGAATTCATTGCTAGAGGATGTAGAAAAAGATGTTAGTGTAGATGGATTTAAGAGATGTTTGCATAGGTCCCTGGAGGAAAAGTCCATTAACCATTATTAAATGTGGACTTGCATGAAATCTGTCTACTTTTTGGGAACCTGACAAGTACTTGTGTATATAGACTGGCCACTGTTGCAAACAGGATACTGGGCTTGATGCAGTTTTGGTCTGACCCAGCATAGCCAAGTGACTAGAGCCATGGCTTCAGAACCAGGGAAGGTAGGGCTCAAATTCCTCTGATGCTCCTTTTAACCTTCAATTTACAAAATCATCCATTGCTCAGGTACAAACTTCGAAAAGTCCTCCAAGGACAGGTTACCTGGATGTAAATCGCCTCAAATTCTTACTTAAAAGGTATGAGCTAAATCTAAACAAATCTTGCTTTGGCCTCCTGTTGGATTGGGAAGGAGAACTTCTATTGTTGTCCTTTGAACAAATTTAAGGTAGGAGATATCCTCCTAAGATGAGTTTCTTGTAGGAGGCAGAGATGGATCTGAAAGAATCTCTGTTGATAGATCCTCTCTCTCAGGGGAGTAGTCATAAGAGCTGCTCTGTGGCTCGCAAACTTTTCAGTATAGGGAGTATTCTGAGAAACAGAGGTGGCAGTAAACAGTCTCACTGCAATAGAAATAAAAGGGAAACTACAGAATCCTAAAAAGATTTTAATCCTCTTTCCACTGGAGTAACACCTGTTGACCAAGAGGGTATGCTATTGTGAGGATCTCTAATCTATTCTTAGAATATCTCTGCAGTAGCCCTTTTTTGTAAAAATGAGTGGAGATGTTCTGGTACAGACAAGAAAACTGAAGAGGAAAACATTTGCCAAAGTAAGCAAAACTGTAGTTGAGGTTAGTGGCCTCTATTATTATTATTATTATTTTTCTAAGTTAGTATTTTTTCTTTTCCATCACAAAAGTACTGTGCCAAATAAAAGACATAATTAAACTTTTGCACAGGTAAAAATGACAAATAGAATGCTTGCACAGGTTCTTTGCTCTCTGTACTGGATCATTTGTGCCACAACCGGATGGTCTACATTGAACAGTGAAGGACCTACAGAAGATGTAGGGATTTTGTCTGCACTGGCATCATGATGGAACTTTTGCACAGATAACAGCATGGAAGCGTCTTCAAACATTTTGCACTTTAGAGTGGTGCCAGGATTATGGTGCTCTGCACTTTGGTAATGCGCTTGGAGACAAATTTTGAACCATGCAAATTGGAATACTGCTTCTGCTCAGATCAATGAAGCAAAGCTTGAAAATGGCTGAAAAATCTCAATCAAGACTGACTACCTCTTCAAAGTATGGCTATCCCCTTTTTTAATAGTAGGGCTTTTCATGCCACTGTGTAAAGGAATGGAGGCAACATCTAAGGAAGAGGACCTGCTTAACTGCACAGAGCCTGCTGATTTCTGTATTGAAATGTTTCTTTGTGTTATTTTCAGGAAACTCTCTTGTAGTGCTCAGACAGCCGAAGTCATTTTTTTGGTGCCCCCAGGAACATCCATTTATACTCATAACAGCCCCCCTGATGATGAATAGGCCCCCAAGCAGAGTGTACACAATTTGTGGACATCATTACTTATTTTTCTTTCAAAGGAGGGACAGAGTAGGAAGTCTGATTTGGCCTGCACCTTCATTTCATGCCCCCAAAATTGCTAAAAAAAAAAAAAAAATTGTCAATGAAGGAAGAAAGAATTCAAATAATGCAACAAAAATAGTGCTGGCAGGACAAGAGAAGACTTCAATACATGTTTTGGAACAGTTTTGTTTGAACATGAGTGCAGAAAAGATCATGCATGCTCCTAACTTTATATTAGTGCTGACAGAGGCAGCAGAACACCTTTTTGGTTGAGGGGTGGGGGGGGAGGTCCAGAAAAACCAGCCCCTGCCTCCCCTGGCCCCTGCCTCCCAGGTTCCCTGTTATTGCTGTAACAAAAAGGTGGAAGCGCTATGGCCCAGATAGCACACCCCATTCTGCTGCTTATGAATACTGAGTTCTGGAAGAGCTGTTCAGTCCTGGCACCATCAGGTAACATCACCCACTTGTATACTCCATTCCTGCTTGATGAAGAAAATATGCCAAGACTGCTTCTCTAGTCATAATATAAGTACCTTATTAGCAGACTACTCTTCTTTAGCTTCACCTCAATCATTTAACAAACTGGCAGAATAACTCCCAAGTTCACAACCACCAACAATGCAGCTTTGTGAAAAATAATCAGTACTTTAATGCACGAAAGAAGAGCAGGACCTGATCATATCAGATGATCCTAATGTTGCCAAACAGGCAGAGAAAGCAACAGCAAAAACCAGAAGGATGCCTGGGTGCACAGGGAGAGGAATAGCAAGCAGAAAAAAGGAGGCGAAAGTGTCTTTTTTATAAGTCTCTAGTGAGACGTAGCATAGTTACTCATCTGTAACAGGTAATCTCCGGGAACAGCAGGAATAAGTCTTCACATATGGGTACCGTCGACACCAATGGAGCCTGCGTGGGAACGCTCCCCAGCATCCAAAAGGAAAGCTTTTGGGAGCATCTCACCATGCATGTGTGCTGCCTTCCCGCCCAACTACCTCTCTCACTTCAGTTGAGTTGAAAGCTGAGACCAAAGGAGAGAAGTAGAAGAGAAATAGAAAGAGAGAAAGACAACTCCTAGGAGAGGTGGGTGGGTTGTGAAGACTTATTCCTGCTGTTCCCGGAGATCATCTGTTACAGATGACCCCAGCATGTTGCAGATCTATGTAAGATGGGCCATGCTTCCTGCCAGGGACCTCAGGCATCCAAGAGTGGATGGTGAGAAGGAGTTGATCTAGGAATGGAAGAGATGCTGTAGAACAGCCTGACCGAACAAGGCATCCCGACAGGAGTCCTTGTCTAAACAATAGTGGGCAGTGAAAGTATGTACAGAAGCCCAAGTTGCTGCTTTGCAGATCTCGTCAATAGCAACTGAACAAAGATTAGCTGTTGCGGCTGCCATGGCTCTGACATTATGAGCCGTGACATGGCCTTCAGGAGGGATTCCTTTACTCTGATAGGTAAAGGAAATACAGTCTGCAATCCACTTAGAGAGAGTTCTCTTAGTGACTGGAAGGCCTAAATGACTAGTCAAAAGCCACAAAAAGTTGAGAAGACTTTCTAAATGGCAGAGTTCTGTGAAGATAAAAAGCCAGAGCCCGTTTACATACAATCTAAGGTATGAAGATTTCTTTCCGCGCTGGAGGCATGAGGCCTAGGAAAGAAGGCTGGGAGATAAACTGATTGGTTTAAATGAAAAGGTGATACCACCTTTGGCATAAAATGAGGATGAGTCCTCAAGACTACTTTGTCATGATGAAACCTCATATAAGGCAGGTCAGCCACTAAAGCCTGCAGTTCACTAATGCGTCTTGCAGAAGTGATAGCAATTAGGAAAATGACTTTCCATGAAAGAAACTTTAGCTCTGAAGTAGCTAAAGGTTCAAAGGGTGGCTTCATGAGTTGACCCAGAACAAGATTAAGATCCCATGCCACCGGAGGTTTTTTGATGGGAGGTTTTGTTAAAAGGAGACCCCTCATAAATCTTGAAACAAGAGGATGAGAGGAAATTGGTTGTCCATCGAAGGGTTTATGAGATGCAGCAATAGCACTAGGATGGACTAACAGAATTTGTCTTGAGACCAGAAGCTGATAAGTGAAGGAGCTAGTCCAGAAGGGACTCTACAGGTACCAAGAGGGGATTAAGTCCCCTCTGGGAACACCAGACTGAGAACCTCTTCCACTTAAAAGCGTAAGAACGCCTTGTGGAAGGTTTTCTGGAAGCTAGAAGAATGTCTTTCACTTGTTGTGAAAGGCCTAGATCTTGAAATTCTATGCCTTGAGTAGCCAGGCCTTGAGATGAAGGGACTGGGGATTGGGGTGTAATAGGGATCTGTTGTTCTGGGACAGAAGATCTGGAGCACTCCCCAACTCCAGAGGAGTGGCTCGGGAGAGACCTAAGAGAAGAGGATACCATGTTTGCCTTGGCCAACAGGGAGCTATGAGTATCATGCAACCTCTGTCTCTCTGGAGTTTGAATAAGGTCTTGGGAATTAGGGGAATTGGTGGGAAGGCATAGAGAAAATCCTGGCCCCAATGGAGCAGGAATGCATCCCACGCCTGACAATTTTGAGCTGGAAGTCTGGAACAGTACCGGGGAAGTTTGGCATTCTGTGGACTTACAAAGAGGTCTATGTCTGGTGTTCCCCAGACTTGAAATACTCAAGGCAAGGTGATATGAGTGGAGAGACCACTCGTGTGGCAGCAGGACTCGGCTGAGCCTGTCTGCCCAAACGTTTTGAATGCCTGGAAGGTATACAGTCAATAAATGAATGTGATGCTCTCTGGCAAAGGCCCACAGTTGCAAAGCTTTGTTGCATAATTGCAGAGAGCCTGTTCTGCCTTGTTTGTTTTGGTAAAACATGGCCACTTGATTGTCGGTTTGCACTGTTTTGTTTACGAGATGGAAGCAAAAGACTCGAATAGCATTGAAAATGGCCCTTAGTTCTACGAGGTTTATTTGAAGAGTAGCCTCCTGTGGGGTCCAGAGACCCTGGGTAGACAGATCGCCCAAGTGGGCTCCCCACAACCAACTTGGATGCATCCGTCGTCAGGACACCCTGAGGTAGGGGTTGCTGAAAAGGAGAGCCTACTGTAAGGTTTTCCAGAGATTGCCACCAATGCAGAGACGCAATCAGGCGTGTGGTAACTCTGATCTTGTCCGACAGGCATCCTGAGGCCTGGGACCATTGGGAAGTTAAGGTCCACTGGGCCGCTCGCATGTGAAGGCATGCATAAGGAATCACATGGACCGTAGATGCCATGTGTCCTAGAAGTCGAAGCATCTGTCGGGCAGTGAAGAAGGTTTGTAGCACTGCTTGAGATGCTAGTTCGATGATGCGCAGACAGCGAGGCTGAGGCAGGAAAGCCTTTGACTGCTCTGTGTCCAAGCGAGCCCCTATAAACTCGAGGGATTGAGATGGGGTGAGCTGGGGACTTTGGAAGGTTTATGATCCATCCCAAGTACTGTAGTATGTGCACTGCTCGGGAAAGAGCATGACTTGCCTCTAGAGCCGACTGTGCTCGGATGAGCCAATCGTCTAAGTAAGGGAAGACAAAAATTCCTAGAGTCCTCATAAATGCTGCTACTACTGCCATGCATTTTGTGAAGACCCTTGGAGCAGAGGCCAGTCCGAAAGGAAGGACCCTGAATTGAAAATGTCTTCCTTTGACTAGGAATCAAAGGAATTTTCTGTGATCTGCATGAATAAGGATATGCATGTAAGCATCCCTTAAATCTAGAGAACATAGCCAATCTTGCTCGTGAAGGTATGGAAAAAGTGTGCCGAGGGACATCATTTTGAACTTTCTCGGACTAAATATTTGTTCGATTCTCTGAGGTTCAGGATTGGTCTTAGTCCCCCTGACTTCTTTGGAATGGGAAAATAGGGGGAATAGAATCCTGTGCCCTGCTGGGACACTGGAACCTCTTCTATAGCCCCTTGAGCCAGAAGAGTGGTGACCTCTTGCCACAACAGATCTGAGACCGGTGGTTGAGATTTCAATTGCTTTATTAGCGTGGATGGGGGCAAGCTGAGGAAATGAAGCTTGTATCCCAGAGTCACCATAGATAGAGTCCAGTCTTCTGATGTGATTTGTTGCCATCTTTCGGCAAAATGGCAGATACGGCCTGGAATATTTAAAGGTTCTGGGCTTAGAATAGGAAGAATAGCTAAGTTCTCTAGACAATAGAAAGACCCTGGGGAGGCTGGGTCTGCTGAGCCTGCTGAGCCTTTTGAGCTTGTGTCTTTCCTTTGTCTAGTTTGTTGTTGCCCCCTTCTGGAGAACATGTGTTTGTTGGGCGGAAGATGGAAAGAACTTCTTTTTAGAGAAAAAGGGTTTTTTGAAAAACTTTTTCTTGGCTGGGTTAGCTGTAAATTTTGACAATCTGTCTAAAGTTGTATTATCAGTGTCAATTTCATTAGCTTTGAGCTGCCAATCCTTGCCAAAGATTTTCTCCTGTGCAAGGAATGTTTCCCAGCTTATCTTGCACCCATTCCTCCAAGTCTGAAGCTTGGAGCCAGGCAATACGACATGCTCCTATGGATATAGCAGAAGTTCTGCTAATACATTCAAAACAGTCAAAGGTAGCACGATTCATAAACTTAGAGACATTTTCAGCATGTTTGACTAAAGTCAAATGATCTGTCCGTTTATCCTCTTGAAGAAAAGGGTTCAAAAGTTCCAAATCTTTAGTAACCTGCTCAAGAAACATTCCCACATATAATATATAAGAATTGATTCTTGCTGCTAGCATAGAGGACTGAAAGCATCGACGACCAAAGGCATCCAGTGTTCTAGACTCACAACCTGGTGGATTGGAAGAGTGTCTTTTAGCACTCTTAATCCACCTCATGGCGGACTCTACCACCATAGAATGATGTGGTAACAGTCTTCTGAAACCCTGGACAAGGTGGTACTCGATACATAGTGTCAAGACGTCTAGAGTGTGGAGATACTGTTAAAGGAGCTTCCCACATTCTTAACATTAGATCATGTAAGATCTGGTGTATAGGAAACATAAGCTGCCTCCTTTGGAGCCAAAGGATATTGAAGAATTCGCAATTCTTCTGCCCTAGGCTCCTTTTCTGGTACTACTGTAATGGCAAGACCCTTTGCCATATCACGTACAAAATCATGAAAAGACATATCCTCAGGAGAGGACATTCTGCGTTGAGGAGAAGGAGTTGAATCTTGTAAAAGTTCAGCTCTGGTACCGGTGGAATCATCCGAGTCATTGGAACCGGAAGACTCAAAAGGAGGAAGCACTGGGTTCTCCCGAAGCAGATGGAGTCGGTACCTGATCCCCCATGCTGGAGAGAGATTCTAAACTCGGCATCGGGGGAAGCATGCCTGTTGAAGCAGGTACCGAGGGCACTGGCACCGGTACCGGCATCGGTACCGGTGCCTGCAGAACTGTCTGCAGCAACTTTAGCGGTGTCGAAGTAGCTAAAACAGTCGTTAGACTGCATTCGATAGCGAGGAGTCTTGTCCACTGCCGATGCCGGGGTGTCGGTACCAGTGGTAGCGGCCACAACCCCCGAGCATGGCACCAGTAGTTCCATCGAGGCCGAGGCCTCAGGAACATCCTGGAGCCCCGATAAAGCTTTGGAACCCGAAGACTCCCGCCAGGGTTGTTTTGCCGGTGAAGTATCCTCGAAGGCAATGCCTGTGGCATCTCGATGTTTAGAGGGAGATCTACCCTTCGAGGACAGGCTAGTCTTAGAAGACTTGTGTTTAGTTACCTGAGATCCCTGGGAAGAAGTAGAAGTAGAAGCCCTGGAAGACATTGATGCTACAGACATTGTGTCTGAAGCAAAAAGGGCACCGAGTTGATTCGCTCGATTCTGAAGACTTCTTTTAGTCAACTTCCTACAGGAGAGACACTCCGCAAGGCAATGGTCAGGACCTAAACATTTAAGACACCAGTCATGGGTGTCGGTAATAGAAATTGTACCACCAGATTTTGAACATTTTTTAAAACCAGTGGCTGGTTTTTCCATGGTAAGGGAAAAGAGGGCCTAATGCCCAAAATGGCGCCAAGCACCAGAGCAGGGAAAAAATCCCTGAGAAAAGCACTAAAATTGAAATATTTTTAGAAAAAAAGAAAGAAAAGCACGGTGGTACCAGTAGGCATCGACGGAAGGCAGACGCAACCACAAAAAATATAAAAATAAGAGAAGATTTTCTGCGGTGACAGGGGACACGTCCTGTCGGCTCCATGGAAAACGAAGAACTGAAATGAGAGAGGTAGTTGGGCAGGAAGGCAGCACACACGCGTGGTGGGATGCTCCCAAAAGCTTTCCTTTTGGACGCTGGGGAGCGTTCCCGCGCAGGCTCCGTCAGTGTCGACGGTACCCATATGTGAAGACTACATTCCTGCTTGCTCCTAGAGATCCTTGGGTACTGTGTACAATTTTGAAAACTGTACCTTCAAAAGGATATCAACAGGTTTGAGTTAATTCAAAGAATGGCTTCTAAAATGGTCTGTCAAAAGGTATATGGGGGATATACAACCTCAATATGTATTCTTTGAAGGAAAGGCTGAAGAGGGGTAATATGAAAGACATTTAAATAGTTCCATGAAACAAGGGGTAATAAGATGAAGGTGAAGGGTGATAGCCTCAGGAGTATCTCAGGAAATATTTCTTAAGAAAAGGATAATGGATGCATGGAAAAGCCTCCCAGTGGAGGTGGAGATGAGAACTGTATCTGAATTCACGAAAGCATGGAACAGATGCAGAGGATCTCTGAGGGAGAGGCAGGGACTGTAGAATACAACAGCTTTCACGGATGGGCAAGACTGGATAAGACTGTATGGTCTTTATCTACATCGTTATCAATGTTTCTGTGGCAAAACAGCATTGCAAAACTAACAACTTCATTGCATACATATGGTAAATTCAAGGGAAGCGAGAAACTGTGTTCACAGTGCTCCTGCAACTTAGATTAATATATGCTTTTAGTTTATTTATGCCTCTAATTTTATTTTACAGTTATGTCTTGTTTCACGTATTCTCTTATTTCTTTTATTCCACTTGTTTGAGGAATACAATCTTCACCTCCAATGCTTACTACAAAAAGCATTTCTTCCCCCTTTTGTAATTTACACTAAAGCACAGTTACTTACCTGTAACAGGTGATCTCTGGGAACAGCAGGAAAGCGTAGTTACTCACCTGTAACAGGTGTTCTCCAGGAGCAGCAGGAATCAGTCCTCACTTATGGGTGACGTCGGCGCCGACGGAGCCCTCGCGGAGCAATTTTCCCCAGCTTTCAAAGAAAGCCTTTGGGAATTGCAGAGCGCATGCGCGGTCCTCTTTCCCGCCCAAGGGTGCCATCTTAGCCAGTCAGATGACATAGCTAAAAAAGACAGCATAAAAATTAGCAAAAAAGTAAAGCAGACGATTGCAACTCCAAGGGGAGGAGGGAGGGTTGTGAGGACTGATTCCTGCTGCTCCTGGAGAACACCTGTTACAGGTGAGTAACTACGCTTTCTCCAGGACCAAGCAGGAAGTCAGTCCTCACTTATGGGACTCCCAAGCTCAAGGCTACCGGAGACCCTAAGCACAAAAATGAGCTCCCTCTAGCTCAGCAGCACAGAAGGAAGGATCTTCGCTGAATAATTACCCACCGGTAGCCCACAACCGGGATGGAGGGTAGGAGTTGCTCAGACCTCAAAGAGATTACGGAGGACTGCCTGTCCGAAAGCACTGTCCCTGCGGGACTCCCTCTCGAGACAGTAATGGACCGCAAAAGTCTGGCTCGAAGACCAAGTAGCGGCCCGGCAGATGTCTGCCAGCGGAACAGAGCGGAGGTAAGCCACTGACGTGGCCTTTGCCCGAACGCAGTGAGCCGTGACTCGACCTTCCAAGGAGAGTCCGGCCGCCCCATAAGCCCAAGTGATACAGTCCGCAACCCAGATGGACAGAGCACGCTTGGAGACCGGGAGCCCCAATTTATTGGGGTCGAAAGATACAAAAAGCTGAGCAGCTTTACGGTGCTCCCGCGTACGGTCAAGGTAGAAGTTCAGAGCCCTTCTACAGTCCAGGGTATGGAGGACCGTTTCAGCTCGGCTGGAGTGTGGTCTGGGAAAGAAGGTTGGAAGTACCACCTCCTGATTGATATGAAAAGGGGAGACCACTTTTGGAAGAAATTTTGGGTGAGTCCGTAGGACTACCCTATTTTTGTAGAACCGAGTGTAAGGGGGATCAGACACGAGGGCCTGCAATTCACTTACGCGTCTAGCGGAAGTGAGGGCTATCAAGAACAGCGTTTTCCAAGAAAGTAAACGGAGAGAACAGGTAGCCATAGGTTCAAAAGGCGGACAGGTGATCCGCTGCAAAACCACATTCAGGTCCCAGTCAGGCGCTGGCGGGCGCAGAGGTGGTTTAAGTAGAAGACGACCTCGGAGAAACCTCGCTACAAGAGGGTCGCTGGAAAGAGGTCTGCCGTCCACCGGCACATGATGTGCTGAGAGAGCACTGAGGTGAACTTTGACGGAGTTGGACTTAAGTCCCAGATTAGAGAGGTATAGCAAGTACTGCAGGATCACCGACACTGGGCAGGAGAAGGGATCCTGAGACTGTTGGGTACACCAGACGGAAAAAGCGACGCCATTTAAGGGCGTAGCATTTGCGGGTAGAAGGTCGTCGTGAAGCTAGGACGACCTCGTCCACCTCCGCCGGCAGGAGAAGGGGAGCGAGGACTACCCTCTCAGCAGCCAGGCCATGAGGTTGAGAGACCTGAGGTTGGGGTGTAGCAGAGACCCCTGATCCTGAGTGAGGAGATCCGGTTGTAACCCCAGAGGGAACGGATCCTCTACCGCTAAATGCAGCAGGAGCGGAAACCACGGCTGCCTGGGCCAGCGAGGGGCCACCAGGATCATGAGGGCTTTGTCTCGGAGAACCTTGAAAAGAGTCCGGGAGACTAGCGAGATGGGAGGGAAAGCGTACAGAAGGCTCCCCGACCATGAGAGTAGAAAAGCGTCCGCCGCAACCCGAAGGGGGTGTGGCTGACGAGAGCAGAAGCGAGGAAGTTGCCGGTTGTGAGGACTGGCAAAGAGATCTATCGTGGGGAGGCCCCACTTCAGAAAGAGCTTCTGAACTACCAAGGGATCCAGACGCCACTCGTGCGGCTGGAGGATCCTGCTGAGTTTGTCCGCCAGGTAATTCTCTTGGCCTGGGAGATAAACTGCCTTGAGGAGAATTCCGTGACTGACGGCCCAAGAGCAGAGCTTCTGTGCCTCCCGGCACAGGAGGAAGGAGCCCGTGCCGCCCTGCTTGTTCACGTAGAACATGGCAACTTGATTGTCCGTCTGGACAAGGACGGACTGGTGAGAAGTCAGGTGGGAGAAGGCCTTGAGAGCCAGGCGGATCGCCCTGAGCTCCAGGAAGTTGATCTGCTGAGCAGACTCCCACGCGGTCCAGAGGCCCTGAGTGCGTGCCCCTTGGCAGTGCGCTCCCCAGCCCAGGAGGGATGCATCTGTTGTCAGCACCCGGGCCGGCTGAGGAGGCTGGAAAGGCATTCCGCAGATCAGGTTCGGCTGCTGAAGCCACCACCGGAGAGACGAGATCAGCGGCTCGGAGACGCGCACTAGGTCTGCTAGACCGCCGGTGGCTTGTCGCCACTGCTGGCGGAGACACCATTGAGCAGGCCGCATATGCAGGCGGGCATTGGGGGTCACGTGGACGGTGGAAGCCATATGGCCGAGTAGTCTCAGGAAGCGCCTGGCGGAGACCAGGGGCTGGCTGCGAAAACGGTCGGCTAGGTCCATGAGCCGTAGAGCCCTGTCGAGCGGTAGGTATGCTCGTGCCTGAGGAGTGTGCAGCCTTGCGCCGATGAACTCGAGATCCTGTGAGGGGAGCAAAGTGGACTTTGCGAAGTTTATAACAAAGCCCAAGTGCTGCAGAAGAGTCACCGTGCGGCGCGTGGCGTTGGTGACCTCCAGAGCGGACGCTGCTCTGATGAGCCAGTCGTCGAGGTACGGAAAGACAGAGGCCGTGAAGCCGGAGATGGGCCGCCACCACCGCGAGACATTTTGTGAAGACTCGCGGTGCGGAGGACAGGCCAAAGGGCAGTACCCGGTACTGGTAATGATTTCCTGCCACCACAAACCTTAGGTATTGTTGGTGGCTTGGGTGGATGAGGATGTGCGTGTAGGCATCCTTTAGATCCAAGGAGCATAGCCAATCTCCCTGCTGGAGGTAGGGCAGAAGGATTCCAAGGGTAAGCATCTTGAACTTCTCTCGCACGAGGAACTTGTTGAGGTTGCGCAGGTCCAGGATGGGTCTGAGGCCTCCTGTTCTCTTTGGTATCAGAAAATACCTGGAGTAAAAACCTTGACCTTTCAGGTGGTGGGGCACCGGTTCCACCGCCCGTTCCTGCAGAAGACCTGCTAACTCCTGAAGGAGTAATTCCCTGTGCAGAGGGGGTCGTGGAGGTTCTCCCGGAAAAAAGGAGAGAGGGACCTGGTGGAAGTGGAGAAGATAGCCTTCTCGCATGACTTGAAGCACCCAGGCATCTGAGGTGATGCTGGACCACCTGTGGGCGAAGTGAACCAGCCGGCCTCCGGTGCTGGGAGGAACCAGCGGGGGGGGAGAGGCTATGCTTAGTGAGTCAAAAACCCCCACCCTGCGGAGCAGGGGCTGGTGGTGCAGGCTTGGGGGCTTGCTGCCTACGGGACCCGTTACCCCGTCCCTTGGCCTGCTGGCCCTGTTGGGGAGCTGCAGGGGCCTGATAATGGGGGTATTGTTTGTAGGCAGCCGCCTTCCTCGGGTAAAAGGACTTCTTACCCGAGCCCTTCTTTTTCTGGGAAGGGGCGGAGGTCTTCCTAGAAAGCCTAGTCCTGGTGAGTGTCTCCGTCTCAATTTGTGCAGCCTTTTCAGCCATGGGCTTGCCAAAGAGGTTTTCGCCTCGGCAGGGGACATCGACCAACTTGTCCTGCACCCAGGGCTCGAGGTCAGATGACTGAAGCCAAGCCTGTCGGCGGGCACCGATGCCGGCTGCGGCCACTCGAGCCGACGCTTCAAAGCCATCGTAGGCTGCTCGGGATATGAATTTTGAGCATTCCCGAATACCAGTGGACAAGGCCAGGAACCTCCGCAAAGGTTCCTCGGACAAACCAGCGGAGAATCCGGCTAGCTCTTTAGCCAGGTCTCGGAGATACATGCCCATGTATAGCTGGTAGGTCTGGACACGACACGCAAGCATAGAGCCCTGGAAACACTTCTTGCCAAGGCCATCCAGGTTACGGGCCTCCCTGCCAGGAGGCACCGAGGAGTGCATCTTCTGGCTCTTAAGACGATGCATGGCCGATTCCACTACCATGGAATGGTGTGGCAGCTGTGCTTTTTGGAAGCCAGGGCTCTTGCGGACTCGATAGATAGAATCGACCCGCTTGCTCAGGACCGGCGAGGTGGCCGGACTCTCCCACATGCGGAAGAGAAGTCGTTCCAGCATGGGAGGAACCGGTACAGTAAAGTGTTCCCTTGCGGGAGAGTCATACTGGAGGGCGTCGAGCTCTTCGGCTCGAGGCTCCTCCTCGGGGTCCGCAGGGAAGGCCAAAGCCTTGGCCATATCCCTGACGAAGTCCGAGAACCGGGCATCCTCCGGGGGGGACTGCTTCCGAGGTTCGGACTCCGGTGAGTCCGAGGGGACACACCGAGTCCGGAAAGAATCAGGCGACTCTTCCTCTTCAGACTCCCAGACCGACTCCGACGAGGACTCGGTGGGGTCGGCCCGGGCAGGGCGCGGCACCTGCCGCCCCGACGCCGAGGGAGTCGGCGTCGGCGACCTCGGTCCCGAACGGGAGGCCGAGGGTGACCTCGACCGAGGATCGACTCGAGTTCGCATCGACTCGAGGATCGGCTCGGTCTCCGGGGTCGACTTGGACGTCGACGTCCCGGCGGTCGGGGCAGCGGCGCCAGCGAAGCCAGCGAGCAGTGCCCGCTGCTGCTGGTCCATGAAGGCAGACAGTCTGCTCTCCAAGGCCGTCAACCTGAGTCCGAGCTCAGGTGACCCAGCAGCCCCCGACTCGGGCCCCGACGGCGTCGGGCCCGACGTCGGCTGTCTCGGAGGCGAGTCCAGGAGGACTACAGGACTTACCCGAGCAGGCAGCTCCGACTCCAGGCGAGGTCGCTTCGTGAGATGCTCCTTCTCCAAGGACCCGGGACGGCTATCGGGGCTATGCGACCTGGCCCTCGCGGAGCCAGGAGCGTCCACCGACGCCGCCCTCGCGGGTTTCACCTTACGACGATGGTCCCCGGAGGGAGAACCCCTGTCGGAGGAACTCCGGCGACGGTCCGAGCTGGAACCTTTGGAGGCGGAGGCCTCCGACGAGGTCCGGGTACGGCTGGGGTCAGCGAAGATCCTATCCCGCTGATGCCGCCGACTTCTCAACGCTTTGGAGGACATTTTGCCACAGGGCCCACAGATCAGTTCTTCATGATCCGGGCCCAGGCAGCGGAGGCAAAAGTCGTGTGTGTCAGTTAGTGACATATTTCGGTCACACTGACCACACCGCTTGAAACCACTGGCAGCCATCGGGGGAAAAAGGGCCCCAGCAAGGTCAAAGGACCGGGCTGCCAGGGAAAAACCGAAACGAAAAACTGACTAAGTCAGAAAAACCGAAAAATAAGAAGAGGACTCGAGACCGGCGTCGCGAGTCCGGCGGGAAAAAGACCGGTGTCGAACCGAATGGAAAAAAAGAGAAATTCTGAAGAAAAATCACTTTTTCGCGGGGACAAGACGGGTACGTCTGTAGGGCTCCGCGGAAAAAAGAAGACTGGCTAAGATGGCACCCTTGGGCGGGAAGAGGACCGCGCATGCGCGCTGCAATTCCCAAAGGCTTTCTTTGAAAGCTGGGGAAAATTGCTCCGCGAGGGCTCCGTCGGCGCCGACGTCACCCATAAGTGAGGACTGACTTCCTGCTTGGTCCTGGAGAATAAGTCTTCACATATGGGTACGTCGGCACCGACGGAGCCTGCACGGGAATGCTCCCCAGCATCCAATCAGAAAGCTTTTGGGAGCATCCCTCACGCCTGCACAATGCCTTCCCGCCTTTTCCACTGCCTCTCCTCAGTTGAGTTTCATAGCTGAGACAAAAGGAGAGAAAGAGGAAAGGAAAATAGAAAGATAAATACAACTCCTAGGGGAGGTGGGTGGGTTGTGAAGACTTATTCCTGCTGTTCCCAGAGATCACCTGTTACAGGTAAGTAACTGTGCTATCTCCAGGAACAAGCAGGAATGAGTCTTCACATATGGGGACTCCCAAGCTAAGATGCCTGGAGCCCTAACATGTTGAAGATAGAAAACATGCTACACCTCATATGGCCAGGCATCCTGAGGATGGAGGGCAGGAGTTGAAAAGAGAGGAGCTGCTGAAAAAACAGCTAAGCTAAGAAAGGACTACCCCGAAAGGAGTCCTTGTATGTATGATCATTATCAAAAGATATATTGAAATGATCAATCACCATAATATTGGAATGAACAATCACCATATGATGCTCACCTACTGCAGGAAGTAGAGAGGCTGATGGAGTCTACTGGGGATCCAGTAGAATAATGTTCAAGGTGACCTCACTGTAGTGAAGGTGGAGGTCCACATCTGGAAGTGAGAGGTGACCCCAGGATTTAATTGGGGTAACACAAACATGGCAGGTCTTCAGTGGGAAGCTTCATGGAAAGCTGAAAAACTCTTTTGGCTACATAAGTATTCAGAGGTAGGAGCAAAAGAGGAAGACTGACCGATCTTGACAAACAGACCTAGTCCTTGAGGGAGGAAAGGGTATGAGAAGAACCCCATACTCTCAAAAAGGACAGATGTTTGAGGAATTGAATCTGAAATCCACTGAAGATCCACCATGTCTTTCCTAACTGGTGAGAGGTAGGAAGACATTGGGGTATGGAGCTTCAGGGATACGTAAATCTAGGATACGGTAGGGCTGTCAGTTCCACAGCAGTGGTTGTGTGCAAAATATCCAAAAACATACTGTGGAACAGTATGAAGCTGTGCAAGCCCACTGTCAGACACATGCAGGAAGGTAAAGCACAGTTACTTACCTTTAACAGGTGATCTCTGGGAACAGCAGGAATTAGTCCTCACATATGGGTACATCGAAACCGACGGAGCCTGCGCGGGAAGGTTCCCCAGCTTCCCAGAAAGGAAGCTTTTGGGGCCTCCCACAGCGCATGCGCGCTGCCTTCCCGCCTTCCTGACCAACTCTCCTCAGTTCGAGTTTAAAGCTGAGACAATAGAGAGAGGAAAGGAAAGAGAGAGAGAGATACAACTCCTAGGGGAGGTGGGTGGGTTGTGAGGACTAATTCCTGCTGTTCCCAGAGATCACCTGTTACAGGTAAGTAACTGTGCTATCTCCAGGAACAAGCAGGAATGAGTCCTCACATATGGGGACTCCCTAGCTAAGATGCCAGGGAGATCCCCCTCCAAGGGTTCCTCATCTTCCTATGGGTCTCAGGCATCCATTCAGGGAAGGTGGGCAGGAGTTGTTTAAGAATGGAACAGGTGTCTGAGGACAGCCTGACCAAACAAGGCATCCCGGAGGGAGTCCTTGTCCAAGCAGTAATGGGCTGTGAAGGTATGAACCGAGGCCCAGGTGGCTGCTCGACAGATCTGATCGATGGATACAGAATGAAGATGAGCCATAGATGTGGCCATGGCTCTCACATTGTGAGCTGTGACATGGCCTTCCAGAGAAAGGTTCTTACTCTGGTAAGCAAAAGAAATACACTGAGCAATCCAATTGGACAGTGTTCTTTTTGAGACTGGAAGTCCTAAATGAGAAGGATCAAAAGCAACAAAAAGTTGAGAAGACTTTCGATGTTGCTGTGTCCTGTGGAGGTAAAAGGCAAGAGCTCTTTTACAGTCTAGAGTATGAAAGTTCCTCTCTGCATTGGATGCATGAGGAGCTGGAAAAAAGACAGGTAAATATACCTCTTGATTAAGATGAAAAGGTGAGACCACTTTAGGCATAAAGTGAGGATTTGTCCTAAGGACTACCTTATCATGATGGAACCTTGTATAAGGTGGATTAGCCACTAAAGCCTGCAGTTCACTGATGCGGCGAGCAGAAGTGATTGCAATAAGGAAAATGACTTTCCAGGAAAGGAATTTCAAGGAGGTAGTGGCTAAGGGTTCAAAGGGTGGCTTCATAAGCTGACCAAGAACCACGTTTAAGTCCAATGCCACCGGAGGAGGCCGAATGGGAGGCTTAGTTAAAGTTAGACCTCTCATGAATCTTGCAATAAGAGGATGAGAGGAAACAGATAGTCCATTGATAGGCTGAAGAGATGCTGCAATAGCACTCAAATGGACCCTTACAGAATTGGTTTTAAGTCCTGCATTGGAAAGATGCAGGAGATATTCGAGTAAAGAATTCAGAGGTAGTGATAGAGGGTTAAGACCCTTTTCAGCACACCAAATGGAAAATCTTTTCCATTTAAAAGCATAAGAACGTCTGGTGGAAGGTTTCCTAGATGCATGGAGGATATCCTTCACCTGTTGAGAAAGACTGAAGTCTTGAAGGTCTAGGCCTTCAGTAACCAAGCTCTGAGGTGAAGGGACTTGGGGTTTGGGTGCCACAAAGTCCCCTCCTCTTGAGACAGAAGGTCTGGAGCAGCTCCCAGATCCAGGGAGGGTGCCTGGGAGAGATGCAGAAGTAGAGGGTACCACACTTGGCGTGGCCAGCGTGGAGCTATGAGGATCATAGATCCTTGATCCCTCTGAAGTTTGAATAGAGTCTTGGGAATCAAGGGAATGGGTGGAAAGGCATATAGGAAAGCCTGGCCCCAATGAAGGAGGAAGGCATCCTTGGCCTGAAGCTCCCTGACACGGAATTCTGGAACAGAACCCGGGAAGTTTGGCATTGCACGGACTTGCAAACAGGTCTATGTCCGGGGTTCCCCATTTCTGAAAGATTCTGAGTACCTGATCCATGTGCAGGGACCATTCGTGTGGAAGCAGAACTCGACTGAGTCTGTCTGCCCAAGAGTTTTGGATTCCTGGGAGGTATACTGCCAGGAGATGGATTTGATGCTCTCTGGCGAAGGCCCACAATTTTAGAGCTTTGTTGCAAAGCGACAGAGAGCCAGTCCCTCCTTGTTTGTTTATGTAGAACATGGCTACTTGATTGTCGGTATGAACAAGGACTGTCATGTTGATGAGGAGGGTATGAAAGACCCTGAGAGCAAGGAAAATTGCTCGGAGCTCCAAAAGGTTGATATGAAGGGTGGTCTCCTGTGGAGACCAAGTGCCCTGAGTGGAGAGGTCTTGGAGATGAGCTCCCCAACCTGTTTGGGAGGCATCTGTAGTGAGAGTTTCTTGGGGTAACAAAGGTTGGAAGGGGGCCCCCAACAACAGATTTTGAGTGGATATCCACCATTGGAGAGACCAAAAAAGACGTTTTGAGGTTGCTATTTGGTCTGAGAGAGCTCCTGATGCTTGGGTCCACTGGGTGGACAAAGTCCATTGAGCTGCTCTCATATGTAGGCGAGCATAAGGCACCACATGAACTGTGGATGCCATGTGGCCTAGCAGTTGTAGCATCTCCCTGGCAGTCAAGTGGCTTCTGGACTGAATTTGAGAGGCCAACTGCACTAGACGGTGGCAACGGGCCTGAGGAAGATAGGCCCTTGCAGTGGTGGTATCTAGCCAGGCCCCTATGAATTCTAGGGACTGAGTAGGGGTGAGTTGAGACTTTGGCAGATTGATGACAAGTCCCAGATACTGCAGTATGCGTCTGGTGTGGTCCAGGGAAGTTTGAGCCTCGGACTGAGATGGAGCTCGGATGAGCCAGTCGTCCAGGTATGGGAAGACAAAGATTCCCAGAGTGCGTAGAAATTCAGCTACTATTGCCATGCATTTGGTAAATACCCTTGGAGCAGAGGCTAGACTGAAGGGAAGTACTCTGTATTGGAAATGTTTTCCCTGGAACAGAAACCGTAGGAATTTTCTGTGGGATGGATGGATGAGTATATGTGTGTACGCATCCTTGAGATCTAGAGAACAAAGCCAGTCCTGACTCTGTAGGTATGGAAGGAGAGTGCCTAGAGAAAGCATCTTGAATTTCTCCTTGTATAGAAATTTGTTCAATTCTCTGAGATCCAGAATGGGTCTGTACCCCCCTGTTTTCTTGGGGATGAGAAAATAAGGGGAGTAAAAGCCTGACCCTTGTTGAGGAAGAGGAACCTCTTCTATTGCCTTTTGGGCGAGAAGAGTGGTCACCTCCTGGCCCAACAGGTACAGGAGAGATGGGGGAGAATTGAATTGTCTCACCATGGTATGGGGAGGAAGGCTGGAGAAATGTAGTTTGTAGCCCTCTCTGATGATAGAGAGGGTCCACTGTTCTGATGTGATTTGTTCCCATCTGGGAGCAAAGTGAGTTAACCTTCCTGGAATGGTGACAGGCTCTGGTTGTTGCAGAGCCAGAAAGGTTAAGTTCTCTAGAATCAAGTCAAAAACTCTGAGGGGGTTGGGACTGCTGGACTGTAGAAGCCCCTGTAGACTTTGTTCTGGCCTGTTTAGATTGCCGACGCTTAGGAGCAAAGCGAACTTGGGAAGATTGCTGGCCAGTATTTGTGGAAAATCTGGTCTTTTTATAGAAAGGCTTCTTAAAAGGTTTTTTCTTGGCAGGGGTAGAGGTAGACTTAGAAAGTCTATCTAAAGCAGCATTCTCTGCATCCATTTGAGTGGCTTTGATTTGCCACTCCTTGCCAAACAGATTTTCACCTGTACAGGGCAGATTGCCCAAGCCTTCTTGTACCCAGGGTTCCAAATCAGAGGCCTGGAGCCAAGCAAGTCTGCGAGCAGCTATGGCAATGCCGGAAGCTCTGCTAGCTCCCTCAAAAGAGTCAAAGGCTGCTCTGTTGGAGAACTTTGAAAAATCTTGAGTTTGCTTTAGCAAAAGAAGGAACTCCTTTTTATCCTCTGGGATAAAGGGGAGAAAATGACGTATCTTCAGTGCAATCTCTTTCAAAAACATGCCCATATAGAGGCTGTATGAATGGATTCTGGCGATAAGCATGCTAGCTTGGAAGATTTTTCTACCAAAAGCATCCAGAGTCCTACATTCTCTTCCTGGAGGAGTAGAAGAGTGCCTCTTGGTACTCTTTATCTTTTTCATAGCAGACTTCACCACAATAGAGTGGTGAGGGAGCTGAGTTTTTTGAAAACCAGGAGAAGGAGGAACCCGATACATGGTGTCCAAACGTCGAGAATGTGGAGATAGGGTGAGAGGAGCCTCCCACAAGTCCATCATGTGTTCTTGAAGAATTTCATGTATGGGTAAGGTGGCTGCCTCTTTGGGAACCTTAGAGTATCCTAAAATATCCAATTTGTTTGCTCTAGGTTCCTTTTCAGAGGTTACAGATATGGAGAGTCCTTTAGCTACTTCAATAATGAAGTCTTGAAAGGACAAATCCTCTGGAGGAGACATTCTCCTTTTTGGAGAAGAGGGCTCCTCAGGAAGAGTAAAAGAGACATCGGCAGAATCATCTGAGGTATCAGAATCTATTAGCTTCCAGAGATCGATACGCGTACCGACCGGTATCGACATTGGGCGTACTGGGAATCGGAGCGGTATTGAGAAAATCTCTGGAACCGGAGACCGGAACCAGCATACTACTGGAAGTAGATGCTCTGGGTACCGGTATCGGTTGCGGTACCGGAACCGGAGTCGGAACCGATTGTTGCGGTACAGAGGGCGTTGCAGCGTTAATGAAAGCCAGTATGGCCTGCTGCATGGATTGTACCGTAGTACCCATAGACGCCACAACTGCCTGGATGTCGGTACCGGTGTTAGCCGGTACCCCAGAGCAGTCTAACAGGAGATCGGTCGAGGCCGTGCCATCGATGTCTACCTGTAACCCCATAGGAGGAGCTTTGGAAGCCGGAGCTTCCCGCCGGGGTTGTTTGGCTGGGGCAGGGTACTCAGGGTCAAACCCAAGGGCCTCTCGCTGCTTAGTGGGAGATTTGCCCTTTGAGGACCTGCCTGAAGAATGTTTGGTTACCTGAGATCCATCAGGAGAGGAAGACCTGGAGGATGTTGATGCTGTAGTATCCGCAGAAAACAGCATATGAAACTTGGCTGCTCTGTTCTGTAAGCCCCGTTTGGACATCAGAGAGCAGGATGGACAATCCGGAATGGAATGGTCAGGCCCCAAACATTTAAGACACCACTCATGGGCATCTGTGACTGAAATAGTACTGGTACATTTGGTGCATTTTTTAAAACCAGAGGCTTGTTTCTCCATGGGGGAGAATCTGAGAAGGCCTAGAGGCCTCACAGAAAAAACACACCAAGTGAGGAAAAAGTAATTTTTTTTTTTTAAGAAATAAATGAAAAAAGACCGGCGGTACCGGTCCGGAATCGGGGAAGGCAGACACGCGGTCAAAGAAACAAACTAAAATAACAATTTCTTCAGCGGTGACAGGAACACGACCTGCTGGCTCTGCGGAAAAAGAAGAACTGAGGAGAGTTGGTCAGGAAGGCGGGAAGGCAGCGCGCATGCGCTGTGGGAGGCCCCAAAAGCTTCTTTTCGGGGAAGCTGGGGAGCTTTCCGGCGCAGGCTCCGTCGGTTCCGACGTACCCATATGTGAGGACTCATTCCTGCTTGTTCCTGGAGATAAACCTTTATGAGCATAGACAGTCAGGAGATAAGTATGGAGATACATATCTACCTATAATAAGTATCTGAATAGATACACACATATATGTAGAGATATGTGTATATAGATAGATAGATAGATATATGGGTATATATATATATATATATAGATCTATAATAAGATCTATAGGGCAAGGCATATGCACACTTAGCTGACAGATACATCTACAGAGATATATATAGGTATAGATATATATATAGATATATATACCTGAATATATAGGTCTAAAGATAGATGCCTGCAATAAGCAGACAGAGTTATGCATATCAGGACATTCACATGGAGATGTGAAGGGAAAAGATTCATCCAAGAACAAGGAGGTGAAACCTACTTGAGAAATATATAGAGAATCTATTCCCTCAGGAATGATAAAGGAATGCTATCCAGTGAATTACCAGGATGGTTATGTGAAAAAACAGAGGATAATATTAGTCTGTAAACAGCAAGTCCGGAGTCCTGTGGAACTCCAGCATGGTAAAAGGACAGAAATGCATAGAATGAGATACCAGGTTGACCTATATGAGGGACAAAGGAGGTATCAGGCGTTTTTCAGAGTATTATGTGCTGTCCTTGAAGTAATAGGATACCATGAGGACAAGCTGCAAGAAAAAAAAAAAAGAGTATATTCCCTAAGGAATGGAATAACTCAGACTTTCCTGTAGAGAAGGCTTATGTCCTTCTCCGTCTTTTTTTTTTTTTTTAAAGAAGATAACAGGGTATGAAGAACCCTCACAGTCATAGGGGATGACTGAGGAAGCATTTTTCAACCATGATGGATAGTCATTCAAGAAACTCTATGCTCTCTAGCAAGGGCCCATAGTGGAAAGCTTCTCAGTAGGATTGCAGAGAGCATTATGCAGGAGAACTGGGATGTAGAACTGGCTGATGGAGAAAACTGACAGCCACGTCCATTACGTGCCAAACCCAGGGATTGGAGAGGGCAAGGGTAAAGGATAGTGTAAGAAGCCTGTAGTGAAAAAGATTATCCAAGAAAGATGTAGAAAACTGTCTTGGAATCACTACTAAGGCCAGACAGGAGTGGTGGACAATAAGACTGGGACTTGTGGGAAAGTACCAGTAGGCAAGCACTGGAACTCCTGCATGGGCAGCTACTGAAAGGACAACAGAGAGAGTCGGTCTGTGTCAAACAGAGAGAACAGACTGACCAAAGAGAGCAAGCTGTCTGTCTGCAGAGCTGCCCAGATAAAGAAAGGCGTTTATTCAGAAGAAGAAACTCTACAGTGAAAAGAAAGACAAGAGAAGTCTTTCAATGGTAGGGTACCACTCTTACAGGGGAAACCCTGGCGAAGAGGGTAGAGCTAGAAGCTGAAGGACTTACCACATGGTAAGTCCATGGAAGGAAAAAATTCATGATGGTACAGAGAAACTATCATATGATAGTTGCTAAACCTCTCTTCTAGTCAGGAAGAGGTGGAAAACTCTAACTTATAGACATGAATAACCTGACAGTTCAGCATAGTGAAGAGTAAATGGATTTCCTGAGAATAGGAATCCCTGAGCAGAGTTTTGAATGGAAAAACCATGAAAAACTTCTGCTGAAAAGAAGTTAACTGTAGTTATAAAAAGATTAATCAGAAACCTATGGTTACTGTGTTTATTCAGCCTGGCTAGAGTTTGGACTCTTCAGACCAGGGCGAGACTTCCCCTGCTTGGGAACATCCGAATGATGGGCAGGTGAAGAGGAAAACCTCTTTCTTTTAGGGAAAGAAGGTCTGGTAGGGCATTTTCTACCTGCTGAGGAGGGAGAGGGCTTAGGATGGCCCTCAGAAACAGGAAAGTCAGTGGAGCAATGAGCAACCTGACGTAAGGACTCCTTATTGAAGGGATTTTCTCCAGTACAAGGAGTATTACCCAGTCTGTGTTGTGCCCATCTATTCAAGTCTGATGCTTGGAGCCAGGCTTTACGACGTGCTCCTATGGCTATAGCAGAAGTTCTGCTAACAGACTCAAAAGAGTCTAGGGAAGCACGAGAAAGAAACCAAGAGATATGTTGGCTATGACTAAGAAGTAAGGAATAGTCTGCAGCCTTGGGCTCTGATAGAAAAGGAGTCAAAAGAGATAATTTCTTTATGACCTCCTGAAGGGATAGACTCATATAGAAAATATATGAGAGAATCCTTTTTGCCAGCATAGATGTTTGGAAGGTTTGACGTCCAAAGGCATCCAGTAATCTAGATGCACGCCCTGGCTGGAAAGAAGAATGTTTTTTCTTGCTTTTTACCTTCCTCATTGCTGATTCCACTACAATGGAATGATGGGGAAGTTGAGGCTTTTGAAATCCTGGAGAGGGGGGCATCTGATACAGAAGATCAGTTGCTGTAGGAGGTGAAGAAACCCTTAAAGGTTTTTCCCATACCTTTAGAAGAAGATTCTGCAAAGAGTGATGTAAAGGAAGCATTAGTTTCCTTTCCTGCAGAAAAACTCTGAGAAGACTCATAGCCAGGGATAGGAATATTAAGGAAGGTTGCCATGTCAAGGAGAAACTTCTGAAAAGAAGGATCTCCGATGGGAACCATCCCTGGACGGGTTAAACCTGAAAAGGAAGCCTGGGCACGGAGGATATACCTGTCCGGTGCAGACCAGGATTTGCAATGGATGGATACTGGAACTGGCAATTATGAGTTGAGACAGTCAGTAGTGCATCATCCATGCCAGGAATCGACTCTAATCTAGGCATAGAGAGGAGCGATCCAGGTGACAAAAGCATGGAAGGAGCTGGTTCCAATAATGCTGTAGGTACCGGCATCGATACTGATACCGGCAGCAAAGGCGCCGAAGCAGACATCGGAGACAGCTCAAGCGGTACTGAGGTAAGTAAAACCCCTTGGTGATTATCCTCGGTACCATGTATGCGGAATCGGTAAACATCGGTTCCGAGACGCGTCGGTACCCAGTCATCTAGACTAGATAGCGATTCCAGACTCAGCATCGAAGGGAGTGAGTCTATCAATGCATGTCTCGAGGGTACCGACGTCGGTGATGGTATCGGCGATGCTGCTGATACAGGGAAATCAATCTGGGTCGTAACGTTCGGTCCCGAAGGTACCGAGGACGCCAGATGACGATTCCTGGTGAGGAGTAGATCACTCAATACCGGAGCCAATGCCGGGGTATCGGTACCACTGGAAGCGGATGCCACCCCCGAGCATAGCTCAGATATAGGAAAGTCAATCTGGGTCGTATCGATCGGTCCCGAAGGTACCGAGGACGCCCGATGACGATCCCTGGTGAAGAGTGGATCACTCAACACCGGTGCCGATGCCGGGGTATCGGTACCGCTCGAAGCGGATGCCACCACCGAGCATGGCTCAGGTATGTTCTGTGAGGGGTGAGCCCCAGGAACAACCTGAAACCCCTGAAATGCTTTGGAGCCCGAAGACTCCCGCCGGGGTTTTAATGCCAATGGGGTCTTGAGGGCAAGGCCGGAGCCGTCATCATGCTTGGCATGAGACCTACCACTCAAGAATTGGCTAGTCTTAACAGACTGTTTGTGGGTTACCTGATCCTGTAGAGAAGAAAAAACCGGTGCCCGCACTTTGAGAGGGAAAACGGTATCGAGGGAAACTCGAAAGAGGGAAGTTCTTCTCACAGTTTTGCAGCCTGAGTGTTCAGGGGAAAAAGGGTCAGGACCCGAACAGTTTAGACACCAGGAATTGGAGTCTAAAAAGAAAACTGTGCTTCCACAGTGAAGGCACTTCTTAGGAGACAAAGGCTCCATGGTGGAGAGGCCTTGTAGGCCCAAAAGGTTTAAGAAAAATCCACCGGCGGTACCGGTGGCGGCGGGAAAACAGCCGCGACCACAAGAAAACAAGAAATAAAGAATATAAAGAAAAAAGTTTCTGCGGTGACAGGACGTTGTCCTGCCGGCTCCGCGGAAAAACGAAAACTGAGGAGAGGCAGTGGAAAAGGCGGGAAGGCAGTGCGCAGGCGCGAGGGATGCTCCCAAAAGCTTTCTGATTGGATGCTGGGGAGCATTCCCGTGCAGGCTCCGTCGGTACCGATGTACCCATATGTGAAGACTCATTCCTGCTTGTTCCTGGAGATATCCAGATCTAGCACTAACAGAAAATTAATGACAGAAGGGGCATATTCAAAATGGTTCATGCGATTAGCAGATTTAAACTTTTAAAAGTATGTTCTTGAAACAGGCTGAATCAGTTTCTATACATGAGGCATCTACTGTTAACAGTAGGGAAATAAAACCATGGGATATTGCTTTGCAGGATACTAGTCTCTCTGTAATGTAGCTTAAATCAACTGAATATCCCCTCCAAAGACAGATTAGGAATGATTCTCTAAAGTGCCTTTATAGATATATGATTTGAGTTTTCATTTTTTTGGCAAGGACTGAAATCCTAAGATAATGGTCTTGAAATGCAATGAATTTCCCATGAACTGGATTACAGCTCTCAAATAAAATTATAAAAAGGCACAAAATACAGATATTCCTTTACTGAGAAAGAAAAGCACAGAATAGGGCTGTCTGTCTTCCCATCCCCGAGGGAGAATTTTAGCTTTCCAGAAAGAACCACCAAGATGGTGGCACACTAACTTCGGCTGTCAGCTGCTCTTCCAGAGTTTCAAACATAATGGCTAAATGTAAAGTTCTCTTCCAATACCTCTGGGGAGTTGTTAAAGGATACTCGTCTGAAATCGCCCAAAGTTAGAGGGGTTCTCAGCTCTGTTTCAGACATCTTGATGACATTCGGGACCCAGCCCTGAAGTTTTACATGTAGAAGGTGAAGTTAGACTTACCTGCTAATTGTTGTTCCTTTAGGAACTCCAGTCTAGTCCCGAACCTCTGGGTTGTGCCCCTCCTCCAGCATCTTTGGAGACTGAGAAACGTCATTCTTTTGATGACACTGATATAAAGACACAGGCACCGCCTTCTTACTCCAGTAACCTACTGACAAAGCAGACTCACCGGAGCAATAATTAAGTACTCAACACTATTATCAAACTGTAAACTAACTTAACCTATAACCTTTAAGGGAGAAACATCTCCTTTTACGCTTTACTAACGCTTGTTAGAACTGCTGAGGCCTGCTCTCCCCCCTTACGGGGAAGAGAGACCCCTTCAAAATCCCCTATGTAGAACCTCCCCATATGAACTAAAACCCACACAGTTATATTCTTCTCTTACCTGTGATACATCATTTGCTTCAGGTTCTAGTCCAAAGGAAAAACCAGGGAGGGATACGGGACTAGACTGCAGTTCCTAAAGGAACAACAATTAGCAGATAAGTCTAATTTCACTTTCCTTATCGTCCCTTTAGTCTAGTCCTGAACCTCTGGGGATGTAATAGAGCAGTGAAATAAATCATCAGGAGGGACCTGCTAGACCAGCCTGAAGCACTGCTGTCCCAAAACAGGTATCCCTTTCCGTCTGGACATCCAGACGGTAATGCCTGACAAATGAATTTAAAGATGACCAGGTCGCTGCTTTACAAATCTCTACCGCCGGTACTAAAAGGTACTCAGCCCATGAAGCCGCTTCAGCCCTAGTCGAATGAGCCCTAAGCCCTTCAGGCACCAGCTTACCCTTCAACAAATACACTGATGCGATTGCTTCCTTAATCCATCTTGCAAGAGCAGCTTTTGATTCTGCCTCTCCCTTCCTTGCACCACCAAACCAAACAGTCCGTCCAACTTCCGGAAACACTGGTCAACACTGAAATCGTTACTGACTTTAAAAGGCCCCAATCTGTAGTATCTTGGTGAGCTGAACACGAATACAACATTTAAAAAATTTAATTGAAGATATTGCATGTAGTTCATTTTTGACATTTCACCGTGTAAATTTATCCAGTAGGACATCAACATCGCAAATAAGCCTTGAATGATGTAATATTGCATCACATTGCATAATACCAGCATGCACACATCATCCAGAGTTGATTGCATCATTTTCTGATGCAATGCAATACTACTGCCAGACGGCTGCTGAAGCCATCTGACGTCAGCAGTGTACTATACACAGTCAGAAAGGTTGAGCATTTAAAATATTTCAGACTGTGTGCGAGACAGTTTAAGCTACTGTTACATGTAACTTATTAATCATATAATTTTAGCCATTTAGGTATGATACAGAACAGTAATGTTGCGAAAGTGCTTTAATACCGTTGACAATTTCTGCTACATTTGTGGGGAAGTGACATTTGCCAACAAGAAGAAAAGTATCACTTCTCAACTGAAGAAGGCATACCATCTTTACTTCGGATGCAAGATTGGTGACCAAGACAAGCCTTGGGCAATGCATATATGCTGCGCTACATGTACAACACAGCTTTCACAGTGGTTGAATTGCAAAAGACCATCAATGCCATTTGCAGTCCCCATGGTGTGGAGAGAGCCAAGCAACCACATAAATGACTGTTACTTCTGCTTGGTTCCTCCTCTTTCCAGCGGAATAACGAAGCAAAAGTCGTCGAGCATAGTCTACCCAAACATTCCGTCTGCATTGAGATCAGTTCCACATGGTGAGGGACTTCCTATTCCAGAACCTCCATCAGAATATTCTCTTGATTCATCTGATGAGGACAAGGGTGAGCCGACCTGTTCTTCTCCTGGTCCGTCAGCATGCAGTGACCCAGATTTTCACTGGGATGCATTATCAACTCCACACAGGAAGAACTAAATGGCCTGGTTCATGATTTGGACTTATCCAAGAACAAGGCAGAATTGCTAGGATCAAGACTCCAACAATGGAATCTTCTAGAAGAAAATGTCAACATTACTTCATGTCGAAAGCGCCACCAGCAGTTGGAGCCTTTCTTCAGAAAGGAAAGTAATCTGGCATTCTATTCTGATATTGAAAGCCTCATGAATGCCTTAAAAAATCACTCATGACCCACAAGACTGGAGACTATTTATAGACTCTTCAAAACGGAGTCTGAAGGCTGTGCTTTTGAACAATGGAAACCATCTTCCATCTATTCCAGTAGCGCATGCCGTCCACATGAAAGAGACATACGATAACTTAAAGCATCCACTGACTTCCATTAACTATAACAAGTACAGCTAGCACCTCTGTGGCGACTTGAAGGTAGTTGCCCTTTTAATGGGACTGCAGCAGGGATATATAAAATACATGTGTTTCTTATGTGAGTGGGATAGCCGAGCAAGGGATTGGCCCTACTTGCGGAAGGAATGGAATTGCAGACAAAATATAACAGTTGGAGAGAAGAATATCCAGCACCCAGCTCTGGTTGAGGCTCTCAAAATCCTGCTACCACCCCTTCACATCAAACTAGGTTTGATGAAAAACTTTGTGAAAGCCATGGACTGCACTTCACCAGCTTTCCGATACCTGCATGAAAAATTCCGACTCAGCGAAGCAAAGATTAAAGAGGGAGTTTTTGTGGGTCCTCAGATTCAAGAGCTCTTCAAAGATGACCGTGCTTTTTGCCTAGTGTCAACAAACTTTCTCAGGAATGTTAGGGCAGAAAACTACAAGGAACTAGTAGAAGACATGCTGATGCAGTATCAGAAACTTGGCTGCAATATGTATCTACAAGATCCATTTCCTTGATTCCCATCTCGATTTCTTTCCTGACAACTGTGGTATGGTTAGTGATGAACAGGGCGAACGTTTTCACCAGGATATCGCAACGATGGAGCAAAGATACCAGAGAAAATGGTCCACTACAATGCTGGATGACTACTGATGGACACTCCCCAGAGAAGCTCCCGAACAGCTGTACAAGAGACATCTAAGTAGTCGTCTATGACTTGGTTTTTTACAGGTATTAACCGAAGGCCTATTATATTTACTATTGACATGCATTTCGTGATGTAAATATTAATTCTTGTAGATTACAAAAAAACTAGAGCCAACTTTGCAATTTCACTGTCATATTCGTGTTCAGCATATAAAAATTGATAAGAAATGACTATTTTCATTTCAGTAGCATGACTTTTGTAAAAATTTGTTGACCAGTGAAATCTGCCGTCTGTCAAATATATTTCTTCAATGCCCGGCGAACTTCCAACAGATGCAACTGCCCCGCAGAATTCTCCTCCGAACTAGCAAAGAACACTGGTAACAAAACCACCTGATTCATATGAAAAGCTGACAACTTTTGGCAAAAAAACGACAGAACTGGCCTCAATACCACCTTTGACTCATAAAAGGACAAAAAAAAGGTTTCCTACAGGACAATGCTTGCAATTCCGAGATCCTCCTGGCTAAACAAATCGCTACTAGGAAAACCACCTTGAGAGTAAGATCCTTCGAAGACGACCTAGACAATGGCTCAAACGGCTCCCGCACTAATGCTTCCAAAACCAATTGAAGCTCCCACTGCGGAACCACCTGTCGACATGGTGGTCTCAAGAGCAACACCGCTCTTAGAAAGCGCTTAACATCCGGATGAGCCCCCAGCGCTTCTCCCTTGATCTTTCATCTATAACAGGAGAGCGCGCTGCCAACTGCACCCTTAAAGATGAGGCTGCTAGTCCCTTCTGATATCCATTCTGTAAGAACTCCAGAATTTGCGGTATTGACACTCTTAATGCCTCCAAATTCCTGTCAACATACCACGCTTCAAAAATACGCCGAACGCAAATGTAAGCTAATGAAGATCTCCTCTGAGCTTTCAATAAGGTAGCAATTACTGATGCAGAATATCCTTTCCCTCTTAACCATTCTATCCCGCCTTCTGCTGAAGAATCGACTGACCTTTGCTGACTGGAAAGTCACCATGAGATCCATCACCTGTGACCCCCAGCGACGCACCACCACCGCGTATACTTCCAGATGAAGAATCCACTTTCCTGGGTCCACCTTCACCCGACTTAAGAAGTCGGCTTCCACATTGTCTACTCCTGCTACAGAGCCTCTAGATTTCGTTCAACCCAATCGAACAACCTCTCGGCCTCGGCTTCCAGTGACACACTTCTGGTGCCTCCTTGACGGTTGATGTAGGCTACTGCAGTCGCGTTGTCGCCAAACACCCGGATCGCCTTTTCGCGTAGGTAAGGTTGAAAAACTTGCAACCCCAGCACCACTGCTCTGAGTTCCAACCTGTTGATTGACCACTGCTTTTGCTGATCTGTCCACTGACCCTGCGCGAACTGTCCTTGGAAATGTGCCACCCATCCTATTAGGCTGGCATCTGTTGTTAGGTACCTCCAACAAGGCGTTTCCAAGGGCATCCCCTTCTCTAGATTTTCTGGACTCAACCACCACTGCAGTGCCAGCCGAGTCTGCCGCGGACAGGGCAGCTTTCGGGACACAGACTCTATGATAGAAGTCTCTGATGGTGGGGACTTTGTTTCTGATCGAGCAGGCATTGATGAGTGTGCACTGGAGCGTGTATATGGGAGGTATCTTGGTTGTGGTCATGGAGGTATAACTGAGTTGTGCATGAGACGTTGGGGGTTTCTGTGGGTGGTGTGCGGGTATGGGGGGGGGGGTGTTATTTGATGAGAATTTGGGCCAATCCATAGATGGGATGTGTAGTGGGTATGCTGGTTGTAGGCAACAGTGAGTAGAATGATTGCCAGTAGTATGCACAGTGTGAAGTATAGAGGTAGTATTCACTTGTGTTCAGCTCTTGTTTGTGGGTTCTTGGGTGGGCGCTTAGGTTGGAGTCTGTTGGAGAGGAGCTTTCTTGGCAGGCACCCCAAAACACAACTATGGAACCTCAGGCACGCCTGTGGTGAGCCAGTAAAATGTAGTCTAATGGAGGGTGCAGACAGATGATGTCACCACAACAGGGAGGGGCTTACCTTCCTGCTGTTCCTGCAGTCCAGGCTTTTGTCTGCTGAGGCTGGTGGTGGTGCCAGTGAGGGCTCTAGTCAGCGGTGCGGCTGGGTGTCCAGTGAGCGTGATGCGCCGTTTCCTGATGAAGCATCCACTCGTGAGGGCGAAGGATATGGTTGAGCTTGTCGGCTAGTTGATTCTGCTCTTCCGGGAGATAAACAGCATTAAGAAGAAGAATCTGATGAGCTATCGCAAAAGTATAAAGTCAGATTGCCTCTTTGCAAAGTAGACGGGAGGCAGTACCATCCTGTTTGTTAATGTAGAACACGGCAACCTGGTTGCTGGTCTGAATGAGTACTGTCTGTACCAAGAGGTGGGGACAGAAGACACAGAGAGCATAGACAATCACTCAGAGATCCAACAGATTGATGTAATAAGAGACCTCTCGTGGGGTCAACTGGCCTTCTGTGGTGAGACCTTGTAGATGGGCTCCCCAGCCTTGCTTGGATGCATTGGTGGTCAGAGTACACTGCGGTGTAGACCTTTGAAAATGTAACCCAACGAGAAAATTTTGGGCGGTACACCACCAGTTGAGGGAGGTCATAAACTGGGGTGAGATGATCTTGTCCGAGAGGTGACCCATGGACTGTGTCCACTGATCTGAGAGGGTCCATTGTCTCAGTTGCATGTGAAGACAGGCCTGTGGAAAACATGGACTGTGGGGGCCATATGACCTAGGAGACGTAGCATATCTCTTGCTGAGCAACTGGTTTGGTGATGGCAGAGGCTTGCCAAGGAAATGAGACAATGAAGGCGGCCCTCTGGTAGGAAAGCATGAACTCCAATTTTTTATTTTATTTATTTAACAGTTTCTTCTATACCGCCCCTTCCAGAGATCAGGGGCGGTTTACATTGAACAGTGAACAGAAAATTTGTATACTTCTGTATACTTTACAAGGAACAATGTTTTAACTATATACAAGTGTAATTACAGGGAACATATTACTCAATGCTTGAGTAGGAGCCAGGTGTAACTTTGGATAGCTGACAACAAAGCCCAAATACTACAAAACCAGAATGGTGCGATGAAGGGATGTGGAAACCATCTGAGGGGTATCTCCCCTGATTAGCCAGTTGTCTAAGTAAGAGAAGATGAAGATGTCCAGGGAACAGAGGTAGGCCGCTATGACTGCTAGACACGTTGTGAACACCCTTGGAGTGATGCTAATCCGAAGGGGAGAACACAATATTGATAGTGGTGCCCCTGAAAGAAAAAAAACAGAGGTATTTTCTATGGAAAGGGTGGATCAGGATGTGTGTGTAGGCATACTTGAGATGCAGAGAACAGAACCAGTCTCTTTCCAGAAGGTAAGGGAACAGGGTCTCCGGCAAGATCATTTTGAACTTCTCCCTCACTAGGAATTTGTTGAGATTCCGTAGATCCAGGATAGGTCTGAAACACCCTCTCTTCTTTGGAATGAGTCAGTAACAGGAATAGAACCCTAAGCCTTGTTGAGGTAGTGGGACTTCTTTGATGGCCCCTTGAGTTGCTAGAGTGGCACTCTTCTGCTGCAGCAGAGTGGAGTGAAGGAGAACCATGGAAAACTTGCTCACGAAGCAAGTGGGGAACAGATCTTTGAAAATGAGTTGATAGTCCACACTCACCACTGCCAAGATCCAGGGTTCTGAAGTTATGAGAGCCCGTCTGTGGCCATAGTGAGTTAACCTGCTTATGTGGGCGGGGTGGTGATCTTTTAGAAGTAGACTGGTTATGCCCTCGAGGAAGCAGGTTGTGGCTGTGGAGCTGGCTGGGGCTTCGCAGTCTTAGGCTTTCTGGGCTGACAATTCCCCTGCTGTTTCTGATGGGGATGTTGAGCCTGGTATGAGTAAGAAGGGTAGTACCTCTTCTTTTTAGGATAAAAAAGGTCTTCTTGTTAGAAGCCTTCATTTTAGCAGGGTCTGCTGTTTTTCTGGATAAACGTTTCATAGTGAGATCATCGGTTTCTATCTCACCAGCTTTCTTGCGCCATCCTTTGCCAAAAATGTTCTCCCCATTACAGGGGATATTGGCCAGTTTATCTTGAACGCATTGTTCAAGATCAGAGGCCTGCAACCAGGCTGTCTGTCTTGCTCCAATGCAGGCTGCTGCTGTTCTACTAGTGGCCTGATGCACAAGTAGCCCTGGTCAGAAACCTTGAAGTGTTCTGAGTATGAGAAACCAGAGCCTCATGTGCGGCCTGTTTCGCTGTTGGCAGTAAAGAGGTGAATTCAGAGAGGTCCTTTCATACATCCATCAATTACATGCCCATATAGAGCATGTAGGAGTTAATTCTGGACCCAAGCATAACAGCCTGAAATGCTTTCCGGCCAAAAGCATCGAGTGTTCTAGACTCCCTGCTCAGGGGAACCGATGAGTGGTTCTTAGAACTTTTAATCCTTCTCATAGCCAATTCCACAACCATAGAATGCTGTGGAAGGTGCGACTTCTGAAAGCCTGGATATGGAGGAGCTCAATACAAAATGTGCAGTCGCTTGCTAATGGAAGGAACTGTTAGTGGTGCTTCCAACATCTGCTGCACTAAGTTCTGGAGAATGTTAGGGATGGGAAGTGTAGCAGCTTCCTTCAGAGCAGAGGGATACTGAAGGATATCAAGTTCCTCTGCCCTCAGTTCCGATTCAGTTATCACAGACAATGATAGCGCCCCTGCCATGTCCTTGATAAAATCTTGAAAGGATATGTCGGGGGGGGGGGGGGGAAATCGACATGTCTCATGTGATGGAGACTGATCTGAGGGAATATTCCGGAGCGGCTCAGAATCGTTTGAAGAAGCAGTGCCGGAATCCGGGAAAAAGTCAAAGCAGTGACTGTCGATACTGTAGTTATAATGATGCTCAGACACTGACCTCGAAGTTTGGTGCTCATGGTATGAGGTATCGGAAACGGGGTGTCCGGTACCCGATGCTGCAGAGTGCCACAGGTCTGAGCAATGCTCTGAACCTCTCGATACATCAACATCGAGAGATGATATTGGAGCAGTGGAACCAGAAAGCCTCGAAGGCCCTGGCACTACTGCTGCCAGGATTTTATCCAGAATCTTCCAGATAGCTTGGGCATGCTCATTGAGGGAGACTGAAGTTGACTGGAAGAAATCAAGTCTGGTGTTACCATCCCAGAACAAGGCATCGGGGGCTCCACCGATGACTGGGGCTGTTTGGCCGGATGGCCCAACACTGAGTCACCTGAAGCTGAGTGCCGATGTCAAACATCGGAGTCTGATGCCAAGGATCGAGACCCCTTGCCTGCCAATGCAGAAGTCTTTGATACTTTACCTGGTGAAGCCAATCGATGCCTGTGGCTATGTTTGGACTTTGATGATGTATGGGAACCATGAGACAACGCTGACGGTGTGGAGACCAACAAAGAGTGTGCCAAAGCAGCTGAGTCTGACTGAAACAGCTTTATCCTTTGCTGTTTTCAGTTCTTAAGTCACCTTGGTGTCATTTCTTGACAGTGGGTACAAAAAGAAATGTTGTGATCGGGGACAAACATTTTAAGCACCAGTTGTGCTGATCAGCTGCCGAGATAGTACCCTGGCATAAGAACATAAGATATGCCATACTGGGTCAGACCAAGGTCCATCAAGCCCAGTATTCTGTTTCCAACAGTGGCCAATCTAGGTCATATGTACCTAGCAGTTTCCCCAAGAGACACAAGTTCCACAATGCTTGTACTGGGTCAAGCATTGATATCTTCGGTCACTTCTTAATAATGGTTTATGGACCTTTCCTCCAGGAACTTGTCCAAACCTTTTTTAAACCCAGCTACACTAACAGCCTTTACTACATCCTCCGGTAACAAATTCCAGAGTTTGATTACACGTTGAGTGAAAAAATATTTTTTTTATTAGTCTTAAATAGTTTACCCTGTAGCTTCATTGCATGTCCCCTAGTCTTTCTATATTCTGATAAGGTAAACAATCGATCTACGTTTACCCGTTCCACTCCGTTCATTAATTTATAGACTTCTATCATATCTCCCCTCAGCCATCTCTTTTCCAGGTTAAAGAGGCGTAACCTTTTTAGCCTTTCTTCATAGGAGTATCCTTCCATCCCCCTTTACCATTTTGGTGGCTCTTCTCTGTACCTTTTCTAAAATCGCTATATCCTTTTTAAGATACGGCGACCAGAATTGCACACAATATTCAAGGTGCAGTCTCACCATGGAACGATATAGAGGCATTATAATATCTTTTGTTTTATTTTCCATTCCTTTCCTTATCATACCTAGCATTCTATTTGCTCTCTTGGCCGCCGCTGCACACTGGGCCAAGGGTTTTAACATGGTATCCACAATGACGCCTAAATCTTTTTCCTGGGTGGTGGTTCCTAATGTGGAACCTTGCATCGTGTAACCATAGTTTGGGTTGTTCTTCCCTAGGTGCATAACCTTGCACTTGTCCACATTAAATTTCATCTGCCATTTTGATGCCCAGTCTTCCAATTTATCAAGATCCTCTTGCAATTTTTCACAATTCCTCTTGGGTTTTAACAACTTTAAATAGTTTTGTGTCATCTGCAAATTTGATAACCTCACTCGTTATTCCACTTTCCAGGTCATTTATGAATATGTCAAAAAGCAGCGGACCCAGCACAGATCCCTGGGATACACCACTATTCACCTTTCTCCATTGGGAAAATTGGCCATTTAGCCCTACCCTCTGCTTTCTATCTTTTAACCAGTTCCTGATCCACAATAGCACATTGCCTCCTATCCCATGACTCTTTAGTTTTGCCAAAAGTCTCTGATGAGGGGACCTTGTCAAAGGCTTTCTGAAAGTCCAGATACACAATATCAACCGACTCACCTTTGTCCACCTGTTTATTCACTCCTTCAAAAAAACATAACAGATTAGTAAGACAAGATCTTCCTTGTCTAAAGCCATGTTGGCTGTCTCCCATTAGGTTGTGACTATCTACATGCTGAGTAATTTTATTCTTTATGATGGTTTCCACCATTTGTCCCGGTACTGACGTCAGGCTCACTGGTCTGTAGTTTCCTGGATCACCCCTGGAACCCTTTTTAAAAACTGGTGTTACATTGGCGATCCTCCAATCTTCAGGTATTAGAGATGATTTTAATGATAGTTCACAGATTACTGATAGCAGTTCTGCAATCTCATATTTCAGTTCTTTCAACACCCTTGGATGTATACCATCCGGCCCAGGTGATTTGCTACTCTTCAGTTTATCTAATAGTTGTAAGACATCTTCCCGATGTATCGATATTTCCTTCAATTCTTCCGCACCTTTAAATATCACTTCAGTCATGGGTAACATCCCTACATCTTCCTCAGTAAAGACTGAAGCAAAGAATTCATTCAGTCTCTCCGCTATCGCCTTGTCGCCTCTTAGTGCTCCTTTAACCCCTTTATCATCTAATGGACCAACTGACTCTCACAGGTTTTTTGCTACGAATGTACTTGTAAAGGTCTTTATTTCGCGTTTTTGCTTCCGCAGCAAGCTTCTTCTCAAATTCTCTCTTTGCCTGCCTTATCAATGCCTTGCATTTGACTTGCCAGTGCTTGTGCTGTTTCCAGGTTTCGTCGTTTGGCTCTTTTTTCCATTTCCTGAAAGATGCTTTTTTGGCAACAGCAGCCTCTCTGACCTCACCTTTAAACCATGCTGGCAGTTTTTTGGACTTCCTTCCACTTTTCTTAAAGCGTGGAATACAGCTGGTCTGGGCTTCCAAGATAATATTTTTCAACACCACCCAAGCTTGATGTACGTCTTTAACCTTCGCAACTGCTCCTTTTAGTTTTTTCTTAAATGTTTTCCTCATTTTATCATAGTCTCCCTTTCGAAAGTTAAAAGATAGTACTGTGGATTTCCTTACTATCCCCTCCTCCACTAATTAAATCAAAGGTGTTCATGCTATGATCACTATTGCCAAGTGGCCCCAACACCCTTATCTCTTGCACTATATCTGGTGTTCCACTAAGGACTAGGTCTAATATGGCTTCCCCTCTGGTCAGTTCATGAACCAGCTGCTCCAAGAAGCAGTCATTTATTTCATCTAGGAACTTTATCTCCCTAGCATGTCCTGACGTGACACTGACCCAGTCGATACCGGGGTAATTGAAATCACCCATTATTATTACTGCGCTGTAACTTTTGTTAGCTTCCTTGATTTCTTTGAGCATTTCATCATCCATTTGGTCATTCTGGCCAGGTGCTCGATAGTACACCCCCACTGCCATCGCCTTCCCCCTTTATATGGAATTTCAATCCATATAGATTCTACAGCAGATTTTGTTTCCTGCAAAACTTTAATCCTTTCTGAGTCAATGCCCTCTCTAACAGAGCGCAACCCCTCCACCAATTTGATCAGCTCTATCATTACGATATAGTTTGTACCCAGGTATCAGTGTGTCCCACTGGTTGTCCTCCTTCCACCATGTCTCTGATATTCCAATCATATCTAACCTTTCATTTAGTGCTATATATTCTAACTCTCCCATCTTATTCTTTAGACTTCTAGCATTTGCATACAAGCATTTTAGAGAATGTATTTTATTCATGTTAATTTGGCTATTGTTAGACATGGGTAAATTGGGATCTTTAAGCTCTGTCTGCTCCATACTTGAGGGCATTTGGGCTACTTTACTCTTTTGTGGAACCTCTCTGCTTTTGGTACTATCCTTCAAGGATACATTCTTCCGAACCATCCGCTCTTGGGCGACTGTCGGCTTTCCCCTAATATCTAGTTTAAAAGCTGCTCTATCTCCTTTTTAAAGGTTAATGCCAGCAGCCTGGTTCCATCCCGGTTAAGGTGAAGCCCATCCCTTCGGAAGAGTCCCTCCTTTCCCCAGAATGTTCCCCAGTTCCTAACAAATCCAAAACCCTCATCTCTGCACCACTGTCTCATCCACGCATTGAGACTCCGGAGCTCTGCCTGCCTTTTGGGTCCTGTGCGTGGAACAGGAAGCATTTCGGAGAATGCTACCCTGGAAGTTCTGGATTTCAACTTCCTACCTAAAAGCTTACATTTTGCCTCCAGAACCTCCCTACCACATTTTCCTATGTCATTGGTACCGACATGTACCAAGACAGCAGACTCCTCCCCAGCACTATCTAAGACCTTATCTAGGTGGCGCGTGAGGTCCGCTACCTTCGCACCAGGCAGGCATGTTACCAGGCGATCCTCATGTCCACCAGCCACCCAGCTATCTACATGCCTAATGATCGAATCACCAACTATAACGGCTGTCCTAACCCTTCCCCTCATGGGCACATGGCCCTGGAGAAACTTCCTCGGTGCGAGAGGGTTTTACATCACCTGGAGGACAGGTCCTAGTTACAGGATCACTTCCTGCCACACCAGGGTGATGCTCTCCTGTCACGTGACCTCTCTCCTCCATGGCAACAGGGGTGCTGCCAGACTGGAGGTGGGACTTCAGGACTATATCCCTGTAGGTCTCGTCTATGTACCTCTCTGTCTGCCTTATGTTTTCCAAGTCTGCTACTTTGGCTTCTAGAGAACGGACTTGTTCCCTGAGAGAAAAGAGCTCCTTGCACCTAGTGCACAAGTAAGACCTCTCACCAACTGGGAGAAAATCATACATGTGACACTCAATGCAAAAGACTGGAAAGCCCCCATCCCATTTAGTACCCTTCTTAAAACCACTGTGTGGCTTTTCCATAGTGGAAAAAATGACAGAGACAAAATCAAATTGGGCAATGGTGACCCAAACGTCTGAAGAAAACAAAAGAAAATTAAAAAATAAAGAAAAGTACCAGATGATGCGGTACCATTCTGGTCGACAGGAAGGAAAGCACAGGGTATCGAAAGGCACCAAAAACAAAATTTTGAAGTATTCTTTTACAGCGTGGTTAGGACGAGGCTCCGCAATGATTAAAAAAAAAAAAAAAAAGAGAACGGAGGAGAAATGTTGGGAAGGCGGGAAGGCAGGCACGCACGAGTGGAGGGATACTCCCAAAAGCATTCCTACTGGATGCTAGGGCGTGTTCCTGTGTGGGGCTTCATCTATGCCAATGTTATTCATATGTGAAGACTGACTTCCTGCTTGTTCCTGGAGATCAGGTAGTTGATGACAGCCAAGGCTGAGGTACAGTGCGCCTCACAGAATGAGGGTGGAGCAGAGGAAAGAACAAGAGCACCCAGAGCAGAGGGACGAGCAGTATTATAGGAAACTACAGCCTCATCAACAGACTTAGAAGACAAGGTGGAAGAAAGAAGAGATAAGACAATAGTGGAGAGAGCTGATGGATTGACAACATGAAAATTTCTAAAAACAGGAGGAGACTGGGAGAGATTGAGGCAGATAAGGGAAGAACAAAGGTACCGAAATTAGAGAGTAAATAATTAGCGGGAAAAAAACAAGGTCAAGGCAGTGACCGTGCTGATGAGTGGGAGCAGTAGAGCAATGGTAGAGGTTGAATGAGGAGGTAAGGGAAAGGAGCTTAGAAGCATAGGGGTCAGAAGGGTTATCAACATGAATATTTAAGCCACCAAATGAGGGGGAAGATGAATCCAGAAATAAGGAAAGCCATGAGTCAGTCGGTGAAAAAGGGAAAGGTGGACTTGTCAGGGGGTCTATAAATAGCAGCAATCCAGAGACGTAAGGGATTAAAAAGGCAGATGTAATGGACTTCAAAGGCGGAAAAAGAGTGAGACTGAAGTAGAGGGAGGGTTGAAATTGGAATTAAAGGGTAGAAACCCAACACCACCTCCACAGCAAATGGGTCTAGGAGTGTGGGAGAATTTGTAACCGCCGTGACAGAGAGCAGCAATTTAAACTGTGTCATCAGGGAGGAGCCAGGTCTCAGTAAGAGCTAAAAGATGGAAAGTCTTAGAGATAAAGAGATTGTGAGTAAAGGGGAACTTATTAGATATGGAATGAATATTCCATAAGGCACATGAGAAAGGGAGAGAGGAGGGGGAAAGGAGAGGAATATGAATAAGACTGAAGTAGTTGAGAGAGAACTATCACGAGAGTGACAGAAAAATCTAAGGGAGACAGGGTTAGGATTAATATCACTGGATGACAGAAGGAGAGTGTGAGGCAGAGAGGAGATGGCACAGCAGAAACGAGGATGATGTTTCAGAGAGAAAGGAGAGGGACAAATGAGAGGAAAGAAAAGGTGAAGCTCAAGAGCTGAAGAAAGGGAGGAAGACAAGATGGGGGATGGGGAAAATAGAAAAGGGAAGGGTTTAAGTTGTTAGTATAAGGGGAGAAGATTATGGAGTATCAGTAAAAGTAAGAAAAAGTGATATGGAGCCATAAGAAATAGAATGGAGAGGACAGAGGAAATAACTGACAGATTGAAGGAAAGGTAGGAGAAAGATAGAGGGAGAAAGGAGCAACTGGGAACACTGGAGGTGTAAATACAACTTAAGAACTGGTAGTGTAGGAGGGGGAAGTTCTACCAAGGAAAAAGGAGAGAGATAAAAGTAAATTAGTTAGCAAATAAAATAAAAATTAAAAAAAAATACATTTAAATAACTAATCTAATTAGTCTAAAATTAGGAAAGACCAAAAAAGGTCAGTGTCCAGAGGCAGAGCTTGCCATCAACCAAGGCTGCAGCTTGGGTTTCATTTTCGGGTGGCCCTTAGCAGAATCCTTGTCCCTCTGGCCTCTTCCACCTACCTAATTTGCCGCAGCTGCTACACAGGGAGTTAAGCAAGTAAAAAAACAAAATATGACCTAGACAGAATTAATGGCACCCTTCACCATTATTTGGTTGCACAACCCTTGGAAGTGATGACAGCCTCCAAATGTTTCTTGCAGCCATCTATAAGTTTTGTACTTTTGTCTGCTGGTAGTTTCTTCCACTCTTCAACTGCGATTTGTTCCAGCTCATGAATATTTCCAGAATTCCTTCTATCAATGGAAGATTTCAGCTCTTTCCAAAGGTTCTCTATTGGATTGAGATCAGGATTCATTGCTGGCCAGATCATTTGTTTCTTCTTAACCATTCTTTTGTACTTTTGGATGTATGTTTTGGATCGTCTTGCTGAAAGACCCATGACCTTCGACCCAGACCTAGCTTTCTGACACTAGGTAGAACATTTCGCTCGAAAAACGTTGGTAGCCCTCTGACTTCATGATTCCTTTAATAGATTCCAGGTCTCCTGTAACTGAGGCAGTAAAAAAACACACATTATGATGAAACATCTACCATATTAACTGTAAGAAATGTGTTTTTTTCCTTATAAGAGTAATTCCTTCGCTTGTAAATGTATCGCTTCACTGCATCAGTCCACAGAACATTTTCCCAGAAGGATTTTGGTTTCTCAAGGTGGGTTTGAGCAAAGATCAGAAACACAAACATGACGGCAGAAAAAAACCACATGGCCTTTCTAGTCTGCCCTTCCATATCAACCACTACAACAGTCCCCTTTTTTCCTTTAGAGTTCCTCTGTTTGTCCCATGCTTTTTTGAATTCAGATTCTGTCCTCATCTCTACCGCCTCCACTGGGAGATTATACCACGAATCTACCACTCTTTCCATAAAAAAATATTTCCGCATATTACTCCTGCGTCTATCCCCTTTCACCCTCATCATACATCCCCCTCATAGCAGAGCTTACTTTATGCCACGGAGGTATTTAAACATCTCAATCATATCACCTCTATCCCACCTTTCCTCTAAAGCATGCATAATAAGATTCTTAAGTCTGCCCCCATATGGCTTAATAACGAAGACCACTAACCATTTTAGTAGCCACCCTCTGCACAGACTGCAACTTCTTTATATCCTTTTGAAGGTGCAATCTCCAGAATTGCACACAATACTCCAAATGAGGTCACACCAAACACTTATAGAGTGGCACTATCACCTCCTTTCTGCTGGCCATTCCTCTCCCTATGCACCTAAGCATCCGTCTGGCTTTCGCCGTTGCCTTTTCTACCTTTTTAGCTACTTTAAGATGATCAGACACAATCACACCTACGTCCCGCTGTTCTTTTGTGGACAGAAGTACTTCAGCCGCTATACTGTATTGCTCTTTTGGATTGCTGCAGCCCAAATGCATGACCTTGCATTTTTTAACATTAAATATCAGTTGCCAAGGTGAACTTGTTGGTGGGGGGAGTGGCTTCTGGTCATGATAGCAGCAGTGGAGTTCTAGCTGCCAATACCTAAGAGGAAAGGCAAATCTAAGGCTGCTCCCATGGAGCCGTTGCCTAATGGTGAATGGTGAGGGACCTATGGACCGTTTTGTTCAGCTATGGAAGGATCAGGTTTAGGGGGATTCGAGCGGGCTTGGAGATGCCAGCGAAGGATGGGTTGGCGTTATCCACCCTGGACATCTCTCTCTCCCCGAATGGGCGTGTTCCTCCCGCTCCTCCTGGTCTCGCAGCAGGCCTGTCAACGAGGGACGAGGTGCTAACGTCCGAAGTGGTGGTTGCTGCGGCGTCGGAGTGGGACTCGTCGTCAGAGACTGCCGGAGGTCAACCAGGGGATTTTCAGGCTGATAATTCAGCGAAAAATTTGTTATCAAGCAGTGGAGACGCTACTCAGGTGGTGGCTACTTCTTTGGTGGTGGAAGGTGGATCGGGTTATTCTAAGTTTGAATTTTCCCCCTCTTCTTTGGATTTGGTCCGCCCAGTATCCGTGACCCTCGATAGCATTTGGGACGCAATTTCTCATTTATCCACCATTGTGGGTCAGCCGTTATTTGTATCATCTACCAGGACTTCTTTGCTTGAGGAATCTATTCAATTGGTCAAAACACACATTTTGGAAGCTAACGCTAAGCAACTGGTGTTGGAACAGAAGCTTGAAAAAGTTTCTGATTCAATGGTTTCTTTGGCTAAGGACAATATTGCACTTCCAGCAAAGACAGAGTTGTTGGAGAATGCGGTTCGATCTTCGAACATTCGGTTACTGAATTTTCCCATTATTTCTGGTGTGGCTCCTCTTGACTTATTCAAGAAATATCTGCAGGAGGTACTTTTGGTACCCGCTGACCTGATGCCACCAGTTTCGAAGGTATATTATCTCCCCTCTGGGAAAAAAGAAGGGAAAATATCTACTGGGCTTTTGGAGTTGGACTCCCTTAACGTCTCTGATTTACTTCATACCCCCAAAGAGGAGGACATGGCAGTTTCTACATTGCTTGTTACCCTGGCTCTTTCGTCAGATAGAGAATGGTTGCTGAAGTTGTTTTATAAAAAGAGAGCTACGGGAGAGGAGACTTTCTAAGATGGTTGCGGTGTGTGTTCTCCGTTTAGATGCCTAAGTGGAAAGGAAAGTTGAGGGCTGTTCCCTCTGAGCCCCAACCATCCGTTTCTGGTCCTATGGACCGTTTCGTTCATTTACCTCTGGACAAAAAAAAAAACAGATTCGAGGTGCCTTGGTCACGGTGAGTGTGGAGGCTTCGCCGTCTCTGGAAACTTCTCTCTCTCCTGAGTTGAGGATGCCGCCGCCGTACCCAGCTGCTTCGGAATCTATCCCGGCCGTCACAATGTTGCTTTCTCCCGGAGTGGGGACGGTGTATGCAAGAGAGGGAGTCTCTGCTGGTGATGAGGTTCTGCTGTCCCCTGAGCATTTCGGAGAGGATCTGAGTGAGAGATCGTCGGCGGCTGTTCTGGAGGTGGCTTCTGGGGAAGGAAGATTATTCCCCCAGTCTGTTTCGACTCCCTTAGGGGATTTCCCTCCTTTGGCTCGACCTAAGGTTTTTACCTTAGAATCAATCTGGGAGGCTATTGCTACTTTATCTATGGCTATCAATTCACAGACTTCCTTATTATCGTCCCAGGTCCAACAGAATGCAGCTGGCATTCAGAAGAATGCTATTGATCTCAAAGTGGTTTCTTCAGTGTGTAACCAGATGAAGGTTCAAATTACTGATCTTGGCTCTCAGTTGGAACATGCTGCTGATATGTCTTCGGCTATATCCAAGGAAAATGGGACTATTAAATATAAGCTTGAAGTGTTGGAGAATGCTTCTAGGGCTGCTAATTTGCGTGTCCTCAACTTTCCACAGGTACCCGGTGTTACTGCGTTGGACATGTTTAAAAGATATGCACATGAAGTCTTAAAGGTCCCGACAGAACTGTTTCCGCCTTTGAGTAAGGTTTATTATCTACCCCATGGAAAGAAGAGTGTACCGAGAGTCCAAAGGCTATATCTGATGTGGACTTTAATATTTTGAATGTGTCTGCTTTTTTCGACGACCCTGGGGGGGGAGGGGGGGAACTTGTATCCCCTCAACACTATTGGTTCAATGTACCTTGATTTCTGATAAAGATTGGTTTCTAAAACTGTTTTTTAAAAAACGGTTGGAAACATTTTATGGTCTTACAATATTTATGTTTCCAGATTTAACTAAGGAGACCCAAAAGAGGAGGAAACAATTCTTACTCTATAAATCGGGAGTTTCTCAGATAGGGGGTACTTTCTTCCTAAGATTTCCATGTAGATGTGTAGTAATTATTAAGGTGTTAAATATGTTTTTTCTGATCCGCATGATTTGAGTGCCTTTATTAATGCTAGGCTCTTATCTATTAAACCTCCAAAGTGATGTCATAATTTGTTATAACTTCCTCTAGTTTATTGTAAGTCTGGGGTATTTTGATGCTGTCTGTTACCTAAGTAATGATTCTTTATATTTTTATATCTCCCAGAGCACTCCTACTCTGGTTGATTTTCCTTGCCGTCTCAACTCATATGTGGACTATATGGAGTGGTAATTGATTTGTTTGCCTCTGGGTTTTCTTTTTGTATTTTCTATTATGTACTCCATTTGCTTCTAGCAAGATTATTTTCTTGCGTTTTGTTAAAAGTGCAAAATAAATAATAAAAAAAAAAAAAAGAGCTAATTTGTTTTATGGAAAAAAAAATCCTTCTATTCCCAGATGTCGCAAGGGAGACGCAGAAGCTGCGGAGGGCGTTTCTTTTGTTGAGGCCGGGGGTGGTACGTTTTGGTGCTTCTTTCATGTTAAGATTTCCTTGTAAATGTTTGATTACGTACAAAACACAGAAATATGTATTTTTTTCACCTGAGGACCTTTCATCTTTTATTAGTGCGCAGTTACCTATTTCCTCTTCCCCCTGAGTAGCTTATGTATACCCATTCATGTATTTAGCAATCCTTCGAGCACTGCCCTTATCTTGTTTCCTTTTTTTTTTTTTTTTTTTTTTTTTTTTAAGATAGTGTTATGGGGATAATCTATCCATCTTTGCTGTGAGTGTACTCCCCCTAAAGTGGGCTAATGATAACTCTTGCATTGTTTTTCTGCTGTAATGGTTTCCTATATATATTTTTGCAAGTTTTATTTTTCTCTGTTCAAGCTGCGCTTGACTTATTGTATAAATTCATAAATATATAATAAAAAAAAAAATCAGCTGCCAAATTCTAGACCATTCTTCAAGCTTAGCTAGATCCCTCCTCATGTTATCTACACCTTCCTCAGTGTTTACTCTATTGCAGATTTTGGTATCATCCGTAAAGAGGCAAACCTTACCAGACAGCCCTTCCGCAATATCACCAAAGATGTTAAAAAGAATGGGACCAAGGACAGATTCCTGCGGCACACCATTAGTAACCTCCTTCTCCTCAGAGTGAGCTCCATTTACCTGTACCTTTTATCGCCTCCCACTCAACCAATTTCTAACCCAAGCAGTAACTTTAGGGTCCATTTCAAGGGTATTACTTGGTTTTTAAGTTGCCAGTGCGGTACGGTGTCAAAGGCTTTACTGAACTCTAAATACACTACATCTAGGACTCTCCATCGGTCCAACTCCCTGGTCATCCAGTCAAAGAAATCAGATTTGCCTGACAAGACCTGTCTCTGGTGAACCCATGCTGCCTCGGATCCCGTAATCCGTTGGTCTCCTGAAACCTCACTATTTTCTCTTTCAGCAGCACTTCCAATAATTTACTCACCACTGAGGTTAAACTGCATGTAGTTTTTAAGCACAATCTTACTTCCACTTTTATGTAAAAGCACATGTGGCTCTCTCCAGTCCTCTGTAACCACTCCCGACTCCAAAGAGGCATTGAAAAAGATCAGTCAGTGGAGCTGCTAGAACGTCACCAAGTTCCCTCAGTATTCTCAGATGTATCCCATCTAGTCCCATCGCTGTGTCTATTTTTTTTAGTTTGGCTAGTTCCACATGAACACAGTCTTCTGAAAATCATTCAAGATGCCCCTTCTTTTTGGTGTTTTCTGAGGTCTTGCTCCTGGGTCCTTCATCTGTGAACACAGAACAAATATTTGTTAAACAATTCTGCTTTGTCCTCATCAGCTTCTACATATTCCTCCCTTCACCCTTGAGCCTGACAATACCACTTTTGCCCTTACTGAACTCACTAACATATTTGAAAAATGTTTTATCCACACATTTTATTACATTGGCTATTTCCTCCTCTTCCTGAATCTTTGCTTTCCTGACTACTTTGCCAGCCTCTCTAAGATTTTCCAAATATAGATGCCTGTCTTACTCTGTCATCTCTTGTATTTCATGAAGGCCTCCCTCTTTTTCTCCACTTTTTCAGCTACTTATTTTGAGAACCATAGTGGCCTCCTTTTCCTTTTACCTTTATTTACTATTTTAACAAAAAGGTTGGCTGCCCTCAAAACATCCCCATTCAGTTTTGCCCACTGTTTTTCTACATCCCCCAGCTGTTCCCATCCCGCTAACGACTCCTTGAAGTATTGGCCCATCTTGCAAAGTTGGTTTTCCTAAAGTCTATGACCCTCGCTTTTGAATGGATTTTAGCAGCCCTAGTCCTAATACTGAACCACACCATTTGGTGATCACTGGATGCAAGATGATCTCCCACTATAAAATCAGAAACACTTTCACCATTAAGCACCAAATCCAGTATGGTCCCTTCACGTGTGGGTTCTTTTACCAGTTGTCCGAATAGTTCTTCCTGTAAGGAATACAGGATATGCTTACATCTAAATGATACTGCAGCAGGAATGTGTCAGTCAACATCTGGCATATTGAAATCCCCTATCAGTAAAGCGTAGTTACTCACCTGTAACAGGTGATCTCCAGGAACAGCAGGAATAAGTCTTCACATATGGGTATCGTCAGTACCGACGGAGCCCGCGCAGGAACGCTCTCCAGCGTCCAATAGGAACGCTTTTGGGAGCATGCATCCACGCATGCGTGCTGCCTTCCCGCCCATCTACCTCCCTCTCTTCAGTTGAGTTTAAAGCTGAGACCAAAGGAGTGAAGTAGATAAAAATAGAGAAAGACAACTCCTAGGGGAGGCGGGTGGGTTGTGAAGACTTATTCCTGCTGTTCCCGGAGATCACCTGTTACAGGTGAGTAACTACGCTATCTCCAGGAACAAGCAGGAATGAGTCTTCACATATGGGGACTCCCCAGCTGAAAGATTCCTAGGGAAGACCCAGCATGTAGCAAATCTATGTAGATGGGCCATGCTTCCCCCAGGGACCTCAGGCATCCAAGTGGATGGAGGGTAGGAGTTGAACTATGAGTGGAAAAGCTGTTGCAGAACAGCTTGACCAAACAAGGCATCCCGGCGGGAGTCCCTGTCCAGACAATAATGGGCAGTGAAAGTATGTACTGAGGCCCAAGTTGCTGCTTTGCAGATTTCATCAATAGCCACTGAACAAAGGTTAGCTGTTGAGGCTGCCATGGCTCTGACATTATAAGCTGTGACATGGCCTTCCAGAGGTATTCCTTTACTTTGATATGTATAGGAAATACAATCTGCAATCCATTTAGAGAGGGTTCTCTTAGTGACAGGAAGTCCTAAATGGCTAGAGTCAAAAGATACAAAAAGCTGAGAAGACTCTCTGTGAGGCTGGGTCCTTTGGAGATTAAAAGCTAGAGCTCTTTTACAGTCCAAAGTATGAAGTTTCCTTTCCGCAGAGGAGGAATGAGGCCTAGGAAAGAAAAAGCGTAGTTACTCACCTGTAACAGGTGTTCTCCAGGAGCAGCAGGAATCAGTCCTCACTTATGGGTGACGTCGGCGCCGACGGAGCCCTCGCGGAGCAATTTTCCCCAGCTTTCAAAGAAAGCCTTTGGGAATTGCAGCGCGCATGCGCGGTCGTCTTCCCGCCCGAGGGTGCCATCTTAGCCAGTCAGATGACATAGCTAAAAAAGACAGCATAAAAATGTGCAAAAAGAACATAAGCAGACGATTGCAACTCCAAGGGGAGGAGGGAGGGTAGTGAGGACTGATTCCTGCTGCTCCTGGAGAACACCTGTTACAGGTGAGTAACTACGCTTTCTCCAGGACCAAGCAGGAAGTCAGTCCTCACTTATGGGACTCCCAAGCTCAAGGCTACCGGAGACCCTAAGCACAAAAATGAGCTCCCTCTAGCTCAGCAGCACAGAAGGATAGAATCTTCGCTGAATTATCACCCACCGGTAGCCCACATCCGGGATGGAGGGTAGGAGTTGCTCAGACCTCAAAGAGATTACGGAGGACTGCCTGTCCGAAAGCACTGTCCCTACGGGACTCCCTCTCGAGACAGTAATGGACCGCAAAAGTCTGGCTCGAAGACTAAGTAGCGGCCCGGCAGATGTCTGCCAGCGGAACAGAGCGGAGGTAAGCCACTGACGTAGCCTTTGCCCGAACGCAATGAGCCGTGACTCGACTTTCTAAGGAGAGTCCGGCTGCCCCATAAGCCCAAGAGATACAGTCCGCAACCCAGATGGACAGAGTACGCTTGGAGACCGGGAGCCCCAATTTATTGGGGTCAAAAGACACAAAAAGCTGAGCAGCTTTACGGTGCTCCCGCGTACGGTCAAGGTAGAAGTTCAATGCCCTTCTACAGTCCAGGGTATGGAGGACCGTTTCAGCTCGGCTGGAGTGTGGTCTGGGAAAGAAGGTTGGAAGTACCACCTCCTGATTGATGTGAAAAGGGGAGACCACTTTAGGCAGAAATTTTGGGTGAGTCCGTAGGACTACCCTATTCTTGTAGAACCTAGTGTAAGGGGGATCAGACACGAGGGCCTGCAATTCACTTACGCGTCTAGCGGAAGTGAGGGCTATCAAGAACAGTGTTTTCCAAGACAGAAAACGGAGAGAACAGGTAGCCATAGGTTCAAAAGGCGGACAGGTGATCCGCTGCAAAACCACATTCAGGTCCCAGTCAGGCGCTGGCGGGCGCAGAGGTGGTTTAAGTAGAAGGAGACCTCGGAGAAACCTCGCTACGAGAGGGTCGCTTGAGAGAGGTCTACCGTCCACCGGCACATGATGTGCCGAAAGAGCACTGAGGTGAACTTTGACGGAGTTGGACTTAAGTCCCAGATTAGAGAGGTGTAGCAAGTACTGCAAGATCACCGACACCGGGCAGGAGAAGGGATCCTGAGACTGTTGGGTACACCAGACTGCAAAGCGACGCCATTTAAGGGCGTAGCATTTGCGGGTAGAAGGCCGTCGCGAAGCCAAGACGACCTCCTCCACCTCCGCCGGCAGGAGAAGGGGAGCAAGGACTACCCTCTCAGCAGCCAGGCCATGAGGTTGAGAGACCTGAGGTTGGGGTGCAGTAGGGACCCCTGATCCTGAGTGAGGAGATCCGGTTGTACCCCCAGAGGGATTGGATCCTCCACCGCCAGTTGCAGTAGGAGCGGAAACCACGGCTGCCTGGGCCAGCGAGGGGCCACCAGGATCATGAAGGCTTTGTCTCGGAGAACCTTGAAAAGAGTCCGAGAGACTAGCGGGATGGGAGGGAAAGCGTACAGAAGGCTCCCCGACCATGAGATCAGAAAAGCGTCCGCCGCAACCCGAAGGGGGTGTGGCTGACGAGAGCAGAAGCGAGGAAGCTGCCGGTTGTGAGGACTGGCAAAGAGATCCACCGTGGGGAGGCCCCACTTGAGGAAGAGCTTCTGAACTACCAAGGGATCCAGACGCCACTCGTGCGGCTGGAGGACCCTGCTGAGTTTGTCCGCAAGGCAATTTTCTTGGCCCGGGAGATAAACTGCCTTGAGGAGAATGCCGTGACTGACGGCCCAAGAGCAGAGCTTCTGTGCCTCCCGGCAGAGGAGGAAGGAGCCCGTGCCCCCCTGCTTGTTCACGTAGAACAAGGCAACTTGATTGTCCGTCTGGACAAGGACGGACTGGTGGGAAGTCAGGTGGGAGAAGGCCTTGAGAGCTAGGCGGATCGCCCTGAGCTCCAGGAAGTTGATCTGCTGAGCAGACTCCCACGTGGTCCAGAGGCCCTGGGTACGTGCCTCTTGGCAATGTGCTCCCCAGCCCAGGAGGGATGCATCGGTGGTCAGCACCCGGGTCGGCTGAGGTGACTGGAAAGGCATTCCAAATATGAGGTTCTGCTGCCGGAGCCACCACCGGAGAGACGAGATCAGCGGCTCGGAGACGCGCACTAGGTCTGCTAGGCCGCCTGTGGCTTGACGCCACTGCTGGCGGAGACACCATTGAGCAGACCGCATATTCAGGCGGGCATTGGGGGTCACATGGACGGTGGAAGCCATATGGCCGAGTAGTCTCAGGAAGCGCCTGGCGGAGACCAGGGGCTGGCTGCGAAAACGGTCGGCTAGGTCCATGAGCCGTTGAGCCCTGTCGAGCGGTAGGTATGCTCGCGCCTGAGGAGTGTGCAGCCTTGCGCCGATGAACTCGAGATCCTGTGAGGGGAGCAAAGTGGACTTTGCGAAGTTTATAACAAAGCCCAAGTGCTGCAGAAGAGTCACCGTGCGGCGCGTGGCGTTGGTGACCTCCCGAGCGGACGCTGCTCTGATGAGCCAGTCGTCGAGGTACGGAAAGACAGAGGCCGTGAAGCCGGAGATGGGCCGCCTCGACCGCGAGACATTTTGTGAAGACTCGCGGTGCGGAGGACAGGCCAAAGGGCAGTACTCTGTACTGGTAATGATTTCCTGCCACCACAAACCTTAGGTATTGGCGGTGGCTTGGGTGGATGAGGATGTGCGTGTAGGCATCCTTTAGATCCAAGGAGCATAGCCAATCTCCCTGCTGGAGGTAGGGCAGAAGGATTCCAAGGGTAAGCATTTTGAACTTCTCCCGCACAAGGAACTTGTTGAGGTTGCGCAAGTCCAGGATGGGTCTGAGGCCCCCTGTTCTCTTTGGTATCAGAAAATACCTGGAATAAAAGCCTTGACCTCTCAGGTGGTGTGGCACCGGTTCCACCGCCTGATCCTGCAGAAGACCCGCTAACTCCTGAAGGAGTAATTCCCTGTGCAGAGGGGGTCGCGGAGGTTCTCCCGGAAAATAGGAGGGAGGGACCTGGTGGAAGTGGAGAAGATAGCCTTCTCGCACGACTTGAAGCACCCAGGCATCTGCGGTGATGCTGGACCACCTGTGGGCGAAGTGAACCAGCCGGCCTCCGGTGCTGGGAGGAACCAGCGGGGGGGGAGAGGCTATGCTTTGCGAGTCAAAAACCCCCACCCTCCTGAGCAGGGGCTGGTGGTGCAGGCTTGGGGGCTTGCTGCCTACGGGACCCGTTACCCCGTCCCTTGGCCTGCTGGCCCTGTTGGGGAGCTGCAGGGGCCTGATAATGGGGGTATTGTTTGTAGGCAGCCGCCTTCCTCGGGTAAAAGGACTTTTTCCCCGAGCCCTTCTTTTTCTGGGAAGGGGCGGAGGTCTTCCTAGAAAGCCTGGTCCTGGTGAGAGTCTCAGTCTCAATTTGTGCAGCCTTTTCCGCCATGGGCTTGCCAAAGAGTTTCTCGCCTCGGCAGGGGACATCGACCAACTTGTCCTGCACCCAGGGCTCAAGGTCTGACGACTGAAGCCAAGCCTGTCGGCGGGCACCGATGCCGGCTGCGGCCACTCGAGCCGACGCTTCAAAGCCATCATAGGCTGCCCGGGACATGAACTTTGAGCATTCCCGAATGCCAGTGGACAAGGCCAGGAACCTCCGCAAGGGTTCCTCGGACAGACCAGCGGAGAATCCGGCTAGCTCTTTAGCCAGATCCCGGAGATACATGCCCATGTACAGCTGGTAAGTCTGGACACGACATGCGAGCATAGAGCCCTGGAAACACTTCTTACCAAGGCCATCCAGGTTACGGGCCTCCCTGCCAGGGGGCACCGAGGAGTGCATCTTCTGGCTCTTAAGACGATGCATGGCCGATTCCACTACCATGGAATGGTGTGGTAGCTGTGCCTTTTGGAAGCCAGGGCTCTTGCGGACCCGATAGATAGAATCGACCCGCTTGCTCAGGACCGGCGAGGAGGCCGGACTCTCCCACATGCGGAAGAGTAGTCGTTCCAGCATAGGAGGAACCGGTACAGTAAAGTGTTCCCTCGCGGGAGAGTCATACTGGAGGGCGTCGAGCTCTTCGGCTCGAGGCTCCTCCTCGGGATCCGCAGGGAAGGCCAAAGCCTTGGCCATATCCCTAACGAAGTCCGAGAACCGGGCATCCTCCGGGGGGGACTGCTTCCGAGGTTCGGACTCAGGTGAGTCCGAGGGGACACACCGAGTCCGAAACGAATCAGGTGACTCTTCCTCTTCAGACTCCCAGACCGACTCCGACGAGGAATCGGTGGGGTCGGCCCGGGCAGGGCGCGGCGCCTGCCGCCCCGACGCCGAGGGAGTCGGCGTCGGCGACCTCGGTCCCGAACGGGAGGCCGAGGGTGACCTCGACCGAGGATCGACTCGAGTTCTCATCGACTCGAGGATCGGCTCGGTCTCCGGGGTCGACTTGGACGTCGACGTCCCGGCGGTCGGGGCAGCGGCGCCAGCGAGGCCAGCGAGCAGTGCCCGCTGCTGGTCCATGAAGGCAGACAGTCTGCTCTCCAAGGCCGTCAACCTGAGTCCGAGCTCAGGTGACCCAGCAGCCCCCGACTCGGGCCCCGACGGCGTCGGGCCCGACATCGGCTGTCGCGGAGGCGAGTCCAGAAGGACCACAGGACTTACCCGAGCAGGCATCTCAGACTCCAGGCGAGGTCGCTTCGGGAGGTGTTCCTTCTCCAAGGACCCGGGGCGGCTATCGGGGCTATGCGACCTGGCCCTCGCGGAACCAGGAGCGTCCACCGACGCCGCCCTCGCGGGTTTCACCGTCCGACGATGGTCCCCGGAGGGAGAACCCCGGTCGGAGGAACTCCGGCGACGGTCCGAGCTGGAGCCTTTTGACGCGGAGGCCTCCGACGAGGTCCGGGTACGGCTGGGGTCAGCGAAGATTCGATCACGCTGATGCCGCCGACTTCTCAACGCTTTTGAGGACATTTTGCCGCAGGGCCCACAGATCAGTTCCTCATGATCCGGGCCCAGGCAGCGGAGGCAAAATTCGTGTGTGTGTCAGTGAGTGACATATTTCGGTCACACTGACCACACCGCTTAAAGCCACTGGCAGCCATCGGGGGAAAAAGGGCCCCTGCGAGGTCAAAGGACCGGGCTGCCAGGGAAAATCGAAAACGAAAGCTGACAAAGTCAGAAAAACCGAAAAAAAGTGAGAGGACTCGTGACCGGCGTCGCGAGTCCGGGCGGGAAAAAGATCGGCGTCGAACCGAAGGAAAAAGGATAAAATAATGAAGAAAAATCGACTTTTTCGCGGGGACAAGACGGGGACGTCTGTAGGGCTCCGCGGAAAAAAGAAGACTGGCTAAGATGGCACCCTCGGGCGGGAAGACGACCGCGCATGCGCGCTGCAATTCCCAAAGGCTTTCTTTGAAAGCTGGGGAAAATTGCTCCGCGAGGGCTCCGTCGGCGCCGACGTCACCCATAAGTGAGGACTGACTTCCTGCTTGGTCCTGGAGAACGGGAAGATAAACTGATTGGTTTAGATGAAAAGTTGAAACCACCTTTGGAAGAAAATGAGGATGAGTCCTAAGGACCACCTTATCATGATGAAACCTCGTATAAGGTGGATCAGCCACTAAAGCCTGAAGTTCACTAATGCGTCTTGCAGAAGTGATGGCAATTAGGAAAATGACTTTCCATGAAAGAAACTTCAGATCCGAAGTAGCCAAAGGCTCAAAAGGTGGCTCCATGAGTACCCCTAGAACAAGGTTAAGATCCCATGCCACTGGAGGTGGTTTAATGGGTGGTTTCGTTAAAAGAAGTCCTCTCATAAATCTAGAAATAAGTGGATGAGAGGAAATTGGTTGTCCATCTAAGAGCTTATGAGATGCAGCAATAGCACTAAGATGGACTCTAACAGAATTGGTCTGAAGACCAGAAGCTGACAAATGAAGGAGATACTCTAGAAGAGAGTCTACTGGTACTGAAGAGGGAGTAAGTCCTCTCTGATAACACCAGGAAGAGAACTTGGAGGCCAGAAGAATGTCCTTCACTTGTTGAGACAGGTCTAGATCTTGAAAGTCTAGACCTTGAGTAACCAGGCCTTGAGATGTAGGGACTGGGGTGTAGTAGGGATCCGTTGTCCTGGAACAGATGATCTGGAGCACTCCCTAACTCCAGAGGGGTGGCTTGAGAGAGACGCAAGAGAAGAGGATACCATGTTTGCCTCGGCCAGGAAGGCGCTATGAGGATCATGCATCCTTTGTCCCTCTGGAGCTTGAATAAGGTTTTGGGGGATTAGAGGAATTAGTGGAAATGCATATAGATAATCCTGACCCCAGTGGAGCAGGAATGCATCCCTGGTTTGACAGTTCTGTGCTGAAAGTCTGAAACAAAACCAGGGAAGTTTGGCATTCTGTGGACTTGCAAAGAGGTCTATGTCTGGTGTTCCCCAGGCATGAAAAACCCGAGCAAGATGGTAGGAGTGGAGTGACCACTCGTGTGGCAGGAGTACTCGACTGAGTCTGTCTGCCCAAACGGTTTGAACACCTGGAAGATAGACTACCAGCAGATGAATCTGATACTCTCTGGCAAAGGCCCATAGTCGCAGAGCTTCGTTGCATAGTTGCAGAGAGCCTGTTCCACCTTGTTTGTTGAGATAAAACATGGCTACTCGATTGTCTGTTTGCACCAGAACTGTTTTGTTTATGAGCTGGGTGCAAAAGACTTGAATAGCATTGGAGATGGCTCTGAGTTCTAATAGGTTTATATGAAGAAGAGCCTCCTGTGAGGACCAAAGGACCTGCATTGATAGATTGCCCAAGTGGGCTCTCCAACTCATCTTGGAGGCATCTGTTGTTAGGATAGCCTGAGGTGGTGGTTGCTGGAAAGGAGAGCCTATTAAAAGGTTTTCTAGAGACTGCCACCAACGGAGAGACAGAATCAGGCATGTGGTAACTCTGATCTTGTCTGACAGGCTTCCTGAGGCCTGGGACCATTGGGAAGCTAAGGTCCACTGGGCCGCTTTCATGTGAAGATGAGCGTAAGGTATTACATGGACCGTAGATGCCATGTGACCTAGTAGGCGAAGCATCTGTCGAGCAGTAAGGAAGGTCTGCAGTGCTGCTTGAGATGCTAGCTCGATGATTCGCAGACAGCGTGGTTGGGGCAGGAAGGCACTTGCAAGCTGTGTCCAAGTGAGCCCCTATAAACTCGAGGGATTGAGATGGGGTGAGCTGGGACTTTGGAAGATTTATGACCCATCCCAAATACTGGAGTATTTGTTTTGCTCGCAATAAGGCCTGATGAGCTTCTTGAGCTGACTGTGCCCGGATGAGCCAATCGTCCAAGTAAGGGAAGACAAAAATCCCCAGGGTCCTCAAGAATGCTGCTACTACTGCCATGCATTATGTGAAGACCCTTGGAGCAGAGGCCAGCCCAAAGGGAAGGACTCTGTATTGGAAATGTCTTCCCTGGACTAGGAACCGAAGGAATTTCCTGTGATCTACATGAATAAGGATATGCATGTAGGCGTCTTTTAAATCTAGAGAACATAGCCAATCTTGCCTGTGAAGGTATGGCAGAAAAGAGCCAAGGGAAAGCATTTTGAACTTCTCTCGGACTAGATATTTGTTCAGTTCTCTGAGATCTAGAATTGGCCTTAAACCCCCTGTCTTTTTTGGAATGAGAAAATAGGGGGAGTAAAACCCTGTATCTTGTTGGCATAGAGGAACCTCTTCTATAGCTCCTTGAGCTAGAAGAGTAGAGACCTCTTGTAGCAAGAGGTCTATGCCTAGAGGTTGAGAGTTGAACTGTTTTACTACTGTGGGTGGTGGCAAGCTGAGAAAACGAAGCTTGTACCCCAGACTCACTATGGACAAAGTCCAGGCTTCTGATGTGATTTGTTGCCATTTTTTGACAAAATGGCAAATACGGACTGGAATATTTAGAGGTTCTGGGCCTAACACAGGAAGAATGATTAAGTTCTCTAGATAAAAGTCAAAAACCCTGAGGAGGCTGAGTCTGTTGAGCCTGCTGAGGTTAGGGTTTTTTTTGTCTCGTCTGTTGTTGCCCTTTTTGGGGAACGTATGCCTGTTGGGTGGAAGATGGATAGAACTTTTTCTTCTTAAAAGGGTTTCTTAAAGGACATTTTCTTAGCTGGGTTAGCAGAAATTTTTGACAATCTATTTAAAGTAGCATTATCAGTGTCAAGCTGATTAGCCTTAGATTGCCAATCCTTGCCAAAAAGATTTTCTCCCGTGCAAGGAATATTTCCCAGCTTTTCCTGCACCCATTCTTCCAAGTCTGAAGCTTGGAGCCAGGCAATACATAGTGCTCCTATAGCTATGGCAGACGTTCTGCTAATACATTCAAAACAGTCAAAGGTAGCACGATTCATGAACTTAGAGACATTCTGAGCATGTTTGACTAGTGATGAATAGTCTGCTCTTTTATCCTCTTGAAGGAAAGGGTTCAAAAGCTCTAAGTTTTCTGAAACCTCCTCAAGAAACATTCCCATGTATAAAATATAGGAACTAATCCTTGCTGAAAGCATGAAAACATCTACGCCCAACAAAGGCATCCAGGGTTCTAGATTCACGACCTGGTGGATTAGAAGAGTGTCTCTTTGTACTCTTAATCCATCTCATGGCAGACTCCACCACCATAGAATGGTGTGGTGGCTGAGTTTTTTGAAAACCTGGAGAAGGTGGCACTCTATAGTGTCAAGGCGTCTAGAATGTGGGGATACTGTTAAAGGAGTTTCCCACATCCTCAACATTAGATCATGTAAGATCTGATGTATGGGGAGCATCGCTGCTTCCTTTGGAGGCAAGGGGTATTGCAGAATTCTTAATTCTTCTGCCCTAGGTTCCTTTTCAGGTACCACTGTAATGGCAAGTGCCTTTGCCATATCGCGCACAAAATCGTGAAAAGACATGTCCTCAGGAGGGGACATTCTGCACTGAGGAGGAGGAGTTGAATCTTTTAAAAGTTCAGCTCTGGTACCGGTGGAGTCATCTGAGTTATCGGAATCGGAAGACTCAAAGGGATGAAGCACCGGGTTCTCCTTTAAAAGATGTCTTCGGTACCACTCGAGGTCGGTACAGAAGCAAGTCGGTACCTGATCCCCCATGCTTGAGTGATTCTAAACTCGGCATCAGGGGAAGTAAGCCTGACGAAGCAGGTACCGAGGTGCCGACAGCGATACCAGTGCCTGTGGAACTGTCTGCAGCGACTTTAGCGGTACCGAAGTAGCCAAAAGATTTGCTAGACTGCGTTCAATGACAAGGAGTCTTTTATCCATCACCATTTCTGATGCCGGGGTGTCGGTATCGATCGAAGCGGCCACAACCCCCGAGCATGGAACAGGAATGTCCATCGAGGCCAAAGCCTCGTGAACATCCTGGAGCACCGATAATGCTTTGGAGCCGGAAAACTCCCGCCGGGGATGCTTTGCCGGTGCAGGATCCTCGAGCATCTCGATACTTAGGAGATCTACCCCTCGAGGACTGGCTAGACTTAGATTTATGTTTAGTTACCTGAGATCCCTGGGAAGAAGTAGAGGCCCTGGAGGACAGTGATGCTACTGACATCATGTCCGATGCAAACAGGGCACCGAATTGATTTGCTCGATTCTGAAGACTTCTTTTAGTCAGCTTCCTGCAGGAGAGACACTCCGCTGGGCAATGGTCAGGACCTAAACATTTAAGACACCAGTCATGGGTGTCTGTGACAGAAATTGTGCTGCCACACTTTGAACATTTTTTGAAACCCGTAGCTGATTTTTCCATGTTGAAAAGTAGAGGGGCTTAGTGGCCAAAATGGCACCAAGCACCAAGCAGGGGAAAAACCCCTGACTGAAAATCACAAGTTCTGTGTGGTTTTTTTTTTTTTTGTTTGGTTTTTTTAGAAAGAAAGAAAACACCGATGGTACCGGTGGGCGTCGAACTAAGGCAGGCGCGACCACAAAAAATAAGAAATAAATGTAGAAATTTCTGCGGTGACAGGGTTCACGTCCTGTCGGCTTCACGGAAAACAAAGAACTGAAGAGAGGGAGGTAGATGGGCGGGAAGGCAGCACGCATGCGTGGATGCACGCTCCCAAAAGCGTTCCTATTGGACGCTGGGGAGCGTTCCCACGCGGGCTCCGTCGGTACAGACGATACCCATATGTGAAGACCCATTCCTGCTTGTTCCTGGAGATCACTTCTTTCCTAGCAATGCTGCATGTGTCTTCTATTAAATTTCAGTCTACTTCTTCTCCCTGTGAGGGAGGGTCTGTTTATCACACCAATGCAAATGGATTTCTCTTTCCCTCTTTCTAGTTTAACCCACAGTGCTTCCTCTCTCTCTTTTAAGCCCTGTATTTCCATAGCCTTAATATATATTTATTTATTTTTTACATATAGTGCCACTCCTCCTCCCCTTCTTCCTACCCTGTCCTTTCTGAATAAAGTATATCCTGGTATAGTTACATCCCAGTTATGGTTGTCCGTGAACCATGACTCTGTTACTGCCACTAAATCCAAGTGAGCCTCTCCCATTAAAGCCTCAACATCTGGGATCTCATTTCCAATGCTATGGGCATGTTATACACATCGCTTTCCATATGTTGCCCCTTCTACCCATTTCCATAAAAGTACTGAATGTTTCACTTACCAGGGGGCTTTCTTCACCCATCTCCAACAAATCTAGTTTAAAGCCCTCTTCAGTAGGTTAGCTAGTCTGCTACTGAATACATGTTGACCCTTCTTGGGACAGATGGATGCCATCTCTGCTGTGCAACCCTTGGAATAGCATCCCATGGTCCAGGAAGCCAAAACGCTCATGACGACACCATCCATGCAGCCATGCATTTATCTCCAGAATGCGAGTTTCTCTGCCTTGGCCTTTACCTTCAACAGGGAGGATTGAAGAGAATACCACCTGCACATCTATCTGCTTCACCCTCTGTCCCAGAGCCATGAAGTCACTTTTGATATGCTCAGAGGGATACCTGGCAGTATCATTTGTGCAGACATGGATGAGCAACATCAGGTAAGTGTCAGTGGGCTTGATGAGTCTCTGCAAACTCTCTGTAACATCTTGGAATTTGGTACCTGGCAGACAGCATACCTCTCGGCAGAGGGACGTCTCAATATGCCTCAGGAGTCACCAACCACCACAACCCCTTGTGGTCACTGATTCTGCAACTTTGGGATACTCTAGCTCTGGTTATTCCCTTTCCTGGAATGCTTAATAATGGTTCTTCAATTCAAGGGCTGAAGGAGTTGGATTGGTGATTCTGCAGGCCCTGGTGACTCGTGTCCAACCTTCGTCATTCATCAATGTACTTCTCAATGTCTTGAATGCTCCTCAATCTCACCACCTCTCTGAGCTCCTTCACTTGTTTTATGAGAGGTTCAGCATGCAGGCATCCTGCACATGGAACTGGTCCTTCAAATGGCATTGGGATCTGTCTGGTCAGAGGCAGAAGCTGCAATGGGACAACAGCTTTGGTGATACGATTTTTCCCAGCCATTGTTCAGTTGGTGGAGCATTGGTACCTGTTGAAGCAAGAGAGAGAGACCTACCAAAGTACCAGCCTGTTTCTTAGCTGTCCCTTTCAGAGAAAAAACAGTTAACCTTTTTTAAGTGTGTTCTGAACGTGCTGTTCTAAGTCCCTGTGTGTAGCTAATTAGTGAGTTGCCCTATAAAGCAAGAATGCTCACACCGCGTGAGTGGTAGCTGGGGTGGATAGGGAGGGAACTAACATCTGATAAAGTGTCAGTGGCTTCAAAGAGCTGGAAAAAAGACTAAAAGTGGAGTGGAGGAGTGGCCTAGTGGTTGGGGCAAGGTACTTCAGGCCAGAAGGTCGGGGGTTCAAATCCCACTAGAGGACAGCTACCTTGGGCAGGAAGGACTGGGGTTTCTAGTCCCACAGGTGCTCCTTGTAGTCTTGGGCAAGCCACTTAACCCTCCATAGCCCATGTTCCCTGTAAAATAGTTATCTCCAAGTTATCATGCCCTGTTCAATGTAATTTCAGTTTGTTCAATGTAAACCGCACTGATGCAGAATAGCGCGGTATATAAGAGAATGTAAATAAATAAATAGATAAAATAAATAAAAGCAGAGTTTTAAACCTATACCACTAAAGAAAACATTTCCCCTTTTGAAATAAAGCACCAAAACGAAAGTAACTGTTTTAAAAATGTACCAAAACCCTTTTAAGAGCTCTCAGGAAGAGAGCTAGTAATTAAAAGCTGCACATTGTTACCTTTGCTTGAAATGCAGAGCCCCAGGTAGGCTTGCCTTTTTATGTGTGTCTTTGAGCAGTGGGGTCCCTCCTTCACCTTCACCCATGAAGTCCTTCTTTGTTTAGTGTACAGCGTATGGTGCAGGTTGAATCCACCACTCTATACTGCTCCAGGTCAGCTTCAAGCTTTTTGGACCTTGTATGTGGTGTTTTACAATAGTTCGCACTAACCCTCAAGGATTTCTTTTGTTAATTTTCCTCTTCCCACCACGTCCTGGGAGGTTCTTACAGTTCCATGAGCAAAAAACTTCCTAACATTGCGAACTGTAAAAACAGGAATCCCAAGTCTTTGGAGATGGCCTTTCAACCCTTTGAAGTTTGCTGATAATGGCTTTTCTGATGTCTAAGGCAGGTCTCTTGTCTTCACCATTGTGAAAATGGAACAGGGAATGAATGTGGCCATTTTAAACATTAGTTGGTTGATTCATTGGTTGATTCAAGTCATGTGAGTACTGACAATAGATAACAGGTGTGTCTAATTTTACTGCAATGGGAATGTGGTTCTTCTGTTCAATCTGGTTTGAATTGTTTATAAGGATGCCAATAATCATGTCCTGGTAATATCCCAATTTTTCTACTATTTCCTTTAATTATCTTGTTTTATTTGATTCTTTTGTGTGTCAAATGTGTGCGCAGATATTGTCCAAAACCATTTCACTGGTCAGGTTTTGGGGTTTTTTTTGTTTTCTTTTACGAGACATTGGAAATTAAGGGGTGGAACTGCAAGGGTGCAATAATGTTAACCACAACTGTATGACTGCATAGTACCAACATTGTGATGCTCCTATTTATGTCATATGACTGTTCTATAGTATTGCCTTTTCTGGTACATCATTTGTACTGTGCTGACAATTGTGGGCATCCTATCTATATTATTTCCATTTTTTACTGGGCTGCCTATTAAAGTGTCTCATTTGTATTCGGCTGACATTGTATCATATTTCTGTTATTTGAAACCGTAATTACTCACCTGTAACAGGTGATCTCCGGAAATAGCAGGAATTGAGTCTTCACATATGAGTGACGTCGGTACCGACAGAGCCCACGTGGGAACACTACCCAGCATCCAATAGGAAAGCTTTTGGGAGCATCCCACTGGGCCCGAGTAGCTGCCTTCCCACCTTTCCAGTTCTCCCTCCTCAGTTGAGTTTGTAGCTGTGATAAAAGGAGAGAAGGAGAGAAGAAAAGGAAAAGTACAACTTTTAAGGGAGGAGGGTGGGCTGTGAAGGCTCAATTCCTGCTGTTCCCAGAGATCACTTGTTACAGATGAGTAACTACGCTATCTCCAGGAACAAGCACGAATGTAGTCTTCACATATGGGACTCCCTAGCTTGGAGATGCCAGAGAGATGACCCCAGAGCAAGCTGTGGAACACATGGCTAAGGAGTAGGTCATATAAACTCCAGGGATGTATGGTATCGAAACCCGGGAGAGGGGGTAGGAGTTGATCTAAGTCTAAAAGAAATGCTGGAGAACAGCTTGGCCAAATGAGGCATCCCGGCGGGAGTCCTTGTCCAGGCAGTAGTGAGCAGCAAAGGTGTGGACAGAGGACCAGGTTGCTGCTTTACATCCCTCATCAATTGCCAGAGCACAGATTTGCCATGGAGGCAGCCATTGCCCGGACATTATGTGCAGTGACGTGACCCCCAAGAGAGGGAGTTCTGCAATGTCATAAGCAAATGAGGTACAATCTGCTATCCATCTGGAAAGAGTTCGCTTCGATACTGGTAGTCCTAGGTGACCGGAGTCAAAAGCGATGAAAAGCTGGGAAGCTTTTCTGTGCTCCTGAGTTCTCTGGAGATAAAAGGCCAAAGCACGTTTGCAATCCAGAGTATGACAGGCTACTTCCGCCCTAGAAGAATGAGGCTAGGGAAGAAAATAGGGAGGTACATAGACTGGTTTAAGTGAAAAGGCGAGACCACCTTTGGCATAAAGTGAGGATGAGTCTTAAGGACTAGCTTATCATGGTGAAAACATGTATAAGAAGGATCAGCCATCAAAGCCTGAAGCTCACTGATATGCCTTGCTGAAGTGAGGGCAATAAGGACGTTGACCTTCCAGGTAAGAAACTTCAGAGAAGTAGTGGCTAGGGGTTCAAAGGGCGGCTTCATAAGCTATCCTAAAACAACATTAAGGTCCCATGCCACTGGGAGTGGCTTAATGGGAGGCTTAGTTAATTGAAGCCCTCTCATGATGCGTGCTACAAGCGGTTGAGTGGAGATGGCCTGACCATCCAAGGGCATGTGGGAAGCCACTATGGCACTTAGGTGGACTCTTACCCAATTAGTTATGAGCCCAGAGGTAGAGAGGTGAGAAGACATTCAAGTAATGCTTCCACGGGAGCTGAAAAGAGGTTAAGATCCCTTTTCGAACATCAGAGAGAGAATCTACACCACTTGAAGGCGTTGGAGAGCCTTGTGGGAGGTTTTCTAGAGGACAAAAGGATAGCTTTCACCTGTTGAGAGAGGCTAATGCCCTGGAATTCTATGCCTTCAGCAGCCATGCTCTAAGGTGTAGAGACTGCAGACTGGGATCCAGCAGTGTCCTGTTCTCCTGTGAGGGGAGATATGGAGCAGACCCCAAATCTACATAGAAGCAGAGGATACCACGGTTGTTGTGGCTATTGCGGGGCTATAAGAATCATGTAGCCCTCGTCTCTCTGGATTTTGAAGAGAGTTTTGGGGATGAGGGGAATGGGAGGGAAGGCGTATAGGAAGCCTTTACTCCAGTGAAGGTGAAAGGCATCTACAGCTTGGTTGCTCTGAGCAGGGGGTCTGGAACAGAAGCGGGGAAATTTGGTATTCTGAGGACTTGCAAACAGGTCTATGTCTGGGGTTCCCCAGATCTGAAAATGTGAATAACCCTGCCTGCATGGAGAGACCACTCGTGGGGTACCACCCCCCAATTGAGCTTGTCCGCCAAGAGATTCTGTTTGCCTGGGAGATAAACCGCAAGTAGGTGAATCTGATGTATGGCGAAGGACCATAGGTGTAGGGCTTCGCTGCAAAGTGTCCAAGAGCCTGTTCCGCCCTGCTTGTTCAAGTAGAACATGGCTACCTGATTGTCCATCTGGACTAGAACTGTGCAAAAACTAAGGTGGTCATGAAACACCTTGAGAGCATTGTGGATGGCTCTGAGTTCCAGAAGATTTATGTGGAGATGTGACTCCTGATGAGACCAAAGACCCTGAGTGGAGAGATTGTCCAGATGAGCTCCCCAGCCCAATTTGGACGCATCAGTCGTCAGGGTATATTGATGTAGAGGCTTTTGAAAAGGTGATCCTATGAGAAGGTGTTCTGGGGATTGCCACCACTGGAGAGAGGAGATGAGACATGTAGAGAGTATTATCCTGTCTCCCAAACGACCGGATGCTTGAGACCACTGGGAAGCCAGGGCCCATTGAACTGCATGGATATGTAGACGAGTGTATGGAACCACATGTACAGTCGATGCCATATGGCCCAGGAGTTGCAGCATTTCTCGAGCAGTGAGAAACGTTTTGAGGCATGCTTGGGATCCAAGCTGGATTAGTCGAGCACAGCGGGCTTGAGGCAGAAATGCTCTTGACTGTTGAGTGTCTAGGTCGTCTCCTATAAACTCCAGAGTTTGAGAGGGAACGAGCTGGGACTTTGGAAGATTTATTACAAATCCCAAGTGTTGCAGCACCTACGTAGTGCTCACGAGAGAAATATTGGCCTCTAGAGGTGTGCTTGCTCGAATGAGCCAGTCATCCAAGTAGGGGAAGACAAATATCCCTGGAGTCCTTAGGAATGCAGCTACAACTGCCATGCACTTTGTAAAAACTCTTGGGGCAGAGGCGAGACCAAAAGGCAGGACTCTGTACTGATGTTTTCCCTGGAACAGGAAACGCAGGAACCTTCTGTGTTCTGTAGGTATAAGAATGTGAGTATATGCGTCCTTTAGATCTAGAGAACAGAGCCAATCCTGACTCTGGAGATAGGGGAGAAGAGTACCTAGGGAGATCATCTTGAATTTCTCTTGGAGTGGATACTTGTTCAGTTTTCTGAGGTCCAGGATGGGCCTGTATCCCCCTGTCTTCTTTGGGATGAGGAAGTAAGGAGAATAGAAGCCCAGGTCTTGCTGGGAGAGTGGCACTTCCTCTACTGCACCCTGTGAGAGAAGGGAAGTGACATCCTGCAATAACAGAGTGGTGAAAGTGGGTTGTGAATTGAATTCTCTTGGAGGAGACGGGGGGGTAGACTTCGGAAGTGAAGTTTGTACCCTTCCCTTACTATGGAGAGAGTGCAGTGTTCTGATCTTACAAGATGCCACCAGTGGGCAAAGCGACATAGTCTGCCTGGAATGCGGATAGAATCTGGAATCTCCAGAGGCAGGATGGCTATGTTCTCCAAAGGAGTCAAAGACCCTGAGGAGGTTGCGTCTGCTGGGATGGCTGAGACCTGGGAGTCTGCCTTTCTTTGCTGTTTTGGCTGTTGCAAATGGATGGGACAGTGCACCGCAGGGTAGTACTTTTTCTTATGGAAAAAGTGTTTCTTTGATGTCTTTTTCTTAGCTGGGTTGGCAGTAGATCGAGAGTCTATTAAGTGTGGGGTTCTCCGATTCTAACTGAGAGGTCTTATCTTGCCAGTCTCTGCCAAAAAGGTTTTCACCTTTGCAAGGTATATTACCCAGCTTATCTTGAACCCATTGTTTAAGATCAGAGGCTTGGAGCCAAGCAATCGTGCGTACACCAATGCATGTAGCTGAAGTTCTGCTGATGCATTCAAAACAGTCGAACGTTGCCCTGTAAACAAATTTGGAAACATTTTGGGTATGCTTCATCAGGGTGAGATAATCAGCTCTCTTGTCGTCAGGGAGAAGAGGAGCCATCAACTCCAAATCCCTAGCCACCTCCCTAAGGAACATACCCATGTAACATATGTAGGAACTGATTCTGGCTGATAACATGGAGGCCTGAAAACATCGACGACCAAAAGCATTGAGGGTTCTCAATTCCCTGCTCGGAGGGTTCGAAGAATGAGTTTTGGCACTTAATTTGATGCATTGCTGATTCCACCACCATGGAATGGTGTGGTAATTGCATCTTCTGAAAGCCAGGACACTCTGGTACCTGGCACATTGTATCGAGCCTTCAAGTATGTGGAGATATGCTTACGGGTGTCTCCCACATTCGAATCATAAATTCGTTAAGTATTTGATGAATAGGGAGAGTAACAGCTTCCTTTGGGGCTGCAGGGTATTGAATTTCAAGCTCCTCAGCCCTAGGTTCCTTCTCCTAAGTCACTGTGATGGAGAGGCCCCAAGCAACATCGCAGATAAAATCTTGAAAAGACATGTCCTCCAGAAGGGACATGTGACATTGTGGGGACAGAGATGGATCCTCCAAGAGGATTCTCATTTCCCGTGTACCAGCTGATTCGTCATCCAACGAATCAGAGTCAGAAGACGAAGTATTGACGGGCAGGGTGCTCGCGCTCTGCCCGTGCTCAATACCGCTCGAAACCAGCATCTGAAAGTTTTGGTGCTGAAACCTTGGTACCAGAGATGAACTCGTGGGCCGGCATGGGTGGTAGTATGATAAGCAGCAAAAATGTCAACTGAGGGAGAGCTGGAAAGGCAGCTACGCAGGCGCAGTGGGATGCTCCCAAAAGCTTTCCTATTGGATGCTGGGGAGCGTTCCCGCGTGGGCTCCGTCGGTACTGACATCACCCATATGCGAAGACTACATTCCTGCAGATTGTTCTATGCTGTTTTAAAGTATATATTACTGACATTCCATCATATTAGCAGGGCTCATACACATTCCATCATATGAGCAGGGCTCAACAAACCCCAGGCGTCAGATCGCCTTGGCGAACGAAAAAACGGACCTGGTGACTGGGTTCACAGTACATGTGGACAGAGCGGCAGAAAAGCAGCAAATTGTCAAGATTATGGCGAGACCGGCACTATCTGCCTGTGGAGATGCCATTTCATGCAATCAGACAGTGCAGTTCTCAACCACAATCATGGCCTTTTGCAGTACTTCTACCCGCAGGCAGAAATGCTACAACGACTGAGCCTTAAAAAGAAAAAAAAATGCTCCGAAGTTAAAGAAATTTAAAGGGGTTTTAGACCTAATTTAATAAAGAAGGGGGATGGAAAGCTTGGGGTGAGTGCAAGAGGACAGAAAAAAAGTCTGGGAATGGAAACAAGAGTTGGGGGTGGATGAGGGACAGCAGGAGAGGGGTTGGAAGGGGGAGTGGAGAATGCAAGCAGTTGGAAGGTGAGGCACTGCACCCCACCTCCGCACCACACACACACACACACACATATATACGGACAGAGGCACCCCCACCTTCACACCACACACATACAGACAGGTCTAACTTGAAGGACCAGTGATGGTGGTGGGAGATGGAGGAGTGGGGCCACTACCTTCTGTTGGCACTGTGTAGTGGTCCATTTAGAGCCTTTTTTATTAATCTTTTTCTGATAGAAAATCGAAAAACAGTCTTAGTAAATCAGGCCCTAAAAATGTAACTGCAATACACCTTTTTCATGTGGGGGGGGGGGGGAGGAGTGGGCGGGCAGGCACTGGCATCTAGGTTTTAGTGACTGGCTCCTAGATTTTTAGGCCGGTTCCTATATTCCAAGAAAATCTATCAAGACCTGATATTAGTAGATATAAAATTTCCTACCGCCAAGTTTCTCTCACTGTTCTAATTATCTCTTATGCTGACATGGTGGTCATTATACTTCTTTAATTTGTCTGTTGTACACTGCCTTGGTTGAGACACTTCATAAAGGTGATTAATAAATCCAAATACATACTACATAACAGATCGTTTTTTCATGAATCAATCATTTTTCCCTTCAAAACAATTTTGAAAGATTTATTTTAAAGAAATAGCATTTAATTTGACTATGCTTAATACACTTTGCTGTTTCAAAAAGTTATGGAAGAGTTTGAAACCTTGTGCTTCTTACCCTCCTGGCACCCTGTCAGGACGTCCACTGCTGACACAACTGGCTCCATAACCTGTACAGTCTCCACAAACTGTACACACCATGCACTGCTCCAGCTTCCATTTATGCATTCCTGGAGAGCACATCATAGACTTCTCATCTTTCTCATCCAATTCTTCTTCGAGGTCTTCATCCATTGCAGTTGCCATATTTTCAATTCCAAAACCTAATTTGTACATATTGAGAGCGTTATAAAAATACTTATTTTGACAATAGTCACGTGGTTAGGGCAGCACACTGAGAACCAGAGATGCCAGGGTTCAAATTTTCCTCTTTCCACCCATGCCCCTTGTAACTTTATGCAAACCACTAGCCCTACATTCCCTCAGGTACAACTCTTTGCAAGGTAAGGGGACTCTTTGCAAGGACCTACTAGCAGAACTTAAGTCTTAAAATCAAAATCAGAAAACGCTGTATAATAAAATGTTTTACATATACAGAAAATATCAGTATGTATTTACAATACAACAGACTGCAGGTTGACACACCAATTTGTCCCACAGTCCCAGTAATTATCTACATTTGAACAGCATAGTCTAGAATTCAGGAAAGTAAGATTGCTTACCAATACGTGGGTTTCTCCATGGACAACAGGGGAATGAAGCCACATTTGATGACATCTTCAAAGCCTGGATCCAGACCTTCTGTTCTCTATCAATGCCCAGGAGAGTTTTGGAAGATCCTTTAAGTACAGCAGCTGCTACATCTGACTTTTGCCAGCTTCCCACTCAGTCTATCACAAAGCTTAAATGTTGCCAAGAAGGGGGCCAGAGATGGGCAATATGTGGCTCCATTCTAATGTTTTCTACAGAGAAACTCCTTAGAAGCACTGTTCCCTCTAAGCTGTGCGCATGTGCGCGCGCACACACTTCTCCGAGCGAGCGCACATAACTTACAACAGAGCGCACAAAGAGGACAAGCAGATGGGGCTGTGGGAGGGGCGGAAGTGCCCGATCTTGCTGCCGCCGGCGTGCCCGGCCTCCCCAAACCAGAGCACTGCGTGGCCAGGGAGCTTCAGCCCAATCGGGGCTGTGGGAGGGGCGGAAGCGCCCGATCTTGCCGCCGCCAGCGTGCCCAGCCTCCCCAAACCAGAGCACTGCATGGCCAGAGAGCTCCAGTCCAATCGGGGCTGTGGGAGGGGCGGAAGTGCCCGATCTTCCCACCGCCGTCGTGCCCGGCCTCCCCAAACCAAGCACTACATGGCCAGGGAGCTCCAGCCCAATCAGGGCTGTGGGAGGGGCGGAGGAGGTCTCTCTATTTAGGAATCCCCTCACCCTAAAAAAGCTTCACAGTGCGCATCAGTGAGTATATATGTATTTATTATTTTTATCTCTCCTCATAGACAGTTTATTTATCACTCCTTAACAAAAGGTGTTCTGTGAGTTCACCCACTGCCCTGCGTTTTCTTTGGTTGTTACATTTAATACTTGATGATTTGTTTTTTTACCTGTCCACTATGTGGCTTTATTGTTTGTTTTATGATTCTTTTAATGGGTGTTGATCAATACACGTTTTCATTTATGAGCCTTTATTATTGTTATTTTAATTAATCTCATCCAGCCTTTTAGATGTATTTATTATTTTAAAAACCAAAATAAGGAATCGCTTAAAGTTAGAACATTTGGAAATGCTGATGCATGTTAAGAGTCATCTTCAAGATGGCGGATCAGTAGACCTTGATAAAATTTATTCAGACTGGGTAAATTTGAAAGATTGAAAAGAAAACTTTTGAGAATGAACTCTTCTTCCATACATAAATTATTTACATGAAATAATGACTTTCAATAAAAATTAACTGAAATACCGCATTTGTGATTGTAATTACTAGAAATTTTTCGCTTCATTTACTAATCGTCTATTTTCATTTAATTTGATTAAAATCAATGTGGTGTACATACTGTATTCTGACGTGTAGTCACATTTTAAAGTATATAAACTCTGAGTGTCGTTATGTGGCATACAAAAAATGTAACCTTTCTTCAAAAGCTGCACAGCTGATATTTTATGCGCGCACAGCCTACAGAAAATTAGAGGGAACATTGCTTAGAAGTAAGCAAAGCACAGTTACTTACCTGTAACAGGTGATCTGTGGGAACAGCAGGAATAAGTCTTCACATATGGGTACGTCAGTACCGACGGAGCCTGCGCGGGAACACTCCCCAGCGTCCAGGAAGAAAGCCTTTGGGAGCATCCCACAGGAATGCACGCTGCCTTCCCGCCTATTCACTTCCCTCTCATCAGTTGGGTTTGTAGCTGAGACCGAAGGAGGGAAGTAGACAAATTAGAAAGATAGAGAGAGAGAGAACAACTCCTAGGGGAGGTGGGTGGGTTGTGAAGACTTATTCCTGCTGTTCCCAGAGATCACCTGTTACAGGTAAGTAACTGTGCTATCTCCAGGAACAAGCAGGAATGAGTCTTCACATATGGGGACTCCCAAGCTAGAGATGCCTGGAGGAGGTCCCAGCATGTTGCAAATCTAATGGATGGGCCATGCTACTTCCCAGAACCTCAGGCATCCAAGGGATGGAGGGTAGGAGCTGAATTAAAAGAAAGAAAAAAGGGGGTGCTGTGGAAAAGCTTGACTAAACAAGGTATCCAGAGGGGTGTCCTTGTGTAGACCATAATTGTTAATAAGTGAAAAATGAGTCCTAATTTTCTAACGTGGACCTTACTCAGAAGTATTGCGAAGTATTTGTTGAGGCTAATATGGGTCTGTTGTTAAGAGCCATTACAGTATCCTCAAAGAAATTCCCTTACTGTTAAGTACAGGAAAATAAATTCTGCAATACAGAATTAATGGCTAAAACCAATCCCAGGAGAAAAACCTGGGGGAGTTTAAATGAGGTTGGACTTTGGAGAAAAAGCTAAAGCTTCTGTAAAGTCCAAAGTTTAAATCTCGTTTTCCTTGGAGCAAAATAAGGCCCTAAGAAAGAAAAGAGAGAAATCTGACTGATTTGGATGAAAAGGTAGAGATACCTTTTGCAGAAAAAAGGATGGGTCTTTAGGACCCTTTTATCCAAAATGAAAAATTTGTACTAGGCGGTGTAGCCCCCAATTTCTGAAGATCAGTAATGTCTTTCATAAGTGACGTCACTTAGGATAATGACTTAACATGAAGAGCTTCAGATGCGACGTAACCAGTAAGGTTACGGTAAAAAGGTATTTCCTAATTTACCATGGAAACTGGTTGTCCATTTAAACCTTATGGTATGCTGTAACAGCATTAATATGGACAGTAACAAATCTTTCAGAGTCAGATATTAAAAAGAGATTCATCTAATAACAAGAAGGGTTAAGATCTACTTGAGAATATTGATGGAGAATCTCTTTCTGGTTAAAGTGAAAGAACCATAGAGGTGGTTTCATGAAAACAGGTAGGATGTTCTTTACCTATAACGGGAAGTCAAGGTTTCTTTAAAAAACCGAGCCCTTGAATAACCAGGTCTTGAGACGTACGTGAAGGAGTGCAGAGGAGATCCTTAGTCTTAAGACAGCAAGTCTGGATCCTTCTATAACTTCAGTGTAGTAGCTGGAGAAAAAGACGCAATATAAGGGGATACCATGCTTGCCTCTTTATGAGGGCAATATGAGTATCATGCGTTCTTTGTTCATTATAAGCTTCAATGAAGTATTTGGAATTAGAAGGAATAGACAAAATAAGGACCGACTGCAGTGAAAAAGGAATGCACTCCTTTTGTAAGAGTTCCACTGGAGATGTGGAACAACCTAGGGAATTGTGCAATTCCTTAAACTTTCACGTGGTCTAAGCACTGGTTCCCTTTCCTTAAAAAGAAACATTTAAGGAAAATGGTAAGAATAGGAGAACCAGTCAGGAAGAAGCATGACTGGGCAGAGTCTACCAGCTGAAGCCTTTTTAACCATCTGGGAGCTACCTTCTAGGGGTGGCTCTGACACTCTCTGTCAAAGGCCCTTAGTTGCAGAGCTTTATTGTATAGTTGCAGAGAACAGGTTATAGGTTGCTTAGGTGAGATCTGGCTGTTTGATTGCCAGAGTGCAACCTAATCTATTCTGCTGGAGCCAAAAGAATTGAAGATGGCTAAGAATAGTAGACAGGCCTGTTGCCCTGCAATGATAAATTGTTCAAGTGGGCTGTTATTAAGGCAAAAGAAAAGTTAGATCCTATAGATTGGAAAAGGAATGACAGACATAATTAGGAGTGGTAATACTCAATTTTTGTCTGATAAGCCGTCTTAAAAGAAGTATTTGAGAAGGTCAGCTGGAAGATACGCAAGCAGCGCAGATTAGGCAGATACCTTTGTAAGCTATATGCTTAAGCGAGCTCTATATAACCCACATGGTTTTGTTTTGTTTTTTTTTTTTTATATAGGTTTCGTAAGCATTTGAGCTGACTATACTCAAACAAACAGAATAAATCTGGTAAGGATTTTCAGAATGCTGTTCTGCATTTTGTAATAATGTAGAAAAAGAAGATCGCAAAGGGGAGAAGCCCCTTGCAGTCAAATTATGAGATATCCTCGTACAGGAGATTGTCAAGGTGAAGGGCATAGCTCACCTTGTTGTTAGTTGTTACTCCTCTTTTTCCTTCAAAAAGGAGAGGAGAAACCTGTTACCTGTAGGGCATGATTGTCCTCAATAGCTCTTGGAGCAAGAAGAGTGGATTTCTCTTGTGGCAAGAGATTCATGCCTAGAGTCGAGGATTGATTCAGTGTATCACTGATATCTCAGTAAAGATGAGATGAACTGTAGATGCTTCTGTTGATAAGAAGTAGATTTACAGGTTCTAAAACTCAAACAGGAAAAAAAAAAGATTTAGTAAATAAAATATCAGAAACCCTGCGACTGCTGGGTTTGCTGAGCCTGTTGAGGGTTTGATTTTCTTAGCCAGATTTGATGTTGCCCTTTTTGGGAAACATCTGTATGATGGGTAGAAGATGGATAAAACTTCTTTCCCCTAGGGGGATAAAGCTTCTTAGGAGATTTTTTATTAGCTGGGATAGAGGAAAGTTTTGACAATCCTCTGAAAGTAACATTATCAGTACTTAACTGATTAGATTGAAATAAAGTATCCTTGTTAAAGAGATTCTCACCAGTACAAGGAGTATTTCCCAGCCTTTCTTGTACCCATTTGCCCAAGTCTGAAGCTTGGAGCCAGACCATGCGTCGTGCTCCTATGGCTATAGCAGATGTTCTGCTAATAGACTCAAAACAGTCCAGGGAAGCACGATTAAGGAACCTAGAGCTATCTTGAGCATGATTGACTAATAAGAAATAGTCTGCTCTTTTATGCTCTTGAAGAAAAGGGTTCAAAAGCTTTAAGTTTTGTGACCTCTTCAAGAGAGAATCCCATATAGAATATATATGAGATAATTCTTGCTGAAAGCATGGATGCCTGGAAGCATCGATGTCCAAAGACATCTAAAGTTTTAGACTCACGACTAGGCGGATAAGAGGAGTGCTTCTTTGCACTCTTAATACGCCTCATTGCTGATTCTACAACAATAGAATGATGAGGAAGTTGAGTCTTTTGAAAACCTGGAGAAGGTGGCACCTTGTACACATAGTGTCAAGTGTCAAGAGCAGAGATGGCATCCATCTGTCCAAGAAAGGTCAACGCATCTTCGGTAGTAGACTGGCTAATCTACTGAAGAGGGCTTTAAACTAGATTCGTTGGGGATGGGTGAAGAAAGCCCCCAGGTAAGTGAAAGCCCCCAGGTAGGTGATACATTAAATACCTTTATGGAAATGGGTAACAGGGGTAACATATGGAAAGCAGTGTGTATTAATGCCCGTAGAATGGGAAATAAGATCCCTGAAGTTGAAGCTTTGGTGGGAGTGGCTGACTTGGATTTAGTGGCAGTTACAGAAACATGGTTCACAGAAAACCATGACTGGGATGTAACTATACCTGGCTATACTTTATTCAGAAAGGACAGGGTAGGAGGAAGGGGAGGAGGAGTGGCACTATATGTAAAAACTACTATTAAAGCTTTGGAATTACAGAGCTTAGAAGGGAGAGAGGAGGCATTGTGGGTTAAACTAGAAAGAGGGAAAGAGAAATCTATTTGCATTGGTGTGATATACAGACCTCCCTCACAAGAGGAAGAGGTGGACAGAGAGTTAAATGAAGACATACTCAGCATTGCTAGGAAAGGGGAAGTGCTACTGATAGGAGATTTCAATATGCCAGATGTTGATTGGCACACATTCCTGCTGCAGTATCATCTAGAAGTAAGGAGATCCTGGATTCTCTACAGGGAGAACTATTCAGGCAATTGGTAACAGACCCCACACATGAAGGGGCCATACTGGACTTGGTGCTTACCTATGGTGAAAGTGTTTCTGATGATGTAGTGGGAGATCATTTTGCATCCAGTGATCACCAGATGGTGTGGTCAGTATTAGGACTAGGGCTGTTAGAATCCATTCCAAGGTGAAGATCTTAGACTTTAGGCAGACTAACTTTGCGAAGATGGGCCAATACCTCAGGGAGTCGTTAGTGGGATGGGAACAGCTGGGGGATGTAGAAAAACAGTGGGCAAAACTGAAAGGGGGTATTTTAAGGGCAACCAACCTTTTTGTTAAAATGGTAAATGAAGGCAAAAGGAACAGGAGACCGCAATGGTTTTCGAAGGAAGTAGCTGAAAAAGTGAAGAAAAAGAGGGAGGCCTTCATGAAATACAAGAGATCACAGAGAGAGGAAGACAGGCATCTGTATTTGGAAAAACTTAGAGAAGCTAGCAAAGTAGTCAAGAAGGCAAAGATTCAAAAGGAGGAGGAAATAGCCAATGCAATAAAATGGGGGGATAAGATATTTTTCAGATATATTAGTGAGAAGAGGAAGGGCAAAAGTGGTATTGTCAGACTCAAGGGTGCAGGGGGGGAATATGTAGAAGCTGATAAGGATAAAGCGGAATTGCTTAACAAATATTTTTGTTCTGTGTTTACAGATGAAGAACCAGGAGCAGGACCTCAGAAAACACCCACAAATAAGAACAGAAGCGAGGGACATCTTGAACAATTTTCAGAAGACTGTGTTCGTGAGAAACTAGCTCAACTTAAAGTAGACAAAGCGATGGGACCGGATGGCATACACCCTAAAATACTGAGGGAACTTGGGGACGTTCTAGCAACTCCACTGACTGACCTTTTCAATGCCTCGTTGGAGTCAGGAGTGGTGTCAAAGGACTGGAGAGAGGCTCATGTGGTGCCTTTACACAAAAGCGGAAGTAAGGATGTGGATGAAAACTACAGGCCGGTTAGTTTAACTTCGGTGGTGAGTAAATTATTGGAAACGCTGCTGAAAGAGAAAATAGTGAGGTTTCTGGAGTCCAGCGGATTACAGGATCCGAAGCAGCATGGATTCACCAGAGGCAGGTCTTGTCAGACAAATCTGATTGATTTCTTTGACTGGGTGACCAGGGAGTTGGACCGAGGGAGAGCTCTAGATCAGGGGTCTCAAACACGCGGCCCGCGGGCCACATGCGGCCCGCGAGACAACTTTGTGCGGCCCGCGACGGAGGAAAACAAAAAAACCCCAAAACCCTGGCTTCTGCCGTTGCCGCCGTGGCAGCGGCAGAATCAATTGTCAAATTTTAAAAAAAACTGACTTCTGCTGCTCAAGCAGCAAAATCAGCAGTCCTGCGGCCCCTTCCCCTATGCCCGGAGATCCGAGTCTGCTCTATCAGCGGCGTGCTTTTCAAGCCGCGAAGAGAGTATTCCCCACTCGCGCGGTTTCAAGCCGCGCGAGAGGGGAATACTCTCCTCGCGGCTTGAAAAGCACGCCGCTGATAGAGCAGACTCGGATCTCCGGGCACAGGGGAAGGGGCCGCAGGACAGCTGATTTTGCTGCTTGAGCAGCAGAAGCCAGTTTTTTTTTTAATTTACCTCGGGGGGGGGTGTAGGACTGGAAATGGGCTATTGGCAGGGGGGGGGTTATGACTGGAGATGGGCTATTGGCAGGGGGGGGGTTATGACTGGAGATGGGCTATTGGCAGGGGGGTTATGACTGGTAATGGGCTATGGTGGGGGCTAGGACTGGAAATGGGCAGGTGGGAGTTAGGAAGGACTGGAGGAGGGCTGATGGTGGGAGTTAGGACTGGTAATGAGCTATGGAAGGGCTGACTGAAATGGGGTAATGGGGGTTAAGGCTGGAAGTGGGCTATTGGCAGGGGGTTATGACTGGTAATGGGCTATGGGGGGGGGTAAGACTGAAAATGGGGTGATGGGGGGTAAAACTGGAAGTGCGCTATGGGGAGGTTAGGACTGGTAATGGGCTATGGGGGGTCTAGGACTGGTAATGGGCTGGGGGGGGGTTGCTAGGACTGGAAATGGGCTGCGTGGAAGGGGGGCTTGAACTGCAAATGGCTGATGGGGAGGGGGGCTTGGAATGGAAATGGGCCTTGAGGGGAGGGAGCTAGGATTGGAAATGGGCTGATGGGGGGCTAGGATTGGAAATGGGCTGATGGTGAGGCTAGGATAGGACTGGAAATGGACTAATGGGGGGACTAGAAGGGAGCGGATGCTGGGTGGGGCTGGAACTAGAAGGGAGCTGATGTTGGGGGAGGATTAGAATGGGATGGAGCTGGGAAAGTGAAATGGAGAGGGGAAAAATATTTTGTCTGGGAGAGAAGACAAATCTACAATTGGCCAGGTATTGGGAGAGTAAGTGGGGATTGAGGATGGAGGGGTAAAATTTGAGTGGATGAAATAGGAATGAGGAAAGAGAAAAAGGAGAAAGATTAGTATGTTAAAGCAGATGTAGAGAGAGAATGGAAAAAAAACTAGGAGAGAAGAAAGGGCAAATGGACAGCAGACGATGGAGAGTTAGCAGAAGACATGAAGAAACCAGAAGAAAGTGGCTGGAACAATTGCAACTGAAAAAAATGCACAAAAGGTAGAAAAATATATCTTTATTTTGAATTTATTAACTGGAATATGTCAGCTCTGGGAAATGTGCATCATTAATGTTTGCGCTTTGTTTAGTACAAGAGGAAATTAATTTATAGTTTTATTTCTACAGTGTTGTTGTACATTCCAAGTTTGGCTTTTGGGGTTCCCAGTTTAATTATTGTCTTCTTGTTTCTAAATCTTTTAGTCTTTTATCCATACTCATTAAAGAGGCATGTTTACTAAAAGTTAGTGTATGGTAACATTATGCAAATATTTATGCAAATGAGGCCCCGCATCTTATGCGGCCCCCGGGTTACTTTACAAGTCCTCATTTGGCCCTCAAAGCAATTTGAGTTTGAGACCCCTGCTCTAGATGGTGTATTTAGATTTCAGTAAAGCCTTTGACACTGTTCCTCACAGGCGACTTATAAACAAACTGAGCACCCTAGGGATGGACCCTAAAGTTACTGCTTGGGTTAGAAATTGGTTGGGTGGGAGGCGACAAAGAGTACAAGTAAATGGAGCTCACTCTGAGGAGAAGGATGTTACCAGTGGTGTGCCCCAGGGATCTGTCCTTGGTCCGATTCTTTTTAACATCTTTGTTAGTGATATAGCGGAAGGGCTGTGGGTAAGGTTTGCCTCTTTGCAGATGATACCAAAATCTGCAATAGAGTAGACACCCAGGAAGGTGTAGATAACATGAGGAGGGATCTAGCTAAGCTTGAAGAATGGTCTAGAATTTGGCAGCTGGGATTTAATGTTAAAAAATGTAAGGTCATGCATTTGGGCTGCAGCAATCCAAGGGAGCAATACAGTATAGGAGGTGAAGTACTTTTGTCCACTAAAGAAGAGCGGGACCTAGGTGTGGTTGTGTCTGATGATCTTAAAGTAGCTAAACAGGTAGAAAAGGCGACGGCAAAACTAGAAGGATGCTTGGGTACATACGGAGAGGAATGGCTAGCAGAAAATGGAGGTGATAATGCCTCTGTATAAGTCTTTGGTGCGACCTCATTTGGAGTATGGTGTGCAATTCTGGAGACCGCACCTTCAAAAGGATGTGAACAGGATGGAGTCGGTGCAGAGGGTGGCTACTAAAATGATTAAAGGGCTTCATTATAAAGCATATGAGGACAGACTTAAGGATCTTAATATGTACACCTTAGAGGAAAGGCGGGATAGAGGTGATATGATTGAGATGTTTAAATACCTCCGTGGCATAAATGTTCAGGGAGAGAGCCTCTCAATTGAAAGCAAGTTCTGCTACGAGGAGACATGGGATGAGGGTGAAGGGAGATAGATTCAGGAGTGATATGCGGAAATATTTCTTTACGGAAAGAGTAGTGGATCCATGGAATAGTCTCCCAGTGGAGGTGGTAGAGATGAGGACAGTAACTGAATTCAAAAAAGCATCGGACCAACACAGAGGATCTCTAAAGGTAAAAAGTGGACTGTTGTAGTTGTTGTTATGGAAGGACAGACTAGATAGGCCATGTGGTCTTTGTCTGTCATCATGTTTCTATGTTTCTAAGTGCTTTAGAATGTGGGGATACCGTTAAGGGAGTTTCCCACTTTCTTAATAATAGATCCTGTAAGATCTGATGCAAAGGAAGCATGATCACCTCCTTTGGACTCCAGGGGAATTGCAGGGTTTCTGAATCCCCTGGTATAGATTCTTTACCAGGTATAGAAATGGCAAGTAACTTTGCCATATCAAGCAGAAAAGCTTGAAAAGAAATCTCTCCTGAGGAGGACCCTCTGAAATGAGGGGTAAAAGCTGGAACTGTTGAAAGTTCAGCCTTGGTACCGATGGATTCATCCCAGTCATCGGGATCGGAAGACTTGAAAGGATGAAGCATTGGATTTTCTTTAAAGAGATGTCTTCGGTACCGCTCGAGGCCGGTCCCGAGACGAGTCGGTACCGAATCCTCAATGCTAGAGAGCAATTCCAGGCTCGGCATCGAAGGAAGCGAGTCTGTCGAAGAAAACATCGACGGTACCAACACCGGTGACGATGTCGATACCGGTACCGAAGCCGATACCGATACTCGGGGAACGGTCTGCAGCGACTCTAGCGGTACCGAAGTAGCTGAGAGCGCTAGACTATGTTCATCGGTGAGGAGCGTTTCATCCATCACCATAGCCGATGTTGGGGTATCGGTACTGCTCGAAGCGGCCAGAAACACCGAGCATGGCCCAGGTAAGTCCATGGAGGTAAGAACTTCGGGAACAACCTGGAGCCCCGTTAGTGCTTTGGAGCCCGAAGACTCCCGCCGGGGCTTTATTGCCAAAATATCCTCGAGGGCAACGCCGGAGGCATCTCGATACTTAGAAGGAGATCTACCACTCGAGGACTGGCTAGTCTTAACAGACTTTTGTTTGGTTACCTGATCCTGGAAGGAATAAGATATTCTGGCTGGTGACCGAGTCCGATGTGGACCGGGTATCGAGTTGTGCTCGATTCTGAAGACTTCTTCTATCTAAGTTCCTGCAGGAGAGACACTCCAAAGGGCAATGATCAGGACCTAAACATTTTAGACACCAAGTATGAGTGTCTAAAAATATATTTGTACCGCCACACTTTGGGCATTTCTTAAGGATAGTGGTTGGCTTTTCCATAATGGAAAGGATAGAGGCCTAATGGCCAAAAAACCGTCAGGCACTAAACAGGAAAATATTTCCTAGAAAAAAGAAAAGATTTTTCAAGAAGAGAAAGAAAAGCACCGGCGGTACCGGTGGGCGTCGAATGAAGGCAGGTGCGACCACAAAAAATAAAACGGAAAATGAAAAACTGATGAGAGGGAAGTGAATAGGCGGGAAGGCAGCGCGCATGCGTGTGGGATGCTCCCAAAGGCTTTCTTCCTGGACGCTGGGGAGCGTTCCTGCGCAGGCTCCGTTGGTACCGACGTACCCATATGTGAAGACTCATTCCTGCTTGTTCCTGGAGATTCTCGCTTTCTCCATGGACAAGGCAGGTAATGGAGCCACACATGGGTGACCCCAGAGCTGAAAACACGCTCTCAAGTATTCCAGATTTAGATAAAAGATGGATGGCCTTAGGCATAAAGATTTAACACTGATTACCCAAACTTACTATCCATATGGGCAAGTGTCCAACCTGTAGTGTCTAGTGAAGATATAGACAGATGTCCAGCTAGCTATCTTGCAAATGACAAGGATAGTAACAGATCTGAGATTCGCAACTGTCACAGATTTAGCATGCAAATGGTGTGCTAAAGGTGATTGATGAACTTGAGAATAACAAAACTCAATGCAATCAGCTATCCAGTGAGACAAGGTTTGTTCGTTCATGCATTGCCTGGGGCATTCAGATGACAATTTAAGGTATGAAATGTAGCTTTTGTGTCCCTGGAGAACAGCTTGGGAAAGAAGACTGGGAAGCTTACAGACTGATTAAGGTGAAAATCAGAAACCACTTTTAGCAGAAAAGCTGGATGAATGTACAGAAAATGATAAACCAGCACTTGAAGCTCACTTATTCTTCTGGCTGAAATGATTGCTACCTTTCCTGGAAAGTTTTGTTCCCAGTTAACATGACAATTGGGCCACTGACTCAAATGGGGATTGAGTGAGATGTGAGAGATGTATGTTCAAATACCAAGGAGGTTTCACTGGTGGTCTAATGCTGAAAAAGGTCCTTCATGAATTTTACCACAAAGGGTGAACGGAAACAGAGTGGCTCTCCAGCAGTTCATGATAGGCAGTGACTGCCAACAAGTGGAACCGTACCGGAATTGGTCTTCAGATTGGAGTTTGATAGATGCAGTAAGCATTCATTCCTGTAGCATTGGCATGAGATAGGTGCCAGGATTTTGGGGATGCTGCAAACACCATAGGGAAAAACAGTGCCACTTCAAAGAGTAAGATTTCCTCATGGCTGGCCTTCTAGAGACAAATATCAAGGACACCTTCTGAAACTGGCATATAATCAATCTGCTTTTAACAGCTGAACTGTCAGATACAGGGATTGGAAACTGGGATGAAGATGACCACCCCCTTGCTGCACCAGTAGCATGTGTATGAGATTTCAATTAAGGAATGGTCACAGGACAAGGATACTTTGAAACCAGAGCTGACGAGGCCAGTATAAAGCTATTAGCATAACAAATGTCTGGTCTTGCAGAATTTCCGAATAACTCTGGTTAAGTGGAATCAGCAGAAATGCATAAAGGTACTGCTCTCCTCAGAGGATACTGAAGGCATCATTAGATAACCGGTCCACAGCCGGTCTTCTGGAGTAAAAGATGAGGTATTTCTGGAACACATGATAGGGACCTGTGTGGAAAAAATGTTGAACACTGGTGTAACCCAATGATTGAAAATATGCAGAGCGGCATGATCATCAAGGGATCACTCATGGGGGTCCAACTGATGATTGAGTCTATCCACCAAGTGAATATCTTGACCAGGAAGACACTGTTTGAAGCAGAGCACCAAGTAAGAGCAAGATCCCAAATTCTTATGCTTCTCGATATAAGGCAAGGGATCCTGTACCTCCCCGACTAGCTTTCCATGAAATACCAAAAAGCAGTGAGACCATGAAAAACTGCTTGAAGCTCTAGAAAACTGATGTAAAGTATATGTTCTACAGTCACCCATCATTCCCGAGTTCATAGGTAAACTGAATGAAAAGGCAATTTTAAGAGTGACCTGGGCTTGCAGCTTGTTGAACGGGCATCTCTCTTTCAGACTGCTGGGTTCTGATCACCAATGCAAAACACTTTACCTTGATGATGTAACTCGCACTCTTTGAATGTTGCAGTTGGTTCCACTGCAGTCTTAGGTGCCACTGCAGGTGTCACATTTGGAGCCATGCTAAAAAGGTCCAGTGTAAACCCAAACAGCCATGTGTCTCAACACCCCTAGTATGTTGCGAGCTGGAGACTTGGTTCTGAGATACAAACACTGAACCAAGAAGTCAGAATGGACCAGCAGGCCAATGGTAGAAAAGCACAGCAATCATAAGCGGTGTCCCTGCACCGAGGGAGCCGCTTTGAGGCAGCCCGACCCCAACAACACTCCTGCCCAATCGGGGCAGTGGGAGTCCAGACCGGGCAGCTCCATCCTCCTCATAAGCGGCGTCCCTGCACCGAGGGAGCCGCTTTGAGGCAGCCTGCCCCCAATCAACACTCCTGCCCAATCGGGGCAGTGGGAGTCCAGACCGGGCAGCTCCATCCTCCTCATAAGCGGCGTCCCTGCACCGAGGGAGCCGCTTTGAGGCAGCCCGCCCCAATCAACACTCCTGCCCAATCGGGGCAGTAGGAGTCCAGACCTGGCAGCTCCATCCTCCTCATAAGCGGCGTCCCTGCACCGAGGGAGCCGCTTTGAGGCAGCCCGCCCCCAACAACACTCCTGCCCAATCGGGGCAGTGGGAGTCCAGACCGGGCAGCTCCATCCTCCTCATAAGCGGCGTACCTGCAGGGCGGGCCCGCGCCTGAGGGCCTCGCCAGAGGGCCCTTTGGCGTGGCCCTTAGGCGCGGCACAGAGGCGCAAACAAATCCGCAAAATCAACAGGAACGCCAGAGCAAAAACAGTGAAAGAACGACAGGAAACACCACGACCCACTACTGCAGCATTCCACTACAGCACCAAAGACACAGCAACGGCAACCGATGACCTCTCCGCCTCGTGCAATCAACACCGAAGCCCAGCCTGGTCTCAAACATCAGGTACCATCACCAATCATGCCACCTTTCCTAGCCCCCATCTACCTCCTCACCCCCCTCTTGACCCTCTACCACCCCCCCTACAATGCACGCAACAACCTGCTCTGGCCCACTCAATCCACTCAACCCACACTCACACACAAACCAAAACAAACACACCCACAGGCTCTGCACACAACCACTCACACCACCAACCCCCCACCCCATCTCCACATCACCATCTCTCTAATCAATGCACGCTCTGTCAGAAACAAATACCACATGCTCCGTGACCTAATCACAACTGAACAGATAGACATCCTATGCATAACAGAAACCTGGCTGACCGACACTGACACAGTACTAATGAACCAACTGGCCCCAGAAGGTTACACCCTCCATCACAGCCCCCGGGAGCACGCCAAAGGCGGGGGTGTCGCCATCATAGCAAGAACCGACCTTCACTTCAGGACCCATTCCTCGGAAACCACCACCGAAGCTGATCTCCTCACCCTCACCAACAAACACCTCTCAATATGTCTAATCTACCGTGCACCCACCGCAACCACCGACCTACCAAGATTACTACAACACATATCAGAAAGCACCAGCTCGACTAAGGAACAAATCATCCTAGGAGACTTCAACCTCCCATCACTTCAGGAAGATCAATCAGCTACATTCCACACCGCTATGACTGCAATGGACCTGATGCAGATCATACAGGAACCCACCCATGACAAAGGCAACACACTAGACCTCATCTTCCTCAACACCACAACCACCGCCACAGCAAAGGACCCTCAGATCACGCCAGTACCTTGGTCTGACCACCACCTCATCACCTTATCCTACACTTACCAACATAAGACCAACAAGGATGATACTCACCACATAAGACGATTTAAACCATTTAACAAAGAGGACTTCTTAGAACAAATTCTACCCAAATTACAAACAAACTCCAATGACATCGACGACCTCAGACAACTGGAATACTACGATCTCTCAACAAACATAACCGCCACCAGACCCCCTTCCACAAGGGCTAGATGGTATACTCCCAGTCTCCGAAAGCTAAAAACAAAACTCAGGAGAACTGAAAGAAAATGGAGAAAAACCAACGACGAAAATGACAAAATAACATACCTATACGAACTCAATGCGTATCGCTATGAGACTGACAAAGCAAAGAAAATCTACCACATGAAAATCCTCAACACCTCCATAAACAGACCTCGGGAACTCTTTCAGATAATCAAAAAACTGACAAAACCACCACACAACTCTGACCAACTACCACAGATTCCACCAGATCTCCTGGCCCGTCAATACAAACAACTACAGCGACCGCAAAACCTGCAGCTAACCTCACAGTCAACTACAGAGAACCTCCACCCCAACTTGCACAGTGACTGGATCACCTTCAAAGAAACATCAACAGAAGAAATTTCAACCACCATCTCCTGCCTTCACACCACCACCTCCCCGCTGGACCCATGCCCCACTAACTGGATAAAGAAATCAAAAAATGAACTGAGCACACCATTAACCCGTATCGTCAACGAATCCTTCTCCAGAGGACACATGCCAGACGCCCTCAAAACCACGATCATCCGTCCTTCCTTGAAAAAGCAAAACCTGGATCCTCTCGACCCAGCATCCTACAGACCCATAGCAAGTCTACCTTTCACAGCCTAAATAATCGAGAAGATCGTCCAGCAACAGCTTCAGGAACACCTCGATGTTAACAACATACTGGACCCTCAACAACACGGCTTCTGCCCGCTACATAGAGTCGAGACCCTCATGACCACGCTGATGAACACCCTCCTCACAGGAACTCAAGGAAGACACTCCGGATACGCCATGATCTTCCTTGATATATCTGCAGCCTTTGACACCATCTCTCACAACATCCTCATACACAGACTACAGACTATCGGGATCAAGGACACCGTGCTGAAGTGGTTTCAATCCTACCTAACAGACAACAGCTAATCCGCACCAGCGCCTCAACCTCCCCCCCATTCCAGCAACACCAGGGAGTACCCCAAGGATCCACTCTGTCAGCCATGCTCTTCAATATTTACCTCCAGCCACTCTGCACAGTCATACGCATCCACGTCGTCAGCTTCCACATCTACGCTGACAATATCATGCTCTATGCTCCCATTACAACCACAGAGCCAACAAACACCCACCTGTCAGCATGCTTCACAGCAGTGTCTGACTGGTTACAAACAACCTAACCATCAATATAAAGAAAACCGAAGCCCTCATAGTAACAAAGGACCCAGACTTCACACCACCCATGCACCTCAACATAGGAACTACGAGCATCCAAATTCAACCACAGATAAGATACCTGGGCATTATCATTGACCAAGCCCTCACCTTAAAGCAACAGATCACTAAAACCTCCGGAACTATATTTCACAAGGCAAGAACAGTGCAACGTCTCAGACCCCTCCTGGAACATCACGACTTCCGAACAGTGATGCAAGCCATGACACTCCCAAATCTAGATTACTGCAACATAATCTACCATGGACTTCCAGCCACACACACCAACCCCCCTCCGAACTGCATTAAACACCACTGCGAGAATCATTCAGAGCGCAAAGAAAACCGACCACATCACCCCAATTCTGAAGGAACTACACATTCTCCCCCTTGAGGCACGGACAAAATACAAAGCCATCCTACTCACCCACAAGGCTATCCATCAAACACAAGACAACCAGCTTCGCACCCTACTGGCTCGCCCAGCCCACGGCAGATCTACTAGACAAGCCTCCAACGTTTCCCTCACCATCCCTCACAAAAGAACCAAATGCTCGCAACGGACCTGCAAACGAGCCTTTGAACTCTATGCTCCATCTTTATGGAACTCCCTACCGAACTATCTCAGAAACAATACCAACCTGCTATCTTTCAGAAAACAGCTGAAAACCATCCTTTTCCAGGAATACTTCAACTCGACCCCCACCGAAAAACCTGCAAACCTCTAAGCTCACCCACAATGAACCTCTACCTCAAGGCCTATGTCTATGTCCATTGTCTGTCCTATGTCCAAAGTCTATCCTATGTCAGAATCATCAATGTTGCCTCCCCGGTGGTGGCCCTACCCTGTACTTAATTCCCCCCCCCCCCCCCCATGTACCACCGCTTTCACCCAGCGAAAAGCGGTATATAAATACAGCTAAATAAATAAATAAATAAATAAATGACCCTATGAATTACAGGTCTTGCTGTAGGGTTGGACTGGACTTGTCCAGATTATTAGGAACCTCAAACTGAATAGAGGCCAAGGCTGAACTTTATCTTTTGATGGGAATGTGCCAAAATAAGGATGTTGCCCAAGTAGGGAAAACGTAGACACTTTCTTTGCAGATGCACTATGGCTGGAGCTAAACCTTTTTTTTTTAAAATAAACTCTTTCCACCATTTATACATAACTTGACATCTTCTAATATAACAAAAATAAAACAAACGAACAACTAGTGTTACCTCTTATCCATGCTATAGCAAATCAACCTCTTCTGCATATCCCCCTCACTTTCAACACTCTCCCTTCCCTGAGCCTCTCACCTAACTCTTGAGTGTAAATCAGATATTTCTCTCACATCCCCTCTAACGCTCGCATCTTCTAACCTTCGATAATCCTCCAAAAATAAATAACATGACAGTCAATGTTCCCTCTAATTTTCTGTAGGCTGTGTGCGCATAAAATAGCTGTGAAGGAAGGTTCAATTTTTGTGCGCCACATAACGACACTCAGTTATATACTTTAAAATTTGACTACACGTCAGAATACAGTATGTACACCACACTGATTTTAATCAAATTAAATGAAAATAGACGATTACTAAATGAAGCAGGAAATTTCTAGTAATTACAATCATAACTTTTAAATTTTAAGATGTCTGTGTTGTTTTCTATCAGAATCAGAGCCGTAATTTTTGTGCGCTCTGTTGTAAAGTATGTGCGCTCGCTCGGCAAGGTGAGTGCACGCGCACACGCGCACAGCTTAGAGGGAACAGTGATGACAGTACTACCTACTATTATACAAACATAAATAATACAAATTAGTATCCCCATCCTTTTATAACATGATTATAACTTCCTACATATCTGGTGTGGTTTCCATACACTTTCAAAGCCCTTCACACAATCATTCTTGTATGCTGCAGTCTCACACATTTGAAACACAAAGTCCAGCCTTTATACAGTATCACCATTCCTCTCGGAGGTAATTCCCTTTTTTTTCCCCAGTACTTAAGTTATTTCCATCCTAGAACGTGCCTATCATTCAATCTTCCCTATCCTGCAGTTCATTAAGCAGCACGAACACCAGCTCAAGCTTCACCCGGATGCAAATAATTACTCCACCATTTCCCACAACTCCTGTACCCTTGGGTAATCCCACATCACATGCATCAAGACCCCTTCTTACCTGTTTTCCCACCAGCACAAACATCCATTCTTCACATTTACAGCATAGAGTCGAATCAGAATCCAGTACATACAGTAAAATACCTTCAAACTGTTCTCCAGTAAAGCATAGTTACTCACCTGTAACAGGTGATCTCCGGGAACAGCAGGAATTTAGTCTTCACATATGGGTATCGTCGGCACCGACGGAGCCTGTGTGGGAACGCTCCCCATCGTCCAATAGGACAGCATTTGGGAGCATCCCACAGCGCCTGCGTGCTGCCTTCCCGCCTTTCCCAACTGTCCCTCTCCAGTTGAGTTTAAAGCTGAGACAAAAGAGAGAGGGAAAGAGAGAAAGAGAGAGATAGAAAGATACAACTCCTAGGGGAGGTGGGTGGGTTGTGAAGGCTAAATTCCTTCTCTTCCCAGAGATCACCTGTTACAGGTGAGTAACTATGCTATCTCCAGGAACAAGCAGAAATGTAGTCTTCACATATGGGGACTCCCTAGCTACAGATGCCAGAAGTTGTGTGCCCTTTTGAAAGGGCTCCACTTCCCCCCATGGATCTCTGGCATCCTAACAGGGATGGTGGGAAGGAGTTGATTAAGTATGGAACAGGTGTTGAAGAACAGCCTGACCAAACAAGGCATCCCAGTGGGAGTCCTTGTCTAAGCAGTAATGGGCTGTGAAGGTATGTACCGAAGCCCAAGTAGCAGCTCGACAGATGTCATCGATAGACAGAGTGAAGGTGAGCCATTGAGGCTGCCATGGCTCTCACATTGTGAGCTGTGACATGGCCTTCAAGAGGAAGGTTCTTGCTCTCATAGGCAAAAGATATACACTGTGCAATCCAGATGGACAGTGTCCTTTTGGAGACTGGAAGTCCCAAATGACTAGGATCAAAAGCAACAAAGAGTTGAGAGGATTTTCTATGTTACTGTGTCCTTTGCAAGTAAAAGGCCAAAGCTCTTTTACAGTCCAAAGTATGAAGGTTCCTTTCTGCATTTGAGGCATGAGGCTTGGAAATAACAGAGGAAGGTAAACGGCTTGGTTTAAATGAAAGGGCGAAACCACCTTTGGCATAAAGTGTGGATGAGTCCTAAGGAATACCTTATCATGATGGAACCTTGTATAAGGAGGATCAGCCACCAACATTTGCAATTCACTGATGTGACGTGCTGATGTGATTGCAATGAGAAAGATAACCTTCCAGGAAAGGAATTTCAAAGAGGTAGTGGCTAATGGTGCAAAGGGCGGTTTTATGAGCTGCCCAAGAACCAGATTTAAGTCCCATGCCACCGGTGGTGGCTTAATGGGAGGCTTCGTCAAAAGAAGGCCTCTCATAAACCTTGCTATGAGAGGATGAGAAGAAATAGGTTGTCCATTTAGAGGCTTGAAAGAAGCTGCAATAGCACTCAAATGGACTCTCACTGAATTGGTCTTAAGCCCTGCATTTGATAAATGAAGGAGGTACTCCAGTAATGATTCCAGAGATATTGCAAGAGGGTTAAGACCCTTCCGTGAGCACCATATGGTAAACCTTTTCCACTTAAATGCATAACAGCGTCTTGTGGAAGGCTTCCTGGAAGCATGAAGGATAACCTTTACCTGCTGGGAAAGATTGAGACCGTGAAGTTCTAGGCTTTCAGCAACCAGGCCCTGAGATGCAGAGAATGGGGATTGGGATGCCACAGCATCCCGTCCTCTCGAGAAAGAAGATCTGGAGCAGATCCTAACTCCAGAGGCGGAGCTTGAGAAAGATGTGGGAGCAGAGGGTACCACGGTTGCCGTGGCCAACGTGGAGCTATGAGGATCATATGACTTCTGTCTCTCTGAAGCTTGAACAGGGTTTTGAGAATTAGGGGAATGGGTGGAAACGCATACAGGAAGTCCTGAGCCCAATGAAGGAGGAAAGCATCCCTGGCCTGACAACCTTGAGGCGGAATTCTGGAACAGAACCGGGAAATTTGGCATTCAGTGGACTTGCAAAGAGGTCTGTGTCTGGGGTTCCCCAAATCTGAAAAATTTGGGCCACCTGGTCTGCATGGAGAGACCATTCGTGTGGAAGCAGAACTCGACTGAGTTTGTCTGCCCAAGAGTTTTAAATGCCTTGAAGATACACTGCAAGGAGATGAATCTGATGCTCTCTGGCAAGGGCCCATAGTCGCAAAGCTTCCTTGCACAGCGACAGAGAGCCTGTTCCGCCCTGCTTGTTCACCTAGAACATGGCTACCAGATTGTCCGTTTGAACTAGGACCGTCTTGTAGCTGAGCTGGGTGTGAAATACTTGAAGAGCAAGGAAGATTGCCCTGAGCTCCAGGAAGTTGATATGGAGGATAGGCCTCCTGTGGAGTACAGATACCCTGGGTAGAGACGCCGTGCAGGTGGGCTCCCCAACCCACCTGTGAAGCATGTGTTGTTAGAGTGGCTTGGGGTGGGGGTTCCTGAAAAGGAGACTCCACTAGAAGGTTTTTGGGTAACTGCCACCATTGGAGGGACAAAATAAGGCGATCTGAGTTTGCTATTTTGTCTGACAGGCAACTTGACGCCTGAGTCCACTGAGTGGATATGGTCCACTGGGCTGCCCTCATATGGAGGTGAGCATAAGGAACCACATGCATGGTGGATGCCATGTGGCCTAGCAACTGTAACATTTCCCAAGCAGTGAGGTGAGGTATTAGCACAGTTGGGAAGCTAACTGCACAATGCGAAGGCAGCGGGGCTGTGGAAGGAAGGCCCTTGTCTGTCCGGTATCCAGAAAAACTCCTATAAACTCTAGGGATTGCGTGGGAGCAAGGCTGGACTTAGGGAGGTTTATGACAAGTCCCAAATACTGAAGGATGCGCATTGTGCGAGACAGAGCCATCCTGGCCTCTGGCTCTGAAGGGGCTCGAATGAGCCAGTCGTCTAAGTAAGGGAAGACAAATATTCCCAGGGTGCGAAGAAATGCTGCTACCACAGCCATACATTTTGTGAACACCCTTGGTGCAGAAGCCAGGCCAAAAGGAAGAACCCTGTATTGGTAGTGCTTCCCTTGAAACAGGAATCGAAGGAACCTTTGGTGAGTTGGATGGATGAGAACGTGAGTGTATGCATCCTTGAGATCTAGAGAACAAAGCCAATCCTGACTCTGAAGGTATGGCAGCAGAGTTCCTAGAGAAATCATTTTGAACTACTCTCTGAACAGGAATTTGTTCAATTCTCTGAGGTCTAGAATGGGTCTGAGTCCTCCTGTTTTCTTTGGAATAAGGAAATAGGGGGAGTAAAACCCTGTACCCTGTTGGGGAATGGGCACCTCTTCTATTGCTCATTGTGACTTCTTGACCTAAGCCGTCGTTGAGATAGGTCTGAGAATTGAACTGTCTTACTATTGTAGGAGGGGCATGCTGAGGAAATGAAGCTTGTACCGATCTCTTACAATAGACAGAGTCCAATTTTCTACTGTTATCTGACCCCATCTGGGGGCAAAATGGCATAACCTTCCTGGGATGGTGGAGAGTTCTGGGCCGTTCAGGGCCAAAAAGTCAAAGCCCCTCTGGAGGATGAGTCTGCTGAGCCGGTGGAGACTTAGCTGCTTTTGGCTTCCTTTGTTGCCTAAGTTGTTGCTGCTGTCCCTTTTGGGCAGACTGACCTGAACGATGTACCTGCTGGGTATAGGAGGGATAAAACTTCTTCTTACTGAAGAATGGTTTCTTAGAGGATCTTTTCCTCTCAGGATCAACTGTAGATTTGGACAATCTATCCAAAGTGATATTGTCAGCTTCTATCTCATTAGATTTTTCCTGCCAATTCTTGCCGAAGAGATTCTCGCCTGTGCAAGGTATATTCCCCAGTTTGTCCTGTACCCAGATTTCTAAGTCAGATGCCTGGAGCCAGGCAATTCTATGTGCACCTATGACAATAGCAGAGGTTCTGCTTATGCATTCAAAGCAAAGGCTGCACGATTCACAAACTTAGAAACATCCTGAGCATGTTTAACAAGAGTAAGATAATCTTGCCTTTTAAAATCAGGAAGGAGAGGGCTCATAAGCTCTAAGTCTCCTGTGACTTCCCTTAAGGAACATTCCCATATACAAGATATAGAAACTGATCCTAGCAGAAAGCATGGAAGCCTGGAAGGATCAACGTCCAAAAACGTCAAGAGTCCTACACTCACGTCCTGGAGGATTAGATGCATGCCTTTTTGCACTCTTCATCCGTCTCATGGCTGATTCCACCACCATGGAATGGTGTGGTAATTGAGTCTTCTGAAACCCAGGACAAGGAGGAACTCGATACATGGTGTCGAGTCTTCAAGAATGAGGAGATGTGGTTAGAGGTGTTTCCCACATCCTTAACATAAGATCACGCAAGATCTCATGAATAGGTAAGGTAGCTACCTTCTTGGGAGCTTTAGGGTATTGTAGGATTTCTAATGCCTTTGCCCTAGGCTCCTTTTCAGGAGCCACTGTGATGGAAAGACATCGGGCCACATCTCGGATAAAATCCTGAAAGGACATATCCTCTGATGGAGACATCCTACGCTGAGGAGAAGAAGAATCCTCAGGAAGAAGCACTCTAGTATCGGCAGAGCCTTTGGAGTCTTCAGACTCATCCAAGGATTCGAAGTATCTCCGATCCGAGTGATCGTGCAATGCACGGTACCGGTACCAATCAAAGTCGGCATCGGAGTGGTCCGGTACCGACCTATCGATACCGGATAGATACACATGACTCGGTCCCGGTAGAATACCTGCCGATGTTGATGCAAACAGTGCCGGTACCGGTTGAATTGTCTGAAGCGGTTTCAGGGGCAGAGAGGCAGTGAAAAGAGCCGCAAGACTGCGTTCAATAGCCAAGAATCTCTGGTCTATCGACGCTGCCGATGCTTGGGTATCGGTGCCGGTTAAAGTGGCCAGAACCCCAGAGCATGACACCAATAGTTCTGCCAAGGTTGAAGCCTCGAGAACCTCCTGGAGCCCCGTTAGTGCTTTGGAAGCTGAAGCCTCCCGCCGGGGCAATTTTGCCGGTGAAAGTCCCTCAAGGGCAATGCCAGAGGCATCTGGATGTTTAGAAGATCTACCCTTTGAGGACCGGCTAGATTTATGTTTAGTTACCTGAGATCCATGGGAGGAGGATGAAGCCCTGGAGAACGTCGATGCCACAGAGGCTGCATCGGAGGGAAAAAGGGTGCTGAGCTTAGCAGCTCGGTTTTGCCAGCCCCTTTTTGACATCATTCCACAGGCAACACACTCTGAAATAGAGTGGTCAGGACCTAAACATTTGAGGTACCACTCATGGGTGTCGGTGACGGAGATGGTACCGCCACACTTAGAACACTTTTTAAAACCCGAAGTGGGTTTTTCCATTTTGAGGGAAAAAGTTGGGCCTAGTGCCCAAAATGGCATGTGGCACCCGAGAAGAAAATTGCTGGAAAGACTCCAGAAACAAAGTTGGGTTTTTTGGGGGGTTTTTAGAAAAAAGAAAAGAACCACCGGTGGTACCGGTATAGCGTCGAGGGAGGGCAGACACGACCACAAAAAACAAGTATAAGAAGGGAATTTTTCTGCGGTGACAGGATGTGCGACCTGTCGGCTCCGTGGAAAACAAAGGACTGGAGAGGGACAGTTGGGAAAGGCGGGAAGGCAGCACGCAGGCGCTGTGGGATGCTACCAAAAGCTTTGCTATTGGACGCTGGGAAGCGTTCCCGCGCAGGCTCTGTCGGTGCCGACGATACCCATATGTGAAGACTACATTCCTGCTTGTTCCTGGAGATTGCAGTGCCAGCGTAGTTACTCACCTGTAACAGGTGTTCTCCAGGAGCAGCAGGGATCAGTCCTCACATATGGGTGACATCGGCACCGACGGAGCCCCCATGAGGAGCATTTCCCCAGCTTTCTAAGAAAGCCTTTGGGAATGCAGCGTGCATGCGCGGTCCCCTTCCCGCCCAACGGTGCTATCTTGCTTAGTCTGATGACATAGCTAAGACAGCAAAAACAAAAACGAAATGTATGACTGCAACTCCAAGGGGAGGAGGGAGGGTTGTGAGGACTGATTCCTGCTGCTCCTGGAGAACACCTGTTACAGGTGAGTAACTACGCTTTCTCCAGGACCAAGCAGGAAGTCAGTCCTCACATATGGGACTCCCCAGCTTAAGGCTACCGGGGACCCAAAGCTGAAAAAATGAGTTCCCTCTGGAGCCTCAACATGTGCGAAAAGAATCTTCTCTGATATCACCCCCGTACAGTAGCCCAACACCAGGGCCGGAGGGTAGGAGTTGCCTATACCTCAAAGAGATTACGGAGTACCGCTTTCCCGAAAGCACTGTCCCTGTGGGACTCCCTCTCGAGGCAGTAGTGGGCCGCAAAAGTCTGGCTTGAAGACCAAGAAGCGGCCCGGCAGATGTCTGCCAATGGAACAGAGCGGAGATGAGCCACTGACGCAGCCTTCGCCCTGACACGGTGGGCCGTGACTCGACCCTCCAACGAGAGGCTGGCTGCCCTATACGCCCAGGCGATACAGTCCGCTACCCAGATGGACAAGGTACGCTTAGAGACAGGCAACCCCAGCTTATTAAGGTCAAAAGAGATGAAGAGCTGCACAGCCCTTCGGTGTCCCTGCGTACGGTCAAGGTAGAAGGACAACGCCCTCCTACAGTCCAGGGTATGCAAGACCATCTCAGCCCGGCTGGCATGCGGCCTGGGAAAGAAAGTCGGAAGAACCACCTCCTGATTGAGTTGGAACGAGGAGACAACCTTCGGAAGGAACTTAGGGTGAGTCCGCAAGACTGCTCTGTTCCTATAGAACCTAGTGTACAGTGCATCTGACACCAGGGCTTGAAGCTCGCTGACTCACCTTGCTGAGGTAAGAGCCACCAAAAACAATGCTTTCCAGGAGAGAAAACGCAAAGGGCAAGTAGCCATAGGTTCAAAAGGTGGGCAAGTAAGCTGTTGCAAGACCACATTCAAATCCCACTCGGGGGCAGGTGGACGAACCGGAGGCTTAAGCAAAAGCAGGCCTCTGAGGAAGCAAGTCACCAAAGGGTGGCTTGAAAGAGACTGGCCCTCCACTGGTGAGTGGTGCGCTGAGAGCACTGAGATGGACCCTAACAGAGTTGGATTTAAGGCCTAGGTTGGACAGGTGAAGCAAATATTGCAGCACTACTGGTACCAAGAATGAGAAAGGATCCTCCTTGTGTTGAGCGCACCAGGTGGAGAATCTACGCCACCTGAAGGCATAAGACTTTCGGGTGGACTGCCTCCTAGAGGCCAAGACCACGTCCTCCACTTCCTTAGGTAGCAGTAAGGGTGCTAAAACTACCCTCTCAGCAGCCAGGCCATCAGATGGAGGGACTAGAGGTTGGGGTGTAAGAGAGATCCCTGCTCCTGAGACAGGAGATCTGGTTGCATCCCCAGAGGAAGAGGAGTGTCCACCGCCAGTTGCAAAAGAAGTGGGAACCACGGCTGCCTGGGCCACCTGGGAGCTACCAGGATCACCGAGGCCTTGTCCCGGAGCACTCTGAACAATGTCTTGGGCACTAGAGGCGTGGGAGGAAACGCATATAGGAGGCCTGTAGACCACGGAATGAGAAACGCATCCGCTGCTACTCTGAGAGGATGCGGTTGTCTGGAGCAGAACCTGGGCAGTTGACGGTTCAGTGGACTGGCAAAGAGATCTATGTTTGGAAGACCCCATCTTAGGAAGATTTGTTGAATCACCAGAGGATTCAACTGCCATTCGTGGGGCTGTAGGATCCTGCTCAATCTGTCTGCTAGGCAATTCTCCTGCCCAGGGCGATAGACCGCTTTGAGAAGTATGCCATGATTGACTGCCCAGGTGCACAGGTCCTCTGCTTCTTGACAGAGAGGGCGTGATCCTGTGCCCCCCTGTTTGTTCACATAGAACATAGCAACTTGATTGCCCGTCTGAACTAAGACGGACTGGTGAGAGAGGACATGAGAGAAAGTCCGCAGGGCTAAGCGGATAGCTCTCAGCTCCAATTGATCTGCTGTGCGGCCTCCCATGGAGACCACAGGCCCTGAGTGCATGTTCCCTGGCAATGTGCACCCCAACCCTGAAGAGAAGCATCGGTCGTGAGCACTTGGGAGTGTGAAGGTGCCTGAAAAGTCACTCCTTGCACCAGATTCGGAAGATGAAGCCACCACTGCAGAAAAGATGCTAGCAGCCGGGACACCCTCACCTTGTCCATCAGGTTTCCTGTGGCCTGCAGCCACTGAGTCCAGAGGCCCCACTGAGCCGGCCTCATGTGCAGACGGGCATTTGGAGTGACATGGACCGTGGATGCCATGTGGCCTAAGAGCCTCAGGAATTGTCTGGAGGAGACCAGAGAATTGCTGCGGAATTGTCTGGCCAAATCCATCAGTCTGTGGGCCCTGTCCACAGGCAAAAAAGCCTTTGCCTGAAGGGTGTCCAGTCTTGCTCCTATGAACTCCAGGCTCTGTGAGGGGCACAAAGTGGACTTTGCGAAGTTTATGACAAACCCCAGATGCTGGAGAAGAGACATAGTGCGGAGGGTGGCTTGATTGGTCTCCTGTGGAGACTGACCCCTGATGAGCCAGTCATCCAGGTATGGAAAGACAAAGAGCCCTTGAACCCTGAGGTAGGAAGCTACCACTGCCAGGCACTTGGTGAAAACCCTGGGGGCGGAGGTTGGGCCAAAATGGAGTACCCTCTACTGAAAATGGTTTCCTCCCACCACAAATCTGAGATATTGTCTGTGGTCTGGATGAATAAGGTTGTGAGTATAAGCATCCTTTAGGACTAAGGAGCATAGCCAATCTCCCTGCTGGAGGTAGGGCAGCAGTATTCCAAGGGTAAGCATCTTGAACTTTTCCCTCTGCAGGAACCTGTTTAAATTTCGCAAGTCTAGGATGGGCCTGAGGCCTCCTGTCCTTTTTGGTACCAGTAAGTACCTGGAGTAGAAGCCTTGACCTCTCAAGTGTTGGGGCACCGGTTCCACAGCCTGTTCCTTTAGAAGACTTACTAACTCCTGCAGGAGTAGGTTCTTGTGCAAAGGGAGTCTTGGAGGCTCCCCTGGAAAGTAGGAGGGGGTACCTGGTGGAAGTGGAGGAGATAGCCCCTCTGGACTATGCTTAGCACCCAGGTATCCCTTGTTACAGCCGACCACCTGTGGGCATACAGGGTCAACCAGCCTCCTGTGCTGAGAGGGGCCAGCTGAGGAGGAGAGGCTATGCCACTGGAGTCAAAACCCCGCTCCTTGCTGTGCAGGAGCCAGAGCTGGTAGCTTGGGGGTTTTCTGCCTATGGGGCCAATGTCCCTGCCCCTTGGCCTGCTGACCCTGTTGGGTAGCTGTGGAGGCCTGGTACTGAGGGTACGTTTTGTAGGCAGATTTTATTTATTTATTTATAGCTCTTCTATACCGCGCTCTTTTTCATCAGCGCGGTTTACAATGAACAAGAATACTCACAGCAAGCAACAGGTTTACATGAAACAGGAAAATTCAACTGGGATTCAACTTGGTGAAACTATGTACATATATGTTATGAAATTATATACAATGAATAGAGATTTATTAATGACTTTCTCGGGTAAAAAGACTTTTTCCTCCCTGAGTCCTCCTCCTTTTGAGAAGGGGCAGATGTCTTCCTGGACAGCCTTGTCCTGGTAAGAGTCTCGGACTCGAGTTCTGCAGCCTTTTCAGCCATAGGCTTGCCAAAGACGTTTTCACCTCGGCAGGGGACATCGACCAACTTCTCCTGCACCCATGGCTCGAGATCCGATGACTGTAGCCAGGCCTGACGGCATGCACCGATGCCGGCCGTGGCTACTTGGGCCAAAGCCTTGAAGCCATCATAAGCTGCTCGAGACAAACGTCGAGCATTCTCGGATCCCAGTCGACAAGGCTGTGAACCTCTGCAAAGGTTCCTCGGAGAGACCAGCAGAGAACCCGGCAATCTCCTTTGCCAGATCTCGAAGGTACATGCCCATGAACAGCTGGTAGGTCTGGACATGGCAAGCAAGCATAGAGCCCTGGAAGCACTTTCTACCGAGGGCATCCAGGTTCCGGGCCTCCCGGACGGGAGGCACCAAAGAGTGCATCTTCTGACTCTTCAGTCGATGCATGGCTGATTCCACAACCATGGAATGGTGCAGTAGCTGTGCCTTCAGGAACCCGGGGCTCTGGCGGACTCGAAAGATGGAATCGACCCACTTGCTCATTACAGGCGTCGAGGCCGGTGCCTCCCACATGCAGAAGAGAAACCGTTCCAGCATCAGAGGAACCGGTACAGTAAAGGCCTCCTTGGGAGGAGAGTCATACTGGAGGGCCTTGAGCTCCTCGGCTCGAGGCTCCTCCTCGGGGTCCGCGGGGAAGCCCAAGCCTTGGCCATGTCCCGCACGAAGTCCGAGAACCGGGTGTCCTCCGGGGGGGACCGTCTCTGAGGCTCAGAGTCCGGTAAGTCCGAAGGGACACACTGGGTCCGAAACGTTTCCGGGGACTCCTCGTCCCCCATTTCCCAGCCCGACCCCTCGGAGGAGGAATCGAGCGGCTCCGGTCGGGCAGGCACCAATGCCATCCGTCCCGACGCCGAGTGTACCGGCGTCGACGACCTCAGTCCCAAACGGGAGGCCGAGGGAGACCTTGGCCGAGGATCGATTCGGGAGCGCATGGACTCGAGGATCGGATCGGCCTCCGGGGTCGACTTGGACGTCGATGTCCCGGTGGTCGTGGCAGATGCACCGGTGAGACCGGCGATCAGTGCCCGCTGCTGTTCCATGAAGGCAGCCAAGCTGTTCTCCAAGGTCATCAACCTGAGTCCGAGGTCAGGAGACTCAGCAGCCCCCGACTCGGGCCCCGACGGCGGCTCCCTCGGAGGAGAGTCCACGAGGACTACAGTAATCACGTGACTCGGGGACTCCGTCTCCACATGAGGTTGCTTAGCAGGCCTCTGACTCCGAAGACCCGGGACGGCGTTCGGGGCTATGCGTCCACCGACGACACCCTCGTGGGTTTCTTCTTCCTGCGGTGCTCCCGCGAGGGAGACCCCCTCTCAGAGTAACCCCAACGATGCTCGGGACCGGAGTCCCGAGACGTCGAGACCTCTGACGAAGTCCGGGCCTGGCCAAACGCAGAGTCAGAGAAGATTCTTTCCTTCTGATGCCGACGGCTCCTCAACACCTTCGAGGACATTTTCCCACACAGGCCACAGATCATCAGGTCATGATCGGGCCCGAGGCAGCGGAGGCAGCAGTCATGTGTGTCGGTGAGAGACATTAGTTTCTTATACCAATCACACTTTTTAAACCCGCTGACAGCCATCAGGGGAAAAAGGGTCCCTGCAAGGTCAAAAGACAGGGCTGCCAGTGAAAAATAGAAAAAATGGCGCGAACGCTAGTCACAAAGGACAAAAACCGAAAAATGAAGTCCGGGCTCGATACCGGTGTACCGGGCCCAGGCGGGAAAGGGAAACCGGTGTCGAATCGAAGATAAAGAGTAGTTACTCACCTGTAACAGGTGTTCTCCAGGAGCAGCAGGAATCAGTCCTCACATATGGGTGTCATCGGCACCAATAAAGCCCCAGCGGAGCATTTCCCAGCTTTCTAAGAAAGCCTTTGGGAATGCAGGCACACATGCGCAGTTCCCTTCCCGCCTAAAGGTGCCATCTTACCTCAGTCAAATGAAATAGCTAAGAACAGCACAAAAAAATGAAAAATATAAACTATGTACAACTGCAACTCCAAGGGGAGGAGGGAGGGTTGTGAGGACTGATTCCTGCTGCTCCTGGAGAACACCTGTTACAGGTAAGTAATTACTCTTTCTCCAGGACCAAGCAGGAAGTCAGTCCTCACACATATGGGTGACTCCCTTGCTCTGGGCTACCGAGGAACCCAAGCTGAACAATAGGACTCCCTCTAGTCCCAGCTGCAAAGAAAGGCTTTTCAAGGACTTAACCTCCACCGGTAGCCCAACAGAGGACAGGAGTGCAGGAGTTGCCTAAACCTCAAAGAGATTCCGGAGTACTGCCTGGCCAAAAGCACTGTCCCTACGGGACTCCCTCTCCAGGCAGTAATGGGCCGCAAAAGTCTGGCTTGAAGACCAAGTTGCAGTCCTGTAGATGTCTACCAAGGGCACAGAGCGGAGATGAGCCACAGAGGCAGCCATCGCCCTAACATGATGGGCCGTGACCCTACCCTGCAAAGGAAGGTCAGCCGCCTTATAAGCCCAGGTGATACAGTCAGCCACCCAGATGGACAAGGTACGCTTGGACACAGCTAACCCCAACTTATTGGGGTCAAAAGAGACGAAGAGCTGAGTAGCCCTTCTATGTCCATGCGTACGGTCAAGATAGAAGGATAAGGCCCTCCTACAGTCCAGGGTATGCAGGACTGCTTCAGCCTGGCTAGCATGAGGCCTAGGGAAGAATGTAGGAAGAACCACCTCTTGATTGAGGTGGAACGAGGAGACAAACTTAGGGAGGAACTTTGGATGAGTCCTGAGGACTACCCTGTTCCTGTAAATCCTGGTGTAAGGCCTGTCACAGACCAGAGCTTGAAGCTCACTCACTCGCCTAGCCAAGGTAAGGGCTATCAGGAAGAGTGTCTTCCAGGAGAGGAAGCGTAGAGGACAAGTAGCCAACAGCTCAAAAGGTGGGCGAGTCAGTTGCTGCAAGACCACATTCAGCTCCCACTCAGGGGCAGGACGACGGATAGGAGGCTTGAGCAAAAGCAAGCCCCTGAGAAAGCGGGACACCAAGGGGTGACCAGAGAGAGACTGCCCCTCTACCAAGGAGTGTTGAGCTGCTAGAGCTGAGAGGTGGACCAGAACAGAATTGGATTTAAGACCCTAGTTTGACAAGTGCAGTAAGTACTGAAGGACTACTGGCACAGAACAGGAGAAAGGATTCTCTGTATGGATCTGACACCACACAGAAAACCTTTTCCATTTAAGAGCATAGGTTTTCCTAGTGGACTGTTTCCTAGAGGCTAGGACAACCTCCTCAACTTCCTGAGGGAGGCCCCAGGGAGCCAAGACTACCCTTGCAGCCTCCAGGCCATCAAATTGAGAGAGTTGAGATTGGGATGCAGAAGTGAACCCTGCTCCTGTGAGAGAAGGTCGGGTTGCAATCCCAGAGGCAGTGGGGGATCCACCGCCAGTTGAAGTAGAAGTGGAAACCAAGGCTGTCTCGGCCATCTGGGAGCCACCAGCAGGACCGAGGCCTTGTCCTGAAGAATCTTGAACAGAGTTCAAGCCACCAAAGGCGTGGGAGGAAACGCATACAGGAGGCCCTGAGACCAGGAAATCAGAAAAGCATCTGCTGCTATTCTCAGAGGATGCGGTTGCCTGGAGCAGAACGTTGGCAGTTGCTTGTTTATGGGGCTGGCAAAAAGATCCATCAAGGGAAGACCCCATTTCAGGAAGATCTTCTGAACCACTGAAGGATGCAGCTGCCACTCGTGGGGCTGCAGGATTCTGCTCAATCTGTCTGCCACATAGTTGTCCTGTCCTGGGAGGTACACCGCCTTGAGAAGCATGTGGTGTTTGAGGGCAAAAGAACAAAGGTCCTGAGCCTCTCGACAGAGAATCCTGGACCCAGTTCCGCCCTGTTTGTTCACATAAAACATGGCAACCTGGTTGTCTGTCTGAATCAGGACAGACTGGTGAGCCAGGGCAGGTGTGAAGGCTTTGAGTGCTAACCGAATAGCTCTGAGTTCGAGGAGATTGATCTGCTGTGCAGCTTCCCAGGAAGACCAGAGGCCCTGGGTGCACTTGCCCAGACAATGAGCACCCCAGCCCAGCAGGGAGGCATCTGTAGTCAGCACTACTGTATGAGCTGATATCTGAAAAGGCAACCCCATCAGTAGATTGGGTGGGTGCTACCACCAGTTGAGGGAGTGCAGAAATGGTTTGGACACCCTTATCTTGTCTCTGAGGCTGCCTGTGGCCTGGGACCACTGAGTTCGAAGGCACCACTGAGCAGGCCTCATATGGAGCCTGGCATTGGGGGTCACATGTACTGTCGAAGCCATGTGGCCTAGTAGTCTCAGGCAGAGCCTGGCGGAGACCAGGGACCTGCTGAGAAACTGATCTGTCAAGGCCATCAACCTTTGGGCTTTGTCTTCTGGCAAAAATGCCTTTGCTAGGACAGAGTCCAACCTTGCCCCTATGAACTGGGAAGTTCTGGGAAGGGAGCAAAGTGGACTTTGCGAAGTTTATGACAAACCCCAGGCGTTGTAGAAGAGCAATTGTCCTGAGGGTGGCTTGACTGGCTTCCTGGCTTGTCTGACCCCTGATGAGCCAGTCGTCCAGGTAGGGGAAGACAAAAATGCCCTGATTTCTCAGGTAGGCCGCCACCACTGCTAGGCACTTTGTGAAAACTCTGGGGGCGGAAGTGAGGCCAAAAGGCAGTACCCTGTACTGATAATGGTTTCCTCCCACGATGAACCTAAGGTATTTTCTGTGGTCTGGATGAATGAGGATGTGAGTGTACACATCCTTTAGATCTAAGGAGCATAGACAATCTCCCAGCTGCAGGTAGGGCAGAAGTGTTCCAAGAGTAAGCATCTTGAACTTTTCTTTTACCAGGAACTTGTTGAGGTTCCTGAGGTCCAGAATGGGTCGAAGGCCACCGGTCCTTTTGGGCACCAGGAAATACCTGGAGTAGAACCCGTGACCGTGTAAGTGGGGAGGGCACAGGCTCCACCGCCTTGTCCACCAGCAGACTCTGAAGCTCTTGACAGAGAAGGTCTGTGTGCAGGGGAGGCCTTGGAGGTTCCCCTGGAAAGTAGGGGGTGGCAGTTGGTGAAAATGGAGTGCATAGCCCTTGTGGACTATCTCTAGCACCCAACTGTCCCCGGTGATAAGGGGCCACTGGTGGGCAAAGAGGGCGAGACAACCTCCTGTGCAGGGTTGGGGAAGCAGTGGAGGAGAGGCTATGCTAAATGAGTCAAAAACCCCCACCCTGCTGAGTGGTAGCAGGGGCCTGAGGCTTGGGGGCCCTTTGCCTACGGGGCCCATTACCCTGGCCCTTGGCTTGCTGACCCGGTGGGGCAGGTTGGGCAGCCTGATATTGAGGGTACTGTTTGTAGGCAGTGCCCTTCCTCGGGTAAAAGGTCTTTTTACCCGAGCCCTTCTTTTTATGAGAAGGGGCAGGCGTCTTCCTCGACAGCCTTGTCCTGGTGAGGTGCTCGGTCTCAAGCTGAGTGGCCTTCTCGGTCATGGGCTTGCCAAAAAGGTTTTCACCTCGGCAAGGGACATCGACCAACTTGTCCTGAACCCATGGCTCGAGGTCTGATGACTGCAGCCATGCCTGGCGTCGAGCCGCGATGCTGGCTGCCGCTACTCGGGCCGAAGCCTCGAAGCCATCGTAGGCAGCTCGGGACATGAACTTCGAGCAGTCCCTAATCCCCGAGGACAAGGACTTAAATCTCTGCAAAGGCTCCCCGGAGAGACCAGCAGAGAATCCGGCCAACTCCTTGGCCAGATCCCGCAAGTACATGCCCATGTACAGCTGGTCAGACTGGACACGGCAAGCAAGCATCGAGCCCTGAAAACACTTTCTACCGACGCCATCGAGGTTTTGGGCCTCCCTGCCAGGAGGCACCACGGAGTGCATCTTCTGACTGTTCAGACGATGCATGGCCGATTCCACAACCATGGAATGGTGTGGTAGCTGTGCTTTTTGAAAACCAGGACTCTTCCGAAGTCGATAGACGGAATCGACTTGCTTGCTAAGAACCGGCGCCAAGGCCGGTGCCTCCCACATACGGAAGAGGAGCCGTTCCAGCATCGGAGGAACCGGGACAGTAAAGGCCTCCTTCGGAGGAGAGTCATACTGCAGCGCCTTGAGCTCTTCAGCTCGAGGCTCTTCCTCTGGATCCGCCGGGATAGCCAAGGCAGTGGCCATATCCCGGACGAACTCCGAGAACCGGGTATCCTCCGGAGGGGACCTACTCCGGGGCTCAGACTGCGGTGAGTCCGAAGGGATGCACAGAGTCTTAAAGGTATCGGGAGACTCCTCGTCCTCCGTTTCCCAAGTCGACTCATCCGAGGAAGAGTCGGGGTCCGACGCCGGGAGCACCGGCGTCGACGCCCTCGGTCCCGAACGGGAGGTCGAGGGAGACCGCGACCGAGGTCGACTCAGAGCCGCGATGGACTCGAGTATTGGCTCGGTCTCCGGGGTCGACTTAGACATCGATGTCCCGGTGGTTGGGGCAGATGCACCAGACAGGCTGGCCATCAGTGCCCGCTGCTGCTCCATGAAGGCAGACATTCTGCTCTCCAAGGCTGTCATCCTGAGACTCAGCTCGGGAGACGCAGCAGCCACCGACTCGGGCCCCGGTGGCGCCGGGCCCGACGTCGGCTCCCTGGGAGGAGAGTCCACGAGGACTATGGGGCTTACGTGTCCAGCAGACTCCGGCTCCACACGAGGAACTTTGGCAGGCTTCTCCGGTTCCACGGGCCCGGTGCGACCATCAGGGGTCTTAGACCTGGCCCTCGAGGAGCCAGGGACCTCTTCCGACGACGCCCTCGCGAGCCGTTTCTTCCTCTTGCGTTCCCGGTCGGGGGACCCCCTGACCGAGGAGCTTCGACGGCGCTCGGGATCGGAATCCCGAGATGACGAGGTCCGGGCCTGGCCGGAGGCTGAGTCCGAGAAAAGCCTTTCCTTTTGCTGCTGGCGACTGCAAAGTGCCTTGTAAGACATTTTTCCACAGGCCCCGCACGACTTAGGATCGTGGTTGGGGCCGAGGCACCGAAGGCAGCAGTCGTGTGTGTCGGTGAGAGACATCAGTTTCTTACACCGATCACACTTCTTAAAACCACTGGAAGCCATCAGGGAAAAAAGAGTCCCCGCGAGGTCAAAGGACCGGCCTTCCAGGGAAAAGGAGAAAAAAGGGCGCGAACGCCAGCCACGAAGGGCAAAAACCAAAAAAGACAATTCGGGCTCGATACCGGTGTACCGAACCCGGCGGGAGGGGAACAGGCGTCGAACCGGTAGAAAAAGAGCAAAAATCGCTGAAAAAATCTAATTTTAACTGGGAAAACTGGACACACGTCCGGTGGGCTTCACGGAAAAAAAGAGACTGAGGTAAGATGGCACCTTTAGGCGGGAAGGGAACCGCGCTGCGTGCCTGCATTCCCAAAGGCCTTCTTAGAAAGCTGGGGAAATGCTCCGCTGGGGCTTCATCGGCGCCGATGACACCCATATGTGTGGACTGACTTCCTGCTTGGTCCTGGAGAACACGGATCCACGCAGAAAATCAACTTTTTCCTCGGGTGAAAACAAAACACGTCCATCGGGCTCCGCAAAAAAAAGAAGACTGAGCAAGATGGCACCCTTGGGCGGGAAGGGGACGGCGCATGCGCGCTGCATTCCCAAAAGCTTTCTTAGAAAGCTGAGGAAATGCTCTGCATGGGGGCTCCGTCGGCACCGACGTCACCCATTTGTGAGGACTGACTTCCTGTTTGGTCCTGGAGAACAGTGCTATTCTTCTCCCCATCTCATATATATCCCACCTTTTCTCCTTCCATATCCCTGCCCGGGATCTCTTCCTCCCAGCAATTAATATGAATTGGCTTCAATTTTGCTATCATAAACAGTTAAACAGAGTTTTCAAATGAGAAAGATTTTCCACCTCTCTCATCAACTACTCACAAGGTGTCACTTTCTTGCCAAGATCTTGCTGCAACATTTTGTCCCAGATAATGGCCTAATTGCAGAAAGAAAAATCTATTCCCCCTTGTGGCAAAGTATATTCTTTCTTACTTCCACAAAACGTCTCTCCGCTCTCCTCCTCCTCCCAACACTTGTCCCAGCTTTGGAAGAAAGTCCTGATTTTCATACATACAAAAGTCTGTTTAGATACTCTCCCCCCTCCATAGCTTATACCTGCATTTGTCTCACATCCTCAGTGTCTTGACGGTCAACAGGTTCCCCACTCCATCCCCTTTTTGTCCACTTACCTCTTTCCCAAACCAAACCCACTTTTCCAATAGTCCCCCCTATTACCTGCCGTTTCAGTTTAACCCACTGCCCCCCTTCCCCGCCAGTCAAAAAAAGCACATGAATCTGAGTCTTTCATAATAAGCCTGGAAGCATGGGACTCCCAACCCCCCCCCTTCCCCATTTTTTTCTCAGAATATTACTCCGCTTAGCCACTCTAGGCGGCAGCCCTTCCTGTGCTGCTCATAACTAAGGATTACAGTTGTCTCAAAGACTTTCGATATTCCTCGTGGCAAAGACAAACAAAAAAATAATCCTCCGTAAAATATTTTTACCACTGCTATTCTTCCCAATCAAGATGTGCCGCATTTTCACACATACTGTATAATGTGTGCATTATATGCTTTTTTTTACATAATCATGAAAGCTCTGTGCATTATATTCGTGAGCGTATTATAAACGTTACTGACAAAACGCAAGAAAAAAAAAAGTCATTTTTAACTTTCCTAAACATCATTTATTTCTTAAATACTGAATTTCAGTAAGTTATTTCAGTAGATTCTTAGTTATTTATTCTAAATTAGACTAGGCCAATTCCATCCGACATCATCTGACTCCTTTAACCCTTCAAAGTCTGCTCCCTCCTCACTGTCGTCATTGAAATACTTAAGAGCAGCCTTCAGACGCTCTTCTGTGATTTCTGAAGTGATGTCGTAGTCACGGCAATTGGCATCTTCACTTTTGTCGTCTGTATCTGAATGTCTCTTATTCTGCTGGCAGACAATCCCAGCCTTTCTGAAACAGTTACAGAAGGTTTGTGCCATTATTTCCCCCCCCAAGCAGAAGAAATCCACTTGCAGACTTGCGAAAAAGTTGCCTGCTTCAGTCTTCCTGATGTGACTTTGTGAATCCCAGATTGCATTCATTTGTCCCACTCTCTTCTCACGAGCATCCTGAATGGATGGTTAACCACTATATCTATCAGCTGTAGCTTGCAGGTAAGACTGCCAGGCATTACAGCTATGTGGGCACCATTGGAGTTCATTTAATTTTGAACTATTTTCTCCTTTGTGGACAGCCATGGTGCTGAAAAATTAGTAAGGACTTCTTTGAAAAAACCCTCCTCTGCCTGGCCTTTTAACATTTATCTACCCATTCTTTCTTAAAGTCACAATCCATTCATCCCTTCCTATTGAGATGGACAACCACATTGGTGAGCAGTTTTTCACAGGCTAGCAACAATTGGATGACTGTGACAATTGGTTGAATGTGACTGAATGCAACAATTAAGTGAAGGATGATCATAATAATGCATAAATTACTAGGCTGGTTTGGTGGTTTCAGGGCATTTTGAGTATTCAGTTCAGTGCTGTTTATCCAATGGCTCAATTTTGTTTTACATGAAAAGGGAAGTGTAAGCTATTATACCAGGGCTAAGCATATGTCCATAAAAAAAGATAGTGGTGCTACCACATATTGGCAATGGGAAAAGAAGAAAATCTGTAACGCCCGAGTGCATTCATCCATTGATATTCAGATTGGAAGGAGTCGAGACTCCTCCTAGTATGAATTCCTCTGGACCAATGGATTGTTTTCTTCAAAGTTGGGCGGGTCATCAGGAAGAAACCATCATTAGCCTGGTTATGTCAACGCCGGGGCAGGGAAGCTCGGCATCTTCCTCAGGCTGCAACTTACACCGGATCTGCGGCTTCCCCCTGCTTTGTCTGAAGGATTCCTTACTCTGGAAGCTCCCGAGGCTTCTGGTCCTGCTCGAGGGTCCAGGGACTCACCCGGTGGATGGAGGTGCTTCTGGGCAGATTTTGGGTCCAGGCTTGAAATCAGGAACAGCAACATTGGTTGCAGGAGGGATACAGGACCAAGCGAAGCTCGTGGACAACAGTATTTCTTTACTTCGGCGTTTTGATGAAGACTGAGGTAGTTCGCACAGCGAGCAGTGGTCTCTCCTCCCTTTAATCCTGGATCACCCGGAAAGTATTACCTTGGAAACAATATGAAGTGCCATCTCGAAAGTAGGTGAGCAGATGATAACACAATCTAACAAGATATAACAGTGTACGCTGTTTCATTTATACAACATAAGAACATAAGATATGCCATACTGGGTCAGACCAAGGTCCATCAAGCCCAGTATTCTGTTTCCAACAGTGGCCAATCTAGGTCATATGTACCTAGCAGTTTCCCCAAGAGACACAAGTTCCACAATGCTTGTACTGGGTCAAGCATTGATATCTTCGGTCACTTCTTAATAATGGTTTATGGACCTTTCCTCCAGGAACTTGTCCAAACCTTTTTTAAACCCAGCTACACTAACAGCCTTTACTACATCCTCCGGTAACAAATTCCAGAGTTTGATTACACGTTGAGTGAAAAAATATTTTCTTTTATTAGTCTTAAATAGTTTACCCTGTAGCTTCATTGCATGTCCCCTAGTCTTTCTATATTCTGATAAGGTAAACAATCGATCTACGTTTACCCGTTCCACTCCGTTCATTAATTTATAGACTTCTATCATATCTCCCCTCAGCCGTCTCTTTTCCAGGTTAAAGAGCCCTAACCTTTTTAGCCTTTCTTCATAGGAGTATCCTTCCATCCCCTTTACCATTTTGGTGGCTCTTCTCTGTAACTTTTCTAAAATCGCTATATCCTTTTTAAGATACGGCGACCAGAATTGCACACAATACTCAAGGTGCGGTCTCACCATGGAACGATATAGAGGCATTATAATATCTTTTGTTTTATTTTCCATTCCTTTCCTTATCATACCTAGCATTCTATTTGCTCTCTTGGCCGCCGCTGCACACTGGGCCGAGGGTTTTAACATGGTATCCACAATGACGCCTAAATCTTTTTCCTGGGTGGTGGTTCCTAATGTGGAACCTTGCATCGTGTAACCATAGTTTGGGTTGTTCTTCCCTAGGTGCATAACCTTGCACTTGTCCACATTAAATTTCAAATGCCATTTTGAGGCCCAGTCTTCCAATTTATCAAAATCCTCTTGCAATTTTTCACAATCCTCTTGGGTTTCAACAACTTTAAATAGTTTTGTGTCATTTGCAAATTTGATAACCTCACTCGTTATTCCACTTTCCAGGTCATTTATGAATATGTCAAAAAGCAGCAGACCCAGCACACTCGTACTATTTCTGAGTTACGGTAGTTCGTAGACCAAGTTACAAACATAGTGAGTCAACAGGAGGAACGTTCCTTGGATTAAGGACATAGATTTAAAAGTTGATCTATTGGAGAATAAAGGTTCATGCTTCAAATTTGCGCCTGATAAATATTCCCAAATCATCATTCACATCTGCAAGGGATATCTTTCAAAGTTATTTGCAAGATATTTTGGGGGTTCTGGTGGAGTCTCACGCTCCTCTTGTAAAGCACAGTTACTTACCTGTAACAGGTGATCTCTGGGAACAGCAGGAATAAGTCTTCACATATGGGTATCGTCGGTACCGACGGAGCCTGCGTGGGAACGATCCCCAGCGTCCTTAAAGAAAGCTTTTGGGAGCATCCCACAGCGCCTGCGCGCTGCCTTCCCGCCTTTCCCAACTGCCTCTCTCCAGTTCGAGTTTTAAAGCTAAGACAAAGAGAGAGAGAGAGGAAAGGAAAGATAGATAGAGAGATACAACTCCTAGGGGAGGTGGGTGGGTTGTGAAGACTTATTCCTGCTGTTCCCAGAGATCACCTGTTACAGGTAAGTTACTGTGCTATCTCCAGGAACAAGCAGGAATGAGTCTTCACATATGGGGACTCCCCAGCTAGAGATGCCTGGGAGATAACGCAGATTGTGAGTCCCTGGGAAGGGCTCTACCTCTACCCATGAATCTCAGGTATCCAGTTCAGGGATGGAGGGTAGGAGTTGATTAGGTATGGAACAGGTATTTAAGAACAGCCTGACCAAACAAGGCATCCCGGCGGGAGTCCTTGTCCAAGCAGTAATGGGCTGTGAAGGTATGAACCGATGCCCAAGTGGCCGCTCGACAGATTTGGTCGATGGACACAAAGTTTAGATGAGCCATAGAGGTTGCCATGGCCCTCACATTGTGGGCTGTGACATGGCCCTCCAGAGAAAGGTTCTTACTTTGGTAGGCGAAGGAAATACACTGAGCAATCCAATTGGACAGAGTTCTCTTAGAGACTGGAAGTCCTAAATGAGAAGGATCAAAAGCAACAAAAAGTTGAGAGGACTTTCTATGTTGCTGTGTCCTGTGTAAGTAAAAAGCAAGTGCTCTTTTACAATCCAGGGTATGAAGATCCCTCTCTGCATTTGATGCATGAGGTCCTGGAAAAAAGACAGGTAAAAAGACCTCCTGGTTCAGATGAAAAGGTGAGACCACTTTAGGCAAAAAGTGTGGATTAGTTCTGAGGACTACCTTGTCATGATGGAACCTTGTATAAGGAGGATTAGCCACTAAAGTTTGCAGCTCACTAATACGGCGAGCTGAAGTGACTGCAATGAGAAAAATTACCTTCCAAGAAAGGAATTTTAAGGAGGTAGTGGCTAAGGTTTCAAAGGGTGGCTTCATAAGCTGGCAAAAAAAGAGATTCAAGTCCCAGGCCACTGGAGGTGGTCTAATGGGAGGTTTAGTCAAAAGAAGGCCTCGTGAATCTTGCTATAAGAGGATAAGAGGAAATAGGTTGTCCATTGAGAGGCTTAAGGGATGCTGCAATAGCACTCAAATGGACTCTGATTGAATTTGTCTTAAGGCCTGCATGGGATAAATGCAGCAAATAGTCTAGTAAAGAATGCAAAGGTATTGCAAGAGGGTTGAGACCCTTCTCTGCACACCAAATGGAAAACCTTTTCCATTTAAAAGCATATGAACGTCTGGTGGAAGGCTTTCTGGAAGCATGAAGGATATCCTTCACTTGCTGAGAAAGTTGTAGATCTTGAAGGTCTAGGCCTTCAACAACCAGGCCCTGAGATGAAGAGACTGAGGATTTGGGTGCCACAAGGGTCCCTCCTCCTGGGAGAGGAGATCTGGAGCAGACCCCAGGTCTAGGGAGGGAGCTTGAGAGAGATGCAGAAGTAGAGGGTACCACACTTGGCGTGGCCAAAGTGGTGCTATGAGGATCATAGTCCCTTTGTCTCTCTGAAGCTTGAACAGAGTCTTGGGGATTAGGGGAATAGGTGGAAAGGCATAAAGGAAATCTTGCCCCAATGAAGGAGGAAGGCATCCCTGGCCCGAACTCCCTGACATGGAATCCTGGAACAGAACCGGGGAAGTTTGGCATTCCACGGACTTGCAAACAGGTCTATGTCTGGGGTACCCCAAATCCGAAAAATTCTGGCTATCTGGTCCCCATGGAGGGACCATTCGTGTGGAAGCAGAACTCGACTGAGTCTGTCTGCCCAAGAGTTTTGAACTCCTGGAAGATATATTGCCATGAGATGGATTTGATGCTCTCTGGCGAAGGCCCACAATCTCAGAGCTTCGTTGCAAAGCGACAGAGAGCCAGTTCCCCCCTGCTTGTTCACGTAGAACATAGCTACCTGGTTGTCCGTGTGGATGAGGACTGTCTTGTAGCTGAGCAGGGTATGGAAGACTCAGAGCCAGAAAGATTGCTCTGAGCTCTAAGAGGTTGATATGAAGAGATGTCTCCTGTGGAGACCAGATGCCCTGGGTCAAGAGATCTTGTAGATGAGCCCCCCAACCCTTTGGAGAGGCATCTGTTGTAAGGGTTGCTTGGGGTAACACCTGTTGAAAGGGGGACCCCAGCAACAGATTCTGAGTGGACTTCCACCAGTGGAGGGACGAAAATAGGCGACTGGAGGTTGCTATTTTGTCTGACAGGCAACCTGATGCCTGGGTCCATTGGGTGGATAGGGTCCACTGAGCTGCTCTCATGTGAAGGCGAGCATAGGGAACCACATGCACCGTGGATGCCATGTGGCCTAAAAGTTGCAACATCTCTCGAGCAGTTAAATGGGATTTTAACAGAACCTGGGAGGCTAACTGCACCAAGCGTAGGCAACGGGCCTGGGGAAGATAGGCCCTTGCAGTTGTGGTATCCAATAAGGCCCCTATGAACTCTAGAGACTGAGTAGGGGTGAGATGGGATTTTGGAATGTTGACTACCAGTCCCAGATACTGAAGAACAAGCATTGTGCAGGCTAGAGAAGTCTGGGCCTCTGACTGGGATGGAGCTCAGATGAGCCAGTCGTCCAGATATGGGAATACGAATATCCCTAGAGTGCTTAGGAATGCAGCTACTACTGCCATGCACTTTGTGAACACTCTTGGAGCAGACGCCAGACCGAAAGGAAGCACTTTGTATTGGTAGTGCTTTCCTTGGTACAGGAAGCGAAGGAATCTTCTGTGTGTTGGATGGATGAGAACATGGGTGTACGCATCCTTGAAATCTAGAGAACAAAGCCAGTCCTGACTCTGGAGGTATGGAAGGAGAGTTCCGAGAGAAGTCATCTTGAATTTCTCCTTGCATAGAAACTTGTTCAATTCTCTGAGATCTAATATGGGTCTGTAGCCCCCTGTTTTCTTTGGGATGAGAAAATAGGGGGAGTAGAACTCTGAACCCTGTTGAAGAAGGGGTACTTCTTCTATTGCCCCTTGGGCAAAAAGGGTAGCAATCTCCTGACCTAGAGGTTTGAGGAGAGATGTTGGAGAATTGAACTGTTTCACCATGGTGTGAGGAGGAAGGTTTAAGAAATGAAGTTTGTACCCTTCCCTTATGATGGAGAGGGTCCACTGCTCTGCTGTGATTTGTTCCCATCTGGGAGCAAAGTGAGCTAACCTTCCTGGGATGGTGAGGGGCTCTGGATGTTCTAGAGCCAGAAAGGCTAAGTTCTCTAGTGGAAAGTCAAAGGCCCTGAGGAGGCTGAGGCTGTTGGGCCGTAGCAGTCCTCGTAGCCTGGGTTTTGGCCTGTTTTGGTTGTTGCTGCTTCTTTGTAGCAAAACGACCTTGAGAAGAGGCCTGACCATAAGAAGAAAATTTCCCTTTCTTTGGGAAAGATCCCTTTTTGAACAACCTCTTTTTGAAAGGAGCAGTAGTAGACTTTGAAAGTCTATCTAAAGCAGAATTTTCAGCATCCATCTGGTTGGCCTTTGCTTGCCAATCTTTGCCAAACAGGTTTTCGCCTGTACAGGGAAGGTTACCTAGACCATCCTGTACCCAGGATTCCAAATCAGAGGCTTGTAACCAAGCAACTCTGTGTGCACCTATGGCAATAGCCGAGGCTCTACTGACCCCCTCAAAAGAGTCAAAGGCTGCACGGTTGGAAAACTTGGATACATCCTGTGCATGTTTAAGCCAGGTGATATATTCTTCTCTCATCTTCTGACATAAAAGGAGATAAGGTTTGCAGATGATATGTAACTTCTTTCAGAAACATCCCCATATAGAGACTATAGGAGTTGTTCTGGCTACAAGCATACTGGCCTGGAAGATTTTCCTGCCAAAGGCATCTAGGGTTCTGCATTCTCTTCCTGGAGGAGCAGAGGAGTGCCTTTTTGTACTTTTGATCTTTTTCATGGCAGACTCTACCACAATGGAGTGGTGAGGAAGCTGAGTCTTATGAAACCCAGGACAAGGAGGAACACGATTCATGGTGTCCAACCTTCTGGAATGAGGTGAGGTGAGGTGGAAAGAGGAGTCTCCCATATACCCAACATGTGTTCATAAAGAATCTCATGTATTGGTAAGGTGGCTGCCTCTTTAGGAGCCTTAGGATATTGTAGGATATCTAATTTTTTGGCTCTAGGTTCAGTCTCAGAGATCACTGAGATGGCCAGGCCTTTGGCCACCTCCCTAATAAAGTCCTGAAAAGACAAGTCTTCAGGAGAAGACATTCTCCTTTTTGGAGAAGAGAGTTCCTGAGGAAGGATCCCCGATGCTTCAATTGAGGCCTCTGAAGAGTCAGTCTTCAGAAGAATCGAAGTATCGACTGTCTGGATGCTCTCGTAGAGCCCGATAAGCGTACCGGGAGCTATCGACATCGGGAGTAATCGGTACCGGGCCGGTACTGATAGGCATCACTGGATAGCGTACCGCTGCCGTCGATGCTGATGTCGATGCAATCGGTACTGGTATCGGAACCGGAATCGGATCCTGTACCGGAATTGGTACGGGTACCGACAACGGGGTTTGTTGCGGTACTGTAGGCGTTGCAGCTTGAATGAATGCCGTGATGGAACGCTGCATGGTCAGAATATTCTGATCCATTGACGCCACCAATGTCTGGATATTGGTACCGGTAGAAACTGCCTGTACCCCAGAACATTGTAACAGGTGATCGGTCGAGGCCGTGCCATCGATGTCAACCTGTGACCCCATAGGTAGTGCTTTGGAAGCCGGAGCCTCCCGCCGGGGTAACTTTGCGGTGTGGTATCCTCAAGAGTAAGCCCGGGGGCATCTCGATACTTAGAGGGAGATGAACTCTTTGAGGACCGGCCAGATGTAAGTTTGGTTACCTGAGATCCATGGGATGAAGAAGCAGCCCTGGAAGACGTCGATGCCACAGAAGCTGCATCGGAGGGAAACAGGGTACTGAGCTTAGCTGCCCGATTCTGTAAACCTCTTTTGGACATCATTGAACAGGACTCACAATCCGCAATGGAGTGGTCAGGATCTAAACATTTTAGACACCAGTCATGGGTGTCGGTGACAGAAATAGTGCTACTGCACTTTGTGCATTTTTTAAACCCGGAGGCGGGTTTTTTCCATGAGGGAAAAATGTCTCTGTAGGCCTAAGGCCCCAGAAGAAAAATGCACTGAAAAAGTAGAAGTTTTTTTTTTTTGTTTGTTTTTTTTGTTTAAAGAAAGAAAAAGAACCAGTAGTACCGGTGCGAAATCGAGAAGGCAGACACGCAACTAAAGAAAAATAAAAGAAAATAAGAAAATTCTTCAGCGGTGACAGGAAACACGACCTGCTGGCTCCGCGGAAAAGAAGCACTGGAGAGAGGCAGTTGGGAAAGACAGGAAGGCAGCGCGCAGGCGCTGTGGGATGCTCCCAAAAGCTTTCTTTAAGGACGCTGGGGAGCGTTCCCGCGCAGGCTCCGTCGGTACCGACGATACCCATATGTGAAGACTCATTCCTGCTTGTTCCTGGAGATAAGTGTATTATCTACCTTCTGGTAAGATGATTCAGGAGGAAGAGGCTAGCCGACCCTCTTTGGGAGATCAACAGCTTATGGATATTCTTAATATATCAGAAGTACTGGAGTCTTCTGGAAATGAGGTGGTGACACTAGCAACGCTTATAATTAATTTCGCATTCCCTTCAGACCGAGAATGGTTACTGAAATTGTATTTCAAAAAGTGTTTGATATCTATTTAAAAAAATTTGGTGGTTCGTATATTTCCGAATTTCTCCCGGGAGACACAGAGGCAGAAGGAATTTCTGCTTTTGAGGCCTGGGGTTCTCCAGTTGGGGAGTTTGGTTTTCCTTAAATTCATTTGTAAATGTATGGTGAAGTTAAATTCTCTAACTTTTGTGTTTTTTGAACCTCCCCAGCTAGTATCCTTTATAAGCACTTGCCTGCCTGCTGTCACCTAGGTTATTGGCTAGTCCAGAAATATTCGCAGTGTATTAGTTAAATGTTGATGAAAGGGTGATGGATGTTTTTCCTGCGAATATATGATTATATAAATTTCTTTTTTAGATCTACTCGAAATGTGGGCTTGAGGGATAAGGTAATATTATATTTCTTTTTACGTAACCTTTTATGTCCTTGTTACATAGTAACATAGTAAATGACAACAGATAAAGACCAGCATGGTCCATCCAGTCTGCCCAGCAATACGGCAAGAGTAAGGTGCACCTGTCGCTCTGTGCAGGCCACCTCTCCCCATGTCTCCGTCTAGGGGTGGACCCACCACTCCATGTAGGACACTCCTATTTGTTAAGACGTTAGATGGTTCCGTTTATTTTGTTTTATCCTGTTTCTGTAAAGGGATCCGCTGTGCTTGTCCCATGTTGTTTTGAATTCCGTCACTGTATTTGCCCCCACCACTTCCATCGGGAGAGCATTCCAAGCATCCACCACCTTTCAGTGAAAAATATTTCATGATATTGCCTTTCAATTTTCCACCTTGCAGCTTCATGTTATGCCCTCTAGTTTTGCAGCTTCCCCGTCTTTGGAAGAGGTTTGTTTGTTCATCATTTCTCTTTAAGTATTTAAACGTCTGAATCATATCTCCCCTATCCCTCCTCTCCTCCAAAGTGTACATATTTAGGTCTTCAAGTCTCTTCTCATAAGGCTTCTGATGCAGGCTCCAAATCATTTTGGTTGCCTTTCTCTGAACAGTTTCCAGTCTTTTTACATCTTTTGCAAGATATGGTCTCCAAAACTGAACACAGTATTCCAAGTGAGGCCTCACCAGTGACTTGTACAGTGGCATAAGTAGCTCCTCCTTTCTGCTGGTAATCCCTCTTTGTATGCAGCCCAACATCCTCCTGGCTTTTGCCACTGCCTTGTTGCACTGTTTTGCCACCTTGAGATCAGAGATAATCACACCAAGGTCCTTCTCCTGAACCATGCACACCAACCTCTCGCACCCTATTGCGTACATTTCCCTTGGATTTCTGCTACCTAAGTGCATGACACTGCAGATTTTCCCATTAAATCGTAATTGCCAAGCATTAGACCATTCTTCCAGCTTTTGTAGATCTTTCCTCATATTATCCACTCCCTCGGGGGAGTCCACTCTGTTGCAAATTTTTGTATCATCTGCAAAAAGACAGACTTTTCCATTCAGTCCTTCAGCAATATCACTCACAAATACATTGAACGGTGCCAGGCCCAGGACCAAACCCTGGGGCACCCCACTAATCACCTTCCTTTCATCTGAGTGAGCTCCATGTACCATCACCTTCTGTCGTCTGTCAGTCAACCAATTTCTAATCCAGTTTGCCATCTTGGGACCCATCCCCAAGCTACTGAGTTTAATGACAAGCTTCCTATGAGGAACAATAGCAAAGGCTTTGCTGAAATCCAGGTAGATGACATACATCGCATGCCCCTGATCTAGTTCCTTGGTCACCCAATCAAAGAACTCAATCAGATTTGTTTGGCAAGATTGTCCTTCAGTAAAACCATGTTGCCTCGGATCTTGCAACCTGTTGGTCTTGAGAAAGTTCACTATTCGCTCTTTCAGGAGCGCCTCCATTACTTTAACCGCCACCGAGGTAAGGCTCACGGGTCTGTAGTTTGACACTCCTTCCCTGTCACCACTTTTGTGTATAGGAACGACATCAGCCATTCTCCAGTCCTGAGGAACCTCTCCTGTTTCCAAGGATCTGTTGAATACATCCTTTAATGGCCCTGCAAGAACCTCTCTGAGCTCTTTCAGTATCCTGGGATGTATCCCATCCGGTCCCATGGCTTTGTCCACTAAGTTTAGCAAGTTGTTACAAGACCTTATCTTCTGTGAATGGTGTGGTATCTACTAAATTCCCATTTTTATATTTGGGAGTCACAGCTGGTCCATCTCCAGGATTTTCTTTAGTAAAAACAGAGCAGAAGTATTTGTTTAGCAATTTTGCTTTTTCTATGTTACTTTCCACGAATCCTTTTTCCCAGCACTTCTGAGTCCTGCAATTCCAACTCTGATCTTCTCCCTTTCCCGAATATACCTGAAGAAAGTTGTCGCCAGCCTTAACATCTTTAGCCATCTTTTCCTCTGCCTTTGATTTTGCTATCCTTATTTCTTTTTTTTGACTCTGAGTTTGATCCTGTATTCATTTCTGTGTTCTTCTGTTTGCAAGCTTTTGAATTTTGCGAAAGCTGTGGTTTTTGCCTTTATTTGAGCAGCCACAAAGAGGTTTCCTTCTCCTCTTGTTTTTGTTTACCTTTTTTACATATTTGTCTGTTGCCCCTTTTATTATCACCTTTAGTTTAGCCCATTTCAATTGCACTTCTCTTATCTCCTTCCACTCTATCATCTCCTCCTTAAGGTACTCGGCCATTTTATTGAAGTCAGTGTTTTTGAAGTTTAGGACTTTGAGCTTGCTATGTTTGGCCTGTACCTTGGCTTTTATCTAAAACCACACCGTATGATGATCGCTGTTGCTCACAGGGGCACTCACGCAGACAATCCACACACTATCACTGTTGGTGAGCACTGAATCCAGCGTTGAGCTTTCCCTGGTTGACTCCATGACCATTTGTCTAAGTGATGCATCTTGGAGAGCATCTACAATTTTTTTTGCTTCTTTTCTTCTTTGTTATTTTGATTGCAATACCAGTCCTTTTTCTGTATAAGTAAGTTTTTGCTTGGATTGTATTTGTAAAATTGCATAAATAAATAAAAAAAAAAGATTCAGTCTGATACTATAAAATTATGATCTAATCACTCTCATGATCCTGAAGCGATAAAGAAAGAAGTGCTGTAGGCCACTGACAAAACTAAGTCACAAACAACCAGCAGTCAGGTAAACTTTAAGCTTCATTTATGACTTCAAGCTCATTTTTAAGCCTCAGTTTTACCTTTACTTTTCAAAAGCGTATCAAACAGGAGCGAAATTTCAGTATGCAAAAAATGGACAAAAATAGATGGGGAATGCACAATAAAGCATTGTAATAAACCTGTAACAAGTGTTCTCTGGGGGACAGCAGATATCAGTCCTCACATATGGCTGACATCAGCGTCGATGGAGCTTGCAAAGATCTAATCCCCAGCTTTCGAAGAAAGCCTTTGGGACCTACACCATGCATGCACAGTCATCTTCCCACCCAAAAGTGCCATCATACCTCAGTATGATGACATACCTCAAAAGCAGAAAAAGAAAACTCCAAGGGGAGGGAGGGTTGAGAGGACTGATTCCTGCTGTCCCTGGAGAACACCTGCTACAGGTGACTTAATATGCTTTCTCTAGGAACAAGCAGGAAGTCCGACCTCACATAGACTCCCCAAACTACAGACTAATGAAAAAAACAAACGTAAAAGCCACAGGTGACCCATAAAGCGGACCATTAGGGTAGCAGGGGCACAGTTTAGCTATAGGTCTGACACTACAGAGCAGCATAAGGGATGCAATCCCCACTCCGGTAGCCTGGACACTACAGGTTGGAGGGAGGAAAAGCATACTCACCTGTAACAGGTGTTCTCCAGAGACAGCAAGAATCAGTCCTCACTTATGGGGCGACTTCGGCACCGATGGGGCCCACGCGGAGCAATTCCCCAGCTTTCAAAGAAATCCTTTGGGATTGCTACCACCCATGTGTGGTCCTCTTCCCACCAAAGGGTGCCATCTTGCTCAGTCAAGTCCATTAGATCGAGCCCTACCAAGCAGATGGCAAGGGAAGGACAAAAATACAGCAACTCATCAGGGAAGGCAGGAGGGTAGTGAGGACTGATTCCTGCTGTCCCTGGAGAACACATTACAGGTGAGTAACTATGCTTTCTCCAGGAACAAGCAGGAAGTCAGTCCTCACTTATGGGACTCACTAGCTACAGGCTACCAAAGCTGTAACCAAAAAACCCCTTCGCAACGCCATATGCAGAAGCCAAAGCCTGAAGGAGCCTGAGTCTTCAGGGCGAAGCCCTCCGGTAGCCGTAAAGAAGGGTTGGAAGGCAGGAGATGCTTATACCCTGAACAGATTACAGAGTACAGCCTGGCCAAAGGCGCAGTCCCGGCAGGACTCCCTCTCCAGGCAGTAGTGGGCAGCTAAGGTACTGGTGGAAGACCAAGTCGCCAACCAGCAGATGTCCATTAGGGGCACAGAGCACAGCGAGGCCACTGAGGCCGCCTTGGCTCGGACCACATGTGCAATGACTTAAGAATTCAGAGGGACGCCCGCCTTCACATCAGCGAAGGCGATACAGTCTGCCATAAGAATATAAGATATGCCATACTGGGTCAGACCAAGGTCCATCAAGCCCAGTATCCTGTTTCCAACACTGGCCAATCTAGGTCATACGTACCTAGCAGTTTCCCCAAAAGACACAGGTTCCACAATGCTTGTACTGGGTCAAGCATTGATATCCTGGGTCCCTTCTAAATAATGGTTTATGTACCTTTCCTCCAGGAACTTGTCCAAACCTTGTTTAAACCCAGCTACACTAACAGCCTTTACTACATCCTCCAGTAACCAATTCCAGAGTTTGATTACACGTTGAGTGAAAAAATATTTTCTTTTATTAGTCTTAAACAGTTTACCCTGTAGCTTCATTGCATGTCCCATAGTCTTACTATATTCTGATAACGTAAACAATCGATCTACGTTTACCCATTCCACTCCGTTCATTAATTTATAGACGTCTATCATATCTCCCTCAGCCGTCTTTTTTACAGGTAAAAGAGCCCTAACTTTTTTAGACTTTCTTAATAGGGGTATCCTTCCATCCCCTTTACCATTTTGGTGGCTCTTCTCTGAAGCTTTTCTAATAACGCTATATCCTTTTTAAGATACGGCGACTAGAATTGCACACAATATTCAAGGTGCGGTCTCACCATGGAACGATATAGAGGCATTATAATATATTTTGTTTTATTTTCCATTCCTTTCCTTATGATACCTAGCATTCTATTTGCTCTCTTCACTGCCACTGCACACTGGGCCAAGGGTTTTAACAGGTTATCCACAATGACACCTAAATCTTTTTCCTCGGTGGTGGTTCCTCATGTGGAACCTTGCATCGTGTAACCATAGTTTGGGTTGTTCTTCCCTAGGTGCATAACTTTGAACGTCTCCACATTCAATTTCATCTTCCATTTTGATGCCCAGTCTTCCAATTTATCAAGATCCTCTTGCAATTTTCCACAATCCTCTTGGGTTTTAACCACTTTAAATAGTTGTGTTATCTCCAAATTTGATAACCTCACTCGTTATTCCCTTTTCCAGGTCATTTATGAATATGTCAAAAAGCAGCAGGCCCAGCACAGATCCCTGGGGTACACCACTATTTACCTTTCTCCATTGGGAAAATTGGCCATTTAGCCCTACCCTCTGCTTTCTATCTTTTAACCAGTTCCTGATCCACAATAGTACACTGCCTCCTATCCCATGACTCTTTAGTTTTGCCAAAAGTCTCTGATGAGGGACCTTGTCAAAGGCTTTCTGAAAGTCCAGATACACTATATCAACTGACTCACCTTTGTCTACCTGTTTATTCACACCTTCAAAAATACATAACAGATTAGTAAGACAAGGTCTTCCATGCCTAAAGTCATGTTGGCTGTCTCCCATTAAGCCATCACTATCTACATGTTCAGCAATTTTGTTCTTTATGATGGTTTCTACCATTTTTCCCGGTACTGACGTCAGGCTTACCGGTCTGTAGTTTCCCGGATCACCCCTAGAACCCTTCTTAAAAATTGGTGTTACGTTCGCCATCTTCCAATCTTCAGGTATTACAGATGATTTTAATGATAGTTCACAGATTACTAATAGCAGGTCTGCAATCTCACATTTCAGTTCTTTCAACACCCTTGGATGTATATCATCCAGCCCAGGTGATTTCATACTCTTCAGTTTATCTAATAGTTGTAATACATCTTCCCGATGTATCGATATTTCATTCAATTCTTCCGCACCTTTAAATACCACTTCAGTCATGGGTAACATCCCTACATCTTCCTCAGTAAAGACCGAAGCAAAGAATTCATTCAGTCTCTCCACTATCGCCTTGTCACCTCTTAGTGCCCCTTTAACCCCTCTATCATCTAATGGACCAACTGACTCTCTCACAGGTTTTTTGCTACGAACGTACTTGAAAAAGTCTTTATTACGCATTTTTGCTTCCGCAGCAAGCTTCTTCTCAAATTCTCTGTTTGCTTGCCTTATCAATGCCTTGCATTTAACTTGCCAGTGCTTGTGCTGTTTTCAGGTTTTGTCGTTTGGCTCTTTTTTCCATTTCCTGAAAGATGCTTTTTTGGCAACAGCAGCCTCTCTGATCTCACCTTTAAACCATGCTGGCAGTTTTTTGGACTTCCTTCCACTTTTCTTAAAGCGTGGAATACAGCTGGTCTGGGCTTCCAAGATAGTATTTTTCAACAACACCCAAGCTTGATGTAAGTCTTTAACCTTTGCAACTGCTCCTTCTAGTTTTTTCTTAACTATTTTCCTCATTTTATCATAGTCTCCCTTTCGAAAGTTAAAAGGTAGTACTATGGATTTCCTTACTATCCCTCCTCCACTAATTAAACCAAATGCGATCATGCTATGATCACTATTGCCAAGTGGCCCCAAAACCCTTATCTCTTGCACCAGATCTGGTGTTCCACTAAGGACTAGGTCCAATATGGTTTCCCCTCTGGTTGGTTCATGACCCAGCTGCTCCAAGAAGCAGTCATTTATTTCATCTAGGAACTTTATCTCCCTAGCATGTCCTGCCGTGACACTGACCAGTCGATACCGGGGTAATTGAAATCACCCATTATTATTACTGTGCTGTAACGTTTGTTAGCTTCCTTAATTTCATTGAGCATTTCATCATCCATTTGTTCATTCTGGCCAGGTGGTCTATAGTACACCCCCACTGCCATCGCCTTCCCCTTTTTACATGGAATTTCAATCCATAGAGATTCTACAGCAAATTTTGTTTCCTGCAAAACTTTAATCCTTTCTGACCCAATGCCCTCTCTAACAGAGCGCAACTCCTCCACCAATTTGATCAGCTCTATCATTATGATATAGTTTGTACCCAGGTATCAGTGTCCCACTGGTTGTCCTCCTTCCACCATGTCTATGAGATTCCAATCATATCTAACCTATCATTTAGTGCTATATAGTCTAACTCTCCCATCTTATTTTTTAGACGTCTAGCATTTACATAAAAGCATTTTAGAGACTATTTTATTCATATTAATTTGGCTATTGGTAGGCATGGGTAATTTGGGATCTTTAAGCTCTGTCTACTCCATACTCGAGGGCATTTTGGCTACTTTACTCTTTTTTCGAACCTCTCTGCTTTTAGTAGTATCCTTCACGGATACATTCTTCCGAACCATGTACTCTTTGGCGACTGTCAGCTTTCCCCTATTATCTAGTTTAAAAGCTGCTCTCTCTCCTTTTTAAAGGTTAATGCCAGCAGCCTGGTTCCATCCTGGTTAAGGTGAAGCCCATTCCTTCGGAAGAGCCCCTCCTTTCCCCAGAATTTTCCACAGTTCCTAACAAATCCAAAACCCTCATCCTTGCACCACCATCTCATCCACACATTGAGACTCCAGATCTCTGCCTGCCATTTGGGTCCTGCGCGTGGAACGGGAAGCATTTTGGAGAACACTACCCTGGAAGTTCTGGATTTCAACTTCCTACCTAAAAGCCTAAATTTAGGCTCCAGAACCTCCCTACCACATTTTCCTATGTCATTGGTACCGACATGTACCAAGACAGCAGACTCCTCCCCAGCACTATCTAAGACCTTATCTAGGTGGCGCATGAGGTCTGCTACCTTCGCACCAGGCAGGCTTGTTACCAGGCGATCCTCACGTCCACCAGCCACCCAGCTATCTACATGCCTAATGATCGAATCACCAACTATAATAGCTGTTCTAACCCTTCCCTCATGGGCACATAGCCCTGGAGAAACGTCCTCAGTGCGAGAGGGTTTTACATCACCTGGAAGACCTGTCCTAGTTACAGGATCACTTCCTGCCATACCAGGGTGATGCTCTCCTGTCACGTGACCTCTCTCCTCCATGGCAACAGGGATGCTGCCAGACTGGATGTGGGACTTCAGGACTATATCCCTCTAGGTCTCGTCTATGTACCTCTCTGTCTTTATGTCTTCCAATTCTGCTACTCTAGCCTCTAGAGAACGGACTCGTTCCCTGAGAGCAAAGAGCTCCTTACACCTAGTGCACACGTTAAGACCTCTCACCAACTGGGAGAAAATCATACATGTGACACTCAAAGCAATAGACTGGAAAGCCCCCATCTTGCTGCTGGACTGCTGTCTGCATCTTAGCTTTAAGCTTGTGTTTAGATCTCTAAGTTCTTTACTTACTAAGGGTTGCTATGGATACTTATACTAATAAAATTGTACCTAATACGTTTAAATGTACCTTGTTCACCTGAAGCTTAATTAATCTCAGGTCCTTAGTGTATGACTGATTTGGATAACGAGCTGCACCTGAGATTACCTCCTTTCCTTTAAGATGTGTAAGTACCTATAAAGCTACGATTATCCCAGGGGTGGGTGGGTGCGTGCGTGTTCGGGAGGAAGGGAGGAAATAACACTTATTAAAAAAGGGCAGCTACACAGTACCCTGTCCTGCACTTCTGAGGTAAGCTGTGACCAACTTTCTGGGTGATTAACAGTCCTTGCTTGGATAGAAGGAGTCTTTCAAAATGGCCTTTTGACCTGCCACCTGGCGTTAACACCTATTGAAAACGTTTCACAGGTCTCTTGCCCCCTAGGTAGAAGGCCTCTTTGTAAAGGTCTCTAGAAGACTTTATTTGTTGCTCAAAGAATACTGACCAAGTTTTGCCTTTTATGCTAAGTTATATTCTGATTTGATTTAAATTAAAGCTCTTTGCTGCTGTTAGGCTCTGACTTATGAGATTTAAACTACAAGCTCTTTGCTGTGTTCTAAATTTAACCAGAAAGCTCTCTTCCGAGTTTTAAATTTAAACTAAAAGTACTTTGCTGATACTAGAGTCGTCGAGGTAGGGAAACACCAGCATGCCCCGGCGCCACAGGTGAGCAGCAACCACGATGAGGCACTTCGTGCAGACCCATGGTGTGGACGCAAGGCTGAAGGGGAGCACTCTGTACTGGAAGTGCTCTCCCTGCACCCTGAAACGCAGGTACTGCCTGTGTTGGGGGTGGATCAAGATATGGGCATAAGCGTCCTTCAGGTCCAAGGAGCATAGCCCACTGCCCTGCCGAAGGAAGGGCAGCAGCACGCCAAGAGATAACATCTTGAACTTCTCCCGCACCAGGAACTTGTTTAGCCTGCGGAGGTTGAGGATGGGCCGTAGACCCCCCCCCCCCCCCCGTCTTCTCTGTAACGAGGAAATACCGGGAGTAAAAGCCCCGACCTCGAAGGTGGGAAGGGACCTTCTTGACTGCCCGCTGGGCAAGGAGGGAGTATAATTCCCACTACAGCAGAAGCTGGTGCGCGGGGAGTCGAGAAGGCTCCGCCGGGGAGAAGGCTAGAGGGAGCCTGTCGAAATGGAGTCGATAGCCCTCCCGGACAACCTGGAGGACCCAAGTGTCTGAGGTGATGAGCATGCACAAAGGGGTGAAACAGGACAGACATCACCCACCCCCCCCCCCAAAGGCTCCTGCATCGCCGGAGGGCGAGGGGCCATGCTGCTGGCGTCAAAACCCTTGAGTGAGCTGTGGGGGAACCAGCGTTTGGGTCTTCGGGCCCTTTGGTTTGTGGTGCCCCTGTCCAGGCTTTCCCTGAGCCGGGGTAGCTGGCGTGGGGGTAGCCGGGTATGGCAGATAACCGCAATACTGGAGGCCTTTCCTGGGAAAGAAGGGTTTGTTGGCTGGCTGCTTCTTCCGAGGCAGCGTTGAGTTCTTGTGGGAGAGACGGGTCCTGGTAAACTCTGTCTCAATCTCCACAGCCTTCTCCTCCATCGGTTTCCCTTACAGTTGTTCACCAAGACATGTCCAGGAGCTTCTACTGCACCCATTGCTCCAAATCCAAGGATTGGAGCCATGGCTGGTGGCAAGTCCCAATGCCCGCGGTCCCCACCCGAACCCATGTCTCAAAAGCATCATAGGAGGCTCGAGATATCCACTTAGAACAGTCGGCCATGGATTTCAGCAGGGTGTGGAATCTGTCTAGGGGCTCCTCTTCGAAGCCCGCAGAAAAACCCCCGAGTTCCTTCGCCAAGTCACGTAGGAACATACCAATATACAATTGGTAAGCCTGGATGCAACAGGAAAGCATGGAACCTTGATAGGCCTTGCGGCCCAGGGCATCAAGGGCTTTCGACTCCAGGCCAAGTGGCACCGATGAGTGTGATTTCGGGCTCTTCTGCTTCCGCATGGCTGATTCCACCACCATCGAAGTATGTGGGAGCTGGGTTTTTCAGAAGCCTGGCCTGTGCTGCACCTTGTACATTGTGTCAAGGTGCTTGCTCACAATGGCAATCGAGGCTGGGGCCTCCCACATGCAGAGCAGTAGCTGAGATAGAATAGACAGCACAGGCACGGTGAGGGATTCCCTGGGCGGGACCTTGTACTGAAGAATATCAAGTTCTTCAGCACAAGGGTCCTCCTCGGCCTGGGTGACAAGGTTGAGGGCCCGAGCCATATCACGGATAAACACCAAAAAGGAGGTGTCCTCGGCGGCGGAGTGTCAGAATCCAGGCGGCGAAGGGTCCAATGGAAGATCCCGGTGGCTGGGGGTCTCTGAGGAGGTGTCCCCATCGGATTCCGAGTCCAAAAGGTCGGTGGAGAGATCCGAGCCGGGCAGTTCACCCTGTCCGATGGCCAGTGGTCTGAGCCAGAGGCCCTGGACAATCTCGCTTCCAAGGAAGAGGAGGGCGAGCGAGATCGCCGTTGAGGACCCACACAAGGCCCGTGGCTCTCGGGGGGTTCCTGGGAGGATTTGGGTGTCCCACGCGAGGGATCCGCGGTCTCCGGGCGCAAGTCAGCAAAGATGGCTGAAAGCGCCTGCTGGGAAGCAATGAACGCAGAACCGCTGCGTTCCAGCGCCAGAATACGGGACTCATGCGGGCGTGGGGGCCCTGGAACGCCGATACGGGGGTCACCGGATCGGGCGTTGAGGAGACGACAGGGTCCTCACCGGGACAGCCCTCAGGAGACTGGGCGCCTTTGTCAGAGGCCTCCATTTCTCTTCAAGGTACCTTGCGGGGCCGCTCCTTGTCCGACTCTCAGGAACGCCAAAGGGGCTAAGTGACCAGATGCAGGAGCGCTCGCGCTTGTCGGGGGCCCCAGACAGCGACTTCGAGGCTGCCTTCTTTTTGCGCTGTTCCACTTCGGGGAACCCCTGGCAGAATGCAGCCTGGAACGCAGTGTCGCAGGGGGAGAATCCACCAGAGGGGAGACGACCGAGGGGGCCAGCGGAGACTCTGAGGCGGCCTTTCAAAAAATGTCCTCGGATTTCAGGTTACGGCTGAGCAGGGCCTTAGATGACATTTTCTTACAGAGCGAACAGAGCTCTGGGTCATGGTCGGCTCCCAGACACCGTAGACAACCGTCATGAGTGTCCGTAAGCGATATGTTCCTAGAGCATCTATCGCATTTTTTAAACCCGGTGGCCATGGGGACAAAAATGGCCCCTGCGAGGTCGAAGACCCACACGGCCAGCGGTTAGGAAGAAAAAAAGGGCGCAAAGCCCGAAAAGAAAAAATTAGGAAAGCTATACCCGTAAGCTTCAAAAAAAGAGAGCAAGGGGAGGACGGATAGAGGACTGGTGCAACCTGAAAAAAGAAATAAGAGCCTGTTAAAGCGAGGAAAACAAAACTTTTTCCGAGGGACAAGGACATGCATCCGAAGGGCTCTGCGGATAAAGGGAGACTGAGCAAGATGGCACCCTTGGGCAGGAAGAGGATCACGCATGCATGGTAGTAATCCCAAAGGCTTTCTTTGAAAGCTGTGGAATTGCTCCTCACGAGCTTCGTCAGTACCGACGTCACCCATAAGTGAGGACCGACTTCCTGCTTGTTCTGGAGAATATCCAAAATTTAAAATTACAATATCTAAATAGCGTAGTTACTCACCTGTAACAGGTGATCTCCAGGAACAGCAGGAATTAAGTCTTCACATATGGGTATCGTCTGTACCGACAGAGCCTGCGCAGGAAACTCTCCCCAGCGTCCCATAGGAAAGCTTATGGGAGCATCCCACAGCGCCTGCGTGCTGCCTTCCCACCTTTCCAACTCTCCTTCGTCAGTTGAGTTTATAGCTGAGACAAAAGGAGAGAAGGAGAGAAAGAGAGAGAGAAAGAAAAAGACAACTCCTAGGGGAGGTGGGTGGGTTGTGAAGACTTAATTCCTGCTGCTCCTGGAGATCACCTGTTACAAGTGAGTAACTACGCTATCTCCAGGAACAAACAGGAATGTAGTCTTCACATACGGGGACTCCCCAGCTGAGAAACGCCAGGAGGATGACCGTAGCAAGCTGCGAACCTCTGGTGAGATGGGTCATTCTTCCTCCCATGGATCTCTAGCATCGAAAACCCGGGACAGTGGGTAGGAGGTGTACTAAGTCTGAAACAGATGCTGTAGAATAGCCTGTCCAAATGAGGCATCCTGATGGGAGTCCTTGTCTAAACAATAATGGGCTGTAAAGGTGTGTACTGAAGCCCAGCTGGCTGCTCTACAGATGTCGTCAATGGATACAGAACGAAGATTAGCCATGAAGGTTGCCATTGCTCTCACATTGTGAGCTGTGATGTGGCCTTCGAGAGAAAGTTCCTTACTCTCGTATGCAAAGGATATGCAATTCGCAATCCAACTAGAGAAAGTTCTTTTGGAAACTGGAAGTCCCAAATGACTAGAATCAAAAGCAACGAAAAGCTGAGAAGATTTTCTGTGTTGCTTAGTTCTTTGAAGGTAAAAAGCTAAGGCTCTTTTACAATCCAAGGTGTGAAGGTTCCTTTCTGCTCTAGAGGCATGAGGCCTAGGGAAGAATACAGGAAGGTAAACCGATTGGTTTAAATGAAAAGGTGAACCACCTTTGGCATGAAGTGAGGATGAGTCCTAAGAACTACTTTATCATGGTGAAATCTTGTATAAGGAGGATCAGCCACTAAAGCCTGCAACTCACTAATGCATCTTGCAGAAGTGAGAGCAACTAGGAAGATGACTTTCCAGGAAAGAACCTTCAGGTCCGTAGTGGCTAAGGACTCAAAGGGTGGTTTCATAAGCTACCCGAGGCGGTGGCTTATGGGAGGTTTTGTTAAGAGTAGACCTCTCATAAATCTTGCTACAAGTGGATGAGAGGAGATAGGTTGTCCATCTAGAGGTCTGCAGGAAGCAGCAATAGCACTAAGATGAACCCTTACTGAATTGGCTTTAAGACCAGCATTTAATAAATGGAGGAGATACTCCAGTAGCGATTCTACAGGCGCCGAAGAGAGAGCAAGTCCCCTTTGAGAACACCATACAGAGAACCTTTTCCACTTGAAGGCGTAGGATCGCCTTGTGGAGGGTTTTCTGGAATCCACAAGAATATCCTTTACCTGTTGAGAAAGGTTGATATCCAGGAATACTAGGCTTTCAGCAACCAGGCCCCGAGGTGCAGGGACTAGGGGATTCGGGTACAGTAGAGTCCTGTTCTCTTGGGAAACAAGATCTGGAGCATAACCCAACTGCAGAGGTGTGGCTTGAGAGAGACGTAGAAGCAGAGGATACCACGTTTGCCTTGGCCAACATGGAGCTACGAGTATCATACGACCTCTACCTCTCTGAAGCTTGAACAACGTTTTGGGAATGAGGGGAATGGGTGGGAAGGCATAGAGGAAGTCCTGACCCCAGTGGAGGAGGAAAACATCCTTTGCCTGACAATTTTGTGCCAGAATTCTGGAACTGAATCGGGGAAGTTTGGCATTCTGTGGACTTGCAAAGAGGTAGCTCCCCAGATTCAGAACACTCGAGCAAGTTGGTCTTTGTGAAGAGACCATTCATGTGGCAGCAGTATTCGACTGAGTTTGTCTGCCCAAAGATTTTGAATGCCCGGAAAATATACCACTAGGAGGTGCATTTGAAGTTCTCTGGCGAGAGCCCACAGTCGCAAAGCTTCGTTGCATAACGACAGAGAGCCCATTCCACCCTGCTTGTTCACATAGAACATGGCTACTTGATTGTCGGTTTGAACCAGGCCTGTCTTGTAGCTGAGCTGGGCCTGGAATACTCGAAGAGCATAGTAGATAGCTCTCAGTTCTAGGAGGTTTATGTGAAGATAAGCCTCCTGTGGGGTCCAGAGACCCTGAGTCGAGAGATCGTGCAAGTGAGCTCCCCAACCCAATTTGGACGCATCTGTTAAGGTGGCCTGACAAACAGGCTACTGGAAAGGAGAACCAATGAGGAGGTTTTCCAGGGATTGCCACCATTGTAGGGATGAAATAAGATGTGTGGAGTTTCTGATTTTGTCCGATAGATGACCAGAGGCCTGTGTCCACTGAGAGGATAGGGTCCACTGGGCTGCTCGCATATGAAGGCGAGCATAGGAAACCACATGGACAGTGGATGCCATATGCCCCAGGAGCTGAAGTATTTCCCGAGCAGTCAGGACCTTCAGAGCTGCTGGGATGCCAGCTGTATTATACGAAGACAACGTGGCTGTGGTAGGAAAGCCCTTGACTGCCGCGTGTCTAGATGAGCCCCTATGAATTCTAGAGACTGCGAAGGGGTGAGATGAGATTTTGGGAGGTTTATGATCAGTCCCAAATAATGAAGGATTCACAGTGTGCGAGAAAGAGCTAAACTGGCTTCTGGAGGTGTTGGTGCCCGAATGAGCCAGTCGTCTAAGTAGGGGAAGACAAATATTCCCAGAGTTCTCAGGAATGCTGCTACTACTGCCATGCATGTTGTGAAGACTCTTGGGGCAGAACCAGCCCGAAAGGAAGAACCCTGTATTGGAAGGGTCTTCCCTGGAAAAGGAATCGAAGTAATTTCCTGTGATCTGCATGGATGAGAATATGAGTATATGCATCCTTTAGATCAAGAGAACATAGCCAGTCCTGACTCTGAAGGTATGGCAGCAGGATTGTTCCAAGGGAAATGATTTTGAGTTTTTCTCGGAACAGATATTAGTTTAATTCTCTGAGGTCCAGAATAGGCCTGTGTCCCCCTGTTTTCTTGGGAATGAGAAAATAGGGAGAGTAAAATCCCGCACCCTGGTGGGGGTATGGGTTCTTCTTCTATTGCTCCTTGAGCAAGACGTGATGTGACCTCCTGACCCAAGAGATAGGTAACAGGGACCTGAGAATTGAACTGCTTTATGATTTTAGGAATGGGCAGGCTGTGGAAGAAGTCTGCATCCCTCTTGTACAATGGACAAAGTCCAGTTTTCTGATGTTATTTGTTGCCATCTGCTGGCAAAATGGCATAACCTTCCTGGAATGGTGAGGGGTTCTGGATCTTTCAGGGACAGAAAGACTAAGTTCTCTAGGAAGGGAGTCAAAGCCCCTGAGGAGGCTGAACTTGTGGAGCCGACTGAGTTCTTGGAACTTGTGGCTTCCTCTGCTGTCTGTTCTGTTGTTGCCCCTTTTGGGGAACATGAACTGGACAGTGAGTATGATGGGTATAGGATGGGTAAAACTTTTTCTTACTGAAAAAGGGTTTCTTGGCTGACTTTTTCTTTGTTGGGTTGGCTGTAGACTTTGATAAGTCTATTCAAGGTAGTATTTTCAGATTCAAGATGATTTGTCTTGTCCTGCCAATCCTTGCCAAAGAGATTTTCTCCTGTGCAAGGAATATTTCCCAGTTTCTCTTGTACCCATTGTTCTAAGTCCGATGCCTGGAGCCAGTCAATACGACGTGCACCGATTGAAATAGCAGAAGTTCTACTAATACATTCAAAACAACCGAAGGATGCACGGTTGACAAATTTAGAGACATGCTGGGCATGTTTGACCAGAGTAAGAAAATCCCCTCTTTTGTCCTCAGGAAGAAGAGGGCTCATAAGCGCCAAGTCTCCTGTAACTTCTTTGAGGAACATTCCCATATAGAGAATGTAAGAGCTGATCCTGGTTGCCAACATGAAGGATTGGAAGCATCGATGCCCAAAGGCATCGAGAGTTCTTGACTACCGGCCCAGAGGATTAGAGGAATCCTCTTAGCACTCTTAATCCTACGCATTGCTGATTCCACTACCATTGAATGGTGTGGTAACAATCTTTTGAAAACCAGGACAGCTTGGAACTCGGTACATAGTATCGAGTCATCAGGAGTGTGGAGACACCATTAAAGGGGTTTCCCACATTCTGAGCATAAGATCCTGCAAGATCCTATGTATGGGCAGGGTAGCTGCCTCTTTAGGAACTTTAGGGTATTGAAGAATTTCTAATTTGTCTACCCTGGGTTCCTTCTCTGGAGTCACCGTGATTGCAAGACCTCGAGCTACATCATGTATGAAATTCTGAAAGGACATGTCTTCTGGAGGAGACATTCTGCACTGAGGAGGAGGAGATGAATCCTCTGGAAGGATTGCTCTGGTACCGGCAGTCATCAGAAGATTCAAAATATCTCTGTGACCGGTGTTCGTGCAGCGCTCGATACCGGTACCGCTCAAATTCGGTATCAGGGTGTCTCGGTACCAGCCCTTCGATACCTGCTGATATAGCCTCAAGGCTCGGCATGGACGGAAGCATACCTGCCGAGGCAGGTGCACTCGGTACCGGCACCGGTGTCGGTACCTATACCTGTGGAACCATCTATAGCGGTCTTAGCGGTACTGAAGCTGCTAAGAGAGCTGCTAAAAATCGGTGGCCCCTCTGCAGAACGTGGCCACGAGCCCAACGGGGCAGGTTATGTCCCTTGGGAGCCTACTTGTTTGCTCCCTTATGAGGAGGAAGAAGTGTCCTCAGTTTGGTTCTGAGCAGTCTGTCAGGCTTGTTGAGCTGATGAATTCACATGCAATGAAATTTTCAAAGGAGGACTTTTCAGCAACCTCTGAGTACTCCTCCAAGTGACTCCTCATTGACTGAGTTTAGAGACCCCACCCTCTCAATCTGTTATTCAAGAAAAGGGAATTTCTGAGTCTCTCCCACCCATGCAGGATGTTGCTCTAGTTTCCCCACAGTAGTCTCTATGAAAAGCATGCTTTGCTTGTTCTATGTGAAAAGGGTGGGTTAGGTTATGGTTTGATTCCTAAGGTAGTGCTTTTACCGTCATTACCAATGGAGCAATTAACACCTACTGCTTTTTCATAGAATCAAGACATTACGTTAAAAGATATTTGGAAGATGGCAATCAGAACAAAGGTGGCTGTTCTTGAATCGCTAACAATTTTTTTTTTCTCAAGAAACATTGCCAAAGTTTGTTGCACATGATATGAAATTTACTAAGCTGGATTCACAAGTAGAGAAAAAGTGTCTTTACAGGTTAATACATTGCAGGCTGCTATGTCTACGACAGTTAAAAATAGTTTTATAATTTAACAAAAATTAGAAATTATGAAGAATGAAAAATCTTGAATCTCTCGATCTAGAAATAATTTTTCTTGCATGCCCTACATGGCCCCCATTATACTGCTTAAAAAATACTTGAAAAATGTGTTATCTTCCTGATGTGGAAGACCTTAAAGTGGTTAATATCTATCTCCAGAAACAAGCCGGAAGTCCTCACATATGGGTGATGTTGGCGCAGACCTAGCCTGCACGGGAGCATTTCCCCAGCTTTCAAAGAAAGCCTTTGGGACATGCTACCATGCATGCGTGGTCCCCTTCCCGCCCAAGGGTGCCATCTTGCTCAATCTCCTTTTTTCCTGCGGAGACCAACGGACGCTTGTCCCATTTCCCTGGAAAAAATCCTTGCTATATCCTTAAAAGTTAGCTTTTCCCGGTTTGTGTACCGGTTCCTCTTCCTGCCTCGAGCCAGTGCCAGACTCTGTACTGTTCTTGGCTTTTTTCCCCTTTTTTCAGTCAAGGCTTGCCTCTAACAGCGTTTGCACCTTTTTTCGCCCGGGGGTCGTCAACCCCGGATGGGTTTCTCCCGGAAGGTTCAAGAAATGCAACCGCTGCAATCAAACCATGCCAGTAACCAACACCCATGACAACTGCCTAAGCTGCCTGGGAGTGGACAATAACAGCACCTCCTGTGATCTGTGCCAAGCCATGATGCCTAAGACCAGCGGCAGCGGCTCTTCCGAGAAGACCTCGGACCCTGAGAGAAAGAAGAAAAAAAATCCTCGAAGTCCGTCAAGGTTCCACCGGAGAAACCCGATAAAACCCCTTGGAGGGACACGGGCAGCTCCGAGAAGCACCCTACCAAGGTCCTCAAAAAGGATTCCTCAGCTGGCAGAGACCGTGCGAGATTCCTCGACACCATAGTTCTCATCGAGAACGCACTCACGAGAGTGCCGGGTCAGGGCTCAAGATGCTCGGTGCCCACGCCGAAAACTGCAAAGTCTTCTGGCTTGGAAACCAGAATGGCGGCCCTGGAGCAGAACATCACTTCTATCCTGACCCCACAGCAAGCAATGATGGCTGGTTTGTCCACATCATCTGTCCAGACGACCAGCCCCCTGAGTCTTGGTTAAGCCCTTGGTGCCAGTCAAAGTCCCAGTCACCAGGAATCAAGTCCTCCCTGGCCAGTTTCCATGACTCAGACCCCCAGGTCCTCCAGATGCCCCAGGCCCCTCGGCACTGGCCTCGAGGCAAGGAGTCGCAGGGCCTGGGGTGACGACGAGCCTGGGATTCGTCGTCAACCCTCAACTCCGAGTGGGAGACAGACAATGAGGCATCCTCAGAAACCAGATGGCACAGAGACATCTTCTCAACCTGTCACCCCCAGTGCCCTGGTGCCATTCTCCTCCAGAGGATGTGGCCTTCCACGACTGTCAGGGATATGGCCAGAGCCCTCTCAATGCAAACCGAGACAGAGGAGGACCCACACACCGAAGAACTGGAGATTCTCCATTACAAGTCTCCACCCAAGGAAATTCTCACGGTGGCGGTGCAACTGATCCTCGAGCGGCTCCTGTTGAGAATGTGGGAAACCCCGGTGTTGATACCAGTGGTCAGCCGGCGCCTCAACGCCATGTACCGGATCAGGAAAGGGCCAGAGTTCCACAAACCCCAACTCCCACATAACTCCATGGTCATTGAGTGAACCATGCAAAAACATAAGAGCCAGAAGACCCATTATTTTGTTCCTTTGGGTAGGGATGCTAGAGCACTCAATTTATACATAGACATGTACCTCAAGGCCCTAACCAAGGAGTTGTCCAGGTTTTCAGCAGGGCTTACTGGCGAACCCCTCCAACGGTTCCAAGCCCTGACCTCCAGGATCAAGGGCTGCTCTAAGTTCCTTTCCCAGGCAGCCTATGATGGCTTTGAGTCAGCAGCTCGAGTAGCAGCAGCCGGCATTGGTGCCAAGCCTGGCTGCAGTCTTCAGACCTCAAGCAGTGGGTCCAAGACAAGCTGCTCAACGTCCCCTATATGGGGGAGAACCTGTTTGGCAAACCCATGGCTGACAAGGCAGCTGAGATAGAGGCCAATGTGGTGACTCGAAAGAGGCTCTACAAAAAGACCTCAGCCTTCTCCCGTAAGAAACCATTGGGGAAAGGACCACTGTTCAAGGAAAAAGGGATCCTTTCATCAGAGTCACCACTACCAGACCTCGTTGTGCCAGCAGCAGGATTCTCAACCTAAAAGACAAAACCATGGGGCCCGGAAGCCAAAGGCACAGAAGCCCCAGGCCCCAGCTCCCACTCAGCCTGGGAGAGCTTTTGATTCCCAAGGGACCTTCACCAGCCCACAGGGGGCCGCCTGGCACTCTTCTCCCACAGGTGGGTCAGTGTCACCTCAGACCAGTGGGTACTGCAGGTGGTAAGGGAAGGATACCTACTCCACCTTCAGCAGGTACCACACAGGTTCTTTCCAGCCATCCAGAAGACCCAGTGTGGCCTCTCCTTCACCAGACCCTTCTACTCTCAGAGCTTGCAGGTCTGCTCAGGGGCAACGCAGTAGAGCCTGTACCCAAACATCTATGAGGAAAAGGCTTCTACTTCAGATACTTCCTTGTCTCAAAGAGAACTGAGGGCCTCAGGCCCATACTAGACCTGAGAAACGAACAAGTTTCTACCGAGAGAGAATTTCAAGATGCTCTCTCCTGGAACACTGCTGCCTTATCTCCATCAGAGAGACTGGCTGTGCTCCTTGGACCTAAAGGATGCGTACACACACATCTTGATCCATCCCTCCCACAGGCAGTACCTATGGTTCATGGTGGGAAGAGGGTACTACCAGTACAAGGTGCTACCCTTTGGCCTGGCCTCCTAGCCAAGGGTCTTTACCAAATGCCTGGATATGGTAGCAGCCTACCTGCACAAGGGGCTTTTGTCTTCCCATACCTGGACGACTGGCTCATCAGGGGTGATACAGGCTCAGAGATCAGTCAGGCCGCAGAACGTGCAACCCTTCTTTTACAGCACACGGGGTTTGTCATCAACTACCCCAAATCCCATCTCTCTCCAGCCCAAAGTCTGGAGTTCACAGGTGCCCAGTTGGACATGTTACAGGTCAAAGCCATCCTCACAACAGAAAGGGCAGAATGCCTCAAGCAACTAGCAGTGCCGGCTCATCTCTTCCTCCGCCTACTGGGCCATATAGCCTCGACAGTCCATGTCACGCCTTCAGCCCGCTTACACATGCGGACAGCCCTGTGGTGCCTACGCTCGCAGTGGACTCAGGCCATGGGACATCGTCAGGGTTACCCGCCAACTGGCTGAGTCCCTCAACTGGTGGGAAAACCTGCGCCACCACCAGGCAGGAATGCCCTTCCAGGCACCCACGCCACAGGGGACCCTGACCACAGATGCCTCCCTCCTGGTATGAGGGGCACATTGTGGAGACTGCAGCACACAGGACAGCTGGTCTTAGGAGTCGCCGCTCCTGGAGCTCAGGACAATCTTCTTGGCCCTACGAGTGTTCCTCCACCGCCTGCAGCACAGACCTGTACTGATCCAGATGGATAATCAGGTCGCCATGTTTTATATCAACAAGCAGAGGGGCAAAGGCTTGTACTTCCTCTGACGGGAGGTGGTGGGCCTCCTCTCCTTCGCAGTACACATGCTCCTGCGAGCGGTGTGCCTCTCGGGCCAGGACAACTGCCTCCACCAGGCAGACTTATGCCTTTTAGTGAAGAAGGTTCTCTGCCTGGTGTGTGGAAAAGGAGGAGAATCCCTTCTCCTGCCAGGTTCAACTAGTACTGCAGTACCTACTGCACCTATCACATACCAGGCTGAAATCTAACTTGGTGAAGGTACATCTGAGCACCATAGCCGCTCATCACCACCCTACAGAGGGAAAACCCCTCTCAAGCCAGCCCCTGGTCTCCAGGTTCCTCCAGGGCCTCCTGTTATCCAAGCTCATCTCCGCCCTGCAGCGGCACAGTGGGACCTCAATGTTGTGCTCTCTCAGCTCATCAAACCACCGTTTGAGCCCCTGGCCACTTGCCAGCTGTGGTACCTGTCATGGAAAGTGACTTTTCTGGTGGCCCCCATGTCCGCTCAAAGAGTGAGTGAACTCCAGACCCTGGTGACAGTTCCACCATATACAATGTTCTATAAGAACAGGGTAGTGCTCCGCACACACTCCAAATTCCTCCCAAAGCTGGTGTCTCCTTTCCACCTCAACCAAGTAGTAGTCCTCCCCAACTTATTTCTGCGGCCTCACGCCAGCAAGGAGGAATTAGTACTTCATACACTAGATTGCAAATAGACCCTATCCTTCTATTTACCGCGGATCCATTGAAAAGCTCCTCAGCTTTTTGTGTCTTATGACCCCAGCACCAGACTTCTCTAATTCTGTCCTCACCGGTCTCTCAAAGTCACAATTAAGTACACTACAACGAATTCAGAACACTGCTGCCTGCCTCATTATGCACACTACCCTATGGGATGACGTAACACCTTTCCTCATTCGTCTCCACTGGCTGCCCGTTGCTTTCCGTACTCAGTAAATTACTCACCCTGGCCCATCGAGCTCTCTATACTAGCACCCCGCAATACTTGGCAGACCTTATCACATTCCACACCCCTAGACACAGCCCTAGCTCATTCCAAGTGAACCGCCTTCACCTCCCTTCTCCCTCATGCACCCCACACTCCAGTCCACCTGCTCCTCTGCATTCTTTTTCATTGGTTCTGCACTCGAACTCCCTGCCCTCCTCCCTCAGGCTGGAACCCCATATCACTTAAGCAGAACCTAACAACCCACCTTTTCTCCTTAGCCTTCGACCTTCCCTCCCCCTTTGGTCTGATCCTGTCCCCTCAAGTACAACAACTACCCTCTTCTTTGTCATGTATGTCTACTCATTATCACTGTCCTATCATTGATTGTAATTTCCTTTCATTTTTCTGGCCATGCGCCGCCCACTTTGAATTTTGTAAATTGTGAACCGCTCCGATTTTTAAAGTAGGGCGGTATATCAAATAAATAACCATAACCATCACAGTGCATCGAGTGAGGGCAATGGCTGCATCGGTGGCCAACCTCCGCTAAGTGCTGATGACGGAAATCTGCAAGGCCGCCACATAGTCTTCAATTCATATGTTCACAGCTCACTACTGCCTGGAGAGTGAGTCCCCCACAGGGACAGTGCCTTTGGCCAGGCAGTATTCCATAATATTCTCAGGGTGTAGGCAACTCCTGCCCTCTGACCCTTCTATGTTCAGGCTACTGGAGTGATAGTGTCACTGGATGCTAGGGTCTTTTGCAGAGTGTCTCAGTGGGGACTCAACTTCTGCGACTCACGGCTACCTGACTTGGCCGCCATTGGTGTTATGACTCGGTCCTCGGCAGCTTGGAGCTAGGGAATCCCATATGTAAGGACTAACTTCCTGCTTGTTCCTGGAGAAAGCGTAGTTACTCACCTGTAACAGGTGTTCTCCAGGGACAGCAGAAATCAGCCTTCATAACCCTCCCTCCTCCTCCCGTAGGATTTACCTCCCAACCTTGTTTTAGTCTTTACTGCCATCCTAGCTATGTCATCTGACTAAGCAAGATGGAACCCTTGGGCAGAAGGGGGACCACGCATGCATGGTAGCATGTCCCAAAGGCTTTCTTTGAAAGCTGGGGAAATGCTCCGCACAGGCTCCGTCGGTGCCGACATCACCCATACATGAGGATTGATTCCTGCTGTCCCTGGAGAACACCTGTTACAGGTGAGCAACTACGATTTACCTTGGGTGGCCAAAGTGAGGAATGCTGAAGGAGAGGGTTCAGATCATATTCCCGTGGATGATAGTTTAGATGTTTCAGAGTATATTTTATTTAACAGGTTTTTTATACCGCTTTATTATTTTAGTCAAAGCGGTTTTCATTGTAACTTAAACTTGGTAATGTACATTAAACAGGGACATTGAACTTGGATTTTTCTGAGGCAATGGAAGGTTAAGTGACTTGCTCAAGGCCACAAGAAGTGCTAGTGGGAATCAAACCCTGGTCTCTTGGTTCCCAAGCCAGTGCTCTAACCATTAGGCTACTCCTCCACTCCATAAATGTTTCAGCGTACATAGCGTATCTCTAGATGAGATCCCAACGCGTGCTACTTTATTGGTTACTTTTTACTTTATGGAGAAGAAGCCTATACTTTTTCAGCATAAGGATGAACTGTTTTGTGGCCAGAAGTTTAGTCTTTTCCCTGATGTAGCCAGAGCTACTCAACTGCATCAGACAGCTTTTCTGGAGTTAAAACCTCAGGTTGTGGCTTTGGGGCCCTCCTTTTTTCCTTAAATTCCCATGTAAGTGTCTGGTACTACATCAGGGAAAGTGATACATTTTTCTTGATCCTTCTCAGCTTCAAATATTTTCGCAAGGAAAATGAGATAGTAGCTTTATGTTTCTTGGGCTTTGTGTATTGTTATATGATTTCAGACAGACTAGTTAAAGAGTCTAAAGTGGGATTTTCTCCTCTGTGCTAGGTATCTGTAGCATTTTGTAGGTTCTCTACCTTCACATGTGGACTTGATGTTTTTTCTTTGTAATTTTTGCCTTATTGTCCTTACATTGTCCTGTAATATTTCAATGGATTGTTAAATTGAAATATTTAATATTAAAAAAGTCATCCAAGAAGTTTCAGCTAGTCTGTGGAAGGGGGCACCTAGGAGAAGGGGGAAGTCTACAGAGTGCAGCTGCTGAAAGAGTAACTTCCTGGCAAAGTTCCCAAGTAGCCTGTATACTCTGATTCGGCTAACCACCCATAGAAGGCACAAGGGTAGATATGGCTGGACCCCACGTCTCTAACATCTTAAGAGGCTCACAGAAGATGAAATCTGTAATTTAACCCAAGGAAGTCATAGGAACTGGGGTGAAATGAACTCTCTCACGTTCTATGAATTCTGATAACAGACTAGACAGTTAACAAGTTAAAACAAACCACATAGGATAAAATACCAAATTTCTTACCTTTGCCTCCTTGATTCATAGAGCCTGTATCTCGCCCACACTGTCCTTTGTTGTTTACACCAAAGGTCCAAACTTCACCATTCTTCATTAGAGTACATGTATGAGCTTTGCCCATAGCAACCTGAGTCACCAAGTGCCCTTTCAAATCCGTTACCAAACCTGTAGAGTAATGTAATTTAGATGAGGAGCAATCCTCTTTCCAATCATTAGATCTTATTACAATATAAAATTTCCCATATTATTTTATTACAGAATTAAAGTCACTTGGATTAAGTTTAAGCACTGTACACACATCAGTTAACCTGAAATGCATTATCTAGTGAGGGTTATAATTTTTAAGCAAAGTTCATAAAAGTCTGGCATGTTACAAGCATGAAGAGAAGTTTTGCTGCAATTATTCTTGTTGCCTTCAAATATGCTATGGTTACACTGCTCCTCAAAAAACCCTCACTGGACCCCTACCATCCCTTCCAATTATCACCCCCATCTCCCCTCCTCCCTTTTGCATCCAAACTATTCAAATGCATGGTTTGCTGCCAGTCGACTGACTGACTTTCTTTTTCAAGCCATTCTGAATCCACTCCAAATTGGCTTTCTTCCACTACACTCTACAGAAACAGCCCTTGCAAACACTCCAGTAACCTGTTCCTGGCTAAAACCAAGGACCTTTACTATATTCTCATCCATCTTGACCTATTTTATCTGCTGTTTCTGACATGGTTGATTACCAACTTCTCCTCAATACCCCTTTCTCATTGGATTTTGGGACTCTGTTCTTAGTTTCCTTCTCTCTCATATCACACTTTTAGTGTATGCTCTGGTGGATCCCCCTCCACTTTAATCCCACTTTCCATCGGTGTACCTCAGAGATTTGTCCTGGGGCCTCTCTACTCTACATATACTCGCTCCCTTGATGCCCTGATCTCCTCCCATGGTTTTCAGTACCAACTTTATGCTGAGCTCTGATGCCTTGGCTGCCTAGGGCGGTATATCAAGAAACAAAGATAAAAATAAAGATCTAGCTCTCTGTACCTGAAATCCAAGCCTGAATCTCAGCCTGATATTGCTGCCTGGAGATCCCATCATTCTCTGAAACTGAACATGGTCAAAACGGGGCTTATCTTTTCCCCTAAACCCACCACCACTCTTCCTCCTTTCTCTATTTCTGTGAATAACATTGTCATCCTTCCCGTGCCGTAGTCTCACAACCTTGGGGACATCTGACTCCTCTCTTTTTCTCTGCACACACCTAACAGAGAGAAATATCAGCAAAATATGTCCTTTCCTTTCTGAATACATTACCAAGATCCTTATCCCACTCTCTTGTCATTTCCTGCTAAGACTACTGCAACCTGTTCCTTGATAATCTCCCACTGAATCATCTCTCTCCCCTTCAATCCGTTCAAAACTCAGCTGCACAACTAATCTTCCACCAGCATTACTACACTCATGTAACCCCTCCACTGGCTCTCTATCAGTTTCTGCACGCAGTTCAAACTTCTCCTACTGACCTACAAGTGCATAAATTCTGCGGCTCATTACCCCTCTCCCTACATCCCACCTTGGAAGCTCTGCTCATCAAGCAAATTGCTTTTATCTGTGCCTCTCTCTTCTACTGCCAACTCCAGACTCCATCTGTTCAATCTTAAACCATACACCCGGTACAGACTGAGTCAATATGTAAAGCTCCATCTCTGGTCCTGTTTAAATACAGACTAAAAACACACCTCTTCAAGGCTGCTTTTTTATACTGACCCGATTATTCTCCTGTTTAATACCCATGTGTTATTCTAAATCATTTCCCTTAAGGAATTACACTAGATCCCATTTGTTCTGTTTGCCTTGAATAAACTGTAAGCTCTGTGAAGCAGTGACTATCTTGTGTGTGTGTGTGTACAGTAGTGGTGTGTACACTGAGGATATAGTAGTAGTAGATGAAATTATATTCAAGGTGGTTTCTAAATGACACAAAAGTATATTTCATCCACCAATGTTATTCCTATCTTTTTCATTAAGAAAATAGAGACAGACTAGGGGAATATATTAACCACAAATTCCTTGCTTCTGCTCCCTACATGCCTCAGACAACATGCTAGTTGTGTGCTATTTACAAGAAAAATTATTCAGCTGTCACTTACTTGAACTGTCTGAATAAATGGCATCTTTTCCAAACATATAGAGCTCCCCGTCCTTGGTGATAACTGAACTACTTCCATTGTTGCATGCTGTGTGCACTACCACCTTGCCTTCCAGTTTGATCATCTTTTTGGGTTTAAAAGGTTTTGACTGACGTCTGCTTTTCGCTGAAAATCATAGAAGTCAAGTCAGCAGCTGAGTTAGACAGAAGAAAAAGTCTTTCTGGCTGGTTTTCAAGAATTAGGCTCCTCTTGAAAAAATGAAAAACATTATGCTACCCATAAACTATAAAAAATAAAAAGTCAATAACAAATGTTTGAGCGTACTAGCAAATCTTACTACATAATAAGCTGGCAACAATTTTACTTTTCACCAGTGGTATAAACGCATAGTTAGCCATCAACCAAATCCCCAGTCCCTAATCCCCCTCTCATCCCACCACCCCCCACCCCACACACACACACCAACCTCACCCTCCCTTGACTACCAAATGTAAAAATGTATCCCTACATTTCCTAATTTAAGATGTTAAATGTATTCTCCAAATTACAATGTAAACTGCTTTGACCAAAGGATAAAGCGGCATAGAGAAACTTAAATAAATAAAATACCAAAACCTACTTGATTCTCCATCCTCGCCTTTACTAGCAGAACCAGTAAAAAATACACTTCCATCCTCTGCAACTAAGAGACCATGAGAACCATCATGTCCGACAGAAAATTGGACAATCTTCGGAGATTTTGTTATGGGCAACTCAACCCATTTCCCTGGTGAAGGACCACCTTGTTTGATTCCTAGGCTCTGATATTTGCCTGTGTAGTAAATCTGTTGAAATACATAAAAAAATGAGTCTGCTTAATCTCCTTCCTAAATTAAACACAGACAACTTTAACATTCCACATATTTCTACAGATTATGAAATTGTAAATGACTGCACTGGGTGCTAACACTTTTTTTTTAAACTACACTAGGTTGGGTAGAAGAGTTAATCCAAGTTAATTATGGCTGCCGTGAGGACTCCTTCCTATTTAACATATGGTGCACTAAAACCACAGTCAACCTCATCCTTGCCAGCATGTATTATCCATCTATCAGCCTTGTTAAATGCAGCTTCTTTGATAATCTGTACACTGGCTGTCACTATCCTTCATGTAAATGCAAATATTTAACCCAGTAAAGTCAAGAGGGAATAACCCAGTAGTTAGAATATTGGACTATGATTTCCAAATACCGAGAGGTTCTAACTCTCTATGAACTTTTACAAGTCACTTTATCTCCTTGAGCCTCCAGGCTGTTGCCTTAATCTGATTTTCTTGGTAAATAGATATTTAGAAATAACTGAAACACACATATCAGAGGATAAGAAATGGACTTGGAAATTAAAATAGAGCAGGCACATCAAGTGCTAGGCCCCCTCAAGTGCAAAGACCCCAAGGCATTATCTGCTTACATGAATATGCTGTGAAGGAGCTATTAGTGCAGAAGATGCAGGCAGTTAAATTCAACTGGAATGAGCATCAGGTGAGAGTGTATGGTGATTTATTGGCAGCCACTACACAGAGGGCGGGGGGGGATTTTGCCCGATTACGATGAGGCTGCAACAAGAACAGATTGCCTTCACAGTAAATGGCATCACTCATAGGGCGAATACTCCATTGGAAGTGGTACAAGAGCTGCACAAGTTTGTAATTGATGGTATCACCCTGCCTTGGAAGAGTCAGAGGGAGCACCAAGCAAGTACGGAAAATGGCAACTGGTGAACACAGCACAGGAAAAGAAGAGACAGAAGCTGCGGAAGAAGAGTGGCACAACTTGAGACACAGGGGAACCAAGTGGCCCTAGTTGGAGGAGGTTGAACAATTTGAGACCTGAAAGGACTAAAGACTAAAAAGATCTTGTGATTATAATTTATCCCCTTATGTCCTTGGAAATTCTTTGAAAGTGCTGTGAATGTCAAGGGGAGGGTAACTGTATATGTTCAATGGATGGGTGAGTGCTTGGCGGTCGAATGTTCTGATGTGTTTGTGTGGGTAGGGAGGGGGCTGAGTGGGAAGATGTAATTTCATGTATATTTTGAGGGGTTGAGAGTGAGAGCTGTAAGGCAAGAGAGGAGTGTCAGAGGAGGAGAGGTTGTGTGGGGAGTCTGTGAGGGTCGGAATCTGGGGTGGGGAGTATGGGTACAAGGCAAATATGTGGGGAGAGTATGCAGAGTGGAGGGGGGGGGCTGGAGTAGAGAGACATGGTGGAAGGAGGACAACCAATGGGACACTGTGATACCTGGGTACAAACTATATCGTAATGATAGAGCTGATCAAATTGGTGGAGGGGTTGCTCTCTATGTTAGAGAGGGCATTGAGTCAGAAAGGATTAGAGTTTTGCAGGAAACAAGATCTGCTGTGGAATCTATATGGATTGAAATTCCATGTAAAAGGGGGAAGGCAATGGCAGTGGGGGTGTACTATCGAGCGCCTGGCCAGAATGACCAAATGGATGATGAAATGCTCAAAGAAATCAAGGAAGCGAACAAACGTTACAGCACAGTAATAATAATGGGTGATTTCAACTACCCCGGTATCAACTGGGTCAGTGTCACGGCAGGACATGCTAGGGAGATAAAGTTCCTAGATGAAATAAATGACTGCTTCTTGGAGCAGCTGGTTCATGAACCGACCAGAGGGGAAGCCATATTAGACCTAATCCTTAGTGGAACACCAGATCTAGTACAAGAGATAAGGTTGATGGGGCCACTTGGAAAAAGTGATCACAACATGATCGCCTTTGATTTAATTAGTGGAGGAGGGATAGTAAGGAAATCCACAGTACTACCTTTTAACTTTCGAAAGGGAGACTATGATAAAATGAGGAAAACAGTTAAGAAAAAACTAAAAGGAGCAGTTGCAAAGGTTAAAGACGTACATCAGGCTTGGCTGTTGTTGAAAAATACTATCTTGGAAGCTCAGACCAGCTGTATACCACGCTTTAAGAAAAGTGGAAGGAAGTCCAAAAAACTGCCAGCATGGTTTAAAGGGGAGGTCAGAGAGGCTGTTGTTGCCAAAAAAGCATCTTTCAGGAAATGGAAAAAAAGAGCCAAACGACGAAACCTGGAAACAGCACAAGCACTGGCAAGTCAAATGAAAGGCATTGATAAGGCAGGCAAAGGGAGAATTTGAGAAGCAACTTGCTGCGGAAGCAAAAATGCGAAGTAAAGACCTTTTCAAGTACATTCGTAGCAAAAAACCTGTGAGATGATAAAGGGGTTAAAGGAGCACTAAGAGGCGACAAGGCGATAGCGGAGAGACTGAATGAATTCTTTGCTTCAGTCTTTATTTACTGAGGAAGATGTAGGGATGTTACCCATGACTGAAGTGGTATTTAAAGGTGCGGAAGAATTGAAGGAAATATCGATACATCGGGAAGATGTATTACAACTATTAGATAAACTGAAGAGTAGCAAATCACCTGGGCCGGATGGTATACATCCAAGGGTGTTAAAGAACTGAAATACCAGATTGCAGACCTGCTATTAGTAATCTGTGAACTATCATTAAAATCATCTCTAATACCTGAAGATTGGAGGATCACCAATGTAACACCAATTTTTAAAAAAGGTTCCAGGGGTGATCCGGGAAACTACAGACCGGTTAGCCTGACATCAGTACCGTGAAAAATGGTAGAAACCATCATAAAGAATAAAATTACTCAGCATGTAGATAGTCATGACCTAATGGGAGACAGCCAACATGGCTTTAGACAAGGAAGATCTTGTCTTACTAATCTGTTATGTTTTTTTGAAGGAGTGAATAATCAGGTGGACAAAGGTGAGTCGGTTGATATTGTGTATCTGGACTTTCAGAAAGCCTTTGACAAGGTCCCTCATCAGAGACTTTTGGCAAAACTAAAGAGTCATGGGATAGGAGGCAGTGTACTATTGTGGATCAGGAACTGGTTAAAAGATAGAAAGCAGAGGGTAGGGCTAAATGGCCAATTTTCCCAATGGCGAAAGGTGAATAGTGGTGTACCCCAGGGATCTGTGCTGGGTCCGCTGCTTTTTGACATATTCATAAATGACCTGGAAAGTGGAATAACGAGTGAGGTTATCAAATTTGCAGATGACACAAAACTATTTAAAGTTGTTTAAACCCAAGAGGATTGTGGAAAATTGCAAGAGGATCTTGATAAATTGGAAGACTGAGCATCAAAATGGCAGATGAAATTTAATGTGGACAAGTGCAAGGTTATGCACCTAGGGAAGAACAACCCAAACTATGGTTACACGATGCAAGGTTCCACATTAGGAACCACCACCCAGGAAAAAGATTTAGGCGTCATTGTGGATACCATGTTAAAACCCTCGGCCCAGTGTGCAGCGGCGGCCAAGAGAGCAAATAGAATGCTAGGTATGATAAGGAAAGGAATGGAAAATAAAACAAAAGATATTATAATGCCTCTATATCGTTCCATGGTGAGACCGCACCTTGAATATTGTGTGCAATTCTGGTCGCCATATCTTAAAAAAGATATAGTGATTTTAGAAAAGGTTCAGAGAAGAGCCACCAAAATGGTAACGGGGATGGAAGGATACTCCTATGAAGAAAGGCTAAAAAGGTTAGGGCTCTTTAACCTGGAAAAGAGACGGCTGAGGGGAGATATGATAGAAGTCTATAAATTAATGAACAGAGTGGAACGGGTAAACGTAGATCGATTGTTTACCTTATCAGAAGAAAGACTAGGGGACATGCAATGAAGCTACAGGGTAAACTATTTAAGACTAATAAAAGAAAATATTTTTTCACTCAATGTGTAATCAAACTCTGGAATTTGTTACCAGAGGATGTAGTAAAGGCTGTTAATGTAGCTGGGTTTAAAAAAGGTTTGGACAAGTTCCTGGAGGAAAGGTCCATAAACCATTATTAAGAAGGGACCCAGGATATCAATGCTTGAACCAATACAAGCATTGTGGAACCTGTGTCCCTTGGGGAAACTGCTAGGTACATATGACCTAGATTGGCCACTGTTGGAAACAGAATACTGGGCTTGATGGACCTTGGTCTGACCCAATATGGCATATCTTATGTTCTTATGTTCTTTTGGGGTGTGTGCTCTGGTGGGGGTGTCATTACTTGATGAGGGGAGGGGCTGATAGGAGTCTGCATTCATGTTGGGGGAGGGGCAGGGAGGGAAGGCATGGTGAGTCTGGAGGGTAGCTTCAGAGAAAAGAGGCCAGGAATAGGGGTTGAGTATTAACAGGGATGATAGGAGGGATAATAGGGTTAAATGGTGTCAGCTTGTATCTACAATGTAAAGTTAAGTTTGTGGTGTAAGCGCAGTATAAAGTGGACGGAAGGAGTGTGATGGGCGGAAGATGTGTTTATCCAAGGAACTCATCTACGAAGGGATCAAGTTCATTTAGTGCAATCCCCAAAGTTTCCTCATGTCTTTTGGCAGCAAATGTAAGTGATCATAAGAAAGGGGGGGGGGGGGGTAATAGCGTAGTTACTCACCTATGACAGTTGATCTCCGGGAACAGCAGGAATTTAGTCTTCACATATGGGTGACGTCGGTACCGGGAATGCTCCCCAGTGTCCAATAGAAAAGCTTTTGGGAGCATCCCACTGCGCCTGTGTAGCTGCCTTCCCAGCTCTCCCTCTTTAGTTGAGTTTGTAGCTGACATAAAAGGAGAGAAAGAGAAGACCTACAACTCCTAGGTGAGGAGGATGGGTTGTGAAGACTAAATTCCTGCTGTTTCCGGAGATCACCTGTTACAGATGAGTAACTGCGCTATCTCCAGGAACAAGCAGGAATGTAGTCTTCACATACTGGACTCCTAGCTGGGAGATGACCTCAGAGTCAGCTGTGGAAATCACAGGTATGCCTAAAGAGGTCATGTATCATCCATGGATGTATGGTATCGAAATCCGGGACAGAGGGTAGGAGTTATTCTAAGTCTGAAAGAGGTACTGGAGAACAGCTTAGCGAAACAAGGCATCCTGGCAGTAGTCCTTGTCCAGGCAATAGTGAGCAGCCAAGATGTGGACAGAAGACCAATTTGCTGCTTTGCGTATCTCGTCAATAGCTACAGAGCGTAGATTTGCAATAGAGGCAGCCATGGATTCAACATTATGGGCAGTGACGTGACCCTCGAGAGAGAGAGCACAGTTACTTACCTGTAACAGGTGATCTCTGGGAACAGCATGAAGGAGAAATTAGGCCTTACCTGCTAATTGTCTTTCCTTAAGTTCTCTCCGGGCCAGTCCAGAACAGATGGGTAGTCAAATCTCCCTCCTCTAGCAGCTGAGGACGGAATACTGATTCTTGTTGCTAGGTTACCCATCTCTCCCCTGGTAACAGGAGACAGTCTCCATGTAGCAAGCAGCCAAAACAACAAAGAAGAGATAGCGGAAGAGTCACACAGAAGGTATATGATCGTGCGCCGTGCTTGAGCACCAAAGCACTTGACAGCGACAATAGCCAAAGGAAAGGCTAACATGTTATCTAAAAACATTTGCTGTTAAAAAAAAAAAAAAAAAAATTTTTTCTAAAGAATGCGTAATTAAGAACCATGAAGACAACTTCCAACTCTTGAATCACTGATAGGAAGATCCGTCATGGATGAAACTCGAGAAAAACTGAGAGCAAAAAACGGATAACACTCATAGGGTGGGTTCTGGACTGGCCCGGAGAGAACTCAAGGAAAGACAATTAGCAGGTAAGGCCTAATTTCTCCTTCCTATTCGTCTCTCCAGGCCAGTCCAGAACAGATGGGTAGTACCAAAGCAGTATCTAACCCTGGGAGGGACCTGTGAGCCCCGCTATCACCGCTGAAGCCCCCACACACGCATCTTGCCGAGCGAGCACATCCAACCTATAATGACGTGAAAAGGCATGGAGAGAAGACCAGGACGCCGCACGAACCAAGGCCGATTCTGCCCACGAGGTAGCTTGACCCCTGGTAGAATGAGCCCGAAGACCTACAGGAATCGGTTTGCCTCTGGCTTCATACGTGACCCGAATCGCATGCTTTACTCAACGTGCAATGGAGGCCTTGGAGGCAGCTTGTCCCTTGGACGGCCCTCCAAACAACACAAACAACCGATCAGTCTTACGAAACGGCTCGGTCTCCCGAAGATATCTACGGAGCACTCGCCCCATATCCAATTTCCGCAGAGAATGATCGAAAGAACCTTCCCCCGAATCCACGAAGGTGGGTAGCGAGACCGGTTGATTCACATGAAATGCAGACAGCACTTTAGGTAGAAAGGACGGTACCAGATGCAAGACCACTTTTTCCGCAGAAAACTGAAGAAAGGGCGGACGGCACGAAAGGGCCTGCAGATCTGAAATGCGTCTAGCAGAACACAAGGCCACCAAAAAAGCCGTCTTCCAGGATAACTCCCGCAGCGAACCTGAGGAACGAGGCTCAAAGGGAGACTCTGTCAAGACCCCTAACACCAGGTTCAAATCCCAAGGAGGAATAACTTGCCGAAACGGAGGCCGAAGTTGCTTAGCCGCTCTAAGAAAACGTAGTACATCCGGATGTAACGAAAGACGTAGTCCACGAACCGGCCCTCGAAAAACTGCCAGAGCCGCTAATTGCACCTTTAAGGTGCTCAGAGCAAAACCTTTCTCAAGCCCGCATTGAAGAAACGCGAAAATATCTGGAATGGAAGACAGGCGAGCCCTCAAACGGCGTTCTGCACACCACGCCTCAAAAACGCGCCACACACGAATGTACGCCAACGATGTGGACTGTCGACGTGACTGCAACAAGGTGTTGATTACTGATTCTGAATAGCCTTTGCAGCGCAACCGCCGCCTTTCAAGAGCCATGCTGTAAGCAAGAATCGATCCGCCTGGGGCATCCAAACGGGCCCCTGATGCAGTAAGTCGGCCCGAGCGGGCAACCTCCACGGTGGAGCCACAAGGAGGCGCATTAGATCGGCATACCAAGGGCGCCTGGGCCAATCTGAAGCAATAAGAATCAGCAGACCCTCGTGCTGAACGGCTCGCTGAACGACTTGGCCCACCAAGGGCCACGGAGGAAACACATACAGAAGTTGCCCCAACGGCCAGGGCTGAACTAGACCGTCGAGACCCTCTGACATATGCTCCCTGCGCCTGCTGTAAAAGCGAGCCGCCTTTGCATTGCCCAGAGTTGCTATCAGGTCCACTACCAGTTGATCCCAACGTACTTTGAGCTCGTGAAACACTTTGGCATTGAGCTCCCACTCTCCGGGATCGAGGACATGTCGACTGAGATAGTCCGCTTGTACATTGTCCTTTCCTGCCACATGAGCTGCCGAAAGCGCCGTGAGGTGCAATTCCGCCCAGTGAAACAAGCGCTGACTCTCCTCCAGAAGAAGAAGACTGCCTGTCCCGCCTTGGCGATTTATGTATGAGACCGTCACTAAGTTGTCGGAGAAGATGCACACCGGCTTCCCCTCCAGAAGACTTGCAAACGCTAACAGCGCCAGATGTACCGTTCTCAGTTCCAGGCGATTGATGGACCACAGACTCTCTTCCGCTGTCCAAGAGCCCTGCGCTATGTGAGTCAAACAATGTGCTCCCCAACCGGACAGACTGGCATCGGTAGTTACCAAAACCCAGTCCGGCAGCGCTAGGGGAACCCCCGCCTGAAGATGTTCTGGAACCAACCACCACTGAAGACTGACCCCGACATGATCGGGACAGCTCAAGCGACGAGAAAGGGGATGACGGAGACCATCGCGAAAGTAGAGCCTGTTGGAGCGGCCGCATGTGCGCTCTGGCCCACGGTACCAAATCCAAGGCCGCCGCCATTAGCCCCAGTAACCGCAAGTACTTCCAAGCTGTCGGCGCCCGTGCAAGCAAGAAACTCGACACGTGAGCGAGAAGCTTCTGAACCCGGTCTGGAGGTAATAAAACCAGACCTCGGTCCGTGTTGAAGGCGGCCCTGAGATAAGTCAGCTGTTGTACCGGCTCCAGATGACTTTTGGCCTGATTCACAACCCATCCGAGACTCTCCAAACAGGAAATTACCCGAGCGGTCGCTCTCAGCGACTCCTCTCGTGAAGCCGCTCGAATGAACCAGTCGTCCAGATAAGGGTGAACCTGAATGCCGTCCCTGCGCAGAGCAACCGCCACCACCGCCATCACCTTGGTGAAAGTGCGCGGCGCTGTCGCGAGACCAAACGGCAAGACCCAAAACTGAAAATGACCCATGGGAACCGCGAATCGAAGAAATCGCTGATGATCTGGTTTGATAGGAATATGCAGATAGACCTCCGTCAAGTCTATGGAGGAGAGGAACTCCCCCAGCCTTACTGAACGGATCACCGATCTCAATGTTTCCATTCGAAAGTGAGAGACACGCAAACAGCGGTTCACGTGCTTTAAATTCAAAACGGGCCGAAAAGAGCCTTCCTTTTTGGGTACCACAAAATAAATCGAGTATCGACCGAAGCCGCACTGGCCTAACGGAACTGGAACCACGGTGCGGAGTTGCAACAACCGCTGCAACGTGTCGTGGATCGCCCTCCGCTTGGCGAGCGGACCGCACGGAGAGAAAACGAATGCGTCGGCTAGATGACAATTGAACTCGAGAGCATATCCCTCGCGAATAATCTGCAGTACCCACTTGTCGGTAGTAATGGCGACCCAAGCGGAAAGAAACTCCTGTAACCGACCTCCTACTGAAAGCTCCACTTGGGCCGGCCTCGCTTCATTGCGGCTTTTTAAGGGAAGCTGGAGGAGCTCCAAAGTAGCCTCTACTGGCGCCTCTAGCGCCCCGAAAGGACTGCCCCCGGGACAGAAAGCAACCTCGCTGATAGGGAGCAAAGCGGGCTCCCCGAAAACGGCGAAACTCACGCCCTTGACCCCTAATAAAGGAGCCTTGCTTAGCTGATTTAGGACGGTCTTCGGGCAAACGCCCTCCTTTGGAGTCCCCTAAATCGTTAACAATTTTCTCTAGCGCCTCCCCAAAAAGAAGCTTACCTTTATATGGGAGTTTACTGAGCCGGGCCTTGGAGGAGGAATCCGCCGCCCAATTCCGTAACCAAAGAAAGCGACGAGCGGCAACCATGGAAGCCATAGCCTTCGCGGAAATGCGAATCAAATCGCAAAAGGCATCCGCCAAATACGCCGCCGCCGATTCCAGCTTCGCCCCCTCCCCAGGAGGAGACACTTCATCCTTCGGACTAGAGGCCAGCTGACCCCACCGAATCGCAGCTCTGGACACATATGCCCCACAGACGGACGCTTGTAGCGCCAGAGCACTGGCATCAAAGGCCTGTTTCAACAGCCCCTCTAACCGACGATCTTGCATATCTTTAAGGGCCGTAGCCCCCTCTACGGGTATGGTAGTTTTCTTGGTGACCGCCGAAACCAGAGCATCTACCTTAGGCATACGAAGGAGTTCCCTCTCCTCCTGGGGCATAGGATACAACCGTGCCATAGCCCTAGCCCCTCTCAAGGAAGCCTCAGGACATTACCATTCAGATTCTATCATCTGTTTGATCACCCTATGTAGAGGAAAACATCTCTGTTCGGTTTTGAAACCATGCAACAAGGGATCCTCCAAAGGTTCCTGTTGAACTACCAGAGGAACGATACTGAGAGCTGTAAGGGGCTGCGCAATCAGGGCTGGCAACTCCTCTTTCCTAAAAACTCTAAAAATATTGGGATCATCCCCAGGACGTAACTCTCCTTCCTTTAAGTCTGCGGGCCAGGAGTCCAAACCCTGCTCTGAGAGAAGCTCCCCTTCTTCAGGCCCTAAAGCCTCAGCTCCCAGAAAAACGGTATCTAATTTAGACTCTTTAAATGCTGACAAAGAGGCAACCCCTTCTCCGGGATCAGACTGGCTAGAGACCCCTGTCTGAGCCAGCTGTGGAAAGTCTGACAAAAGTGGCAGAGAAGCCTGAGCTTTCTTCATTAAATAAGCTCTATGAAACGCTAGAATAAACTCTGCCGAAAGCAGAGGATCGAGCGCTTCTGAAACCGCTGGCAGCACAGGCTGTGCAGTACCTTCTGCGCCATGACGAGACTTCGCCTTGCGTTTGCCTGCCTTAGGAAGAGGAGTTGCTGAAACGGAAGGCCCTCCTAAGATGGCCGCCGTTCCCGCGCTTTCTCCTGACGGCTGCAGCGTTAAAAACTGATGCTGCGAATCCCCTTTGCTCCCTGCATACCGCGGACCAAGCAAACAGCCCCCGGAGCAGTTGCGCGCTGAGTAAAAACTTCACAAGCAATACCTGAATTATATGCCGGTTAGGCTGAAGTGCTCCCAACTCCACAAGGAACCGCTGCCAGCGATCCGGTAAGTGAACAGACTCCGAGGAGAGAGACAGTAGCTGGGGGCTCCCAGAACCGCTCCTCCCGAGCACCCCTAGCAGAGAAGAGGAGACAGGCTCTGTCCCATTCTCTGAGCTGTTTACCCGGCCAACTGACACTGACGCTGCCACAGAAAAACAGTCAGTATAATCAATAGCAAAGTGCCTAGATACCCTGCTAGGGTAAAGCACTGATTCTTCAGTGTGAACTCTTCCAGAAAATAAAAAAAGAGAAATAATGCTAACAGGTTACAGGTGGGGAGCTAAATCTCCACACATCCATCTCAGCTGCTGAGGACAATAAGACTGTCTTCTGTTACCAGGGGAGAGATGGGTAACCTAGCAACAAGAATCAGTATTCCGTCCTCAGCTGCTAGAGGAGGGAGATTTGACTACCCATCTGTTCTGGACTGGCCCGGAGAGACAAATAGGAATAAGTCTTCACATATGGGTACGTCGGTACTGACGGAGTCTGCGTGGGAACGCTTCCCAGCGTCCAATCAAAGAGCTTTTGGAAGCATCCCACCACGCCTGCGTGCTGCCTTCCCGCCTTTCGCAACTGTCTCTCCTCAGTTAAGTTTTAAAGCTGAGACAAAGAGAGAGAGTGAGGAAAGGAAAGATAGAGATACAACTCCTGGGGAGGGGGGAGGGTTGTGAAGCCTTATTCCTGCTGTTCCCAGAGATCACCTGTTACAGGTAAGTAACTGTGCTATCTCCAGGAACAAGCAGGAATGAGTCTTCACATATGGGGACTCCCAAGCTGAGATGCCTGGAGTCCTAGCATGTCATAGGTTGGAACATGCTATCCCCCAGAACACCAGTCATCCTGAGGATGGAGGGTAGGAGTTGAGAAAGAAAGGTGCTGTGGAACAGCTAACCTAGTATAGGATTGCAGACAAGGAGTCCATGTGTGGATGATAATTGTCATCAATGATATTGCAAAGAAAAAATATTGCAATATGGACATCCCCTAACAGGACTTCAGAGAAGTATGGAGGTTCATGGGATCTACTGGGGAACCCAGCAGCTTTTAAACTAGATAATAGGGGAAAGCCGACAGTCGCCCAAGAGCGCATGGTTCGGAAGAATGTATCCTTGAAGGATACTACAAAAAGCAGAGAGGTTCCAAAAAAGAGTAAAGTAGCCCAAATGCCCTCGAGTATGGAGCAGACAGAACTTAAAGATCCCAAATTACCCATCTCTACCAATAGCCAAATTAATATGAATAAAATAGTCTCTAAAATGCTTTTATGTAAATGCTAGACGTCTAAAAAATAAGATGGGAGAGTTAGACTATATAGCACTAAATGATAGGTTAGATATGATTGGAATCTCATAGACATGGTGGAAGGAGGACAACCAGTGGGACACTGATACCTGGGTACAAACTATATCGAAATGATAGAGCTGTTCAAATTGGTGGAGGGGTTGCGCTCTATGTTAGAGAGGGCATTGAGTCAGAAAGGATTAAAGTTTTGCAAGAAACAAAATTTGCTGTAGAATCTCTATGGATTGAAATTCCATGTAAAAAGGGGAAGGCGATGGCAGTGGGGGTGTACTATCGTCCGCCTGGCCAGAATGAACAAATGGATGATGAAATGCTCAAAGAAATCAAGGAAGCTAGCAAAAGTTACAGTGCAGTAATAATAATGGGTGATTTCAATTACCCCGGCATCGACTGGGTCAGTGTCACAACAGGACATGCTAGGGAGATAAAGTTCCTAGATGAAATAAATGACTGCTTCTTGGAGCAGCTGGTTCATGAACCGACCAGAGGGGAAGCAATATTAGACCTAGTCCTTAGTGGAACACCAGATGTAGTGCAAGAGATAAGGGTGTTGGGGCCACTTGGCAATAGTGATCATAGCATGATCGCCTTTGATTTAATTAGTGGAGGAGGGATAGTAAGGAAATCCACAGTACTACCCTTTAACTTTCGAAAGGGAGACTATGATAGAATGAGGAAAACAGTTAAGAAAAAACTAAAAGGAGCAGTTGCAAAGGTTAAAGACGTACATCAAGCTTGGGTGTTGTTGAAAAATACTATCTTGGAAGCCCAGACCAGCTGTATTCCACGCTTTAAGAAAAGTGGAAGGAAGTCCAAAAAATTGCCAGCATGGTTTAAAGCTGAGGTCAGAGAGGCTGTTGCCAAAAAAGCATCTTTCAAGAAATGGAAAAAAGAGACAAATGATGAAACCTGGAAACAGCACAAGCACTGGCAAGTCAAATGCAAGGCATTGATAAGGCAGGCAAAGAGAGAATTTGAGAAGAAGCTTGCTGCAGAAGCAAAAACGCGAAATAAAGACCTTTTCAAGTACATTCATAGCAAGAAACCCGTGAGAGAGTCAGTTGGTCCATTAGATGATAAAGGGGTTAAAGGAGCACTAAGAGGCGACAAGGCGATAGCGGAGAGACTGAATGAATTCTTTGCTTCGGTCTTTACTGAGGAAGATGTAGGGATGTTACCCACGACTGAAGTGGTATTTAAAGGTGTGGAAGAATTGAAGGAAATATCGATACATCGGGAAGATGTCCTACAACTATTAGATAAACTGAAGAGTAGCAAATCACCTGGGCCGGATGGTATACATCCAAGGGTGTTGAAAGAACTGAAATTTGAGATTGCAGACCTGCTATCAGTAATCTGTGAACTATCATTAAAATCATCTCTAATACCTGAGGATTGGAGGATCGCCAATGTAACACCAATTTTTAAAAAGGGTACGAGGGGTGATCCGGGAAACTACAGACCGGTGAGCCTGACATCAGTACCGGGAAAAATGGTAGAAACCATCATAAAGAATAAAATTACTCAGCATATAGTCATGACCTAATGGGAGACAGCCAACATGGCTTTAGACAAGGAAGATCTTGTCTTACTAATCTGTTATGTTTTTTTTGAAGGAGTGAATAAACAGGTGGACAAAGGTGAGTCGGTTGATATTGTGTATCTGGACTTTCAGAAAGCCTTTGACAAGGTCCCTCATCAGAGACTTTTGGCAAAACTAAAGAGTCATGGGATAGGAGGCAGTGTACTACTGTGGATCAGGAACTGGTTAAAAGATAGAAAGCAGAGGGTAGGGCTAAATGGCCAATTTTCCCAATGGAGAAAGGTGAATAGTGGTGTACCCCAGGGATCTGTGCTGGGTCCGCTGCTTTTTGACATATTCATAAATGACCTGGAAAGTGGAATAACGAGTGAGGTTATCAAATTTGCTGATGACACAAAACTATTTAAAGTTGTTAAAACCCAGGAGGATTGTGGAAAATTGCAAGAGGATCTTGATAAATTGGAAGACTGGGCATCAAAATGGCAGATGAAATTTAATGTGGAGAAGTGCAAGGTTATGCACCTAGGGAAGAACAACCCAAACTATGGTTACACGATGCAAGGTTCCACATTAGGAACCACCACCCAAGAAAAAGATTTAGGCGTCCTTGTGGATACCATGTTAAAACCCTCGGCCCAGTGTGCAGCGGCGGCCAAGAGAGCAAATAGAATGCTAGGTATGATAAGGAAAGGAATGGAAAATAAAACAAAAGATATTATAATGCCTCTATATCGTTCCATGGTGAGACCGCACCTTGAATATTGTGTGCAATTCTGGTCGCCGTATCTTAAAAAGGATATAGCAATTTTAGAAAAGGTTCAGAGAAGAGCCACCAAAATGGTAAAGGGGATGGAAGGCTACTCCTATGAAGAAAGGCTAAAAAGGTTGGGGCTCTTTAACCTGGAAAAGAGACGGCTGAGGGGAGATATGATAGAAGTCTATAAATTAATGAACGGAGTGGAACGGGTAAACGTAGATCGATTGTTTACCTTATCAGAATATAGAAAGACTAGGGGACATGAAATGAAGCTACAGGGTAAACTATTTAAGACTAATAAAAGAAAATATTTTTTCACTCAACGTGTAATCAAACTCTGGAATTTGTTACCGGAGGATGTAGTAAAGGCTGTTAGTGTAGCTGGGTTTAAAAAAGGTTTGGACAAGTTCCTGGAGGAAAGGTCCATAAACCATTATTAAGAAGGGACCCAGGATATCAATGCTTGAACCAATACAAGCATTGTGGAACCTGTGTCCCTTGGGGAAACTGCTAGGTACGTATGACCTAGATTGGCCACTGTTGGAAACAGAATACTGGGCTTGATGGACCTTGGTCTGACCCAGTATGGCATATCTTATGTTCTTATGTTCTTAACCTCGAGAAGGACCTCACTGTAAGTGGAGGTAGGAAACCTGTTGGAAAAACAATGGAGGTCAGAATCCTGAAAGGTAACAGGGAACCCCAGTAGGAAAAACTGGGGTAGTACAAAAATGGTGGGCCTTCAGCAGAAGGCTTTATGATAAAAGCCCAAGTCTTTTGGCAAAAGAGTGGCTCACTCTTAGGAACAAAAGAGAAAGGCTAACTGATTTGGACAAACAGGCCCAGTCCTTGTGGGGAGAAAGGGTATGGGAACCTCTTGTATCCCAAAGAAAGGACAAACGCCGGAGGTGTTAGCCTGTGAGTAGCTGAAGATCCGCAATATCTCTCCTAACTGAAGTCAGCTGGGAGAGATATTAGACATGGAGAGCTTCAGAGGTACCTAACCTTAGGGTTATGGTAGGTGTTAACTACCACCAAGTGGTTGTGAGTGTAGGACCCCAAAACACGCTGGATAGCATAGTATGGGTAAAACCCTTCTGTCAGAATCATATGGCTATATGAGCCCCGACAGTCAGGTAGATAAAAGCAGAATACATATCTACCGATAGTAGAATATCTCGATATAGATAGATATCGATATAGATAAAGATAGATATCGATATAGATAAAGATAGATATAGATAAAGATATATATATATATATATATATATAAAACATATAGAGATATGAGAATATATCTATAGTGAGATATGAAGGGCATAAACTACTCACACATGATAGACATGGACATCTGTAAGATGTGTGCTATAGGTATGAATATATATATATATATATATATATATATATATATATATATATACACCTCTATATGGAAGTCTGCAAGAAACAGACAGAGATATGCCCATAAAAAGGCATTCACATAGGAAAAATGTGGAGAGGAAAGATTCATCTAAGAACAAGAAGGTGGAAAGACCATTCCTGATTGATCAACCTGACTTTTCACCTATATCAAGCTGCTTCGAAGCTGTATCACAATGGCTTACAACACAAAATTTAAGGATCAACCATAGTAAAACAGATGTCTTATTCCTCACCAAGAACCAGATGTTCTCCCCACCCCCCACATTAAAAGTAAACAATATTGAGTTGATAGCAAAATCAACTATCCGCTATCTCGGCATCACGCTTGACCAACGACTCGACATGTTTACACATGTGAAGAACATCACGAAAGCAATTTACCATAAGGTCCGGATACTACGTCACCTGCGCCCCCTATTGGACTTTAATGACTACCGAACTATCTTCCAAGCCTTGGTGCTCCCACATCTAGACTTTGCAAATATTATCCTTCATGGCCTCCCTCAGTCAACACTAGGACCTCTTCGCCTTGCAATGAATGCTGCAGCAAGGGTACTTGCAGGTACATCAAGAGCTAAACATATAACCCCAGTCATGATGGATCTCCACTGGCTTCCACTTCAGGCTAGAATCCAGTATAAGTCCCTAGTACTAACATTCAAAGCCATAAGGAACCAGATCACCTCACCCATCAGCAAACTCATTCAAAGACGGCCGTTCAACAGGATCAGGAGATCTAATCAAGCAAACACTCTAGAGATCCCCAACATTCTAACTAAGTGCAAAAAGGCTACTGCCAATAGAGCCTTCTCCCTATTTGCACCCATGACCTGGAATGCCCTCCCCACTGAGCTCCGTTCCACCCCTGACCTATTGTCATTTAGAAAAGCCCTCAAACACCACCTTTTCCTCATCCATTACCCAGAATCCAATCCCAGAAACAACCACCCATCCTCACATCCTACACCTTACTCCACCCCACCCAAAATCCAACACCATAAAGAAAATGACTAGCTCTACCACCATATCCCCTCTCTTATTTATTATTGGTAAACCTCTTATAAATATGTTGAAACCAAGCTATACTATATGTATAATTTCTCACCATACTATATGTATAATTTCTCACCATACTATATGTATAATTTCTCACCATACTCCATGAATAATTACTCTGTAATTAGTTACCCCTGTTACCTCCAGGTTATCTCGTCCATGTTCAATGTAAAAACTCAATTGTCGTATGACATTGCAGTATGTTTTTTGTTCAATTGTAAACCGCACTGATTTTAATAGCGCGGTATATAAGAGAAGTAAATAAAATAAAATAAATATAATATAGAGAATCAATTCCCACTGGTTATGGCTACAGGGATGCTAGGTAGTAGAATAACCAAGATGGTTACGTGAAAAGCAGAGGATGATATCAGTTAGCAGCCCGCAAGTCCTGAGTATTCTAGAACTCTAGCATGGTAAGTGAACAGAAGACGCATAGGAATGAGATACCATGCTGACCTGCTTAAGGGCAAAAAGGTATCATGCATTCTTACCATGAGGATGAGCTGGAAGGAGAAAACATATTCCCTATTGGAAATACTATGGACCAAAGTAGGGAATTAGCAACAACTTAAGCTTTCACGTAAGAGTAGGCCTATATGCTTTATATTAAAAAGGAGAACTTTTCTAGTCATGGGAGATATGACTGAAAAAGCCTTTTTCAACCATCTAGTATAGCTGTTGGAGAAAAAACCCTCCATGCTCTCTAGCAAGGGCCCATAGTGGAGAGCTTCTCTGTAGAAGATTGCAGAGAGCATGATGCAGGAGAATGAGGAAATAGAACTGGCTGAAGAAAAGCCAGTAGCTATGTCAACTATGCTGCCAAACCCATGGGAATGGAGATGGTAGAAAGAAAAGACAATCCAACAAGTTTGTAGTGAAAAAATTTCCAAGACAGATGACAGCACTGACTTGGAGTCACTACTAAGACCAGACAGAATGCTAGTGGAGGACAAATCTGGTTACTGGTGGACAAGAACCAGTGGTCGAAACATTAAGGCTCCTGCATTGGTAGCTGCTTGCCAGACAGCAGAAGAATGGTACTGTTTAAAAACAGAAAGAACAGACAAAACAAGAGTAGAAAACTCTGGACGTGTCTGATGAACTGCTGCAAGCAAGATTGAAAAAGAGGAGTCAACTCAGAAAAGAGAACTCCGCACTAGAAAAGTAAGAAAAACTAGAGAGGCTGAAGAAAAGCCCTCCAGTGAGCAATACCACTCTTACAGAGGAAAAACCCTGGTAAGAGGGTAAAGAAAATGGAACTGAAGAAAACTTACAAAGTAGTAAGCTTATAGAAAGGAAAGGAGACATGCTGGCACACGAAACTATCATTTGATAGTGGATAGACCTCTTTCCCTAGAAAGAAAAAGAGGAGAACCCTGTGACCTAGAAGCATGAACATCCTGACAGCTCATATAGAAAGAATGGATGTCTTTCGGGAAGAGATCCATGTTTAGGATTTAGAATGACAGCAGTGGATTGTCTCTATTGAGAAGAAGCAACTGCAGATTGTAATCCCCAGAGTCACAAGCATCTGATGGGTTGATTAGAAACCCTGTGGTTGCTGGATTTGTTGAGCCTGGTGAGAGGTTGAACTCTGCAGACCAGGACGATGCTTCCCCTGTTTGGGAACATCTGTAGGATGGGCAGATGATGCATAAAACCTTCTTCTCCTATGGGAAGAAAGTTTGGCAGGACATTTCCTACCTACTGGGACAGAAGAAGGTGCAGAAGAGCAACTAGGAACAGGTAAGTCAGTGGAAAACTGAGTAACCTGACGTAAAGACTCCTTGTTGAAAAGATTGTCTCCAGTGCAAGGAGTATGTCCCAGTCTGTGCTGTGCCCATTTGTCCAAGCCTGAAGCTTGGAGCCAGGTTCTACGTCGTGCCCCTATAGTTATAGCAGAAGTCCTGCTAACAGACTCAAAAGACTCTAGGGAAGCACGAGTAAGAAACCAAGAGATATTCTGGAGATGCTTGAGCAGTGAAGAATAGTCTGCACTCCTGGACTCCGGAAGGGAAGGAGTCAAAAGATGTAATTGCTTTGTGACCTCAAGAGATAGACTCATATAGAAAATATATGAGAGAATTCTTGCAGAAAGCATAGATGTCTGGAAGGTTTGACGTCCAAAGGTATCAAGTATCTTAGACTCACGACCTGGCGGATAAGAAGAGTGCTTTTTCTTGCTCTTTACCCGCCTCATTGCTGATTCCACAACTATGGAATGATGAGGAAGTTGAGTCTTTTGAAACCCTGGAGAGGGGGACACCTGATATAAGAGATCAGTTGCTCTGGAAGGTGGGGGTACCCTTAAAGGTGTTTCCCACATTCCTAGAAGGGGATTCTGCAAGGAATGATGCAAAGGAAGCATTTCGTTCTCCTTTGCTTTGGTAGAAAGAGAGTCCTGTGCAGGATCATGTCCTGGGATAGGAATGGCAAGAGATCTTGCTATATCCAGGAGTAAACTCTGAAAAGAGGGTTCCCCAACAGTATTTTCCCTTGGACAGGGTAGATCTGAAGAAGTAGCATGAGCACCGACAGAGCTATCCAGATATATAGGAATAGAAGATCCTGCACAGTGCAGTGTGGAATGTTTAAAGGATGGTCGCCGGTACTGGCTGTCAGGAGCAGAGACAGTTATTTCCACATTGTCCATGCCAGGTATCGACTCCAAGCTTGGCATAGAAGGGAGCGATCCTGTTGAAAAAAGCATGGTAGAAGTTGGTCACGATGCTACTGTGTATACCGGTACCGATGTCGGAGTCGAGCCCCACAAAGACATCGGAGCAGTCATCGGTGACAGTTCAATCGGTACCGAGGTAACTGAAAACCTCCGGGTGCTATCCTCAGTACCGAGCCACCGGTATCGATCGGTGTCGGTACCAAAATGTATTGGTACCGAGTCTTCCAGACTAGAGAGCGATTCTAAACTCGGCATCAACAAGCGAAGCATGGAAGGCACCGACTGTAAGGGTAATGGAGACATCGGTACCGACTTCGGTACCGTGTCTGATACCGGTGAAAGAAGGTCAGCCAGTGGCAACTCAATCGGCCTCGGGGGAACCGAGAGTTGTGGATCCGAATCATCGGAACCGAGCCTTAGGTACCGCCGAGAACCGGTACCAAGGCGAGTCGGTACCCAGTCCTCCAGACTGGAGATCGATTCCAGACTCGGCATCGAAGGAAGCGAGGCTATCGATGCACGTCTGGAGGGTACCGACGTCGGTGGTAGTATCGGTGCTGATACCGATACTGAAAAGTCAGTCTGGAGAGTATCCACCGGTCCCAAAGGCACCGAGGACGCCAGATGACCATCTCTGGTGTGGAGTGTTTCATCCAACACTAGTGCCGATGTCGGGGTATCGGTACCGCTCGAAGCGGATGCCACCACCGGACACGGCTCAGGTATGTTCTGTGAGGGGTGAACCCCAGGAACAACCTGAAACCCCTTATACGCTTTGGAGACCGAAGACTCCCGCCGGGGTTTTGAAGCCAGTGGGCCCTCGAGGGCAAGGCCGGAGCCGTCTACATGCTGTGCATGAGACCTACCACTCGAGGGCTGGCTAGTCTTAACAGACTGTTTGTGGGTTACCTGATCCTGTGTAGAAGAAGGGGACGGTGCCCCGAAGCTGGAGGGAAACCGTGTATCGAGGGAACCTCGATATTGAGAACCTCTTCTCCCCAAACTGTTGTCAGGACCCAAGCAGGTTAGACACCGACTTCGAGGGTCTAAAAATAAAGTTGTACCGCCACAGTATGAACATTTCTCGGAGAAAGTGGCTGGCGGTTCCATGAAGGAAAAAGAAGAGGCCTAAAAGGACTAAGATACCGTGAAACACTATGAAGAAAAAATATTCCCTGAAAAAGAAAGATTTACAAGAAAAGAAAAGAAAACACCGGCGGTACCGGTGGCGTCGGGAAGACAGCCGCGACCAGAAGAAAACTAAAGAAATAAAAGAAGAATTTTCTGCGGTGACAGGACGACGTCCTGCCGGCTCCGCGGAAAACGAAAACTGAGGAGAGGCAGTTGGGAAAGGCGGGAAGGCAGCACGCAGGCATGGTGGGATGCTTCCAAAAGCTCTTTGATTGGACGCTGGGAAGCGTTCCCACGCAGACTCTGTCGGTACCGACGTACCCATATGTGAAGACTCATTCCTGCTTGTTCCTGGAGATTCCTGCCTATTCATAGGCAAAGTTGATAAAGTCAGCTATCCACTTGAAGAGAGTTCATTTGGATACTGGCAAGCCAAGGTGACTTGAATCAAAGGAAATTAAAAGCTGGGGAAGCTTTTCGGTGCTCTCGAGTTCTCTGGAGATAAAAAACTAAGGCACGTTTGCAATCCAGAGTGTAGAGGGTTGCCTCTGCCTAGAGGAATGAGGTCTAGGGAAAAAGACAGGAAGGTAGACCGACTGGTTTAAATGGAATGGCGAGACCACCTTCGGCATGAAGTGAGGATGAGTCCTAAGGACAACCTTATCATGGTGGAACCATGAATAAGAGGGTCAGCCACCAAAGCCTGGAGCTCTAATGCGCCTTGCTGAAGTGAGGGCAATAAGAAAGTTGACCTTCAATGTGAGAAATTTCAGTGAAGTAGTGGCTAGAGGTTCAACGGGCAGCTTGAGAAGTTGCTCTAGAACAACATTAAGATCCCATGCCACTGGAGGAGGCTTAATGGGAGGTTTGGTTAATAGAAGACCCTTCATTAAGAGTGCTACGAGCGGCTGAGATGGGCTGGCCATCTAAGGGCATCTGAGAGGCCGCAATTCTCTACGACATCTGAGAGGCCGCATTCTCTGCGACATCATCAAAGATGAGCAACCTGACATCCTCTGTGTAACAGAAACCTGGGTCACTGACACCGATGCAGCCTTATTAAACCAGATAAGCAGACCCGGATACAACATGTATAACTGCCCTCGCTCCAACAAAAGAGGTGGAGGAGTTCTCATAATTGCTAAATCCAACCTGCAACTCTCATGCACTTACCTGGACTCAAACTCAGACATCGACCTGCTCAAAGTGGAAAACCCAGCATTATCCATCTGCCTAATATACAGATCCCCCTCGCCGCATCATGAAATACTTGCTGCAGCATTAGAAAACATTTCCTCAACACAACCAAAGAAATTCCAAATCATCCTAGGTGACCTAAACCTGGCATCGACAACAGCAGCACACGCCAATACCTTCCTGGAAGCCATGACCCAACTAGGATATCAACAGATAATAAATGAGCCCACCCATGAAAAGGGCCATATCCTCGACATGGTCTTCACTCCCACGAGTAAACAGTGCAACGACGAGAAGCCTTTGTTCAAGATCAAAGCAGTACCTTGGTCTGACCATCGCCAAATCGATATACGGATAAAACTCCCGTCGTTACCAAAAGACGCGAAAGCACAACGAGTAATGGACCAACAGAGAAGTTTCAACAAACTAAACCTGGAATGTCTCACAAGGACCATCAAGGCGCACATTGACCTGGAAAGTACAGACCTCGATGCACTAACAGTTGGGACATTGGAATTCAAACTACAGCGAACCCTAAATGGAAAAATACATCATTCCCGGTCAAACACCAATCAGAACCATGGTACACAACAACGCTGACCAAAATGAAGAGAGAGCTCAGAAAGTGTGAAAAAAAATGGAGACATAGCAAATCCATTGAGCACAGAGCCGATTACCTCAATCTCCTCTCAAAGTACAAAGAAGAGGTAAATGCCGCGAAAAGGACGCACCACACCAACCTGCTAAACAAAGCTATCAACAAACCTCGTGAACTATTTCAACTAGTGAAGTCACTAACCAAAACATCCCAGCCGGAACATGGTAACACTATCCATCCTCAAACTCTCACAAACCACTACGCAAGCAAGCTGACCACAACCTCTCCCACTCTCTGTGTTGACACATCACATCTTAAAACGGTTGTGGAGCAAGAACAGACATGGAACGAATTCCACAAAATTGATGAGAAACAAACGATTGAAATAATAACCAGTATCAACACCACCACCTCCCCGCTAGATCCCTGCCCAGCTGCGTGGATCAAGGCGGCAAAAAAGGATATCGTCCACCAGGTCTCGCACATTGTGAACCAATCACTGCGTCAAGGAATCATGCCTAACCAGCTCAAGAAGTCCATAATTAGACCGATTCTAAAGAACAACTCACTCAACAAAGAGGACCCAACATCTTACCGCCCAATCTCTAGCATATCTTTCCTGGCAAAGATCATTGAAAAAGCAACCCTCATTCAACTTCAAGACCACCTCGATGACCATGAAACCCTTGACAGTCAGCAATACGGTTTCAGAAAAAACCATGGGGTTGAAACTCTATTGGCCCTGCTTAACAACCTCCTCAAAGGCCTGGAAGACAGAAAGAAAATGTTTATTCTTATTTTCATTGACATCTCTGTCGCTTTTGATACTGTCCATCATGGAATCCTCCTTAACAAGCTGGAATCAATTGGTATCTTGGGAACCCCCCTGAAATGGTTCTCCTCTTACATAACGAACAGAACGCCGCAAGTACAATTCAACGGTGAAAAAGCAGAAGCCTTCTCTCAAACTCAAGGCATACCGCAGGGTTCGGCCCTCTCGGCACTACTTTTTAACATTTACATGCAACCCCTCTGTGGCATTTTCAGGAAACATGACATCAATTACCACATCTACGCAGACGATATTATGCTGTACAATTAGATGCCGCAGACCCTAAATATAAGCAGCTCGAAACTTGCCTGGGCGAGATGTTAGGATGGTTACAACAAAACAATATGACGATTAACCACAAAAAAACTGAAGTGATGTACATATCCAATAAACCAGACCTTGAACCTCCTTCAACAATCACTCTGTGCAACAACACTTACAACACTAAGAATGAGATCAAATATCTGGGAGTCACACTGGACAGCAAACTTAAGATGGAAAAACACCTGAGCAAAACCAACAAGGCCATTTTTCACAAACTTAGAGTGCTACAACCCCTGCGGAATATACTTGAACCATTTGATTTCCAGTCTGTTGCGCAAGCACTCATTATGCCTCACTTAGACTACTGTAACGCCATCTTACAGGGTCTGCCAAAGAAAACGATCAATATCTTGCAATTGGCACAAAATGTGGCGGCGAGGATCATCATGCGATCAAGCGTTACTGAGCACATCACACCCGTATTGATTGAACTACACTGGCTACCCATTGCTGCCAGGGTACAATATAAAGCATTGGTAACATTCAAACTCATACATAACCTAGCCCCATCATTCCTCTCCACCCTTATCTGCACGCAACCTGCCACCAGAGACAGGAGAGCTATCAACTCAGACACGCTACAAGTTCCAAACATCATCAGACATGTAAAAGCCAGTACTAGCCGCAGAGCATTCTCATTCTATGCCCCAACCTTATGGAACCAACTACCACATGAGCTGCGAGCAATTAAAGACATAGTTGCTTTCAGGAAGAAATTAAAAACGCATCTATTCCAATGTCACTACAACCAGATATGAATCACAGTGGAATAAAAGACGAAATGAATAGTTATATGTAAAAATATAAATATGAAAACTACAATCTCTTTTGTAAAATATATAAATATGTTAAGGCCAATCTATAGACCCTATTCTGTGTGATGTGTTTTACCTCTGAACTATGTATATATGCCCCAACATTTCTGTCTTGATTCTTGACAAATCCCAAAGTTGTAATCAAACCGCTACTGATCGCTGGAAGTAGCAGTATATAAGTGTTTACTAAATAAATAAATAAATAAAATAATTGCATTTAGATGTACTCTTACCCAATTCGTTTTAGTCCAGGTGGTCTCCGCAGGAAAAAAAGGAGATTGAACAAGATGGCACCCTTGGGCGGGAAGGGATTAAGATTCTTCTGAGAACACCAGAAAAAAACCTATGCCACTTGAAAGCATAGGACTGCCTGGTGGATGGCTTCCTAGAAGCTAAGAGGGTGTCCTTAACCTCCTGGGAAAGGTTAATGTCCTGAAAGGCTTTTCCTTCAGCAGCCATGCTGTGAGATGGAGAGACTGCGGATTGGGATGAAACAGTGACCCCTCCCTCCTGAGAAGACCCCACATCTATGGGTTGAGCCCAAGACAGACGTAGAAGGATAGGGTACCACGGTTGATGTGGCCAGCATAGGGCTATGAGTATCATGAAGCCTCTGCCTCTCTGGAGTTTGAAAAGAGTCTTGGGAATTAGGGGAATGGGAGGGAAGACATATAGGAAGCCTTGACCCCAGTGGAGATGAAAAACCTCCACACTTGCTGGCGATCCGATGCAGGAGTCCTGGTGCAAAAATGAAGGAATCTGGCATTCTGAGGACTTGCAAACAGGTCTATCTCTGGAGTCCCCCAGATTTGAAAAATCTGAGACGTTCTACATGAAGAGATCATTCGTGGGGGAGGAGGACTCGACTCAGTCTGTCCGCTAAGAAATTGTGTTTGCCCGAAAGATACGCCGCATGTAGATGAATGTGATGATGTATGGCAAAGGACCAGAGATGTAGAGCCTCACTGCAGAGGGTCCAAGAGCCTGTTCTCTGCCCTGCTTGTTCACATAAAACATAATCCTGCCCCAAACATTTCAGACACCAGTCATGGGAGTGTGTGGCTGATTCTGTACTGTCACATTTGGAACACTGTTTAAAACCACTAGCTGGTTTGTCCATATTGAAAAAGCAGGTCTAAGCCTAAGATGGCATCGATGCGCCCTGAGGGAAGGAATTCTCCCCTGAGAAAGGTTTTTGGGGGGGTTTTGGTTTTTTTACAGAAAGAAAGAAAATCACCACTGACAGGGTCGGTAGCAGCATCGACAGGAAGGCAGACACGACCACAAAAAAAGAAGAAAAAAAAATCAGATTTTCTGCAGTGACAGGAACTGCTTCGTGTCGGCTCTGCAGAAAATGAAGAACTGAGGAGGGAGAGCTGGAAAGGCGGGAAGGCAGCTACGCAGGCACAGTGGGATGCTCCCAAAAGCTTTCCTATTAGACGCTGGGGAGCGTTCCCACGCGGGCTCCGCTGGTACCGTCACCCATGTGTGAAAACTATCTCTATGAACAAGCAGGAATATAAAGTAGTTACTCACCTATAACAGATGTTCTCTGTGGAGAGCTGGAATAAGTCCTCATTTATGGGCAATGTCACCAACTGTGGTGAAGAGCGCCCTTCGGAGGAAATGGAGACTGAAGGAAATCCTGAAAAGCAGCAGGATTTACACAGGATTTTCAATCCCAGAAGGAAAAAACCCTCTTCTGTTGAGCTGAGAATGGAGACCAGCCCAGGGGAGGAGTTGAGCAGTGCTGATTGGGCACACCCAGGGGTTGGACGGGGTGTGGCTGGAAAAGAATCCCTTTTTGAAGTGGTGAATGACGCTGCTAGAGGAAAACGGAGACAGAAAAAGAAAAGCCATGAGCAGATGACCTGTGAGCAGAGGGCCTGTGAACAGACGAGCTGTGAGAGGTCGTTTGGAACGTCAGATGAGACCGAGTCAAGCAGTGAGTGCAAGACCAGGAAGTAGTTTGGATGCACGTCTGAGCCTGGTAGCAACAGAGGACCTGCAAGGATTTTTACATGTGCTGTGAAAGGAAGTCCTGTGAGAAGTGGACGGAGCCCTGGTTTAGAGTCCTGGGAAAAGGCAGAGCCCTCAAATAGAAAGCCTCCAAGGCAGACACCTGCAAAAGGTAACTCATTCTATGGGATACAATTTGGACTGGAGAGACCCAGAAGCACTCACAGCTGGAAAGCTTATGAGCTACCTAAGAGGAGAGGAGCCTGGCAGAGAGAAAGCAGTTCCAATAGGAGTCAGATAGAGAAGGTAAAATTCAATCTCCTATGTTTGGGGCTTTGTTAAAGGATCCCAATTGTTACCCTGATTTATTTAAGCCCAGAGCTGAAGGGGGAAGCATTACTGACCGGGAGAGAAACCCAGTATTTGCTGACAACTGTTTGTCAGGAAATGAACAGGCTGAATTGCTCCTCCAGGAGTTTAAACAGTTCTTAGAGTTGAAAGCAGGCAGACAGCCAAAGCTGAATGAGGACACTAGTTCTGTGCAGTCAGAAGATTTAATGCAGATAGATTATGCCTTACCTTCTACAAACTCTGACAATTGTAGCATGGACTGTTCAATATGCTATAAGGAAGTAACAGTATAAAGAAGCTTGCTATACCTCGTATGGAAAGAATACAACATGGTAGTTTCTGCTGCCATGCTTGGAAGCTTGATTGTTTGCACGTGAGTTTGAGCTCACACTGTGAAAGGAACAGTGACTGTTATGAAGCTGCAATGTATGTGAGTCACCTCTTGAGGCAGAGCTGAGTTAAGCTCCATAAGAAGGAAAGTTGATCCTATTTTTGGTTGTCTTATATTCCTGAGTTTCTTCTGTTCCTATTTAAAAGCACCATTTATGTTCATGTATTTGAATTTTGATGCGCTGGAGGAATTTCCCCAACACGAATAAATATTCTTGCAAAAGCCTTACCGTCTCTGGCACAACTACATTTATTCCTGAGAGAAGGGAGAACAAACTACATTACCCATCATTCCAAGGGAACAGTTTACCTCCATTCCTCACGGGACAATAGGCCACTCCTGTCCGTTAGCCCTAGGGCGGGGGCAGGAGCGTCGCACAACGGAGCCCCGCATGGCAACGCTCCCCAGCTTCTATTGGAAGCTTTTGGGAGGCTCCTGTGCGCCCATGCTCCCACCCCTTCCGCGTCGCCATCTTCTCCAATATGATAGCAAAGCTGTAGCAAAAGATCATTCCTCAGAGAGGTAGAAGGGTTGTGAGGACTTATTCCTGCTGTCAACAGAGAACACCTGCTGCAGGTGAGTAACTACCTTTTCTCCATGGACAAGCAGGAATGAAGTCCTCATGTATGGGACTCCCAAACTGCAGACTACTGAAAATAGAGGAGGCCGAAAAGCCCAACAGGTGCAAGTGAACAAGAACTGGAGAATCAACTATGTACAGCACTGGTAGTCCCCAAAAAGGAAACTCATCTGATTCTGATTCTTCACCATACAATTTCATTCATGAACATTCATGCTTTGAGGTTTGACTTGTCTTTTTTTTTTTGCGTAGCCTGGACAGACAGTAGGGCCTTGGGGGGGGGATGGAGTTGGATTCTAATCCCCAAATACTGGAGTGCTGATTGGCTGAAGTTGCTGTCACATCGGGAATCCTCATCCAGACAGTAGTGAGATGCAGACAGAAGACCACATTGCAGCCCTGCAGATTTCTTGCATGGAGATTAAGCTGTCATTGTGAGCTGCGATATAACCATCAAGAGTCAGGCCAGTCTGATCATAAGCAAAAGAAATACAGTCTGCCAGCCAAATTGAAAGAGTACATTTGGGAATGGCAACCCCTAGCTTGCTGGGATCAAAAGAGACAAGCTATTGAATTGACCTTTGATGGGCCTTCGCCCAGTCTAAGTAGAAGGCCAAGGCTCGCTTGCAGTCCAGCATGTGCAGCGCCGCTTCCTCTCTACGAGCAAAAGGCCTTGGGAAGAAAATCAGCAGAATGACTAAGATGGAAAACAGATACCACCTTTGGGAGGAATCGAGGATGAGTGCGCAGGACCTCTCTATTATGATGGAACCTGGCGTAGAGCAGATAAGCCACCCGAGCCTTGAGCTCACTAACATTGCATGCTGAGGTAATGCCACCAGGAACAAAACCTTCCAGGTCAACAACTTCAAAGGGCAGGAGTCGAGCGGCTCAAAGGGGAGCCAGTACGAGCAGCGCCAGAACCACACTGAGATCCCAAGCCACCACTGGAGGCTTAAAGGGAGGTCTCGAGAAGAGCAAGCCTCGCATGAAGCGAACCACCAAAGGCGGAGTCAATATGGATCTTCCCTCCAAAATGCAATGCTAGGCCCTAATCGTGCTGAGGTGAACCCTGACAGTTAAATTTGAGACCTGACTCCGAGAGGTGTAAGAGGTACTCAAGGAGCCTGTCGACAGAACAAGTAATGGGATTTAGTGCCTGTGCACCAGGAAGAAAATCTCTCTGATTTGAAAAAATAAGACTCTCTCGTCGAGGCCCTTCTAGAGACCAACAGAACATCTGTTACGCTGTCAGGCAGTTTAAGCTCCGATAGGACTAGCCTCTCAACATTCACACATTGAGAGCCAAGGATTTGATGCTGGGGTATAGCATCCTCCTGTCCTCCTGCGAGATAAGGTCCTAGGCAGAGCCCAACTGCCGAGGGTCCCATTGGGACAGTTGAAGCAGAAGGAGAAACCATGGCTGCCTGGGCCAACAGAACATCTGTTACGCTGTCAGGCAGTTTAAGCTCCGATAGGACTAGCCTCTCAACATTCACACATTGAGAGCCAAGGGTTTGATGCTGGGGTATAGCATCCTCCTGTCCTCCTGCGAGATAAGGTCCTAGGCAGAGCCCAACTACCGAGGGTCCCATTGGGACAGTTGAAGCAGAAGGAGAAACCATGGCTGCCTGGGCCAATACGGCGTGATGAGGATCATAGACTCCTTGTCTGCCTGAAGCTTCAGCAGGGTCTTCTTTATGAGAGGTATGGGAGAAAAGGCGTATAGCAGGCTGTCTTCCCAATGCAGGAAGAAAGCTTCCCGAGCCATCCTGCTGCGTAAGGCGACCCTAGAGGAGAACTGATCCATTTGAAGCTGGGCTGAGTGGCGAACAGATCTATTGATGGGGTACCCCACTTTCAAAATATCTGAGCCACAACAGCCCTGTCCAGATTTGTGCTGCAAGAGGACGCGGCTCAACTGGTCCATCAGGATATTCTGCTCCCCTGGCAAATACTTGGCTCTCAACACCATACTTGAGTGATGGCAAACTTCCACAACCGAAAAGCACAAGAGATATGACCCTGTGTACCTTGCTTGTAGACATAGTACATCGCAACCTGATTGTCAGTCTGTATCAGAACAATCTGGTTGGCCAGGCCATCCTGAAAAGCCCCGAGGGCATTCGCTATGGCTTGTAGTTCCAAGAAATTCATCTGTTGCAGGCTCTCCTGTTCAGACCAGACGCCAAGAGTGTGGAAGCCATCCAGATGTGTCTCCCCAACCCAGCTGGATGCACCCGTAGTCAGTGTCTTCTGTGGTGGTGCTTTCTGAAAAGGGAGGTCCCTGAGCAGATTACGAGGATCCAATCACCAATGCAGGAACTAGACAAGGGGTACGGTGATCGCCACCCAGTCCCAGAGGTGGCTAGTGACCTGTTTCCACAGAGTAATCAGTGTCCACTGAGCTTGACTCATGAACAAACGAGTCAGGGGAGCAACATGCACTGTAGGGACCATGTGACCGAGCATGGTCAGCATCAGGGAGCTTGATCTGCCGACTCCGCTACGTATCGCGGACCAAGGCTGTCAATCTCTGGAATCAGTCCAGCAGGAGAAAAGTCTTTGCCTGAGCCGTGTCAAGGACAGCTCCAATGAACTCCTAAGTTTGGGCAGGCTGAAGGTGGGACTTTGGGTAATTGGCAAGGAAACCCAACAGCTCTAGCACACAGATGGTCAGCTGTGCTGAATGCCAAACTCCACCCAGAGTGGTGCTTTTTATGAGCCAGTTGTCCAGATAATGGAAGACAAAAAAAACCCTAGAGCTCTGAGATAGCGTAGTTACTCACCTGTAACAGGTGTTCTCCAGGAGCAGCAGGAATCAGTCCTCACTTATGGGTGACGTCGGCGCCGATGGAGCCCTCGCGGAGCAATTTTCCCCAGCTTTCAAAGAAAGCCTTTGGGAATTGCAGCGCGCATGCGCGGTCGTCTTCCCGCCCGAGGGTGCCATCTTAGCCAGTCAGATGACATAGCTAAAAAAGACAGCATAAAAAATTTGCAAAAAGAACAAAAGCAGACGATTGCAACTCCAAGGGGAGGAGGGAGGGTAGTGAGGACTGATTCCTGCTGCTCCTGGAGAACACCTGTTACAGGTGAGTAACTACGCTTTCTCCAGGACCAAGCAGGAAGTCAGTCCTCACTTATGGGACTCCCAAGCTCAAGGCTACCGGAGACCCTAAGCACAAAAATGAGCTCCCTCTAGCTCAGCAGCACAGAAGGATAGAATCTTCGCTGAATTATCACCCACCGGTAGCCCACATCCGGGATGGAGGGTAGGAGTTGCTCAGACCTCAAAGAGATTACGGAGGACTGCCTGTCCGAAAGCACTGTCCCTATGGGACTCCCTCTCGAGACAGTAATGGACCGCAAAAGTCTGGCTCGAAGACCAAGTAGCGGCCCGGCAGATGTCTGCCAGCGGAACAGAGCGGAGGTAAGCCACTGACGTGGCCTTTGCCCGAACGCAATGAGCCGTGACTCGACTTTCTAAGGAGAGTCCGGCTGCCCCATAAGCCCAAGAGATACAGTCCGCAACCCAGATGGACAGAGTACGCTTGGAGACCGGGAGCCCCAATCTATTGGGGTCGAAAGACACAAAAAGCTGAGCAGCTTTACGGTGCTCCCGCGTACGGTCAAGGTAGAAGTTCAGAGCCCTTCTACAGTCCAGGGTATGGAGGACCGTCTCAGCTCGGCTGGAGTGTGGTCTGGGAAAGAAGGTTGGAAGTACCACCTCCTGATTGATGTGAAAAGGGGAGACCACTTTAGGCAGAAATTTCGGATGAGTCCGTAGGACCACCCTATTCTTGTAGAACCTAGTGTAAGGGGGATCAGACACGAGGGCCTGCAATTCACTGACGCGTCTAGCGGAAGTGAGGGCTATCAAGAACAGTGTTTTCCAAGACAGAAAACGGAGAGAACAGGTAGCCATAGGTTCAAAAGGCGGACAGGTGATCCGCTGCAAAACCACATTCAGGTCCCAGTCAGGCGCTGGCGGGCGCAGAGGTGGTTTAAGTAGAAGGAGACCTCGGAGAAACCTCGCTACGAGAGGGTCATTGGAGAGAGGTCTGCCGTCCACCGGCACATGATGTGCTGAAAGAGCACTGAGGTGAACTTTGACGGAGTTGGACTTAAGTCCCAGATTAGAGAGGTGCAGCAAGTACTGCAAGATCACCGACACCGGGCAGGAGAAGGGATCCTGAGACTGTTGGGTACACCAGACTGCAAAGCGACGCCATTTAAGGGCGTAGCATTTGCGGGTAGAAGGCCGTCGCGAAGCCAAGACGACCTCCTCCACCTCCGCCGGCAGGAGAAGGGGAGCAAGGACTACCCTCTCAGCAGCCAGGCCATGAGGCTGAGAGACCTGAGGTTGGGGTGCAGGAGGGACCCCTGATCCTGAGTGAGGAGATCCGGTTGTACCCCCAGAGGGATTGGATCCTCCACCGCCAGTTGCAACAGGAGCGGAAACCACGGCTGCCTGGGCCAGCGAGGGGCCACCAGGATCATGAAGGCTTTGTCTCGGAGAACCTTGAAAAGAGTCCGAGAGACTAGCGGGATGGGAGGGAAAGCGTACAGAAGGCTCCCCGACCACGATCTCAGAAAGGCGTCCGCCGCAACCCGAAGGGGGTGCGGCTGACGAGAGCAGAAGCGAGGAAGCTGCCGGTTGTGAGGACTGGCAAAGAGATCCACCGTGGGGAGACCCCACTTGAGGAAGAGCTTCTGAACTACCAAGGGATCCAGACGCCACTCGTGCGGCTGGAGGACCCTGCTGAGTTTGTCTGCAAGGGAATTTTCTTGGCCCGGGAGATAAACTGCCTTGAGGAGAATGCCGTGACTGACGGCCCAAGAGCAGAGCTTCTGTGCCTCCCGACAGAGGAGGAAGGAGCCCGTGCCCCCCTGCTTGTTCACGTAGAACATGGCAACTTGATTGTCCGTCTGGACAAGGACGGACTGTTGGGAAGTCAGGTGGGAGAAGGCCTTGAGAGCTAGGCGGATCGCCCTGAGCTCCAGGAAGTTGATCTGCTGAGCAGACTCCCACGTGGTCCAGAGGCCCTGAGTACGTGCCTCTTGGCAATGTGCTCCCCAGCCCAGGAGGGATGCATCGGTGGTCAGCACCCGGGTCGGCTGAGGGGACTGGAAAGGCATTCCGAATAGCAGGTTCGGCTGCCGGAGCCACCACCGGAGAGACGAGACCAGCGGCTCGGAAACGCGCACTAGGTCTGCTAGGCCGCCCGTGGCTTGTCGCCACTGCTGGCGGAGACACCATTGAGCAGACCGCATATTCAGGCGGGCATTGGGGGTCACATGGACGGTGGAAGCCATATGGCCGAGCAGTCTCAGGAAGCGCCTGGCGGAGACCAGGGGCTGGCTGCGAAAGCGGTCGGCTAGGTCCATGAGCCGTTGAGCCCTGTCGAGCGGTAGGTACGCTCGCGCCTGAGGAGTGTGCAGCCTTGCGCCGATGAACTCGAGATCCTGTGAGGGGAGCAAAGTGGACTTTGCGAAGTTTATAACAAAGCCCAAGTGCTGCAGCAGAGTCACCGTGCGGCACGTGGCGTTGGTGACCTCCTGAGCGGACGCTGCTCTGATGAGCCAGTCGTCGAGGTACGGAAAGACAGAGGCCGTGAAGCCGGAGATGGGCCGCCACGACCGCGAGACATTTTGTGAAGACTCGCGGTGCGGAGGACAGGCCAAAGGGCAGTACTCTGTACTGGTAATGATTTCCTGCCACCACAAACCTTAGGTATTGGCGGTGGCTTGGGTGGATGAGGATGTGCGTGTAGGCATCCTTTAGATCCAAGGAGCATAGCCAATCTCCCTGCTGGAGGTAGGGCAGAAGGATTCCAAGGGTAAGCATTTTGAACTTCTCCCGCACAAGGAACTTGTTGAGGTTGCGCAAGTCCAGGATGGGTCTGAGGCCCCCTGTTCTCTTTGGTATCAGAAAATACCTTGAATAAAAGCCTTGACCTCTCAGGTGGTGTGGCACCGGTTCCACCGCCTGTTCCTGCAGAAGACCTGCTAACTCCTGAAGGAGCAACTCCCTGTGCAGAAGGGGGCGCGGAGGCTCTCCTGGAAAATAGGAGGGAGGGACCTGATGGAAGTGGAGAAGGTAGCCCTCTCGCACGACCTGAAGCACCCAGGCATCTGCGGTGATGCTGGACCACCTGTGGGCGAAGTGAACCAGCCGGCCTCCGGTGCTGGGAGGAACCAGCGGGGGGGGAGAGGCTATGCTGAGCGAGTCAAAAACCCCCACCCTGCTGAGCAGGGGCTGGTGGTGCAGGCTTGGGGGCTTGCTGCCTACGGGACCCGTTACCCCGTCCCTTGGCCTGCTGGCCCTGTTGGGGAGCTGCAGGGGCCTGATAATGGGGGTATTGTTTGTAGGCAGCCGCCTTCCTCGGGTAAAAGGACTTTTCCCCCGAGCCCTTCTTTTTCTGGGAAGGGGCGGAGGTCTTCCTAGAAAGCCTGGTCCTGGTGAGAGTCTCAGTCTCAATTTGTGCAGCCTTTTCCGCCATGGGCTTGATTATTAAGATAAGGCGGTTTAGAAATACTGTTAAATAAAAATAAAATAAATAAAGAGGTTTTCGCCTCGGCAGGGGACATCGACCAACTTGTCCTGTACCCAGGGCTCAAGGTCTGACGACTGAAGCCAAGCCTGTCGGCGGGCACCGATGCCGGCTGCGGCCACTCGAGCCGAGGCTTCAAAGCCATCATAGGCTGCTCGGGACATGAACTTTGAGCATTCCCGAATGCCCGTGGACAAGGCTAGGAACCTCCGCAAGGGCTCCTCGGAGAGACCAGCGGAGAATCCGGCTAGCTCTTTAGCCAGATCCCGGAGATACATGCCCATGTATAGCTGGTAAGTCTGGACACGACATGCGAGCATAGAGCCCTGGAAGCACTTCTTGCCAAGGCCATCCAGGTTACGGGCCTCCCTTCCAGGAGGCACCGAGGAGTGCATCTTCTGGCTCTTAAGACGATGCATGGCCGATTCCACTACCATGGAATGGTGTGGCAGCTGCGCCTTTTGAAAGCCAGGGCTCTTGCGGACCCGATAGATAGAATCGACCCGCTTGCTCAGGACCGGCGAGGAGGCCGGACTCTCCCACATGCGGAAGAGTAGTCGTTCCAGCATAGGAGGAACCGGCACAGTAAAGTGTTCCCTCGCGGGAGAGTCATACTGGAGGGCGTCGAGCTCTTCGGCTCGAGGCTCCTCCTCGGGATCCGCAGGGAAGGCCAAAGCCTTGGCCATATCCCTAACGAAGTCCGAGAACCGGGCATCCTCCGGGGGGGACTGCTTCCGAGGCTCGGACTCCGGTGAGTCCGATGGGACACACCGAGTCCGGAAAGAATCAGGTGACTCTTCCTCCTCAGACTCCCAGACCGACTCCGACGAGGACTCGGTGGGGTCGGCCCGGGCAGGGTGCGGCGCCAGCCGCCCCGACGCCGAGGGAGTCGGCGTCGGCGACCTCGGTCCCGAACGGGAGGCCGAGGGTGACCTCGACCGAGGATCGACTCGAGTTCTCATCTACTCGAGGATCGGCTCGGTCTCCGGGGTCGACTTGGACGTCGACGTCCCGGCGGTCGGGGCAGCGGCGCCAGCGAGGCCAGCGAGCAGTGCCCTCTGCTGGTCCATGAAGGCAGACAGTCTGCTCTCCAAGGCCGTCAACCTGAGTCCGAGCTCAGGTGACCCAGCAGCCCCCGACTCGGGCCCCGACGGCATCGGGCCCGACGTCGGCTGTCGCGGAGGCGAGTCCAGAAGGACCACAGGACTTACCCGGGCAGGCATCTCCGACTCCAGGCGAGGTCGCTTCGGGATGTGCTCCTTCTCCAAGGACCCGGGGCGGCTGTCGGGGCTATGCGACCTGGCCCTCGCGGAACCAGGAGCGTCCACCGACGCCGCCCTCGCGGGTTTTTCCTTCCGACGATGGTCCCCGGAGGGAGAACCTCGGTCGGAGGAGCTCCGGCGACAGTCCGAGCTGGAGCCTTTCGACACGGAGGCCTCCGACGAGGTCCGGGTACGGCTGGGGTCAGCGAAGATTCTCTCACGCTGATGCCGCCGACTTCTCAACGCCTTTGAGGACAGTTTGCTGCAGGGCCCACAGATCAGTTCCTCATGATCCGGGCCCAGGCAGCGGAGGCAAAAGTCGTGTGTGTCGGTTAGTGACATATTTCGGTCACACCGACCACACCGCTTAAACCCACTGGCAGCCATCGGGGGAAAAAGGGCCCCTGCGAGGTCAAAGGACCGGGCTGCCAGGGAAACCGAAAACGAAAGCTGACCAAGTCAGAAAAACCGAAAAAAGTAAGAGGACTCGAGACCGGCGTCGCGAGTCCGGGCGGGAAAACGATCGGCGTCGAACCGAAAGAAAAAAGGAGAAAATAAAGAAGAAAATCAACTTTTTCGCGGGGACAAGACGGGGACGTCTGTAGGGCTCCGCGGAAAAAAGAAGACTGGCTAAGATGGCACCCTCGGGCGGGAAGACGACCGCGCATGCGCGCTGCAATTCCCAAAGGCTTTCTTTGAAAGCTGGGGAAAATTGCTCCGCGAGGGCTCCGTCGGCGCCGACGTCACCCATAAGTGAGGACTGACTTCCTGCTTGGTCCTGGAGAAAGGACGCTATTATTGCGAGGCACTCCGGGAAGACTCAAGGAGCCGAGGCTAGTGTGAGGGGTAACAGTTGGTACTGAAAATGCTGTCCTCCCAGGATGAATCAGAGATATTTCCAGTGGAGTTATATACAGATCGCTCTCACGGGGGGGGGGGGGGTAGAAGCTGATCAAAATTTAATAGAAGACATACAGAACTGCTGATATGTAATTTCAATATGCTAGATGTGGAATGGCACATCCCCTGCTGCGGTGTCATCTAGAAGTAAGGAGATCCTGGATTCTCTACAGGGAGAACTATTCAGGCAACTGGTAACAGAACCCACACATGATAGGGCCATAATTTATTTATTTATTTCAGTGCTTTTCTATACCGCCCCTTCCAGAGATCAGGGGCGGTTTACAAGGAACTTAAACAACAATATAGCAGAACATTGCAATATTGAATTACATTAAACATTAGTTGAGCAAAAACAAGGAACTTAAACAACAATATAGCAGAACAGTGCAATATTGAATTACATTAAATATTAGGTGAACATAAACTAGGTTACATAATAACTAGGTTAAATGGAAAACAATGTGAGGGTTATTAACATAAAAGGAAATATAAAACTATGTTACAAGGAGTCATAAAACTATGTTACAAGGAACCAGAAGGGTAGATTTACATGGTTAGTAAGAGACTATAATAGTTATTTGTGATCATAAATAAAGTATTGGGAGTAGACTAACTTGAGTGGATGAGAAATGAAGTCCGGCATTAGGTGGGGTAGACCTGTGTTTGGTTTGTTGCATGTTTTTGTGTAGTAAATTTGGTTCCAGGTTGTAGGTTGCTATAGTGTTGACTAAATAGGTAGGTTTTAAGTTCCTTCCTGAAAGATGTAAGGTCTTTAATCTCTCTGAGGTATAGTGGGAGTTTATTCCATTGGCTGGGAGCATAATATGAAAAAGCAGTGTTGGTGGTTATTTGCTTTGGACTTAGTGCTTAACAATGGACTTAGTGCTTAACAATGGGGAATGTTTCTGATGTTACAGTGGGACATCTCGCATCCAGTGATCACTAGATGGTATGGTTTGGTATTAGGACTAGGGTTGATAAGATGCATTCAAAAACAAGGGTCTTATATTCAGGAAAACTAACTGCGCCAAGATGGGACAATACCTCAAAGCATCATTAGTGGGATGGGAACAGCTGGGGGTGCAGAAAAACAGTGTGCAAACAGAAAGGGGATATTTTAATGGCAACAAACCTTTTTGTTAGAAAGGCAAATAAATGTAAAAGTAAAGAGGCCACTATGGTTCTCAAAAGAATTAGCTGAAAAGGTGAAGAAAAAGAGGGAGGCCTTCATGAAATACGAGAGATCACAGAGGGAGGAAGACAGGCATCTATATTTGGAAAAAACTCAGAGAAGCTAGCAAAGTAGTCTGGAAAGCAAAGGTACAAAAGGAAGAAGAAATAGCCAATGCAATAAAATGGGGGGGGATAAGACATTTTTCAGATGCGCTAGTGACAGGAGGAAGGGCAAAAGTGGTATTGTTAGATTTAAGGGTGCAGGGGAGGAATATGCAAAAATTGATGAGCATAAAGCAGAATCAATTAACAAATAGTTCTGTGTTCACAGATGAAGGGCCAGGAGTAGAACCTCAGAAAACAAGAACAGAAGTGACGAGGACCTCAAACAATTTTCAGAAGACTGTGTTCATGAGGCACTAGCTAAATTAAAAGTAGGCAAAGCCATGAGTCCAGATGGGATACATCCAAGAATACTGAGGGAACTTGGGGACGTTCTAACGGCTCCACTGTCTGACCCTTTCAATGACTCTGTGGAGTCGGAAGCAGTGCCAGAGGACTGGAGGAAGGCACATGGGGTCCCTTTAGACAAAAGCGGATGTAAGGATGACATTGAGAACTACAGGCTGGTTAGTCTAACCTCTGTGGTGAGTAGATTATTGGAAAGGCTACTAAAACAGAGAATAGTGAGATTTCTGGAGTCCAATGGGATGCAGGATCCAAGGCAGCATGGATTCATCAGAGCAGGTCTTGTCAGACAAATCTGATTGATTTCTATGACTAGGTGTCCAAGGAGTTGGACCGAGGGAGAGCCTAGATGTGGTGTGTTTAGATTTTAGTAAAGCCTTTGACACCATTCAACACAGGCAATGTCTAAACAAACTGAGCATCCTAGGGATGGATCCTGAAGTTACTGATTGTGTTCTAAATTGGTTGAGTGGGAGGCGACAAAGGGTACAGGTAAATGGAGCTCATTCTGAGGAGGTGGTTACCAGTGGTATGCTGCAGGGATCTGTCCTTGATCCAATTCTTTTTAACATCTTTGTTAGAGATATTGCAAAAGAGCTGTTGGGTAAGGTTTGCTTGTTTGCCGACGATACCAAAATCTGCCATAGAGTAGACACCCAGGAAGGAGTAGATAACATGAGGAAGGATCTAGCTAAGCTTGAAGAATGGTCTAGAATTTGGCAGTTGAAATTTAATGCTAAAAAATACAGGGCCGTGCATTTGGGCTGCAAAAATCCAAAGGCGAGGTATAGTGTAGAGGATGAGCTACTTCTGTCCACAAAAGAAGAGCAGGACCTGGGCGTAACTGTGTCTGATGATCTTAAAGTAGCTAAACAGGTAGAAAAGGCAACTGCGAAAGCCAAACGGATGCTTGAGTGTATAGGGAGAGGAATGGCCAGCAGACAAAAGGAGGTGATAATGCCTCTGTATAAGTCTCTGGTGCAACCTCATTTAGAGTATTGTGCGCAATTCTGGAGACTGCACCTTCAAAATGATATAAACAGATTGGAGTCTGTGCAGAGGATGGGAACTAAGATGATTAATGGTCTTCGTTATGAACCATATGAGGAGAGACAAAGATCTTAATATGTATAATTTAGAGGAAAGGTGGGATGGGGCGATATGATAAAGACATTTAAACACCTCTGTGGCATAAATGCACAGGAGGGTCTCTTTCAATTGAAGGCAAGTTCTGTTACAAGGGGACATAGCATGAGAGTTAAAGGGGATAGACTCAGGAGTAATATGCAGAAATATTTCTTTATGGAAAGAGTGGTAGATTTGTGGAATAGTCTCATAGTGGAGGTGGTGGACACGAGGAAAGTATCTGAATTCAAAAAAGCATGGATCAAACACAGAGGATCTCTAAAGATTAAAAAAGGACTATAATAGTTGATATGGAAGGGCAGACTAATAGGCCATGTCGTAGTCTTCTGCCGTCGTGTTTCTATGTTTCTAACTTTGAGCAGTCTTTGCATTGGTACACCAGGCACCATGAAGCTCCAGTTTCTAACATGTCAGAGATCACGCATGTCCTCCTTCAGGAACATGCTCATGTAGAGCTGGTAAGAGAGCACTCTAGCCACAAGAATGAAGCTCTAGAAGCACCTTCTGCCAAAGGAATCCAATGTCCGAGCCTCCCAACCCTGTGGCATTGAGGAATAAGTTTTTGTGCGCCTAATCCTCTTAATGGCGGACTCAACCACCAAGGAGGGGGTGGAAACTGAGGCTTCTCAAAAAGCCTGGGGCTTTCTGAACCCAGTACATCGAGTCCAACCTCCTACCGATCGAAGGCACAGTGAGGGGAGTTCTCCCACATCCTCATTTGGAGCCTTTGTAGTACATGGTGCACTGGCACCATCACCATCACCACTTCCTTAGAAGCTGAGGAGTACTAGAGGATCTCAAACTCCTCTGCCCTGAGTTCTTCCTCCACCTCCAGGGAAAATGGAAAAGAGACGGCTGAGGGGAGATATGATAGAAGTCTATAAATTAATGAACGGAGTGGAACGGGTAAACGTAGATCGATTGTTTACCTTATCAGAATATAGAAAGACTAGGGGACATGCAATGAAGCTACAGGGTAAACTATTTAAGACTAATAAAAGAAAATATTTTTTCACTCAACGTGTAATCAAACTCTGGAATTTGTTACCGGAGGATGTAGTAAAGGCTGTTAGTGTAGCTGGGTTTAAAAAAGGTTTGGACAAGTTCCTGGAGGAAAGGTCCATAAACCATTATTAAGAAGTGACCGAAGATTTCAATGCTTGACCCAGTACAAGCATTGTGGAACTTGTGTCTCTTGGGGAAACTGCTAGGTACATGTGACCTAGATTGGCCACTGTTGGAAACAGAATACTGGGCTAGATGGACCTTGGTCTGACCCAGTATGGCATATCTTATGTTCTTATGGGCCTTGGCCATATCCCTCATGAAGTCCTGGAAGGTCATGTCCTCTAGAGGAGACTTCTGCAGTTCATGTAGAGGGGAAGGGGTTGGAGGGAAGCTTAAGGGACCTAGCCACCAACAGGTTTTCCAATTCCACATCGATAACCCAGCCATCAAGTCAGACTCCAAAAGGAAATCAAAGTACCTCTGAGACTCAGCCTGAAGCTCCCTCCCGCTCTGAGGGGACTAGGAGCATCAATGGGATGATGCATTGAGTGCTTTCAGGGCTTGGTCGGGACATCAAAACCCGATACATACGAGAAAGAGAGAGAGAGATGGCCCCGCCAGGAACCGGCTTTGAATCTCTCCAATGCCCCAACGTCGATGCCTCCACAGGCAGGGCATGTGTTTCGAGGATTGGCTGCACAATGGCCGATGACAATACCTTGGGCACCATAGGACCAACCTGCTGTTTCTCTAGCATCGATGCGTTGCGAGCCTCAAGCACCTGAATGCATGCCTCCATGGCTGCCATGTCCAAAGGCCTTGGGGCCTGAGCAGCTTTGACCAATGTCTCCGGCATCCATCATCGGGAGACTGTCGGCACCCCTCCAGGACCATGGAAGTCGATTCCTCTCTCCGTGGCCATCACTCTCAACCCCAATGCTGATGCACAAGGGGCTTCGCCCAGTGCATCAGAAGAGTCCCCCTTCGACATCAATGGAGTCTAGGTCTTCTTCGACTCCAAACGGGGAACAACCGATGGCCAATGCTCCAGGGCACTATGGGCCCTTTGCTCCGAATGAGCCTGGGAACTTCTCAAAGTCAATGCACCTTTGGAGGAACCAAGGGGAGCCATTGATGCTGGTGCCAAAGATGCTGAATCAGACCTCTGGCCAAAGAGGGATTCACTCTGCTTCTCTCAACCCTCCAGGCTTCTCCCTTGTCATCTGTAGGCCCAAATTACAAGGGGTTCCAGGCAGCTGTAGGAGGAATATTGGTGGGGTCTTTATTAAGTGGTCAGGTGGGGAAGGGTCCCAGAGTCTATGAATATAGCGGGAATTATGATAATTCCTAAGCCAGGACTGTACGGTATGTGGCTCATATATGCCTATATCCCTCATTAATTTGGATGCTAAAGGGCCTGCTAAAGTATTGGCCAATAGGTTGCAGGTGGTTACTGTCAAGATCATTCAAAGAGACCAGTCTGGTTTCATACCAGGAAGGCAGGCAAGGGATAACATCCGGAAATTACTTAATTTGATTTGGAAAGCAAGAGAGACCAGGGAGGACTCCCTATTGGTGGCGGTGGGCTCTGAAAAAGCATCGGAGGATGCCGAGTGGGACTTTATGGTGCAAGTTCTTCAGAGAGTTATGTTGAGGAAACAGTTTATTGGGTGGATGAAAGCTTTATATGCAGATCTGAAATCACATATAAGGGTTAATGGAAGACATTCGGATGAGTTCCCTCTAGGGAGAGGAATCAGACCAAGGGTGCCTGCTTTTTCCACTGCTGTTTACACTAGTAATAGAATCACTGGCAGAGGTTTGTTGTAACCTACTGTAGATATAAGTGTAATAACAGTTGGAAAGCGTATGAATAAAGTAGAGCTATTTGCGGATGATGTGATATACACCCTGACCCGGCCTCTGATGTCACTGCCCGATCTCCTTAAAGAGATTGAGGATTTAGTAGGTTCTCTGGCTACAAAATGAATCAGACTAAAGCTAAAATTTTGAAAATCCACCTTGAGGAGCACTTGGAGAAGAGCATGTGGGAAGCCTTTCCCATCAAGTGGGCTCGAGGATCTATTTGATATTTGGGAATTCAGTTGGGTAGGAGCTGGGATGAACTTTAGGACATTATGGGACGCATTTCAGCTCAAACCAGAGCAGAAGTTATTCTGGCAGGTGAGGCACTACGTGCAGCACAGAATGACTCGACCTCTTTCAATGGGACAGCAATCAGACTTTGAAAGGTTATATTCAAGATGGGTGAGATCCAGGGGTTTACTGTCTGGCCTCTACAAAATTTTGAGCAACAGGGTGAAGGAGTGGTCCACTTTTGTTACAAATTGGGAAAGGGACCTGGACTCCCCATTAGGTGATGAGAAACAGGCCCTGATGTTTGTAGGTACTAGTAAACTATTCATGGCGGTGGCCATTGTCAAATATGGATATAAACTGCTATATCGTATGTACTTAGATCTGGTAACGCTCCACGGGATGGGACTACTGGGAGATGCAGGCTGTTGGCAGGGATGTGATCATAAGGGCATTTTTCCCCCCATACATGGTGGGTGTGTCCAGTTACTGCTCCATTTAGCACAGTTACTTACCTGTAACAGGTGATCTCTGGGAACAGCAGGAATTAGTCCTCACATATGGGTACGTCGGTACTGACGGAGCCTGCGTGGGAAAGCTCCCCAGCTTCCCAGAAAGGAAAGCTTTTGGGGCCTCCCACAGCGCATGCGCGCTGCCTTCCCGCCTGACCAACTCTCCTCAGTTCGAGTTTAAAGCTGAGACAATAGAGAGAGGAAAGGAAAGAGAGAGAGATAGATACAACTCCTAGGGGAGGTGGGTGGGTTGTGAGGACTAATTCCTGCTGTTCCCAGAGATCACCTGTTACAGGTAAGTAACTGTGCTATCTCCAGGAACAAGCAGGAATGAGTCCTCACATATGGGGGGACTCCCTAGCTAAGATGCCCGGGAGATCCCCCTAAGGGTATGAGACCCTGAAGGGTTCCTCGTCTTCCTATGGATCTCAGGCATCCATTCAGGGAAGGTGGGCAGGAGTTGTTCAAGAATGGAACAGGTGTCTGAGGACAGCCTGACCAAACAAGGCATCCCGGCGGGAGTCCTTGTCCAAACAGTAATGGGCTGTGAAGGTATGAACCGAGGCCAAGGTGGCTGCTCGACAGATCTGATCGATGGACACAGAATGAAGATGAACCATAGAGGTGGCCATGGCCCTCACATTGTGAGCTGTGACATGGCCCTCCAGAGAAAGGTTCTTACTCTGGTAAGCAAAAGAAATACACTGAGCAATCCAATTGGACAGTGTTCTCTTAGAGACTGGAAGTCCTAAATGAGAAGGATCAAAAGCAACAAAAAGCTGGGAAGACTTTCTATGTTGCTGTGTCCCGTGTAAGTAAAAAGCAAGAGCTCTTTTACAATCTAGAGTATGAAGGTTCCTCTCTGCACTGGATGCATGAGGAGCTGGAAAAAAGACAGGTAAATATACCTCTTGATTAAGATGAAAAGGTGAGACCACTTTAGGCATAAAGTGAGGATTTGTCCTAAGGACTACCTTATCATGATGGAACCTTGTATAAGGTGGATTAGCCACTAAGGCCTGCAGTTCACTGATACGGTGAGCTGAGGTGACTGCAATAAGGAAAATAACCTTCCAGGAAAGAAATTTCAAGGAGGTGGTGGCTAAGGGTTCAAAAGGTGGCTTCATAAGCTGACCAAGAACCAAGTTTAAGTCCCATGCTACCGGAGGAGGTCTAATGGGAGGTTTAGTTAAAGTTAGGCCTCTCATGAATCTTGCGATAAGAGGATGAGAGGAGATAGGTTGTCCATTGAGAGGTTTAAGAGATGCTGAGATAGCACTCAAATGGACCCGTACTGAATTTGTTTTGAGTCCTGCATTGGAGAGATGCAGGAGATATTCCAATAGAGAATTCAAGGGGAGTGCTAGAGGGTCAAGAGCCTTTTGAGCACACCAAATGGAAAATCTTTTCCATTTAAAAGCGTAAGAACGCCTAGTGGAAGGTTTCCTAGAGGCATGGAGGATATCCTTCACTTGTTAAGAAAGATTGAAGTCTTGAAGGTCTAGGCCTTCAGTAACCAAGCTCTGAGGTGAAGGGACTTGGGGTTTGGGTGCCACAAAGTCCCCTCCTCCTGAGACAGAAGGTCTGGAGCAGCTCCCAAGTCCAGGGAGGGAGCTTGGGAAAGATGCAGAAGTAGAGGGTACCACACTTGGCGTGGCCAGCGTGGAGCTATGAGGATCATAGATCCTTGATCCCTCTGAAGTTTGAACAGAGTCTTGGGAATCAAAGGAATGGGTGGAAAGGCATACAGGAAGCCCTGACCCCAATGAAGGAGGAAGGCATCCTTGGCCTGAGCTCCCTGACATGGAATTCTGGAACAGAACCGGGGAAGTTTGGCATTCCACGGACTTGCAAAGAGGTCTATGTCCGGGGTACCCCATTTCTGAAAGATTCTGAGTACCTGATCCATGTGCAGGGACCATTCATGTGGAAGCAGATCTCGACTGAGTCTGTCTGCCCAAGAGTTTTGGATTCCTGGGAGATATACTGCCAGGAGATGGATTTGATGCTCTCTGGCGAAGGCCCATAATCTTAGAGCTTCGTTGCAAAGCAACAGAGAGCCAGTCCCTCCTTGTTTGTTTATGTAAAACATAGCTACTTGATTGTCCGTATGAATAAGGACTGTCATGTTGTGGACGAGGGTATGAAAAACTTTGAGAGCTAGAAAAATTGCTCGAAGTTCCAGATGGTTGATATGAAGGGTGGTCTCCTGTGGAGACCAAGTGCCCTGAGTGGAGAGGTCTTGAAGATGAGCTCCCCAACCTGCTTGGGAGGCATCTGTTGTGAGGGTTGCTTGGGGCAACAGTGGTTGGAAGGGAGCCCCCAACAACAGATTTTGAGTGGATATCCACCATTGGAGAGACCAAAAGAGACGTTTGGAGGTTGCTATTTGGTCTGAGAGAGCTCCTGATGCTTGAGTCCACTGGGTGGACAAAGTCCATTGAGCTGCTCTCATATGTAGGCGAGCATAAGGCACGACATGTACCGTGGAGGCCGTGGGGCCTAGTAGCTGTAGCATCTCCCTGGCAGTCAAGTGGCTTCTGGACTGAGTCTGGGAGGCTAAGTGCACTAGACGTTGGCAATGGGCCTGAGGGAGGTAGGCCCTTGCAGTGGTGGTATCTAACCAGGCCCCTATAAATTCCAGGGACTGAGTAGGGGTGAGTTGAGACTTTGGCAGATTGATCACAAGTCCCAGATACTGCAGAATGCGTCTGGTGCGGTCCAGGGAAGTCTGGGCCTCGGACTGAGATGGAGCTCGGATGAGCCAGTCGTCCAGGTATGGGAAGACAAAAATTCCCAGGGCGCATAGAAATGCAGCTACTATTGCCATGCATTTGGTGAACACTCTTGGAGCAGAGGCTAGACCGAAGGGAAGTACTCTGTATTGGTAATGTTTTCCCTGGAACAGAAACCGTAGGAATTTTCTGTGGGATGGATGGATGAGTATATGTGTGTACGCATCCTTGAGATCTAGAGAACAAAGCCAATCCTGACTCTGCAGGTATGGAAGGAGAGTACCTAGAGAAAGCCTCTTGAATTTCTCCTTGCATAGGAATTTGTTCAATTCTCTGAGATCTAGAATGGGTCTGTATCCCGTTTTCTTTGGAATGAGAAAATAAGGGGAGTAAAACCCTGACCCCTGTTGAAGAAGAGGAACCTCTTCTATTGCCCTTTGGGCGAGAAGGGTGGTCACCTCCTGACCCAAAAGGTCCACGAGGGATGGGGGAGAATTGAAACGTCTCACCATGGTATGGGGAGGAAGGCTGGAGAAATGTAGTTTGTAGCCCTCTCTGATGATAAAGAGGGTCCACTGTTCTGATGTGATTTGCTCCCATCTGGGAGCAAAATGAGTTAACCTTCCTGGAATGGTGAGAGGCTCTGGTTGTTGTAGAGCCAGAAAGGTTAAGTTCTCTAGTATTAAGTCAAAAACCCTGAGGGGGTTGGGACTGCTGGGCTGTAGTAGTCCCTGCAGGTTTTGCCCTGGCCTGTTTAGATTGCTGACGCTTAGGAGCAAAGCGAATTGTAGAAGATTGTTGGCCAGTATTTGTAGAAAATCTGGCCTTCTTATAGAAAGGCTTCTTGAAAGATTTTTTCTTGGCAGGGGTAGAGGTAGACTTAGAAAGTCTATCTAAAGCAGCATTTTCTGCGTCCATTTGAGTGGCTTTGATTTGCCACTCTTTTCCAAAGAGATTTTCACCTGTACAGGGCAGATTTCCCAAGCCATCCTGGACCCAGGATGCCTGAGGCTCTGCTAGCACCTTCAAAGGAGTCAAAAGCTGCTCTGTTGGAAAATTTTGAAACATCTTGGGTATGCTTTAGCAAAAGAAGTAACTCCTCCTGTCTATCCTCTGGGATAAAGGGGAGAAAATTGCGCAGCTTTAGTGCAATCTCCTTCAGGAACATGCCCATATAAAGGCTGTATGAATTGATTCTGGCAATAAGCATACTGGCTTGGAAGATTTTCCTACCAAAAGCATCCAAAGTCCTACATTCTCTTCCTGGAGGAGTAGAAGAGTGTCTTTTGGTACTCTTTATCCTTTTCATAGCTGACTGCACCACAATAGAGTGGTGAGGGAGCTGAGTTTTTTGAAAACTAGGAGAAGGAGGGACACGATACATGGTGTCCAAACGACGAGAATGTGGAGATAGAGTGAGAGGAGTCTCCCATAAGTCCATCATATGTTCTTGAAGAATTTCATGAATGGGCAAGGTGACTGCCTCTTTGGGAACCCTTAGGGTATCCTAAAATATCTAAAATTTTTGCTCTAGGTTCTTTTTCAGAGGTTACTGAAATAGATAGTCCTTTAGCTACTTCAATGATGAAGTCTTGAAAGGACAAATCCTCTGGAGGAGACATTCTCCTCTTTGGAGAAGAGGGCTCCTCAGGAAGAGTAAGAGATACTTCAGGAGAGTCATCTGATGAATCAGAATCATCAGAAGACTCGAAGTATCGTCTGTTGGCTTCCAGGGATCGATAAGCGTATCGACCGGTATCCACATCGGGCATACCCGGAACCGGATCGGTATCGGGAAAAGCCCCGGAATCGGGAACCGGAACCGGTATCCTGGTCGATGTGGATGCCCTGGGTACCGGTATCGGTTGTGGTACCGGAACCGGAATCGGTACCGCTCGCTGCGGTACCGTGGGCGTCGCAGCCTTAATAAAAGCCATTATGGCCTGCTGCATGGATTGAACAGTATGATCCATAGACGCCACGACTGTCTGGATGTCGGTACCGGAAGAGTGTGCCGATACCCCAGAGCAGTCCAACAGGTGATCGGTCGAGGCCGTGCCATCAATGTCAACCTGTAACCTCATAGGAAGAGCTTTGGAAGCCGGAGCTTCCCGCCGGGGTTGTTTGGCTGGGGCAGGGTCCTCAGGGGTTAAGCCCGGGGGCATCTCGATACTTAGAGGGAGATTTGCCCTTTGAGGACCTGCCGGAAGAAGGTTTGGTTACCTGAGATCCATCAGGAGAGGAAGACCTGGAGGATGTCGATGCTGGAGTATCTGTGGAAAACAGCATATGAAACTTGGCTGCCCGGTTCTGTAAGCCACATTTAGACATCAGAGAGCAGGACTGGCAATCCGGGATGGAGTGGTCAGGCCCCAAACATTTAAGACACCATTCATGGGTGTCGGTAACTGAGATGGTACCGCTACACTTGGTGCATTTTTTAAAACCAGAGGCTGGTTTCTCCATGAGGGAGAATTTTCTCCAGGCCTAGAGGCCTAAAGAGGAAATACACCAAGTGGGGAAAAGAAGATTTTTTTTTTTTTTTTAAGAAAAGTAAAGAAAAAGACCGGCGGTACCTTTCCGGAGTCGGGGAAGGCAGACACGCAGCCAAAGAAACAAATTAAAATAAGAAATTCTTCAGCGGTGACAGGAACACGATCTGCTGGCTCCGCGGAAAAAGAAGAACTGAGGAGAGTTGGTCAGGAAGGCGGGAAGGCAACGCGCATGCGCTGTGGGAGGCCCCAAAAGCTTTCCTTTCTGGGAAGCTGGGGAGCTTTCCCGTGCAGGCTCCGTCGGTACCGACGTACCCATATGTGAGGACTCATTCCTGCTTGTTCCTGGAGATCGGCAAAGTATTGCACTCCAGGTTGGGGATATCGTGGGGAAGGAGATTGAGCTGGACCTGGAACCCTTCTTATTGAATCTGCCTGTCAAGGGGGTAGGGAAGGAGGGGAGGTTAATTGTTCAGATGTGCATTATTGCAGCAAGGATGGCGATTGCGAAGAGTTGGAAATGCACACTGATGCCAGCTATCATTGTTGTAAAAAAAAAAATAGACTGGAGTGGATTTAGCACGTCAGAGGTGACAGCACAGCTAAAGCTCACAGATACTCATTTTCATAAGAATTGGTCAGCATGAAGGTTGGAAACGATTGTTGCTGGCCTAGATGCTGGGGGATAGGAGTTGATGTTGCTGTACAATTTCTGAAAGGATGGAAGGGGTAGGGGGTGATATTGGGGGGGGGGGGATTTTGTTCAATGGGGGAATGTTTGCTGTATCTTTGGTGGGTCTGTGTAATGTTGGCATAAAGGTTAAATTTAAAAAAAAAAGACAAGATTAGATTATAAAGCTAGGAAGAGAGACAGACCTACGTAAAGTGAACAAGTTAAAGTTTTGGCTCATATTCTATAAACTCAAGATTTATTTTTTTAAACAGTCACGCACTGATCATCATCTTGCAGAATGAAGAGTCCAATAACAATTTCCAGTACCTTTCCACTGGCAGTTTTCATTAGAGCAAACTCTCTTCCTGCACCTAGGACTGCTGACTCCTCATCAAACCCAGTACCTGAAAATAGAGGACAAGGTGGCAATCATGCAATAACATATCACTGGGGTAATTTCCCAACAGGATGCCTTAAAAAGCAAGCACCTATTTTATATTTTCTAAAAATCTAGACATGCATGCTTATGTGCCCTTATAAAATAGGCTGCTATAGTTACTCCAGCAATACACAAATTCTCTTCCACAAATTTACACCTGTTCCAAAAGGTGTAAATAAAAAGTCTATAATTTATGTATACACAAATAATTTTACAATACGTGCTTACATCTATGCCCCATCTCCACCTAAACTACGCCCCAGTGAATGTCCACACAATCCACATAAAAATGTGCACGCATCAGCAAATGTACTTTTATGTCAGTATATACCTGCAGTTTTATTAGAGATATTTTTCTGTGAGTATAATATGCTTCATATGAAGAAACCGTTTTATAAAATTACATCCAATCAGCAACACCACAATAATTAAGCAAACTATTCCTCTTCGTAATGTAGAAGAGTAAACAACCTCAGTTACCTAGAGAAAGCAATTAAACATGAAATGGAAAACAAGCCTTACTTATAATGTGCAAGTCCTTCTCCAAATCAAACAGTGAGATACCACAGGCATGTAAGCATTTCCTGGCCAGCTTCAGTTGCAGTTCTTGCTGTAGTACCGGCTCTGTGCTGGTCGAAAAAATGCGAACTACAAAGCCATCCTACACAAAAATGAAAATAGCACGGGTAACAATTTTAGTAGATACAAAGTTCAAGATCAAAGACATGTAATCAGTTGTTACATTTCATGCATTCAATGCGGCTACATTTTTGATATGATAGCATAAGACGACAACTATTTAAGACAGGGTTGATTTTGGTAGAATCAGTAAACCCATATTTACTATGGGAGTCAAAGAACAAATATATACATTAGCAGCATAAAACAAAGCTCTCACCCAAAAAGGACTGGTTGAATTGTCTTATCTGTCTCTTCATAAAAGGTTGGCCAGATTAGTCTACAAAAGTAAACTGTATCTAAACTTCTAAAGCAAGTCAAGAAAGTGTAGTTAGTTACTCACCTCCAAGGGCGGCCCAAGGGGGGTGCGGGGCCATGTGCGGAGATTTGGTGCGGGGCCTCAATTGAATAAGGGGCCTCATTTGCATAAATATTTGCATAATGTTACCATACACTAACTTTTAGTAAACATGCCTCTTAATGAGCGTATGGATAAAGAAAGACTAAAAGATTTCTACATTACTACAATCCAGTGCCAACCGCCAGGCACATTAGGAACTACTACAAACACTGCCCATTTAGAACCAATAGCAAGCCCGCCGTATCATAACAGCACTACCAGGACTCAAAGCACCAGACCCTACCTATCAAAAGGCAACACTGCAAATATTAAACCAATACATTTCAGAGAATACATTACCTACTGGGGAAAGAGAACAAGTGGCAATGTCAAATAGGAATTACATAAACAGAATACCTCAGCTCAGTTACACATGCAGAACATAGACCATCACCAAACAAGGAATCACAATTTAGAAACAGGAAGACAATTAAACTGGGAATCCCAAAAGCCAAACTTGGAATGTACAACAACACTGTAGAAATAAAACTATAAATTAATTTCCTTTTGTACTAAATAAAGCATAGATGTTAATGATTCACATTTCCCAGAGCTGACATAGTCCAGTTAATAAATTCAAAATAAAGAGATATTTTTCTACCTTTTGTGCATTTTTTTTCAGTTGTAATTGCTCCAGCCACTTTCTTCTGTTTTTTTCATGTCTTCTGCTAACTCTCCATCATCTGCTGTCCATTTGTCCTTTCTTCTCTCCTAGTTTTTTTTTTCATTCTCTCTCTACATCTGCTTTAACATACTAATCTTTCTCCTTTTGCTCTTTCCTCATTCCTATTTCATCCACTCAAATTTTACCCCTCCATCCTCAATACCCACTTACTTTCCCAATACCCGGCCAATTGAATATTTTTCTTCCCTCCCACACAAAATATTTTCCCCTCTCCATTTCACTCTCCCAGCCCCATCCCATTCTAATCCTCCCCCAACATCAGCTCCCTTCTAGTTCCAGCCCCACCCAGCATTCACTCCCTTCTAGTCCCCGCATCAGCCCATTTCCAGTCCTATCCTAGCCCCACCATCAGCTCATTTCTAGTCCTAGCTCCCCCATCTAAGTCCCTTCATCAGCTCATTTCCAATCCCAGCCCCCCATCAGCCCATTTCTAGTCCTTTCCTAGCCCCACCATCAGCCCATGTCAAATCCTAGCTCCCCTCCACTCAGCCCATTTCCAATCCAAGCCCCCAATGAGCCTACTTCCAGTTCTAGCCACTCCATGAGTCCATTTCATTCCAAGCCCCCACCACAGTACATTTCCAATCTTAGCACCCCACAACAGCCCATTTCCAGTCCTATCCTAGCTACCTCCCCCTACTCAGCCCATTTCCAGTCCTAGCTCCCTCCCCTCACAGCCCATTTCCAATCTCAGCACCCCACAACAGTCCATTTCCAGTCCTATCCTAGCACCTTCATCAGCCCATTTCCTGTCCTAGCTGCCCCCCACTCAGCCCATTTCCAGTCCTAGCTCCCCCCTCACACCCCATTTCCATTCCAAGCCCCCCTTCCACTCAGCCCATTTCCATTCCAAGCCCCCGTCCCCATCCCCATCAGCTATTTGCAGTTCAGTTTCACTCAGCCCATTACCAGTCCTAGCCCCCCCATAGCCCATTACCAGTCCTAAGCCCCCCCATCAGACTACTTCCAGTCCTAACCCCCCCATCAGCCCATTTCCAGTCCTAGCTCCATCCCCTCACAGCCCATTTCCAATCTCAGCACCCAACAGCCCATTTCCAGTCCTATCCTAGCACCTCCATCAGCCCAGTTCCAGTCCTAACCCCCTCCACATCAGCCCATTTCCAGTCCTAGCCCCCCCCAGCCCATTACCAGTCCTAACCCCCCTCCCCCCCCCCCCCCATCAGCCCAGGGAAACTTTAAAATAAAAAACTAACTTGCTGCCGCTGCCGCCCTAGCAGCGGCAGAATCAAGTGTCACCCGCGGGGCCCCTGCCCGCCCAACAGAGCCCTCCCTCCTGTCCAGCAGAGCCCTCCCTCGATTACTCTCCTCAGCGCAGCTTTCAGAGCCGCGAAGGGAGGGTTTCCCTCTCGCGGTTCTGTTAAGCCGGCCGGGGCTGATGGGAAATCCTCCATTCGCGGCTCTGAAAGCCGCGCCGAAGAGAGTGATTGAGGGAGGGCTCTGCCAGACAGGAGGGAGGGCTCTGTTGGGCAGGCGGGGGCCCCGCAGGAGACACTTGATTGTGCCGCTGCCAGGGTGGCAGCGGCAGCAAGTTAGTTTCTTCTTTTAAAATTTTCCTGGGCTGATGGGCAGAATGTTGTTTGCACGGGGCCCCCTGAAACGCGGGGCCCTGTGCAAACAACATTCTTGCTCAATGGACAGGCTGGCCCTGCTCACCTCTAACAGATGTTCTCCGGGGACAGCAGGAATCAGTCCTCATATATGGATGATGTCGGTGCTTGAGCCCAAGTGGTAACGTCTCCCCAGTTTTCAAAGAAAGCCTTTTGGAGACATACCACACATGCGTGGTCCCCTTCCCCTCTAAGGGTGCCATCTTGCCTTAGTATGACAGCTCAAAAGGCAAAACAACAAAAAATGCAACCACTGGGAGGAGGGAGGGTTGTGAGCACCGATTCCTACTGTCCCCAGAGAACATCAGTTACAGATGAATAACTACGCTTTCTCCGGGAACAAGCAGCTAGTAATTCCTCACATATGGGACTCCCCAGTTACAGGCTACCAAAAAAAAAAAAAAAAACCTTTAAAAGCCATGGGTAACCAGAAGAGGTGAACCATGAGGAGCAACAACAGAGTCAAGCAACAGCAAGAACCATGAGCGGCCCAGAGGGTCAAGCAAGGAACCAGTTCTTTGGTAGCCTAAACACATCAAAGGGCTGGAGGGCAGGAGTTGCCTTACACGCCAAACAGATGACAGAATACTGCCTGGATGAAGGCGCTGTCCCGGCAGGACTCCCTCTCCCAGCAGTAATGAGCTTTAAAAGTATGGACTGAGGACGACCATGTGGAGGCTGAGCAGATCTCCGGCAAAGTACTCATTCTCTGTTGTGCTTTTGTTGTTGGACTTTCACCATCACCTACAGCACCAAGAGGTACAAACGCAGCCATGGCCCGGACACTGTGCGCCATGATGCGGCACTCCAGTGAGAGATTGGCCTGCTAATAGGAGAAGGCAATGCCGTCTGCCACCCAAATGAACAGGGTACACTTAGAGACCGCTGCCCCAGCCAATTTGGGTTGTAGGAGATGAAAAGCTGCGAGGAGCGACGGTGGGCTTTGGTACGCTCTAGGAAGTAGGCCAGGGCCCGCTTCAAGTCCAGAGTGTGGAGAGCAGCCTCCACCCTTTTCACATAAGGCTGCAGGAAGAAGGTAGGGAGCACCACATCCTGGTTGAGGTGTAACGAGAACACCATCTTGGGCAGAAACTTTGGGTGCATGCGGAATGACCCTATTCTTATGGAACCTTGTACAAGGCAGATGGGCCATCAGAGCCTGGAGCTCACTAACTCTGCTAACAGAAGTGAGCACCACAAGGAAGACCACCTTCCAGGAGAGATACCTGAGATGGTAAGAGCAGAGGGGATCGAAAGGAAGCACCCTAAGCTTTGAGAGAACCATGATGAGGTCCCCCTGTCGCTCTGGGATGAGCGGGTGGCTGTGAAAGCAGTAGGCTCATCAGGAAGTGAGTCACAAGGGATTGAGTGGAGAGGGGCTTACTCTTGACCAGATGGTGATGCACAGATAGTGCACTAAGGTGTACTCTAACGGAGTTGGACTTCAGCCCTGCCTGAGACAGGTGAAGCAGGTACTGCAGCACTAGCTGGACAGAAAAGAAGAAGGGACTGATCTGCTTCTCCACGGACCATACAGAGAATCTCCACCACTTGAAGGCATAGGCCTGGTGGGTGGAAGCCTTGCAGGAGGGCCAAGAGGACCTCCTCCACCTCATTTGACAGAAAAGAAGTGGGCCAAGACTACCATTTCAATAACCAGGCAATCAGTCAGGGGTCCCAGGCTGGGGTACAGGAGAGAGCAGTCCTCCTGCGAAAGCAGGCCCAGAGCACACCCCAGAGGAACCAGGGGCACCTGAGACAGGCAGAGGAGAAAAGGAGCCACCAATATCAAGGGGACTCAGTAGAGCTGGACCTTGAACAGGGTATTGGTGATCAGCGGCATTGGCAGGAAGGCACAAAAAAAAGGCCCCTCATCCACAGGATGGGGAACGCATCGATCACCATTCAAAAGGGATGTGGCTCCCTGCAGCAGAAGCAGGGCAGCTGAGCACTGGCTAGGCTGGCGAAGAGTTCCATCTGCAGGAGCCCCCAGAAGTGGAACAGCCAGCAGGTCACCTGGGGGTCCAGCTGCCACTTGTGCGGTTGAAGGATCCAGCTGAGCCAGTCTGCCAGGGCATTGTCCTGGCCTGGGTGACAGACTGCCCACAGAAGCATCCCAATTTTGCTGGCGAGGGAGCAGAGGCTCACTGCCTCTTGGCACAGAAGGGACGCCATCATGCTTCCCTGCTTGTTAATATAAAACATCGCCACTTGGTTGTCAGTCTGGATCAGTGCCTCTTGGTGCTGTAGGTGATGGTGAAAGTCCAACAAAAGCACAACAGAGAATGAGTACTTAAAGTTTTTATTAAAAAAACCAAAGAGGATTAAAAGGGTAGGAATACCAAACATTTGACCTGACACGATGGTGTTTTGGCAGAGCCTTCTTCAGGGGGTCACACTAAAATCAAATACACTCGTAAACATAGTTGAGGTAAACATATAAATATCATAAAAAAATTATAAACACATCTATTAAAAGAAGGCATAAAGGGAACTCTACAAATTAGATATTTATACACAATATCATAAAAAGTAACATTAAAACATAAAACAGATAAAATAATAAATAAATAAGTTGTGTTATAAATTATAATGTATAAAAACACAAAGGAAAATACGTGATGAGGAAGGACTACAAGAGAAGGACAACAATACTGTGTCAGTAATCAACATAATAGAAACATTTTGTCTGATAGAGACCTACATCATAAGAACTATATAGGTATCTTAAAACTATACATGAAGGGAAGACTGATATCAGGACCATCATGTCGATATGAGATTACAATTGTACATACAGAGGATAAAAATGGGGCTAAAATAAAAATAGAAATAAAAACGAGAGAGGGTTTAGAAATATAGAAACATGATGGCAGAAAGTCCTATCTAGATTGCCCTTCCATATCAACTACTACAATAGTCTCCTTTTTTCCCTTTAGAGATCCTCTGTTTGTCCCCCGCTTTTTTGAATTCAGATACTGTCCTCATCTCTACCATTTCCAATGGGAGACTATTCCATGCATCTACCACTCTTTTCATAAAGAAATATTTCCGCGTATTACTCCTGAATCTATCCCCTACGTCCCCACGTAGCAGAGCTAGCTTTCAATCGAAAAAGGCTTGCTTCCTGTGCGTCTACGCCATGGAGGTATTTAAACGTCTCTATCATATCTCCTCTGCCTTTCCTCTAAAGCAAGCATGTCCAACTTCGAACAGGTCGTGATCTACTTTTTCCGGCCAAAAGTGCCGGTGATCTACCACCATGAAAATTAAGTTTCAAATTAAATTTTAACCCAATAAAGTTGGAGAATTCCCCCCCCCCCGCCATTTCTAATGAACCTTCTGCTATTTACTTGGATGTGATCAGCTGTTAAGCAAATTAAGCAAAAACAAAACAGAGAGACGAAAATCCAGTAAGAACTGCGAGGGGAAAAGGAAAGTACATTTTTTCTTAAAGTTTTATTGAGTAATAACTGTCTTAATAACTTTCTTTAACTTTTATTGAGTAATGTGTTAAATTTAGGTTCAGTATTGATCCAGGCTGATCTTGCACAATCTTTAATATTTCCCTCTTGCTCATTACTGAGATGTCTCAGCCTGCATTTCATCCACCAGCTTTTTAAGTTGGGTGAATATTGCTTGAGGGCCAGTCTCAGGGAATCCTGGAGATGTTCATCTGTCATGCTGGAACATTGTGTACTGTCATTTTCAGATGGGAAAACGCAGTTTCACACAAATAAGTTCAACCGAAACAGGAGTGTACAGCTTCACTGCATCTTCTCAAGTTGGGAAATTTGTCTCTAGGCACTAGCTTCCAAAATGATTCTTGCTCAGCATGGGTCTTGAGAAAAATGTAATTTTTAAGGGTTAATATTTCGTTTTCAAGAGACGGCTTGTTCAATGAGTAATTTTTTACTGATAGCAGCTGCAGTTTCTTTAATGTCCACATCTACTTTGAATGGGTATGACAAGTACTCCACAACTGTTCCAATTTTTTGGAAGTCACAGAATCTATTTTCGAATTCCTGGATAACAGAACAGATTTCTGTCACATACTTCTCGTTCTGAAAAACAAAATGTGGATATTGTCCCAGATGGTCCTGCGTATTAGGAAAATGATCAAAAGTGTTGTTTGCAAGGTCAGTCATCATTAGCTCAAATTTGCTCTTGTAGGATGAAACTGTACTCATCATCTCGCCAATGCATTTGTTTTTACCTTGTAGTTCAAGGTTCATATCACTTAGTTCGCCTGTAAAGTCAGCGAGAAATGCCAGATCACATAACCACTCATTTTCCAACTCTGCTTGGTCATCTCCCCTCTCCTTCAAAAAACTTATTTCATTTAGCAAATCACAAAATCTTTGCAGAAATTTGTGCCTACATAGCCACCTTACATCTGTGTGCAAAATGATTTCCACTGCCCCTTCATCAAGAGTAAGATTGAAAAGCCGTCTTTGAAGTGATTTTCCACAAACTGAATTTACAATTTTGAAAGTGATGTCCATGACAGTCTTTGTATTGAGTCTCTTGCTTGCCAGAACTTGCTGGTGAATGATGCAGTGGTAAGAAAGGAAATCTGGGAAGTCGTCATGCTGTCTACAGAGGGCTATGAAACCGTTAATCTCACCTGTCATTGCTCTTGCTCCATCAGTAGTGATGGAAACAAGTCTATGCAATGGAAGATTACACTTTGCCACAAAAGAATGGAAAGAACTGAATATTTCCTGACCGGTAGTTCTCCCTTTTAAAGAAATCATTCCAAGTAGTAGTTCTTTAACACTGAAGTCTTCAAAAACCATCCGGATAAAGACTAGTAACTGGACTATGTCTCTTACGTCTGTAGATTCATCCAGTTGGAGTGAGAAAGTAACACAATTTGAAACATCCTCCAACAATTGTTCAGTTGTGTCTCCACACATCTTTTCTATTCGCCGCACGACGGTGTTTCTTGACAATTGTACATCTTGAATAGCAGTTATGATCTCTTTCTTATTTTTAAATCCTTCAAAAAGATTGTCAGCTGCTTCAAGAAAACAATCTTTTACAAATTCCCCTTCAGTGAAAGGTTTGCATTTCTTTGCGATCAGGTTGCTGACCTTGAAGGATGCTATGGTTGCATTGACGGAATATGACCTTGGCTTTGCCATCAACTGTTGTTGAGTAGCCAATTTCGATTTAAGCTCTTTGAGCTTCAGTTTACGAATTTCACTTTTGGGTGGAAAATCAGCATCAAACTTATTGCTATGCAGAGCCTTATAATGACGTTCCAGATTACCCTTTTTGGGCAAGGATACTGGGGCGTTACAAATTACAAAACACTTGTCTTTCACCATGATGAAGTCGCCATCCATTTCCCATTCATCATGAAAGTGGTAGGTTTTGCTCTTCTTTGGAACACTCATCTTCGTTATACTGGGGTGGCTGGATGTAAGAAGGCCAAATCTGCTAAGTTAGTATAAAGACTGGCTGAATCTGGTCCAAAACTGCCACTGTTCCAAAGTATTAAAGATCAACAGGAACTGAAAACCTGAACATGGAGCCCTGAAAACACTTCCGGCCAAAAGCATCCATGGTGCGTCCACCGAGGAGTGCATATTCTGGCTCTTAATGTGACGCATAGCAGACTAAATAACCATGGAGTTATGTGGCAGTTGTGCTTTATGGAAGCCGGGGTTCCGGCAGATTCAATACTGCGAATCAAGTCGAATGTTCACAATTGGCAGTCACCAGAGTCTCCCATATCCTGAACGGCAGCTATTCAAGAATGGGGGGCATGGGCACCATCAGTGCTTCCAGGGAGAAACCTCGCACTGGAGGATCTCGAGATCCTCAGTACACGGCTTGTCCTCGGGCACTGCTACAAAGGCAAGTGCCTGGGACATCTCCCAAACTCCAGGAAAGCCAGGTCCTCTGCAGGTGATCGTTACATATGGTGTGGCGGAGATGGGTCAGAGGGGATGTCCCGGTGGAGGATGATGTCGGGAAACTCCTCATCTATCTCCCATGCTGACTCAAAATAGGAGTCGGCTAGCACTCTGCAGTCATCAGACCAACTAGGCATTGACAATATTCAGCATCAGAGCTCCAGCCCAGCCGCGCCAAATGCCATGACAGGTCTCGACTTGGACAGCAACGGAGTAGAAACTGAGCGGGCCAGGCTCTCAAGGATGGAAGGGGCATCTTCCAGGGAGGTCCTGGACGAGGATGGTCCCATCACAGGCACAGATGACACGGCGTGACCAGGAGTCGGGCCCCGCTGAGCCTCGAACACTGCAAAGCTGTGTTCCAGCGCTAGCATCCTTGGCCTCAATGCCCGACGGTTCCGCTGAGGTCAACTTAGTCTTTGAAGATACCAAGGCTGATGTCGGGTCCCTGGGTAAGGGAGTCCCAGATAGTGATGGCGTCAGGGGGAACAGACTTGATTCCCTAACTCAGTCAACAAAGTGTCCCTCTGAGGTTGCTTGGAGGGGCACTCCCGGCACTCATCACCGGCATAAAAACAAGGGCTCTGTGCCCCGGAAGACTTACCCCCACCCCCAGACTGGAATCTGACCTCTACTGTGGCTTCGATGAAGCCTTCGACAACTGGGGAAGGTCCTCCGAGGACGCCGCCAATGCACACCAGTCCCACTGCTCTGACCGAGCCTGGGAGCAAGACGTCGAGTCACCCAATGCCAGCATCAAAGGCAGGGATTCCGCCTCTGATGCTGATCCTGAGGCTGATTTGCCAAACAGCTCCCCCTGCCACCTTTCGCACTTCTTCCAGGTCTTAGCCAACATCAAAAGGCAAAGCGGATAAGACAACACGTCATGGTTCGCCCTGAGGCATTTTATGCAAGTACTGTGGAAGTCCGTGCGAGACATAGTGCGGTTGCACTTGTCACATTGCTTAAATCTGCTGGTCGAAGACATAGCCGGAAAAACGAGTCCCACGAGGTTAAACTCAGACGTCTTGACCAGTTAGGCTGAGAGCAAAAAACCTGCGGACCAACAGAAAACACAGTTACTTACCTGTAACAGGTGATATCTGGGAACAGCAGGAATGAGTCTTCACATATGGGTACGTCGGTACCGACGGAGCCTGCACAGGAATGCTCCCCAGCATCCAATCAGAAAGCTTTTGGGAGCATCCCTCGCGCCTGCGCGCTGACTTCCCGCCCTTTCCACTTCTTCTCCTCAGTTGAGTTTCATAGCTGAGACAAAGGAGAGAAAGAGGAAAGGAAGATAGATAGATACAACTCCTAGGGGAGGTGGGTGGGTTGTGAAGACTTATTCCTGCTGTTCCCAGAGATCACCTGTTACAGGTAAGTAACTGTGCTATCTCCAGGAACAAGCAGGAATGAGTCTTCACATATGGGGACTCCCTAGCTAGAGATGCCAGGGGGAGATCCCATAAAATGCATGTTCCTGGATCAGGAGTGCATTTCCCACACAGGAATCTCCGGCATCCCATGAGGGAATGGAGGGTAGGAGTTGAGAATAGAAGAGCTGTAAGGAAAACAGCAAACCCAAGGACTACAGGAGAGGAGTCCATGGCATGTATGATAAGTACCATTAAAATTATTTAATGAACAGTTATAATATGGAGCTTACCTACTGGATTGTAGGAAGTAGAAAGCGTGATGGAGTCTACTGGATATGCAATAGCGGAATCCTCAAGGTGACCTCACAGCAGTGAGGGTGAAGGTCCAGACCTGGAATTAGCAGGTGATCCAGGTGTCAACTGGGGTAGGATTAGAACGGCAGTCTTCAATGGAAAGCTTTATGAGAAAAAGCTGAAAACTCTTTTAGGTACAGAGTCATAACATTGAGGACTAAAAGAAGAAGACTGACCGATTTGGACAACTAGCCCAGTCTTGGAGGGAAGAAGGGTTATGGAAAAAAGCCCATATTCCCAAGCAGAACAATGTGTACTCAAAAGCAATGAAGATGTACACTATCTTTCCTAGCTGATGAGAGATAGGAAAGATATTGAAGCTTGAATCTTCAAGGATAGGGAGACCTAGAGCAAAGCGGAAGCTGTTATCACCACAGTAGTGGTTGTGAGCATAACAGTCCCCACATACTAAGGAACAGTATGAAAAAGGGAGCCCACTGTCTGTAACCTCTGAGAAAGGTACAATTGCTATAGCATAGACAGTGAGGAGATAGCATGTAATACATATCGATCTATAAAAGTCTCCCAACAGATATATATATATATATATATAGGGAGATATATATATATATATATACCTATATATAAATGTGTATCTAGATATGCAGAATATGTATCAACATATAAATTATGCACACACAGCTTACAGACATATGTATGTAGAGGCATATATGGAGATATTTACATACATGATAATAAGTCTGAAGATACACTAAGCCCCATAAGAACATTCACATGGGGAATGTGAAGGGGAAAGATTCATCCAATAACAAGAGGGTGAAACCCACTTGAGAGATATATAGAGAATCTATTTCTGTGGGCTAAGAGGATGCAGGAATGCAATCCAGTAAAATAACCAGGATGGTTGCGTGAAAAACAGAGGATTATATCAGTCTGTAAAGAGCAAGTCGAGAGTCCTTTAGAACTCTGACATGGTAGATGGGTAGCAACGCATAGAGGAGATACCAGGAGGACCCACTGAGGGACATAGGGGTATCATGCGTTACTAATAGCCTTGGATATTCACGCAGAAAAAGCTTATATTCTGAATTATAACAGGAGACAAGAGTCATGAGAATAATTTATAAGCTTTTTTCTACTATATAGAATAGCCCTCAGAGACAAAGATCAATGCTCTGTAGCAAGGGCCCATAGTCGAAAGCTTCTCTGAAGATTGCAGAGAGCATTGTGCAGGAGAATTATGAGATGAAACTGACTGAAGTCAGGTGTGTTGCCACATCCTAGGAAAAGGAGATGGCAAGAAAGAAGATAATGTGAGAAGCCTAAAGTGAGTAGGATTATCCAAGATAGATGAGGACTAGCTTGGAATCACTACTGAGGCTAGGCAAAAATTGTGGAAGATAGACTGGAACTTGTGGAAAAGTACCAGTAGTTCAATCACTGGAACTCCTGCATGCACAGCAGCTGAAAAACTTACTGTGCAAAACAAAGAGAAACAGACAAAGGGAGAGGAGATATTCCTGTCCCTGCCTGATGAGTTATCTTGAGAATGTATTCAAGGAAAGAAAAAGTCTACACTGGAATGAAAGCTAGAGAAGCTTTTCAGTATGGTACCACTCAGTCAGGGGAAACCCTGGATGAGAGGGGGAGGGTGACTTACCCATATGGCGAGTCAGCTGAAGGAAAAAATGTTCATGTTGGGACAGAAACTATCATGAGATAGTTGTAACCTCCCTTCTTGGTAGTAAGAGGAGGAGAATTCTGTAACCCATGGACAAGGATATCCTGACAGCATAGCATACTGAAAAAGGAAAACCCCAGTGTAGAGCTTTAAGAAAAAACAGTGAACAAACTTCTGTTAAGAAGAGGTTTAACTGTAGATTGTAACCTTCAGAACCTATGGTTGCTGGGTATGTTGAGACTGGCTAGAATTTGGAAACTTCAGACTAGGACGAGGTGTCCCTTGCTTGGGCACCTCTGGATGATGGGCAGGAGAAGAGTGAAACCTTCTTTTCTTAGGGAAAGAAGGCTTGGTAGGACATTTCCTACCTCCTGGGGAAGAAGGCGGCTTAGAATGGTCTCCAGAACCAGGGAAGTCAGTGGAGCAATGAGCAACCTGACGTAAAGCCTCCTTATTGAAGAGATTTTCTCCAGTACAAGGAGAATTACCCAGTGTATGTTGTGCCCATCTGCTCAAGTCAGAAGCTTGGAGCCAGGCTCTACGACGTGCTCCAATGGCAATAGCAGAGGATCTGCTAACAGACTCAAAAGAGTCTAGAGAAGCACGAGAAAGAAACCAAGAGATATTCCGGCTATGATTAAGAAGCAAGGAATAGTCAGCAGCCTTAGGCTCTGACAAAAAAGGAGTCAAAAGAGATAATTTCTTTGTGACCTCCTGGAGTGTTAGACTCATATAAAATATATAAGAAATAATTCTTGATGCCAGCATAGATGTTTGGAAGGTTTGACGTCCAAAGGCATCAAGTGCTCTAGAAGCACGACCTGGCGGATAAGAAGAATGCTTCTTCTTGCTTTTTACCTTCCTCATTGCTGATTCCACTACAATGGAATGATGGGGAAGTTGATTCTTTTGAAACCCAGGAGAGGGGGGCACCTGATACAGAACATTAGTTGCTGTAGAAGGTGAGGGAACCCTTAAAGGTGATTCCCATATTCTCAGAAGAAGAACCTGCAAAGAATGATGTAAAGGAAGCATTATATTTCCCTTTTCTGCAGGAGAGCCTTGGTTAAGATTACAGCCAGGGATAGGAATAGCAAGAAAGGTTGCCATGTCAAGGAGAAACTTCTGAAAAGGATGATCTCCAATGGGAACCATCCCTGGGAAGGCTAAGGTTGAAGATGCAGCCTGAGCACCAGAGGATGTACTGGTCTGGTGCAGAAAAAGAACTTTACTAGATGGATAATGATACTGGCAGTCACGATTTGAGGCAGTTAGTACTGCATCGTCTATGCCAGGTATCGATTCCAAACTAGGCATGGAAAGGATCGATGGCACCGATGTAACTGCAGGAATCGACATCGATGCCGATACCGGTAATGGCATCGAGGCCGTCATCGGAGGCTGCTCAAACGGTACCGAGATAACCAGAGAGTCTTCGTGAGTATCCTCGGTACTGCGTATCCGGAAACGACAAGGGTCGGTTCCAAGGCGCGTCAGTACCCGGTCATCTAGACTAGATATCGATTCCAGACTCAGCATCGAAGGGAGCGAGTCTATCGATGCATGTCTAGAGTGCACCGACGTCGGTGGTGGTACCGGCGATGCTGATACAGGGAAGTCACTCTGGGTCGTATCGATCGGTCCCGAAGGTACCGAGGATGCCAGATGACGATCCCTGGCGAAGAGTGGAACACTCGACACCGGTGCCGATGCCGGGGTATCGGTACCGCTCGAAGCGGATACCACCCCCGAGCATGGCTTAGATACAGGAAAGTCAATCTGGAACGTATCGATCGGTCCCAAAGGTACCGAGGATGCCAGATGACGATCCCTGGTGAAGAGTGGAACACTCGACACTGGTGCCGGTGCATCGGTACCGCTCGAAGCGGATACCACCCCCGAGCACGTCTCAGGTATGTTCTGTGAGGGGTGAGCCCCAGGAACAACCTGGAACCCCTGAAATGCTTTGGAGCCCGAAGACTCCCGCCGGGGTTTTAATGCCAATGGGGTCTTGAGGGCAAGGCCGGAGCCGTCATCATGCGTGGCATGAGACCTACCACTCAAGGATTGGCAAGTCTTAACAGACTGTTTGTGGGTTACCTGATCCTGTAGAGAAGAAAATCCCGGTGCCCTCACTGCAGGAGGGAAAACGGTATCGAGGGAAACTCGAAAGAGGGAAGTTCTTCTCTCAGCATTGCAGCCTGATAGTTCAGGGGAAAAAGGGTCAGGACCCAAACAGGTTAGACACCAGAGATTGGAGTCTAAAAAGAAAACTGTGTTTCCACAGTGAAGGCACTTCTTAGGAGAAGGCGGCTCCATGATGGAGAGGCCTTGTAGGCCCAAAAAGTTACGACAGGAACAGAGGGAAAAATCTCTGAGTTTAAGAAAAAAGAAAGAAAAAACCACCGGCGGTGTCGGCGGGAAAAACAGCTGCGACCACAAGAAAACAAGAAATAAAGTATTTAACCCTAGACCCCAGAAAAGCTTAGGGTATTTCCTGATGTTTCACGAATTACACAGTTGCGGAGGAGGGAGTTCTTGGCCCTTCGATCTAGGGTTGTGGCCTTGGGTGCCTCCTTCCAACTTAAATTTCCTGTTAAATGTTTTGTAAATTATAATCAAAAGATGTATTTGTTTTTTGACCCCAAGCAGCTGCTAGCTTTCTTAGAGTCTCGGGAAAGGAGTAGTATTGAGGTTGCTATTTCTCCCCATACAGCTGACATGTAAGTCTCCCTTCTGCCCTATTTTTCTTGTGTTAATGCTAGATTTTTGGCATGTTATGGATGTTTCCTTGTACTCCCCTCATGTTGGGGTCTAATTTAGATGGAGATAAGTTGTATTTGAGGGCGTTTATTTTTCTTTATTATCCTCTATCTTGAAAGTTCCATTGTATTTCCTCTGTCGTTTATGGAATGATATTCGAATGTTTAATTTTGATAAATAAATAAAAAAAAAAAAAAAAAAAAAAAAAAAAAAAAAATAAAAAAATAAAGTATTTAAAGAAAGATGTTTCTGCGGTGACAGGAGGACGTCCTGCCGGCTCCGCGGAAAAACGAAAACTGAGGAGAAGAAGTGGAAAGGGCGGGAAGTCAGCGCGCAGGCGCGAGGGATGCTCCCAAAAGCTTTCTGATTGGATGCTGGGGAGCATTCCCGTGCAGGCTCCGTCGGTACCGACGTACCCATATGTGAAGACTCATTCCTGCTTGTTCCTGGAGATAAGAAATTACCAGAGCGAAAAGTACAACGCCGAGGCATTGGACTCGTGCAGCAGAAGGTAACTGATACCGAAGAAAGAAGAAAATTTACTGCGAAAAGGTGGGAAAAATGCACTTTAACCAGGGTGCATGGACAGCACATCTGTAGGGGTCTGCGGAAAAAAAAGACAACTTAGGTAAGATGGCATCTTTGGGCGGGAAGGTGCCACGCATGCACGGTGTAGGTCCCAAAGGCTTTCTTTGAAAGCTGGGGATTGGATCCACGCGGGCTCCGTCAGCATCGATGACACCCATATGTGAGGACTGACTTCCTGCTTGTTCCCTGAGAACTCTTGTTTCAGGTGAAGAAAGAAATATTCTATTTTTGACACATTTTCATCCAAGGAATTTAAAAAAAAACAAAAAAAAAAAAAAAACCACACACACCACACATCCTGGTCTATCCATTATGCTAAATACTTACATCTCTAGAAGCAGCAATCTGATTAATGTATTCTCCATCTGTAAAAAGAATGCTCTGCCCTTCATTCTGGCAATCTGTGTAGAAAAAAGAGGGAGTAAGAAAATTTACACGCTGTCTTTTAATTCATAAGAGATATATTTCTAAGTTAATTTCTTCATCCCATGCAGTAAGTTTATACCAACACTTAAGATTCTTCTTTCCTGTAGCATTACTGGGTAGTGAATTCACTGGCACATTTGGACAAAACACAAAGCACAACTACTGATGAATATGCATATCAATGTATCATTTTTCCTAGTATGAACAGCATTTGTTTCATCAGGAATGAGGATAGCCTGACCTTAAGCATTACTGAGGCAGCCCTGGGTCAGAATTCATGATTTGTACTCAAGGAAACAGACTATAGCCATCTTAAGTAATGACTTCAGCTAAAACTTAAAAGGTGAGAAAAGTCTGTTTTGTTTCATTTATTATAGTGATCTTGTTTGCTTAATTATGTTTGTTTTGATATGTAATGCTTACTATACAAAGCCAATAAAAGACAACCAAAAAGCTACAGAACTCAAACAGCATTATACACCTTTAAAAAGGTATGCAAGCTAGTTATTTGTATCATACTCCCAAAGAAATTGCGGCCTCTCAGAAAGTTGCTTAATTTGTTCAGGATTCTCTCATACGAGAAACAAACTCACCAATAATGGAGAGAAACCTCTAAGTACAACCAGTGCCCCAAAATAACAGGTAAAATGCTTCAATCCTTTTTCAATCCAGAATCATATTTTGGCTCTAGACAGCCTAAGAATATATTTCAAAGAAACTTAAATACACTTAAATGTTGATATTAACAGCATACACTTTTTCAGCTAGCACTATCTGCCAGCATATTTAGAGACAGTAGTCCCAGCAGCACTATAGACACTACCCTCAGAAAAAGCATATAGTTACTCATCTGTAACAGGTGTTATCCAGGGACAGCAGGAATCATTCCTTACATATAGGTGACGTCAGCGCCGACAAAGCCAGTGCGGAGCATTTCCCCAGTTTTCAAAGAAAGACTTTGGGACATGGTACCATGCATGCATGGTCCCCCTCCGCCCAAGGGTGCCATCTTGCTCAGTCAGACGACATAGCTAAAAGATGGCAAAAATAAAAGATGGTAAAGGAGCAACTCCAAGGGGAGGAAGGAAGATTGTGAGGACCGATTCCTGCTGTCTCCGGAGAACACCTGTAACAGGTGAGTAACTATGCTTTCTCCAGGAACAAGCAGGAAGTCAATCCTCACATATGGGACTCCCTAGCTACAGGCTACCGAAAGCCCATAGCAGAAACTCTGACTCCCTCATGGGGAGCCAAGAACAGCAGCAATTAAGTCTGTGTCCACAGACCACAGTAGGACCCCTGTGTCCGAGGAAAACCAACACTTCGGTAGCATGAACACAGACGGGTCGAGGGTAGGAGTTGCCTAAACCACGAAAAGATTACGGAGCATAGCCTGGCCGAAGGCACTGTCCCGTCGGGACTCTCTTTCCAGGCAGTAATGGGCTGTGAAGGTATGGACTGAAGCCCAGGTGGTGGCCCAGCAGATGTCCACGGTCGGGACAGAGCACAATTTTGCCACCAAGGCCATCATGGCCCTGACACGGCCTTCCAACGGGAGTCCCGCCTGCTCATAGGCGAGGGTGATACAATCCGACACCGGAGGTGGACAGTGTACGCTTGGTCATCACCTCCCCCAGCCTACTGGGGTCATAAGATGAAAAGCTGAATAGCTTTGCGGTGGCCCTGAGTGTGTTGGATATAGAAAGACAAAGCCTTCTTACAGTCCAAGGTGTGAAGGACTATCTCCACTCTACTGGAGTGAGGTCTCAGAAAGAAGGTAGGGAGTACAACTTCCTGGTTGAGATGGAAGGACGATACTACCTTCAGAAGAAATTTAGGGTGCATGCGAAGCACCACTCTGTTCTTGTAGAATCTGGTATAAGGCGCCTCTGCCACTAAAGCCTAAAGTTCACTAACTCTGCGAGCGGAGATGAGTGCAACCAGGAATGCCACCTTCCAAGAGAGGTATCGTAGGTGGCAAGAAGCCAGAGGCTCAAAGGGTGGGCGAGTGAGCTGCTGCAATATCACATCGACGTCCCATTTGGTTGCCGGCAGGTGAACCGAGGGCTTCGATAAGATAAGACCCTAAGAAAGCAGATCACCCAACGGCTGGACCGAGAGGGGCTTGCCATCCATCGGCTGGTGGTGCGCTGCCAGGGCACTAAGGTGCACCCGGACGGAATTAGACTTGGGCCCGGATTGCAAGAGGTGGAGAAAGCACAGTTACTTACCTGTAACAGGTGATCTCTGGGAACAGCAGGAATAAGTCTTCACATATGGATATCGTCGGTACCGACGGAGCCTGCGCGGGAACGCTCCACAGCGTCCAAAAGGAAAGCTTTTGGGAGCATCCCACAGTGCCTGCGCGCTGCCTTCCCGCCTTTCCTAACCGCCTCTCTCCAGTTAGAGTTTTAAAGCTGAGACAAAAGAGAGAGAGGAAAGGAAAGATAGAGAGATACAACTCCTAGGGGAGGTGGGTGGGTTGTGAAGACTTATTCCTGCTGTTCCCAGAGATCACCTGTTACAGGTAACTGTGCTATCTCCAGGAACAAACAGGAATGAGTCTTCACATATGGGGACTCCGCAGCTAGAGATGCCTGGGAGATCACCCAGATTGTGAGTTCCTGGGAAGGGCTCCACCTGCACCCATGAATCTCAAGCATCCAGTCAGGGATGGAGGGTAGGAGTTGATTAGGTATGGAACAGGTGTTTGAGAACAGCCTGACCAAACAAGGCATCCCGGCGGGAGTCCTTGTAAAAAGCAGTAATGGGCTGTGAAGGTGTGAACCGATGCCCAGGTGGCTGCTCGACAGATCTGGTCGATGGACAAAGAGTTAAGATGAGCCATAGAGGCTGCCATGGCCCTCACATTGTGAGCTGTGACATGGCCCTCCAGAGAAAGATTCTTGCTCTGGTAGGCGAAGGAAATACACTGAGCAATCCAATTAGACAGAGTTCTCTTGGAGACTGGAAGTCCTAAATGAGAAGGATCAAAAGCAACAAAAAGTTGAGAGGACTTTCTATGTTGCTGTGTCTTTGTAAGTAGAAAGCAAGTGCTCTTTTACAATCCAGGGTATGAAGATTCCTCTCTGCACTTGATGCATGAGATCCTGGAAAAAAAGACAGGTAAATACACCTCCTGGTTCAGATGAAAAGGCGAGACCACTTTAGGCATAAAGTGTGGATTAGTTTTAAGGACTACCTTGTCATGATGGAACCTTGTATAAGGAGGATTAGCCACTAAAGCTTGCAACTCACTGATACGGCAAGCTGAGGTGACTGCAATGAGAAAAATAACCTTCCAGGAAAGGAATTTCAAGGAGGTAGTGGCTAAGGGTTCAAAGGGTGGCTTCATAAGCTGGCCAAGAACCAGATTCAAGTCCCATGCCACTGGAGGTGGTCTAATGGGAGGTTTAGTCAAAAGAAGGCCTCTCATGAATCTTGCTATAAGAGGATGAGAGGAAATAGGTTGTCCACTGAGAGGTTTAAGGGATGCTGCAATAGCACTCAAATGGACTCTGACTGAATTTGTTTTAAGGCCTGCATGGGATAAATGCAGCAAATAGACTAGTAAAGAATTCAAAGGTATTGCAAGAGGGTTGAGACCCTTCTCTGCACACCAAATGGAAAACCTTTTCCATTTAAAAGCATATGAACGTCTGGTGGAAGGCTTTCTGGAAGCATGAAGGATATCCTTCACCTCCTGAGAAAGGTCTAAATCTTGAAGGTCTAGGCCTTCAGCAACCAGGCCCTGAGATGAAGAGACTGAGGATTTGGATGCCACAAGGTTCCCTCCTCCTGGGAGAGGAGATCTGGAGCAGACCCCAGGTCTAGGGAGGGAGCTTGAGAGAGATGCAGAAGTAGAGGGTACCACACTTGGCGTGGCCAAAGTGGTGCTATGAGGATCATAGACCCCTTGTCTCTCTGAAGCTTGAACAGAGTTTTGGGGATGAGGGGAATAGGTGGAAAGGCATAGAGGACGTCTTGCCCCCAATGAAGGAGGAAGGCATCCCTGGCCTGAACTCCCTGACATGGAATCCTGGAACAGAACCGGGGAAGTTTGGCATTCCACGTACTTGCAAACAGGTCGTCTGGGGTACCCCAAATCCAAAAAATCCTGGCTATCTGGTCCCCATGGAGGGACCATTCATGCGGAAGCAGAACTCGACTGAGTCTGTCTGCCCAAGAGTTTTGAACCCCTGGAAGATACACTGCCATGAGATGGATTGGATGCTCTCTGGCGAAGGCCCACAATCTCAGAGCTTCGTTGCAAAGCGACAGAGAGCCAGTCCCTCCCTGCTTGTTCACGTAGAACATGGCTACCTGGCTGTCCGTGTGGATGAGGACTGTCTTGTAGCTGAGCAGGGTGTGGAAGACTCTGAGAGCCAGAAAGATTGCTCTGAGCTCTAAGAGGTTGATATGAAGAGATGTCTCCTGTGGAGACCAGATGCCCTGGGTTGAGAGATCTTGTAGATGAGCCCCCCAACCCTTTGGAGAGGCATCTGTTGTAAGGGTTGCTTGTGGTAACACCTGTTGAAAGGGGGACCCCAGCAACAGATTCTGAGTGGACTTCCACCAGTGGAGGGACCAAAATAGGCGACTGGAGGTTGCTATTTTGTCTGACAGGCAACCTGATGCCTGGGTCCATTGGGTGGATAGGGTCCACTGAGCTGCTCTCATGTGAAGGCGAGCATAGGGAACCACATACACCGTGGATGGCATGTGGCCTAAGAGTTGCAACATCTCTCGAGCAGTTAAATGGGATTTTAACTGAATCTGGGAGGCTAACTGCACCAAGCGTAGGCAACGGGCCTGGGGAAGATAGGCCCTTGCAGTTGTGGTATCCAATAAGGCCCCTATGAACTCTAGAGACTGAGTAGGGGTAAGATGGGATTTTGGAATGTTGATTACCAGTCCCAGATACTGAAGAACACGCCTTGTGCAGGCTAGGGAAGTCTGGGCCTCTGATTGGGATGGAGCTCGGATGAGCCAGTCGTCCAGATATGGGAATACGAATATTCCTAGAGTGCGTAGGAATGCAGCTACTACTGCCATGCATTTTGTGAACACTCTTGGAGCAGAGGCCAGACCGAAAGGAAGCACTTTGTATTGGTAGTGCTTTCCTTGGTAAAGGAACCGAAGGAATCTTCTGTGTGTTGGATGGATGAGAACATGGGTGTACGCATCCTTGAGATCTAGAGAACAAAGCCAGTCCTGACTCTGGAGGTATGGAAGGAGAGTTCCGAGAGAAGTCATCTTGAATTTCTCTTTGCATAGAAACTTGTTCAATTCTCTGAGATCTAATATGGGTCTGTAGCCCCCTGTTTTCTTTGGAATGAGAAAATAGGGGGAGTAGAACCCTGAGCCTTGTTGAAGAAGGAGTACTTCTTCTATTGCCCCTTGGGCAAGAAGGGTAGCAATCTCTTGACCTAGAAGTTTGAGGAGAGATGTTGGAGAATTGAACTGTTTCACCATGGTGTGAGGAGGAAGGTTTAAGAAATGAAGTTTGTACCCTTCCCTTATTTTATTTATTTATTTAACTATATTTCTATACCGCTTTTCACCGGGTCAAAGCGGTGTAACATATAACGGGGGGGGGGGGGGGGCAATAATTTATAGGGTGGGTCTATCACCAGGGAGCAACATTAATGATTTGGGGAGGACATAGACATGTACAATTCTGCAGTATCTAAGCATGAGCTCTTGAGGATGGGGTAGGTTTTCTGATCAGAGATGTTCATGGAATAGGATTGTTTTCAGCTGTTTTTTGAATGATGTGATGTCAGCGTTTTTCCTGATGTGGTTTGGCAGAGAGTTCCAGAGGGATGGAGCATAAAGTTCGAAGGCTCTGTTGCAGGTCCGTTGTGTGGACTTGGTTCTTTTGTGGGGGACGATGATGGAATTATTGGAGGATTGTCTTGTTGGTCTGCTGTGGGTCGGGCAAGGCAGTAGGGTGTGAAGTGAGGTGTTCCGTGTTTGGTGGATAGTCTTGTGGGTGAGTAGGATAGCTTTATATTTGATTCTTGCTTCGATGGGCAGGATATGGAGGTCTCTTAGGATAGGGGTGATGTGATCCCGCTTTTTTGCATTCTGAATAATCCTTGCCGTAGTATTTAAGGCAGTTCGGAGGGGGTTGGTTTGTGTGGCGGGTAGTCCATGGTAGATTATGTTGCAAAAGTCCAGATGAGGGAGTGTCATAGCTTGCATTACTGTCCTGAAGTCTTGAGGTTCGAGGAGGGGTCGGAGGCGTTGCACAGTTTTAGCTTTGTGGAATATTGTCCCAGTGGTCTTGTTGATTTGATGTTTAAAGGTGAGAGCTTGGACAATGATAATGCCTAGATACCTTATAATGGAGAGGGTCCACTGCTCTGCTGTTATTTGTTCCCATCTGGGAGCAAAGTGAGCTAACCTTCTTGGGATGGTGAGAGGCTCTGGATTTTCTAGAGCCAGAAAGGCTAAGTTCTCTAGTGGAAAGTCAAAGGCCCTGAGGAGGCTGAGGCTGTTGGGCCGTAACAGTCCTCGCAGCCTGGGTTTTGGCCTGTTTTGGTTGTTGCTGTCTCTTTGTAGCAAAACGACCTTGAGAAGAGGCCTGACCATAAGAAGAAAATTTCCCTTTCTTTGGGGAAAGATCCCTTTTTGAACAACCTCTTTTTAAAAGGAGCAGCATTAGACTTTGAAAGTCTATCTAAAGCAGAATTTTCAGCATCCATCTGGTTGGCCTTTGCTTGCCAATCTTTGCCAAACAGGTTTTCGCCTGTACAGGGAAGGTTACCTAGACCATCCTGTACCCAGGATTCCAAATCAGAGGCTTGCAACCAAGCAACTCTGCGTGCACCTATGGCAATAGCCGAGGCTCTACTGGCCCCCTCAAAAGAGTCAAAGGCTGCACGGTTGGAAAACTTGGATACATCCTGTGCATGTTTAAGCCAGGTGATATATTCTCTCTTATCTTCTGACATAAAAGGAGATAAGGTTTGTAGATGATCTGTAACTTCTTTCAGAAACATCCCCATATAGAGACTGTAGGAGTTGATTCTGGCTACAAGCATACTGGCCTGGAAGATTTTCCTGCCAAAGGCATCTAGGGTTCTGCATTCTCTTCCTGGAGGAGCAGAGGAGTGCCTTTTTGTACTCTTGATCTTTTTCATAGCAGACTCTACCACAATGGAGTGGTGAGGAAGCTGAGTCTTATGAAACCCAGGACAAGGAGGAACAGGATACATGGTGTCCAACCTTCTGGAATGAGGGGAGGTGGAAAGAGGAGTCTCCCATATGCCCAACATGTGATCATAAAGAATCTCATGTATTGGTAAGGTGGCTGCCTCTTTAGGAGCCTTAGGATATTGAAGGATATCTAATTTTGTGGCTCTAGGTTCAGTTTCAGAGGTCACTGAGATGGACAGGCCTTTGGCCACCTCCCTAATGAAGTCCTGAAAAGACAAATCTTCAGGAGGAGACATTCTCCTTTTTGGAGAAGAGGGTTCCTGAGGAAGGATCCCCGATGCTTCAATTGAGGCCTCTGAAGAATCAGAGTCTTCAGAGGAATCGAAGTATCGACTGTCTGGATGCTCTCGCAGAGCCCGATACAAGTACCGGTAGGTATCGACATCAGGAGTAATCGGTATCGTGTCGGTACTGATGGGCATCACTGGATAGCGTACCGCTGCCGTCGATGCTGATGTCGATGCAAGCGGTACTGGTATCGGAACCAGAATCGGATCCTGTACCGGAATCAGTACGGGTACCGACAACGGGGTTTGTTGCGGTACCGTAGGCGTCGCAGCTTGTATGAATGCCGTGATGGCACGCTGCATGGTCAGGATATTCTGATCCATTGACGCCACCAATGTCTGGATGTCGGTACCAGTGGAGATCACCGGTACCCCAGAACATTGTAACAGGTGATCGGTCGAGGCCGAGCCATCGATGTCAACCTGTGATCCCATAGGTAGTGCTTTGGAAGCCGGAGCCTCCCGCCAGGGTAATTTTGCTGGTGTGGGTACCTGAAGAGTAAGCCCGGGGGCATCTCGATACTTGGAGGGAGATGAACTCTTTGAGGACCGGCCAGATATAAGTTTGGTTACCTGAGATCCATGGGATGAAGAAGCCATGGAAGACGTCGATGCCACAGAAGCTGCATCGGAGGGAAACAGGACACTGAGCTTGGCTGCACGATTCTGTAACCCTCTTTTAGACATCATGGAACAGGACTCACAATCCACAATGGAGTGGTCAGGACCTAAACATTTTAGACACCAGTCATGGGTGTCGGTGACAGAAATAGTGCTACTGCACTTCGTGCACTTTTTAAACCCGGAGGCGGGTTTTTCCATGAGGAAAAATATATCTGAAGGCCTAAGGCCCCAGAAGAAAAAATGCACTGGAGAAAGTTTTTTTGTTTTTTTTTTAAGAAAGAAAAAAGACCGGTGTACCGGTCCGGAATCGAGAAGGCAGACACGCGACTAAAGAAAAATAAAAGAAAATAAGAAATTCTTCAGCGGTGACAGGAAACACGACCTGCTGGCTCCGCGGAAAAGAAGAACTGCAGAGAGGCGGTTAGGAAAGGCAGGAAGGCAGCGCGCAGGCGCTGTGGGATGCTCCCAAAAGCTTTCCTTTTTGGACGCTGGGGAGCGTTCCCGCGCAGGCTCCGTCGGTACCGACGATACCCATATGTGAAGACTCATTCCTGCTTGTTCCTGGAGATAGTACTGTAACACCAGACCCACCAGGCAGGAGAATGGGTCAGCCCCATGCTCGGCACACCAGGTCAAAAAACTGCACCATTTGAGGGCATAAGTTCTTCTAGTAGAGGTCTTGCAAGAGACCAGCAGGATCTCCTCTACCTCATCCGAGAGGTTGAAAGGGGCTAGGGTCACCCTTTAAGCAGCCATGCCATCAGTGACAGGGACCCCAGGTTGGGGTGCAGAAGAGAGTCCCCTTGCTGACACAGAAGTCCCGGAGAGGTCCCCAACAGGGTGGGAGTCTCCACTGTTAATCAGAGCAGCAGCAGGAACCGTGGTTGCCTGGGGAACAGAGGAGCTATCAGGGTGAGCGAGGACCTGTCGCAGAGGGTCCTGAACAAGGCTTTGGCAATCATCTGCGTGAGAGGGAAGGCATACATGAGGTCTTCCGACCATAAGACGAGGAACACATCCGCTGCCACCCTGGAGGAGTGGGCCTACCGGGAACAGAAGCGTGGCAACTGGAAGTTCTCTTGACTGGCGAACAGGTCCATCACGGGTTTCCCCCAGATCTGGAAGAGCTGGTCGGCCACCCTGGGGTCCAGCTGCCACTCGTGTGGCTGGAGGACCCTGCTCAGCCTGTTGGCCAGCAAGTTGTTTTGGCCTGGTAGGTATACTACCCGCAGGAGGATACCCTGTTGGACTGTGTAAGAGCAGAGGACCACTGCCTCATGACAGAGGGCACGAGATCACGTGCCCCCGTTTGTTCACACAGAACATCGGCATCTGGTTGTCCGTCTGGACCAGCACTGGCTGGTGATGCAGGTGGTGGCAAAATGCTCGCAGAGCTAACTATATCGCCCACAGCTCCAGGAGGTTGATCTGCTCCGTGCCCTCCTCTGATAACCAACTGCCCTGGGTGCGGTGCTCCTCGCAGTGGACTCCCCAGCTGAGCAGGGAGGCATCTGTTGTAAGCACCCTTGAGGGGCTCGGGGCCTGAAAAGGCATGTCTGTCTCGAGATATTGGAGAGACTGCCACCAGACCAGAGAGAGTCTGCTAGTTGGAGGGTTACAGAGACAGTGTCTCAGAAGCGCCCCATGGCTTGAGTCCACTGGTCTCGGAAACACCACTGTGCTGCCCTCATATGGAGGCGAGCATCTGGGGTGACGTGGACAGTGGAGGCCATGTGCCCGAGAAGGTGCAGAAGCTGCCGAGCAGGCACAGAGAAATGGTACTGTATGTCCTGTGCCAGAGTCTGAGACGGTCAACTTGGTCCCTGGGCAAGAAGGCCTTTGACTGGAGAGTGTCAAGCTTTGCCCCAATGAACTCCAGACATTGTGTTGGGAGGAAGTGAGACTTGGGGTAGTTTATGATAAAACCCAAGTGCTGCAGAACCTGGATGGTGTGTGCAGTGGCCTGCTGCACCTCTGAGGCCGTGCCTCCCTTTATGAGCCAGTCATCCAAGGGAAGAAAGACTGTCTGGAGATGGAGGAAGGTGGCCACAACTGCCAGGCATTTTGTGAAGACCCTTGGGACAGAAGCCAAGCCGAAGGGGAGCACCCTGTAGTTATAGTGCCTGCCCCCTACTATGAACTGCAGGTATGCCTGTGGTTGAGGTGAATGAGGATATAAGTATAGGTATCCTTGAGGTCTAAGGAGCATAGTCAATCTCCCTACTGTTCCAAGGGAGAGCATCTTGAATTTCTTCCTCACCAGGAATTTGTTGAGCTTGCGCAGGTTGAGGATGGACCTTAGGCCCCCCTTTCCTTTTTGGCATGAGGAAGTACTTGGAGAAGAACCCCTTGCCCTTGAGATGGTGGGGCACCGGTTCCACCGCTTTGTCCTGGAGAAGACCTGCCAACTTCTTCAGTAGAAGGTCCCGGTGGAGGGGAGACATGAGGGGCTCTCCCGGAAAATAAGGGGGAAGTGTCAGAGTCAGGTGGAGGAAGTAACCCTCCCTGACCACCCAAAGTGCCCAGAAGTCTGTGGTGGTGGTCAACCCTCTAGGCATAGTGGGTCAGATATCCCCCCCCCCCCATGGGTTGCTAATCTCCTTGGGGTAGATAGGCTATGCTCAAGGATTCAAAAACTCTCACCTGGCTGGGCTGGAGCCGGTGCCTGGGGTTTTCGATCCTTCTGCTTATGAGGGCCATGCCCATGTCCCTTGTCCTGCACTCACAAGTTTATCCTTTCACCTACTTCTTCTTAACATAGTAACATAATACAGTCAAACCTCGGTTTTCATGATTAATCCGTTCAAAAAAGTCTGACTAAAACCGAAACGTATGAAAACTGAAGCAATATTTCCCATAAGAAATAATGTAAATCCAATTAATCCGTTCCAGACACCCAGAGCTGAGCATGCGTTCCAGAGCCATGTGGCAATGGCTGCAGCAGCACGAGCCCCGAAGTCTCAACCAGGCAGCAGAACGACTCTCTCCCTGCCTCCGATTCTCAGCAGCAGAACAGCTCCGGGCACTTCTCTCACACACCTCCGATCGCCGATTCTATCCCCCGCCTGCAATTCTCAGCATCAGCAGAACAGCTCCGGGTACTTCTTTCACACACCTCTGATCGCCGATTCTCTCCCCCGCCTGAAATTCTCAGCATCAGCAGAACAGCGGCACTTTTCTCACCTCACCGGACAGCACACACACAGATCCCTCAAGTTTGCCAATCAGCAGGGAACATCGGAAGCCACACTCTCACTCCTTGATTACAGTAAGGAACACTGAAAGCAAAGAGCTCAATCGCAAAAACAAGTACGAAAACCGAGCGGATGTACGAGAACCGGGACAAAATTGCAACCAAAAAAAGTCGTCGAAAACCGAAGCTAACGAAAACTGGGGCAAACGAAAACCGAGGTTTGACTGTAAATGATGGCAGATTAAGACCAGTATGGTCCATCTAGTCTGCCCAGTAAGAAGGCCGGAGTAAGATGGCAGGAGTAGGTGCCGCTCTGTGCAGGCTGCCCCTCAGGCCACCCCTCCCCATGTCTTTGTTTAGGGGTGAACCCACCGCTCCATGCAGGACACCCCTATTTGTTGGGAAGTTAGATGGTTCAGTTTATTTTGATTTTATTCTGTTGCTATAAATGGATCCATTGTGTCTGTCCCATGCCATTTTGAATTCTGTCACCGTATCTTAAATAGAATAAGATAGCATGATCATGAGTTCTGTGTAACTGTCTTTAAAATAGTTTGAGAATATTGTTAACGCAAGCATAAAGAGTAAACATAGGCTATGAACTGTGCAACCATAGTTCATTGTACAGTCAACTATAGGTTACTGCTGGCACAGCATAATTTCTGCAACTCTTAGCACTAGGCTCTCTAAAAAGGCCGCTGCCCCTCCACAGCGGAAGGGCTTCTACCTGAGGAAAGGGACTGCTTACAGAAACTACCCACCTTTTCAGGCCTCCCTGGCTCCCCAACAGGGTAAGCAGGCCAAGGGACATGGGCTTAAGTATTGTGGCCAGATCACGGGAATTCTTCAGTCATGAACTCTGTCTCCAGCTTGGCAGCCTTGTCAGTCATGGGTTTGCCAAAGAGATTCTCTCCTTGGCATGGGACATCAACCAATTTGTCCTAAACCCATTGCTCAAGGTCGGATGACTGTAGCCATGTTTGGCATCGTGCACCAATGCCCACCACCGCTACTCGAGCCACCAACTTGAACCTGTCATAGGCCGTCAGAGACATGAACTTGGAGCACTCACGGACTGCCTTGGCCAGGTTCTTGAACCGCTGCAGGCATTCCTCAGAAAGACCAGCTAAGAACCTGGTGAGTTCCTTCGCCAGGGTCTATCAGGTACATGCCCATGTACAGCTGGTAGGCCTGGATGCCGTCGATGAGCTTCGAGCACTGGTAACACTTTCTGCCGAGGGCGTCCGAAGTGCGGGTCTCCCTGCTGGGAAGCACAGAGGAGTGCGTCTTCTGGCTCTTCAGGAAGCGCATGGTCAACTCCACCACCATGAAGTAATGCGGCAGCTGTGACTTCTGGAGCTCAGGCTCCGACGGACTCAATACATCGAGTCGAGCCAAGCCAACTGTTCACCACCGGCACTGACGCCGGTGTCTCCCATATAAGGAGCATCAGCCCTTCCAGGATGGGAGGGATAGGCACTGTGAGCAATTCCCTCGGAGGAGCCTCAAACTGGAGGATTTCCAACTCATCCGCCCGAGGCTACTCCTCCGACTCCGTAGGGAATGCCAGGGCCTTAAACATATCCTTGACGAAATCAAGGAAACCCATATCCTCCAGCAGGGACCGCCGTCGAGGCTCAGAGGGGAGAGTCTGATGGGACGTCGCGGTGGAGACAGTTATCGGGGGACTCCTCATCCTCCATCTCCAACTCGGAGTAGTCCATCAAGGACTCTAAGGAGGGTAGCTCTGTGGGCCTTGGGAGTCCCAATGCTCCGCAGCCGGTGCCTGGCACGCTTGCTGGGTATGATCACGGTCCCGTCGAGTGGAAATTGGATTAAAACCTTGGCCAAGGATAGACTCGAAGCTGAAGGACCTCGAGGATTGGCTCAGCCTCCGGGGACATCTTAGACATCGAGGGCCTAGTGGTCACGGTGGATGAACCAGTCGTACCGGATAACAGCGCCCACTGCTGTTCCATGAAGGCAAACTAACTGCACTCCAGGGCCACCATTCTGGATTCCAGACCAGAAGGGGCTCCACAGCCCTCAGCGCGGGCACTGAGGGACTCGGGCCCGGCACCAGCTTCCCCAAAGGGGAATCCTCAACAAGGATGGTGTCTAGGGAGAGAGACCAGTCTGAGGTTGAATCCTTCTGTGGGATCTTTGCAGGCAGCTCCTTCTCCGATGCCTCAGATGAGCATCTCGGACTGCGGGACCTGGCCTGGGGAGCACCTGGCCGATCGGATCCGTCCAAGGACGCCACCTTCAAGGCTTCTTCTTCTTCTGAGGGTCTCCATCGAGGGAACTCCATTATGAAGACCCACGACAGGGCTTGGGCGGGAAAAACATATCGTGCTGCTGGTGGTGGCTCGAGGGCCTTGCTGGACATCCTCTTGCAAAGACTACATGCTGCCGGGTCATGGTCCGGCCCGAAGCAGCAGAGACAGCAGTCGCGTGTGTCTGTTAAAGACATAATTTTTGAGCACCGATCACACTTCTTAAAACCACTGGTAGCCATGGGAGGAAAAAAGTACCCCTGCGAGGTCAAAGACTTGCCGGGCTGCCAGTTGGGATAAAAGGTGCGAAGACGCAAGAAAATTAAAGAACAAAAAACTACAAAAATAGACCCAAACTCGACACCAAGGCAGCAAGGTCGGGTGGCAGGCAGAGTACCGGTGTGATACCAGAGGCGAATATGAAACTCAGAGAAAAATCAACTTTTTCCGGGGACAAGCCAGAGGAACATCTGAAGGGCTCCATGGAAAAAAGGAGACTGAGCAAGATGGCACCCTACGGTGGGAAAGGGATCACCATGCATGGCAGCGTCTCCCAAAGGCTTTCTTTGAAAAGTGGAGGGATGCTTTTGCGAGGGCTCAGTCCCATATGTGAGGACTGACTTTCTGCTTGTTCCCAGAGAATAACTCGTACTTGAATTATAATTAAAACAGTTAAGAGCTATAGTGTAGACAGGACCTTTGATACCTCCAATAGTGAATTAAATCTTATCCTGCGCTTTTGTATGCTAAACTGCTTGATGGATCATAGTCATTTCACTACCTTTCTTCCTCTAACATAAAAAAATGCCATGCTACAGCAGATCAAAAGTCCATCAGACCCAGCATCCTCTCTGACAATGGTTTGAAGATCTCAAAGAATAGATCCATTCCCAGAAATAAGCAACAGCATTCTGAGATCAACCAAGCAATTTATTATGGACTTCTCCCCCCCCCCCCCCCCAACTCATTTAGCTTGGCTGCAACTTCCCCCAACCCATTTAGCTTGGCTGCAAATTCCGGCAACAAATTCCACAGCTTGATTGTTTTTGAGTGAAAAAACACTTTCTACAATTTGTTTTAAATCTGCTGTTAGTTTCATGACATATTCCCTAGTCCTGGTCTCACTTGGAAACGCCACTTTTAGTAAAACATTTGTAAACTTATTTAAGTTTCAGACAAAACTAGAGAGAAAAAATGCAAAAAGTCTACAGTCTGTTGCTTATAGTGTTTTGAAATAGAATCTCTGTTCAAGTAACTTCTTTCCATTTTTGGAAAGAAAAAACTCCACTGAAAAATGTGCACACAGGCACAAAAAAAAAAAAATGTTCACACAAAATACAGGATTTCTGCCTGGTTCTTAAAATTAGCACTTCTGGAGGAAAGTCCCATAGAGTCTTGTAGAGAACATTTTGCATGCACAATTTACTTTTGTTTTCTGTGGGGAGTTTTTTTGGTTTTGTTTTTTAAACTTCATGATGTTGCAGGAAGCTTCACCTCTGGCAAAAAAACAAGCATTTTCCAAATTGAATAGGCAAACTAAATTGCAGTCTTTCTGAACTTTGAACTCAGATTTACATCTAGCCCTAAAAGTCATAATGAAGGTCTGTGGACTTTAGCGACAAAGAAGTACCCACAAAAAAATGAACTATTTCACAGTGTCTTATTTCACTTACATACCTGACAATGTAACTAAACCATCTTGCTCCAAAGTCTCGGGGTTTATTCTTACAGCTGTCATACTGTGATTGCTCACATCTCGATATAGTAAATAACCCTGTGACGTAAAAAAACAAAACAAAAAAGAATTATATATCTATTTTTTTTATTTGTTTTTCCAAAAGGTATCAGAAAGTAAAATTAAAATAAGGTTATATGCTCCTACCTGAGCATATCCTAACCAAGATTTCTTTTCTTTTCTGCTTTTGATGCGGGATGTAGAATTGTATATATGTCCCTGCAAAAGTCAATGAAAGTCTTCTTAGAATGTCTGTTCTCTGCAGAGCTCTGGCTATTCAACTTATTTTTCACTCACGTATATGGTTCAAGATGAAGTATAAATATTCACATTAAAATCAAAACATTAAAACAGCAACACAAATGTTGACAAACACTATTTCCACAGGAAAAGGATGTGTTAAAATATAAGTTACTTAAATCTTTAAAGAGTCACTTTACCTTCACTGTTCCACTATATCCAGAACCAATTTTGTAAAGACCATCTTTACATAAGAGGTAGAGGAAGAAACCATCACTCTGAAGCAAGCACTGGTCATCTTCTTCTATAGGAATTTCCTTCAATGTCCATTTTTGCATTAAGGCTGCTTTCTTAATCCCATTACTAAACCAGTCCTGAATCTGGATTTTCCCCACTAAAACTGCCTGTATACTCCTCTGAAGGGAATTCAAAATAGTTGGCACCTTAAAAAGCAAATAAAATGTAATTAATCAGCTGAAAAGAAACACAATTGGTAATAAACAGTAAGCAATGGCAAACTAGATACTAGATACTGTACATACAGTATCTAAAGCAAAGAAAATTACCACTTAAAATTAATTTGCAAATAGAGCCTACAATTTAATCTATTACGCTAAGATAGATATTATAAGGTATTATTACGCTAAGATAGATATTATAAGGTATGAGAAGATTAATCTTCAAATTTGGTTCCCACTTCTAGTTAGGTACGAAAAGAAAAAAATAGTTGTCAAACCAAAGTGTTTGAGCATAGAAATGTTACTAAGTCAGCAATTAGGCTGCAGGTTAAATATCTTTTTTCTTGAGTAACTGTATTTGTGACTAGCTTTCAATACCAATACATCCCATCAGCACATCTGTACAAAATGAGATGTTTTTGTACACTACTACTGTATCTTAAAAAAGGTAACAAACTGCTCTGCAAAACCCTTGGCCTCCAAAGGTTCTGACCTGTACTATTAAATAGCACTCACCATCTTCAAAATTAAAAACATCTCAGCAGGAATACCACAAAAACTCATTAGAACCAAAACAAGCAAAAGACCAGACAGAAACAGCACCAAGAACAATATACCAACACCTACTATATTCACAAGAACAAACAAATCCACATCCACGTGAGCATTCTCTCTAGCTGCCCCCGCAATCTGGAATGTCCTCCCAGATAATCTAAAAACAACAGATATAAAAGAATTCCGGAAGCTACTTAAAACCACCCTATTCATTGAACAATTCAAAGACCACCAATCAACCCTGACCACCCCACAAAGAGACTTGTCCCTTTCAACATAAGGCGAGACACATCAGACACTATCATCATACCCAGTGCCTTTGCTATAACAAGAAAAGACATTTCAAGAACAGCACTATCCCTGGCCGCTCACGTGCTCTGGAACTCACTTCCCGAGAACATCAGATCAACAAAAGAACTCAAAGACGTCTGAAAGACACTAAAAACTACGCTCTTCATGGAACACTACAATATCATCGAAGGAACTGTCCAAACAAAATGTAAAAATGTAAATGTAAATTTGAAAAAAATGTAAATAGTTCCTGTGCATAGCTCATACTGTATATAGCTCACCACACAACCAACCTCCTCACACCACTCATGCCTCAATTTTTCACTGCATGCTCACACCCACGCACCCAGCCACTTGATTTGTTTGCTGTGTAATTGATTTATTTGCTGTGTAATCCGCTTTGATTTCAGGATAAAGCGGTATACAAATCCTTTTAAATAAATAAATAAATATTATCATAGCATATTATATACTAGCTCAGTCATATAAAACAAGAGAGGTAGAGGTCATTCTCTTATCAGTTCAGTAATTTTTTTGAGAAAAAGGTCATGCATTTTAATCTCTCCTGTTCCTCTGACAGTATGCTCAGTGATATATTTCTCTGAGTGGAGGAGTAGCCTAATGGTTAAAGTAACTGCCTAGTACCCAGAAGATCAAGGTTCAATTCCCACTGGCACTTCTTGCGACCTTAGTCAAGTCACTTTACCCTTTGTTGCCTCGGAAGAAAAGGCCTGGCAATCTACTTCCGGTGATACACTGCCAAGAAAACCCCCAGAGACAGCTGAGTCGCCAGGAGTCAGCACTAACTTGACACTAAAAAATAAAAATGTCTCCGATTTGTTTTAAAAATGCTACTTATTAGCTTTGAGTAATTTCCCTTAGTCTTAGCACTATTTGAAAAGGTAAATTACTGTGCCTATTATTTATCCATTATACCTCACTCATGATTTATAGACCTTTATTGCATTTCGTCTAAGCTCTCTCTTCTCCAGGCTGAAGAGTCCTAACCTGCTTAGCTTTTACTCATAGTGGAGTTGTGCTATTCCATTTACCATTTTGATCGCATTGCTCTGAATCTCTAGTTCCACTATGTCTTTTTAGACATGGCGCAAATGGAACTGCACACATATCGCATTCAAGGCTGATATAGACACATGGTTATATCTTCTATTTCCAATATCTTTTCTAATAATTCCTTACATTCTATTTGCGTTTTCAACTACTACCACACATTGAACGAAAGATTTCAACATATTGACCATAAAGATATCAAGATCCTTTTCTTGGGTGGTTATGCAAATATGAAACCCAGTACCTATTGTTTGGGGTTTTTTGCTCTATATGCCACATTTTGTATTTGTCCATATTAAATTTCACCTACCATTAAAAGGCAAATTTTCCTCAGTTTTGTAAGAAAACCTTATAAAACTTAGGGAAATTAACATTTTAATGGCAAATGAAATTTAATATGGACAAATACAAAATGTGGCATATAGAGCAAAAAAACCCAAACAATAGGTACTGGGTTTTATATTTTTTGCACTCTGCACGTTAACTTATCACAGTGGCAATGATTACCTGCTGCATTGAACTTCTTGCTGAAAGCTGTCACTCAATGACAGCAGCAGCCCAACGAGGATTTAAAGATCATCAAGCTGAGGTGTTATACTGAGGATTCATGCTAAAGGGGCATGTCCCACCATTTTGCGCACAGTCTCATACACATCTCACTATTGATTTTTCTTGCCACATTAGATATTTTCTTTGCAAGTATTATGGCTGTTAATGGGTGAAAAATAAACTTTATCCATTGCAAGTAATATATACTAGGACCTCGGTTAGAACCCAACACAAAGGCGACATTTTACTTACCAGTTAATGTCCTTTCCTTGAGTCCTAGCTAGATCAATCCAGACAAATGAGTTGTGCTCCTCTACCAGTAGAATGGTGGCGACAAAGAACCAATAAAAAGCCCAGGTACCAATAACATCACTTTCATACCTCTATTCGCCTCAGCCACCAGAGATCTCATCAGTATTTGTCCCAAAGCATATAGGAGAAAGCATAGTTACTCACCTGTAACAGGTGTTCTCCAAGGACAGCAGGAATCAGCCCTCACTTATGGGTGACGACACCACTGACGGAGCCCGAGAAGAACAATTCCCCAGCTTTCAAAGAAAGCCTTTGGGATTGCTGCCACGCATGCGTGGTGCTCTTCCTGCCCAAAGGTGCCATCTTGCTCAGTCAGGTCCCCTAACTAGAGCCCTACTAAGCCGATGGCAAGGGAAGGACAAAAATAGCAACTCTAATGGGAAGGCGGGAGGATAGTGAGGACCGATTCCTGCTGTCCCTGAAGAACACCTGTTACAGGTGAGTAACTACGCTTTCTCCAGGAACAAGCAGGAAGTCGGTCCTCACTTATGGGACTCCCCAGCTACAGGCTACTAAGCCTGTAACCCAAAAACACCTCCGCAAGGCTGTGAGCAGAAGTCGATGCCCAAAGAAGCCCGAGTCCTCGGGTCCCCGAGGCGAAGCTCTTGGTAGCCGAAGAAGGGTTGGAGGGCAGGAGCTGCTTATACCCCAAACAGATTACAGACTACAGCCTGGCCAAAGGCGCTGCCCCACAGGTACCAACGAAGAGCACTTATCCACATGCCAAGACAAAAGACCAACCAAAACCGTGGATTGCAATGGAAGAACTGTTTATTCAATAAAAATCAGCCAGGCCCAACACAGGCCGTGTTTCGCAACAACTTCCTCAGGGACTAAATGGCTAAACACACAAACATTAATAAAAATATAATAAATACATTCATAATATAAATAATGTAAAAAGGATTAAGAAAAACATCAATGTACATAAGATATTTAGCAGAAATCAAAAATAAATGTAGACAACAAAAATAAATCATGAATTACTTAAAAAAGTACATATAAACAATAGTACGGAACTATAAAACACAATGTATTAAAACCATGTATAATACAATGAATGTCATAAATATATCATAAAAATCATGTAAACATTCATAAATACATATCTGTGACAATCAAAAAATAAATGATAGATGTTCTAGGTGAATCTAACCCAAGACCATTCCAGGGTTATACATACCATATATCTTGTAATTAAATCAGTTGGGTTGAGGACAACCTGAGAGATATTATATGAAATAATTGAATATTATGTATGCTGCGATAGATTGTGCCTGACCTCAACTGTTGGGACCTTAAAAAATACAATAAAGAATGATATTAAAAACACACGAAGAATACCGTCATTCTATGACTGCATGAGTAGTGAACAATGGCCATTTAAAGGAGCTCAATTTAGGGGGATATCTAAAAAAACTTGCTATCTAAAAAGATTATATAACCAAACACCATTTTTTTTTAAAAAAGGGGGGAGGGGGGAGGGGGGAGGAAGGAGGGGGTAAGGGGAGGTTACTGATGCAAAACCAACCGCAATAAACGAAATCACACTTGTAAAACCATTTTATTAACTGGCATTTTTGACGGAACAAAAATCCCTCTTAAAAAATTATAGTGAGACTTTAACCAATATATAACACTAAAAATGTGTTCCATGACCCGAACCAGGACACAAATCCTCCTGTAAGAAATCTATGACTTAACTGTCTTCAGTTTTATATAAGTATCCCGTAAGAAACCAAAAAATAAATAAGTGTTGAATTCGCATTTATTTAGAGAGGCCATACTCAACTGAGAGCAGGCAGTCAAATGTGTCAACGACTTCATGTCTCAGGCGCCCATTACACCCAAACATTTTTTCTAGAACATATGAAAAATTAATAAGTGTTGAATTCACATTAGTTTAGAAAGGCAATACACAGCTGAGAGCAGGTAGTCAAATGTATCCTCAACTTCATGTCTCAGGCGCCCATTGTACCCAAGCATTTTATCTAGAACATATGAAAAAGGGGTTCAATAAAAAACTTTAACGTAACTGATACCTATTCAATCCTTAAAAGTGTTTGCTCCTAAAAGAAAGGGTGTTGCAATGGAACCATCTCATGACTCATAGCCAAAATTCAGTGCGCTGAGCTCCTTTAAATGGCCATTGTTCACTACTCATGCAGTCATAGAATGACGGTATTCTTCGTGTGTTTTTAATATCATTCTTTATTGTATTTTTTTAAGGTCCCAACAGTTGAGGTCAGGCACAATCTATCGCAGCATACATAATATTCAATTATTTCATATAATATCTCTCAGGTTGTCCTCAACCCAACTGATTAATTACAAGATATATGGTATGTATAACCCTGGAATGTCCTGGGTTAGATTCACCTAGAACATCTATCAAGATATAGAAAAAGAATTCACAACAGGCATGTATTTGTTCATGTTTTAGTGTTTTATTCTTTTACTTCTCTTTTTACTTCTTTTATTCCTTGTATTGTAATGTGTATAATCATTACTTATTTATTATTATTTTTTATACATATAATGTGTTTGGTTATTTATTTATTTAGATTTTTCATCTAATCTATCCTTAACCTGGCGCAGTACTTATTTTTTCTGGTGCCCCTGCTAATTTGTCGTCACACTCCTGCAGTATCCTTGAGTCTTTCATACAATGTTTTAAATTATGATGTAACATTCTTTTATTATTCATTCTTTAATACATCATTATTTATTTTTTGATTGTCACAGATATGTATTTATGAATGTTTACATGATTTTTATGATATATTTATGACATTCATTGTATTATACATGGTTTTAATTCATTGTGTTTTATAGTTCCGTACTATTCTTTATATGTACTTTTTAAAGTAATTCATGATTTATTTTTGTTGTCTACATTTATTTTTGATTTCTGCTAAATATCTTATGTGCATTGATGTTTTTCTTAATCCTTTTTACATTATTTATATTATGAGTGTATTTATTATATTTTTATTAATGTTTGTGTGTTTAGCCATTTAGCCCCTGAGGAAGTTGTTGCGAAACACGGCCTGTGTCGGGCCTGGCTGATTTTTATTGAACAGTTCTTCCATTGCAATCCACGGTTTTGGTTGGTCAAAGGCGCTGCCCCGGCAGGACTTCCTCTCCAGGCAGTAGTGTACAGCAAAAGTGTTCGCTGAAGACTAGGTTGCAGCCTACAGATGTCCATTAAAGGCACTGAGCGCAACAAAGCCACTGAGGCTGCCTTAGCTCAGACACCGTACACGGTGACCGGTCGATCCAGGGGGGCGCATGCCTTTGCTTGGCAATGCAGTCCGCCACCCAGATGGAGATGGTGTGTTTGGTGACTGCCTGCCCCAGACGATTGGGATCGTAGGCGAAAAAGAGCCGGTCGGACTTGCGATGAACCTGGGTATGCTGCATGTAGAAGGCAAGGGCCCTCTTGCAGTCGATGCCTGGTCGGCATGCAGTCTCGGGAAGAAGATCAGCAAGACTATCTCCTCATTGAGATGAAAGTCCAAGACCACCTTCAGTAGGGATGGGTGCGGAGGACCACCATGTTCCCGTAGAACCTGGTGTATGGAGCCTCAGTCAAGAGGGCCTGAAGTTCGCTGACTCGGCGGGACGAAGTCAAACCCACCAGGAAGACCACCTTCCAGGAGAGATACCGAAGCAAGCACATTGGCATCGGCATCGGCTCGAAGGGTGCTCACGTGAGCTGCATCAGCACCACGTTGAGGAACCACTCCGCCAGAGGAGGCCGGATGGGAGGCTTGGAAAGATATAGACCTTGCATGAAGCAGGAGACCAAGGGCTGCTCCGAGAGGGGTTACCCCTCGACAGGGAGGTGGTTCATCATAATGGCGCTCAGGTGAACCCTGACCGAACTGGATTTCAAACCTGCCTTCGAGAGGTGGAGGAGATACTGGAGGATCCACCGGGTGGAGCATGAGAACGGATCGATCTGGAGCTCAGGAGCACCAGGCTGAGAAGCGTCGCCACTTAAAGGCATACGCCCATCTCGTTGAGTCCTTCCTCGACATGAGGGGATCATCATCGACCTCTTCCGGGAGGTGCAGCGGAACCACCAGACTGTAAGGGACAGCGAGGCCAGGTTCAGGTGGAACACCCAACCCTCCTCCTGTGTTAGGTCCCACAGCCCAGGGGGACTGGGGGCTCAGATGAGAGCCGGAGCAGAAGCGGGAACCAAGGCTGTTGAGGCCACGAGGATCACCGAAGCTCGGTCCCGCTGAACCTTGTGGAGGGTCCTCGCAAATGAGAGGAATGGGCGGGAACACGTAAAAGCAGCTAGAGGTCCAGTCCAAGAGGAGCGCATCTGAGGCCACCCTGCTCGGATGCGGAACCGGGCCACAGAAGCAGGGAAGTTGCGCGTTCACCAGGATGGCGAACAGGTCCATGGATTGGGTCCCCCACCAATGGAACAAGAGGCTGGCAAACTCCGGATACAGATGCCACTCGTGTGGGCAGAGGATCCTGCTAAGTTTGTCCGCGAGGACATTCTCCTGGCCTGGGAGGTAGATACCTCGTAGGGTCATCCGCCAGCGAAACGCAAAGAAGCAAAGGAGGATCACCTCTCGGCAGAGGAGGCGTGATCCGGTTCCCCCCTCCTTGTTTATGTAAAACATAGCTACCCTATTGTCGGTCTGCACAAGCACCGACTTCCCCCTCAGATAGTCCTCGAAGGCCTTCAGGATTCATCGGACCGCCTGAAGCTCGAGCAGGTTGATCTGCTGCCGGGACTCCTCGGGCGACCACTGCCCCTGGGTGCACAAGGTGGCGCAGTGGGCTCCCCACCCCAGCAAGGAAGCATCTGTCAGGACGCGTTTGTGCTGTGGGTTCTGGAAGGGCATTCCACAAAGGAGACTTCGGGGGTCCCGCCACCAACCCAGGGAGTTGTGGAGACTGCGGGAGACCCGGATAGGGTCTCTGAGGTGGCCGAAGGCCTGGCTCCATTGTGCCCTGAGGCACCATTGAGCTGTCCACATGTGCATGAGGGCATGGGGGACCACAAGGATGGTGGAGGCCATGTGTCCTAGAAGGCACAGCATGGCCCGTACCATAACCCAAGCCCTGCTCTGGACTTGGGCCGCCTTGGCCCGGAGGCAGTCCACCCAGTCCACGGGCAGGAAGGCAGTCACTTGCTCTATGTCGATGCGGGCGCCGATGAACTCCAGGATCTGCACCGACTCGAGGTGGAGTAGTCGACCAAGAAGCCGAGGCATTCGAGGAGACGGATCGTGCATGACGCTGCTAGGCGGGCTTCGTCACTCGAGGCCCCCGTGACAAGCCAGTCATCAAGGTAGGGGAAGATGGGTATGCCTTGCCACCTGAGGGAAGCGGTGGCCGCAGAGACACTTTGTGAAAACTCGCGCTGCAGACGCAAGCCCAAAGGGGAGCACTCTGTATTGGTAGTGTTCCCCTTGCACCCTGAAGCACAGGTATTGCCTGTGTTGGGGGTGGATTAGGATGTGGGCGTAAGCGTCCTTGAGGTCCAAGGAGCATAGACAATCGCCCTGCTGAAGGAAGGGCAGCAGGATGCCAAGCGATAACATTTTGAACTTCTCCCACACCAGAAACTTGTTTAAGTTCCAGAGATCCACAAACCCCCGAGTTCACCCACAATGAACCTCTAACTCAAAGCCTTTGTCTATGTCCAATGTCTCTACTATGTCCAAAGTCCGTCCTATGTCAGAATCATCAATGTTGCCCCCCCCCCCGGCGATGGCCCCCCCCCTTGTACTTAATTCCCCCCCCCCCCCCCCTATGTAGCACCGCTTTGACCCGGTGAAAAGCGGTATATAAATACAGCTAAATAAATAAATAAGATCAAGGATGGGGCGTAGGACCCCCGTCTTTTTCAAAATGAGAAAGTAGCGGGAGTAGAACCCATGGTCTCAAAGGGAAGCGGCACCTTCTCGACTGCCCGTTGAGCGAGGAGGTTGGACAGCTCCTGCTGCAAGGTGGTCTGGTGCGCAAGAAGCCGAGTAGGCTCTGCTGGTGAGAAGGGAAGAGGGCGCCTGTCCAGGCGGAGACGATATCCATCCCGGACCAGAGGACCCAGGTGTCTGACATGATCGACACCCACTGCGGAGCGAATAGGGACAGGTGTCCCCCCACTGGTGGAAGTGCTGCTGGGGGGTGAAAGGCTATGCCGTTTGCGTCAAAAGCCCTGCGCGGTTTGGGGTGGTGCTGATTGCTGGGCCTTAGGCCCTTTAGGTTTGCAGTGGCTATTCGCACCTCCCCTTCCCCTGCGTGCCAGGAGCCAGTGCGGGAAAGGTGGATAACCCCAGTAGGGGAGCCCCTTTCTTTGGAATTACAGCTTCTTTGTTTGCTGCTTCTTCCGAGGGAGGGACGGAGGTCGTCTTACGTGAGAGACGAGTTTGAGTGACAAACTCTGTTTCTACCTCAGCGGCCTTATCCTCCATAGGTTTACCAAACAGCTGCTCGCCAAGGCAGGGGACCGTCCAGGAGCTTTCCTGGACCCACTGCTCCAGGTCAGAGGATTGGAGCCATGCCTGGCGTCGGGCCCCAATGCTGGCTTGCTGCCACTTGGGCGGAGGACTCAAACCCATCATATGCGGCGCAGGAGAGGTACTTCGAGCACTCCGTGATGGATCTCAGGAGGTTTTGGAACCTGAGAAGGGGTTCATACCCGAAGCCTGCAGAGAACCCACCAAGCTTTTTGGCAAGGTTACGCAGGAACATGCCCATATACGGTTGGTATGCCTGAGTGCTGCATGTAAGCATGGACCCCTGATAGGCTTTGCACCCAAGGGCGTCGAGAGCTCTCGACACCCTGCCCAGGGGGACCGAAGAGTGTGATTTCGGGCTTTTACTTCCACATTGCCGACTCCAGTACCATGGAGGTGTGTGGAAGCTGGGTCTTCTGGAACCCCAGGCCGCGTTGGACCCTGTACATGACGTCAAGGCACTTGCTCACTATGGGGACCCGAAGTAGGTGTCTTCCACATGAGGAGGAGCAGCCTTGACAAAATGGGAGGAAGCAGAACAGTAAGAGACTCCCGGGGCGGGGACTCATACTGCAGAATATCGAGCTCCTCAGCTCGTTGCTCCTCTTCAGCCTGCGTAGCCAGGCTAAGGGCCCATGCCATGTCCTGCACGAACACTAGGAAGGATGTGTCCTCGGGTGGTGAATGCCTCAGAGAGGCGGGCGTGGACAGGTCCGAAGGGAGGTTCCTATGGACACGGGGTCTCCAGGGAAGTATCCCCATCCGACTCTCAGCCCAAGAGGTCCGAGAAAGAGTCCGACTCGGGCCGATCACCCCATCCAGAGGCCGAGGCCCGTTTGGAGCCAGAGGCCTTGGAGGATCTCGAACCTGAGGACCGGGAAGGCGAGCAAGACAGACGCCGAGGACACTCAAGAGGCCCATGGCTCTCGGGGGTTTTCAGGGCGGGTTTCGGTGTCCCTCTCGAGGGAACTTCTGTCTCGAGGCACGGGCCAGCAATGCTGGGCATGAACGCCTGCTGGGCAGCTAAGAAGGCAGAAACGCTGTGCTTTAGTGCCAACATACGGGACTCCTACGCGGACGTGGGTCCCTGTGACGCCGACACCAGGGTTACCGGGTCTGGCATGGAGGAGGAGAGGGGGTCCTCATTGGGATGGCCTTCAGGAGACCGGACGCCATCGCTGGAGGCCTCTGTAGCCATATGAAGTACCTTTCGAAATCACTCCTTGTCCGACTCGCGGAAACGCTGGGGGGGGGGGGCTGAGTGACACCGAGCGCGGGAGCGCATGTGGTTGTCTGGGGACAGTGACTTCGAGGTCGTCTTCTTATTATGTCTCTCCACTTCAGGGGATCCCTGGTCGGAGTGACGCCGAGAGTGCGGGACCGAAGTTGGGGATCCCACCGGCGGAGGGTACCGCCGGGGATTCCGAGGTTACCTTCCAGAAAATGTCATCGGACGTCTGCTTACGACTTAGCAGGGCTTTGGAGGACATTTTCTTGCAAAGAGAGCAGAGCTCTGGGTCATGGTCAGCCAAAAGACATCGAAGACAGCAGTCGTGGGTGTCTGTGAGCGACATGTTTTTGGAGCATCTGTCACATTTCTTAAACCCGGTGGCCACTGGGGCAAAAAGGGCTCCTGCTAGATCGAAGACCTTTGCGGCCAGCGGTTGAGGGAAAAAATAGCGCAAAGCCCGCAAAAGGAAAAAACCTTTACAGGAAAGGATGTCCCCTTGCTCAAGGGAAAAAGCAGAGCAGGGGAGGAAGAGAAGAGGACCAGTGCTATCGGAAAAAACATAGGCCAGAGGCCGAAAACGAAACACTTTTTCCAAGGGATGAGGACGTGCACCCGAAGGGCTCCACGGAAAAAGGAAGACTGAGCAAGATGGCACCTTTGGGCGTGAAGAGGACCACGCTTGTGTGGCAGCAATCCCAAAGGCTTGCTTTGAAAGCTGGGGAATTGCTCTGCACGGGCTCCATCGGTGCCGACGTCACCCATAAGTGAGGATTGACTTCCTGTTTGTTCCTGGAGAAACATGTTAAGCCTCACACAATCTCAAGCGTGGGCAACAATGAGTAATGAAACAGTAGAGAACTATGTACAGGAAAGTATCAACAGAAGGCTGTCAGCAGAAGATGAATCTGCAGAGCCAAGGATAAAGTCACAGCAGACCCAAAGGTACCACAGCAGAACAAAGTAAAGACAATTTCAGGGGTGGGCCATGGACTAATCTAGTGGGACTCAAGGAAAGGACATTAACTGGTAAGTAAAATGTCACGTTCCATATCATCCTGTTAGACAAGTCCAGACAAATGGGCATACCAAAGCTACAATACTACTGGGCGGGAAGACGACACAGCAGTTCGCAAAACTCTTGAGCCAAAGGTCGTGTCCGTCCACACCTGGACATCCAAGCAGTAATGCTTTTTAACAGTGGAAAATGATACACATGTTGCTGCCAGACAAATGTCAACAGGGGCTACGAGCTCCTATTTGTGCACGAGGATGCTTGTGCTCGAGTAGAATGGGCACACAAACTTTCTGGAACATGCCGGTTCTGCAACAGATGCGCTGAGGCAATGGCCTCTTTAATCCAGCACCCCAAAGTTGACTTGGTCACCACTTCACCTTTGCGTGGGCTAGCAAACAGTACAAAAAGATGATCGGACTTACAAAAGGGCTTCATAATCCCCAGGTAATGGAGGATCGCACTCTGTACATCCACGAGGCAAAGATCCTTATTTCCCCTACACTGCTCCTTCGGGAAGAAGGGCAGGGAAACCACCTGGTTCACATGAAAGGGAGGAAGCACTTTAGGCATGAAAGAAGGCATAAGCCAAGTGGAAACGGCCTCCTCCAAAAAAGACAGATAAGGATCTTGGCAAGACAAAGCCTACCACTCTGAAGTCTGCCTGGCAGAACAAACTAACCACGAAGACAGTCTTGAGCATCAAATTGTTCAAGGTAGCATGCTTCAACGGCTCAAAGGGCCCTGAGCACCAGACACAGATCCCAGATCATGGGCCAAAAGGAAGGACGCAGTCGCTAAAACCCCTGCAGAAAAAGTGAGATGTCTGGGTGCAATGCCAAACACTTGTCCACCACTGGACCATGGAAGCAGGCCAGAACTGCCATGTGAACTTTCTGGAAGATAAGTCAAAGGCCCTTCTCTAAGTCATCCTGTAGAAAGACCAACAGGGAGAATACCTTGACCAACTCAGGATCCACACGTCGTACCAGTGCTCAAAGAAGCATCATATCCGTACATATGCTACTTTGGTAGACGACCTCCGGGCACCAACTAGAGATCAGATCACTGCTGGAGAGTAGACCTTACACGCTAGCTTAGTCTCCTTTCAAGAGCCATGCCATAAGTGAGAAGAGAGCCAGGTCCTCAAGGACAATCGGTCCCTGATGCAACAGCCCCTGAGACAAAGGCAGCCAAAAAGGAGACGCCTGCAGGAGTCACATCAGGTCTCTGAACCATGCTCTCCACGATCAATCCAGCAATACCGGATGGTGCTCTATACGCCAAATCACATGCCACAGCAGGAGTCAGAGGAAACACATACAGCAGCCACTGATTTGGCCAAGGTTGGGTCACGGTATTGGTGCTCTCAGACCCCATCAACATGTTGCAAATGAAGAAGCAGCAAACTTCAGAATCGGAGAGGTTCACCTTCAGATCCATTTTGGGGCAACCCCAGCAGTACAAAATCAACTGAAATGCCTCCTGACTCAACTCCCACACTCTAGGATTCAAAGAGCGTCACCCTAAGGAACTCTGCTTCCACACCGTACACCACAGCAATGTGTTGGGCTGACGAGGCTAGGAGGTTCTTCTCCATCCAGACAAACAGGAGATCCATCTCTAGAGCCACCCTGGCGCTCTTTGTTTCGCCTTTTCGATTGACATAAGCGGCTGCTGTGGCATTGTTTGAAAAGTGTCAAAATGCCTGGCCCTCGACCAGAGGCCAGAAAAGCTGAAGAGACAACCAGATGGCCCTCGCCTCGAGGCACTTTATGGACCACACTGCTTCCCTGTGGTTCCAACGACCCTGGGTAGTACGGTTCTGGTAATGGGCTCCCCAGACCAAGAGATTGCATCCATCGTGAGCACAATTCAAGAGAAATCATCCAGCAATACCACTTCCTAAGATAACAGGGCTGCTGCCACCACAGCAGGCTGGTCTTCACCATCTATGGTAGCGGAAGCCTGCACTTGAACTCCCGAGAATTCAGGGACCATTGAATCAACAAGGACTGCTGAAGTGGCTGCATATGAGCACACATCCATGGCACCATCTCTATGGTTGCCACCAACAAGCCGAGGAGCTGAAGAAAACCCCAGACTCTGGGGGCCTGCTGCACACAGAACAGCATCAGGTAATCCAACAGACTTCTGACTTTTTCCTCTGGCAGGAAAACTTTGCCATTTAAGTGTCGAAACATGCTCCTAGAGACGTCAAGGACTGGAAAGGCAGAAGCTGGCTCTTTCCTCGATCGATCATCCAGCCGAGGCTTTCCAAAAAGGACACCACTCAGAACGCCAAAAAAGACACTTCTGACAGGGAACGGGCTCAGATGCACCAGTTGTTTAGTCCCAGACGGATACAGATCCCTTGGCACTGCAGCTGCCACCACCATGACCTTGGGGAACATCCTTGAGGCGGTGGAGAGCCCAAAAGGGAGGTCGGCAAACTGATAGTGAAAGCCAAGCAGAGGAAAACGCAGATACTTTTACTGATCCGCCAGGAGAAGCCAAGAACTCCCCTCAGCGCAGTGACTGAATCACAGAGTGCAAAGATTCCATCCAGAAGCGCAGGACACACAAGTGCTTGTTGACCCCTTTGAGATCAAGAATAGGCTGGAAGGAACCACCCTCCTTTGGCACCACAAAAATCGATGGAGTATCTGCCCTTACCCACCTCATCAGGGGTGAGGGACACTACCACCTTTAGACGCAGTAACTTACCCAAGGTGGTCCTCACAGCGGCACCTTTACATAAGAACATAAGATATGCCATACTGGGTCAGACCAAGGTCCATCAAGCCGAGTATCCTGTTTCCAACAGTGGCCAATCTAGGTCATACGTACCTAGCAGTTTCCCCAAAAGACACAGGTTCCACAATGTTTGTACTGGGTCAAGCATTGATATCCTGGGTCCCTTTTTAATAATGGTTTACGGACCTTTCCTCCAGAAACTTGTCCAAACCTTTTTCAAACCCAGCTACACTAACAGCCTTTACTACATCCTCCGGTAACAAATTCCAAAGTTTGATTACACGTTGAGTGAAAAAATATTTTCTTTTATTAGTCTTAAATAGTTTACTCTGTAGCTTCATTGCATGTCCCCTAGTCTTTCTATATTCTGATAACGTAAACAACTGATCTACGTTTACTCGTTCCACTCCTTTCATTAATTTATAGACTTCTATCATATCTCCCCTCAGCCGTCTCTTTTCCAGGTTAAAGAGCCATAATCTTTTTAGCCTTTCTTCATAGGAGTATCCTTCCATCCCCTTTACCATTTTGATGGCTCTTCTCTGAACCTTTTCTAATAACGCTATATCCTTTTTAAGATACGGGGACCAGAATTGCACACAATATCTAAGGTGCGGTCTCACCATGGAACGATATAGAGGCATTATAATATATTTTGTTTTATTTTCCATTCCTTTCCTTATGATACCTAGCATTCTGTTTGCTCTCTTGGCCGCTGCTGCACACTGGGCCGAGGGTTTTAACATGTAATCCACAATGACGCCTAAATCTTTTTCCTGGGTGGTGGTTCCTCATGTGGAACCTTTCATCGTGTAACCATAGTTTGGGTTTTCTTCCCTAGGTGCATAACTTTGCACTTGTCCACATTAAATTTCATCTGCCATTTTGATGCCCAGTCTTCCATTTTATCAAGATCCTCTTGCAATTTTCCACAATCCTCTTGGGTTTTAACAACTTTGAATAGTTTTGTGTCATCTGCAAATTTGATAACCTCACTCGTTATTCCCCTTTCCAGGTCATTTATGAATAAGTCAAAAAGCAGCGCACCCAACACAGATCCCTGGGGTACAACCACTATTCACCTTTCTCCATTGGGAAAATTGGCCATTTAGCCCTACCCTCTGCTTTCTATCTTTTAACCAGTTCCTGATCCACAAAGGTACACTGCCTCCTATCCCATGACTTTAGTTTTGCCAAAGGTCTCTGATGAGGGACCTTGTCAAAGGCTTTCTGAAAGTCCAGATACACTATATATCAACCGACTCACCTTTGTCCACCTGTTTATTCACACCTTCAAAAAAACATAACGGATTAGTAAGACAAGATCGTCCTTGTCTAAAGCCATGTTGGCTGTCTCCCATTAGGCCATGACTATCTACATGCTGAGTAATTTTATTCTTTATGATGGTTTCTACCATTTTTCCCGGTACTGACGTCAGGCTCACCGGTCTGTAGTTTCCTGGATCACCCCTGGAACCCTTTTTAAAAATTGGTGTTACATTGGCGATCCTCCAATCTTCAGGTATTACAGATGATTTTAATGAAAATTCAGATTACTAATAGCAGGTCTGCAATCTCATATTTCAGCTCTTTTAACACCCTTGGATGTATACCATCCGGCCCAGGTGATTTGCTACTCTTCAGTTTATCTAATAGTTGTAATACATCTTCCCGATGTATCGATATTTCCTTCAATTCTTCCGCACCTTTAAAATTCCACTTCAGTCATGGGTAACATCCCTACATCTTCCTCAGTAAAAACCGAAGCAAAGAATTCATTCAGTCTCTCAGCTATCGCCTTGTCGCCTATTAGTGCCCCTTTAATCCCTCTATCATCTAATGGACCAACTGACTCTCTCACAGGTTTTCTGCTACAAATGTACTTGAAAAAGTCTTTCTTTCGCGTTTTTGCTTCCGCAGCAAGCTTCTTCTCAAATTCTCCCTTTGCCTGCCTTATCAATGCCTTGCATTTGACTTGCCAGTGGTTGTGCTGTTTCCAGGTTTCATTGTTTGGCTCTTCTTTCCATTTCCTGAAAGATGCTTTTTTGGCAACAGCCTCTCTGTCCTCACCTTTAAACCATGCTGGCAGTTTTTTGGACTTCCTTCCACTTTTCTTAAAGCGTGGAATACAGCTGGTCTGGGCTTCCAAGATAGTATTTTTCAACACCACCCAAGCTTGATGTAAGTCTTTAACCTTTGCAACTGCTCCTTTTAGTTTTTTCTTAACTATTTTCCTCATTTTATCATAGTCTCCCTTTCGAAAGTTAAAAGTTAGTACTGTGGATTTCCTTACTATCCCTCCTCCACTAATTAAATCAAATGCAATCATGCTATGATCACTATTGCCAAATGGCCCCAACATCTTTATCTCTTGCACTACATCTGGTGTTCCACTAAGGACTAGGTCTAATATGGCTTCCTCTCTGGTCGGTTCATGAACCAGCTGCTCCAAGAAGCAGTCATTTATTTCATCTAGGAACTTTATCTCCCTAGCATGTCCTGCCGTGACACTGACCCAGTCGATACCGGGGTAATTGAAATCACCCATTATTATTTCTGCGCTGTAACTTTTGTTAGCTTCCTTGATTTCTTTGAGCATTTCATCATCCATTTGTTCACAGACCCACAATGGGAAATGATGAAGCCATCGGGAAACGGTTCTTTGCATTCCAGAACATAGCCTAACTGAATGGTGTCTGGCACCCATCCTTGGTAACTGAGGCCCACTTCGGAAAGAGGCAAAGTCTGCTGTCCACCGGAGAGATAAGGAAATAAGCCCCCAAACATTCATTTCACAGACCAGGAGAGTCGTCTTCAGAAGGAGACAGAGTCCCTGGGCCTACGTGCCTCACAAAAGGACTGTGAATGAGCCTGAGGCCCTGAAGCAGAGGAGAAAGCGTAGTTACTCACCTTTAACAGGTGTTCTCTGGGGACAACAGGAATCAGTCCTCAAGTATGAGTGACGTGGGCACCGATGGAGCCCTCACGGAAGCATCCCCCCCAGCTTTCAAAGAAAGCCTTTGAGAGATGCCACCATGCATGCGTGGTCCCCATCCCCCACCAAGGGTGCCATCTTGCTCAGTCAGATGACATAGCTAAAAGATGGCAAAAATAAAAGATGGTAAAGGATCTCCAAGGGGAGGAGGGAGGGTTGTGAGGACTCATTCCTGCTGTCCCCTGAGAACACCTGTTACAAGTGAATAACTACGCTTTATCTGGGAACAAGCAGGAAGTCAGTCCTCACATATGGGACTCCCCAGCTACAGGCTACCAGGAGCCCATAGCAAAATTAGGGGCTCCCTCATGGGGAGCTGCAAGCAGCAGCAATATAGTCCGTGTCCACAGACCACAGTAGCACCCCTGTGTCTGATGAACCAGCACTCCAGTAGCCTGAACACAGAAGGGTCAGAGGGTAGGAGTTGCCTAAACCCCAAAAAGGTTACAGAGCATAGTCTGGCCGAAGGCACTGTCCCATCAGGGCTCTCTTTCCAAGCAGTAATGGGCTGTGAAGGTATGGATTGAAGACCAGGTGGCGGCCTGGCAGAAGTCCACCAACGGGATGAAGCGCAAGTTTGCCACCGAAGCCACCATGGCCCTGACACGGTGTGCCATGATGCGGCCTTCCAGCAGGAGCCTTGCCTGCTCATAAGCGAGGGTGATACAGTCTGCCACAATGTAGATGGACAAAGCCCTCTTACAGTCCAAGACCGTTCTCAGGTCCACCTCGCCAAATCCACTTACTTTTCCACTGCCATCGCCAATGCCCCCAACCAGACCCGTCACCTCTACTCTACACTACGTTTCCTCACCACCCTACATCCCTCTACCACCACTGCCTCTTCTCACCCTGTCCCTGCCCCCTCTCTTCTAGCCTCAGCCTTCAGCAATAAAATTGCCACCCTGAGGGCTTTTCTGCCCTCCCATCCTCCACCTATTTCTTCCCCCCCCCCCCCAGTTGCTTCCCCTCCCCCCACTTCCCTGCTATCCCACACCTGGTCCTCCTTCTCCCTGACCACCACCAGTGAACTCCACCACCTCATTTCCTCTTCAAATAAAACCTTCTGCTCCCTCGACCCTATCCCCTCTGCCTGGCTGCTTACCCCTTCTCTATCCCTCCTTCCCTACCTTCAAACTATGCTTAACTCTAGTCTTTCCACGGGAACCTTTCCTTCTCCCTGGAAGCACGCTCTGATCCGTCCTATCCTTAAGAAATCTTCTCTTGACCCCCTAGACCCTAACAACTATCGCCCAGTTTCCAACCTTTCATTTCTCTCCAAGCTCCTTGAGAAAATCGTCTTTGCTCAATTATCTCACCATCTGGACTCTATCAATCTCCTTCACCCTTGTCAATCAGGCTTTCGCACCGCGCACAGTGTTGAGACCATTCTCCTCGCCTTCACTAATTCCCTGCACGTGGCTCACGATCGTGGTGACATCTTGGTGGCGGTGGCTCTCGACCTTTCCGCCGCTTTTGACCTAGTCGATCACTCCCTTCTTCTCTCTCGACTTCGCAATGCTGGTCTCTGCAGCACTGTTTTTCGGTGGTCTCACTCCTTCCTCTCTTCTCGGTCTGGCGCGGTTCTCTCATCTTCTCCATCCGTCACTTCCTCCGACTCCTTTCCCCTATCCTGTGGGGTTCCCCAGGGTTCTGTTCTGGCCCCTCTGCTCTTTAATCTCTTCCTAACCCCTCTCACACTGCTAATTCAACAATTCGGTATCTCAGCTTTCTACTATGCGGATGATATTCTTCTACTATACCACACCTCCCCTCTGTGTCCCGATCTTGCCCCACTTGACTCCTGTCTTGCTGCTATCTCCAATTGGATGACCCAAAATTGCTTACACCTCAATCTATCAAAAACCATTGCTATCTGGTTCCCTCATGGTCACCCTTCCCCATCACTAGCACCTTCCTTCCCAGGTACCTCTATCTCTCTAGCTTCCACCTTTCGGTATCTTCGACTCTGATCTTTCTTTTTCTGCCCACGTCTCACATGTCTCAAAGACTTCCTTCTTTTACCTTCGTCAGATTCGTGCAATCCGCCCCTTCCTCTCTCCCTCTGCTCTTGCTACCCTCCTGCTATCTTTGGTCATCTCCCGGATTGATTTCTCTAATTCTCTTTTTTCAGGCATCACCAAGTTCCAGTTGACACGCTTGCAAAGAATCCAGAATACCGCTGCCCGTCTTGTGTCCCACTCCTCCCCTAGAGACCACGTCACTCCCCTTCTGCTTCGTCTTCACTGGCTTCCCATACCCTTCCATATCCAATTCAAACTTCTCACACTCGTTCATAAGGTCCTTCATACTACCACCCCGCAATACCTTGCTGATCTCATCCACTTTCATACTCCTCGGCACACCCCTCGGTCCTTCCACCTCAATCGCCTTGCACTACCCCCTCCGTCACACGCCCACCTTCATTCCACCCGCTCCTCAGCCTTCTTCTTTGTAGGTCCCGCCCTCTGGAACTCCCTCCCCGCTACCCTCCATCTTGAACCACATCACCCCACCTTCAAACACGCTCTAAAGACCCACCTATTTACCCTCGCCTTTGACCTTCCCCCTTCCCAGCCTTAGCCTCTCCCCTGTGTCTACTACTCTTTCCCCGTCCTCTTTTCTCTGTCCTATTATTGAGTTGTAACTTCCTTTCCTTTCTGGCCCCGAGCCTTGCTGTATTGTTTTTTCTTTCATTGTAAACCGCTCTGTTTACCCTGAAGGGCGGTTAAATAAATAATAAACAAACAAACATAAGGTGTGGAGGACCGTCTCCGCCCGACTGGAGTAAGGTCTTGGAAAGAAGGTAGGGAGCACCACTTCCTGGATGAGGTGAAAGGGCGACACTACCTTCGGCAGGACTATGGGGTTCGAGCGAAGCACCACTCTGTTCTTGGAGAACCTGGTATAGGGCGCCTCCTCCACAAGGGCTGGAGCTCGCTAACTCTGTGAGCGGAGGTAAGCGCAACCAGGAAAGCCACCTTCCAAGAGAGGTAGCGAAGGCGACAGGTAGCCAGAGGTTCAAAGGGCAGCCAAGTGAGCTGCCCCAACACTACGTTGAGGTCCCATTCGGTTGCCGGAGGGCAAACGGGGGGCTTTGATAAAAGCAGGCTCCAAAGGAAACTGGTCACCAACGGTTGGACCGAGAGGTGTTTACCATCCACCGGATGGTGGTGCGTCGCCAGGGCACTAGGTTGCACTTGGACGGAGTTAGACTTGAGCCTGGACAGAGGGTGGAGAAGGTACTGTAACACCAGTGCCACAGAGGCAAGAGAAAGGGTCAGCTCTGTGTTCCACGCACCAAACAGAGGAATCTGCACCATTTGAGGGCCTAAGCCTGCCTAGTAGAGGGGCCTTGCGAGAGGCCAGCAGAATGGCCCCTTTCAACCTTCCAGCTGAGGTGGAAGACAGAGTCACCCTCTCAGCAGCCAGGCTGTCAGCGACAGGGACCTCATGCTGGGGTGAAGGAGAGCGCCCCCCACTACTGAGATAGAAGTCCCGGCGTGGTCCCCAAGGGGATGGGGGTCCCCACCGTCAACTGTAGAAGCAGCAGAAACCACAGTTGCCTGGGCCACCGAGGAGCTATCAGGATGTGAGAAAACCTGTCGCAGAGAGTCGTTAACAAGATCTTGGTGATCAGTGGTATAGGAGGGAAGGCGTACATGAGGTCTTCCGACTATGAGACCAGGAACATGTCCACTGCCACCCTGGAGGGGTGGGCCTGCTGGGAGCAGAAGCGGGGCAACTGAAATTGGTCCAGGCTGGCGAACAAGTACATCACGGGTTCCCCACAATGCCGGAAAAACTGGCTGGCTACCCTCGGTTCCAGCTGCCACCCATGCACCTGGAGAACTCTGCTGAGCCTGTCAACCAACAGGTTGTCCTGGCCTGGTAGGTACACTGCCAGCAGGAGGACACCCTTTTGGATTGCGTATGAGCAGAGGGCCAGTGCCTCCTGACAAAGGGTACGAGACCCAGTGCCTCCCTGTTTGTTCACGTAGAACATTGCCACCTGGTTGTCCGTCTGGACCAGCACCGGCTGGTGACACAGGTTGTGACAGAAGCCTTCAGAGCTAGGCGTTTGGCTTGGAGCTCCAGGAGGTTGATCTGCTGGGTGCTCTCACCTGGTGAACAGTTGCCCTGAGTGCGGAGATCTCCACAATGGGCTTCCCAACCGAGCAGGGAAGCGTCAGTGGTGAGGACCCTTGAGGGGCTCGGGGCCTGAAAAGGCATGCCCGCCTTGAGATGCTGGGGAGACTGCCACCAGACCAGAGAATCCACCAATTGGCAGGTCACAAAAGCTCTGTCTCAGAGGCAGCCCGTGGCCTGAGACCACTGGTCCCAGAGACACCACTGCGTCACACTCATGTGAAGGCGAGCATCGGGGGTGATGTGGACCGTGGAGGTCTTGTGCCCGTGGAGGCGCAGGAGAAGCCTAGCAGGCACCAAGGGATGGTACTGTACGTCCCGAGACAGAGCCCTGAGACGATCAGCTTGGTCCCTGGGCAAGAAAGCCTTTGACTGGAGTGTGTCAATCTTTGCCCCAAATGAACTCCAGACACTGTATCAGGAGGAGGTGAGACGGGGTCGTTTATGACAAACGCTAAGTGTTGCAAAACCTGGATGGTGCGTGCGGTGGCCTGCTGCATCTCTGAGGTAGGGAAAGACTAATACCCTCCTGGAGCCTGAGGAAGGTGGCCACGACCACCAGGCATTTTGTGAAAACTCTTGGGGCAGCGGCTAGGCCGAAGGGGGGCAGCGGCTAGGCCGAAGGGGAGCACCCTGTACTGAAAATGCCTGCCCCTCCTCTATGAACCGCAGGTACTGCCTGTGGTTGGGGTGGATGAGGATGTGGGCATAAGAATCCTTGAGGTCTAAGCAGTATAGTCAGTCTCCCTGCTGAAGGTATGACAGCAATGTTCCAAAGGACAACTTGAACTTCTCCCTCACCAGAAATTTGTTGTTGCGCCGGTCGAGGATGGGCCTTAGGCCCCCTGTCCTTTTTGGAAAAAGGAAGTACCTGGAGTAGAACCCCTTGCCCTTGAGATGCTGGGGCACTGGTTCCACTGCTTTGTCCTCGAGAAGACCTGCCAACTCCTTCAAGGTGGTGGTCCCGTTGGAGGGGAGGCCTGAGGGGTTCTCCTGGAAAATAAGAGGGAGGTGTCTGAGTCAGGTGGAGGAGGTAACCCTCCTGACCACCCGACGTCCCCAAGAAACTGTGGTGATGAACCTCCACCTCTGGGCATAGAGGGCCAGATGTCCCCTGTGGGCTGCTGATCTCCTTGGGGTAGATAGGCTATGCTCAAGGAGTCAAAAACTCCCCCTTGGCTGGGCCGGAGCCGGTGCCTGGGGTTTTGGAGCCTTCTGCTTACAAGGGATATGCCCATGTCCCTTGGCCTGCTGACCCTGTTGGGGAGCCAAGGTGGTGTTTTAAGGTGGGTAGTTTCAGTAAGCAGCTCAGGTAAAAGGACTTTTTACCCAAGCCCTTCCGTCAGGGAGGGGGCAGCAGTCTTTTTGGAGAGCCTGGTCCTCGTTATGAACTCTGCCTCCAGCTTGGCAGCCTTGTCGGGCATGGGTTTGCCAAAGAGGTTCTCTCCTTGGCAGGGGACATCGACCAATTTGTCCTGAACCCACTGCTCGAGGTCGGACAACTGTAGCCAAGCTTGGCGGCATGCACCGATGCTAGACACCGCTACTCGAGCCGCTGACTCAAACCCGTCATAGGCCGCTGAAGTCATGAATTTGGAGCAATCACGGACTGCTTCGGCCAGGTTCTTGAACCACTGCAAGGATTCCTTGGAGAGCCCAGCTGAGAACCTGGCAAGTTTCTTCACCAGGTCTCTCACGTACATATTCATGTACAGCTGGTAGGCCTGGATGCAGCCGATGAGCATTGAGTCCTGATAGCACTTTCTGTTGAGGGCGTCCAGGGTGAGGGCTGAGGAGTGCATCTTCTGGCATAGTCGACTCCACCACCATGAAGTTATGCGGCAGCTGTGACTTTTGGAAGCCTGGGCTCCAATGGACTCGATACATTCCCCCATTCGGAGCATCAGTCATTCCAGGATGGGCACCATGAGCAATTCCTGCTGAGGGGCCTCACACTGGAGGATTTCCTACTCATCCGCCCGAGGGTCCTCCTCCGATTCGGTCAGGAATGCCAGAGCCTTAGATATGTCCTTGACAAAATCAAGGAAGCCCATATCCTCGGGCGGGGGCTGCAGTCAAGGCTCTGAGATGGGAGAGTCAGGTGGGACGTCATGGTGGCGATGGGTATCGGGGATCCTCGTCCTCAGTCTCCCACTCAGAGTAGTCCATGCAGGACTTGTAGGACGACAGCTCCATGGGCTTTGGGGCCCCCATGCCCTGCAGCCGATGCCCGGCAAACTTGCCGGGGATGACTGCGGTCCCGTCGAGCGTGACTCGGGTGGCGACCTCGGCCAAGGATCGACTCTATGCCAAAGGACCTCAAGGATCGGCTCGGCCTCCTGGGACGTCTTGGACGTCGAAGGCCTGGTGGCCGGGGCGGATGAACTGGTCGTGCCGGACAACAGCACCCACAGCTTGTCCATGAAGGCAGACAAACTGCGCTTCAGGGCCGCCATTCGGGACTCCTGACCAGAAGGCACCGCAGCCTTCAGCGCAGGTACCGAGGGACTCGGGCCCGACACCAGCTCCCCCAAAAGGGAATCCTCAATGAGGATAGTGTCTGGGGATTGGAGATCGAGGCCAGTCTGTGGTCGGCTCCTTCCAGGGGACCTTCGCAGGCTGCTCCTTCTCGGACACCTTGGACGAACGTCTCTGACTGCGGAACCGGGCCTGGGGAGCACCCAGCTGGTCGGAACCATCCAAGGATGCCGCTTTCAAGGTTTTATTCTTTTTCCTGGGTTCCCTCGAGGGAGCAGCCCCTTTCTGAGAACCCATGTTGAGGCTCGGGTTTGGAAGGTTCCGCCCGAGATGTCGGGGCCTCAGATGAGGCCCTGGCCTTCAGAGGCCCCAGGTACTCAGGGAAAATCTTATGCTGCTGCTGGCAGCTCTTGAGGGCCTTACTGAACATCCTCTTGCACAAACCACAGGCTGCCGGGTTATGGTCTGGTCCAAGCAGCGGACACAGCAGTCATGTGTGTCGGTCAAAGACATAATTTTAGAACACCAATCACACTTCTTAAAGCCACTGGTAGCCATGGGTGGAAAGTACCCCTGCGAGGTCTAAGACTTTCCAGGCTGCCAGAGGGAGAAAAAAGTCGCTTAGATGCCAGGATAAGAAAAGAACGAAAGACTACAAAAATAGACCAAACTCTACGCTGAGACAATGAGGTCGGTAGGCAGGAAGAGTACCGGTGTGATACCGGAGGAGAGTATGAAACTCGGAGAAAAATCAACTTTTTCTTTCCAGGGACAAGCCAGACAAACGTCCGAAGGGCTCTGGGGAAAAAAGGAGACTGGGCAAGATGGCACCCTTAGGCGGGAAGGGGACCACACGTGGGTGGCATCTCCCAAAGGCTGTCTTTGAAAGCTGGGGGGATGCTTCCACGAGGGCTCCATCAGTGCCAACGTCACCCATATGTGAGGACTGACTTCCAATGCTTGCTCCCAGAGAAGAATGAAGACCCCCGGGAATCCACCCAGCATGGCCTAGGTTGTCAGGTGGAGGCTAATAAGAAAAGGGCACAAGCTCACTTCACAGGCCTCCTGGACCTGTCTTGTCCAGGTCCTTCACCAGCTTCTTAAAATCAGTTCTAAACAGAAGCTTCTAAAGGCCAGTTGAGCCAACTGGTCTTTGGAGGATGTTTCTGCTGTCCAGTGCCTGAGCCAAATCCAATGCCATGACAGTCATCAGGGCACCATCCCTGGCCGCAAAATGTACCAGGTCATATATGGCATCAGAAAGGAAGGCCGTAGCAGACTCCAAAAGAGGGGTAGTATCATCAGGCAGAAGAGACTGAAGCACTGGAGCAGCGCTTGAGATGTCAGGCTTTTACATACCACCAGCTGTAGAATAGCCACCACACCACAGCAAACTGGCTTCTCAAAAAGAAATCCACCTTTCGGTCCAGGACATTCTTTACAGCGGATCCGCCTTCCACAGGAATGGTGGTTTGTGTGGTAACCACTGTGACCTGTGCATCCACCTTGGGCTTGTCAAACCACTCTATGCGCTCTATGCTTCTTCATGGGCCGTATAGTAATTCAAGCCTCAATCAGCTGTTGGTATGTAACTGAAATGACACTCTTAGGTATTCTGCCTGAGAAATTTCGCACAATGGTTCCCTGTCTGTCGGGATGATGGTTTCCCGCACCCATGTTACTGATATCTTTTAGTAGTATTGGATAATATCCGTATGGAATATAGATGAATGCACTAGAAGAGCGTAGATTTTTTTTTTTTTTTTTTTTTTAACTTTTGCATATACGAAATACAATAAAGAAGCAGAGACATGTTGCTTATCACACACAAAATGCACATCTTGAAATACCAAGCTAACACAAAATACAACCGCAGCCCACATCATGGGAGAATAGAGATTAAATCACAAAGAAAAAAAACCCTTAATATCTAGTAATAATCAGGAGGTCAAAAGGGGAGATCACCCATATCCATTGGGCTAACTAAATTATTTGGGCCCTTCCAAATGCGACTTATTCACCAGAAACGTTTCCAATTGAGATACATCAAAAAAGAAATATGAATTCCCATGTAAAGTAACCACACATTTACATGGGAAAATCAGAAAAAAAAAGTTGCACCGATCTGCAACACCCTATGTTTCTGAGCCAAAAATTGTTTCCTCTTAAGTTGAGTGTCCCTTTAAACATCCGGAAACACATTCAACTTCTGCTCATAAAACACCTGATCCTTATATTTAAAAAAACAATTTTAAAACTCTACTCTTGTCTACAAGAGAAATAAAGGATACTAATAATGTAACTCTTTTAGGCATATTGTCTGAGGAATCCTCCAAAAATATTAGTGAAGATCTTGACTAACATTGGGGGTTAAAACATCCAAATCTTCCACTCCAGGAAATCCTGACCGCAATTTAGCAGGTAAATATAACACTTGAATAGAAATCACATCAGTAAGCATTAAGATTTCCTTGAAATACTTAACAAGTAAAATTTCAGCAGACAATAAATGAGTGGCTGGAAAATTAAAGAAAAGTTATTCTAACTTATGATGTATTACCAGGGAATCTTTAATTGCAGACACATTAGCCTGCTGCACTAGATGGAGCTGGCTATCCAACTTAGAAAAAAAATTATGTATCATCTTAATTCTAGAGTCAGATTCCTGAAGCTTTTGTGAGGTCTCCTGAGAAAACCTACAATAGCCATCCAAATATCTTTCAAAGTATGTCCTGTGAAGGTTCAGCGAGATCTGACTATCCTCCTGCAAAACAGGAAGCGGAACTGGTCCTGGTTTGAAAGACATCGTCAGAGATTCCAGAGACCTTTGTCACCATTGGAGACAACTGAGGGTGGGAAAAGGGTGGAGGAGTCCACTCTGTCGAGCTGTGAGATGCTCCTTCAGGTGAGGGCTGCTGACTCACTTGAACAAAATGTTTATCCAGAGGGCCCACAGTTTTCACAGGAGTTTGGGCCACAGTCCATCTTAGAAGCAGATTTAGCCTCCCGCTTCCCCATGACTTCAAGTTCACAATAAGCTATACAGTACCCGAGTCTTCCAATATCCCAATGAATCCAGAATACTCCTCACGCACACCAACACTGACAGATGCTGAAGGGGCGTAACCTTCCTCTTTGGACACGCCCCTTCAGACTACAGTCCAGAGGACCACCGAGTCAGGTGATATGCAGCCCGGGGGCCTTAGGAAGCCAACGTCACTGGGAGGGAAGGGGTTGCTGGCACCGTGCCTGTACAAACACACACACCCCGGCTGGCGTTTTCCCCTCACACGCAGGTCTCAGCGGCAGCAAAATTGCTCAGTGGTAAGAAACTCAATCATCCCAGAGTGTAGATCTTATACACCCTTAACCCTTTAAGTATTTATTTATTTATTTATTTACATTTCTTATATACCGCACTATTTGCGATCAGCGCGGTTTACATAAAACAAAAAGGTAACCGACAATGAACAAAAGTCAGGTCATTACATTGAACAGGAACAAGTAACTTGGAAAACAGGGTAAACTATATACATATGCATAACCATTAATGGGTAACTATATACATGTCAGAGGGAGTTATTGGGTATTGGACATGCTTAGTGGCTGGGGTTCGGGCAGTAAGTGAGATGCTTGATAAAGAGGAAATGTTTTAAGGCCTTTCTGAACTGGCTCAGGTTAGGGATTGCTCTGATGTGTGGTGGTAGGGAGTTCCAGAGACTTGGGGCGTATAGTCTAAAGGCTCTGTTCGATGATGCTTTGGAGCATTTTGTAGTGTCTCTCGGTATCACTAGCATGTTAGCTACTGAGGTTCTTCTATCACATCTGGGAACAGAAGACAGCAGTGGATTTCCACACCCCTTGAAGGGATGGGTGTGTATCTTTGGCTCCTGCTCCGTGCTGGAAGCATCTGTCAAGTTCAAGGCGGATGAGACCCTGGTAATCAACGCAGCCAGCTCCTCCTCCTGCATCTTCAGAAGGTGAGAGCACTTCTCTCATCCACATCAGAACCCAGTAACAAGTCATCTCAATCCAAGGCATAGTCAACATCTCAAATAGCTCCTAGCTGTTCTCCATCTCCAGGGAGTGTCCCTCACCGGGGATGCTTAGCCAAAGGCAATCAAACAAGGCTTCAATTTTCAGCCTGCCTGGCACAAGACTACATCCAGGGACATCCAGAGGCCACAGGGTCTGAATTACCATGCCAGAAGGACCAAGAGTGTTGCAAAAAGAATTCCAGGGAGGACAATCCTGAGCCCGGAAGCTCTTCTCTTGGATAAGGCTCCCCAACATTAGGGTGCATAGCCACTACATACCACATAGAGGATAAAGAGCAGCTCACAGCACGATCGCCAGAGCCTCCAGCTGGCTGAACATCCTTACCCATAGTAGCGCCCATCAGCTCCTGCCGTGAGGCAAGTAAGGGCGGACTAACCACATACCCTGGCTGAGGGGGGGAAATCAGGCCCTCCAGGAGAGACTCAGAAGCTGCCATGCAGGAAAGGCAGAGTCCAGAATCCAAGGATGAGGCTCCTCGCTTGCCACAGGTCAAAAACATTTTCTGGAAGACGAAGAGCTAGGATAAGTATAACAAGACCTTGTGCTAAGGCTACACCAGCTCATAAGCATGCATTAATTGCACTTTTATTTATTTATTTTATTTAGCTAGGCTTATATACTGCTTTTCTTTGGGTCAAAGCAGTGTACATTCAGGCATGGTATATATTTCCCTTGTGCCCGAAGGGCTCACAATCTACATTTTTGTACCTGAGGCAATGGAGGGTCAAGTGGCTTGCCCATGGCCACAAGAAATGCCTGTGGGACTAGAAACCCCAGTCCCTCCAGCCCGAGGTTGCTGTCCTCAGGCGGGATTCAAATCCCCAGCCCTCCAGCCTGAGGCAACTTGCCCCAACCACTAGGCCACTCCTCACCACTTTTAAGTGATGCGTGTTAAAGATGCTAGGGAAGGAGCATGCGTTGGAGCCGCTGGGCTGAACGCATGTTAGGACCACACAACCACGAAGTGAACAACAGGAAAAAACATTACTAACACGTGCAGAAAAACAGCAGGAAATCCAGACACAGTGCCAACAGTAGCTAGCAGTCCACCCCGAATTGTGTCCCTCAGAGATGGAACCGGGAGCCCCCCAACAAGGACAATGATGAGATCAAGCCTTGGTACTCATCCCACTGACAGCTCCGGGCGGAGAATCCGTGCCGGCCTCAGCTCTACTCCCTTGAAACTGCTTCACTGGTTGGCTTTCCAGTACTGTGTGTGACTGGCAGGCAGATCCCTCTAAGAGTCTAATGCAATCTTGAGGAAATAGCAGGGGGGGGGGACAGGGGGGGGAGGGAGGGACGGAGGGAGGGGGGGAGGAAGCACTGAGGCTGTGTGAGGCTGCTGTACTCTTCCAAATTCTTCCAAATCCTTCCAATTTGTGGCTGCTCAACAGGTTCTTATGATAAGAGCATGCAGCTGACTCAATTTTCCCTTTTCCTATGGCTACTGAAGAGACCGCAATCTAGTGTAGCCTCCCACATCATGCTCAAGTGAGAGTCATCTTTCTGTACTCAAGGTGGTCGTTCATCAGTGTTCAATCAATCTCTTTTCCTCTCAATCCTCAGATTTTCTAGAGGAGAAAATCCATCCAACATCTCCTGGAGACAAAGAAATATTGAAGTGACCTCTGATGGCTGAGGCGAATAGAGGCATACGAGTAATGTCATTGCAGCCTGGGCTTTTCATTGGTTCTTTGTCTCCACCAATCTGCTGGTAGGGAAACACAACCCACTTGTATGGACTGGCCAAGCAGAACAATATGGAATCTCTCTTATTGATGCATGCTGTGTTAGATCTAAAACAAAAATTCTGTGGAATTTGATAGCTCATAAACTTGGATATCATGGAATCCTGGTTGATGGCGAGTGAGATGATGGTTTTACAGCAAATAGGCCCTTCAAATTATAATGGAGTCCTGCTCACAAATGACAAAGCTGGCGGGATATTTTTGCGTTAATCAGGATTAAATTATGTGCATACTATGGTTCAATGTACTGCAGGATGTGAACTGTTCTTATCATTACATAAGAACATAAGATATGCCATACTGGGTCAGACCAAGGTCCATGAAGCCCAGTATCCTGTTTCCAACAGTGGCCAATCTAGGTCATACGTACCTAGCAGTTTCCCCAAAAGACACAGGTTCCGCAATGCTTGTACTGGGTCAAGCATTGATATTCTGGGTCCCTTCTTAATAATGGTTTATGGACCTTTCCTCCGGGAACTTGTCCAAACCTTTTTTAAACCCAGCGACACTAACAGCCTTTACTACATCCTCCAGTAACAAATTCCAGAGTATGATTACACGTTGAGTGAAGAAATATTTTCTTTTATTAGTTTTAAATAGTTTACCCTGTAGCTTCATTGCATGTCCCCTAGTCTTTCTATATTCTGATAACGTAAACAATCGATCTACGTTTACCCGTTCCACTCCGTTCATTAATTTATAGACTTCTATCATATCTCCCCTCAGCCATCTCTTTTCCAGGTTAAAGAGCCCTAACCTTTTTAGCCTTTCTTCATAGGAGTATCCTTCCATCCCCTTTACCATTTTGGTGGCTCTTCTCTGAACCATTTCTAATAACGCTATATCCTTTTTAAGATACGGCGACCAGAATTGCACACAATATTCAAGGTGCAGTCTCACCATGGAACAATATAGAGGCATTATAATATCTTTTGTTTTATTTTCCATTCCTTTCCTTATGATACCTAGCATTATAATTTGCTTTCTTGGCTGCCGCTGCACACTGGGCCGAGGGTTTTAACATGCTATCCACAATGACGCCTAAATCTTTTTCCTGGGTGGTGGTTCCTAATGTGAAACCTTGCATCGTGTAACCATAGTTTGGGTTGTTCTTCCCTAGGTGCATAACTTTGCACTTGTCCACATTAAATTTCATCTGCCATTTTGATGCCCAGTCTTCCAATTTATCAAGATCCTCTTGCAATTTTCCACAATCCTCTTGGGTTTTAACAACTTTAGTTTTGTGTCATCTGCAAATTTGATAACCTCACTCGTTATTCTACTTTCCAGGTCATTTATGAATATGTCAAAAAGCAGCGGACCCAGCACAGATCCCTGGGGTACACCATTATTCACTTTTCTCCATTGGAAAAATTGGCCATTTAGCCCAACCCTCTGCTTTCTATCTTTTAACCAGTTCTTGATCCACAGTAGTACACTGCCTCCTATCCCATGACTCTTTACTTTTGCCAAAAGTCTCTGATGAGGGACCTTGTCAAAGGCTTTCTGAAAGTCCAGATACACTATATCAACTGACACGCCTTTGTCCACCTGTTTATTCACACTTTCAAAAAAACATAATAGATTAGTAAGACAAGATCTTCCTTGTCTAAAATCATGTTCGCTGTCTCCCATTAGGCCATGACTATCTACATGCTGAGTAATTTTATTCTTTATGATGGTTTCTACCATTTTTCCCGGTACTGATGTCAGGCTCACCGGTCTGTAGCTTCCCGGATCACCCCTGGAACCCTTTTTAAAAATTGGCGTTACATTGGCGATCCTCCAATCTTCAGGTATTACAGATGATTTTAATGAAAATTCACAGATTACTAATAGCAGGTCTGCAATCTCATATTTCAGTTCTTTCAACACCCTTGGATGTATACCATCCGGCCCAGGTGATTTGCTACTCTTCAGTTTATCTAATAGTTGCAACACATCTTCCCGATGTATCGATATTTCCTTCAATTCTTCCGCACCTTTAAATACCACTTCAGTCATGGGTAACATCCCTACATCTTCCTCAGTAAAGACCGAAGTAAAGAATTCATTCAGTCTCTCCGCTATCGCCTTGTCGCCTCTTAGTGCCCCTTTAACTCCTCTATCATCTATCAGACCAACTGACTCTCACAGGTTTTTTGCTACGAATGTACTTGAAAAAAATCTTTATTTCGCTTTGCTTCCGCAGCAAGCTTCTTCTCAAATTCTCCCTTTGCCTGCTTTATCAATGCCTTGCAATTGACCTGCCAGTGCTTGTGCTGTTTCCAGGTTTCGTCGTTTGGCTCTTTTTTCCATTTCCTGAAAGATGCTTTTTTGGCAACAGCCTCTCTGACCTCCCCTTTAAGCCATGCTGGCAGTTTTTTGGACTTCCTTCCACTTTTCTTAAAGCGTGGAATACAGCTGGTCTGGGCTTCCAAGATAGTATTTTTCAACAATACCCAAGCTTGATGTAAGTCTTTAACCTTTGTAACTGCTCCTTTTAGTTTTTTCTTAACTATTTTCCTCATTTTATCATATTCTCCCTTTCAAAAGTTAAAAGGTAGTACTGTGAATTTCCTTACTATCCCTCCTCCACTAATTAAATCAAAGGTGATCATGCTATGATCACTATTGCCAAGTGGCCCCAACACCCTTATCTCTTGCACTAGATCTGGTGTTCCACTAAGTGTTGCACCTGGGGGTAATATTTAGTATATCATCCTTCACAGTCAATGACTGACCCTTTTCAGTTGGACGGAGCACCACTTTTTCAGCAGAAAATTATATAAACGGTTCTCTGCACGAAAGCGCTTGCAGATCCGAAATCCTCCTTGCCGAATACGCCACTAGCAAAGCCATTTTCCAGGACAGTTCCCTCAAACTTACCGACGCCATAGGCTCAAAGGGAGACTCCGCTAGAGCCTCCAAAACCAAATTCAAGTCCCAAGGAGGGACTACCTCTGACTTGCGGTCTTAGGTTCTTAACTGCCCTAACAAAACAAACCACGTTCGGATGCGAAGCCAGCGAGATCCCCTGCACCCGGCTCCTATAACATGCAAGCACCGCTTGCTGTACCGCCAAAGAGCTCAAGGCAAGACCCTTGTCCAACCCCCCTTGCAAGAAAAGCAAAATGTCCGGCAATGTAGCGATAAAGGGCCTAATATTCCTCTGCTTACACCATTCCTCAAAAATGCGCCAAACACGGATATATGACAAAGATGTGGAACGCTTCTTGGACCGCAACATAGTCGTTAGGGATCCTGTCCTGAATCTGAGAGGATTTCTCCGTCCTCTCCTGCCGAGAGCTCTGCTGGCTGGCTAAACCAGTCTGGACTATGCTCTAACTCTAGATTTAACTGAGAGGGACCCTCACCAGGATCCTCCCCCGCAGGAAACTCCGTTCTCTGGGGCCCTGATAATCTAGGTGCAGATCCCCTGCTCCAAGACTGGCCTCTCCTTAGACAATAAGCCTTGTCCAAAATAAAATCTGCTCTAAACAATGGCTCAGATACTTCCTTTAGCCCAGACAAAGACCTGCTGTGCTGATGATGCCGGCAAAGTCTTTTTTGAATTAGTTTTACTTTTGCGTGATTTTTTACTCAGAGCAGGAGAAACAGCAGCCTCCAGCAACATGGCTGCCGTTCCCGCCTTTTTTTTGCCGCGTCTGGACCCGCTCCTACCGCTGCCACTAATGCTTTTTCCTCCATTGAGTCCCGCTCGAGCGAACTCCCCTGACGAAAACAGGAGCGACAAAGCCCCAGTCCAGCTACTCCCCGGCCACTTCCACACTGAGCGCAGCCCGCCACGATCGGCAGGATGCGCTACAAAACTGAAAAAACCAACTGCCAGAGAAGCCTGACCAATGCGAACACCGACGAAAACTGCCGCCTAACAACTGATTCCCCGCTTACCTACTGTTCTACTGCTGAGCCCTATAACGCTCCCTCCCTTGCTGCTAGTGAGGTCTGAAAACAATTAATGGAGGAGGAGGAGGCCAAAGAGAGTGATCTGGGGCTCCCAGACACTTCTCTATGTGAGCAGACCCAGCGTCTCCGTTTTCCACGAGGCAGGCTCTGCCTCTGCTGCCCTTCCGTTCCAATCCTCAAGCAGATATATTTTTAACACTCCTGGACTTATTGCCCTGCTAGGGCACACCAGATCATCCTGGACATCCGATCCTTTTTTTTTTTCAATCTCTCCTCACTCTGTGCTTTCTTAAAGGGAGTCAGTGAAAAAAACCCTGTCCTATCCAGCTGCTGAGGACTGAAGACTGAGTCTCTGACACTAGGGGGAGACAAGGGAGTCAGTGAAAAAAACCCTGTCCTATCCAGCTGCTGAGGACTGAAGACTGAGTCTCTGACACTAGGGGGAGACAGTGTCAGCAAGACTCAAGCTTTTCAGTCCTCAGCTGCTGGAGGGGGCTGACAACCCTACATTTCCTGGACTGGCCTGGAGAGATGAAGAGGAAGCAATCGTTTTAGCTGATTCCAGCTGTAGGACTCCATATACTTGGTCAGCCGCATTGTCCATTTGGTATAACCGGCTGGTGCAGGTAAATGAACAGTGTCCCAATTCTGATTTAATTAACTTATGCCGTAAGGCTAAAGCCAGTGAGAAGTAAATCTCACATTATTACAAATGGCTACAAAGTCAAAACAAAATTTCTTTAGTGGGGTTGTATAGAGGTTGGGAACTTGATGCAGATATCCCCCTGGACAGTTTAAATTGGAATATTTTTTGGGATTGTAGTATTTGGCCTGCAAAGTCTAGTATACTTGTGCAGTCCTTATTTTTTTCAGACACATCATGCGATATGGACACCTGTTCACATATTCAGAACCAGGCTACGAAATTCCAATGTATGTTGGCATTGTTCAAATGAGGCTGGTACTTTAGTTCACATGCTTTTTGAATGTGCAAAACCATTCTGGGATGGTGTATGGGGATATATGAGTGATATTCTCAAAGTAAGTTCTATCTCAGTACAAACTGTCTTATTTCGTTCATTATGCTTGCATGATTAACTAAAAATGACAAAATTCTATCTGATATTATGATCACCATTGCTGTTCAACGTGTCCTGCGCAACTGGAAAGACCTGTGCACCTTGAATGTTACCTTTAGGTGGCACGCATTATGTATGACCAGAAGATTGGAAGGTGCAGCATCGATCTCATTCAACTGTATTGGGAAGGTAGAATCTGGAAGATGTTAGATATTTGGAGAATGTTCGACTTCCATGGCCCACTAGGGCAGTTAGATGATCATCTTTGCCTTTTTAGGGGGGGCAGGGGTAAATTGATTTTTGATTTGTTATGTTTGTGTCAATATGTTGCATTGCTTAATCTGTAAATAAACTTGGAAAAAAATATCAGAAAAGGAAAAGGGAAAAGAGAAACTACAATGGCAGGTGATAGACTGAAAAGCCCAGATGCGCAAAACCCCCACAGGGGAGAAAAATGATTTAACAAGCAGAGGTTGACCGGAAGACATCCATTGGGCTCCATGGAAAAACTAAGACTGGTTTTAAGATGGCACCGCGGCGGGAGACAGAAAGGAGGCACACAGACGCCATGGAACCTCTCAAAAGCTTCCAATAGGAACTAGGGAGTGCTCCCATGTGGGCTCCATTGGAGGACATCACCCATACAAGAGGACTCATTCCTGCTTGTCCACAGAGAAACAACTGATCTATGTTTACCGGTTCCACTCCATTCATTACTTTATAGACCTCTATCATATCTCCCCTCAGCTGTCTTTTCCAAATGGAAGAGCCCTAACCTTTTAATCCTTCCCTCATAGGGGTAATCCTTCCATCCCTGTTACCATTTTGGTGGCTCTTCTCCATACCTTTTCTAGTTCTGCTATATCCTTTTTAAGATATGGTGACAAGAATTGCATACAATATTCAAAATGCGGTCGCACCACGGAACGATACAGAAGCATCAGAAGGTGACATTTTACTTTCCAGATAATGTCCTTTTCCTTGAGTCTTGCTAGACCAGTCTGGACAAGTAGGTTGTGTTCACTTACCATCAGATTGGTGGAGACAAAAAACCAATGAAAAGCCCAGGTTTCAATGACATCACTCCAATGCCTTTAACTGACTCAGCCACCAGAAGCCTCTTCAGTTTCCATTCCAAAGCATATGGGAGAACATGGCAGGCCTCATACAACCTTAACATGGGCAACAATGAGCAATCAAACAGTAGAGAACTATGTACAGGAAAGCATAAAGATGAACCTGCAGAGCCAAATATAGAAAACATAGCAGACCCAAAAAGTTCCACCTCAGAACAACAGAGCAAACAGTTCCACGGGCAGACCCTGGACTGCTCTAGCAGGACTCAAGGAAAGGACATTATCTTGTAAGTAAAATGATACCTTCCATATCATCCTGCTAGACCAGTCCAGACAAGTGGGATAAACCAAAGCTATGCCTCCACTGGGTTGCAAGATGAAACAGCAGCTCGCAAAACCTTAGAGTCAAAGACTGTGTCCATCCAAGTGTGGACATCCAAGTGGAAATGCTTGACAGACGTGGAAGTGATGCCCACAATGCTGCCCGAAAAATGTCTGCAGGGGCTACCCAAGCTCTGTTCCGCCCACAAGGACACTTGCGCTCGGGTAGAATGGGCATACAAACCCTCCGGAACTGACTGGTTCCACAACAGATATTCCAAGGCAATGGCCTCTTTAACCTAGTACCTCAATGCAGACTGAGCCACCACATCACCTTGCACAGGCCAGCAAACAGCACAAAAAGATGGTCTGACTTACAAAAGGAATAAGCACCCTCCGGATACTTACAAAGATCCTTACCATTCCCTCAACACTGCTACTTAGAGGAGGGGGATGGGCAAACGTCTGGTTCACATGAAAGGGAGAAACCACTTCAGAAAGACGGAAGGTACAGGCTGAATGGAATCAGCCTCCTCAGAAAAAGATAGCTAAAGATCTCGGCAAGACAGAACCTGCAACTCAGAAAACCGTCTTACGGAACAATCGCAGCCAAGAAGACTGTCTTTAATGTCAAGTCCTGCAGAGTAGCGTGTTTCAACAGCTCAAGGGCTCCATCATCAGTGACCCAAGCAGCAGACAGATCCTAGAAAGGAACCACAGACAGTAGGGGAGGACACAGACACTGAAACCCCATAAAGGCGGTGCAAATCACCTGGGTGTATGGCTAAAGACTTACCAGCCAACAACTCTCTGAAACAGGCCAAAGCAGCCACCTGAACCTTCAGAGAGCTAAGAGAAAAAAAGCCTTCTCCAGACCGTCCTACAGAAAAGGCCACAGAAACGGCATCCTGACCGCTTCAGGAGACAGCCACCATGTGCCGCACCAGTATTCAAGCATAAAAAAATAAACCTCACTCCGTGAACGAAAATTTAAAAAACAATACTTAAGTTCACAAGAAAATACCCTACACTTAGAAACCACTTTTTTTGTCGGAGCAAGCTGTAGGAGAGTTGATATTGAGACACAACTCACACCAGACAGCACGCTACATTTATTCAAAGAAAGGTTCACCACCTTATAGCAATAACCACACTTATCTTCCCCTCGATTAAGACCTCCGTTACTCTCGGAAGATAATCTTCACAAATGTTGCTCTCAGAATGTCCTCTTTCCACGACGTGCACGTTTCGGGTATCCAACCCTGTATCAAGTGCTCTTCGTTCATGCAAAAGCTGGCAACAATGCTGAAAAAACGCCGTCACTGCGGCTAGGGTCAAGAATTCATTCAGGCTGAATGGAAGCATTTAAATATGGGAACCAGCCAATAGAAATAGGGAACACCCACCATCAAGGGAATCCCTAGTCTAATTGGTGCAACAGTTTTAACAGCGTCTAAGACGTCAAAAAACGCTAAGCCAATCGATTTCACGATTAAGACCATTAGGTTCAACAGTGTCCAAGGAAAATATCCATTTCTGCTCGAGCCATTGAAGATATTTCTCTCGATCCCCCCCCCCCTCCATGGGGGTTCAAAGGTGCATGATCAATGATAGTCCAACGGAGATCCTCAAAAGAATGTTGAAATGTCAAACAGTGAGCCACCACCAGCGCTGTATCCACCTTTTGCCGTAAACGTGAAGCATGCTCCGCGAGCCTCTTCTTAATGGGGTGGATTGTCCTGCTCACATACACCATATTACAAGGGCATTGTAATAGATAAACCACATATGAGGACACACAAGAGGTATCCCAGCGATGTTTATATATCCGAGACGTCTTTGGATGGCTCCACTGTATCCCCGACAGGGTTGTAGCACAATAAATGCAATTATTACACGGGCCATGACCAACGTCCGGTCGCCCAAATTTTACCCTATCAGGTAACAGAGCGGTTTTTACCAGACGATCCCCCAACGTTTGACCCCTTAAAAAAGCAATATGCAGTGGTTTTTTAAAACAATCATGTAGTTGCAACACTGGCCAATGAGCATGTAAAATCTTTAAGACCCAGGAACTGCAATCAGTATAAGGTAAGACCCCAGTAATCGATGACTCAGGTAATGGCTCTTCTTTCATATATTGTGGATCTATCAACCATTCCCTATGTACATGAGAGGCTCTACGATAAGCCCGTTGAATAACAACCTGGGGATAACCCCTTTCAGAGAGACGATGACAAAGAATAGAGGCTTGTCGCTTAAATTCTTCCATAGTCCCACATACTCTCCGCAATCTCAAAAATTGCCCAAAAGGCAAATCCCGACGCAAGGGGCACCAGTATTCAAGGCACCAGACCCACACTTATGCCAGGTTGGTAGACCTCATCCAGGCTCTGAATAGAGTGGAACATCACTGCTGGAGAATAGCCTGTTCATGCTAATGGTCTCCTTACAGGAGCCAAGCTGTAAGCGATTAGGGAGCTCAGACCTCCAGGACAAATGAACCCTGACACAATAAGCTCCAAGATGGAGAAAGCAAAGAAACAAGGGAAAAACAGAGTAGAGACCCTCCCCAGTATAGGAGAAAGGCACCCGTGGTTTCTTTGAGCGGGGACGGAATTTCAAGCAAAACAGAGGTAGCTGAGCATTGCAAGGAGAAGCAAAGAGATCGAGTAGTGATGCTCCCCACAGGTGGAACAAGTGATGCGCTATTTGAGGTTTCAACCGCCACTCGTGCGATTGTAGAATGCGACTTAGCCTGTCGGCTGATTTTCCACTCCTGGGAGGTATACTGCATGAAGGTGAATTCTATGAGATATTGCCCAGTTCCAGAGGTGTATTGCCTCTGTGCATAAAGGACGAGAGCCTGTATCTCCCTGTTTGTTGATGTAGAACATGGCCACCTGATTGTCCATCTGGATGAGAACGGATTAGCCTGTCAGGAGGTGAGAGAACACGCAGATGGCATTGAAGGTTTGCTCTGAATTCCAGGAGATTGATGTGGGGAGTTTTCCCGAGGAGACCACTGACCCTGGGTGATGAGAGTGTTGAGGTGAACCCCCCAACTTTGCTTTTATGCATCACAGTTGTCAGCACAGACTGTGGTGCAGACTTGAAAAGGTAACCCTACGACTAGGTTCTGTTGGTTGGTACACCAGTAAAGAGATGTCCTCATCTGAAGAGAAATTGTGATGAGGTCAGACAGTCGACCTGTGGATTGTGTCCACTACTGCGACAGGTTCTACTGTCCAACCCACATGTTGATTTGGGCATGTGGATGGTTTGTTGAAGGGCGAAAATGACTTTTTGGACAGTATCTGCCCTTATCAGCCAGTCGTCTAAGTAAGGGAAAAGAAAAATGCCCAGTGTCCGGAGGTAGGCTGCCACGACAGCCAGACACTGTGAAAACTCATGGAGTTGAGGCTAGGCAGATATCGATATCAGCTGTTCTGAAAAGTGAATTTGCTGTAACTTGTGTGGATTAGGATGTGCATATATGCATCCTTTTGATCTAAAGAGCATAGCCAATTGTTTAGCTGGAGGTAAGAAAGGAAGGTGCCTAGAGAAATCATTTTGAACCTCTTTGACAAAATATTTGTTGAGATTTTGGAGATCTAAGATAAGTCTTAGATCTCCTGTCTTCTTCGAGATAAAGAAGTATCGGGAATAGAACCCTAGGCCTTGTTGAGATGGAGGGACCTCCTCTATTGCTCCCTGTATGAGTAGAGAGTGGATCTCCTGTTGCAGTAAGGATGTGTGTTGGAGATCCACATAGGATTGGGCCACAAAGTGAATGAGTAAGAGCTCCTTGAAGCGGGGCTTTAGGCCGCTGCTTACTAGCTTTAAGGTCCAGGGTTCTGAGGTAAAGCAGCCCCAATGTACAAAATGAACCAATCTCCCTGGAATTAGGGGAGGAGATTCTATGGGACAACTGGCTATGCTCTCTTGAAAAGAGTAAAAAAAAATACTGGGTGGGCTGAGGTGCAGGGGTAGGTTGTGGTTTAGCTACCTTAGCTTTGCAAAGTTGCTTAGTAGCCTGTTTTCTTTGCTGTTGAGGAGCAGAGTAGGTTAAGGTAGGTATGGTAGGGAAAATAGAGCCTCTTTCTTAGGATAAAATGGTTTCTTGGCAGCAGGTTTCTTCTTGGAAGAATCTGCTGTTTTTCTTGAGAGCCTCTTCATCGTAAGGTCGTCAGTTTCTATCTCCCCTGCCTTCTCTCTCCCTCTTCACCTCTGGCCAAAGAGGTTTTCTCTATTACAGGGAATGTTGATCAATTTATCCTGGACCCACTGTTCCAGGTCAGATGCTTGAAGCCAGGCCATCCGCCTAGCACCAATGCAGGCCACAGCTGCCCTGCTGTTGGCTTCAAAAGCATCAAATGCTGCCTTTTGTCAGAAATTTTGAGGTGTTTTGGGCGTGAGATACGAGGACTCGAGTAGCTTGTTTGTCAGAAGGTAGCAGGGCTGTGAACTCAGCCAGGTCTCTAGCCACAACCTTAAGGAACATGTCATATATATATATATATATATATATATATATATATATATATATAGAGCATATAAGTCAACCCAGGATGCAAACATTTTTGCATGAAAAGCTTTCCTAGCAAAGGTATCGAGGATTCTTGTTTCTCTGCCTGGAGGTACCGAGGAGTGGTTCTTCTGGTTTTTAATCTTTCGGATGGCTGACTCAACCACCGTGGAAGTTGTAGCTTTTGGAAACCAGGAGAGGGTGGCACCTATAAAGGGTATCCAGACACTTACTGACCGCCGGTGTCAGCATAGGAGCCTACCATATCAAAGTCATTAAGCTGTTTAGGATGTTGTGCACCAGGAGGGTTGCAGTCTCCTTCTGTGCTGAGGGATACTGAAGAATATCCAGTTCTTCGGTCCTCTGTTCCATCTCGGTAGCTACCGATACCTGTAGAGCAGCCATCATATCCTTTATAAAGTCCTGGAAGAACATGTCTTCGGGCGGTGATCGTCGTCTCTCATAGAGAGGGGATAGATCCGATGATACATCTCAATGCGGATCGTTATCAGTGGACCCTGGGTCAGATACTTCAGAACCAGAATTGGAGGCCAGTAGGAAGTCAAAGTAATCCCTGTCCCGGCTCGATACCTTCGATTTTCAGAAGACATAGGGTGCTTCAATGCTGATCGGGAAGGAGCGATCCTCGAGCGGGAGGATCGCTCTTCCCCGATCAGCCCCTAAAGGCCAATCAGGACCAACATTCTCCATTTGAATTCCCTGCGCCCCTTGGTGCGAAGCAGAGAAAGCGCCAGACTCCACCGGGAGCCTGATCCAGCGTCGGGGAGTCGAGCGGGAGGATGGCTCCTCCCCGATCAGCCCCTCAAGGCCAATCAGGCCCAACATTCTCATGCCAGAGGGCCCTTTGGCGCGGTCCAAAGGCACCATAATCAACACCGAGCTGTTCGTTCAACGCTGAATAGGACACGGAAAGAAGAAGCAACAGCTCACCACCACTATCAAGCCTGATCAGCGTCCAGCACAAGCAGTTGCAGAAGCTCCTCTCACTCCCCACACCGAAGGCAAAGCAGGCCCGAAGCAGCAGGCTTTAAGCAACAAATGCCGACAGCACGCCCGTGCCTTAGAAATGGCCCAAGACTAGGCAAAACCCCCTAAGCACCAAGAGGAATCCTCCCACAAAGGACTGAAGATGTCTTAAGTGAGTAGTTCTCTTTTATTATATCACACTCCATCTCTGCAAAGTTTTCCACAAGACTTATCAAAGATGCACAGCCCCATATCATACAAACAACTCCTGGCACTTCTCATCATAGCTGTCACTATATGTAGACCCCTCAAAGCTACACATTTCACAGTTAACTCCCTGCCAACCTTAATACAACATCCTGCAACTATACAAATCAACCATCTAGGTTGGCAAACCACCTATAAACAAGCATACAGGAAAACCTCGAAGCTCATAAGAATCCATCTCCACAAGCTACTCCACACCAACCTCAAGCTACCACCAGCACCCCTCTCAAGATTGGCCTGATTAATGCTCGCTCTATTCACAATAAGATCAACATTATTATAGACCACATTCAATACCATCAAATAGATATATTATGCATCACAGAATCATGGCTCAAAGACACAGACCAAGTTATACTAAATCAAATTATTCCACCCACAAACTCATCTTACAACTGTCCCCGTGCCCACAAGAGAGGAGGAAGGGTACTCATCCTGGCCTGAGCTGACCTCAAATTCAAGAAAACCAACTCATCAAGCTCCAAGAATTGTGAGATAATAAATATCAAAAACAGGACTTTGACCATTTGTCTAACATACAGATCCTCCAGTGCAAGAGATGAAGACACCTCTATAATACTCGAATCTCTATGTGCAGCCAAGTCTCCTCACAAACCACTGATTTTACTGGAAGATCTAAATCTTACCTCAACATCCAATAAAGCAAAATCAGACTTCCATCAAGCTATAAACTCCCTCCAACTCCACCACATTCCAACGCAACCTACTCACCGCTCAGGATCCACCCCTGATCTTATATTCTCAACAAAGAGCCTCATAGAACAAAATAGAATAAGCACTCCCACAGTCACTCCTATACCCTGGTCGGACCACCATGCCATAGAACTCAAGATCCAGCTACCTGTACATCATACACAAGATTCACAAGAAACACCCAACCAGATAAGAAGATTCAAAAACTTTGACAGAAAACAATTCCTCAGTGACATAATACATAGGCTCCCTCTGCACTGCACTAATCTTGACAGAGCAATTAACATATGGAATGCCAGCATTAACGATGCAACTAGAGCTCCCAAGCGAATTAGTAAGAAGCAAAAAAACAAAAGAAATAATCCCGCCCCCTGGTACTCCGAGATAAGAACTAAAAGAGAACTACGCAAAAAGGAGCGACAATGGAGGCGAGACCGATCTGATAAAACACAAGAATACCAAAAAATGCAACATTACAACAACCTTATCAATAACCAAAAAGAGCAATACCACACTAACCTCATCTTAAAAGCTAGCAACAAGCCGAGAGAACTCTTTGAGATAGTCCGAAACTTCACAAAGGAACCAACACAAAAAGACGATGACAAGATTCTCCCACAAACATTTGCAGACTTCCTCCTTACAAAAAACAACCCACCTCCAAAAACCTCAGCCTACCATCACCTTCTATGCAGTACAAAGCACAAAACCAACTGGACTACACAAATGGTCAGAGTTTCACATGCCAACAACCAAACAAAACACATACAATCTCCGAGCTGAATTCTAGCACAGCCCCATCAGATCCCTGCCCGGTGGCATGGATAAAATCAACAAACGAAGAGCTAGCAAAGTTCATACACACGATAATTTGCACATCCCTATCCCAAGGCTATACACCCGCTGCACTCAAAGAAGCCACTATACGACCAATCCTGAAAGCTACTTCACTGGACCTCCACAGAACCAGCTACTTACAGACCAATCTCCACCCTCCCATTCATGACCAAAATCATTGAAAAAACGGTACTGAAACTACTACAAAATCACCTAGACACACATGCCCCACTGGACCTGCACCAACATGGCTTCCGAACCAATCACAGCGTCAAGACACTAATCATCTACTTACTTGACATCCTTCTCAAAGGAATCGATAATATAAGAGCTGGATTCCTGCTAGTGTTTATTGACATCTCCGTCGCATTTGACATTGTATCACACAACACCCTCCTGAGAAGACTTACAGACATTGGCCTATGTAACACTACCCATAAATGGTTCAAATCATATTTCAATGACAGAAAACAAAGTCAAAGTGGGAGAACACCTCTCTGCTCCATTTCACACATCACAGGGAGTCCCTCAAGGATCGTCCCTGTCTGCTGTTCTTTTTAACATATACATACAGCCAGTTTGTTCAATCTTCAAAAAGCACAAAGTAAAATATGCCATCTATGCTGACGACATCATGGCATATACCTCAATCAACCTAGACTCCCCAGAGTATTCAGGCATGACAAATTGTCTCCAAGAAGTATTCAGCTGGTTGTCCAAAAACAACCTTAAACATGAAAAAAAACTGAGGCACTCATCACGTGGAATACCTCATCAATCCTCCCTACTTCAATAACCGTGGCAGACTGTACAATCCCAATCAAAGAAGTCGTCAAATACCTCGGAGTAACCCTTGATCGACTTCTAAACCTACAACCACACATCAAAAGAACCACCAAGAATGCTTTTCATAAGCAAGCAACAATTTGAAGACTCAACCCCCTTCTTAACCAAGAACACTGCCGGTTAGTCTGTCAAACTATAACCACCCCCTTACGGGACTATTGCAATGCCATCTACCAAGGACTACCTAAGCAAACCACAAGACTGTTATAACTGGTTCAAAATACTGCTGCCAGAATCCTCATTGATTCAAAGAAACATGATCACATAACACCCCTTCTACACAAACTCCATTGGCTACCTATCACCGCCCGTGCAAAATACAAATCTGCTCTCACTGTATTTAAGATAACAGCATGTCAGCGGGAGCACTAGAGGAAACACTCTGCTATAATCATAATGAGAGGCCCAGGAGACAAAGCACAACGAACACCATCCTTACACCCTGTGTCTACAAAAAAGCAAATGATTCAACCACCAAGAGAGCTTTCTCGCTTGCGGCACCTATGATATGGAACTCTCTAACTGAAGCTGAGATCCACCACAGACATGAAGGATTTTAGAAAACAGCTAAAAACCTTCCTCTTTACAGATCATTACAATGAACTCACCTAACTTGAACTCAACTGACCCCATCTAACTCTGGAATAGAAAAACCCATTTAACATACATCACTGTATATACACTCTTTGTACATAAGTTATACTTTATTACTTAAATCTGCATGTCTCTCGCCCCTTCCTCCCCACCCTAGCTCCTTCTTAAGTTAATGTAACTAAAGTTCATAGCTAATGTAACTAAAGGTTTCCTAAGTTCTCTGTAAATAAATGAGTTTAATGTAAACTGCTTTGATTTAACGATAAGGAGGTATATAAAAACTGTGAAATAAAATAAATGAATGGTACCTAGCGAGGCGCTATCGAGGACCACGGTGCCGGTTGCTCCACTGAGCACTGTTCGGCGGGCGGAGACTGCATAAAGCGTAGTTACTCACCTGTAACAAGTGTTCTCCAGGGATAGCAGGAATCAGTCCTCATAAGCACGTCTTGTGGAAGACTTGCGGGAGGCCAGCAGGACCTCCTCCATCTCCTCCGAGAGGTTAAAGGGAGCTAAGGCTACTCATTCAGCAGCCACGTTGTTAACGTCAGAGACCCCAGGTTGGGGTGAAGGAGGGAACCCTCTTCTTGAGTCAGCAGCCCCAGAGAATTCCCAAGAGGGAACAGGGGTTCCATCGCTAGGCGGAGCAGAAGTGGAAACCACGGATGCCTGGCCAACAGGGGGTTACCAGGATTAGCGATGCCCTGTCCCGAAGAACCTTGAATAGGATCTTGGCAACCAACGGTGTGGGTGGAAAGGCGTACAGAAGGCCTTCCAACCAGTGCTGGAGACAGTGGCAGAAGGCCTTGAGCACCAGGGATATGGCCCTGAGCGCCAAGAAGTTGATCTGTTGATGGGCTTTGTCCCAGGACCAGGTGCCTTGTGTGTGGAGGCTCCCCAATCCAGCAATGAGGCATCCATGGTTAAGACCTACTGAAGTGTGGGGGATTGGAAAGGTATGCTTGGCCTCAGGTGCTGCATGGTCTGCCACCAGCAGAGCAACTCCGCCAGAGTGGGTCACGTAGAACTTGTACCGGAGGTGGCCAGTGGCCTGTCTCTATTGAGACCTGAGCCGGTCTCATGTGAAGGCAGGCATTCAGTGTGACGTGTACCATCAAAGCCACATGGCTGAGCAGGTGGAGCATTCCATATGCCAGCACGGAGCATCTGCCCTGGACTTTTGCGGCCTGGGCCATGAGCCATCTAGCCCTGAGCCAGTCATTTAGGTAAGGGAAGATGAAGGCTCCTTGGAGGCATAAGTAGGCCGCCATGACTGCCAGGCATTTTGTGAAGACTCTGGGTTCAGAGGCAAGCCCAAAGGGTAGTACCATGTATTGATAGTAATCACCCCCGACCACGAATCTGAGGTACTGTCTGTGCCTGGGGTGGATGAGGATGTGGGTATACACATCCTTTAGGTCCAAGGAGCATAGCCAGTCTACCAGCTGGAAGTATGGCAGCAAGGTTCCAGGAGAGAGCATCTTGAACTTCTCCCGCACCAAGAACTTGTTTAGGTCTCTCAGGTCTAGAATGGACCTTAGGCCTCTGTCCTTTTGGGGATGTGGAAGTACCTTGAGTAGAACCCCCTGCCCTGTTGATGGAGCACTGGTTCCAGTCATGTCTTTAAGACCTGCGAGTTCCTGCAATAGCAAGGCCTGATGCAGGGGAGTCCTTGGGGCTCTCCCAGGAAGAAAGGAGGGGGTGTCTGGTCTAGGTGGATGAGGTAACCCTCTCTGACAACCTGGACTGCCCAGGTGTTGGTGATGATCAACCACCAGTGGGAAAAGTGGGCCAGACACCCCCCCCCCCCCCCCGTGGGCTGCTGATCTCCTGGAGGGGGAGAAGCTATGCCTAGCAAGTCAAAGCAAGGCTGGAGCTGGGGCCTTTTCACTTACAAGGTTATTGCCCAGGTCCTCAGGGACCCTGCTGAGGGGTCTGTGGGGCCTGGTATTTTTAGTAGCTTCGGGATCCGGAGCCCTTCCTTGAGAAGGGGGGTTTCTTCCCAGGGGCCTTATGCTTGGGGCCCGTGGAAGTTTTCTTCGAGAGCCGGGTCCCTGTCATGTATTCAGCCTCATGCTCCATGGCTTTGTCTGCCATGGTCTTGCCAAAGAGGTTCTCTCCCAGGCAGGGGATGTCCAGGAGCTTTTCCTGGACCCATTGCTCGAAGTCCAAGGATTGGAGTCAAGCCTGTCTCCTGGTGCCAATATAGGTGCCAGCGACCAGGGCCATGGCCTCAAAGCCATTGTAGGCAGCCCGGATGATAAACTTCGAGCAATCGGCGGCAGTTTTGGCCAGTGTCTGGAACCTCTGGAGAGCTTCACCGGAGAGGCCAGTGGTGTAGCCCTTTAGCTCCTTCATGGTGTCCCGGAGAAACATTCCCATATAAAGGAGGTACGCCTGAATCCTGCAGCCCAGCATGGAGCCCTGGTAGCATTTTCTGCCGAGAGGGCATCAGGGCTCTGGGCCTCCCTGCCAGAAGGCATCGAGGAGTACGTCTTTTGGCTTTGGAGCAGACGCATGGCCTGACCACCATGGAGGCGTGTGGTATTTGGCTGCTGTGGAAGCCCGGGCGGACCTTATACATAAGGTTGAGCGGGTGACTAACTGGGTACCGTGGCCGGTGTCTCCCATATATGGGATGAGCAGCCTCTCAAGGATCGCCGGAACTGGCACTAAAAAGGACTCATTCGGGGGGGTGGGGGGGGGTCCTCTTCCTACTCGGTGGTGAAGGCCAGAGCTTTGGCCATATCCCGCAAGTCGTCGAGGAAGACTTTGTCCTTGGGCAGGAACTGACACTGGGCCCCCGATTCAATGGAAGGTCTTAATGGCTCTGGGTGTCCGAGGAAGTGTCATCCTCGGATTCCTAGTCTGAGTCGTCGGAGGTGGACTCGACAATTGAATGGACCTGGGTCGGGGTCGGAGGCTCATAGGCCTCGGTGGCATGGTTGGAGCCACGGCCACTGGCCGGGGAGGACTGAGGTCCTATGGAACAGGACCGCAAATGTGACCTCTGTTGGTTATTGGCCCATGCAAGGGAGTTCCAAGGGATCAACTTGACGCCGGGGGAAGGCCCCGGTGTTTTTAGAAGATGAATCGGCGGAGCTAAACAGCACTGCATACTGAGTGGCCAAGAAGGCAGATAAGCTGTGCTCCAGGGCCTCCATCCTGTTCTCCAACCCGTATGAAGTCACAGCAGTTGGCGCGGACGCCGATGGTATCGGGTCTGGTGCTGGTGGAGGAGGAGAGTCCCTGGTGGGGATGGCCGTGGGGACCTGGGGCCAATCATCAGGGTCCATCAAGTCCTTCAGAGGAATTTTGGCAGCCACTCCTGCTCAGACACCTCGGTCCTCCACCGGCAGTCTATTTCAAAATGGGTTCCGCTGGGAGTGTTTGTCCTTCCACGTTCCTTTGAACCTTGTGGGGAAGTTTGTCTGATGCAGGGTCTTGAGTTATTACAGACCTGAAATGCACTCTGTGTTTGTACCCTGTTTTTCTCTCTCAGGACACGTGGAAATTGCTCTTGATGTAGGATTGGACAAATAAGTATTTGCTTTCCTTACCTTTTTTTAATTTGCTGCACAACAGATTAAAATGGACACAGTCTGAGGTAGAGGTTTAGTCCTCAAAGACAACAGTCAGACAAAAATTATAATCACAATTTAGTGTTGCCAGTGTGAATGCCTGTAGGAATAGGTCTTTCTTTTATTGATTGTATTTTATGGGCTAGACCTTTCTTTAGCCCTTTGGGATTTTTTGGTGGATGTAGTAAAGCATGTAGTGTAGCTGGATTTAAAAAAAGGATTGGACAAATTCTGGGAGGAAAAGCATGTAAACCGTTATTAATGTGTCCAAGAGAAAACCACTGCTTATCCCTGGAGATAAGCAGCATGGAATGGGCTACTTCTGGAATGTAGCAGGTATCTGCGACCTGGATTAGCCATTTTTGGAAAGAGGATACTGGGCTTGATAGACTTTTGGTCTGACCCAGAATGTCAATTCTTAAGGACTGTTTCTTATCTTTTTGCCAGTTCTTCACCTACGATGCCTCCTACTCCATCAAATCCAGATACTCAAGTGAATAAAGGTGAGTCATTATAGTGTAACACTTTCAAAAATAATCCAACAGATTGATAAAACAAACTTTCCCTTTACTAAGTACATGTTGGCTCTGTCACAATAATCTGTGTCTATACATTGCTGTGTGATAACACACACTCTAGGAAGTAAAATGCAATTAATCTTAAAATGATACTTTCTAATTTTATAGCTGGAGGAGAAAGCGAAAAAATGAAAAACAAACAAGACTGAGTTGAAAAAGACAAAAAGGAGACAACCAGGGGGAAAAGTAGAAAAACAGAAATACCATAATTCATCCAATACATTCACAGAGTTCCTATCACAGTGAATCAAGATACCCCAAGCATGAAGACCTGCTTGCTGAGGGAGCCTCTTTAGACAACATACAATTATAAAGATAACACTAATGTTTGCCATTTAAAATCCAAATCTACAAATCTTTAAGTTATTTCCAAATGCCTGCTTACACATGAAATGCTAAATAGAACACTTAAAAACAATTCTTCCATAAGAATTCAAAGTAACTTTCAATTCCAACTTTTTATAATGCCTTTGCAGGCATATTCGCTGTGCAAGTTCTCTCTTCACATTGCATAGAAGAAACAGCCTTTCATGGCATCTTTAGCCACATTATATTAATTAAAAATTTATTTTTGATGCAGAAGTGTGCATGTAAAATGCATACCTGAATAGTTTGGCAAGCATGGCTTCCATTGTTGGTGAGAATAGCAGAGATGGCCTGCAACGTCCTTCCTGTTTCTCCCCATGCAACTACCAGACTGAAGAGGCAAGCGCAGGACAGTGCAGTCAGTGAATGCCCAATACTGTCATTCATTCCTGTACTGCGCACAGTTATTTCTAAAAGGAGTTGTAATAGAGACTCTGAAAACAGACAACACAGTTAGCCAGATTTAAGAAAACAAATGTTTGATGTATCAAATGTAAATTTAGCATTGTTATTCTAATGACATTAAATCAGAAGTTATTCTATATGCATAATTTGTTTTAATATTCAAGTACTTGCATTATTTAAATTATATAATTATACCTGCTTGTTGATATAGCTTGAATTGATTTACCAACTTACCAATTCTTTTCTCCACTTCAATGGGTACAGAGTGACATGGATACAAAAAGGTATACAGTAATTTGTTCTGCTGATTTCCTTTCCTAGATAACTGCTATACCAGTCCAGAGAAGTGGGCTGTGCTCCTCAACTGGCAGATAGAGTCAGAGAACACTGATTTCCAGTAATGACATCACCAGTGTAAGGAGTGGCACAGCCATGGAATTCACCAGTATCCTATTGACAAAGCAAAGCTCAAAGACTAAAATCAAATCTGTGACCACAAATCCAGGCTCAACATAAATAAGAACCAATATGCCATAATCGCCTAAGACAGTAAAAAAAAAAAATACATTTGAATCAGCGAGAGAAAACAGTTAAAACTATACAGCCTTAGCCTTCCCAGGCAGGTCCTGTACTGGTCTAGCAAGAACCAAGGAAAAAGAATTAGCAAGTTAAGAACAAATTTACATGAAATGCTGACACCACCTTGGACAAAAATGAAGGTACCGGGAGCAGGACCACTTTCTCCTTGGAAAGGAATGGCTCCTGGCATGAAAGGGTCCGAAGCTCTGAAATCCTGCATGCCGAGCAAATCGACACGAGGAATACCATTTTCAGAGTCAAATCCTTCAGGGAGCTCGACTCAATGGCTCAAAGGGTTCCCCAGACAGCGCCGTCAGCACCAGATTGAGATCCCCAGGCGGAACCACCACCTTCTTCGGCAGGCGGAGGTGGGTCACCGCCTCTAGAAAGCTCAGCATGTCTGGATGTGTACCCAATGGCACCCTGTGGACTTTCCTGCGATAACAGGAAATCGTCGCCAGTTGCACCCTCAAGGAATTGGCGGCTAGACCCTTATCAAAACCGGATTGCAAAAATACCAAGATGTCCGGGATGGAGGCAGTGGAAGGGCACGTCTGCCTCTCTCCGCACCACAATTCAAAGATGTGCCCTACACAGATTCACGCCAGGTTCGCAGACTTCCTCTGGGCCCGTAGCAAGGTCGCTCTCACCCAGCCCGAATATCCTTCCTTCTTCAACCTCACCCTTTCAAGAGCCATGCCATAAATGAGAATTGATCCACCTGGGGCATGTGAAGTGGCCCCTGCGTCAAGAGTCCTTCCAAACCGAAAGTCGCCACAGTGAATCCACCAGTATCAGAATCAGGTCGGCATATCACGGGCACCTCGACCAGTCCAGTTCCACCAGAATTACAAATCACCAGTGCGACTCTATCCATTGCATTAACCGGCCTATGAGTGCCCACGAGGGAAAAAACAGAGATCATCCTCTTTGGGCCACTGCCGAATTAGAGCATCCAAGCCCTCTGACATCCTCTCTTCTTCTGATGAAAAACCTGCAGGCCTTGGTCAACTCGAACATTGCCATTAGGTCCATGACTGGTGTGCACCATTGACGGACCACCTTTTCGAACACTTCCTGATTGAGCTGCCACTCTTTGGGGTCCATGCGCACTCGGCTGAGGTAGTCTGTCACATTGTCAACTCCCACTACGTGCGCCACCGATAACACCTGGAGATGAATCTCGGTCTATCTGAACAGTCTTTCGGCCTCCTCCTCCAGGGCTGCACTGCCCGTGCCTCCTTGCCGGTTGATATAAGCTACTGTGGTCGCATTGTCCAAGAGGGATTTGGACCACCTTCCCCTGCAACCATGGCTCGAAACTTTCTAGCACCAAGGTCACTGCTCGCATCTCAAGCCTGTTGATCGACCACAGGGCCTCCTGTGGATTCCTGTTCCTCAACAAAGCATCCTTGGCAAAGGGCTCCCCAACCTGACAGGCCAGCATCAGTCATCAACGGAACCCACACCGGGGACTCCTTCCAGGCTCCCCACATGCAGCCACCAACTGAGGACAGGGCAGGGGAGTACTTAGGACAGGGGCTGATTCTAATGGGACCACTGACAGAGCAGAGCCCTCTGCAGCAGTTGCATGTGCACCCTTGCCCATGGGACTAACTTGAGAGTGGCCGCCATGGTCCCCAGAACCTGCAGATAATGGCACACTGATGATCTTGCCATCTTCAGGAACTGCCGTAGCTCCTCTGCCCATGCGGGTTATCAAAGCACGCTCCCAAATATTCTAGCTCCTGGGCTGGCCATAACTGACTCTTGGCCAGGTTGACCCCCCCCCAACAGAGACTTTGAAAGAACTCCCCCACCCGCGCTGTTGCTCTTTCACTATCGTCCCTGGACTTCACCTGGATCATAACCCCTTCCGTGCGGAGAGCTGCCACCGCCATGAGGCCATAGAAAGCATCTGCCAAATACGCTGCCCCCATACTGCAACTTTGCTACTTCTGGAGGTCTGGTCTGCACCTCTCTGGGATCCCCAAAGATCCCTTGTGCCCAACGGAGACAGGCTCTGGCCACAAACGCTCCACATACTGAGGCCTGCAATGCCATCGCATTAATGTTAAATGCCTGCTTTAGGAGCATCTCCAGTTTGCAGTCCTGCACATCTTTCAGGGCCTTACTGTCTTGTAGTCTTTTTGGTCACTTCCGAGACCATCACATCCATCCCATTCTTCCTGAATCATCTGCTTCACGACTCTATACAAGGGGAACCCCTTTTGTGTTGACATGACCACCTGGAACAGTGGGTCCTCTAGAAGCTCCTCTTCCTCTGGGGCCTCTGTGCACACATTCAATATCTTTGCAGATTGTGCTATTAATGCCACTAGTTCCCCTCTATGAAAAAAAAACAGATGATGCGAGAATCCTCCACCTGCGGGATCTCGCCCTCTCCAACTCTGAATACAGAGCTGCCTCTTCATTTTGATCCTCTGCTCCTACAGTGTGTCTTCCCAGCTGTCTTCCTCCATCCGCCGCTTACTGGGACCCGGCTCACCCTCTGTCCCCTAAAGCAACGCGTCCATATTCAGGGACTGCTTTGTCCAACCCCTAGGGCCAGCGTTTCCTGCCCCGCACTTTGTTTCAAACAAAATAACTTATGAAACAGCAGGACAAATTCTGGCGAGAAGATCTCCTGTGCTCCTGTCACCTGCTCCTCCCTAGGGCTTCTCCCCTTTGGCACCTTCTTTGCCTTGCCCATCGGGAGAGGTTCCCCACCTTCCACCCTCGGCGCTAGCAATGCCTCTACTGTGGTGACTATAGAAGGCCCGGCTGCTTCAGGGTCTTCCATGCTCCGAGGGGACCTCTCTGGCCTGTTCACGCAGGCCTGTCTTCAGCGTCAGGGATTCCACCTCACATTCCCTGCAGAACCCTGCCAGGGCACTGACCCTCTATGAAGCCCAAGTCATGCAGGACGGCTTTGTAGGCATGTTTACTACCCTTCAACTTTTCCTCCTGCTTCTGCAGAAAGGTTTTACTTCCCCTTATTATCCTACAACTGCAAACGCCAAAAACAAAGATAACAAACACAAACAGGAAGGGAGCCCCACTGACCTGAGCCGCACCCCTCCCTCGTTGCTTACTGCTGCTTTTTCTGATCACCGCTTCCCACTGCTACCACACAGCTCCTCTGACTCCCTTCAAAACCCCGCTGCCGTTCTGCGCCCCGAAGAACTGAGCTTACCGGTGCTCTAGGCACTGCTGCAGACACTCAGCCAGTCATGGGCTTCAGCGTCGGACAGCAAAACGAGGCAGCAGCTGTTCTGGTCTCCTGCTGCACAACGACTCCTCACTGTCTAACACCACGACTCTGGTCATGTAGCAGCACGTGCTGCTCAGATGAGATTGCAGACTCTCCTTTATCACCCAAACTCGGCCGGCAACACAATCTCCCCCACAGGGGAGCTGCACAGATCCGGCAGATCACCTCTGTGCCTTGCCTTTCCTGCTGAAGTAAAAAAAAAAATAGCGGCAAAAATCAACGCTTCCACAATTGCTAACAGCTTCCTCAAGACCCACTGTCAGTGTGACTAGGTGATCCTGACAATGCTCACAACCCTCTTCACACTCTGACAATTTAAAACATTTCCAATTTTAAAAACCTAGTGTTCCTTCACTGAGTCCTAGCAAAGGGATTCATGTCTCTCCAGCTGCTTGGAGACAGATACTGGAGGCTGTGGGAGGAGCCAGTTGGCTATCCAGGGGATGTCATGAAAAGCAAGACATGCTCAGTCTCCAAGTTCCTAGTGGGACATGAATACCCAAAAGGTGCCAGGACCGGACTGGAGGAATGAAATGGAATTTCATATTTAAGGCAAGCCAACTGACTAAAAGGATATTGGGGGGGGGGGGGGGGGTTCCAGTGTTGTCAATGCTGACACCTGGCGACCCAGCAGCCCCTGGGCTTTCTTTTTCTTTCAAGGCAATGGATGGTAAAATGACTTGCCCAAGGTCACAAGGAGTGACCGTGGGAATTGAATCCTGATCTCTTGGGTGCTAGGCTGTTGCTCTAACCACTAGGTTACTCCTCCACTAAAATGCCATATTCAGAAATTAAATGCCTAGCTTTCAGGGCATCCAACTTAAACAAACCAAGAGTAGGTATAAAATATGGGTTCAATTCCTAGCTTTTAAGTCATTATGATTGTACCTCACCTTGGTATTTAATGAAAGTAATCAAATAATCTTCAGATGGCTGAGACTGAAAGCACTGTGCAGAAAGCACAGTTACTTACCTGTAACAGGTGATCTCTGGGAACAGCAGGAATAAGTCTTCACATATGGGTATCGTCGGTACCGACGGAGCCTGCACGGGAATGCTCACCAGCGTCCAAAAGGAAAGCTTTTGGGAGCATCCCACAGCGCCTGTGCGCTGCCTTCCCGCCTTTCCCAAATGCCTCTCTCCAGTTCGAGTTTTAAAGCTGAGACAAAGAGAGAGAGAGAGGAAAGGAAAGATAGAGACATACAACTCCCAGGGGAGGTGGGTGGGTTGTGAAGACTTATTCCTGCTGTTCGCAGAGAACACCTGTTATAGGTAAGTAACTGTGCTATCTCCAGGAACAAGCAGGAATGAGTCTTCACATATGGGGACTCCCCAGCTAGAGATGCCTGGGAGATCACCCAGATTGTGAGTCCCTGGGAAGGGCTCCACCTCCACCCATGAATCTCAGGCATCCAGTCAGGGATGGAGGGTAGGAGTTGATTAGGTATGGAACAGGTGTTTGAGAACAGCCTGACCAAAAAGGCATCCCGGCGGGAGTCCTTGTCCAAGCAGTAATGGGCTGTGAAGGTATGAACAGATGCCCAGGTGGCCGCTCAACAGATTTGGTCGATGGACACAGAGTTTAGATGAGCCATAGAGGTTGCCATGGCCCTCACATTGTGAGCTGTGACATGGCCCTCCAGGGAAAGGTTCTTACTATGGTAGGCGAAGGAAATTCACTGAGCAATCCAATTGGATAGAGTTCTCTTAGAGACTGGAAGTCCTAAATGAGAAGGATCAAAAGCAACAAAAAGTTGGGAGGACTTTCTACGTTGCTGTGTCCTTTGTAAGTAGAAAGCAAGTGCTCTTTTACAATCCAGGGTATGAAGATTCCTCTCTGCACTTGATGCATGAGGTCCTGGAAAAAAGACAGGTAAATACACCTCCTGGTTCAGATGAAAAGGTGAGACCACTTTAGGCATAAAGTGTGGATTAGTTCTGAGGACTACCTTGTCATGATGGAACCTTGTATAAGGAGGATTAGCCACTAAAGCTTGCAACTCACTGATACGGCGAGCTGAGGTGACTGCAATGAGAAAAATAACCTTCCAGGAAAGGAATTTCAAGGAGGTAGTGGCTAAGGGTTCAAAGGGTGGCTTCATAAGCTGGCCAAGAACCAGATTCAAGTCCCATGCCACTGGAGGTGGTCTAATGGGAGGTTTAGTCAAAAGAAGGCCTCTCATGAATCTTGCTATAAGAGGATGAGAGGAAATAGGTTGTCCATTGAGAGGCTTAAGGGATGCTGCAATAGCACTCAAATGGACTCTGATTGAATTTGTTTTAAGGCCTGCATGGGATAAATGCAGCAAATAGTCTAGTAAAGAATTCAAAGGTATTGCAAGAGGGTTGAGACCCTTCTCTGCACACCAAATGGAAAACCTTTTCAATTTAAAAGTATATGAACGTCTGGTGGAAGGCTTTCTGGAAGCATGAAGGATATCCTTCACTTGCTGAGAAAGGTGTAAATCTTGAAGGTCGTGAGATGAAGAGACTGAGGATTTGGGTGCCACAAGGTTCCCTCCTCCTGGGAGAGGAGATCTGGAGCAGACCCCAGGTCTAGGGAGGGAGCTTGAGAGAGATGCAGAAGTAGAGGGTACCACACTTGGCGTGGCCAAAGTGGTGCTATGAGGATCATAGACCCCTTGTCTCTTTGAAGCTTGAACAGAGTTTTGGGGATGAGGGGAATAGGTGGAAAGGCATAGAGGAAGTCTTGCCCCTAATGAAGGAGGAAGGCATCCCTGGCCTGAACTCCCTGACATGGAATCCTGGAACAGAACCGGGGAAGTTTGGCATTCCACGGACTTGCAAACAGGTCTATGTCTGGGGTACCCCAAATCCAAAAAATCCTGGCTATCTGGTCCCCATGGAGGGACCATTCGTGCGAAAGCAGAACTCGACTGAGTCTGTCTGCCCAAGAGTTTTGAACCCCTGGAAGATACACTGCCATGAGATGGATTTGATGCTCTCTGGCGAAGGCCCACAATCTCAGAGCTTCACTGCAAAGCGACAGAGAGCCAGTCCCTCCCTGCTTGTTCACGTAGAACATGGCTACCTGGTTGTCCGTGTGGATGAGGACTGTCTTGTAGCTGAGCAGGGTGTGGAAGACTGAGAGCCAGAAAGATTGCTCTGAGATCTAAGAGGTTGATATGAAGAGATGTCTCCTGTGGAGACCAGATGCCCTGGGTCGAGAGATCTTGTAGATGAGCCCCCCAACCCTTTGGAGAGGCATCTGTTGTAAGAGTTGCTTGTGGTAACACCTGTTGAAAGGGGGACCCCAGCAACAGATTCTGAGTGGACTTCCACCAGTGGAGGGACCAAAATAGGCGACTGGAGGTTGCTATTTTGTCTGACAGGCAACCTGATGCCTGGGTCCATTGGGTGGATAGGGTCCACTGAGCTGCTCTCATGTGAAGGCGAGCATAGGGAACCACATGCACCGTGGATGCCATGTGGCCTAAGAGTTGCAACATCTCTCGAGCAGTTAAATGGGATTTTAACTGAATCTGGGAGGCTAACTACACCAAGCGTAGGCAACGGGCCTGGGGAAGATAGGCCCTTGCAGTTGTGGTATCCAGTAAGGCCCCTATGAACTCTAGAGACTGAGTAGGGGTAAGATGGGATTTTGGAATGTTGATTACCAGTCCCAGATACTGAAGAACACGCCTTGTGCAGGCTAGGGAAGTCTGGGCCTCTGACTGGGATGGAGCTCGGATGAGCCAGTCGTCCAGATATGGGAATACGAATATTCCTAGAGTGCATAGGAATGCAGCTATTACTGCCATGCATTTTGTGAACACTCTTGGAGCAGAGGCCAGACCGAAAGGAAGCACTTTGTATTGGTAGTGCTTTCCTTGGTAAAGGAACCGAAGAAATCTTCTGTGTGTTGGATGGATGAGAACATGGGTGTACGCATCCTTGAGATCTAGAGAACAAAGCCAGTCCTGACTCTGGAGGTATGGAAGGAGAGTTCCGAGAGAAGTCATCTTGAATTTCTCTTTGCATAGAAACTTGTTCAATTCTCTGAGATCTAATATGGGTCTGTAGCCCCCTGTTTTCTTTGGAATGAGAAAATAGGGGGAGTAGAACCCTGAGCCTTGTTGAAGAAGGGGTACTTCTTCTATTGCCCCTTGGGCAAGAAGGGTAGCAATCTCTTGAGATAGAAGGTGGAGGAGAGATGTTGGAGAATTGAACTGTTTCACCATGGTGTGAGGAGGAAGGTTTAAGAAATGAAGTTTGTACCCATCCCTTATGATGGAGAGGGTCCACTGCTCTGCTGTGATTTGTTCCCATATGGGAGCAAAGTGAGCTAACCTTCCTGGGATGGTGAGAGGCTCTGGATGTTCTAGAGCCAGAAAGGCTAAGTTCTCTAGTAGAAAGTCAAAGGCACTGAGGAGGCTGAGGCTGTTGGGCCGTAGCAGTCCTCGCAGCCTGGGCTTTGGCCTGTTTTGGTTGTTGCTGTCTCTTTGTAGCAAAACGACCTTGAGAAGAGGCCTGACCATAAGAAGAAAATTTCCCTTTCTTTGGGAAAGATCCCTTTTTGAACAACCTCTTTTTAAAAGGAGCAGTAGTAGACTTTGAAAGTCTATCTAAAGCAGAATTTTCAGCATCCATCTGGTTGGCCTTTGCTTGCCAATCTTTGCCTAACAGGTTTTCGCCTGTACAGGGAAGGTTACCTAGACCATCCTGTACCCAGGATTCCAAATCAGAGGCTTGCAACCAAGCAACTCTGCGTGCACCTATGGCAATAGCCGAGGCTCTACTGGCCCCCTCAAAAGAGTCAAAGGCTGCACGGTTGGAAAACTTGGATACATCCTGTGCATGTTTAAGCCAGGTGATATATTCTTCTCTCTTATCTTCTGACATAAAAGGAGATAAGGTTTGCAGATGATCTGTAACTTCTTTTAGAAACATCCCCATATAGAGACTATAGGAGTTGATTCTGGCTACAAGCATACTGGCCTGGAAGATTTTCCTGCCAAAGGCATCTAGGGTTCTGCATTCTCTTCCTGGAGGAGCAGAGGTGTGCCTTTTTGTACTCTTTATCTTTTTCATAGCAGACTCTACCACAATGGAGTGGTGAGGAAGCTGAGTCTTATGAAACCCAGGACAAGGAGGAACACGATACATAGTGTCCAACCTTCTGGAATGAGGGGAGGTGGAAAGAGGAGTCTCCCATATGCCCAACATGTGATCATAAAGAATCTCATGTATTGGTAAGGTGGCTGCCTCTTTAGGAGCCTTAGGATATTGAAGGGTATCTAATTTTTTGGCTCTAGGTTCAGTTTCAGAGGTCACTGAGATGGACAGGCCTTTGGCCACCTCCCTAATGAAGTCCTGAAAAGACAAGTATTCAGGAGGAGACATTCTCCTTTTTGGAGAAGAGGGATCCTGAGGAAGGATCCCCGATGCTTCAATTGCGGCCTCTGAAGAATCAGAGTCTTAAGAGGAATCGAAGTATCGAATGTCTGGATGCTCTCGCAGAGCCCGATACGCGTACCGGGAGGTATCGACATCGGGAGTAATCGGTACCGGGTCGGCATCACTGGATAGCGTACCGCTGCCGTCGATGCTGATGTCGATGCAAGCGATACTGGTATCGGGACCGATATCGGGTCCAGTACCGGAATCGGTACGGGTACCGACAACAGGGTTTGTTGCGGTACCGTAGGCATCGCAGCTTGTATGAATGCCGTGATGGCACGCTGCATGGTCAGGATATTCTGATCCACTGACGCCACCAATGTCTGGATGTCGGTACCGGTGGAGACCACCGGTATCCCAGAACATTGTAACAGGTGATCGGTCGAGGCCGAGCCATCGATGTCAACCTGTGACCCCATAGGTAGTGCTTTGGAAGCCGGAGCCTCCCACCGGGGTAATTTTGCCGGTGTGGGTTCCTCAAGAGTAAGCCCGGGGGCATCTCGATACTTAGGGAGATGAACTCTTTGAGGACCGGCCAGATTTAAGTTTGGTTACCTGAGATCCATGGGATGAAGAAGCAGCCCTGGAAGACGTCGATGCCACAGAAGCTGCATCGGAGGGAAACAGGGTACTGAGCTTGGCTGCCCGATTCTGTAACCCTCTCTTAGACATCATGGAACAGGACTCACAATCCGCAATGGAGTGGGGTCAGGACCTAAACATTTTAGACACCAGTCATGGGTGTCAGTGACAGAAATAGTGCTACTGCACTTCGTACACTTTTTAAACCCGGAGGCGGGTTTTTCCATGAGGAACAATATATCTGTAGGCCTAAGGCCCCAGAAGAAAAAATGCACCGAAGAGAGTAGAAGTTTTTTTTTGTTTGTTTGGTTTTTTTTAAAGAAAGAAAAAAGACCGGTGGTACCGGTCCGGAATCAAGAAGGCTGACACACGACTAAAGAAAAATAAAAGAAAATAAATTCTTCAGCGGTGACAGGAAACACGACCTGCTGGCTCCGCGGAAAAGAAGAACTGGAGGGAGGCAGTTGGGAAAGGCGGGAAGGCAGTGCGCAGGTGCTGTGGGATGCTCCCAAAAGCTTTCCTTTTGGACGCTGGGGAGCGTTCCCGCGCAGGCTCCGTCGGTACCGACGATACCCATATGTGAAGACTCATTCCTGCTTGTTCCTGGAGATACCCACTTACAGCCCCGAGAGAAAAGGGAGATCAAGCTGTCATGCCAGAGTGACGCATACAATTAAATTTGATAGCCTGTATGTGTGGCTGCTGAGAGAGCCACAATTCATCCTAATCCAGACTATTGCCAAGAAAACAGTCAAAGTGCCAGAAAGCTTTGAAAGCACAGTTACTTACCTGTAACAGGTGATCTCTGGGAACAGCAGGAATTAGTCTTCACATATGGGTACGTCGGCACCGACGGAGCCTGCATGGGAACGCTGCCCAGCTTCCAATCAGAAAGCTTTTGGCAGCATCCCTCGCGCCTGCGCGTTGACTTCCCGCCTTCTCCAGAGCCTCTCTTCAGTTGAGTTTCAAAGCTGAGACAAAGGCGAGGAGAGGAAAGGAAGAAGATAAGAGATGCAACTCCTAGGGGAGGTGGGAGGGTTGTGAAGACTAATTCCTGCTGTTCCCAGAGATCACCTGTTACAGGTAAGTAACTGTGCTATCTCCAGGAACAAGCAGGAATGAGTCTTCACATATGGGGACTCCCTAGCTGGAGATGCCAGGGGGAGATCCCATAAAAATGCAGGAGCATGGACCAGGGGTGCATTTTGTCTCCAGGAATCCCCGGCATCCAAAGTGGGATGGAGGGTAGGAGTTGACAATAAAGGAGCTGTGAGGAAAGAAACAGCATAACCAAGGACTACAGGGCCCTACAGACTACAGGAGTCCTTGGTATATATGATGAGTAGCATTAAAACACCTTTAATGTACACTTAAAATATGCAGCTTACCTACTGTATTGTAGGAAGTATTATTTTATTTATTTAACACTCATTTATATACCGCATCTTCCAAAGTTCAGTTGCGGTGTACAATTAACAACAATTAACAAAGCGCAGTTTGTTTTACATAGAACGTCATAAAATCTTACATAGAACATCATAAATTAAACAAAGCACAGTGTAATAAACAAATAGTATATTTAAGCTAGAACAGTGTGAGTAACAATTAACTAACATAGTGTAGTGTCCAACAGAGTAAGATAGAACATAACATATGCAACTATATACATGTGGAGGTATTTGGGCATAAGAGCTTGGGTCGTCATTTCGTTTAATTTATATGTGTTGTCGAGTTAGAATGTTAGGTTTGTACTAGATGTGATCAGGTGGCTGTTTAGCCTTTGTCTAGGGTTTCCGTTGTATTATAGTGTTTAGTGAATAGATACGTTTTCAATTTTTTACGGAATTCCACGATCTCTGTTAGTGATCGTAGATCCTCTGGTAGTGAATTCCAAATGGTTGGAGCTATGTGAGAAAAGGCTCTATTATTTGTTAATTTATGTGCTTTTATGAAGTCTTTTGGAATCTTTAGTTTATTTGTCCTTTTCTGTGAGTAGTCTTAGATGGTTCTTTGCATATTAGATTACATAGAGTAGTCGGGGCCATGTCATTTAAGGCTTTGAATGATGTTATTATTGTTTTGTATATTATCCTGCTTTGTATAGGTAACCAGTGAAGGGATGCTAGGATTGGTGTTATGTGTTGGAGTGAGTTTATTTTTAATATAATTCTAGCTGTTGCATTTTGAGCTAGTTGAATTCTTTTAATGTTTTGTTTTGAAATGCCCATTAGTATTAGGTTGGCAAAATCAAAGTGAGGGGTTATGGTAGCCCGTATTATATTAATAAAATCCTCTATAAATACTAGAGGGCGTAGTTGTTTGAGGATTTTAAGTTTGAAATAGATTTTCTTTATAGTATTTCTAATGTGGGTTTCCATTGTAAGGTGTGTATCTATGATTACGCCTAGATATCTTATTTCGTTTTTTATTTTAATTTCTTGATCTTGTAGTGTTATGTGGGTTGGAGGGATAAATGATTGATTTTTTGTTACGATTAGGGCTTCTGTTTTGGCATGGTTTATGTTGAGATTTTGAGTTTTTAGCCAAATTGTGATTTCGTTATAGCAGTCTGATAGGAGTTGTAGCGGTAGGTTAGGGATCGTAAATGGAATGTACAACATAATATCATCCGCATAGAGGTGATATTGTACTCCAAATTTCTTAAAGATATTGCAGACTGGTTTTATGTAAATATTGAAAAGTAGGGCTGATAATGCTGAACCTTGTGGCAAACCTATTTCATGCTTATATGTAGTGGAGGTTTGATTACCTATTCTTATATTTTGCGTTCTGTTATTTAAATAGGAGGTGAACCATTTATGTACTGTGGAGTTTATGCCTATCTGCCGTAGGTTGTTGAGCATTATTGTGTGGTGTACACTATCAAAAGCTGCTGCTATGTCAATAAACAGGAGGATGAATGCCTGTTTATGATTGTCAATACCTCTTAGGAGCGTATCGTATAATACTGTTAGAAGTGTTTCTACTCCATGGCGTGGCCGGAATCCATATTGTTGCTCATCAAGTGGGTAAGATGCGTCTATATATTCCTGTGTTTGTAATTGCACTACTTTTTCAATTATTTTGGCCAAAAATGGTATGCTCGAAATGGGCCTGTAAGATACTGGGGATGTTTTGTCTAAATTGAAATTCTTTAGGATTGGGCGTATTTGAGCATGTTTGAGCGAGGGTGGAAGGTAACCTTGGGTTAATGAGAGGTTGACTATTGGGAGAATGTAGGATAGAAGTGTTGGCAGTGTGTTTTTTATCCAAGATACAGGGCATGGATCTAAATGAGAAGTTGTAGTGTTGAGTCCAGAGATGATAGTTTTTAAAGTCACTTTTGTAACGGGGTAAAAGTCTGACCAAACATCTACAGACTGGTGAGAAATGTTAAAGGTGTCTAAGGGTATTGATGGTTTCTTTGATTTGTTTTGGTAGTAATTAGCTAGGGTTTGTGGTGAGATGTCTGTGATTTCATTGCTGGAAGTTTGAGCGTTATTGGTTAGACTTCTGACAATGGTGAATAGCTCTCTAGGTCTGTTATATGATTTTGATAGGGTTGCTGCATAGTAGTTTTTCTTTGTAGTGTCTAATGTTTCTTTATATTTTGTGAGATGGTTATTGTATATTTCTTTGTGTATTGTCAACTTGGATTTTCGCCATTTAGTTTCAAGTTTTCTTAGTTCTCTTTTCATTTGTTTTAGTGTGTTGTTAAACCATGGTGTACGGTTTGTTTTAGAGTATACTCTGTTTATTTGTGTAATTATTTTTAGCTGCATTGTTGATAGTTTCATACCAGTTGTTAACCGCATCATCCAGATCTGATGTGAGAGCGCATGATGGAGTCTACTGGATAAGCAGTGGTGGAATCTTCAAGGTGACCTCCCAGCAGTGAGGATGAAGGTCCAGACCTGGAGGAAGCAGACGATCCATGTGTCAACTGGGTAGGATTAGACGTCAGGTCTTCAATGGAAGCTTTATGGGAAAAAGCTGAAAACTCCTTTAGGCATAAAGTCATTAACATTGAGGACTAAAGGAAGAAGACTGACGGAGTTGGAGAACTAACCCAGTCCTGGCGGGAAGAGGGGGACTGGAAAAACCCCTATTCCCAAGGAGAACAGCTGTGTACTCAAAGATAAAGATGTACACTATTTTTCCTAGCTGGCGAGAGGTAGGAAAAATATTGAAGCTTGATGCTTCAAGGAGTTAAAGAAAAAATGGAAGATGTTAGCACCAAAGTGGTTATTGGTGCCTAACAGTTTCTGCATCGTAATATGGTATGGGACGTAGGGCGACAGACTGTCTAAAACCTCTAGGAGGTAAAACATGTAGTATAGACAGTAAGGGTGATAGTGTGTAAGACAGACCAACCCTTAAGAAGCCCCCCATCAAACACCTATATAGATAGGAATATATATATGTGGCTGGAATATATATATATATACACACACACACATATACATATGTCCAGATGTGTATATTAGGATATGGGTGGTGAAATATATCAAATATATCAACTGCTCCTCTAGAGAGTAAGAAGAGGAGAAGTCTGTAGTCCCTGAACAAAAATGTTTTGACAGCTTAGTACACTGAAAAAGAAAAGCACAGTGAATAAACTTCTAATGGGTAGAAGTGAACTGTAGAGTATAATTCCCAGCCCCTATGGTTGCTGGGAATGCTGAGACTGGCCAGAGCTGGAGGACTTCAGACTAGGCTGAGGGTCCCTTGTTTAGGTACAGCCGAATGATGGGCAGGAGATGAATGAAACTTTCTTTTCCTAGGGAAAGAAGGTTTGGTAGGACATTTCCTACCTTTCGAAGAAGGAGGTGGCTTAGAATGGTCCTTAGTGAAAGGAGAGTCAGCGGAGCATTGAGCAACCTGACGTAAAGCCTCCTTATTGAAGAGACCTTCTCCTGTACAAGGAGAATGAGCCAATATAGTTTGTGCCCATCTGCTCAAGTCTGAAGCTTCGAGCCAGGCTCTGCGACGTGCTGCAATGGCAATAGCAGAGGATCTGCTAACAGACTCAAAAGAGTCTATAGAAGCACGAGAAAGGAACCAATATATATTCTGGCTATGATTGAGTAGCAAGGAATAATTAGTAGCCTTGGGCTCTGGCATAAAAGGGGTCAAAAGAGACAATCTCTCCGTGATCTCCTGGAGTGTGAGACTCATGTGGAAAATATATGAAAGAATTCTGGAGGCCAGCATAGATGTTTAGAAGGCTTGACGACCAAACGCATTGAGTGTTCTTGAAGAACGACCTGGCGGATAAGAAGAATGCTTCTTCTTGCTCTTAACCTTCCTCAGTGCTGATTCCACTACAAGGAAACGATGAGGAAGTTGAGGCTTCTGAAATCCTGGGGAGGGAGGCACCCGGTACCGAACCTCAGTGGCTGTAGAAGGTAAAGGAAGCTGTAAGGGTGATTTCCAGACCCTCAGAAGGAGATCCTGCAGAGCAGGATGTAAAGGAAGCATCATATTTTCCATTTGTGCCGGTGAGCCATGAATAGCATCACAACCAGGGATAGAGATATTAAGAAAGGTTGCCATATCCAGGAGAAAAGCCTGAAAAGACTGATCTCCTATGGGAACCTTCCCTGGTAAGGCTAAAGAAAGAGGCTGAGCACCAGAGGACGTACCGTGGTGTGAGGAGAGAAACCTAGTAGATGGACAAGGATACTGGTATGGTAACTTAAGAGGCAGTGAGTACTGCATCAGCAACCCCAGGTATCAGTTCCAAACTAGGCATCGGTGCAAGAACAGGCATCGACATCGATACTGACACAGGGCCAGCAGTTGAAGCTGTCATCGGGAACTGCTGCAATGGTACCGAGATCATGCGAGAGTTATGGCTAGGATCCTCGGAACTGCTTATCTGGAAACGACGGGAGTCGGTTCCGGGACGCGTCGGTACCCAGTCCTCGAGACTAGATATCGATTCAAGACTCGGCATCGAAGGAAGCGAGTCTATCGATGCATGTCTCGAGGGTACCGACGTCGGTGGTAGTATCGGCGATGCCGATACCGGTAAAGCAGCCTGGGTTACATCGATCGGTCCTGAAGGTACCGAGGATGCCCGATGACCTCTCGCCGGGAGAACATTATTCCACACCGGTGCCGATGCTGGGGTATCGGAACCGATCGAGGCCGGTACCGTCCCGGAGCATGGCTGAGATATGGAAATGTCCATCGGTATCGTATCGCCCGGCCCCAAAAGTGCCGAGGATGCTAGAGGACTATTCCTGGTGAAGAGTGAAACACTCGACACCAAAGCCGATGCCGGGGAATCAGTACTGCTCGAAGCGGATACCCGCACCGTACACGGCTGGGATCGAGGGAAGTCAATTCGGAGCGTATCGATCAGTCCCGAAGGTACCGAGGATGCCCGATGACGATCCCTAGTGAAGAGTGGAACACTCGGCACCGGTGCCGATGCCGGGGGATCGGTACCGCTCGAAGCGGATACCACCCCCGGACATGGCTCAGGTATGTTCTGTGAGGGGTGAGCCCCAGGAACAACCTGAAACCCCTTTAATGCTTTGGAGCCCGCAGACTCCCGCAAGGGTAATGCCAATGGATTCTTGAGGGTAAGGCCGGAGCCGTCACCATGCTGGGCATGGGACATACCACTCAAGCATTGACTAGTCTTAACAGACTGTTTGTGGGTTACCTGATCCTGTGAAGAGGAGAAACCGGGTTCCCTCACTGCCGAATAAAAAACGGTATCGAGGGAAACTCTAAAAACTGAAGGTTTCCTCACAAAAGTATCCCCTGACAAGTCAGGGGAAAAAGGGTCAGGACCCACACAATTGAGACACCAACTATTGGAGTCTAAAAGGAAACAGGTGTTTCCACATCAAATGCACTTCTTAGGAAAAGAAGGCTCCAAGAGGAAGAGGCCTGGGTAGGCCCAACAAGTTAAGGCAAAAAACTGAAGGAAAAGTTTCTCAGAATTTAGTCAAAAATCCACCGGCGGTACCGGTGGCGGCGGGAAATACAGCCGCGACCACAAGAAAACAAAAACTAAAGTAATTAAAGTAAGTAAAAAGAAAAGTTTCTGCAGTGACAGGAGGACGTCCTGCCAGCTCCGCGGAAAAACGAAAACTGAAGAGATGCTCTGGAGAAGGCGGGAAGTCAGCGCGCAGGCACGAGGGATGCTGCCAAAAGCTTTCTGATTGGAAGCTGGGCAGCGTTCCCGTGCAGGCTCCATCGGTGCCGACGTACCCATATGTGAAGACTCATTCCTGCTTGTTCCTGGAGATAGGGAATAAGAAATTGACAAAACAAAAATATGTGAATACAGACCTTTAATTTCTCAGGCTCTAAGGATCTGCCAGCAACACTGCAATGAGCAGAGTTGGAACTGGTATCAACTGGGATGAAGAGCTAGAAAGCTAGCCAATGCAAAAAAATGAATACAGTTTGTTCTCAATTACTTTGATCTTTCATAAACACAGTCAACAATGAAAGAGACATGTTTAAAGCAGAAATATTAGTTAACTTCTTCAATAAATCAGGCATCAGTTAAAATCATTAAGAATTTTTTTTATTTTTATCTCTACGTTCTGAAGCGAGATTAGTCTGCAATACATTTACTGATTAGCCACTCCACCATTTATTAATTAGGGGACTGAGGCAATCACCTTTACCTGAACACCATAAGGCTAACATATACAAAACAAACAAATTAAAAGAATGATATCAGAAGAATTTTAAAAACAAGATAAATAGCTATAAATAGAACTCCTATTCCAATAGTAAATAACAAATATTAAATACAGTGCAAAACAGATCAGGGTAATAAGAATGGGAAGCTTGGAAAACACACAAGGTGTGGCTGCAAAAATTGAATGCTGCCTTTTAGCTTTTTGAGTATAGAGAAAATCACAAACTGAGAACACAGAATACCTGATAAAGCTGAGACAGACAGAAATCAAAATGGCAAAAAGCGCATGCAGAAGAAAAAATGGCTATAGATCTGAAGCAAAGTGACAAGACTTTCTTCAGCTATACTGAGGAAAGAAGGAAGGTCAGAGATGGAATTGCAAGACTCAAAGATAAAGCACAGTTACTTACCTGTAACAGGTGATCTCTGGGAACAGCAGGAATTAGTCCTCACATATGGGTACGTCGGAACCGACGGAGCCGGCGCGGGAAAGCTCCCCAGCTTTTCAGATGAAAAGCCTTTGGGGCTTCCCACAGCGCATGCGCGCTGCCTTCCCGCCTTCCTTACCAGCTCTCTTCAGTTCGAGTTTATAGCTGAGACAATAGAGAGAGGAAAGGAAGGTAGATAGATAGAAGATACAACTCCTAGGGGAGGTGGGTGGGTTGTGAGGACTAATTCCTGCTGTTCCCAGAGATCACCTGTTACAGGTAAGTAACTGTGCTATCTCCAGGAACAAGCAGGAATAAGTCCTCACATATGGGGACTCCCTAGCTAAGATGCCTGGGAGATCCCCCTCCAAGGGTAAACCATCTTCGTATGGATCTCAGGCATCCATTCAGGGAAGGTGGGCAGGAGTTGCTTAAGTATGGAACAGGTGTTTGAGGACAGCCTGACCAAACAAGGCATCCCGGCGGGAGTCCTTGTCCAAACAGTAATGGGCTGTGAAGGTATGAACCGAGGCCCAAGTGGCTGCTCGACAGATCTGATCGATGGATACAGAGTGAAGATGAGCCATAGAAATAGCCATGGCTCTCACATTGTGAGCTGTGACATGGCCTTCCAGAGAAATATTCTTACTCTGGTAAGCAAAAGAAATACACTGAGCAATCCAATTGGAAAGTGTACGTTTGGAGACTGGAAGTCCCAAATGAGAAGGATCAAAAGCCACAAAAAGTTGGGAAGACTTTCGATGTGGCTGAGTCCTGTTGAGGTAAAAGGCGAGAGCTCTTTTACAGTCAAGAGTATGAAGGTTCCTCTCTGCACTGGATGCATGAGGAGCCGGAAAAAAAAAAACAGGTAGATATACCTCTTGATTAAGATGAAAAGGCGAGACCACTTTGGGCATAAAGTGGGGATTCGTCCTAAGGACCACCTTATCATGATGAAATCTGGTATAAGGTGGATTAGCCACCAAAGCCTGCAGTTCACTGATGCGGTGAGCCGAAGTGACTGCAATAAGGAAAAGAACCTTCCAGGAAAGAAAGTTCAGGGAGGTAGAAACCAAAGGTTCAAAAGGTGGCTGCATAAGCTGACCCAGAACTAGGTTTAAGTCCCATGCCACCGGAGGTGGGCGGATGGGAGGCTTAGTTAGGGTCAGGCCTCTCATGAATCTGGTAATAAGAGGATGAGAGGAGACAGGTTGTCCATTTATAGGTTTCAAAGATGCTGCAATAGCACTTAAATGGACTCGTACTGAATTTGTCTTGAGGCCTGCATTGGAAAGATGCAGGAGATAGTCTAATAGAGAATGCAAAGGAAGTGCTAGAGGGTCAAGACCCTGTTGAGCACACCAAATGGACAAAACGTTTCCATTTAAAAGCATAGGAACGCCTGGTAGAGGGTCTCCTAGAAGCATAAAGTATATCTTTCACTGGTTGAGAAAGACTATAATCATGCAGGCTTAAGCCTTCAGTAACCAAGCCTGGAGATGTAGGGACTTGGGGTTTGGATGCCACAAAGTCCCCTTCTCCTGAGACAGAAGGTCTGGCGCAGCTCCCAGGTCCAGGGAGGAGTCCTGGGAGAGCTGTAGAAGTAGAGGGAACCACACTTGGCGTGGCCAGCGTGGAGCTATGAGGATCATGGATCCGTGATCCCTCTGTAGTTTGAACAGAGTCTTGGGAATCAAAGGAATGGGTGGAAAAGCATACAGGAATTCCTGACCCCAATGCAGGAGAAAGGCATCGTTGGCCTGAGCTCCCTGACACGGAATCCTGGAACAGAACCGGGGAAGTTTGGCATTCCACGGACTTGCAAAGAGGTCTATGTCCGGGGTCCCCCATTCCTGGAAGATTCAGTGTATTTGGTCCATATGCAGGGACCACTCGTGTGGAAACAGAACTCGACTGAGTCTGTGTGCCCTTGAGTTTTGAACTCCTGGAAGATACACTGCCAGAAGATGAATTTGATGCTCTCTGGCGAAGGCCCATAATCTGAGAGCTTCGTTGCAAAGCGATAGAGAGCCCGTCCCTCCTTGTTTGTTGACATAAAACATGGCTACCTGATTGTCTGTCTGGACTAGGACAGTCAGGTTGACAAGGAGGGTGTGGAAGACTGTGAGGGCAAGGAAGATTGCTCGCAGTTCCAAAAGGTTGATGTGAAGGGTGGTCTCCTGGGGAGACCAGGTGCCCTGAGTGGAGAGGTGTTGGAGATGAGCTCCCCACCCTGTTTGGGAGGCATCTGTTGTGAGGGTTGCTTGGGGCAACGAAGGTTGGAAGGGGGTCCCCAACAACAGATTTTTGGAGGATGTCCACCACTGGAGAGACCAAAACAGACGTTTTGAGGTGAGTACTTGGTCTGAGAGCAGTCTGGATGCTTGAGACCACTGGGTGGCCAAAGTCCATTGAGCTGCCCTCATATGAAGACGAGCGTAGGGCACCACATGGACCGTGGAGGCCATGTGGCCCAGAAGTTGCAGCATTTCTCTGGCTGACAAGTGACTTCTGGACTGAGCCTGGGAGGCCAAGCTGATTAGCCGTTGGCCTCGGACCAGAGGGAGGTAGGCCCTTGCAGTGGTGGAGTCCAAGTGGGCCCCTATGAATTCCAGGGACTGAGTAGGGATGAGTTGGGACTTGGGAATGTTTACCACAAGTCCCAGATATTGAAGAATACGCCTTGTGCGGTCCAAGGAAATCTGGGCTTCTGACTGAGATGGAGCTCGGATGAGCCAGTCGTTCAGATATGGGAAGACGAAGATTCCCATGCCTCTTAGAAATGCGGCTACGACTGCCATGCATTTTGTGAATACTCTTGGAGCAGAGGCGAGACCGAAGGGAAGTACTCTGTATTGGAAATGTTTTCCCTGGAACAGAAATCGAAGATATTTTCTGTAGGATGGATGGATGAGTATATGAGTGTACGCATCCTTGAGATCTAGAGAACAAAGCCAATCCTGACTCTGAAGGTATGGAAGGAGAATGCCCAGAGAGAGCATTTTGAATTTCTCCTTGAATAGAAACTTGTTCAATTCTCTCAGATCTAGGATAGGTCTGAAGCCCCCTGTCTTCTTTGTTATGAGAAAATAAGGGGAGTAGAACCCTAACCCCTGTTGAGGAAGAGGAACCTCCTCTATTGCCCCTTGGGCAAGGAGAGAGGAGACTTCCTGACCCAACAGGGTCAGAAGAGATGGGGGAGAACTGAATTGCCTCACCATGGTATGGGGAGGAAGGCTGGAGAAATGAAGTTTGTAGCCCTCTCTGATGATAGAGAGGGTCCATTGCTCTGATGTTATTTGCTCCCATCTGGGAGCAAAGTGAACTAACCTTCCAGGTATGGTGAGAGGCTCTGGTTGTTCCAGAGCCAGAAATGGTAAGTTCTCTAGGGGCAAGTCAAAACCCCTGAGGGGGTTGAGCCTGCTGGGGTGTAGCAGACACTGCAGACTTTGACTTTACTTGCTTAAATTGCTGACGTTTAGCAGCAAAGCGAGGCTGAGAAGATTGTTGGCCAGTATTTGTGGAAAATCTGGCCTTCTTATAGTAAGGCCTTTTAAAAGACTTCTTTTTGGCAGGAGTAGAAGTAGACTTAGAAAGTCTATCTAGAGTGGCATTTTCTGCATCCATTTGAGCAGCTTTAATTTGCCAGTCTTCACCAAATAAGTTCTCACCTGTACAGGGCAGATTCCTTAGGCCATCCACAACCCAGGGTTCTAGGTCAGAAGCCTGGAGCCAAGCAAGACGTCGGGCTGCAATAGCAATTCCCGAAGCCCTGCCAGCAACCTCAAAGGAATCAAAGGCTGCCCTGTTGGAAAACTTGGAGACCTCTGAAAGTTGTGTCACCACAGAAGTGAAGTCCTCCTTTTTATCCTCAGGGATAAAGGGGCAAAATGCCGTACTTTTAGGGCAAGTTCTCTGAGAAACATGCCCATATAAAGGCTGTAAGAATTGATCCTGGCTATAAGCATACTAGCCTGGAAGATCTTTCTACCAAAAGAGTCAAGGGTCTTACATTCTCGCCCTGGAGGGGTAGAAGAGTGCCTTTTGGGACTCTTTATCTTCTTCATAGCAGACTTCACCACAATGGAGTGGTGAGGCAGCTGAGTTTTTTGAAACCCAGGAGAAGGAGGGACCCGGTACATGGTGTCCAACCTACGAGAATGAGGAGACCGAGTTAGAGGAGTCTCCCACAAATCCATCAAGTGTTCTTGAAGGATTTCATGGATAGGCAGAGTAACTGCCTCTTTAGGAGCTTTAGAGTATCCTAAAATATCCAATTTTTTTGATCTGGGTTTCTTTTCAGAAGATGTAGCAATAGAAGTCCTTTAGCTACATCAACAATGAAATCCTGAAAGGATAAATCCTCTGGAGGAGACATCGCCCTCTTTAGAGAAGAGGGCTCCTCAGGAAGATCAAACTCAGCAGAGTCATCAGAGGAATTGAACTCATCAGAAGAATCTGAGTATCCTCTCTGTGCTTGCAATGCACGATACGCGTACCGATCGATATCGAGATCGGGTGTATCGGGCATGGGATTGGTATCGGGCAAAAGCCTGAATCCAGCAAGCGGAACCGATCGACGCTTGGAAGTCGATGGTCTCGGTTCCAGTGTGGATACCGGAACCGGGGTCGGTACCGATGGAATCGGTACCGAGGGCGTCGCAGCCTTAATGAAAGCCAGAACAGCCTGCTGCATGGTCTGGACAGTATTGCCCATGGACGCCACTGCTGCCTGGATGTCGGTACCGGTATCGACCGTAAGGTACCCCAGAGCAGTCTAACAGGTGATCAGTCGAGGCCGTGCCATCGATGTCAACCTGTAACCCCATAGGTGATGCTTTGGAGGCCGGAGCCTCCCGCCGGGGTTTTTTGGTGTGGGCAGAATCCTCGAACTCAAGATTGAGAGCCTCTCGATCTTTTGAAAGAGATTTGCTTTTAGAGGATTTGCCCACAGAAAGTTTGGTTACCTGAGATCCATCCGGAGAGGAAGACCTGGATGACTGTGATGCTGGATTATCTGAAGCAAACAGCACATGGAACTTGTTGGCCCGGTTCTGCATACCACGTTTAGACATCTGGGAGCAGAATGGGCAGTCCGGTATGGAGTGGTCAGGTCCCAAACATTTAAGACACCATTCATGGGTGTCAGAGAGAAATAACAGCACTGCACTTGGTACACTTTTTAAAACCAGGAGCTGGCTTCTCCATGAGGAGAATTAGTGTAGGCCTGAAGGCCTAGCAAAAGTTACCACGTTGTGCTGAAATAAAAAAAAGATTTTTATTTTTTTTTTAAAGAAATAAAGAGAGAGACCGGCAGTACCGGTTTTGGTATGGGGAAGGCAGGTACGCGGTCAAAAGAAACAAATTAAAATAACAATTTCTTCAGCGGTGACAGGAACACGACCTGCTGGCTCCGCGGAAAAAGAGAAACTGAAGAGAGCTGGTAAGGAAGGCGGGAAGGCAGCGCGCATGCGCTGTGGGAAGCCCCAAAGGCTTTTCATCTGAAAAGCTGGGGAGCTTTCCCGCGCCGGCTCCGTCGGTTCCGACGTACCCATATGTGAGGACTTATTCCTGCTTGTTCCTGGAGATAGGACAGATACGTGAATAGTGACAAAGAGAAAAGCTGAAATGCTAACCAAATACGTCTGTTCCTTGTTCACAAAATAAAGTCCTAGAGAAGGACACACGACTGACAAAAGAACCAATGGGAATGGAATAGATACCACACTATTCACAAAAAAAAGTATTTATGAACCACTTACAAAGCTGAAAGTAGACAAAGCCATGGGGCTGGATGAGACCTTTAAAGAATGTGTTTAACAGAAATTTAGGATGAGTACATACAACCACCCTATTTTTTGTGGAACTTTGTATAAGGCACATGCGCCACCAGCGCCTGTAGTTCACCAACTCTGCGCACCGAAGTAAGCACCACCAAGAAAATGACTTTCCAGGACAGAAACTTGGCAGGGCAGGTGGCAGAGGCTCAAAAGGTGAAGCAAGCAGCTGTCTGAGGACCACATTAAGGTCCCACACACCAGAGGTGATCGGATCAGTGGACGCAATAGCAAGTGGCCCCTCATGAAGTGGCCAATGAGAGGGTGAGCAGAAAAGGACAGACCATCTATTGTATGATAGTAGGCCACTGGAGCACTAAGATGTACTCTGTCTTAGACTTCAAACCAGCATGAGAAAGGTGTAGAAAGTACGTTAGGACCTGTTCCACCAAGCAGGAAAGAGGGTTAAGGGCTCTGTCCGCACACCAAACAGAGAATCTGCGCCATAGGGGATAGTAATGTTATTGTATTAATGGTTTTATTAATATTGCATCTTCAGATGTTAACTTATAAAACATTTTGAATGAATTTTAGATCAGGAAAATGGCATAGAAAACAAGTCATTAATTTAATTTAACTAAACAAACAACTTTCACGCTTCAAAAAAATTGGGAAGGAGAACCTGCACACTAGGCATAGAGGAGGATAACAGAGAAATTTTACATACTTGATTCTTTCCTTGAATCCTGCAAGACCAGTCCAGATGAGTGGGCTATGCTCCCTTGCCAGTAGGTTGACACAGGCTTGAGTAATTTTCAGTGATATCATCACTTGGTATAACCTCTGGTACAGCACAGAGTGAAGCCAATGACACTTCCCAAGCAGTAAGATTAATATGCATAGTTTTAGCTTTTTTTCAATCATCATAACAGTCAGTAGTAAAAAATATTTGGCTCTTATCACAAATGACTCTGCTCAGGAAATGTCTCAGATGATGCAGGCAAGAGGCACGAATTTGCATCAGATGCTAATTCTGACAACGCAATCAAGAGGCAGACAGCCTCTAAAATATGTACAAAAAGTCCTCAAGGACAGGTCCTAAACTGATCCAGCAAGATTCAAGGAAAGAAAATAAGGAGGGAGAAATTTTATATACCTAATCATCATCCTGCTAGACCAGCCCAGACAAGTGGGATGCACCCAAGAGTCAGGATTCAGAGCGAGAAGACAGGCAATCCGGATAGAACTACCCTACCAACAGTGCAATCTGTACCAGGTCCCACATGCAACCTGTATTACTACACAAGGTGCACAAAGGCAACTAGGCGTCCACCTTAGTGATATCCTCTGGAGTCAACCAAGCAGACTTTGCCCTGAGGAGACCTGTGCCCTGCTAGAGTGGGTTGTAACATACTCTGGCACACGTTTTCCACATCAAGGTAGGCTGAACCAATATCTTAATCCAGTGAGCAATGAAGGACCTGGCGCAGCCTGTCCTATCCTTGGAATTAACTAATTCCTTTCCTCTAGATACAGAAGAGGATAAAGACAGTCCATCTGCTGAAAGGAATAGGCATTCTCAAACCATGGCCCTCCTCATCTCCAAAATGCCACAAGGGGTCAGACCAAAGGTTTTCTATAATGAAGGACAGGATGACAAACTGGTCAATAAGAAAGGCAGACAGCACCTTTAGCGGAAAAAAGGAGACTGAGCAAGATGGCACCCTTGGGCAGGAAGGGGACCACGCATGCGTGGTAGCAACTCCCAAAGGCTTTCTTTAAAAGCTGAGGATTTGCTCCGCGCTGGCTCCGTCAGCATCGACGTTACCCATATGTGAGGACTGACTACCAAAAGGGACTACTACAACTCGAAGAAGATCTACACTTGTGAGTATAATCTTCTGGAATAAACTCTAAATCTTGGGGTAAATGGGACTTCTTGGGGTTAAAGCTGATAAATCTGTGTATTTTAGAATTCAGTGTTTTTGCTAAGTCAGTCAGGTCATAGTACCACCAGTGAGCTTTGTATTTAACTCAAAGCGAAGTATAGCTTAGCATAGAGCATAAAATAAGAGTAAACAGATTTTGAAATAAATTTGTTTCTAGAAAGCTTTTTTACTTAAATCAAATCAGAATATAGCTTAACATACAATAGAATAGTCTCAGAGTAGAAAGAAAAATAAACTTGTTTCTAGTGTCCTTTACAAAGAGCCCTTCCAATTAGGAGGTAAAAGATCAGTGAAGTTGCCTTAAATAGGTGTTAAAGGCAAGTGACAGATCAAAGGGGCAATTTAAAAGGCCTCTTCTATCAAACCAAGGGCTGTGTGAAACACCCAGGAATTTGGTACGCCTTTACCTTAGAAGCACAGGACAGGGCACTGTGTAGCAGTCAACTTTTAATAAGTCTTCTTTCCCTCCCTCCCGAACTCCCACCCACAGCTTGGATAATCGTAGCTTTATGGGTGCTTAAACTTCTTAAAGGGAAGAAAGTGCCCATATTCACTCTCAGATACAGCTGTCGATCCTCATCAGGCAGACATTAAGGACCTGAGATTAATTACACTTCTGGTGAACAAAGTCCATTAAATGTATTATGTATAGTTTTATTAATATAAGTATCCCCAGCAAAACCCAAGTAAAAAAACTTAAATACCTAAACACAACCTTAAAACTAAGATGCAGACAGCATTCCAGCAGCAAGATGGGGGCTTTCCAGTCCTTTGCATCAAGTGTCATATGCATGATTTTTTCCCAATTGGTGAGGGGTCTTACGTGTGCACTAGATACAAGGAATTCTTTGCTCTCAGGGAATGAGTCTGATCTCTAGAGGCTAGAGTAGCAGACTTGGAGGACATAAGGAAGACAGAGAGGTACATAGACGAGACCTACAGAAATATAGTACTGAAGTCCCACCTCCAGTCTGGCAGCATCCCTGTTGCCATGGAGAAGATAGATCACGTGACAGGAGAGCATTACCCTGGTGTGGCAGGAAGTGATCCTGTAGATAGGATCTGTCCTCCAGGTGATATAAAACCCTCTCGCACCAAAGAGGTTTCCTCCAGGGCCATGTGTCCACAAGGGAAGGGTTAGAACAGCCATTATAGTTGGTGATTAAATCATTAGGCATGTAGCTGGCTGGGTGGCTGGTGGATGTTAGAATCGCCTGGTAACATGCCTGCCTGGTGAGAAGGTAGCGGACATCAAGCCTCACCTAGACAACGTTTTAGATAGTGCTGGGGAGGAATCTGCTGTCCTGGTACATGTTGGTACCAATGACGTTGTAAAATGTGTGGGGGGTGGAGGTTCTGGAGGCCAAATTTAAGCTTTTAGATAGGAAGCTGAAATCCAGAACTTCCAGGGTAGCATTCTCAGAAATGCTTCCCGTTCCACACGCAGGACCCCCAAAGGCAGGCAGAGAGTCTCAATGCGTGGCTGAGATGATGGTACAAAGAAGAGGATTTTGGATTGGTTAGGAACTGGGGAACATTCTGGGGAAAGGAGGGGCTTTTCCAAAGGGATGGGTTCCACCTTAACCGGGGTGGAACCAGGTTGCTAGCATTAACCTTTAAAAAGGAGACAGAGCAGCTTTGAAACTATATAATAGGGGAAAACTGACACTCGCCCAAGAGCGCATGGTTCGGAACGATGTATCCTTGAAGGATACTAGCAAAAGATTGATGCTAAGGCATATTGACAAGAGAGGTTCCAATAAAGACAAAATTAACCCAAATGCCCTTACGTACAGAGCAGACAGAGCTTGAAGACTCCAAATTACCCTGCCTACCGATAACCAGATTAATATGAATAAAACACAGCCCATAAAACACTTCTATACAAATGCTACAAGTCTAAAAAAATAAGATGGAAGGGTTAGACTATACAGCACTAAACAAGTAGTTAGATATGATTGGTATCTCAGACACATGGTGGAAGGAGGACATCCAGTGGAACACTGATACCTGGGTACAAACTATATCGTAATGATAGAGCAGATAAAATTGGTGGAGGGGTTGCACTCTGTGTTAGAGAGGACATTGAGTCAAAAAGGATTAAAGTCTTGCAGGAAAAAAAATACACTATAGAATCTCTATGGAGTGGGCTTCCATGAAAAAAGGGGAAGGGGAAAGCGATGGCAGTGGGGTTGTACTATCGAACGCCTGGCCAGAATGAACAAATGGATGATGAAATGCTCAAAGAAATCAGGGAAGGTAACAAAAGTTAAAGCACAGTAATAATAATGGGTATTTTCAATTACCCCAGTATCGGCTGGGTCAGTGTCACGGCAGAACATGTTAGGGAGATAAAGTTTCTAGATGAAATAACTGATTCTTGGAGCAGCTGGTTCATGAACCAGAAGGGAAGCCATTTTGGACCTAGTCCTTAGTGGAACACAAGATCTGGTGCAAGAGATAAAGAGTGTTGGAGCCACTTGGCAATAGTGATCATAGCATGATCATGTTGATTTAATAAATAGAGGAGGGACGGCAAGGAAATCCACCATACTATCTTTTAACTTTCAAAAGGGAGACTGATAAAATGAGGAAAATAGTTAAGAAAAAACTAAAAGGAGCAGTTGCAAAGGTTAAAGATTTACATCAAGCATATGTGTTGTTTAAAAATACTATCTTGGAAGCCCAGACCAGCTGTATTCCACCCTTTAAGAAAAGTGGAAGTCCAAAAAACCGCTAGCATGGTTTAAAAGCAAGGTCAGAGAAGCTGCTGTTACCAAAAAAGCATCTTTCAGGAAATGGAAAAAGGAGCCAAATGACAAAAAATGGAAACACAAGCACTGGCAAGTTAGATGCAAGGCATTGATAAGGCAGGCAAAGAGAGAATTTGAGAAGAAGCTTGCCGTGGAAGCAAAAACACAATCAAAACTTTTTCAAGTACAATCGTAGCAAAAAACCTGTGACGGGGTCAGTTGGATCATTAGATGATAGAGGGGTAAAAGGGACAGAAGGAGACAAGGCCATAGCAGAGAGACTGAATGAATTCTTTGCTTCGGTCTTTACTGAGGAAGATGTAGGGATGTTACCCATGACTGAAATGGCATTTAAAGGTGATGCCACAGAAGAATTGAAGGAAATATTGATACATCAGGAAGATGTATTACAACTATTTAATAAACTGAACAGTAGCCAATCACCTGGACCGGATGGTATACATCCAAGGGTGTTGAAAGAACTGAAATATGAGATTGCAGACCTACTATTAGTAATCTGTGAACCATCATTAATAAAATCATTTATAATAGCTGAAGATTGGAGGATGGCCAATGTAACATCAATTTTTAAAAAGGGTTCCAGGGGTGATCTGGAAAACTACAGACCGATGAGTGACATCAGTATCAAGAAAAATGGTAGAAACCATTATAAAGAACAAAATTACTGAACATGTACAGTAGATAATCATGGCTTAATGGCAGACAGCCAACATGGCCTTTAGCCAAGGAAAGCGCAGTTACTCAGCTGTAACAGGTGATCTCTGGGACAGCAGGAATTTAGTCTTCACATATGGGTGACGTCGGTACCAACGGAGCCTGTGTGGGAAGTTCCCCAGCGTCTAATAGTTCCCGCCCTTGGAACTATCACTCCTCAGTTGAGTTTGTAGCTGAGATAAAAGGAGAGAAAAGAGAGAAATCCTACAACTCCTAGGGGAGGAGAGTGGGTTGTGAAGACTAAATTCCTGCTGTTCCCGGAGATCACCCGTTACAGGTGAGTAACTATGCTATCTCCAGGAACAAGCAGGAATTAGTCTTCACATATGTGACTCCCTAGCTCCCAGATGCCATAGAAATGACCTCAGAATCAGTAGATTTGCCTCAGAGTAAGCATCAAGAGGTCATGGATCCTCCATGGATGTCTGGTATAGTTAAATTCTGGGACGGAGGTAGTTGTTGCCCTAAGTCTGAAAGAGGTGCTGGAGTACAGCCTGACCAAACATGCAATCCTGGCAGGAGTCCTTGTCAAGACAGTAATGAGCAGCAAAGGTATGCACTGAAGACCAGGCAGCTGCTTTGCAGATTTCACCAATGGCCACAGACTGTAGGTTTGCCATCTAGGCATCCATGGCACGAACATTATGGGCAGTGATGTGCCCTTCAAGGGATAGTCCTGTCTTAGCATAAGCAAATGAGATGCAATCTGCTATCCAATTGGTCAGAGCACGTTTAGAAACTGGGAGACCCAAGTGACTAAGGTCAAAGGAAATGAACAACTGTGAAGCTCTACAGTGTTCGAGTCCTTTGAAGTTAAAAAGCTAAGGCACACTTGCAGTCAAGGGTGTGCAAGGTTGCCTCTGCCCTAGAGGAATGCGGTCTAGGGAAAAAGACAGGAAGGTAAACTAATTGATTGAGATGGAAAGGAGATACCACCTTTGGTATGAAATGGAGTTGAGTCCTAAGGACAACCTTATCATGGTGGAACCGGGTATAAGGTGGATCTGCCACCAAAGCCTGAAGCTCACTAATGCATCTAGTCGAAGGGAGGGTAATTAGGAAGATAACCTTCCATGAGATAAACTTTAGTGAGGTTGTGGCTAAAGGTTCAAAAGGCAGCTTGAGGAGCTTCCCTAAGACGACATTAAGTTCCCATGCCACCGGTGGTGGTCTGATGGGAGGCTTGGTCAATTAAGAGTACTCTCATGAAATGCACCACAAGCGGCTGAGAGACGCATTAATTGCACTGAGGTGAACCCTCACCAAGTTTGTCTTGAGACCAGTGGAGGAAAGATGTAGGAGACTGAAGGAGAGCCTCCACAGGAGCTGAAAAGGGATTAAGCTCCTTTTGGTAACACCAGATAGAGAACCTACGCCACCTGAGCACATAAGAACACCTGGTGGACAGTTTCCCGGAGGCTAGCAGGATCTCTTTTACTTCCTGAGTCAGGTTAAGATTTTTTAAGACTACGCTTTCAGTAGCCAAGCCATGAGATGGAGAGACTGCGGATTGAGATGGAGTAGCGTACCTTCTTCATGGGAGAGGAGATCAGGAGCTGACCAAAGACTCAGGGGGCGAGTCTGAGACAGACGTAGGAGAGGAAACCATGGTTGACGTGGCCAGCACGGCGCTATGAGAATCATTTTGCCCCATCTGCTTGAAGCTTGAAAAGCGTTTTGAGAATCAGGGGTATGGGAGTAAAGGTATACAGGAAATCCTGACCCCAGTGAAGGTGGAAAGCATCCATCTGCTGTAAGCTGAACATCAGGGTTCTGGTGCAGAAACAAGGAAGTGTTGCGTTTTGCAGAGTGGCAAAATGTTCTATTTCCGGAGCTCCCCGGGTCTGAAAGATGAAGGAAGTTGTCTGTGGACAGAGGGACCATTCATGTGGAACAAGAATCTGACTCAATCTGTCTGCTAGGACATTTTGCTGTCCCGGTAAATATACCGCTTGGAGGTGTATCCAATGAATAACAGGAAAAGACCAAATCTGGAGAGTCTCCTGGCAGAGGGCCCAAGAGCCCATTCCTTCCTGTTTGTTCACATAGAACATGGCTACCTGATTGTCCACCTGGACAAGAACTGTGTGGCCCTGTAGGAGTTGTTGAAACACCTTGGAGAGCAAGAAGCTCTAGGAGATTTATCTGGAGCTGCGACTCCTGCTCTGTCCAGAGGACCTGGGTGGAGAGAGGACCTAAGTGGGCTACCCAGCCAAGTTTGGAGACATCCATTGTCAGGATGCATTGACGTGAAGGCATCTGAAAAGGTGACCCTACGAGAAGATTTGTTGGGGTACACCACCATAAAAGGGACTTGGTAAGCAGATCTGTGACTTGGATCCGTTCCTTGAGGGCCCTGGAGACCTGCTTCCACTGTGATGCCAGAGTCCACTGAGCTGTTCGTATGTGCAACCAGGCATATGAGACATGAACTGTAGAGGCCATATGGCCTAGAAGTTGTAGCATCTCTCTGGCCAAGAGATGGTCGCCAAGCCGTACTTGAGATATGAGCTCTACTAGTCGAGTACAATGGTCCTGGGGTAGTAATGCCCTTGACCGTTGTGTGTCTAGAAGAGCTCCTATGAATTCTAGTATTTGAGTGGGAACTAGATATGATTTTGAAAGATTTATCAGAAATCCCTGATCTTGCATACCTGCATTGTATGAAGGAGGGATAGGTGAACCTCCTGTGAGGTGGCTGCCCTTATTAGCCAGTCGTCTAAGTAAGGGAAGACGAATATCCCGAGAGTCCTTAGATATGCGGCTACGACCGCCATGCACTTTGTGAAGACTCTTGGGGCAGAGGTGAGTCTGAAGGGAAGGACTCTGTATTGATAGTGATTTCCCTGGAAGATGAAGATTCCCTGTGATCTGGATGAATGAGAATATGAGCATACGCTTCTTTTAGATCTAGAGAACAGAGCCAATCCTGACTCTGGAGATAAGGTAGAAGAGTTCCTACTGTAGTGAGACCATTTTGAATTTCTCCCAGACTAGAAACTTGTTTAGGTTTCTGAGGTCTAAGATGGGTCTGTACCCTCTGTTATTCTTTGGTATGAGAAAATAGGGAAAATAGAACCCCATCCCTTGTTGGGATGTTGGAACCTCTTCTACAGCATGCTGTGACAGAAGAGAGGTATCTTGCAGTAGGAGAGCAGTGAGTGGGGGTTGAGAATTCTCCCCCACTAGGGTGGAGGGATGCATGATTTGTAAATGAAGCCTGTACCCCTCTCGCAGTATACTTAGTGTCCATTGCTCTGAGGTGATAAGATGCTACCTGTGGCCTAATGGCAAAGTCTGCCTGCTATGTGTAGGGGGTTGGGGTTCTCCAGGGGCAGAGTGGCTATGTTCTCTAGGAAGTCATCAAAATCCAGGCACAGACTGGGTCTGCATAACTGGTTGAGATTTAAGAGCCTGTGACTTCTGTTGCTTGGGAGGCTGTTGCCTCTTCTGGGTACCCTGAGGTTGGTATTGAGAAGCTGAGGGGTAAGAAAGGTAAAATTTCTTCTTACCATAGAAAGCTTTCTTTGCAGCTGCTTTCTTCTTGGCAGGGTTGGCAGTACTTTTGGAAAGACTATTAAGGATGGTATTCTCAGATTCTAACTGAGAAGCCTTATCTTGCCAATCCTTCCCAAACAGGTTCTCACTTGTACAGGGAATATTACCCAGCTTGTCTTGAACCCATTGTTCAAGGTCTGATGCTTGAAGCTATGCAATCCTACATGCACCAATGCAGATGGATGTTGCTCTGTTAAGTGCACTAAAAAAACAGATAGCCATTGAGTCCAGATCCCTAGTTACCTCCTTAAGGAACATATCCATGTAGAGTATACATGAACTTGTGCAGACAAAGCATGGAGGCCTGAAAGCACCGCCGCACAAAGGCATCGAGGGTATTCAATTCCCTACCTGGGGGATTGGAGGAGTGTATTTTAGAACTCTTAATTTGATACATAGCCGATTCCACTACCATTGAGCAGTGTGGAAGCTGTGGTTTCTGGAATCCGGGACTCTCCAGTACTCGATACATGGTATCGAGTCACCGAGTATGGGGAGAAATGGCGAGGGGCATTTCTCACATCTGGAGCATAAGGTCCTGGAGTATACGGTGCATAGGCAGAGTAGTTGCCTCCTTAGGAGCTGTAGAGTATTGGAGGATCTCCATTTCCTTTGCTCTGGGATCTCTCTCTCGGATGCAGGTGTAATGGAAAGGCCATTTGCCATATCCTTGATAAATTCATAAAAAGACGTATCTACGGGAGGGGACATGTGTCATTGCGGCAACGACGAGGGTTCCTCCAGGTACCAATCAATTCATCATCCGAAGAATCGGCGATAGAATCCAAGTATTGGTGGGAGCGATGCTCCTGCTCTTGTAAGGTCTGGTACCGATCAAGATCGATATCAGCCCGACAGACTTGTCGTACCGGTACCTCCGAACCGGGCACAGACTCAAGGGCCAGCATGGGCACCCGCTGCCAACTGCATCAGCACCGTCAACGGTACCAGTACTGACAGTACCGCTAGTAACGTCCTAACCAATAGACGCTGCCAACATAGCTGCTAGACTCCACTCAATGGCCAGGATATGCTGATCCATAGAGCTTGCCGATGCCTGGGTATCTGTACCAGAAGAATGGGCTACCGTCCCAGAGCATGGCACCAGGAGCTCTCCTGAGGTGGAGGCCTCAGGAGCACCTGGATCCCTTCTGTGGCTTTGGAGGGGAGATCCTACCCCGGGGTTGTTTGGCCGGTCGATCCAGCTCCAGGGCAATGCTAGAGGCATCTCTATGTTTACATAAAGATCTACCTTTGGGAGGACGGCCTGCCTTCGAGGAAGACTTGTGTTTCGATACCCGAGATCCATGAAAGAAAGATGATGCCTTCGACGACATCGAAGTGAGTGAAACCGCATCTGAGGCAAAGAGGGAGCAGAGTTTTGCGGCCCGATTCTGTAGGCCTCTCTTTGTCATCTTTTTGCATAGGGGACATTCGGATGGCTGGTGATCTGGGCCAAGGCATTTAAGACACAAGTCATGGGTATCAGTAGCAGAGATGGTGCTACCACACTTAGAACATTTTGAAAAACCGCTGACTGGTTTTTCCATCATGTCAGTAGATAGCCTTTCTGTTCCTTGAGAAGAGGAGTGCTTTCCAGAGCTCTCCCAAAAGGTGATTTTTCCTGAATTTGCTGCTTAACTGTGAGTTCTGTTTGTCTCCACATATTTATCTATCTATTTGTCCTTATTGGTGGGTTCCCTTACCTACTCCATTGTGTGTGCCCACAGTCAAGGAACAGCCTACTGGCCAGAGACACTTAGGTTCCCGCCCACCCCACCCCAGGGGCTTCATTGCCTATATAGTGGTCACATACGTGCCATCTATTGTTCCTAACTTGGGTTAAAGTCCACATCTTCATCTTTTTTTTATTATTATTCCTCTTCTGGGACTGCTTAATCAACATGTTGTGTATTCAGTGCAATAACTGCGGTACTTTCATTCAAAGACGAATCACTTGGAGCCTAAGAGCTTCTCCTATATGCCTAAAGTCAGCTGCCATGCATGAAGAACTGACTCTACTAAGGAAAGACCTAGCTGCCATGCATAAAGAAGTGTCTCTACTGAGGGAGGAACTGGCTGCAATGAAGTGCACCTCTTCTAGGATACAAACTGAACAAAGTCCACCACCGCTCCCACAAAGAATCAAACACTCCAGGAATAAATGGATCACAGTGGGTTCTGGTAGATTGCGACCTGTAACGCAGAGACATCCCATACATCAAGAGATATCCCTGCACAATGCCTCCTCTGCCTTGACTAATGAAGATGCCCAATCCAAAGAAACTGAAGGGCCCTTAAATGAGTCAGACAATGCCCAATCTCCTACTAAAGCACCAAATATGAAGAAAACCTCACCAAACAGAAAACTACTACTACTTGGAGATTCCATCATCAGAGGCACCAAACCTGGGAACACAGTTCAAAGGAGAGAAGATAGTCATGTGCCTACCAGGTTCTTCAGCCAGCAGGAATACAAACCAAGTTGTTGAAATACTTAGCGCAAAAAGTGAACACAACAAACTTGATGTTATTATCCACTTGGGCACAAATGACCTGGCTAGAAACCATGCCTCTACAGCCCAAAATGACTTCCAATCTCTGGGAGAGAAACTCAAGCCCACTGTTAACACTGTTGCATTCTCAGAAGTTCTACCTCTTTTTGGTAAGGGGACAAAAAGGCTGCATCGCATTAACAGCTTTAATACATTGCTCCAGACCTGGTGCAAACAAGGAGGATTCAGATTTATTGGCAACTGGGGCAACAGATGGACCAAGAGACTATACTGTGGCTGATGGACTACATCTCTCTGTCGCAGGGAAAGCACAGTTACTTACCTGTAACAGGTGATCTCTGGGAACAGCAGGAATTAGCCCTCACATATGGGTACGTCGGAACCGACGGAGCCTGCGCGGGAAAGCTCCCCAGCTTCCCTGAAAGGAAGCTTTTGGGGCCTCCCACTGCACATGCGCGCTGTCTTCCCGCCTTCCTGACCAGCTCTCCTCAGTTCGAGTTTATAGCTGAGACAATAGAGAGAGGAAAGGAAGATAGATAGAAGATACAACTCCTAGGGGAGGTGGGTGGGTTGTGAGGACTAATTCCTGCTGTTCCCAGAGATCACCTGTTACAGGTAAGTAACTGTGCTATCTCCAGGAACAAGCAGGAATAAGTCCTCACATATGGGGACTCCCTAGCTAAGATGCCTGGGAGATCCCGTTCCAAGGGTTCGCCATCTTCGTATGGATCTCAGGCATCCATCCTGGGAAGGTGGGCAGGAGTTGTTCAAGTATGGAACAGGTGTTTGAGGACAGCCTGACCAAACAAGGCATCCCGGCGGGAGTCCTTGTCCAAGCAGTAATGGGCTGTGAAGGTATGAACCGAGGCCCATGTGGCGGCTCGACAGATCTGATCTATGGAGACAGAGTGAAGATGAGCCATAGAAGTGGCCATGGCTCTCACATTGTGAGCTGTGACATGGCCTTCCAGAGAAATGTTTTTACTCTGGTAAGCAAAGGAAATACACTGAGCAATCCAATTGGAAAGTGTACGTTTGGAGACTGGACGTCCCAAATGAGAAGGATCAAAAGCCACGAAAAGCTGGGAAGACTTTCGATGTGGCTGAGTCCTGTTGAGGTAAAAGGCAAGAGCTCTTTTGCAATCTAAAGTATGAAGGTTCCTCTCTGCAGTGGATGCATGAGGAGCCGGAAAAAAGACAGGTAGATATACCTCTTGATTAAGATGAAAAGGCGAAACCACTTTGGGCATAAAGTGGGGGTTCGTCCTAAGGACCACCTTATCATGATGAAATCTAGTATAAGGTGGGTTAGCCACTAAAGCCTGCAGTTCACTGATGCGGCGAGCTGAAGTGACTGCAATGAGGAAAACTACCTTCCATGAAAGAAATTTCAAGGAGGTGGAGTGTAAGGGCTCAAAAGGTGGCTTCATAAGCTGACCTAGAACCAGGTTCAAGTCCCATGCTACCGGAGGAGGTCGGATGGGAGGCTTAGTTAGGGTCAGGCCTCTCATGAATCTTGCAACAAGCGGATGAGAGGAGACAGGTTGTCCATTTATAGGTTTTAAAGATGCTGCAATAGCACTCAAATGGACTCTTACGGAATTTGTCTTAAGGCCTGCATTAGAAAGATGCAGGAGATAGTCTAATAGAGAATTCAAAGGAAGTGCTAGAGGGTCAAGACCCTGTTGAGCACACCAAATGGAAAAGCGTTTCCATTTGAAAGCATAGGAACGCCTCGTGGAGGGTTTCCTAGAGGCATGCAGGATATCTTTCACTGGTTGAGAAAGATTGAAGTCATGAAGGCTTAGGCCTTCAGTAACCAAGCTCTGAGGTGTAGGAACTTGGGGTTTGGGTGCCACAAAGTCCCTTTCTCCTGAGAGAAGGTCTGGCGCAGCTCCCAGGTCCAGGGAGGGTCCCTGGGAGAGATGCAGAAGTAGAGGGAACCACACTTGGCGTGGCCAGCGTGGAGCTATGAGGATCATGGATCCGTGATCCCTCTGGAGTTTGAACAGAGTCTTGGGAATCAAAGGAATGGGTGGAAAGGCATATAGGAATTCCTGACCCCAATGCAGGAGGAAGGCATCGTTGGCCTGAGCTTCCTGACACGGAGTCCTGGAACAGAACCGGGGAAGTTTGGCATTCCACGGACTTGCAAAGAGGTCTATGTCCGGGGTTCCCCATTCCTGAAAGATTTTGCCTATCTGGTCCATATGTAGGGACCATTCGTGTGGGAGCAGAACTCGACTGAGTCTGTCTGCCCGAGAGTTTTGAACCCCTGGAAGATATACTGCCAGAAGATGAATTTGATGCTCTCTGGCGAAGGCCCACAATCTGAGAGCTTCGTTGCAAAGCGACAGAGAGCCTGTCCCTCCTTGTTTGTTTACGTAGAACATGGCCACCTGATTGTCTGTCTGAACTAGGACGGTCAGGTTGACAAGGAGGGTATGGAAGACTTTGAGGGCAAGAAAGATTGCTCGCAGTTCCAGGAGGTTGATGTGAAGGGTGGTCTCCTGCGGAGACCAAGTACCCTGAGTGGAGAGGGATTGTAGATGGGCTCCCCACCCTGTTTGGGAGGCATCTGTTGTGAGGGTTGCTTGGGGCAACAAAGGTTGGAAGGGGGCCCCCAACAACAGATTCTTGGTGGACATCCACCATTGGAGGGACCAAAACAGACGCTTTGAGGTGAGTATTTGGTCGGAGAGCGCTCCTGATGCTTGAGTCCACTGGGTGGCCAAGGTCCATTGAGCTGCTCTCATATGAAGACGAGCGTAGGGCACCACGTGTACCGTGGAGGCCATGTGGCCCAGAAGTCGCAGCATTTCTCTGGCTGTCAAGTGACTGCTGGACTGAGCTTGGGAGGCCAAGCACAGCAGACGTTGGCCCCGGACTTGAGGCAGGTAGGCCCTTGCAGTGGTGGTGTCCAACTGGGCCCCTATGAATTCTAGAGACTGAGTAGGGGTAAATTGAGACTTGGGAAGGTTTACCACCAGTCCCAAATACTGCAGAAGATGCCTTGTGCGGTCCAGGGAAATCTGGGCCTCTGACTGAGATGGAGCTCGGATGAGCCAGTCGTCCAGATATGGGAATACAAAAATTCCCAGACCTCTTAGAAATGCGGCAACAACTGCCATGCATTTGGTGAACACTCTTGGAGCAGAGGCTAGACCGAAGGGAAGTACTCTGTACTGGAAATGTTTTCCCTGAAACAGAAATCTTAGATATTTTCTGTGAGATGGGTGGATGAGTATATGTGTGTACGCATCCTTGAGATCTAGAGAACAAAGCCAATCCTGACTCTGAAGGTATGGAAGGAGAATGCCTAGAGAAAGCATTTTGAATTTCTCCTTGTACAGAAATTTGTTCAATTCTCTCAGATCTAGGATAGGTCTGAATCCCCGTGTCTTCTTTGATATGAGAAAATAAGGGGAGTAGAATCCTGTCCCTTGTTGAAGAAGAGGAACCTCTTCTATGGCCCCTTGGGCAAGGAGAGAAGAGACCTCCTGATCCAACAGGTCCAGGAGAAATGGGGGAGAATTGAACTGCCTCACCATGGTATATGGAGGAAGGTTGGAAAAATGAAGTTTGTAGCCCTCTCTGATGATAGAGAGGGTCCATTGCTCTGATGTGATTTGCTCCCATCTGGGAGCAAAGTGAGCTAACCTTCCGGGAATGGTGAGAGACTCTGGTTCTTCTAGAGCCAGAAATGTTAAGTTCTCTAGAGGCAAGTCAAAACCCCTGAGGGGGTTGAGCCTGCTGAGGAGTGGTAGACACTGCAGGCTTTGACTTTGCCTGTTTAGGTTGCTGACGTTTAGTAGCAAAGCGAGGCTGAGAAGATTGTTGGCCAGTATTCGTGGAAAATCTGGCCTTTTTGTAGTACGGCCTCTTGAAAGACTTTTTCTTGGCAGGAGCAGAGGTAGACTTAGAAAGTCTATCCAAGGTAGCATTTTCTGCATCCATTTGGGTGGCTTTAATTTGCCAGTCTTTACCAAATAAGTTCTCACCTGTACAGGGCAGATTCCGTAAGCCATCCAGGACCCAGGGTTCTAGGTCAGAGGCCTGGAGCCAAGCAAGTCGTCGGGCTGCAATAGCAATGCCCGAAGCTCTACCGGCACCCTCAAAGGAATCAAAAGCTGCTCTGTTGGAGAACTTAGAAACATCTAAAAGCTGTTTCACCAGAAAAATGAACTCCTCTTTTCTATCCTCAGGAATAAAGGAGGCAAAAGGTCGTATCTTTAGGGCAAGTTCTCTAAGAAACATGCCCATATACAGACTGTAAGAATTAATCCTGGCTATAAGCATAGTAGCCTGGAAAATTTTCTTGCCAAAAGAGTCTAGGGTCTTACATTCTCGTCCTGGAGGGGTAGAAGAGTGCCTTTTGGTACTCTTAATCTTTTTCAGTGCAGACTTCACCACAATGGAATGGTGAGGCAACTGAGTCTTTTGAAAACCAGGAGGAGGGGGGACCCGGTACATGGTGTCCAACCTACGAGAATAAGGAGACAACGCTAGAGGAGCCTCCCATAAGTCCATCAAGTGTTCTTGAAGGATTTCATGGATAGGCTGGGTGACTGCCTCTTTAGGAACCTTGGGGTATCCTAAAATATCCAATTTCTTTGATCTAGGTTCTTTTTCTGAGGATGTGGTAATAGAAAGTCCTTTAGCTAATTCAATAATGAATTCTTGAAAGGACAAATCCTCTGGTGGAGACATTCTCCTCTTTGGGGAAGAGGGGTCTTCATGAAGAACTAGAGACAGCTCATCAGAGTCCTCAGAGGAGTTGAAATCCTCTGAGGAATCAGAGTATTCTCTATTTGCTTCCAACGCACGATACGCATACCGATCGGTATCGACATCGGGCGTACCGGGTATGGGATCGGTATCGGGTAAAAACCCGGATCCGGCATGCGGAACCGATCTGCGTTTGGAAGTCGATGGTCTCAGTTCCGGTATGGGAGACGATACCGGAACCAGACCCGGTATCGCTGAACGCGATACCGAGGGCGTCGCAGCATTGATAAAAGCCAGCATGGCCTGCTGCATGGTCTGAACAGTATTGCTCATAGACGCCACTGCTGCCTGGATGTCGGTACCGGTATGGGCCGGTACCCCAGAGCAGTCCAACAGGTGATCAGTCGAGGCCGTGCCATCGATGTCAACCTGTAACCCCATAGATGGTGCTTTGGAAGCCAGAGCTTCCCGCCGGGGTTGTTTGGCTGGGGCAGGATCCTCAGACTCAAAAGAGAGAGCCTCTCGATGCTTTGAAGGAGATTTGCTCTTTGAGGACCTGCCCACAGAGGGTTTGGTTACCTGAGATCCATCCGGAGAGGAAGACCTGGATGACTGTGATGCTGGATTATCAGAAGCAAACAGCACATGGAATTTGTTGGCCCGGTTCTGCAACCCACGTTTAGACATCTGGGAGCAGGATGGGCAGTCCGGAATGGAGTGGTCAGGTCCCAAACACTTAAGACACCATTCATGGGTGTCTGTGACTGAAATAACAGCACTACACTTGGTACACTTCTTAAAACCAGGGGCTGGTTTCTCCATGAGGAGAATTTGTGTAGGCCTGAGGCCTAACCGAAGTCACCAAGTTGTGCAGAAAAGAGATTTTTTTTTTTTTTTTTAAAGAAAAGAAGAGAGAGACCGGCGGTACCGGTTTCGGTATGGGGAAGGCAGGTACGCGGTCTAAAGAAACAAACAATAATTTCTTCAGCGGTGACAGGAACACGACCTGCTGGCTCCGCGGAAAAAGAGAAACTGAGGAGAGCTGGTCAGGAAGGCAGCGCGCATGTGCAGTGGGAGGCCCCAAAAGCTTCCTTTCAGGGAAGCTGGGGAGCTTTCCCGCGCAGGCTCCGTCGGTTCCGACGTACCCATATGTGAGGACTTATTCCTGCTTGTTCCTGGAGATAAGAATCCTAAGTGAAAAATTCAGGCAGTATGTGTATATTCATTTCAACTAGGAAAAGGGGTGACGGATGTGGAAGGTCAACATCTGCATGCCACCCTCTGCAAAAGCAGATCATCAGAAACAGCCACACTTTTAAACCACACATCAAAAACAAGTGGGAAGAGTGGGCAGAACAAAATCAATGCATAATACACACAAGCCAGGTAAATGCTGGAAAGCAATGAGCACAAATGCTCAAAGCTTAGCCAACAAAATTCCAGACCTGGAAGCCCTAATGGTGGAAACGGATTTGGACATTGTGGCCATTACAGAAACCTGGTTTAATGAATCACATGATTGGGATATAGCCATAGCTGGCTATAATCTATTCAGAAGAGACAGAAAATGGAAAAGGAGGAGTAGCCGCCTTGTATGTCAAAAGCAATATTAAAGCTACTGAAATGCAGGGGACATGGGGAAAAGAAGCAGCGCTCTGGATTGCGTTGGAAAGAGGAGATGGCACTGTCATCCATACTGCTGTAGTCTACAGACCTCCGACTCAAAACTAAGAGAGAGATAACGAATTGATTATAGATATTGCTAAGATAGCAACAAGGGGGAATCGATCATATTGGGTGACTAATCTACCGGATGTGGATTGGATTACTCCTTCTGCACATCTGAAAAGAAGCATAAAAATAGTGGATGCTCTCCAAGATGCATTACTTAGACAAATGGTGATGGAACCAACCAGGAAAAGCTCAACGCTGGATGTAGTGGCTCACCAACGGTGATAGCATGTCGAATGTCTGCGTGAGTGCCCCTGTGAGCAACAGCAACCATCACACGGTGTGGTTTGAGATAAAAGCCATGGTACAGGCCAATCACAGCAAGTTCAAAGTCCTAAACTTCAAAAACACTGACTTCTATAAAATGGACGAGTGCTTAAAGGAGGAGATGACGGGGTGGAAGGAGATAAGAGAAGTGGAATTGCAATGGGCTAAACTAAAGGTGGCAATAAAAGGGGCAACAGATAAATATGTAAGAAAAGTAAATAAAAACAAGAGGAGAAGGAAACCTATTTGGTTTTCCAAAGAGGTGGCTGCTCAGCTAAAGGCATAAAACACAGCTTTCGCAAAATTCAAAAGCTTGCAAACAGAAGAACACAGAAATGAATACAGGATCAAGCTCAAAGAGTCTAAAAGAGAAATAAGGATAGCAAAATCAAAGGCAGAGGAAAAGATGGCTAAAGATGTGTTCAGTTTTGGAGACCATATCTTGCAAAAGATGTGAAAAGACTGGAAACTGTTCAGAGGAAAGCGACCAAAATGATTTGGAGCCTGCGTCAGAAGCCTTATGAGAAGAGACTTGAAGACCTAAATATGTAGACTTTGGAGGAGAGGAGGGACAGGGGAGATATGATTCAGACCTTTAAATACTTAAAGAGAAATGATGAACAAACAAACCTCTTCCAAAGACGGGGAAGCTGTAAAACTAGAGGGCATAACATGAAGCTGCAAGGTGGTAAATTGAAAGGCAATTTCAGGAAAAAAATTTTCACTGAAAGGGTGGTGGATGCTTGGAATGCCCTCCCGAAGGAAGTGGTGGGGGCAAACACGGTGACGGAATTCAAAACAGCATGGGACAAACACAGTGGATCCCTTTACAGCAATAGGATAAAAACAAAATAAACAGTACCATCTAACTTCTGAACCATATAACGTCTCAACAAATAGGGGTGTCCTACATGGAGTGGTGGGTTTACCCCTAAACAAAGACATGGGGAGGGGTGGCCTGCAGAGTGACAGGTGCACCTACTCTTGCCATCTTGCTGGGCAGACTAGATGGACCATGCTGGTCTTTATCTGCCGTCATTTACTATGTTACTATGTTACTATGTTAAGGGTGGCGACAAAACTTTCTTCAGGTATATTCGGGAAAGGAATAAAATCAGAGTTGGAATTGCAGGACTCAGAAGTGATGGGAAAGAACTCGTGGAAAGTGACACTGAAAAAGCGAAATTGCTAAACAAATACTTCTGCTCTATTTTTACTAAAGAAGATCCTGGAGACGGACCAGCTGTGACCCCCAAATATAAAAATGAAAATGAAGTAGATACCACACCATTCACAGAAGATGAGGTGTTAGAACAACTTGCTAAACTGAAAGTGGACAAAGCCATGGAACCGGATGGGATACATCCCAGGATACTGAAAGAGCTCAGAGAGGTTCTTGCAGGACCACTAAAGGATGTCTTCAACAGATCACTCGAAACAGGAGAGGTTCCTCAGGACTGGAGAATGGCTGATGTTGTACCTCTACACAAAAGTGGTGACAGGGAAGAAGTGTCAAACTACAGGCCCGTGAGCCTTACCTCAGTGGCGGGAAAAGTAATGGAGGTGCTCATGAAAGAGCGAATAGCGAACTTTCTCAAAACCAACAGGTTGCAAGATCCGAGGTAACATGGTTTTATCGAAGGACGATCTTGCCAAACAAATCTGATTGAGTTCTTTGACTGGGTGACCAAGGAACTAGATCAGAGGCATGCAATGGATGTCATCTACCTGGATTTCAGACAAGCCTTTGATACTGTTCCTCATAGGAGGCTTGTCAATAAACTCAGCAGCTTGGGTATGGGTCCCAAGATGGTAAACTGGATCAGAAATTGGTTGACTGACAGACGACAGAAGGTGATGGTACATGGAGCTCACTCGGATGAGAGGAAGGTGATTAGTGGGGTGCCCCAGGGTTTGGTCCTGGGCCTGGCACTGTTCAATGTATTTGTGAGTGATATTGCTAAAGGACTGAATGGGAAAGTCTGTCTTTCTGCAGATGAGACAAAAATTTGCAACAGAGTGGAATCCCCCGAGTGAGCGGTTAACATGAGGAAAGATCTACAAAAGCTGGAAGACTGGTCTAATGCTTGGAAACTATGATTTAATGCGAAAAAGTGCAGTGTCATGCACTTGGGTAGCAGAAATCCAAGGGAAATGTACACGATAGGGGGCGAGAGGTTGGTATGCACGGTTCAGGAGAAAGACCTTGGTGTGATCATCTCTGATGATCTCAAGGTGGCAAAACAGTGCGACAAGGTGGTGGCAAAAGCCAGGAGGATGTTGGGCTGCATACAAAGAGGGATTACCAGCAGAAAGGAAGAGGTACTTATGCCACTGTACAAGTCACCGGTGAGGCCTCACTTGGAATACTGTGTTCAGTTTTGGAGACCATATCTTGCAAAAGATGTAAAAAGACTGGAAACTGTTCAGAGGAAGGCGACCAAAATGATTTGGAGCCTGCGTCAGAAGCCTTATGAGAAGAGACTTGAAGACCTAAATATGTACAATTAGGAGGAGAGGAGGGATAGGGGAGATATGATTCAGACCTTTAAGTACTTAAAGAGAAACTATAGTTACTCACCTGTAACAGGTGATCTCCGGGAACAGCAGGAATTTAGTCTTCACATATGGGTATCGTCAGTACCGACGGAGCCTGCACGGGAACGCTCCCCAGCATCCAATTAGAAACCTTTTGGGAGCATCCCACAGCGCCTACGTGCTGCCTTCCCGCCTTTCCCAAATGTCTCTCTCCAGCTGAGTTTAAAGCTGAGACAGAGAGAGAGAGGGAGAGAGAAAAAGAGATAGAGAGATACAACTCCTAAGGGAGGTGGGTGGGCTGTGAAGACTAAATTCCTGCTGTTCCCGGAGATCACCTGTTACAGGTGACTAACTATGCTATCTCCAGGAACAAACAGGAATGTAGTCTTCACATATGGGGACTCCCTAGCTACAGATGCCAGGGAGAAATCCCAGAAGTTGTGTGCCCTTTTGAAAGGGCTCCACTTCCCCCCATGGATCTCTGGCATCCTACCAGGGATGGTGGGTAGGAGTTGATTAAGTATGGAACAGGTGTTGAAGAACAGCCTGACCAAACAAGGCATCCCGGCGGGAGTCCTTGTCTAAGCAGTAAAGGGCTGTGAAGATATGAACCAAGGCCCAGGTAGCTGCTCGACAGATGTCGTCGATAGACACAGAGTGAAGATGAGCCATAGAGGCTGCCATGGCTCTCACATTGTGAGCTGTGACATGGCCTTCAAGAGGAAGGCTCTTAGTCCGACAGCCAAAAGATATACACTGTGCAATCCAGTTGGACAGTGTCCTTTTGGAGACTGGAAGTCCTAAATGACTAGGATCAAAAGCAACAAAGAGTTGAGAGAACTTTCTATGTTGCTGCGTCCTTTGCAAGTAAAAAGCCAAAGTTCTTTTACAGTCCATAGTATGAAGATTCCCTTCTGCATTAGAGGCATTAGGCCTTGGGAAAAAAACAGGAAGGTAAACTGCTTGGTTTAAATGAAAAGGTGAAACCACCTTTGGCATAAAGTGAGGATGAGTCCTAAGGACTACCTTATCATGATGGAACCTTGTATAAGGAGGATCAGCCACCAATGCTTGCAACTCACTAATGCGACATGCTGATGTGATTGCAATAAGAAAAATAACCTTCCAGGAAAGGAATTTTAAAGAGGTAGTAACTAATGGTTCAAAAGGCGGCTTCATGAGCTGGCTAAGAACCAGATTTAAATCCCATGCCACCGGTGGTGGCTTAATGGGAGGCTTAGTTAGAAGAAAGCCTCTCAAATCTCGCTATGATAGGATGAGAGGAAATAGGTTGCCCATTTAAAGGTTTGAGAAAAGCTGCAATAGCACTCAAATGAACTCATTGAATTGGTCTTAAGTCCTGCATTAGACAAATGAAGGAGATATTCCAGTAATGATTCCAGAGGTATTGCAAGAGGGTTAAGACCCTTCTGCAAACACCATATGGTAAACTTTTTCCACTTGAAAGCATAAGAGCGTCTTGTGGATGGTTTCCTGGAAGCATAAAGGATATCCTTTACTTGCTGAGAAAGGCTAAGACCATGAAGTTCTAGGCTTTCAGCAACCAGGCCCTGAGATGTAGAGACTGGGGATTGGGATGCAACAGCATCCCGTCCTCCTGCGATAAGAGATATGGAGCAGATCCTAGCTCCAGAGATGGAGCTTGAGAGAGATGTAAGAGCAGAGGGTACCACACTTGTCGAGGCCAATGTGGAGCTATGAGAATCATACGGCCTCTGTCTCTCTGAAGCTTGAATAGGGTTCTGGGAATTAGGGGAATGGGTGGGAAGGCATACAGAAAGTTTCGAAACCAATGGAGGAGGAAGGCATCCCTGGCCTGACAACCCTGAGCCGGAATTCTGGAACAGAACCGGGGAAGTTTGGCATTCAGCGGACTTGCAAAGAGGTCTATGTCCAGTGTTCCCCAAAATTGGAAAATTTTGGCCACCTGGTCTGCATGGAGAGACCATTCGTGTGGAAGCAGAACTCGACTGAGTCTGTGCCCAAGAGTTTTGAATGCCTGGAAGATACACTGCAAGGAGATGAATCTGATGCTCTCTGGCGAGGGCACAAAGTCGCAAAGCTTCGTTGCAGAGCGACAGAGAGCCTGTTCCGCCCTGCTTGTTCACATAGAACATGGCTATCTGGTTGTCCGTTTGAATTAAGACAGTTTTGTAGCTGAGCTGGGTGTGAAACACTTGAAGAGCAAGAAAGATTGCTCTGAGCTCTAGGAGATTGATGTGGAGATCGGTCTCCTGTGGAGTCCAGGAACCCTGGGTAGAGAAGACTTATAAATGGGCTCCCCAACCCACCTGTGAGGCATCTGTTAGAGTTAATTGAGGTGGGGGTTGCTGAAAAGGGGACCCCACCAAAAGATTTTGGGGTGATTGCCACCATTGGAGAGACAAAATAAGATGATCTGAGGTTGCTATTTTGTCTGACAGGCAACCTGACGCCTGAGTCCACTGAGTGGATAGAGTCCACTGGGCTGCCCTCATATGGAGGCGGGCATAAGGGACCACATGCACGGTGGATGCCATATGGCCTAGCAATTGTAACATTTCCCTAGCAGTGAGGTGAGACTTTAGCATTGCTTGGGAAGCTAACTGCACAATGCAAAGGCAGCGGGACTGTGGAAGATAGGCCCTTGTCTGTCTGATATTCAGCAGGGCTCCTATGAACTCTAGAGACTGAGTGGGAGCTAGGTTGGATTTTGGGAAGTTTATGACAAGTCTCAAATATTTAAGGATACGCATTCTGCGAGATAGAGAAATCCTGGCCTCTGGCTCCGATGGGACTCGAATGAGCCAATCGTCCAAGTAAGGGAAGACGAATATTTTTAGGGTGCGGAGAAATGCTGCCACCACAGCCATGCATTTTGTGAACAACCTTGGTGCCGAGGCCAGACCAAAAGGAAGAACTCTGTATTGGTAGTGCTTCCCTTGAAATAGAAAGCGAAGAAACCTTCGGTGAGTTGGATGGATGAGAACATGAGTGTAAGCATCCTTGAGATCTAGAGAACAAAGCCAGTCCTGACTCTGAAGGTATGGCAGTAGAGTTCCCCGAGAAATCATTTTGAATTTCTCTTTGAACAGGAATTTGTTCACTTCTGAGGTCTAAAATGGGTCTGTGCCCTCCTGTTTTCTTTGGAATAAGGAAAAAGGGGGAATAGAACCCTGCACCCTGTTGATGAATAGGTACTTCTTCTATTGCCCTTTGGGCAAGAAGCAGACTGACCGCGTGATCTAACTGGGAGTTGAGAGAGGTCTGAGAATTGAACTGTCTTACCACTGTAGGAGGGGGCATGCTGAAGTGAAGCTTGTATCCTTCTCTTACAATGGACAGAGTCCAAGTTTCTGCTGTTATCTGCCCCCATCTGGGGGCAAAATAACAACCTTCCTGGAATGGTGGAAGGCTCTGGCCCATTCAGGGCCAGGAAGACAAAGTTCTCTAGATGGGAGTCAAAGCCCCTGTGGAGGCTGAGCCTGCTGAGCCGGTTGAAGCTTAGCAGTCTTTGTTTTTCTTTGTTTAGGTTGCTGCTGACCCTTTTGGGCAGTGACCTCAACGATGCCCTTGCTGGGTATAGAAGGGGTAGAACTTCTTTCTAGTGAAGAATGTTTTTTTGTAGGACTTTTTCCTTGCAGGATCAGCTTGATAATCTATCCAAGGTGAGATTATCAGCATCTAGCTCATTAGCTTTCTCTTGCCAATTTTTGCCAAAGAGATTCTCTCCTGTGCAAGGAATATTCCCCAGTTTGTCCTGTACCCAAAAGTTTAAAGTCAGATGCCTGAAGCCAGGCAATCCTACGTGCGCCTATGGCAATAGCAGAAGTTCTGCTTATGCACTCAAAACAATCAGAAGCTGCACGATTTACGAATTTGGAAACATCTTGAGCATGTTTGATAAGAGCAAGATAATCTTGTCTCTTATCATCAGGAAGGAGAGGGCTCATAAGCTCTAGATCTCCTGTAACTTCCTTAAGGAACATTCCCATATATAAAATGTAGGAACTAATCCTGGCAGAAAGCATAGAGGCCTGGAAGGTTCGACACCCAAAGGCATCAAGAGTTCTACATTCACGTCCTGGAGGATTAGATGCATGTCTTTTTGCACTCTTGATCCTTCTCATAGCTGATTCCTCCACCATGGAATGGTGGGGCAGCTGAGATTTTTGAAATCCAGGACAGGGAGGAACTCGATCCATGATGTCGAGCCTACGAGAATGAGGAGAAGTGGTGAGAGGTGTTTCACACATCCTTAGCATGAGATCATGCAAGATCTCATGAATTGGCAAAGCAGCTGCCTCTTTGGGAGCTTTAGGATACTGTAAAATCTCCAATTCCTTCGCCCTAGGCTCTGTTTCAGGAGCCACTGTGATGGAAAGACTTCGAGCCACATCCCGGATAAAATCCTGGAAGGATATATCCTCTGGAGGAGACATCCTACGTTTAGGAGAGAAAGAATCCTCAGGAAGAAATACTCTGGTATCAAAAGAGCTGTCAGTCTTCAGATTCGGAAGATTTAAAGTATCTTCTGTTCGGGTAATCGTGCAGCGCACGATACCGGTACCGATCGAAGTTGGTATCAACAGGATCCGGTACCGACTTGTCAATACCAGAGGGCACATCATGCGTCGGTACCGGTAGTCCACCTGCCGACGTTGATGCAATTGGCCCCGGTACAGATGCCGGTTGAATTGTCTGAAGCGGTTTTGGGGGCATTGATGCCGAGAGAAGAGCCACCAGACTGTGTTCAATAGCCAAGAATCTCTGGTCTATCGACGACGCCGATGCCTGGGTATCGGTACTGGACAAAGAGGCCGGTACCCCAGAGCATGGCACCAGTAGTTCTGCCGAGGTTGGGGCCTCGAGAACATCCTGGAGCACCGATGATGCTTTGGAAGCCGAAGCCTCCCGCCGGGGCAATTTTGCCGGTATGTGTCCCTCAAGGGCAACGTCAGAGGCATCACGATACTTAGGAGATCTACCCTTTGAGGACCGGCTAGACTTATGTTTAGTTACCTGAGATCCATGGGAGGAAGACGAAGCCCTGGAAGATGTTGATGCCACAGATGCTGCATCGGAGGGAAAAAGGGTGCTAAGTTTAGCAGCTCGGTTTTGCCAACCCCTCTTCGACATGATCACAGGCAACACATTCGGAGATAGAGTGGTCAGGACCTAAACATTTGAGGCACCACTCATAGGTGTCGGTGACGGAGATGGTACTGCCACACTTGGAACACTTTTTAAAACCCGAAGCGGGTTTTTCCATTGTAGAGGAAAGCTGGGCCTAGTGCCCAAAATGGCGCGTGGCACCAGAGGAGAAAAAAAAAAAAAAGCTGGAAGACTCCAGAAAAAGGATTTTTTTTTGAAGGAAAAGAAAGAAAGAACCGGCGGTACCGGTGTAACGTCAAAGGAAGACAGACACGACCACAAAAAAGAAGAATAAATGGGATATTTTCTGCGGTGACAGGAAGTGCGACCTGCCGGCTCCGCGGAAAACAAAGAACTGGAGAGGGACAGTTGGGAAAGGCGGGAAGGCAGCACGCAGGCGCTGTGGGATGCTCCCAAAAGCTTTCTAATTGGACGCTGGGGAGCGTTCCCGCGCAGGCTCCGTCGGTACCGACGATACCCATATGTGAAGACTACATTCCTGCTTGTTCCTGGAGATATGATGAACAAACCTCTTCCAAAGACGGGGAAAGCTGTAAAACTAGAGGGCATAACATGAAGCTGCAAGGTGGTAAATTGAAAGGCAATGTCAGGAAATATTTCTTCACTGAAAGGGTGGCGCATGCTTGGAATGCCCTCCCGATGGAAGTGGTGGGGGCAAACACTGACGGAATTCAAAATGGCATGGGACAAACACAGTGGATCCCTTTACAGCAACAGGATAAAAACAAAATAAACGGTACCATCTAACTTCTGAACCATCTAACGTCTCAAATAGGGGTGTCCTACATGGAGTGGTGGGTTCACCCCTAAACAAAGACATGGGGAGGGGTGGCCTGCACAGAGCGACAGGTGTACCTACTCTTGCCATCTTGCTGGGCAGACTAGATGGACCATGCTGGTCTTTATCTGCCGTCATTTACTATGTTCCTATGAGGTGGAGAAGGTACTGGAGGACCCACTGGGTGGAGCAGGAGAAGGGATCAATCCGGAGCTCGGAGCACCAGCTCGAAAACTGCTGCCACTTCCGGGCATAAGCCCGCCTTATCGAGTCCTTCCTCGACGCAAGGAGGACGCCCTCGATCTTCACTGGGAGGTACAGCGAGGCTAGAGACCCGTTCAGCCGCCAGGCCGTCAGGGATAGCGAGACCAAGTTCAGGTGAAGGACCCGTCCCTCCTCCTGCATCAGAAGACTGGGGGCACTGCCCAGGGAAACCGGAGGCTCCGACGAGAGCCGGAGCAGAAGCGGGAACCAAGGTTGTCGAGGCCATGAAGGTGCCACGAGAATCAGAAGCTTGGTCACGCTGGATTTTGTGGAGGGTCCTTGCAATGAGAGGGTTGGGGGGGTATGCATACAGCAGCCCAGATGTCCAGTTCAGGAGGAACGTATCCGGGGTCACCCTGCTCTGGTGTGGTATCGGCCCACAGAAGTGGGGAAGCTGCACGTTCATCAGGCTGGCAAACAAGTCCATGGACAGAGTTCCCCAGAGGCAGGACAGGTGAAGCGCCACCTCTGGACTCAAACATCACTCGTGCGGGCGGAGAAACCTGCTGAGCCTGTCTGTGAGGACATTCTCTTAGCCCTGAAAGTAGACAGCTTGTAGGATAATGCCCTGACGCACTGCAAAGGAGCAGAGGACCACCTCCCGACAGAGGAGGCTGGAGCCCGTGCCCCCCCTCCTTGTTTATGTAGAATATCGTGACTCAGTTGTCAGTCTGCACAAGCACAGACCTGTCCTTCAGGTGGTACTCGAAGACCTTCAAGGCCAACTGGACTGCTCAAAGCTCGAGCAGGTTGATCTGCTGTCGAGATTCTTCAGGTGACCACCGCCCTGTGTGCAGAGGTGATCACAGTGGGCTCCCCAGCCCAACAGCGAGGCGTCTGTTGTCAAGATGAGTTCGTGCAGACAAGTCTGGAAAGGCATGCCCTGAAGAAGGCTCTGGGGGTCCTGCCACCAGACTAGAGATTCGACTAGGCTGCAAGACACCTGGACAGGGTCCCGGAGGCGGCCTGAGGCTTGTGTCCATTGCGCTCTGAGACACCATTGGGCCGCTTGAATGTGCGAGTTTGGGGAACAATGTGGACAGTCGAGGCCATGTGCCCCAGGAGGCGGAACATGGTCCGCTCTGAGACTCTTGGCCGGCCGGCCTTGAACCTCGGCAGCCAGAGTGTGGAGCCAATCCGTATGAGCTCGAGGCAGGAAGGCGGTCGCACATTCAGAGAAGAGCACCAATGAACTCCAGGGTCCGCACCAGTGTGAGGTGGGATTTGGAGTAGTTGATCAGGAAACTGTGGCGCTTGAGGAGAAAAAACGTATGCGACGCTGAGAGGTGAGCCTCCTCTGCCGAGGCGCCTGAGACGAGCCAATCATCTAGGTAAGGGTAGACAGATATGTCCTGCAGCTGGAGGTGCGCCGCAGCGACTGACAGGCACTTAGTGAAAACTCGTGGGGTAGACGCAAGCCCGAAGGGGAGCACTCTGTACTGGAAGTGCTCTCCCTGCACCCTGAAACGCAGGTATTTCCTCTGCTTGGGATGGACTGGAATGTGGGCGTAAACGTCTGAGATCCAAGGAGCATAGCCAATCGCCCAGCCGGAGGTAGGGCAGCAGGATGCCAAGGGATAGCATTTTGAACTTCTCCCGCACCAGAAACTTGTTCAGATTCCTGAGGTCGAGGATAGGGCCCAGGCCCCCCATCCTCTTCGGAATGAGGAAGTACCGGGAATAAAAGCCCTGACCCTGGAGGTGCGGTGGAACTCTTTCGACCGCTTGCTGATCCAAAGAGGTTGTTCAGCTCATGCTGTCAGCAAGCCTGGTGCGAGGGAAGCAGGGTAGGTTCCGATGGGGAGAAGGGAGGAGGGAGTCTGTCTAGACTAAGACGATACCCATCTCGGATCACCTGCAAGACCCAGGTGTCCAATGTCATAACCACCCATTTGGGGGCAAAGAGGGACAGGCGTCCTCCCACAAGTGGAAGTGTCCCCGGGGGGGCGAGAGGCTATGCTTTCGGCATCAAAACCCTGGGCTGGCTGGGGTGGCGTCGGTGGCTGGGTCTTGGGCCCCTTGGGTTTCCGGTGACCCTGGACACCCCCTTTTCCCTGAGCGCTGGTCGTCGGCGCAGGGGTAGGTGGATATCCCTGGTAGGGGAGCCCTTTCCTTTGGAAGAAAGAATTTTGGTGTGCTGTTTCTTCCATGGGAGCGAGGACGTTTTGTGAGAGAGTCGGGTGCGAATCACGAATCCTGTCTCGATCTCGGCTGCCTTGTCCTCCATGGGCTTGCCGAACAGCTGTTCGCCAAGGCAGGGGATATCTAGGAGTTTCTCCTGGACCCACTGCTCCAGATCCAAAGACTGGAGCCACGCCTGACATTGGGCTCCAATGCCAGCCGCCGCTACACGGGCAAAGACTCGAACCAGCCATGTGCGGCGCGAGAAAGGTATTTCAAGCAGTCTGCAACCGACCTCAGGAGTATCTGGAACCTGAGACGGTGCTCCTCACCAAGGCCCGCGGAAAACCCACTAAGCTCTTTGGCGATGTCGCAAATAAACATACCCATATATAGTTGGTACGCCTAGATGCGGCACACCAGCATGGATCCCTGGTAAACCTTGCGCCTGAGGGCGTCAAGGCCATGGGACTCCCTACCAAGAGGGACCGAAGAGTGCGACTTCAGGCTCTTCTGTTTCCACATCGCAGACTCGACTACCATGGAGGTGTGAGGAAGTTGGGTCTTCCAAAACCCCGGGCTGCGCTGGATCCTATACATGGCATCAAATCTTTAGCTGACAATAGGGACTGAGGCGCGTGCTTCCCACATGCGGAGAAGCAGCCGGGAAAGGATGGACGGTACCGGAACCGTAAGAGACTCCCTGGGTGGAGACTCGTACTGTAAAATGTCAAGTTCCTCTGCTCTCTGCTCCTCCTCGGTCTGTGTCGGGAGATTGAGGGCCTGAGACATATCCCGCACAAACGCCAGGAAAGAGGTGTCCTTGGGAGGTGACCGCCTTTGCAAGGCGGGCGGGAACGCGTCAGAGGGAAGATCCTTGTGGGCGCAGGTCTCTGGAGAAGTGTCCCTGTCCAATTCCCAGCCCGAGAGGTCAGAGAGGGGCTCAGTCAGGCTGATTCCCACGCCCCTGGCCGACACCCGCTTGGAGCCAGAGGCATTGGCTCTGGAAGACCTTGCCCCAAAGGAAAGGCATGGCGAGCAAGACCGGTGCCGGGGACCCTCACGAGGCACACAGCTCTCAGGGGTTTCCAAGGCAGTTTTCGGGACACTGTTCGGGTGACCCCTTGGTCTCGGGGCGCGAGACAGCCGTGCTGGGCAAAAGCGCCTGCTGGGCAGCGAGGAAGGCAGAAATGCTGTGCTCCAGTGCCAGCATACAAGACTCCCACTCGGGAGTGGGTCTCTGACGCGCCACGCTGGGGTTACAGGGACTGGAGGGGTCCTTCACTGGACAACCCTCAGGAGGACTGAGCGCCATCACCGGAGGCCTACATGTCAATACAAGGTACCTTTCGAGGGTGCTCCTTGTCAGACTCTCCAGAACGCCGAGGGGGGCTAAGGGAGTGAGGGGGGCTAAGGGAGCGAGGGGGGCTAAGGGAGCAAGCACGAGATCGCTCGCGCTTGTCCGGAGCCCCAAACAGCGACTTCGAGGTCATCATCTTCTTTTTCCGTTCCACCTCAGGCGAACCCTGATTGGAGTGATGTCTGGGGTGCGGGGTCACTACGGGGGATCGTTAGGGCAAGGTGCCACCGGGGATCCCGGGGATGCCTTGCAGAAAATGTCATCGGATTTCTGCTTGCGGCTGAGCAGGGCTGTAGGGCTACCCCTGCAATTGTATGCCTGCAGATCTCCGGCCTGCTCAGCAGCTCAAATTGAACCAAGCTGATCAAACAACATGGTCTCCTGCTACACTTTTGCTGTGTTCAGCTACAGACTTGACCTTCAAGCAACTGCTTGCCCAGCGTTTCTGTGTATGCATACTGAAGCCATTGTTCTTGGCCAATTCACTGCCCACATGCAAGAACATCTGCTTCTCCGGTGCTTATCTATAGATGGTTCTACTGGCCTTGGACACTTGTACCTATGCTCAGAAACTACATACTGCTTCCTCCACATGACATCTTATTATGGATCCTTTGTCTGCAAGAAAGATGCCTGTCACCTACCTCCTGATTCGCTGAGAACACTTCGGAAAGTCTTGTGCCAACCAATCACCAGACCTAGGACGGAGACTCATCACAAAGAATACAGTCTGCGCAGAAGAACTTTTGCGCCTTTTGCTGTTTGTGCCCTGCTTATCTGGTTTCTGCTACCTGATCTGTCTGCAAGACAGCCACACTGCATGTGTGCAAGGCTGACCTTCGGTTCTGTTCTCCCACGGCTTGCCTCCGAAAGGGCTGTAGCCTGCATTATCTAGCTTAGCTGCCTCCTTGGACTTGTGCTGCTCCAAAGTCTCCGGACCCCAGCCATCAGAGTGCCAGACAAAGCTAAGGTACCGCCTTATCTCTCTACCTTCGGGTGGGCAATGGTTGGTTAGAAATTTATTCCATAACGTTTCTCAATGCAGAGCGAATCAATGACGTCTGGTTACTAATTAGTGATTTATTACTTTGTCTAATTGTAATTCTGTGTCACAACAAACTTCTACCTTATGTTTCTAATTATATATCTTTAGCTATATGTTTGTATATTTTTCTACCTGGCTGTTCATAATAAAATATAATATATATAATAAAATATAATAAATATATTTATATCTACAGACCAGACTTCTTACGTGGCTCATTACCAGCATAACTCATAGAACTTCGGGCTGGGTATCAGTAGCTAATTTCCCCTGGACATAACTGAGGGCCTAACTTATTTTTGTGCTACTAATAATCTCTACAGGGCCTTAGCGGACATTTTCTTACAAAGTGAGCAGAGCTCCGGATTGTGGTCAGCCCCCAGACACTATAGACAGCAGTCATGGGAGTCTGTGAGCGACAATTTTGGAGCATTTCTTAAAACCGGTGGCCATGGGGGCAGAAAGGGCCCCTGCAAACCCTCGAGGCCAGCGGTTGGGGGGGGGGAAAAAAATAGGTCCGTTAGCCCACCGCCAAAGCAGGGGCGAAGGGGGGGGGAGGAAGAGGACCGGTGTTACCAGAAATACGGCCGAGAGGCCGGATCACAAAAAAAACGTTTTCTGAGGGACGAGGACTTGCGTCCAAAGGGCTCCGCAGAAAAAGGGAGACTGAGCAAGATGGCACCCTTGGGCGGGAAGAGGACCACGCATGCGTGGTAGCAATCCCAAAGGCTTTCTTTGAAAGCTAGGGAATTGCTCCGCATGGGCTCCGTCGGTGAGGACTGATTTCCTGCTCATTCCTGGAGAAAAGAACTACCAGCACATAAGGCCCCAGGAACGGATGGGTTTTACAAAAACCTAGCACCAATACTGGCAGAACCTCTTACTCGTCTATTTAATAACATAGGAGCAGAGAAACAACTTCCCTTCTCCATGGGAGTTGCTGGGGTGTCTTTATTGCCCAAGGAGGAAAAGAACCCAAGTCAATGCAGATCATTTAGGCCGATAACTCCCTAGGGGTCTGACCTAAAGATCTTCATAAGGGTGCTGGCAAACAGGTTATTGCCGTATACTCCAAGACTTACACATTCAAACCAATCCAGTTTTATCCCAAGAAGGCAAGCCTCTGACTGCTTACCACATGACAACATTAGAAGAGTCCTGAATACACTATGGAAGGGAAAATCCAAGAACAATGAATTATTGCTGCTAGCGATAGATGCTGAAAAAGCATTTGATAGGGCATCTTGGCCCTTCCTGTTTCAGACTTTGGCAAAAGTGGGAATTGCGGGTAAATATTCTGAGCAGGTAAAAGCCCTATATAAAAATCCTCTGGCCACACTGTGTATAAATGGAGAATACACTGAAACCTTTCAATTAGCAAGAGGGACACGCCAAGGGTGCCCACTGTCCCCCTTGTTTGTGCTATCCATGGAACCCTTAAAAAAAAATCCAAAAAATACAAAAGTAACACCACTCTAAACCATTAAACTCCAAAAACAAAATTAGAGTGAAAACAGGAAAACCTGGGCACCTGTACTTTTGTCAGAAGATTAACCTTGAGGGAAATCCCACTCCTGGCGTCCCTTCCTTTTTAATCAATTGTATGATATACACCCCTAGAACCGGTTTTCGTGAGATAAAGCACATCGCTAGTGCCTCTACACACCCTTATGTCAAAAAAATCTTAAATTATAAAGTACTTTGAATGTAAAAATTGCCCCATTAAATCCATTCAGCAAAAAAAGCCACTACTTGTACTTATCTGATCCGCTGAATGTTCTAATCCCAATCAGGACGGAGAGCACCAAAGTGAGAAGCAATTGTTCAAGGCTTCGCAGCAATGAAGAAGAAAACGAACACAGCACTGCGTTTAGGGCAGACCCATCTCTTGTGCCCTGTTTCAACGCTCCAAACCGCTGCGATTGTGAATGGCCCCCAAAAACCTTTCGGACTTCAAAAAGAGCTCAGTCAGATGTTATGCCACATGGTGTTAGAAAGCAATAGATAAGCAGATAGAACAGCCAATCAGAATAAGCCACATCATAAAAGGCTTGTCCAATCCAGTTCTTGATTTAAACCCTTTGGTGTAATGGAGGATAAACGGAAGATCCATGACTGTTCCAGGAATTCAAGACGTTGCTCCCTATTTCCACCTTGTGGATTTGGCGGTGCAAAGTCTGAAATCCTCCAGGGAAAAAAAAAGCACACAGAAAAACAACGTTGATTGTCCAAACAATGCTGGACCATAGGAGCAGTAGTAATCACATTCCTGATCCTAGAGGCATGCTCATGAAGATGCACTCAAACTGAACGGATTGTGCGCCCTATATAACAGCTCACCACTCACTGGTGGAAGGACATTCTCTATCGGGTCACCCCTGTCTGGAGAGGGAGTCCCGCAGGGACAGTGCTTTTGGCCAGGCAGTACTCCGGAATCTCTGAGGTCTAGGCAACTCCTGCCCTCCTGCCCTCTGTTGGGCTACCGGTGGAGGTTGTGTCAGTGGACAGCCTTTCTTTGATGCTGGGACTAGAGGTAGTTCTCTTGTTCAGCCTGGGTTCCTCGGTAGCCCAGAGCTAGGGAGTCACCCATATGTGACGACTGACTTCCTGCTTGGTCCTGGAGAAAGAGTACTTACTCACCTGTAACAGGTGTTCTCCAGGAGCAGCAGGAATCAGTCCTCACAACCCTCCCTCCTCCCCTGGGAGTTGCAGTTGTACATAGTTTATTTTACTTTTTGTGTGCTGTTCTTAGCTATGTCATTTGACTGAGGTAAGATGGCACCTTTAGGCGGGAAGGGAACCGCGCATGCGTGCCTGCATTCCCAAAGGCTTTCATAGAAAGCTGGGGAAATGCTCCGCTGGGGCTTCATCGGCGTCGATGACACCCATATGTGAGGACTGATTCCTGCTGCTCCTGGAGAACACCTGTTACAGGTGAGTAACTACTCTTTCTCCAGGACCAAGCAGGAAGTCAGTCCTCACATATGGGTGTCATCGACGCCGATGAAGCCCCAGCGGAGCATTTCCCCAGCTTTCTATGAAAGCCTTTGGGAATGCAGGCACGCATGCGCGGTTCCCTTCCCGCCTAAAGGTGCCATCTTACCTCAGTCTGTCTTTTTCCGAGAAGCCCACCGGACGTGTGTCCTGTCATCCCGGATAAAAGTTTGATTTTTTCGGCGATTCTCGCTATTTTTCTTCTCCGGTTCGACACTGGTTCCCCTCCCGCTGGGTTCGGTACACCGGTATCGAGCCTGTTTTCTTCTTTTTCGTTTTTTGCCCTTCGTGGCTGGCGTTCGCACCCTTTTTTGCTTTTTCCCTGGAAGGCTGGTCCTTTGACCTCGCGGGGACCCTTTTTTCCCCGATGGCTTCCAGCGGTTTTAAAAAATGTGATCTGTGTAAGAAGTTGATGTCTCTCACTGACACACACGACTGCTGCCTTCGGTGCCTCGGTCCTTATCACGACCCTAAGACCTGTGGACCGTGTGGGAAGATGTCTTCCAAGGCACTGCGAAGTCGCCAGCAGCAGAAAGGCTTTTCTCTGACTCAGCCTCCGGCCGGGCCCGGACCTCGTCTGAGGCCTCGACATCTCCGAGCACCGTCGTGGCTCCTCGGACAGGGGGTCCCCCGACCAGGAACGCAAGAGGAAGAAGCGGCTCATGAGGGCGTCGTCGGAAGAGGTCCCTGGCTCCTCGAGGGCCAGGTCTAAGACCCCCGACCGTCGCCCCGGGCCTGTGGAACAAGAGAAGCCTGCCAACGTTCCTCGCGAGGAGCCGGAGTCTGCTGGACACGTAAGCCCTGTGGTCCTTGAGGACTCTCCTCCCAGAGAGCCACCGCCGGGGCCCGAGTCGGTGGCTGCTGCGTCTCCCGAGCTGAGTCTCAGGATGACAGCCTTGGAGTGCAGACTGTCTGCCTTCATGGAGCAGCAGCGGGCACTGATGGCCAGCCTGTCCAGAGGGGACGATGTAGTACCAACTAAAAACTGAAGATTTGATCCTCTGGTATAGGCAACTTGCAGTGATCTTTGTTTTTGGAGAAGCGGTATATCAAATAAATAAACAAACATAAACAAGGATGTAATGTTAATATATGCCAATGTTTCTGTAGAATCTGCTTCACTTTATTTGTATGGGACATATATGGTAAAATCCCTACTAGTTTGTCAATCTGATCAGATAGAGGTGAAGAACTTAATGCAGTCAGTGGATGGAAACTAGAATCAAGTAAAGTGTTCCTTTGTACTTGTTTCCTAAAAAGGGTAGTATGAAGTACAGAACCGTGCTTAAACACGGTAATATCCAAAATCTCCAGCTTCTGAAAATAATGCATAGTAAATTTTAAATGTAATCTGAAAGAGTTTAACCAATCCATAAATGCAATCAAATTATGTTCAGCCCCCTTCCATAGAAAGAAAATATTATCAAGAAAGCGGACCCACAACACAATATCAGAAAACCTTGGTGATGGATAAACCAAAGATGACTCAAAGTCAGCCAGATACAACGTAGCAATCGAGGGAGCCACTGTTGCTCCCATGGCAATTCCATGGATTTGATGGTAATATTGCCCCTCATACTGAAAAATGTTTTTGTCAATACTAATGTCAAAAGCTGTTGAAAAAATGCACAGGGCAGTCTTGGTGGCAAAGATCGATCCAATTTCGCTATGGCACGAAGTGCATCCTGCTGTGCAATATTAGTATATAAGGCAGCAACATCCAGAGAGACCAGCCAAAACATGTCTACTGGAACAGTGAGAGAATCAAGCTTATGCATAAAATGTGAAGTATCTTTAATGAGCACTTGGTTGAAGAAAAATATCACAAAACTTGGATTAAAGTTTCTAAGATTGAACCACGACAAGATAGAATAGGCCTCTCTGGCGGCATTAATAAAGACTTGTGAAACTTCGGTACAGTATAAGTGATTTGTACCATTGGGCACGGTGCTAAGAACCTAAATTCACGTTTAGTAATCCAGCCCTGAGATAAGGCACCTTGCATTAGTTGCTTGATCTCTCGTTGTAAATCTGTTGTTGGGTCTTGAGGTAAACTACAATAATATTTATTGTCATTAAGCTGATCCAATATAATTGCACGATATTGATCCGAAGATTGAACTACAGTGGCAACTCCCTTATCTACTCTATGAATGACTACTAGGGTTGTTCCGTAATTGCTTCAAAGCTTGCCAGTGATCCCCAGAAAGATTGTGAGAATACGATTTTAAATTTGTGGCTTCCAATGTATCCATATCTTCGAGGACTACGTTTTGATAAGTCATAATGAATGGGTCTTGTGTACCTGAAGGCACCCATTTAGATGGCGCTCGCACGACTGAAATATCTGCTGCCATATCATGCGTAGCACAAAAATGAATAACCTGAAGTTTTCGAAAAAACCTATATAAAGTTATTCGCATTTGAAAGGATTTATAATGGACCACTGGAACAAAAGATAATCCCAAATTTAAAACAGATACTTGCAACTGTGAAAGCGGATGAGAGGAAATGTTTATGACAGTGGTATGGATAAAGTCCTTGTTGTCCGGCCCTGAGCTCGATCGGCCTGAAAGTTGTCCCGTGATTTCCTTTCCTTGTTAGGAAACAAGTACAAAGGAACACTTTACTTGATTATTCTAGTTTCCATCCTGTTTCTTTGAAGAAAGGGCTTCCCCGTTTGGACAATTTCTTCATTTACGGCGTATATGTACTAATATACAAGATTTACATCATGCCAAGGATTTGTCAAAACGCTTGTTACAAAGAGGGTATCCAAAGCATGTTATCAAGAAAGCCTACACCAGAGCACAATTCATCCATCAGGAATGGCTTTTTCCTTCAACCGATCCACTGACTGCATTAAGTTCTTCACTCTATCTGATCAGACTGACAAACTAGTAGGGATTTTATCATATATGTCCCATACAAATAAAGTGAAGCAGATTCTACAGAAACAATGGCATATATTAACATTACATCCTTGTTTACAAAGATAACTGCAAGTTGCCTATACCAGAGGATCAAATCTTCAGGATTTAGTTGGTACTACATTGTCCCCTCTGGATAGAACTTCGGTTCAGATCTTAGGGGAACGGGGTCATTATGCATGCAATAAATGTGATTGCTGCCTCCAATCTATCATTGGGAAAGAATGGCATGTCCCTAACTCAGATTTCATACATGACTCCAAATGACACACCACATGCTCCACATCCTTTGTGGTTTGTTTTGGTTTGCCCTTGTGAGGTGCTATATATAGGGCGCACAATCCGTTCAGTTTGAGTGCGTCTTCATGAGCATGCCTCTAGGATCAGGAATATGATTACTACTGCTCCTATGGTCCAGCATTGTTTGGACAATCAACATTATTTTTCTGATTTTTCCTGGAGGATTTCAGACTGCACCGCCAAATCCACGAGGTGGAAATAGGGAGCAACATCTTCAATTCCTGGAACAGTCACGGATCTTCAGTTTCAGTCTTATTGGTTTCTAGCACCATGTGACATAACATCTGACTGAGCTCTTTTTGGCGTCCGAAAAGATTTTGGGGGCCATTTGCAAGCGCAGCTGTTTTGAGCGTTGAAACAGGGCACAAGAGATGGGTCTGCCCTAAACGCAGTGCTGTGTTCGTTTTCTTCTTCACTGCTGCGAAGCCATGAACAATTGCTTCTCACTTTGGTGCTCTCCGTCCTGATTGGGATTAGAGCATTCAGCGGATCAGATAAGTACAAATAGTGACTTTTTCTGCTGAACGGATTTTTAATGGGGCAATTTTTACATTCAAAGTACTTTATAATTTAAGATTTTTTTTGACATAAGGGGGTATAGAGGCACTAGCGGTGTGCTTTATCTCACGAAAACCGGTTCTAGAGGTTTGAACCATAAAATTGATTAAAAAGGAAGGAACGCCAAGAGAGGGATTTCCCTCAAGGCTAATCTTCCGACAAAAGTACTGGTGCTCAGGTTTTCCTGTTTTCACTCTAATTTTGTTTTTGGAGATCCATGGAACCCTTGGCACAAAAGGTTAGAGCATCGTCAAAGATTAAGGGGCTGCGATGGAAGTAGAGGTGAAGAACTTCATGCAGACGACTTGCTGTTCATGATTGCATCCCCAAAACAATCATTAAAAGCACTAATGGGGGAGATGGACAAGTTCAGGTCACTCTCTGGGTTCAAAATGAATGCAACTAAATCAGAAGTCTTAAACATCTCAACCCCAGAGGAGAAGTGTGAAGAGTTAAAAAAGCTATTTCCTTTCAAATGGGCGAGGCAGAGCCTTCCTTACCTGGGAGTGTACTTGATACCAGTGCTCTCCAATATGTTTAGGGCCAAATATGTATCCCTTGAGAGAATAAGGAAGGACCTAGAGACGTGGGAAAGGGTGGTACTGACAAAGTGGACGAATTGCTGCAGTGAAAATGATGATCCTCCCTAGATTATTGCTTCTTTTCAGCACATTACCAATCTCGATCCCAGGGGGTATGTGAATAGCTTACAAAGGTTAAAATGGAAGTTTATATGGAAGGGCAAAAGAGCTAGAGCCTCCAAAAATATTTTAATGAAAAACAAGGAGAAAGGAGGCATTGTGTTTCCAGATCTAGCTAGGTACTATGTGGCCGCAAGACTGAAGGCAGCATTCGAGTGGGGAATGCATGAAAACCAGGAATGGATACAAATGGAGAAGGAAGCACTGAGGACTCCTTAAGTGAAGCCCTTTGGTTACCGAAGGGGAAGCGACTGATATCTAAATGTTTCAACCCCTTTGTGGGATTAATTCTGCAATTGTGGTTTAAGTGAAGAAACAAATTGTTGGGAGAAGAATGCAAAACCAGATGGATCCACATTAGGGATAATGTGGATTTTCCCCCGGGGGGGGGGGGGGGGAGGGGGGGAGGGAGAGAACATTCGCGCAAAGATGGGCCCAGAATAATCTATGCAGTATTGGACAGTTCCTGTAAGGGAAAAAAATGAGGCTCTTTGAGGAGCTTAGGTAAGAGTTCACCCTAAAAGGAGCGGATTGAGCGTAGTTACTCACCTGTAACAGGTGTTCTCCAGGAGCAGCAGGAATCAGTCCTCACATATGGGTGACGTTGGCGCCGACGGAGCCCTCGCGGAGCAATTTTCCCCAGCTTTCAAAGAAAGCCTTTGGGAATTGCAGCACGCATGCGCGGTCCTCTTCCCGCCCAAGGGTGCCATCTTGCTCAGTCTTCTTTTTTCCGCGGAGCCCTACAGACGTTGCCTGTGAATCCCCGCAGAAAAGTTGATTTTTCTCTATTTTTCTTTATTTTTTCTTCAGTTCAACGCCGGTTCTTTTCCTGCCCGGACTCGCGACGCCGGTTACGAGTCCGTCCTTTATTTTTCGGTTTTTTGTCCTTCGTGACAGATTTCGCGCTTTTTTTCCTTTTTTCCCTGGCTGGCCGGTCGTTCGACCTCGCAGGGGCCCTTTTTCCCCCGATGGCGGCCAGTGGTTTCAAAAAGTGTGACCTCTGTAAGAAACTTATGTCTCTTACAGACACTCATGACTTCTGCCTCCGCTGCCTCGGCCCAGATCATGACCCCATGATCTGCACGCCATGCGGCAAAATGTCCTCAAAAGCCTTGAGTCGTCGGCAGCACCAGCGGGAACGTATCTTCTCTGACTCTGGCCGGGCTCGGACCTCGTCAGAGGCTTCGACGTCTCGGGACTCTGGTCCTGAGCATCGTCGGAGTTCCTCCAAGTTATCTCCAAGTTATAATGCCCTGTAAAATGTAATTTCAATTTGTTCAATGTAAACCGCACTGATGCAGAATAGCGCGGTATATAAGAGACTGTAAATAAATAAATAAAATAAATAAATCTGCTATAAAACATGAGGAAATACAATAATTATCTCGTTCAAGGTCAAAATTCCTTGTACGATGATAGGTAAGTCAAACTAAGCATCTTACCTAAAACTTCAAGGGGTTCTGACTGCAGACCTTCTGGTTGTTGACCTTGAAGAATGTTAAGAAGAGCTTGCAGACTCCTCAGACACAGAGATGGATGAGAAAATCTTGTCTCCTTAATCAGTTCAAAAACTTCACATAATCCAATTTCAATAATCTATGAAAGGGAAAAATTTTTTTTTAAAAAAACTACAGACTTCAGAAAGATAGTGTGGGGATATAGCCTTATAACCAAACTTGAGCAATAAACTTAAGACTTAAAAGGGAAAGCATATAATCACTGGAGTGAAAAATCTGAAAGAGTAAGTTTAGGGCCAGACTTGCTAATATACATTAACATACATTAAAGCATAGTTACTCACCTGTAACAGGTGTTCTCCAGGGACAGCAGGAATCAGTCCTCACATATAGGTGATGTCGGCACCGACAGAGCCTGCGTGGAGCATTTCCCCATCTTTCAAAGAAAGCCTTTGGGACATGCTACCATGCATGCATGTCTACTTCCCACCCAAAGGTGCCATCTTGCTCAGTCAGATGACATAGCTAGGACGGCAGTAAAAACTAAAACAAGGTAGGGAAGCAACTCCCAGGGGAGGAGGGAGAGTTGTGAGGACAGATTCCTGCTGTCCCTGGAGAATACCTGTTACAGGTGAGTAACTACGCTTTCCCAAGGAACAGGCAGGAAGTCAGTCCTCACCATATAGGACTCCCTAGCTCCAGGCTGCAAAGGACTGAACCACGACAGCATCAACGGCAATCAATCAAGTAGCTGTGAGTTGCAGAAGATGAGTCCCCACTGAGAGACTCTGCAAGACCCTAGTATCCAGCGACAATACCACTCCGGTAGTCTGAACACAGAAGGATAGGAGGGCAGGAGCTGTCTACACCCCAAGAATATTACAGAGTACTGCCTGGCCAAAGATACTATCTCAGTCAGAAAACATGGATAGCAAGGAAGGACTCGTTTATTAGAACACTCTTATTCTTAAAGCCAGGCCTGAGACAGGCCTTGTTTCGCTTATGTCTTCATCAGGGGTTTTTGGCTACAAAACATAAAAACATATTAAAAACATCCATAATTAATGAAAACAGTTATAAACGTATATAAAAACAAATCATAAAGGCACCATAAAAACAGCAAATAATCTCATGTTGAATAAATGAATAAATAAATATGCATATAAGAGTACAGCATAAAACCTCACATTGAAACACACAAATTAATTAATATGCATATACAAATCATGCACACAATGCACAATTATAAATATGTATCAAAAAGAACTTAACACCGTACATCTTAAAACGTGACAAAACAAACCAATAAAGTGAACAACAATATAACCTATAGTCTTTCAAAATAAATACATGTTAAAAACATACCTGTGTGTTCTATAATCTGTACCTTGCCACACTGTGATTACTACAATGAGAGAACAGAGGACCATTATAACCGGGTGACTCCATTATTGTCCACCATTGAGCAAACAGCTCAACCAAGGAGAAGCGCAACAGGATCATAGTGGGAACCCTTGCGCACAATCAGTGCACATATATTATTAAAGCCTTCTTGCCCACTCAGAAGAATGATATGGTATGTTCATTGCTCTATTCACATCATACACAGGATATTAAGAAAATTTTAAAGAAACATTGGCATCTGATTCAGGCAGTTCCAGGTTTTGCGGATGTCAATCTAACTATTGCACATAAACCCAATGTTAATTTACGAAATATGCTGGTCCCCTCGGCGTTTACGGAGCGAAAATATTTATCACAGCATAAAGGTCATTATCAGTGCGGGAGGTGTTCAGTGTGTGTGCATGCCCTCTCTGTTAGGAATCAATATGTATACTCTAGCAATAAAAAGATCTTTTATTTGGATGATTTCACCAACTGTCTGACGAGTCATGTGGTTTACGTCATTCAGTGCCCATGCAGTAAAGTGTACGTGGGAATGTCCACGCGACCAGTCCGCAAAAGAATAATAGAACATAGAAGCTGTATCAATAGGAGGTTAGGGGATAAACCACTGGTAACCCATTGGATGGAGCATAACCATAAAATATCGTATTTAAAAAATTTTGTTATAAAAAAGGTAAAGTTGAATTGGAGGGGGGGAGACATGGAGAAGATCATAGCACGCCTAGAACAGCGGTATATTTTCCAGTTAGATAGTTTATACCCTAATGGGCTGAATATGGAGGAAGATCTTTCGGTTTTTCTCTAAGGAATATTCTGTCGGGTTGATTTAGCCCCCCTTTATTAACCCCCCCCCCCCCCGCCCCACACACACACACACTTTTTATGATCAGTTTGGCACTTGATTTATAATATTAGTAAGGAAGTATATAGTATATATATGTAAAATGACTATGGTATTGATGATTATTGATGTATGGTCTCCTGCATGGCGAGTGTATTTATAGAAGGTTATACATGAGTTTAGCATCATGTAATAAGTCATATAGTACATAAATAACAGTGGTAAAAGAAGTTGTAGGCATCTCTTAAGTTTCGAATGTGATCGGTGAAGTAATACTAGTACGGTCTTAGGGTATCGTTCTTTTGTGTAATGCTCTTTCACTGAGTATGCAGTATGATAATCTGGTTTGTTTATTGGTTACAAATAGGAAGAGCTGACATTTATGCACCATTTCTTCTCAAAGAATAACACAGGTACACTAAAAAAAATTTTTTTAAACTGCCTCTAATGTTTCGATTGATTTTTACGTTTTTTGGTGCGCTGAATCCAAATCTGGTAACCAATTTGCTCCATCACGTACAGATTTTTTGCTACATTGGGTTAGCAGTTTGAGGTGAACGTTTCAGATTGAGTGCGATTGAGATAAAAGTTTCTTGGATGAATTCTTTATACTAATTGTTTAGTAGTTATTCAAATAAGAATAAAGAAAATTGTAACAAGGCAGCACATAAGAATAGAGTAATGTCAACAAAACACACTGTGATGGTAGCAAAATTGTCTGCACTTAAAACAGCCACATACATGTGCACAAACATTGAGCATATAAGAGCGAGGTTAGACACAAAGCAAAGCAAAGAAATGTGCAAAAAATGTTGTACAGGTATGTATGTAAGAATAGAAAACGCAAACCGCACCATTGCAATACATGAAGACAAACACCCGATGGTGTGAAAATAAAATTCTAATAAATGAGATCCGACACTGTGGTAATAACTAGCAAATTTTTATTTCAAAGTTTAATAAAAACACGATATTTGTCAACACAGTTTAGATTTTAAAGTCATTCTTGGGTCAATCAATCTCCTGGTGGGCCCGTTTCTTCTTCCCCCGAATGCTTCTCTTGGTGCGCTGCTTGGCGTATTTTTCATCTGGGGTTTCCCGCAGCAGCAACCAGCAGAAATCAGCCATCATAGTGGTGTTCCATCTTCCTTGGTACCTTCTCTCTGCGTCCTTGATGTCCTGGTGAAACCTTTCACCTTGTTCTTCACTGTACGCCCCCAAGTTTTCGGGAAAGTAGTTCACATGGGAGTGCAAGAAATGGACTTTCAGGCTCATTTTACAGCCTTGTTCTTTGAAGGCATTGAGCATCCTGGCAACAATATCCTTATAGTTCTCATCCCGCCTGTTCCCCAAGAATTTGAGAACAACATCCTTGAAGGAATCCCAGGCTTCTTTTTCCTTCTCAGACATCGTTTCAGCGAATGCTCCATCTGAAATGAGTTTCCTTATATCAGGGCCAACAAACACTCCTTCCTTTAGCTTTGCTTCAGAAAGTCGGGGGAACTTTGAACAAAGGTACCGAAAGCACTCACCATCTTTTGGAAGGGACTTGATGAATTGCTTAGTGAGACCCAACTTAATGTGGAGAGGTGGTAATAGAATTTTATCACGAGGTACCAAGCTCTCATGAAGAACATTTTTCTCACCGGGTCTCAAATACTCCCGAATTGGCCAGTCTTTTTTCCCCCAGTGTAGGTCGCGGGCCCGGCTATCCCACAAGCAAAGGAAGCAGGGATATTTGGTGAAACCGGATTGCTGCCCTAATAGCATGGATAGAATTTTAAAGTCTCCACAAATCATCCACTTATGCTCATCATAACGAATCCTCTGAAGAATCAGGGCCAAATTCTCGTATTTTTCTTGGAGAATAACAGAGTGAGCAATAGGAACTGAAGCGAATGTGTTGCCATTATGAAGAAGAACACCTTTTATGCTGTCTTTTGACGAATCAATGAACAGCCGCCATTCAGCAGGATCATACTTGAGTTTAAACTTTTCCATCACTCCGTATATATCGTTGCAAAATACCAAATCTTCCTCTTTGCTGAAATACTTCAAAAATTGTGTCTCGCGGTTGCGGTACCAATAAAAAATTGTTCCTGGTGACAATAGATTTTTCTGTTTAAGCCGAGAACCTAGCAGTTGGGCAGCATCTTTTGGGAGTCCTAAATCCCGGACTAAATCATTCAATTCAGCTTGAGAGAAAAGTTCAGGTTTCGGATCTGGTTCAGTTTCAAACTCGGAAGTACTGGACTCATCGGGAAAAGCCATCTGATGAGTCTCGTCATGATCAGAACCGTCCACACAAATATGATCCAAAGATTTTGGTGGTTCAGGCACAGGTACTTCGTTGCTATGAGGCATAGGCCTAATTGCTGAGGGAAGGTTGGGGTAACTTATTACGTTCTTATTTTTTAAGTTGTATCCCTTCACAATGCAAGAGCAAAAATAGCAGTCACTGCTGTGGTCTCTTTGTTCATGCCACATCATAGGTATTCCAAAACAAAATGCTTGTTTTTTACCTTTCATCCATAAGCGTAGATCTTCCTCACATGTCTTGCACACTTTGTGAGGAGCCCACAGTTTGTCTTGATCGCCTAACTTCAAACCGAAATAGGCGAAATATATTTTTTTAATAAATGCAGAAATGTTTCTCTGCCGCTTTTTCACGGTATATTCCCCACAAATAAAACAAAAAGTGTATGGAGAGTTGCCACAACCTCTGGCTCTGTGAGCCATCACAAATACACAGCACTGCAAACTACAACTGTAGTGAACCACTTCGGAATAAAGCTGGATTACGACTGAGCAAACAAAAGGTAATAATGAACTTGCAAGAAACTGAAATTTGACAGGAACGTTCATGTCGCAACCACCGTGTTTGAGCGAGCGAGCGAACGAGGCGAGGCGAACAGGAAAGAACATGCGCCAGCGCGAGTACTGGATTTAGCCCCCCGCCTCCCAATTGTCCTGTTAATGTATAAAATGAATACAAAACACTCTAAAATATCATGAGGGAGTGTTTCTAGTTAGTTAACCATTACAACCTCTATTTTGGGCCAAGAAAATAAACTGCAGTCGGCTAAAAAGAAATTATGTGAACATTCCTTATATGGGTAAGAAATCTAATTTTGCAAGAAAACGTGATGTGATGGAACATTTTGGCTATTTTTCCTGGATTCAGCACCCCAAAATCTATAGGAATCAGTTGCAAAACTGGAGGCAGTTTTTTGGTAGTGTACCTGTGTAATTAATGGAAGAAGATTTATGGAAGAATAATTATTTTTCTAAACAAAGAGGTTTAATAGCTCTTCCCAAGCATGGGGGAGTGACTAGCTGTCAATCATTGATGTCATCTCTTCCTCCCGCGCAATTGATACTTTTTAACCATCGCGCAGCTGCCGGCGTCTTTTAGTTACTCATAAGAGTTGCGGATCGGCTAGCAAGTGTAGTTTATTCCAACGAGGTGGTATTTGCAAAAATTTACAAAGTTTGCAGAAAGACAAGTGGAGTTTTGCAAAGTAGAGGTAAAGGTTTGATTCCTCACTGCATTGGTTTGTGTTTTTGGCAACGGAGCCTTTCCTGAAAAGGGTTAAGAAGGATTGCTAGCTGGTAGCTGGAATACTGGTGACATCCGATGGAGTGTCTTATAAATGAGTTTGAGGATAAGTTTTTTGAATGTTTTTATGGAAAAAAGTATGGATTTTATGGGCAGTTGTGATCCTGTGTGGTAGTCTCTTTTATATTATGCAGCTGTCAGCATCTCTAGGTTATAAGAATAGTTGTACGTCGGTGGGAAAGTACAAGAACAGCAAGATTAGTATTCTTTGAGAAATGAGTTGCAGCGGAATTTGTTCCATAGAGGTAAGAGAGTGTGGATTTATTGGTCTATAATTTTATTATAATAATACGGTCATGGTTAGAAGATATGAGTGGGCAAGAAGGCTTTAATAATATATGTGCACTGATTGTGCGCAAGGGTTCCCACTATGATCCTGTTGCACTTCTCCTTGGTTGAGCTTTTTGCTCAATGGTGGACAATAATGGAGTCACCCGGTTATAATGGTCCTCTGTTCTCTCATTGTAGTAATCACGGTGTGGCAAGGTACAGATTATAGAACACACAGGTATGTTTTTAACATGTATTTATTTTGAAAGACTATAGGTTATATTGTTTTTCACTTTATTGGTTTGTTTTGTCACGTTTTAAGATGTTGTACGGTGTTTTAAGTTTTTTTTATACATATTTATAATTGTGCATTGTGTGCCTGTTTTGTATATGCATATTAATTAATTTGTTTGTGTATGTTTCAATGTGAGGTTTTATGCTGTACTCTTATATGCATATTTAATTATTTATTCATTTATTCAACATGAGATTATTTGCTGTTTTTAAGGTGCCTTTATGATTTGTTTTTATATACGTTTATAACTGTTTTCATTAATTATGGATGTTTTTAATATGTTTTTATATGTTTTGTAGCCAAAAGCCCCTGATGAAGGCATAAGCGAAACACGGCCTGTGTCGGGCCTGGCTTTAAGAATAAGAGTGTTCTAATAAACGATTCCTTCCTTGCTATCCACGTTTTCTGACTGGGTCTGTTGATTGGCACGTGGATTTGTGCTCTTTAGTTGGACTACAAAGATATTGTCTCTGCAGGACTCCCTCTCCAGGCAGTAGTGAGCTGTGAATGTCTGAATTGAAGACCATGTGGCAGCCTTGCAGATCTCAGCCACCGGCAGTCAGCGGATGTTAGCTACCAACGTGGCCATCACCCTCCCGTGATGTGCTGTGATTCGGTGCTCAAGGGAGAGGCCAGCTCGCTCATAAGTGAGGGCAATACAGTCTGCCATCCAAGTGGACAGAGCTCATATAGTCACGAGGAGCCCCAGTTTGCTGGGGTCAAAAGACACGAAAAACTGAGCAACTTTGCGATGGGCCTGGATCTGCTATAAGTAGGAGGACATGGCCCATTTGCAATCCAGTGTATGAAGTACTAGTTACTCCCTTTGAGGAAAGTTGGGGAGGACCACCTCTTGGTTGAAATGGAAAGGGGATAACTCCTTCAGGAGGAATTTGGGATGTGTGTGGAGCACTACCATGTTCTTGCAGAACCTTGTATATGGTGATCTGCTAGTAGACCTAGAGTTTGCTCACTCTTCAAGCGGACCTAAGGGCCACCAGAAAAGTCATTTTCCAAGACAGGTACCGCATGAGGCAAGTGGCCAGAGGCTCGAACGGCAGTTTGGTGAGCTGGGACAGCACTACGTTGAGGTCCCACTCTGCCGCTGCAGGGTGGAGAGGGGGCTTGGCTAACTGGAGGAACCTGGAGACCAGGGACTGGCTTGAGAGGGGCTTTCCTTCAATAGGGTGGTGATGAGCGGCTATGGCGTTCAGATGCACCCTCACAGAGTTAGATTTTAGCCCTATGTGTGACAGGTGCAGTAGGTACTCAAGTACTAGTTGTACATGGCAGGAGAAGGGATTCTCCTCCCTTTCTGCACACCAGGTAGAGAACCTCCTCAGACCACGAAATCAGGAAGGCATCTGTCATCACTCTCTCTGGGTGTGGCTGACAGGAGCAGAAGCGGGGTAGCTGTGTGTTGTCTGGAGAGGTGAATAGGTCTATCACAGGCCTGCCCCAGAGATGGAAGAGCTGCTTCGTTACTCTGGGGTTTAAGCATCACCCGTGTGGGCGAAGGACTCTGCTCAGTCTGTCTGCTAGGCAGTTGTCCTGGCCCTGGAGGTACACCGCTTGCAGAAGCATTCTATTGCGTGCTGCAAAGGAGAGGAGGGCCACCATTCTCCTGGCAGAGGGTGTACAAGCCTGTGCTCCCCTGCTGTTGATATAAAACATGGTGACCTGGTTGTCCCATCTGGATCAGCAGGGGTCAGTGTCGCAGGCAGTGTCAGAACCTTGTAGGGCCAAGAGGTTTGCCCTGAGCTCCAGGAGATTGATCTGTAGGAGTGACTCCTCTGAAGACCAGCTACCCTGTGTGTGGAGGTCTCCACAATGTGCCCCCCAACCCAGGAGGGAGGCGGTTGTGGTCAGGATCCTCTGCAGCGTGGGTGGCCTGGAAGGGCATTACTGCATGGAGGTGGCACAAGTTTCATCACCAGTTGAGGGATTCCGCCAACTGGTGGATAACCATGACCCTCTCCCGTAGCCTGCCTGTGGCCTGAGTCCACTGCGAGTATAGGCACTACTGGGCTGTCCGCATGTGTAAGCAAGCTGAGGGCTTGACTTGGACAGTCTAGACCATATGGCCCAGCAGGTGGAGGAGATGATGATCCAGCACTGACCTGCGGTGCTGTACCTCTCCTGCCACTTGCCTGAGGCATTCTGCCCTCTCTCTTGGGAGGATGGCCTTAACCTGTAAAATGTCCAACTGAGCACCTATGAACTCCAGGCTTTGGGCTGGAGAGAGATGGGATTTGGGGTAGTTGACGACGAACCCCAGATGCTGCATTAGGAGGATTGCACGCTCTGCAGCCTGACGGACCTCTGAGGCCATACTTGCCCCTGATGAGCCAGTTGTCTAGGTAAGGGAAGACAAAAGCCCCCTTGTAGGTGCAGGTAGGCAACTATGACTGCCAGGCATTTGATAAAGACCCTTGGCGAGGAGGCTAGGCTGAAGCGCAGCACCCTGTACTGGTAGAGCCCTCCTCCCACTACGAACCATAGGTACTGAGTGTGGGAGGGGTGGATAAGGATGCGAGTATATACATCCTTTAGGTCCAAGGAGCACAGCCAATCTCCCTGGTGGAGGTAAGGTAACAGTGTTCCAAGGGAGAGCATCTTGAACTTCTCCCTCACCAGAAACTTGTTTAAGTTTCTCAGGTCTAGTATGGGCCCGAGGCCCCCAGTTCTCTTGGGACAAGGAAGTATCAGGGGTAGAAGCCTTTTCCCCATAGATGTTTGGATACAGGCTCTACTGCATTGTCCCTGAAAAGACGTGCGAGTTCTGAGAGCAGATGGGTCTGGTGAACTCGGTCACACTGGCTCTTCTGGAAAGAACCTGGGTGGTACCTGCTGTAGGTGGAGGCGGCATCCTTCCCTTACAACCTGCAGTACCCATTTGTCCGAGGAGACACTGGCTCACTTGTGGGCGAAGAGTGCCAGCCAGCCCCCTGTGGGCTGGTGAAGGTCTCCTGGGGGAAGGGAGGCCCTGCCCGGGGAATAAAAAGCTCCCTCCTGGGCTGGACGGGGGCTGGAGCCTGGGGCTTCTGTGCCTTCGGCTTCTGAGCCCCAAGGCCTTGTCTTTTAGGGTGACAACCCTGTTGCGGGCCCTAAAGGGCTGGTAGTGGTGACTCTGCTGAAAGGGCCCCTTTTTCCTCAGGAACAGGGGTCTTTTACCCGATGTTTTCTTACAGTGAAAGGATGAGATCTTCTAAGAGAGCCTCTGTCAAGTCACATTGGCCACGATCTTGGCTGCCTTATCGGCCATAGGATTACCAAACAGGTTCTCCCCCCCCCGGTGCAGGGGACATCGAGCAGCTCATCTTGGATCCATTGCTTGAGGTCCAAAGACTGCAGCCAGGCTTGGCGTCAGGTGCCAATGCTACCCAAGCCGCTGACTCAAAGCCGTTATAGGCTGCCGGGGAGAGGAACTTAGAACAGTCCTTGATCCTGGAGATCAGGGTTTGGAACTGCTGGAGGGGTTCCTCAGTAAGTCCCGCTGAAAACCCGGACAACTCCTGGGTTAGGGCCTTTAGGTACATGCCTATGTACAATTCATAGGCTTGAATCCTGCAACCTAGCATGGAGCCCTGGTAACACTTGCACCTGAGGGCATTGAGGGCTCTAGCATCCCTCCCAGGGGGGACCGAAGAGTGGGTCTTCTGTATCTTAAGTTTCTGCATGGTCGACTTGACGACCATGGAGTTATGTGGGAGTTGGGGCTTGTGGAACCCGGGCCCTTCTGGAAGCGGTAGATGGCACTGAGGCGCCAGCTCACCACCGCACAGAAGCCAGCATCTCCCACATTTTGAGTAGCAGCCACTCGAGGATTGGCTACACAGGCACCATGAGAGTCTCCTTGGTTGGCGACTCATACTGGAGAATCTCCAGTTCCTCGGTGGGTGGATCTTCCACCGCCTCGGTTTGCACAGAGAAGACTCTGGCCATATCCTAGACAATGTCATGGATGGCCACATCTTCCGGAGGGGAATGGCACAGAGTACGAGGGAATATCTTGGTGCCACTTGGTTTCCGGGGATGCTTCGTTGTCTATCTCCCACTTGAAGTCAAGTGGTGACGAGGAGTCCGAGGCCCTGCAACTCAATGTCGACGCTGGAGCCGAGTGGCCAGCAGCTTCCAGAGGACCTGGGGTCCGAGTCGCAGAAACTGGCCGTGAAGAACTGGATGCTCGAGGGTCGAGACCAAGACCTCGACCAGCGCCAAGGGCTTATCCAAGGCTAATGTGCTCAGAGCTCGGCTTGACGACTGGGGACTCCCCCGCATTCGGGGGCCCAGTCGTCAGAGCAGATGTTGATGAACCAGTCATCTTTGCCTCCTGCAGGGCCCGGATAGCAGTGATATTCTGCTCCAAGGCCACCATTCTGGTTTCCAAGCCAGAATGCTCCACAGCTTTTGGCACAGGCACCAAGGACCTCGGGTCCGGAGCAAGCACTCTTGCGCATGCATCCTCAATGAGGACTATGGTCTTGAGGAACCTCACAAAGTCTCCGCCAGCTGAGGAATCCTTCTTGAGGACCTTGGCAGAGCGCTTTTTAGAGCTGCCTGAGTCCCTCCAGGAAGTTTTACAGGGTTTCGTCAGTGCAACCCCAGTGGACTTCAAGGATTTGTCTTCTCTCTCTCTCAGGGTCCAAGGTCTTTTCGGAGGAGTTGCCACCACGGGACTGCGAGGACACTTGGGCCTCAGAGCTCAGCGTCCAGGAGGCTGGTGCTGAGTCAGAACCAGGGAGCAGTTTTTCTTGCAATTCCAACCTCTTTTTATTGGTTTTGGGCATCACAGCCTGGCACAGGTCGCAGGAGGTGCTGTCATGGTCCGGACCCAAGCAGCATAGGCAGCTGTCGTGTGTGTCAGCCACTGACATTGTTTGACTGCAGCGGTCACTTTTTTTTAACCCACCAGGGGACATGGTGGGGAACTGTAGGGCTGGTACCTGTTCAGAAACTAATGTCTGAACCAATAGCATTGCTTCCTGTTACAAGATGGGGCCAGCTGAAACAAAGCCTGAACCATGGGGCCTGCTCTGAACCAAAGCCTGAATTAAATAAGCCGGATTCCTGTTTTGTTATAACTCAGTATTAAAACTTGCAGATCAAGCAATTCTGCAGATTTATGTACTTCACTGCGGAAGTATTATTCCAGCTATGTGCAGAAGAACACTGCTGAGACTATCACTGTGCTACTGGTACTAGCATTTGCAACAATGTATGGACTTGCATACCAGCCACTTTTACACCATGAACCTTTGTTTGCAGAAGGACCACCTATTAGCTGTTACCAGATTTGCTGAAGATGACATACAGAACTTGAGACCAGCCAATCACTGGGCCCATCAGGACCAAGAATTATATGCTGGACACAGGGAGAGACACAGACACAACCCAAGACTCACCTTCAGCACTCTGGAACATGCACAGAGGCTTGCAGAACATCTGTGAACTTTAACTTCTGACACAGACTGTTTTCACTGCACTTTCTGTGCATGCGTGTCTCTCTGGCTGGAAAGTCAGAGAGTGTCCAAGGACAAAATCTCGTGACAGAGTGAATCTCTCCAACAGACTTGCAGCTCGGTGTGACCATGCAGTTCATCTCAGTTGACGTTGGACCTCTGCCATACCTTGACTTTGTGCTGTGCCATTCCTGAGACAATTTCTCAGACCTAGCCACAAGTGTTCTGGCAAGAGCTAAGGTACTGGTCTTTAATTCCTCCCCCCCCCCCCCCAAGATTGGGGCTAGCTTAGACAGATAATGTACTGTATGTCTGAGTGCAGAGCGAATCAGTGACATTGGTAATTCTAATATAGAGCTGCCTAACATACTACCTCAGAAAACTAATTTATGCTAATATTTAACTATTTTTGCTATCAGTAATAAAGTCTAATTTATATACAAACACAGGATTGGTTCTTGCTTTATTACATGGTCTGTCTGCCAGGTAGTCCTATGGAATCCTGGGAAAATGAGTGTGCAGTTTTCCCTAGACATAGCGAGTACTTATACATGTATATTTATCTGCTACTGACAGTATCTCCTACAGAACACCCGGACAGGGTCAACGACCCCCAGGCAAAAAAGGGCGCAAATGCCGGCCGAGACGAGCCTCGATCAAGACAGACAAAAGGAGCCGAGAACCGTGCCGGAGACGGCACCAGCTTGAGGTGGGAAGAGGAACCAGTATGCAAACCAGGAAACTAGCTATTTTGAGAATAAGTAGCAAGGATTTTTCGAGGGAAACAGAACAGAAGTCCATAGGGCTCCGCAGAAAATAGGAGACTGAGCAAGATAGCACCTTTGGGCAGGAAAGGGACCACGCATATGTGGTAGCATGTCCCAAAGGCTTTCTTTGAAAGCCAGGGAAATGCTCCATGTGGATTCCGTCGGCACGAACATCACCCATATGTGAGGACTGACTTCCTGCTTGTTCCTGGAGAATATAATTTAAGCCAAGTGCCATTATTGTAAATGGGGGCCTATTTACCAAGGTAGCAATTTTATAAGCATTTTTGCATGTATAACTTATTACCTGCAGTAAAAGGCTTTTTATAAAATTGTACAACTAGATATACAAGTGTAAGTATGCATAGTCATTCCTGGAGGCATAGTTCAGGCAGAACAGGGGAAGAAATGCACTAAATACAAAGGATGAGAAACAGTTGCAATAAATGCATTTTATGAAATATGAAGTATTTGTACAATGTACACATTCTCTGGAGCAGGTGCTAATTTTTCATGAGAATTTGTAAATTGCTGGGACTGATTTTGGTGTCTATTATACAGTACTATCGAGAAGTCTCTCTGCACTAAGTACTGAAATGTAAGAAGAATGGCAAAACTACCCAACTCTGTCCAAATGCCCCCAGATGCAGCAAGCCTGTCACCGTGTGTCTTGGGACAAAGTGGCAAACACTCCCGTCAAAACCTGAGCAGCTAAGTTGTGACTGTGTGCGGCCATGCTGTTCCGGTTCTGGCTGGAGAGTTTGCTGCTTTGTCCTGGCACCCGCGGTGACTTACTTGCACTGTCTAGAGAGGTGCAGGGGAGATCGGCAATGCCCGAGGTACTCAGGGGGAGCAGCCCTTGGTCAACGATCACCCACAGTGGGACAAACTCTGCATCTGGGTGCATTTGCACAGAGTCGGGTAGGTTTGCCTTTCTCCTTTCAGTTCAGCACTCAGTGCGGAGAGACTTCTCGATCACGCTGTATAAAAAGCATATTTAGGCACCTATGTTGGCTTTAAAAAATAGGCATTAACACTAGAAGCCCCAAAGTGCGTCAAATGATGCAAATGCATCTTCGAAGTTGTATACCAGCGCCACTGCTAGAACCATGTCAGTCATGATCCATGACTTTGTTAGCAAGGTCAAGATGTTCAAATATATGCATCTAAAATTAATGACAGATGCACCACCTAGCGGGAAAATGAATTTATACCTAGAAGCCCCAAAGTACGTCAATTGACACACTCAATTGTCTTGGATGCGTCAATTGACATACTTTGGGGCTTCTAGGTATAAATTCATGTTCCCACTAGGTGGTGCATCTCAATCATTGTTTACAGTTTTATTCCGACATTACAAACAATAAACACACATACTCACGTATTTAACAAATAAGTAACTTCACATTAATTCACATCTGCATTTCATGCTAAACGCAGTCGTCATAATGCGTCAATTGACGCACTTTGGGGTTTCTAGGTAAAATGCCTTTTGGGGCTTCTAGTGTTAAAGAAATGCTTTTTAGACTTTTCACAGACACCCTTTTATAAAATTAGGTCCTACATGCATAAATTCCATTAACGCATTTACATGTACATTAGCAAATCAGGCCCTTGTTTTGTAATTAGGTTAACACAAAAGTATCAGATGAAAACATTCAGCAATAGGTATTTCAAAACTTTCTTGTTTTCTCTGGCTAGTTTTTCAGCAAGCCTTAGATACTCCAGGATCAAAACAGCACAATGTCTTACCATTATAAAAGGAATTACAATCAGTTACCAGGCTTAGAACTGATGATTTATGGCATTTGCCAGACTGACATTCTTCTCAATTTACATGCATTTTCAGCTCTCTCATTTTATCCTCATGCCTTACAGCAACATCACAGCATTACTAAATGTGTGAGACAGAAGCACCTCTAATTAAACAAGAGCATTCAGGACTGAAGCATTAAAATGTTCAGCACAAAAACATAGGTCATCAGAAATTCTTCAATTTCTAGGTCCTTTACATTGTAAACTCTGGGTAGATAAACCTAAGTTAAAAGGTACACATTTACGATGTGACACAAAGGCACACTTACCTTTTCGCCACTCACACACTCTGGCATGTCTTTGTGGAGGACTTTGTTGAAACAGCCAAAGTGTCTCTCAGTAGGGTATCAGTGTGGGCACAGGGATGGTGTATTTAATGCTTTTATTATACTGCATTTCTGAGAGTCAATGCAGTTTACAATGAACTCTGAACCATATGTAGATACATAGGAAGTGTTACATATAGAACAAGTGGTGGTTAACCAGGTACATTAAACTTTGATGGCTAAACAAGAATTTTTAATAGGGATGAACTAGAACGTTTATGATATATGCTATTCACAATATTTACATTATGTACACAGGAGGTGGACAATCGCATGTTTGAGTGAGGTCTGTGCAGGCCAGGTGCAGAGTGTGCTGGGCGTTTGGTAGCTGTCAATCCCAAGGGGGTCAGGGGAGGCATTTACTCATGGTTTGTGTCTAGGCCAAAACATTCCGTGAACAGGTAGGTCTTAAGTCTTTTTCGAAAGTCTGCTAGTTCATTTGTGATCTGCAGTACTGCTGGCAGAGGTCCAGATGACTGGGACGTAGAGGGTGAAGGTGAGGTTGCATGTCATTTGATTGCTCTTCACTCTGAGGTGATATGGTGATGAGGTCCTGGATAGAGTGCCTCCCTCAGCCTGTCGCTTCTGGTTGGTGATAATAGTGGAAGTAGGCATTCTGCTGATTATGAATAATCTTAAAAGTGTTGAGAACAGCCTTGTATTTTATTCTGGTGTGAATGGTGAGCCAGTGCAGCTGTTTAAATATGGGGATAATATGGGAGTGTCTTGGTGTGCCAAGGATGATTCGGGCTGCAGTGTTCTGGGCAAGATGAAGTGGGTAAAGTGCGTGTTTAGGTTAACCATAGTATATTATGCTGCAGTAGTCAAGTACTGGGGTTGTTAGTGATTGGCATACTGATCTAAAATCATCTGGTCTGAACATGAGACGGAGATTCTTCAACAAGTGTTACTTGAAGTATGTTGATCTGACGGTGTTTTTGATCTGTGATTGTAGGTTTAGCTCTTGGTAAATTGTGGTGCCCGGGTATTTGGCCTCACTTTTGGCTTGTAACTACTTGGGGGGGGGGGGGGGGTTAAAGGATGAGTCCCGGGTTACAAAGCAAGCCTCTATCTTATTATAGTTAATGGTGAGATAGTGGAGATTTAGCTATCATACAACTGCCCCAAAGCAGTCATATCCTTTGTGGCTTGGATCAGATGTAGAAAATAGAACATAGATGATGATATCATATGCGTAGATCTGATATTTCATCTTAAATATTGAATTTGGGAGCACATTGGCTGGAGGAAGATGTTGAAGAGGTGAGCTGAGAGGGATGACTCTTGAGGTACGCCTTGCTGTTGGGGGGAAGGGGTATGTCTTTTTGGGACCAATTTTGATCTACTGGCTGCAGTCGTTTAGGTAGGAGTGGAACCAGTTAATTGTGGTATTCCATAGCCCAATTTCGTAGCATCAGGTGAGAAGCTGATGGTGAGATAAGGAGTCGAATACTGCCAAGATGTGGAGAAAGCGTAGTTACTCACCTGTAACAGGTGATCTCCGGGAACAGCAGGAATTTAGTCTTCACATATGGGTATCATCGGTACTGACGGAGCCTGCGCGGGAATGCTCCCCAGCGTCCAATAGGAAAGCTTTTGGGAGCATCCCACAGCGCCTGCGTGCTGCCTTCCCGCCTTTCCAACTGTCCCTCTCCAGTTGAGTTTATAGCTGAGACAAGAGAGAGAGAGAGAGATACAACTCCTAGGGGAGGTGGGCGGATTGTGAAGACTAAATTCCTGCTGTTCCCGGAGATCACCTGTTACAGGTGAGTAACTACGCTATCTCCAGGAACAAGCAAGAATGTAGTCTTCACACATGGGGACTCCCTAGCTGCAGATGCCAGGGAGATGGCCCCAGGAAGTTCTTAGGCCTTCTGAAAGGGCCACGTCCAACAACGAGCAAGGAACCACGTCAGAATAAGCACACAGACAGGGAACGTGGTAAGAACCAAGGACTAGGATATATAACAAAAAACTTTTATTAACAATGCCAACCCAACATGTTGGCAATATGTGTTGGCATTGTTAATAAAAGTTTTTTGTTATATATCCTAGTCCTTGGTTCTTGTGAAAGGGCCATACATCCCTCCATGGATCTCTGGCATCCTACCAGGGACGGTGGGTAGGAGTTGATTAAGTCTGAAAAAGGTGTTGAAGTACAGCCTGGCCAAACAAGGCATCCCGGCGGGAGTCCTTGTCTAAACAGTAGTGGGCTGTGAAGGTATGTACCAAAGCCCAAGTAGCTGCTCGACAGATGTCGTCGATAGACACAGAGTGAAGATGAGCCATTGAGGCTGCCATGGCTCTCACATTGTGAGCTGTGAAATGGCCTTCAAGAGGAAGGTTCTTACTCTCATAGGCAAAGGATATGCAATGAGCAATCCAGTTAGAGTTCTTTTGGAAACTGGAAGTCCCAAATGACTAGGATCAAAAGCAACAAAGAGTTGAGAAGATTTTCTTTGTTGCTGTGTCCTTTGCAAGTAAAAGGCCAAAGCTCTTTTACAGTCCAAGGTATGAAGGTTCCTTTCTGCACTGGAGGCATGAGGCCTCGGAAAGAATACAGGAAGGTAAACCACTTGGTTTAAATGGACAGGCGAAACCACCTTTGGCATAAAGTGTGGATGAGTCCTAAGAACTACCTTATCATGGTGGAACCTTGTATAAGGAGGATCAGCCACTAACGCTTGCAATTCACTGATGCAACGTGCTGATGTGATTGCAATGAGAAAGATGACTTTCCAAGAAAGGAATTTCAAAGATGTAGTGGCTAATGGTTCAAAGAGCAATTTCATGAGCTGCCCGAGCACCAGATTCAAGTCCCTTGCCACCGGTGGTGGCTTAATGGGAGGCTTTGTTAAAAGAAGGCCTCTCATAAATCTCGCTATGAGAGGATGAGAGGAAATAGGTTGTCCACTTAGAGGCTTGTAAGAAGCTGCAATAGCACTAAGATGGACTCTTACTGAATTTGTCTTGAGACCCGCATTTGACAAATGGAGATACTCCAGTATCGATTCCAGAGGTATCACAAGAGGGTTAAGACCCTTCTGCAAGCACCATATGGTAAACCTTTTCCACTTAAGGGCATATGAGCGTCTTATGGAGGGTTTCCTAGAAGCATGAAGGATATCCTTTACCTGTTGGGAAAGGTTAAGATCCTGAAGTTCTAGGCTTTCAGCAACCAGGCCCTGAGATGCAGAAACTGGGGATTTGGATGCCAGAGCATCCTGTCCTCTTGGGAGAGAAGATCTGGAGCGAATCTCAACTCCAGAGGCGGAGCTCGAGAGAGACGTAGGAGCAGAGGGTACCATGTTTGCTGTGGCCAACGTGGAGCTATGAGGATCATATGACCTCTGTCTTTCTGAAGTTTGGATAGGGTTTTGGGGATGAGGGGAAAAGGTGGGAAGGCATATAGGAAGTCCTGACCCCAGTGGAGGAGGAAGGCATCCCTTGCCTGACAACATCGAGCCAGAATTCTGGAACAGAACCGGGGAAGTTTGGCATTCAGTGGACTTGCAAAGAGGTCTATGTCCAGGGTTCCCCAAATCTGAAATATCTGAGCCACCTGGTCTGCATGGAGAGACCATTCGTGTGGAAGCCGAACTCGACAGTTTGTCTGCCCAAGAGTTTTGGATGCCTGGAAAATACACAGCAAAATGAATCTGATGCTCTCTGGCGAAGGCCCATAGTCGCAAAGCTTCATTGCATAGTGACAGAGATCTGTTCCGCCCTGCTTGTTCACACAGAACATAGCTACCTGATTGTCCATTTGAACTAGGACTGTCTTGTAGCTGAGCTGGGCGTGAAATAATCGAAGAGCAAAGAAGATTGCTCTTAGCTCCATGAGGTTGATATGAAGACAGGCCTCCTGTGGAGTCCAGGTACCCTGGGTAGAGAGATTGTGCAGGTGGGCTCCCCATCCCACCTGTGATGCATCTGTTAAGGTGGCTTGGGATAGGGGTTGCTGGAAAGGAGACCCCACCAGAAAGTTTCTGGGTGATTGCCACCATTAGGAGGACGAAATAAGACGATTTGAGTTTGTTATTTTGTCCGACAGGCAGCCTGAGGCCTGTGTCCACTGAGTTGATAAAGTCCACTGGGATGCTTGCAAATGGAGGCGAGCATATGGAACCACATGCACGGTGGATGTCATGTGGCCTAGCAATTGTAGCATTTCCCGAGCAGTGAGACAAGGTTTGAGCGCTGCTTGAGAAGCTAGTTGTACTAGGTGAAGACAGCGGGGCTGCGGAAGGAAAGCCCTTGTCTGTCTGGTATCCAGATGAGCTCCTATGAACTCTAGGGACTGAGTGGGAGCAAGATTGGATTTTGGGAGGTTTATGACCAGTCCCAAATACTGAAGGATTCGCATTTTGTGAAACAGAGCAGAGCTGACTTCTGGCACTGTAGGGGCTCAAATGAGCCAGTCGTCTAAGTAAGGGAAGACGAATATTCCCAGAGTGCGGAGAAAGCATAGTTACTCACCTGTAACAGGTGATCTCTGGGAACAGCAGGAATTAAGCCTTCACATATGGGTATCGTTGGCACCGACGGAGCCTGCGCAGGAATGCTCCCCAGCGTCCAAAAGGAAAGCTTTTGGGAGCATCCCACAGCACGTGTGCTGCCTTCCCGCCTCACCGCCTCTCTCACTTCGGTTGAGTTTAAAGCTGAGTCAAGGAGAGAGACAGAGAGAGAGAGAGAGAGAGAGAGAGACAACTCCTAGGGGAAGTGGGTGGGATGTGAAGACTTAATTCCTGCTGTTCCTGGAGATCACCTGTTACAGGTGAGTAACTACGCTATCTCCAGGAACAAGCAGGAATGTAGTCTTCACATATGGGGACTCCCCAGCTGAAAGATACCAGAGGAATGACCCCAGCGAGCTGTGAACCCGTGTGAACAGGGTCATACTTCCTCCCATGGATCCCTGGCATTCTACCGGGATGGAGGGTAGGAGTTGCATTAAGTCTGAAAGAGATGCTGTAGGACAGCCTGACCAAACGAGGCATCCCAACGGGAGTCCTTGTCCAGACAATAGTGGGCTGTGAAGGTATTTACTGAAGCCCAAGTAGCCGCTCTACAGATATCATCTATAGACACAGAGCGGAGATTAGCAACCGAGGCTGCCATTGCTCTGACATTATGAGCTGTAACTTGGCCCTCGAGGGAAAGATCTTTACTATCATAAGTGAAGGATATGCAGTTTACAATCCACTTAGATAGGGTTTGTTTGGAAACTGGAAGTCCCAAATGACTAGAATCAAAAGCAACAAAGAGTTGAGAAGACTTCCTATGTTGTTCGGTTCTTTGAAGGTAAAAGGCTAAAGCTCTTTTACAATCTAAGGTATGAAGGTTCCTTTCAGTATTGGAGGCATGAGGCCTAGGGAAGAATACAGGAAGGTAAATCGACTGGTTTAAATGAAAAGACGAAACCACCTTTGGCATAAAGTGTGGATGAGTCCTGAGGACTACTTTATCATGGTGGAACCTTGCATAAGGAGGGTTAGCCACTAAAGCTTGCAGTTCACTAAGGCGTCTAGCAGAAGTTATTGCAATTAAGAAAATGACCTTCCAGGAAAGGAATTTTAAAGTTGTAGTGGCTAAAGGTTCAAAAGGCAGCTTCATAAGCTGCCCAAGAACCAGATTCAAGTCCCATGCCACCGGTGGCGGCTTTATGGGGGGGCTTTGTCAATAGTAGACCTCTCATGAATCTTGACACAAGTGAATGAGAAGAGATTGGTTGTCCATCCTGGGGTTTGTGAAAAGCCGCAATAGCACTGAGATGGACTCGCACTGAATTTGTCTTAAGACCGGAATTTGAAAGATGGAGGAGATACTCCAGAAGCGACTCCATGGGCACAGAAAGAGGGTTAAGCCCCTTTTTTGAACATCATATAGAAAACCTTTTCCATTTGAAAGCATAGGAACGCCTTGTGGAAGGTTTTCTCGAAGCTTGAAGGATATCCTTCACTTGCTGAGAGAGGTGGATATCTAAAGGTTCTATGCCTTCAGCAGCCAGGCCCAGAGGTGCAGGGACTAAGAATTGGGATGCAGAAGCTTCCCGTTCTCCTGGGAAAGGAGATCTGGAGCATATCCCAACTCTAGAGGAGTTGCTTGAGAGAGACGCAGAAGCAAAGGGTACCACGATTGCCTTGGCCAACGTGGAGCTTATCATATAACCCCTGTCTCTCTGAAACTTGAAAAGAGTTTTGGGAATTAGGGGAAAGGGTGGGAAGGCATAGAGGAAGTCCTGACCCCAATGGAACTGGAAAGCATCGTTTTCTAGACGGTATTGAGCTGGAATTCTGGAACAGAACCGGGGAAGTTTGGCATTCTGTGGACTTGCAAAGAGGTCTATATCTGGTATTCTGAACCATATAACGTCTCAACAAATAGGGGTGTCCTACATGGAGTGGTGGGTTTACCCCTAAACAAAGACATGGGGAAGGGGTGGCCTGCACAGAGTGACAGGTGCACCTACTCTTGCCATCTTGCTGGGCAGACTAGATGGACCATGCTGGTCTTTATCTGTCGTCATTTACTATGTTACTATGTTACTATGTATTCCCCCGGTTTGGAACACTCGAGCCAGTTGATCTGACTGGAGAGACCACTTGTGTGGCAGCAGTATTCGACTGAGCTTGTCTGCCCACAAGTTTTGAATGCCTGGAAGGTATACCGCTAGAAGGTGAATTTGGAGCTCTCTGGCGAGGGCCCATAGTCGCAAAGCTTCGTTGCATAGCAACAGAGAGCCCGTTCCGCTTTGTGTATGTAAAACATGGCAACCTGATTGTCGGTTTGGACCAGAATTGTCTTTTGACTGAGCTGGGCCTGAAATACTATAGCAGCATTGTAAATGGCTCTTCGCTCTAAGAGGTTTATTTGAAGAGAGGCCTCTTGTGAAGTCCAGAGAGCCTGAGTGGAAAGATCGTGCAAGTGGGCTCCGCATCCCAGCTTGGATGCATCTGTTGTCAGGGTGATCTGGGGCAGTGGTTGCTGGAAGGGGGAACCTACCAGGAGTTTTGAGGGACTGCCACCACTGTAGGGACAAAACTAGACATGTCAAATTCTTGATTTTGTCCGTTAAGCGACCTGTGGCTTGTGTCCACTGCGAAGAGAAGGTCCATTGAGCCGCTCGCATGTGTAGGCGGGCATAAGGGACCACATGTACCATGGATGCCATATGCCCCAGCAGTTGAAGCATTTCCCGGGCAGTTAGGAGGGTTTTCTTTACTGCTTGGAAAGCCAATTCTATTATTAGTAGACAGCGCAGCTGTGGCAGGAATGCCTTTGATTGCTGTGTCTAAGCGAGCCCCTATGAACTCTAGGTATTGAGAAGGGGTGAGGTGAGACTTTGGGTGGTTAACTACCAGATCCAAATATTGGAGAAATATTGTGGCACGAGAAACAGCTCGTTCTGTTTCTGGAGCTGTTGGTGCTCTGATGAGCCAATCGTCTAAGTAGGAGAAGACGAATATCCCCAGAGTTCTCAGGAATGCTGCTACTACAGCCATGCATTTTGTGAAGACTCTTGGGGCAGAGGCCAGCCCGAATGGAAGGACACTGTATTGGAAGTGGTTTCCTTGGAAGAGAAATTGAAGGTACTTTCTGTGATTTACATGGAGGAGGATATGCGTGTACGCATCTTAGATCTAGAGAACATAACCAATCCTGATTCTGAAGGTATGGTAAAAGTGTTCCGAGGGAGATCTTGAACTTTTCTCAGAACAGAAATTTGTTCAATTCTCTGAGGTCCAGGATAGGTCTGTATCCCCCCCTTCTTTGGGATAAGAAAATAGGGGGAGTAGAACCCCTCCCCCATTGGGATATGGGTACCTCTTTTATTGCTCCCTGAGCAAGAAGTGAAGAGACCTCCTGACACAGGATGTCGGCGACAGGACCTTGAGAATTGAATTGTTTTATGATTGTAGGCGGGGGCATGCTAAGTGACGTTTGTACCCCTGTCCTACAATGGAGAGAGTCCAGTTTTCTGATGTTATTTGTTGCCATCTTTTGGCAAAATGGCATAATCTGCCCAGAATGGTCAAGGGCTCTGGACCCTTCAGAGGCAAAATAGTTAAGTTCTCTAGGTAGAAGTCAAAGCCCCTGTGGAGGCTGTACTTGCTGAGCCAGTTGAGCCCTTTGAGCTTGCGGCTTTCTTTGTTGTCTAGGTTGCTGCCCTTTCTGGGGAGCATGAACTGGACAGTGAATTGGATGGGAATAAGAGTGGTAAGATTTTTTCTTTTTGTTAAAGAAAAACTTCTTGCCTGCTTTTTTCTTTGATGGGTTGGCTGTAGACTTTGATAGTCTATTCAAGGTGGTATTGTCAGATTCAAATCTGATTAGCCTTGGTCTGCCAGTCCTTCCCAAATAAGTTTTCACCTGTGCAAGGAATGTTTCCTAACTTCTCTTGCACCCACTCCTCTAAATCTGATGCTTGGAGCCAGGCAATGCGCCGTGCTCCGATAGCAATAGCAGAGGTTCTGCTAATAGCTTCAAAGCAGTCAAAAGCTGCACGGTTCACAAATCTGGAGACATTTTGAGCGTGCTTGAGCAGAGTGAGGTACTGACCCTATTTATCTTCAGGAAGAAGAGGGCTCATGCGTTCCAGATCTGCTGTAACCTCCTCAAAAACCATTCCCATGTAAAGGGAATATGAGCTAAACCTAGCTGCTAGCATGGAGGATTGAAAGCATCGACACCCAAAGGCATCGAGTGTCCTCGATTCACGGCCTGGCGGGTTGGAAGAATGCGTTTTAGCACTCTTTATTCTCCACATGGCTGATTCCACTATATGGAATGATGTGGTAACCGAGTCTTCTGAAACCCTGGGAGAAGGTGGGACTCGGTACATGGTATCGAGGCGTTGAGAATGCGGTGACACCGTTAAGGGAGTTTCCCACATTCTGAACATAAGATCTTGAAGGATCTGATGAATGGGCAGCATCGCTGCCTCTTTGGGAGCTATAGGGTATTGCAGAATTCTTAGTTCTTCTGCCCTAGGTTCCTTCTCAGGAGTAAACGTGATTGAAAGCCCTTTAGCTACATCACGTATGAAATCCTGAAAAGACATGTCTTCTGGAGGAGACATTCTGCGCTCAGGAGAAGGAGATGGATCCTTCAACAGAACTGCTCTTGTATCGGTAGAGTCATCGGAATCGGAAAACTCACCGGAGCTTTGTATCGATCGATGCTGGTACCGATGAATATCGGTACCGTGGCGTTTCGGTTCCAACCCCTCGATGCCGGAGAAACTATAGAGGCTCGGCATGGGAGGAAGCCATCCCACCTGAGTGGGTGCCACCGGAGCCGGTACCGGTGTCGGTACCGAGCTCATTTGAACCGTCTGTAGCGGTACCGAGGCAGCTAAGAGGGATGATAGACTGCGTTCAATAGCAAGGATTCTCTTATCCATTGCTAATGCCGATGCCTGGTCGGTACCGGTGGAAGCGGCTACGACCCCAGAACATGGCAACAGAAGTTCTGCAGAGGTGGAGGCCTCTGGAACATTCTGAGACCCCGTTTGTGCTTTTGAGACCGAAGACTCCCGCCGGGGCAATTTTGCCGGTGTACTTTCCTCGAGGGTAGTGCCAGTGGCATCTCGATGCTTTGCAGGAGATTTACCTTTCAAGGACCGGCTAGTCTTTACAGACTTTTGTTTAGTTACCTGAGATCCATGAGAGGAAGATGAAGCCCTGGAGGACGTCGATGCAACTGACATCGTATCGACAGTGAAAAGAGAACCGGCCTTTGCAGCTCTTTTCTGCAGGCCCCTTTTGGTCATCTTTCTACAGGAGAGACACTTCGCTGGACAATGTTCAGGACCTAAACATTTAAGACACCATTCATGGGTGTCGGTAACGGAAATACCGCCACAGTTTGAACATTTTTTTTTTTAAAACCACTAGTTGGCTTCTCCATGTCTGGAGATTTTTGGGCCTAGTGCCCAAAATGGCGCCTAACCCAAGGAGGCATGAGGCACCGAAGAAAAGAAGAAAAGGGGTTTTTTGCTGGTTTTAGAAGAAAATAAGAAGAGAGAACCGGCGGTACCGGCAGGCGTCGAAAGAAGGCAGACGCAACCACAAAAAAACAAGAAAGAAGATAACGTTTTCTGCGGAGACAGGAGAGACGTCCTGTCGGCTCTGCGGAAAACGAAGAACTGAAGTGAGAGAGGCAGTGAGGTGGGAAGGCAGCATGCATGCGCTGTGGGATGCTCCCAAAAGCTTTCCTTTTGGACGCTGGGGAGCGTTCCCACACAGGCTCCATCGGTGCCGATGATACCCATATGTGAAGACTACATTCCTGCTTGTTCCTGGAGATATGCTGCTACCACAGCCATACATTTTGTGAACACTCTTGGCGCAGAAGCACTATTGGTAGTGCTTTCCTTGAAGCAGGAATCGGAGGAATCTCCTGTGATTTGGATGGATGAGAATATTAGTTAAAATATGAGTTAAAAGGAGCGCCAACTATTAGACTTGATCCTAGAGGGTATTGATACACTAATACCAGATAATCTGTACTGATACCAGATAGTTTGCTGTCCAATATAATACTAGCTGCCTGCTCTGATTCTATTTGTCCAAAACACCACAAGCCGCCTGTTTTTAGTTTAATGCCTGCGATACTTGCTTTGCTGTGCATGATTTGTCGTGGTAACCCCACACCTGTCTACCTGAATGCTACAAGCCTGCCTTATTTACATCCATGCCTGTGATACCTGCTCTGTATAGCTTGGGCTGCCTGTTGTAACAGCACACCTAGATACCTGTATGCCTGCCAGTCCGGGGTGACTGCACAACTGTGTACCAGCCTGAGATAATCCAATCTTCCTGCCCATTCACCGGCCATCCCAGTCTAGGCCCTGACCAGACACAACAGTGTAGATACCTAGAATGGCCCTCTTAAGCATCGCCATAGTTGCTCTCTCTCTCTTTTCCATAGGGCTAAAGTAGTGTTACAGACTTATCTCCTATCCAAAATCGCATACCAATTCTTCAGAATCACAGGAGATGGTGAAGTGCTCCCTACCACAAATCAGAGGAAGCTTCCTGCACGCTCCACCACCACCTATTACACGTCGCACTACAACACAATAAGAAAGCAAAGCAAGAAGAAAACCCTCATCCCCAAATTCTAAACTGCGCTCTCATAAACGCCCGCTCAATACGCAAGAAATGGCCAGTTATCTCCGACATGATATCACGCCATGACCTTGACATACTCCTGATCACAGACACATGGCTTTCCAGTGATGACAATGTCCTCCTTAACCAGCTCTTGCCTACCAACTTCTCAATACACACATGCCATAAAACAGCAAAGGAGGGGGAGGAGTACTCGCCATCACCAAGACGGACCTCCATTTCCACCTGCGCAACGCAACCAGCACAATACAATCACTATAACCAACAAGCACTGCTCTATCAATCTCCTATACAGGGCCCCATCAACAGACCCAGATGTCCTCTCAACAATAATCAACCTTGCCTCCAATACCCAGAGCCCTTGCACATCAAACTGGGTTCTAGGTGATTTCAACCTGCCTTCCCTGCAAGATGCCCAGGCGTCAGCCTTCCTCGAAGCTCTCAAGGAATTAGGATATAGGCAACTGGTCAAGGAACCCATCCATGCGAAAGGAGGCATTTTGGACCTGGTATTCGCTCCACAGACAACCTTCAATTCAACTAACGTCCCCAGGTTGTCCATTACCGCAGTCCCATGGTCTGACCACAAGCTGATCTTATTCCGAATACCCCTGCCTAGCAACAGTCAGAAGGAAGCCAAAAGGCCAAGCAGCACCGAAGCAGCACCGAAGATTCCAGGCCTTCGACAAGGACTTGATTCTAAGTAAAACCCGCCTACTCCTCACCTCGACAGCACACAATCCTGAGGATCTGGTTTCCGACTGGAATAAAAGCCTCAGTACTATTGCTCTACGTCCACCATCTAACAAGCCTCCAGGGAAACGAGCCACCGCAGCCTGGTACTCCACTGAGCTGAGATCCTCACTCACCCTCCTAAGGAAGCTGGAAAGACGCTGGCGTCGATCGCACTCTGCAGATGACCAAAGGGCATATAACTCTCACCTGGCAATACACCGAGAAGCAGTAACAGAGAATATGAGACGATTCCACACAGACACCCTAAAACAATCACTGAACAAACCACATGACTTGTTTGTCCTCGTCAAGAACCTAACAAAGGAACCAGTCCCCGAACAACCAAGCGAGATCCACCCCCAAGAATTTGCGGATTACCTGCAATCAAAACTATGCCAGACCAACAAGTCCCCAGTACCCGCCGTCTCACTCGAGCCATGCTATCTAACACCCCTGACCATCTTCTCCACGCCACCCAAGAAGCACATCGAAGACACTATTGCTGCAATCAACACTACCACTGCACAAACCGACCCCTGCCCTGTCTTCTGGATAAAAGAGCTACGGTCCAACTTTAGCCCTTTCATAGCTAGGCTCATGCACCGATCTTTCACAACAGGTGCATTCCCCCAATCCCTCAAACACACATCCATCAGACCGCTGCTAAAAAACAGCAAGCATGACCCCCAGAAGGTAGACCAATATCGAGTATACCACTACTGGCCAAAATAATTGAAAAAGAAGTCCAAAGACAAATTCAAGAACACATTGAAGCCTCCGCGCCACTAGACCCTTGCCAACATGGTTTTAGAGAGTCTCATGGTGTTGAAACGCTCCTCACCACACTCCTCAATAACAATTGCTGGAATTGATAACATCCGTCAAGGGTTTGTCCTCATTTTCATGGACATAGCAGCTGCCTTCGACTCAGTAAGCCATGAGCTTCTCCTGGAGCGTCTCAAGGAGAAGGGGATCTGTGACACAGCGCTAGAATGGTGCAAGTCATACCTCTCTGACAGATGGCAGCACGTATGATCAGGGGCTTCAACATCGGAACCATTCCACCAGAAGCAAGGCATCCCACAAGGATCCTCCCTCTCCGCCCTGATGTTCAACATATACATGCAGCCCATCTGTAACCTCATCCGATCTTTCAATGTTAACTGCTTGATATATGCAGATGATGTGCTACTTTACATGCCATTCTCGACAGAGAACCCAGACCTCTCCCCACTGACAGATTGCTTTAATGCAGTATCCAACTGGCTCCAAACCCAAAACCTCAGAACTCAGCACAAGAAAACAGAGGTCCTATTCATTACGAGGAATCAGAGCTTCACCACACCGCCCTATCTAAATGTCAAAGAAGCAGAACTACAGACCAAACCCAAGATCCGGTACCTCGGAGTCACTTTAGACCAGCGCCTGGACATGAAGGTGCACATAAGCAACATAGCAAGAGTGGTATACCATAAGATCCAAACTCTGTTACCTACGCTTCCTGCTGGAACCGGATGACTTCCGGACAATTTATCAAGCATTAATCATACCACACTGATTATGCAAATTCAATCCTGCATGGACTCCCTCAATCCAACCTGAACCCGCTTCAGCTCGCGATGAACGCCGTAGCAAGAGTCCTACATAGAGCATCCAGGAAAGACCACATGACGCCCATCCTGAAACATCTCCACTGGCTCCCGATACATGGTAGACTCACATTCAAAGCCATCAAGGGGCTCTCCTCCACAACACTAGCAGAGATTATCCAGATCACACCCCCCAACAGGTCCAGAAGATCGGTAGCGGTCAATACACTGATAGTCCCGAAATCAATAACCCAATGCACCCAGGCAACAGCAAACAGGGCTTTCAAATTCTATGTGCCCAGATGCTGGAACACCCTACCACCCAGCATCCGGGAAATCCCCGACTTAGCCCAGTTTAGGAAGGCCTTGAAGCACCACCTCTTCCTCCTATACTACCCGGTAGACAGTGCTACAATAGCCACTTCCACTATCTAGCCTGTGCAGTACATTTGATTATTACCACTCAAAGCACCCATGACTACGACTGGCGAGGTACGTCTTGTCATGTTGCCTAGATGTAAATAGTTACCCCTGGTTATCCAAGATTTAGTACCTGTTCCTTGTAAACACAGATCAGCCAACGAAATGTGTAAGTTTCTATATTCCATGTAAACCGCGCTGATGTTGAATAGCATGGTATAAGAGAAACTGTAAATAAATAAAATAAAATGAGTATATGCATCCTTGAGATCTAGAGAACAAAGCCAATCCTGACTTTGAGGATATGGCAGCAGAGTTCCTAGAGAGACCATTTTGATCTTCTCTCAGAACAAATATTTGTTCAATTCTCTGAGGTCTAAAATGGGTTTGTGTCCTCCTGTTTTCTTTGGAATAAGGAAATAGGGGGAGTAGAACCCTGTACCCTGATGGGGAATGGGTACTTCCTCTATTGCTCCTTGAGTAAGGAGCATTGTGACCTCTTGACCTAAGAGACTGTCGAGCGAGGTCTGAGAATTGAACTGTAGGAGGGGGCATGCTGTGAAAATGAAGCTTGTACCCCCTCTCGTACAATGGACAGAGTCCAATTTTCTGCTGTTATTTGGTACCATCTGTGGGCAAAATGACAACCTGCCTGGGAAGGTCGAGGTTTCTGGACCGTTCAGAGGCAGGAAGGCAAAGTTCTCTAGAGAGGAGTCAAAGCCCCTGAGGCGGCTCAGCCAGCTGAGGTGGCTGAGGTTTTGCAACTTTTAGCTTTTTTTGTTGTCTAGGTTGTTGCTGTTGTCGCTTTTGGGCAGTCTGACCTGGACAGTGTCCTTGTTGGGTATAGGAAGGATAAAACTTTTTTTTCTTACTGAAAAAAGGTTTCTTATAGGATTTTTTCCTTGCAGGACCGGCTGTAGATTTGGACAATCTATCCAAGGTGATATTGTCAGCATCTATCTCATTAGCCTTCTCCTGCCAATTCTTGCCCCAAATTTCCAAGTCAGATGCCTGAAGCCAGGCAATCCGACATGCACTAATGGCAATAGCAGAGGTTCTGCTTATGCACTCAAAACAGTCAAAGGCTGCACAATTTACAAACTTGGAAACATCCTGAGCATGTTTGACTACAGTAAAATAGTCTTGCCTTTTGCCATCAGGAAGGAGGGGGCTCATAAGCTCCAAGTCTCCTGTGACCTCTAAGGAACATTCCCATATATAAGATATAGGAACTAATCCTAGCTGAGAGCATGGAAGCATCGACACCCAAAGGCATAGAGAGTCCTACATTCACGACCTGGAGGATTGGATGCATGTCTCTTTGCACTTTTCATCCTTCTCATGGCTGATTCCACCATGGTGTGGTAATTGAGTTTTTTGAAAGCCAGGACAAGGTGGAACTCGATACGTGGTATCAAGTCTTCGAGAATGAGGAGATGTGGTTAAAGGTGCTTCCCACATCCTTAGCATAAGATCATGTAAAATCTCATGAATAGGCAGAGTAGCTGCCTCTTTGAGAGCCTTAGGGTATTGGAGAATTTCCAACTCCTTTGCCCTAGGCTCTTTTTCAGGAGCTACTGTGATGAAAAGTCCTTGGGCCACATCACGGATAAAGTCCTGAAAGGACATATCCTCTGGCAGAGACATTCTGCGCTGAGGAGAAGAGGAATCCTCGGGGAGAAGTACTCTTGCATCGGCAGAGTCTGAGTCTTCAGACTCAGAGGATTCAAAATACCTCTGATCACGGTGATCATGAAAAGCACGGTACCGGTATCGATCGAAGTCTGTATCGGGTGTTCCGGTACCGATCTGTCGATGCCGGAGACAGACGCATGACTCGGTATGGGTGGCATACCCACCGATGCTAATGCAGTCGGTACCGGTTCCGGTATCGGTTGACGTGTCTGAAGCGTTTTCAACGGTACCAAAGCCATGAGAAGAGCCGCCAGACTGCGTTCAATAGCAAGGAATCTCTGGTCTATCAATGTTGCCGAAGCTTGGGTGTCGGTACCGGTAGAAGCGGCTGGAACCCCAGAGCATGGCGCCAGTAGTTCTGCCAAGGTTGATGCCTCGAGAACATCCTGGAGCCCTGTTAGTGCTTTGGAAGCCGAAGCCTCCCGCCGGGGCAGTTTTGCCAATGACAATTCCTCAAGGGCAATGCCAGGGGCATCTCGATACTTAGGAGATCTACCCTTTGAGGACCGGCTAGATTTATGTTTAGTTACCTGAGGATCCATGGGAGGAAGATGAGGCCCCGGAGGACGTCGATGCAACAGACGCCATGTCTGAGGGAAAAAGGGTGCTAAGTTTAGCAGCTCGATTCTGGTGGCCCCTTTTTGACATCATTCCACAGGAGTGGCACTCAGAAATAGAGTGGACAGGACCTAAACATTTGAGACACCAATCATGGGTGTCAGTGACGGAAATAATACCGCCACATTTAGAACATTTTTTAAAACCTGAAGTAGGTTTTTCCTTTTTCAAGGAAAAAATTGGGCCTAGTGCCCAAAAAGCGTAGTTACTCACCTGTAACAGGTGTTCTCCAGGAGCAGCAGGAATCAGTCCTCACATATGGGTGACGTCGGCGCCGACGGAGCCCTCGCGGAGCAATTTTCCCCAGCTTTCAAAGAAAGCCTTTGGGAATTGCAGCGCGCATGCGCGGTCCTCTTCCCGCCCAAGGGTGCCATCTTGCTCAGTCAGATGACATAGCTAAAAGACAGCAAAAATTAGCAAAACGAAAGCATTAAACTGCAACTCCAAGGGGAGGAGGGAGGGTTGTGAGGACTGATTCCTGCTGCTCCTGGAGAACACCTGTTACAGGTGAGTAACTACGCTTTCTCCAGGACCAAGCAGGAAGTCAGTCCTCACATATGGGACTCCCCAGCTTAAGGCTACCGGAGACCCTAAGTACAAAAATGAGCTCCGAGGTCAGTAGCACAGAAGGAAGGAATCTTCTCTGAATATGTCTCCAACCGGTAGCCCAACATTCGGGACGGAGGGTAGGAGTTGCCTATACCTCGAAGAGGTTACGGAGGACTGCCTGTCCGAAAGCACTGTCCCTGCGGGACTCCCTCTCCAGGCAGTAATGGGCTGCAAAAGTCTGGCTTGAAGACCAAGTAGCGGCCTGGCAGATGTCTGCCAATGGAACAGAGCGGAGGTAAGCTACCGACGTAGCCTTCGCCCGAACACGAAGAGCTGTGACTCTACCTTCCAGCACGAGGCCAGCAGCCTCGTAAGCCCAAGCGATGCAGTCCGCAATCCAGATGGACAGAGTACGCTTGGAGACAGGGAGCCCCAACTTGTTGGGGTCATAAGACACGAAGAGCTGAACAGCCTTTCGGTGCTCCCGCGTACAGTCAAGGTAGAAGGTCAACGCCCTTCTACAGTCCAGGGTATGCAGGACCATTTCAGCTCAGCTGGAGTGTGGCCTGGGAAAGTAGGTCGGAAGTACCACCTCCTGGTTGATGTGAAAAGGGGAAACCACTTTGGGAAGAAATTTAGGGTGAGTCCGTAGAACTACCCGGTTCTTGTAGAACCTAGTGTAAGGAGGATCAGATACTAGGGCCTGTAGCTCACTAACGCGTCTAGCAGAAGTGAGGGCTACCAAGAACAAGGTTTTCCACGAAAGAAAACGTAGCGGACAAGTAGCCATAGGCTCAAAAGGCGGACAGGTGATCCGCTGCAACACCACATTAAGATCCCAGTCCGGGGCTGGCGGGCACAAAGGTGGCTTAAGGAGAAAGAGGCCTCTGAGAAACCGAGCCACCAAAGGGTGGCTGGAAAGAGGTCTACCATCCACCGGCAGGTGATGTGCAGAAAGAGCACTGAGGTGGACCTTTACCGAGTTGGACTTTAGTCCAAGGTTGGAGAGAGAGAGCAAGTACTGCAAGACCACTGATGCTGAACAGGAGAAAGGATCTTGAGACTGCTGAGTACACCAGACGGAGAACTGACGCCACTTGAGAGCGTAGGTCTTGCGGGTGGAGGACCTCCTGGAGGCCAAGACGACCTCTTCCACATCTGGAGGTAGGTGCAGAGGAGCAAGGACTACCCTTTCAGCAGCCAGGCCATCAGATGAAGGGACCGGAGATTGGGGTGTAGGAGAGTCCCCTGATCCTGCGACAGGAGGTCGGGCTGAAATCCCAGTGGAAGAGGAGTGTCTACCGCTAGCTGCATCAGAAGCAGGAACCAAGGTTGTCTCGGCCACCGGGGAGCCACTAGGATCACCGAGGCTTTGTCTCTGAGAACTTTGAAGAGTGTCCAAGACACCAGCGGCATGGGAGGAAAGGCATATAAGAGGCCTGTGGACCATGGAATTAGAAAAGCATCCGCCGCTACTCTGAGAGGATGCGGTTGTCGAGAGCAGAATCTGGGAAGTTGCCAGTTTAGAGGACTGGGAAACAGATGCATGGTGGGGAGGCCCCACTTGAGAAAGATCCGCTGAACCACCATCGGATCCAGCCTCCACTCGTGTGGCTGGAGGATCCTGCTTAGCTTGTCGGCCAGGCAATTTTCTTGACCTGGGAGATAGACAGCCTTGAGGATGAGGCCGTGGTGGACTGCCCAAGAGCATAGCTTTTGGGCCTCCTGACAGAGAAGGAAGGAGCCTGTTCCGCCTTGTTTGTTCACATAGAACATTGCCACCTGATTGTCCGTCTGTATCAGTACCGACTGGTGAGAAACCAGGTGAAAGAATGCTTTGAGCGCTAGGCGGATGGCTCTGAGCTCCAGGAAGTTGATCTGCTGAGCAGACTCCCAAGGAGTCCAGAGGCCTTGAGTACATGTCCCTTGGCAATGTGCTCCCCAACCCAGGAGAGAAGCATCGGTCGTCAGGACCTGAGAATGCGTAGGGGGCTGAAAAGTCACTCCTAGTACCAGGTTTGGCAGATGAAGCCACCATTGTAGAGAAGAGACCAGCTGGTCGGAGATCCGTACGGAGTCCGCTAGGCTCCCGGTGGCCTGATGCCATTGATTGCGAAGGCACCACTGAGCAGGACGCATGTTCAGTCGGGCATTGGGGGTCACATGGACCGTGGAAGCCATATGGCCGAGCAGTCGCAGAAAATGCCTGGCTGAGACCAGCGCATTGCTGTGAAAGTGGCCGGTGAGATCCATGAGCCGCTTGGCCCTGTCCAGAGGGAGGAAGGCCCGCGCCTGAAGTGTGTCCAACCGGGCGCCGATGAACTCGAGATTTTGAGAGGGGAGCAAAGTGGACTTTGCGAAGTTTATGACAAAACCCAAGTGCTGGAGCAGAGCCACAGTGCGATGAGTGGCTTGAGTGGCCTCCTGGGAAGACTGGGCTCTGATGAGCCAGTTGTCCAGGTAGGGGAACACAAACAGACCTTGAAATCTCAGATAAGCCGCCACCACTGCGAGGCATTTGGTTAACACCCTGGGTGCGGAGGATAGGCCAAAGGGCAGCACTCTGTACTGGTAATGATTTCCTCCCACAACAAATCTGAGATATTGTCTGTGGTCCGGATGAATGAGGATATGAGTATATGCATCTTTCAGATCCAAGGAGCAGAGCCAGTCGCCCTGCTGGAGGTAGGGCAGCAGGATTCCAAGGGTAAGCATCTTGAACTTTTCCTTTGCAAGGAACTTGTTGAGGTTTCGCAAGTCCAGGATGGGTCTGAGGCCTCCTGTTCTTTTTGGAATCAGGAAGTACCTGGAGTAAAACCCTTGACCCTTCATGTGGTGGGGCACCGGTTCCATGGCTTGTTCCTGAACGAGACTTGCTAACTCCTGAAGGAGTAAGTCCCTGTGCAAAGGGAGTCTGGGAGGCTCCCCTGGAAAGTAGGAGGGAGGTACCTGGTGAAAGTGAAGAAGATAGCCCTTTTGAACTATGTGAAGTACCCAGGTATCTGTGGTGATGCTGGACCACCTTTGGGCAAAGTGGAACAGACGGCCTCCTGTGCTGAGAGAAACCAGCTGAGGGGGAGAGGCTATGCTGAGGAAGTCAAAAGTCCCCACCCTGCTGAGCAGGGGCCGGTGGTGCAGGCTTGGGGGCTTGCTGCCTACGGGACCCATTACCCCGTCCCTTGGCCTGCTTGCCCTGTGGGAGAGCTGCTGAGGCCTGATACTGAGGGTAGTATTTATAGGCAGCACCTTTCCTCGGGTAAAAGGGCTTTTTCCCCGAGGCCTTCTTCTTTTGAGAAGGGGCAGAGGTCTTCCTCGAGAGACGAGTCCTGGTGAGAGTCTCCGTCTCGATTTGTGCAGCCTTCTCATCCATGGGCTTGCCAAAGAGGTTATCACCTCGGCAGGGGACATCGACCAACTTGTCCTGTACCCAAGGCTCGAGGTCGGACGACGGAAGCCAAGCCTGGCGGCGTCCACCGATGCCGGCCGCAGCTACTCGAGCCGACGCCTCAAAACCATCGTAGGCTGCTCGAGAGATAAACTTGGAGCACTCTCGAATACCAGTAGACAAGGATAGGAACCTCTGCAAAGGTTCGTCGGAGAGACCAGCGGGAGAACCCGGCTATTTCCTTAGCCAGGTCTCGGAGATACATGCCCATGTAGAGCTGGTATGTCTGGACTCGACAAGCAAGCATAGAGCCCTGGAAGCACTTCCTACCGAGGGCATCCAGGCTTCGGGCTTCCCTACCAGGGGGCACCGAGGAGTGCATTTTTTGACTCTTTAGTCTATGCATGGCCAATTCCACCACCATGGAATGGTGCGGTAGTTGTGCCTTCTGGAAGCCGGGGCTCTTGCGGACTCGATAAATGGAATCGACCCGCTTGCTTAACACCGGCGACGACGCCGGGCTCTCCCACATGCGGAAGAGAAGTCGTTCCAGCATCGGAGGAACCGGTACAATAAAGGCCTCCTTCGGGGGAGAGTCATATTGGAGGGCATCGAGTTCTTCGACTCGAGGCTCCTCCTCGGGATCCGCAGGGAAGGCCAAGGCCTTGGCCATATCCCTCACGAAGTCCGAGAACCAGGTATCCTCCGGGGGTGACCGTCTCCGAGGTTCGGACTCGGGGGAGTCCGAAGGGACACACCGAGTCCGAAAGGAACCAGGTGACTCTTCGTCCTCAGATTCCCAGGCCGACTCCTCGGAGGAGTCATCGATCGGCTCCGGTCGGGCGGGCACCGATGCTATCCGCTCCAACGCCGAGGGAATTGGCGTCGACGACCTCGGTCCCGAACGGGAGGCCAAAGGAGACCTCGACCGAGGATCGACTCGAGCCCTCATGGACTCGAGGATCGGCTCGGTCTCCGGGGTCGATTTGGAGGTCGACGTCCCGGCGGTCAGCGCAGAAGCACCGGTGAGGCCAGCGATCAATGCCCGCTGCTGGTCCAAGAAGGCAGTCAGACTGCTCTCCAAGGCCGTCAACCTGAGTCCGAGCTCAGGAGACCCAGCAGCCCCCGACTCGGGCCCCGACGGCGTCGGGCCCGACGTCGGGTCCTTCGGAGGCGAGTCAACGAGGACAACAGTACTCACGTGAGCGGGCAAGTCCACCTCGAGTCGAGGATGTTTTGACGGCCTCTCCGTCTCCGAGGACCCGGGACGGAAATCAGGGCTATGCGACCTGGCCCTCGAGGAACCAGGAGCATCCACCGATCCCGCCCTCACGGGTTTCTTCTTCCGATGATGTTCCCGGGTAGGAGACCCCCTTTCAGAGGAACTTCGACGATGCTCAGGACCAGAGTCCCGAGACGTCGAAGCCTCTGACGAGGTCCGAGCCCGGCCGGAGTCAGAGAAAATACGCTCCCGCTGGTGCTGCCGACTCCTCAAAGCTTTTGAGGACATTTTGCCGCATGGCACACAGATCAGGGAGTCATGATCTGGGCCGAGGCAGCGGAGGCAGAAGTCATGAGTGTCTTTAAGAGACATGAGTTTCTTACAGAGATCACACTTTTTAAAGCCGCTGGCAGCCATCGGGGGAAAGAGGGCCCCTGCGAGGTCGAATGACCGGGCTGCCAGGGAAAAAGGAAAAAGGCACGAAATCTGTCACGAAGGACAAAAAAACGAAAAATAAGGAACGGACTCGCAACCGACGTCGCGAGTCCGGGCGGGAAAAGAACCAGCGTCGAACCGAAGAAAAAAAGAGGAAAATAGAGAAAAAATCAACTTTTCTGCGGGGATTCACAGGCAACGTCTCTAGGGCTCCGCGGAAAAAAAGAAGACTGAGCAAGATGGCACCCTTGAGCGGGAAGAGGACCACGCATGCGCGCTGCAATTCCCAAAGGCTTTCTTTGAAAGCTGGGGAAAATTGCTCCGCGAGGGCTCCGTCGGCGCCGATGTCACCCATATGTGAGGACTGACTTCCTGCTTGGTCCTGGAGAATGGCACCTAGCACCAAAAAAAAAATTATTTTTTTTTTAAAACAATAAAGAACCGGCAGTACCAGTACGGCGTCGAAGGAAGGCAGACACGACCACAAAAACAAAGATTAAAGACAACATTTTTCTGCGGTGACAGGGTAGGTGACCTGTCGGCTCTGCAGAAAACGAAGAACTGGAGAGGGACAGTTGGAAAGGCGGGAAGGCAGCACGCAGGTGCTGTGGGATGCTCCCAAAAGCTTTCCTATCAGACGCTGGGGAGCGTTCCCACGCAGGCTCCGTCGGTACCGACGATACCCATATGTGAAGACTACATTCCTGCTTGTTCCTGGTGATACAGGAGAAGGAATCCCTGATTGATGTTTTGTATTCCAGTGATAAAGCACAGTGAGAGCTAGAAAGACTGCACGAAGCTCCAAGTGGTTGATATGAAGAAAGGTCTCCTGTGGGGACCAAGTGCCTTGAGTGGAGAGGTCTTGTAGATGAGCTCCCCAACCTGTTTGGGAGGCATCTGTTGTGAGGGTTGCTTGGAGCAACAACTGTTGGAAGGGGGAACCCAGCAACAGATTTTGAGTGGACATCCACCATTGGAGAGACCAAAAGAGACGTTTGGAGGTTGCTATTTGGTCTGAGAGAGCTCCTGATGCTTGAGTCCACTGGGTGGACAAAGTCCATTGGGCTGCTCTCATGTGTAGGCGAGCATAGGGTACCACATGCACTGTGGAAGCCATGTGGCCTAGCAGTTGTAGCATCTCCCGGGCAGTTAAGTGGCTCTTTGACTGAATAGGCTAACTGCACTAGATGTTGGCAACGGGCCTGAGGAAGGTAGGCCCTTGCAGTGGTAGTATCCAACCAGGCCCCTATGAATTCTAGGGACTGAGTAGGGGTGAGCTGAGACTTTGGGAGATTTACCACAAGTCCCAGATACTGCAGAATGCGCCTTGTGCAGTCCAGGGAAGTCTGGGCCTCTGACTGAGATGGAGCTCGGATGAGCCAGTCGTCCAGGTATGGGAATACAAATATTCCCAGAGTGCGTAGAAATGCAGCTATTGTTGCCATGCATTTGGTGAACACTCTTGGGGCAGAGGCCAGACCAAAAGGAAGCACCCTGTATTGATAATGTTTTCCTTGGAAAAGAAAACGGAGGAATCTTCTGTGAGATGGATGGATGAGGACATCCTTGAGATCTAGAGAACAAAGCCAATCTTGACTTTGAAGGTATGGAAGGGGAGTGCCCAGAGAAAGCATTTTGAACTTCTCCTTGCACAGAAATTTGTTCAATTCCCTGAGATCTAATATGGGTCTGTATCCCCCTGTCTTCTTTGGAATGAGAAAATAGGGGGAGTAAAACCCTGACCCTTGTTGAAGAAGGGGAACTTCTTCTATTGCCCCTTGGGCAAGAAGGGTAGCCACCTCTTGACCTAGAAGGTCGAGAAGAGATGTGGGAGAATTGAAGTGTCTCACCATGGTGTGGGGAGGAAGGTCTGAGAAATGAAGTTTGTAGCCCTCTCTTATGATGGAGAGGGTCCACTGCTCTGAAGTAATCTGCTCCCATCTGGGAGCAAAATGAGCTAACCTTCCTGGAATGGTGAGAGGTTCTGGCTGTTTTAAAGCCAGAAAGGCTAAGTTCTCTAGCATCAAGTCAAAAACCCTGAGGAGGTTGAGTCTGCTGGGTTGCAGCAGCCCCTGTAGTCTTAGGCCTGGCCTGTTTAGGTTGCTGACGCTTAGTAGCAAAGCGACCTGTAGAGGATTGTTGGCCAGAAGCAGAAGGGAATCTGCCCTTTTTGAAAAAAGACTTCTTGAAGGGTTTTTTCTTGGCAGGAATGGAGGTTGACTTTGAAAGTCTATCCAGAGCAGAATTTTCTGCAACCATTTGAGTGGCTTTTATTTGCCATTCTTTGCCAAACAGGTTTTCACCTGTACAGGGAAGATTTCCTAAGCCATCTTGGACCCAGGGTTCTAAATCAGAAGCTTGGAGCCAAGCAATTCTGCGAGCAGCTATGGCAATGCCAGAAGCTCTGCTGGCACCTTCAAAGGAGTCAAAGGCTGCCCGGTTGGAAAACTTTGAAATATCTTGAGTATGCTTAAGCCAAATGAGGAATTCATCCCTTTTATCTTCTGGCAGAAAAGGGAGGAAAGTGTGCAGTTTATCTGCAACCTCCTTAAGAAACATACCCATGTAAAGACTATAGGAGTTGATTCTGGCAATGAGCATACTGGCTTGGAAGATTTTTCTACCAAAAGCATCCAAGGTCCTGCATTCTCTTCCTGGAGGAGTAGAAGAGTGTCTCTTTGTACTCTTTATCCTCTTCATAGCTGACTGCACCACAATGGAATGGTGAGGAAGCTGTGTTTTATGAGACCCAGGACAGGGAGGGACACGATACATAGTGTCCAATCTGCGAGAATGAGGAGAAATAGTGAGAGGAGTCTCCCATAAATCAATCATGTGTTCATAAAGAATCTCATGAATTGGTAAGGTGACTGCCTCTTTAGGAGCCTTAGAATAACCCAAAATATCTAATTTTTTTGCTCTAGGCTCTGATTCAGAGGATACTGAAATAGAAAGTCCTTTAGCTACTTCTCTTATGAAGTCTTGAAAGGACAAGTCCTCTGGAGGAGACATTCTTCTTTTTGGAGAAGGCGGCTCTTCAGGAAGGACTATAGATGCTTCAGCAGACTCCTCTGATGTATCAGAATCAGCAGAGGAATCAAAGTACCGTCTGTCAGGGTGCTCTTCTAACGCTCGGTACGCGTATCGAGCAGTATCGACATCGGGCGTCATCGGTACTGGATCGGTACCGATGAGCAGCCCTGGACAAGGAACCGCTGCAGTGGGTATCCTGGTCGATGCGGATGCAGTCGATACCGGTATCAACGCTGGTGCCGGTACCCGAGTCGATACCGACAACGGAGTTTGTTGTGGTATCAACGGCGTCGCAGCTTGAATGAAGGCACTGATAGCCTGCTGCATGGACAGAACATTCTGATCCATCGACGCCATGAATGCCTGGAACTCGGTACCGGAAGGTTGTGCCAGTACCCCAGAGCATTCTAACAGGTGATCGGTCGAGGCCGTGCCATCGATGTCAACCTGTAACCCCATAGGTGGAGCTTTGGATGCCGGAGCTTCCCGCCGGGGTTGTTTTGCCGGTGCAGGATCCTCGAGGGCAAGCCTGGAGGCATCTCGATGCTTAGAGGGAGATCTACCCTTCGAGGACCGGCTGGATTTATGTTTGGTTACCTGAGATCCATTGGGGGAAGAAGCAGCCCTGGAAGACGTCGATGCCACCGAAGCTGCATCAGCGGGAAACAGCACATGGAGCTTAGCTGCTCGGTTCTGTAAACCCCGTTTAGACATCAGAGAGCAGGACGGACAATCCGAAATGGAGTGTTCAGGACCCAAACATTTAAGACACCATTCATGGGTGTCTGTAACAGAAATAGTACCGCTGCACTTGGTGCATTTCTTAAACCCGGAGGCTGGTTTTTCCATGAGGAAAATTTCTTGTGAGGCCTAAGGCCCAAAGAGAAAAATACACTAAGTGAGGGAAAAATATATAGGTTTTTTGGGGGGTTTTTAAAGAAAAGAAAGAAAAGACCGGCGGTACCGGTCCGGAGTCGGGGAAGGCAGACATGCGACCAAAGAAATAAAATAAAACAAAGAACTTCTTCAGCGGTGACAGGGCTCGACCTGCTGGCTCCACGGCAAAGAAGAACTGAGGAGAGGCGGTTAGGAAAGGCGGGAAGGCAGCGCGCAGGCGCTGTGGGATGCTCCCAAAAGCTTTTCTTTTTGGGAAGCTGGGGAGCGTTCCCGCGCAGGCTCCGTCGGTACCGACGTACCCATATGTGAAGACTCATTCCTGCTTGTTCCTGGAGATAGCTATTTAACAATTTTTCTATACCGCTTTTCTTGTATTCAAAGCAGTTTACATTGAACAATAAACAAGGAACATTACATAGAACAAGGTCGTTAAACTTGGAGAAACAGGGTGTTAACAATAATCTCCAGGAACAAGCAGGAATGCAATCTTCACATATAGGTATCATCGGTACCGACGGAGACTGCGTGGAAATGCTCCCCAGCATCCAATAGGAAAGCTTTTGGGAGCATCCCACAGCCTCTGCGTGCTGCCTTCCTGCCTTTCCAACTCTCCTTCATCAGTTCTTCGTTTTCTGCGGAGCAGACAGGACATATCCCTGTCACCGCAGAAAATCTATTCTTACTTTTTTGTTTTTTGTGGTCACACCTGCCTTTATTTGGCGCCTGCCTTTATTTGACACCTACCGGTACCGCCAGTTCTCGTTTTTCTTTTTAAAAAAAAAAAAACCTAGCTTCTAAAATCTTTTCTTTAGGGGCCTTTCCCTCTCGGGGTTAGGCACCATTTTGGGCACTAGGCCCATTTTTCCTCAGACATGGAAAAACCAGCTAGTGGTTTTAAAAAATGTTCTAAATGTGGCAGTACCATATCTATCACAGACACCCATGAATGGTGTCTTAAATGTTTAGGTCCTAACCATTCTCCATTGGAGTGTCTCTCCTGCAGAAAGATGACCAAAAGGGGCCTGCAGAATAGAGCTGCAGAACTCGGTACCCTTTTTGCCGCTGACACGATGTCCATTGCATAGATGACTTCCAGGGCTTTATCTCCCCCCCCCCCCCCATATGGATCTCAAGTAACTAAACCTAAGTCTTTTAAGACTGGCTGGTCCTCGAAGGGTAGATCTCCTTCCAAGCATCGAGATGCCATTTTGGCATTGCCCTCGAGGATAGTTCACCGCCAACACAGCCCTGGCAGGAGACCTCGGTCTCCAAAGCATTAACGGGGCTCCAGAATGTTCGAGAGGCTTCAACCTCTGCAGAACTACTTGTGCCATGTTCTGGGGTCGTAGCCACTTCCACTGGTACAGACACCCAGGCATCGGCAGGAGCGATTGATGAGAGATTCCTCGCTCTCGAACGCAGTCTTGCGGCTCTCTTAGCAGCTCTGGTACCGCTAAGACCGCTACAGACGGTTCCACAGGTATCGGTACCGAGTGCACCTGCCTCGGCAGGTATGCTTCCGCCCATGCCGAGCCTTGAGTCTATCTCAGGTATCGAAGGGCAGGTACCGAGACACCCTGATACAGACTTTGAGCAGTACCAGTTCAGAGCGTTGCAGGAACACCGGTTACCGAGATACTTTGAATCTTCCGATTCCAATGATTCTGATGACTCTGCTGGTACTAGAGCAATCCTCCTGGAGGATCCATCTCCTCCTCCTCAACGCAGAATGTCTCCTCCAGAGGACACGTCCTTCCAGGATTTCATATGTGATGTAGCTGGAGGTCTAGCAATCACGGTGACTCCAGAGAAGGAACACAAGGGCAGAACAATTAGATATTCTTCAATACCCTAAAGCTCTTAAAGAGGTAGCAACCCTGCCCATTCATAGGATCTTACAAGATCTTATGTCCAGAATGTAGGAAAACCCTTTAACGGTGTCTCCACACTCTCGACAACTCGATACTATGTACAGAGTTCCAAGCTCTCCTGGTTTTCAGAAGACTCAGTTACCACACCATTCAATGGTAGTGGAATCGGCAATGCGTAGAATTAAGAGTGCTAATACGCATTCAACTAATCCTCCGGGCCGGGAGTCAAGGACTCTCGATGCCTTTGGGCGTCGATGCTTTCCATCCTCCATTTTGGCAGCCAGGATCAGCTCTTACATTCTCTATATGGGAATGTACTGCAAGGAAGTTACAGGAGACTTGGAGCTTATGAGCCTCTTCTTCCCCAAAAGGGGGGATTTTCTTACTCTGGTCAAACATGTCCAGGATGTCTCTAAATTTGTGAACCATGCATCTTTCGATTGCTTTGAATGTATTAGCAGAAATTCTGCTAAATTTTCAAAACGGTGCACGTCGTATTGCCTGGCTCCAGGCATCGGACTTAGAATAATGGGTGCAAGAGAAACTGGGAAATATTCCTTGCACAGGAGAAAATCTCTTTGGCAAGGATTGGCAGGACAAGGCGAACCATCTTGAATCTGAAAATACTACCTTGAATAGACTAAGTCTACAGCCAACCCAGCAAAGAAAAAATCAGCAAAAAAAAATCCTTTTTCAATAAGAAAAAGAAGTTTTACCCATCCTATGCCCATCATACTCACTGTCCAGGTCATGTTCCCCAAAAGGGGCAACAGAAAAGAAAGCAAAGGAAGCCACAAGTTCCAATAACTCAATCGGCTCCACAAGTTCAGCCTTCTCAGGGGCTTTGACTCCTTCCTAGAGAACTTAGTCTTTCCGCCCCTGAAAGGTCCAGAACCCCTCACCATTCCAGGAAGGTTATGCCATTTTGCCAGCAGATGGTAACAAATAACATCAGAAAACTGGACTTTGTCCATTGTACGAGAGGGGTACAGACTCCACTTCCACAGCCTGTCCCCTCTTACAAAATCATAAAACAGTTCAATTCTCAGATCCCTGTCACCAATCTCTTGGGTCAGGAGGTCGCATCACTTCTTGCTCAAGGAGCAATAGAAGAAGTACCCATACCCCAACAGGGTGTAGGGTTTTACTCCCCCTGTTTTCTCATTCCCAAGAAAACAGGGGGACACAGGCCTATTCTGGACCTCAGAGACTTAAACAAATATCTGTTCCAAAAAAAAATTCAAAATGATTGCCCTCGGAACACTCTTGCCTTCAGAGTCAGGATTGGCTATGTTCTCTAGATCTAAAGGATGCATATACTCAGATTCTCATTCATGCAGATCACAGGAAATTCCTTTGATTCCTTTTCCAGGGAAGACACTTCCAATACAGGGTTCTTCCCTTCGGGCTGGCTTCTGCCCCAAGAGTCTTCACAAAATGCATGTCACTAATAGCAGGATTTCTGAGAACTCTGGGAATATTTGTCTTCCCCTACTTAGACAACTGGCTCATTCGAGCATCAACAGCTCCACAAGCCAGCTTCGCTCTTTTTCGCACCATGCAAATTCTTCGCTACTTGGGACTGGTCATAAACCTCCCAAAATCTCAGCTCACCCCTTCTCAGTCCCTGGAGTTTATAGGGGCTCGTCTAGATAACAGACAGTCAAGGGCTTTCCTACCAGTCCCGCTGTCTTCGTATAGTGCAGCTGGCATCCCAAGCAGCTATGAAAGTCTTCCTGACTGTTCGGGAAATGCTTCAGCTTCTGGGGCATATGGCATCCACTGTCCATGTGGTTCTCTATGCTCGCCTTCACATGCGAGCAGCCCAGTGGACCCTCTCCTTTCAGTGAACACAGGCCTCGGGTCACCTATCGGTCTCTTCCCAGTCCCTTCCCCCTGCTTCCAGCGGGGCGGAGGGAGGCTGGGAACATTTTTCTCCAGAATTTGTCCTGCTATTACACAAAGCCTATTGTATGCGTCAGCAAGGACTCATGGAGTCTTCGGTTGTGAAAGAAAGTGGCTGGGCCGGTCCAGGGAAAACAAGCTCCCATGACCCCGGAGTCCCTCCCAAGCGCTCAAGGCTAATGAGCGAGGAACCCCTCACGTCTCTATCGCCGATCACTCTGGAGGAGGGCGGCTCAGACAGACGTAGGGGAGGAAGAGGAGGAGCTTGAGGAGGGAGAGATCCCAGAGGAGGAGCAATCCCGAATAGTTAGTCTTTCATCGAGAGGAGCTACCAGCATTAATAAATGAGTCACTGAAGGTGCTCAATTTGGCCTCGGACACTCCTGCAGAGGAAGAAGCGTTAGAGGATCCATTGATCCAAGCTGTCAGGAAATCACAGGAAGTATTTCCGGTCCACAGGGTGGTGCGCCAGATGATCCAGGAAGAATGGAACCAACCAGAGTCGAGTTTAAGGGGAGTCCAGGCCATGGCCCGTTTGTACCCTTTACCGGAGCCAGACAAAGACCTGCTGAAGTCCCCAAGGGTAGACGCTGCGGTGTCAGCGGTGACAAAGACGACCACCATTGTTGTACTGTTACTTTTGCTGTACCTTTTTTTTTTTTTTTAAACAAATGGCGTTCTTTTTCTTTTCCTCAGTAGCTCCTTTTGTTTTTATTGTAAACCGCTGCATGCCTAATTGGTTTAGGCGGTATAATAAATTTTAAATAAAGATAAAGATAAAGAAATCAGAAACTCCACACATCTCATTTCGTCCCTTCAATGGTCGCAATTCTCTGGAAAACCACCTAGTAGGCTCTCCTTTCCAGCAGCCTCTTTTCCAGGCCACCCTAACAACGGATGCGTCCAAGTTTTTTATTTATTTATTTATTTTAGTTTCTTATATACCGCACTATTTAGTATCAGCGCGGTTTACATGGAACAGTGAAACATAATGAACAAACGTTAGTTTTACAGAGAACAAGGAAATACAACTTGGATAACTTAGGGAAACATGCACATCAACTATTTACATATGTAGCAGTAAGCTTTGTATAATGGGTTATGAACCTACAGAAAGATATTAAGTATAGGGACTAATATGTAGAGGGGTTTCTGGAAGGAAAGGTGTGGCTATGGTGGAGTATGGTTGATCTGGTAATGTTGAATAAATAAGTAATGTTTTAGTGCTTTCCTGAATTGTGTGAGATCGGTGATGGCTCGGATTGCTGGTGGTAATATGTTGGGTTGGGGAGCTCACTTGCACGATCTCTCTACTCAGGGTCTCTGAAGCACACAGGCGGCTTGTCTTCACATAAACCTCCTAGAACTCAGAGCCATTTTCCATGTTCTTCGAGTATTCCAGGCCCAGCTCAGCTACAAGACAGTTCGGGTCCAGACCGACAATCAAGTAGCCATGTTCTATGTGCACAAGCAGGGCGGAACGGGCTCTGTCGTTATGCAACCAAGCTTTGCGATTGTGGACCCTCGCCAGAGAGCTTCAAATCCACCTCCTAGTAGCATATCTTCTAGGCATTCAAAATCTTTGGGCAGACAAACTCAGTTGAATACTGCTGCCACATGAATGGTCTCTTCACTCAGAACAGATTGCTCGAGTGTTTCGAATCTGGGGAACCCCAGATATAGACTTCTTTGCAAGTCCACAGAATGCCAATCTTCCCCGGTTCTGTTCCGGAATTCCAGCTCAAAACTGTCAAGCAAGAGATGCTTTCCTCCTCCACTGGGGGCAGAACTTCCTTTATGCCTTCCCACCCATTCCCCTCATTCCCAAGACACTATTCAAGCTTCAGAGAGACAGAGAACATATGATATTCATAGCTACACATTGGCCATGGCAAACGTGGTACCCTCTGCTTCTATGTCTCTCTCAAGCCACGCCACTGGAGTTGGGATACGCTCCAGATCTGCTTTCCCAGGAGAATAGGACGCTATTGCACCAAATCCCCAGTCCCTACATCTCAGGGCCTGGTTGCTGAAAGCCTAGAGCTTCCAGATATCAACCTTTCTCCAACAGGTAAAGGATATCCTGGTGGCTTCCAGAAAAACCTCCACAAGGCGATCATACGCCTTCAAGTGGAAAAGGTTCTCTGTATGGTGTTCTCAAAGGGGGCTTCACCCCCTTTCGGTGCCTCTGGAATCACTACTGGAGTATCTCCTCCATTTATCAAATTTTGGTCTTAAACCCAATTCAGTAAGGGTCCATCTTAGTGTCATTGCAGCTTCTTGCAAGCCTTTGGATGGACAACCTATTTCTTCTCATCCACTTGTAGAAAGATTGATGAGAAGTGTACTCTTAACAAAACCTCCCATTAAACAGCCGCCGGTGGCATGGGATCTCAATCTTGTTCTCGGGCAGCTTATCAAACCACCCTTTGAGCCCTTAGCCACTATGGACCTGAAGTGTCTTTCCTGGAAAGTCATCTTCCTAGTTGCTCTCACTTCTGCAAGACGCATCAGTGAGTTGCAGGCCTTAGTGGCTGATCCTCCTTATACAAGATTTCACCATGATAAGGTAGTTCTTAGGACTCATCCTCACTTCATGCCAAAGGTGGTTTCGCCGTTTCATTTAAACCAATCTGTTTACCTTCCTGTATTCTTTCCTAGGTCTCATGCCTCTAGTGCAGAAAGGAACCTTCATACCTTGGACTGTAAGAGAGCCTTGGCTTTTTACCTTCAAAGAACTAAGCAACACAGAAAATCTTCTCAGCTTTTTGTTGCTTTTGGTTCTAGTCATTTGGGACTTCCAGTTTCCAAAAGAACTCTCTCTAAATGGATTGTGAATTGCATATCCTTTGCATACGAGAGTAAGGGACTTTCTCTCGACGGCCACGTCACAACTCACAATGTGAGAGCAATGGCAACCTCCATAGCTAATCTTCGTTCTGTGTCCATTGACGACATCTGTAGAGCAGCCAGCTGGGCTTCAGTACACACTTTTACAGCCCATTATTGTTTAGACAAGGACTCCCGCCAGGATGCCTCGTTTGGACAGGCTGTTCTCCAGCATCTCTCTCAGACTTAGTACAACTCCTACCCACCGTCCCAGGTTTTCGATGCCAGAGATCCATGGGAGGAAGAATGACCCATCTCACCAGAGGTTTGCAGCTTGCTAGGGTCATCCTCCTGGCGTCTCTCAGCTGGAGAGTCACCATATGTGAAGACTACATTCCTGCTTGTTCCTAGCAATAGCGTAGTTACTCACCTGTAACAGGTGATCTCCGGGAATAGCAGGAATTAAGTCTTCACAACCCACCCACCTCCCCTAGAAGTTGTCTTCTCTCTCTCTCTCTTTCTCTCCTTTTGTCTCAGCTATAAACTCAACTGACGAAGGAGAGCTGGAAAGGCAGGAAGGCAGCACGCAGGCGCTGTGGGATGCTCCCAAAAGCTTTCCTATTGGACGCTGGGGAGAGTTCCCGCGCAGGCTCCGTCGGTACCGACAATACCCATATGTGAAGACTAAATTCCTGCTATTCCCGGAGATCACCTGTTACAGGTGAGTAACTACGCTTTATTTACATGATTTCTTGTTACAGGTTGTGGGGATGTTGTCATTGTATGGTAGGGTTTGAGACAGGTTGTAGATACTGGTTGGTGTGGATGGGGTCAGATTTTAGTGTGGTGGCTGTGTTTCGCATGGTGGTTCTGCTTCTGGTCCGTAGTATTCCAAAAAGAGGTGTGTCTTTAAGGCTTTACAAAAGTCTCATAAGTCATTGGTGGTTCTTATTCTTTCTGAGTGTGTGTTCCAGAGAGATGGAGCATATATTGAGAAGGCTCTGTGATTTTTGCTTTAGTTTTATTCTTCGGTATTATTAATAGGTTTTTATTGTTTTTTCCTTTTTATTCTATTTTCGGGGTCTTTGCTGATCAGCGTTTGAAGTACTGGTGGTGATAGTTGGTGTAGGATTTTGAAAATAGCGAGTACGGCTTTGTATTTGGTTCTGGTGATTATGGGGAGGCAGTGGAGTTGTTTCAATGTTGGGTTATGTGGCTGGTTCTTTTTGTTCCAGTTATGATGCGGGCTGTGGTGTTTTGGAGTAGTTGCAGAGGATAGATGGATTGAGTTGGTAGACCTTGATAGATGATGTTACAATAGTCCAGAGTGGGCATTATTAAGGATTATCAAACTGTGCAGAAGTTGTTGGAAACCAGCAGTAGTTTGAGTTTTTGTAATGTTCTAATTTTATGGTAGGCTGTCTTTGTTATGTGAGCTTGGAAGTTTAGGTTTTGGTCGAGGTGTTTCCCCAAGTATCTGACTTTTGTTTTTACGGTTATGATGTTGTGTGATAATTGCAAATATTTCGGCGGAGCAAAGGAATTGTTTCTTGTTATAAAAATTGCTTGTGTTTTATTGTAATTTATTAGTAGGTTGCATTCTTGAAGCCAATCTGACATCTCTTCTATGCATGATGGTATTCTTGAATAGTCAGGTTGGTCTCTGTTGAATGGTGTATCTACCCCTCCTTTCCTTTCCCCCTTGTTTTATCCCTGCCTACACCTTCTGTGTTGTCTGTCTTGACTAGATTGTAAGCTCTGATGAGCAGGGACCATCTCTTACATGCCTGTGCAGCGCTGCGTATGACTTGTAGCACTATACAAATGCTCAGTAGTAGTAGTAGCAGCATAATGTCATCAGCATACATAGATACTTTATTTTATGTTATATTTGATCATTATGTTGCAGAGTGGCTGGAGATAGATATTAAAAACAGGGCAGAGTGTGCTGATCCTTGTGGTACTCCTTGTAGTTTCTCAATTGGTATTGACCGACGTGTTCCAGATTTAAATTGTAGTTTTCTGTGGGTGAGGTATGATGTGGGTGAGTTAGTTTCCTGAAGTCCAATTTCCTTTAGGCGTGTGCTAAGTGTATTGTGATTGACTGAATCAACGACAGCTTTTATATCGAGTACCACCAATATACAACTGTTTGATGTTGTCTAGGGTGGTTATTAGGTTATCCAGAAGTGATGTAATGAGCTTTCTACACTGTGTTTGGGATTGAAGCCATGTTGATGGGGATCCAGAGGGGCGTGTGTGTCCAAGTGATCTTGTAATTGAAGTTGGACCACTTTCTCAATTATCTTTGCTGTGAATGGAAGTCTTTAGATGGGTCGGTATGAGTTAGGATCATTTATGTCTAGGTTGTTATTTAGGATAGGTCTTACAATTGATTGCTTAAGTATGGGAGGGATAGTGCCTTATGTAAGAGATTTTGACTATTTCGAGTAGTTGTTGCTTTGATCCAGGATATTGGGCATGGATCAAGGGGGGAGGTTGTGGTGTTGAGGTTAGTTACGTTTTTTAGTTCTTTTATTGATGGTTTGTGAAAGGTGTTCCATGGGTGGGCTTGTTTTACCATCAGGTGGGGTGCTGTTGTAGAAGTTTGGCATTGATTCATGTTAGGTTTGATCTTTGATTGAAGGAAGTCAGCCATGGCTTGGGGATCGATTGGATTGTGTTCCTTAGGGTTGTCTTTTATTAAGGTCTCTTATTATGTTGAATAGTTCTCGTGGTTTGTTTAGGGAGTTTCATGATTAGATTGGTATGGTATTCTTTCTTACAGGTATTTATTAGGGCCTGGTATACTTACATCTTGATTGTGTAGGTTGTTCTGTCTTGAGGATCCTTCGTTTTTCTCTATCTTCATTCCGGTTTTCTCAAGTCTTGTTTTAGTTTGTTAATGTTATTGGAATACCAAGGTGCAATGCTCTTCCTGTTGTGTGTTTTCTTGTGCAGGGCAGTGGCTGCATTGAAAATTGTTGAGTTCCAGTTTCTTATTATCACTTCTAAATTTGTTGAATCTTTCTTTATATGTGGTAAGACCTGCTGTATGAAATTGTCTAGTAGTGAGTTGAGGAGGGTTTCCACACTGATTTGCTCTGAAACAGTGCTGGTATGAGATTCATATGTGAATCAATGCTAAGGTATGCATATCTTTTTCCATGCAGAGAGTTTATCTGTGGACATTTGAGGATGGATGTGTGCTCATACCCAATCCAGAGGATGAAGGGAGGCTTTCCATGCATGTGGCTGTGATGATCTCTCTCCCTTGCACTTTCCCCCATCCTCCTGAACGCACCCCAGTCTCTCCCACCCCCTTATACTATCTGCCCTCCCTACCCTTCAATACCCTCCCCCCCCCCGCACTCTCCTTCCTTCCCTTCCATCCAGCCATACTTTTTTTCCCCACTCCCTTGCTCCTTTGGATTCTCTCTCATGTTCCCCTCTAATCTCACCCCCCCCCACACACACACACCTTTGCGCTTCACCCACTCTTCTGTTCTCCTAAGCCCACCCCTTCCCTCATTTTCAACCACTTCTTTTCCTCTTTTCTAGCACCGTCCCTTCCCTTTTTCCCCTCTAACGCTACCCTTTCCCTAGATGCTCTATACCTTCATTCCCCTCTGCCCTTCTTTGCCACAACTCTACTCTTCTTGCCAGTGGGACCTAGGGACTCCCACCATAACATTACCACTGTAGTCATGTTCTTCTTGCCAGTAAAATCTGGGGACTGACTCTGGCTCTTCACGACACCTCTCTGCTCTAGGAGGAGCATCAAGCCCTATGCATCTGTTTGCAGATGGATCAACAAATGAATAGACTCTTCTCAAAAGGAGTTATCGCTTAAAGGAAATGAACCTAAAAATGCCTCTATGCCATGACTGCCATAAACCTCACTTCTAAGCCAGGGTATGTGGAGTATGATCTCAGCGTCTCAAACTTACTAATGCTGGGCAAGGTACTTGCATCGTGCCATGGAGAGCCTCCTTCTGGAGTTCTTAAGATGCAACATGTATGGGTAATTTATTTAAGTGTGCTTGGAAATCCTTTTAGTCAAGTCTGTGGCACCCAACATAATGGGAAATAACTAATTTTGGTCTCTGATTGCATTTCTTGATACTTGAAGATCTTCTCTCTCTCTCAACACGATTCACAGAATAGTCAGTTGGGAATGACACTTCTATAATCAATGCCATTCTGGTGGTGATCTCCTTTAGTGGCTTCCTTGCATTCAGCTTTTTATCTGTCGGAATGGGAGTATCCAGGTGATCACAACCTCGTTCTCTGTAATTCTCTTAGGATCACGATTCCAGTGCTTATCAGGCACAGTAATGTTGTACTGTTTACAGAGTGACATTTTTGTTTTGCCAATTTTTTCAAGGCTTTCTGTAAACCATCTCATCCATAAAACCGCTGTCCTGGGCTTTAACAATCATTCTCTCATCCTTCAGTTTCAAATCACCTCTCCTTATCCATTCATGTGCTCTTGATCAGCAAAGGGTTCCTGGAGTTACTTCCTACCGTATTTGTGATTTTGCCACTTATTTTTCCTCGTTTGCTGATCTAATTCTTAGAAGAATTTTCTCTTATTTTGCAAATTCTGCTTCCTTTCCTGTGTGTGCTTGTGGATTCTCACTCATTCCTGCTCGTTGTTGGAATGCTTTCCACTATGAGATATTGTATTTCATATGATGTTCTGCTCTCCTTACCCTTGGCTATGCATAAATAGACAAAAATCAGATTCTTTTCTTAATATTAAAAAGTTAATAGTACAATGCAGCATTCTGCAATAAAGAGGAATGAAAATGTGCTGAATGTTAAAATACAAACATTCAGCTACCTAAATGTGTTACAAATAAGTAGTGACATACTAACATAGTAAATAACGGCAGATAAAGACCAGCATGGTCCATTTAGTCTGCCCAGTAAGGTGGCTAGAGTTGCAGCCACTGCTCAATGCAGTTTACTCTCCTCTATACCTCTTTAGGGTTGTCCCTGCTGCTCTGTGCACACTGTTGTTAAGTGCCACCGAGTCAATGTTGACTCATAGCAACCCTATGGATGCCTGTCCTAAACTATGTTTGGTCTTCAGTTAGGCGGTTAATTGTTGATAGAGTAGCATCCATAGCTGCTGTTTTTGTACCAATCCATTGCATTGCCGGTCCTCCTCTTTTGCGTTTACCTTCAACCTTACCAACCACGAGGTCTTTCTTTAATGATCTCTCTTCGCATGTGTCCAAAATAGAAAAGTTGAAGTCTTATTTGAGCTTCCAAGGAAAGCTTAGGTTTGATCTACTTTAGTACCGATTGATTTGTTCTTCAAGCAGTCCATGATATACCCAGTATTTTTTGCCAGCACCATAATTCAAATTCATCAATTTTCTTCCTGGTATTTTTTCTTCACTGTACAACTTTAACATCCATATGTTATTGAAAATACCATGGCTTGGACAAGTCGAATCGTTGTATGCAGAGATCCATCTCTCCATTTGAAAATCTTGTCTATCGCCTTTCACAGCCCTTCTGCCAAGAACAATGCAGAGTCTGATTTCTTAACTGTTTGTTTCTTCATTATTGTTTATTGATCTAAACAGGTTAAAGGTATCTACTATTTCTATTTCTTCTCCCATCAAGAATGGGATTATTGATTTTGCCATTGGTCAGGATCTTTGTCGTCTTCTTCATATATTAAAGTGCAGGCCCATTTTAAGATTATATTCCTTGATCTAGATAAGCAGATGTTTCAGATTGTTACTGGCTGAAATTGAAGACTAAGTATTGTCAGCATAGTTAAAGTTTTTGATGAGTCTTCCACGAATCTTCACATCTTGGTTGTTTTCATGCAATCCTGCTTTATGACTTGTTCTGCAAATAAATTGACCAGGTATGGAGAAAGTACGCAGCCTTGTCATATACTTTTGCTGATTTTACACCATTCTTTTTTCTCCTTGTTCCATCTGTACTGCTGCTTTCTCATCAATGTAAAGGCTGTGCATGAGAACTGTTAGGTGTTCTAGTATACTCATGCTTCTAAATGTGGCCCAGAGTTTTTCATGATTTACGTAATCAAAGGCCTTATTGTAGTCAATAAAACACATGTGGATATCCTTTTTGGAATTTGTCTTCTCAAGGATCCAGCTCACATCCGCAGTGATGGGTCTTTTGTTCCTCACCTTTTCCTGAACCCTGCTTGCACTTCAGGAAGTTCTCATTCCAAGTATAATTGTAATCCCCACTGAATGATCCCGAGTAGAATCTTACTGGCATGTAGGATTGGAGGGATTGTGCAATAATTTCCACAGCCTGTTGGTATGAGTACAGATCTTTCTTCCAGTCAGTTGGCCATGATGCTGTCTTACAATACTTGTAAGGCTCTGCCAGGAAATTTGGAACAGCTGCATCTGACTGCTGTAATACTTCAATAGGAATACCATCACTTCCCAATGCTTTGTTCTTTTGAGAATGCTTTCAAAGCTGTTTCAACGACTTCTTTAATCACCACCATTTTTAAGGCATAGTGACTGTGTTCTTCCCACCTTTTATTAATCTTCTCAGCATCATTCCACATGAATCTATGAGCTTTTCAGCATTCCAATTCAAGACTACAATTTCTTCTTTAACTCTTGCAGTTTTAAGAAAGCCAATCTTGTTCTTCCTCTAATAGTTTTGGATTCTATTTTCATGCGTGTCATTGTAATGCTTCTCTGTCATCTTTCTGCACATAGGAAATTTCTGCTATGTTCTGTAATTACTTCTCTTTTTCCTCTGGCTTTAGCCTCACTGTATTTGAGCAATTTTCAGAGTTTCTTTGGTCATCCATTTAGGCCATTTTTGCTTTTTCATCTTCCACAGAGACACACTTTACTTTCTTGGAACACAATTTTCTTGATGCCATCCTAGCCCTTTTGGTGCTCTATCAGTTGTATCCAAAGTGGTGAATTTATTTTGCAGGCAGGCAGTTTATAAATTCCCATGGTATATTTTCAAGGTCATACTTTACTATATTGAGTGGATTGCTCTATTACAGCTTTACCTGGAGTGCCTTTAGATTGAAAGTCCTTAGTGTTCCAAGGCGTGACTGATAGGAGCATGGTTAAGCATGGATTCATAGTGTGTTGCCGGATTTTTATTTGACAGTGTCCCAGAGAAAAGCTCTATGCTTTCTAAACTGAAATGCCTACTTAGTACTGACACAGGAAATCAGGTAGGCCTTACTCCCTTACCTTGCTTCCCTTGGTAGGGGAAGGACAGTGCTTCTTTCCGGTGATGTCTTAGCTGACCTCACAACTTGATCAATAGGTGGACACCTGGTCTTCTATTCTCTCTGCCGCTCTTAACACTCTAGCCCCTCTTCGTCCCATCTCTTCTCGTTCCCCCTCCCCACCACCCCTGGTACCATCCTGGTCTATATCTGCATCGTACCCACCTTCGCCGCGCAGAGCATCTGTGGAGAAAGAACCCGTCAATTGCTTCCGACACTGCATTCCGTCAGGCACACATCCTCTATCGCTCTATGATAACTTCTGCCAAGCAATCATATTACTCTCATCTCAGTTTCCTCCTCAAACTCCTCTAGACATCTTTTTCATATTCTCAAATCCCTTTCCTCTCCTATCTCCACCCCTCCACCCCATTCCACCTCTAGTCCCTCTACCCTTTCCTCTTTTTTCACAAAGTCCTTTCCCTTCGCTCCTCTTTCTCCGTCTGCCCTCCTTCTCTCTCTCCCCCTCCTGACCCCCCCCCCCACCTCCCTTGCTGATGCTTCCTCACCCCCTTCCTGTACTTTTCCTCATATCTGGCGCTCTTTCTGGCCTATCACTTCCCCTGAACTCAAAGCCATTTCCTCCTCCCACCAGATCACTTGCCCCCTTGATCCCCTACCTTCCTCCTGGTTTCTCAACCCTGCACTCGCGCTCATCCCTTATGTTCTCTCCATTGTTAATTCCAGTTTCACCTCTGGTCACTTCCCTTCCGGTTGGAAACACGACATAGTACGCCCCCTTCTAAAAAAGCCCACCCTCCACCCTGCCATTCCCTCCAACTGGCGGCCAGTTGCCAACCTCCCATTTCTTTCAAAAATCCTCGAGAAGCTTGTTTTCTCACAACTTGCCACCCACCTCGACTCTACCTTTTCACTCCACCCACGCCAATCGGGTTTTCGAGCCGGCCACAGCACAGAGACTATCCTCATAGCACTGCTCTCAGAACTTCACTGCGCTCAAGATCGTGGGGACCTTTCTCTTGTTGTTTCTTTGGATCTCTCCTCTGCTTTCGATGTTGTCGATCACCACACTCTTCTCACCCATCTGTCTGACTTTGGCATTCGTGGCACAGTTCTACAGTGGTTTTGTTCCTTTCTTTCCTTCGCTGTCCACTCAGGTTCCTCGGCTTCACCCTCGTTCCCTTCAATCTGTGGTGTTCCTCAGGGCTCTATTCTTGCCCCTTTACTTTTTAATGTCTCTAGCCCCCCCTTGCCCTGCTTTTTCAACAAGCTGGAATTTCTGCCTACATCTACGCTGACATTCTCCTGGTTCATCACACCTCTTCTTCCTCCCCTGACTTCGCCCCACTTAACTCCTGTCTTACCTCAGTTGCCTCCTGGTTCGATCAAAACTTTCTCCACGCTAACAACGCTAAATCCTCTGCTATCTGGTTCCCCTTCGGGGTCCCCTCTCCCAATCTATCACCTGTTATGTCCTCTCGCCCCATCCCCCTGGTATCAACTCTACGGTATTTGGGCATCACCTTGGACTCTTCTCTCTCTTTCCATCAACATATTTCCTCTGTTGTGCGTACTTCCTTTTTTCACCTTCGTCGGATCAGGGCTATTCGGTCGTTTCTCCCTTCTTCTTATCATCCTTGTTCTGTCACTTGTGATTACTCGTTTAGACTACTGCAATGCCATCTACGCAGGCCTCCCCTCCTACCAGCTTCGCCGTCTCCAGTTAGTCCAAAACACAGCCGCTCGTCTCAACACTCGTTCCCCTGCTCACTCTCACGTCACTCCCTGCCTTCTCACTCTCCACTGGCTTCCGGTTAAGGTTAGATTCATTTATAAACTGCTCATCATTGCACATAGGGCTCTTCATACTAGCACCCCTCAGTATTTGGCTGACATTATCCACCTCCAACCATCCCCGCGGCTTCTTCGTTCTGCTCATGGCAATCACCTTTTCTTCCGCTCCCCGTCTCAGGCTCACCTTGAACTCACCCGTCACTCCACATTTTTCTTTTTAGGCTCCGCTTTATGGAATTCGCTCCCACAACCTCTTCGCACTGAATTATCCTTCCCCCATTTCAAAGCTCTTCTCAAAACTCACCTTTTCTGCCTGGCCTATAATCTCCCCATTTCCACCGATGGCCCCGCATCCCCCAGCCGTGCCCCCCACTTTTCATAATGTGGTATCCTCATAAAGAGTAGTTACTCACCTGTAACAGGTGTTCTCCAGGAGCAGCAGGAATCAGTCCTCACATATGGGTGACATCGACGTCGATGAAGCCCTTGCGGAGCATTTCCCCAGCTTTCCATGAAAGCCTTTGGGAATGCAGGCACGCATGCGTGGTTCCCTTCCTGCCTAAAGGTGCCATCTTACCTCAGTCAAATGACATAGCTAAGAACAGCACACAAAAATGTAAAATAAACTATGTACAACTGCAACTCCAAGGGGAGGAGGGAGGGTTGTGAGGACTGATTCCTGCTGCTCCTGGAGAACACCTGTTACAGGTGAGTAACTACTCTTTCTCCAGGATCAAGCAGGAAGTCAGTCGTCACATATGGGTGACTCCCTAGCTCTGGGCTACCAGGAACCCAGGTTGAACAAGAGAACTCCCTCTAGTCCCAGCATCAAAGAAAGGCTTTTCACTGACAGAACCTCCACCGGTAGCCCAACAGAGGGCAGGAGGGCAGGAGTTGCCTAAACCTCAAAGAGATTCCGGAGTACTGCCTGGCCAAAAGCACTGTCCCTACGGGACTCCCTCTCCAGACAGTAATGGGCCGCAAAAGTCTGGCTTGAAGACCAAGATGCAGCCCTGCAGATGTCTGCCAACTGTACAGAACGGAGATGAGCCACTGAGGCAGCCACTGCCCTGACACGATGGGCCGTGACCCGACCCTGCAAAGAAAGGTCAGCCACCTTATAAGCCCAGGTGATACAGTCAGCCACCCAGATGGACAAGGTACGCTTGGACACAGCTAACCCCAAATTATTAAGGTCAAAAGATATGAAGAGCTGAGTAGCCCTTCTGTGCCCTTGCGTACGGTCAAGGTAGAAGGAGAAGGCCCTCCTACAGTCCAGGGGATGCAGAACTGCTTCAGCCTGGCTTGCATGAGGCCTAGGGAAGAATGTTGGAAGAACCACCGCCTGGTTGAGGTGGAAAGAGGAGACAACTTTTGGGAGGAACTTAGGATGAGTCCTGAGGACTACCCTGTTCCTATAGATTCTGGTGTAAGGCCTGTCACAGACCAGGGCCTGAAGCTCATTCACTCGTCTGGCCGAGGTTAGGGCTATCAGGAAGAGAGTCGTCCAGGACAGGAAGCGGAGAGGACAAGTAGCCATCGGCTCAAAAGGTGGGCGAGTCAATTGTTGCATGACCACATTCAACTCCCACTCAGGAGCAGGAGGACGGATTGGAGGCTTGAGTAAAAGCAAGCCTCTGAGAAAGCGGGACACCAAAGGGTGAACCGACAGAGAATGTCCTTCCACTAGTGAGTGAAGAGCTGCTAGAACTGAGAGGTGGACTCGAACAGAATTGGACTTAAGTCCCTGGTTGGATAAGTGCAACAGGTACTGAAGCACTACAGATACAGTACAGGAGAAGGGATCCTCTGTACGTAACTGACACCACACAGAAAACCTTTTCCATTTGAGAGCATAGGTTTTCCTAGTGGACTGTTTCCTAGAGGCTAGGACAACCTCCTCAATTTCCTGAGGTAGGCCCCAGGGAGCCAAAACTACCCTTGCAGCCTCCATGCCATCAAATTGAGAGCTTTGAGGTTGGGGTGCAGAAGAGAACCCTGATCCTGAGAGAGAAGGTCGGGTTGTAACCCTAGAGGCAGTGGGGGATCCACTGCCAGCTGAAGCAAAAGTGGAAACCAAGGCTGTCTCAGCCACCAGCAGGACCGAGGCCTTGTCCTTGAGAATCTTGAACAGAGTTCGGGCCACCAGAGGCGTGGGAGGAAACGCATACAGGAGGCCCTGTGACCAGGAAATCAGAAAAGCATCTGCTGCTATCCGCAGAGGGTGTGGTTGCCTGGAGCAGAAGTTTGGCAGCTATTTGTTCAGAGGACTGGCAAACAGGTCCATGGATGGAAGTCCCTCTTTCAGGAAAATCTTTTGAACTACCAAGGGATGGAGCTGCCACTCGTGGGGCTGCAGAATCCTGCTCAACATGTCCGCCAGGTAGTTCTCCTGGCCAGGTAGATATACTGCCTTGAGGAGCATGTTGTGTCCGAGAGCAAACAAGCAAAGGTCCTGTGCCTCCTGACAAAGGAGCCTGGACCCTGTTCCGCCCTGCTTGTTCACATAAAACATGGCTACCTGGTTGTCTGTTTGAACTAGGACAGACTGATGAGCCAGGGTTTGAGAAAAAGTCTTGAGGGCTAACCAAATAGCTCTGAGTTCCAAGAGATTGATTTGCTGTGCAGCTTCCCAGGGATACCACAGACTCTGGGTGCACTTGCCTAGACAATGAGCCCCCCAGCCTTGCAGGGAGGCATCCGTGGTCAAGACCACTGTGAACGCAGGACTCTGAAACGGTACCCCTTTTAGCAGATTGGGTGGGTGCAGCCACCATCTGAGGGAGTGCAGAAATTGTCTGGACACCCTTATCCTGTCTCTGAGGCTGCCTGTGGCCTGTGACCACTGAGTCCGAAGGCACCACTGTGCAGGCCTCATATGGAGCCTGGCATTGGGGGTGACATGCACTGTCGAAGCCATGTGGCCCAGAAGCCTCAAGCAGAGTCTGGCGGAGACCAGTGACCTGCTGAGAAACTGGTTTGCTAAGTTGATTAGTCTTTGGGCTCTGTCTTCTGGCAAGAATGCTTTTGCAAGCAGAGAGTCTAATCTCGCCCCTATGAACTCCAAGTTCTGGGAGGGGAGCAAAGTGGACTTTGCGAAGTTTATGACGAACACCAAGCTCTGAAAAAGAGCAATAGTTCTGAGAGTAGCTTGCCGTGCCTCCTGGCATGTCTGGCCTCTTATGAGCCAGTTGTCCAGATATGGGAAGACAAAGATTCCCTGATTTCGCAGGTAGGCCACCACCACTGCCAGGCATCTGGTAAAGACCCTGGGAGCGGAGGTGAGGCCAAAAGGCAGTACTCTGTACTGATAATGATTTCCTCCCACAATGAACCTGAGGTACTTTCTGTGGTCTGGATGAATGAGGATGTGAGTATACGCATCCTTTAGATCTAAGGAGCATAGCCAATCTCCCTGCTGGAGGTAGGGCAGAAGTGTTCCAAGAGTAAGCATCTTGAACCTTTCCATCTCCAGGAATTTGTTGAGGTTTGTGAGATCTAGAATAGGTCGAAGGCCCCCGGTTCTTCTGGGTACCAGGAAATACCTGGAGTAGAACCCTCGACCTTGCAAGTGGGGAGGCACAGGCTCCACCGCCCTGTCCACCAACAGACCCTGGAGCTCCTGGAGGAGAGGATCTGTGTGCAGGGGAGGCCTTGGAGGCTCCCCTGGGAAGTAGGGAGGAGGCAGTTGTTGTAAGTGAAGTGCATAGCCCCTGTGGACTATGCTTAACATCCGTCTCCAGTGATGAGTGGCCACTGGTGGGCAAACAGGGCGAGGCGACCTCCTGTGCAGGGTTGGGAGAGCAGGGACAGAGAGGCTATGCCTAAGGAGTCAAAAAAACCCCACCCTGCTGAGTGGGAGCAGGGGCCGGAGGCTTGGGGGTCCTCTGCCTACAGGGCCCATTACCCTGCCCCTTTGCTTGCTGACCCTGAGGGGCAGCTTGGGCAGCCTGATACTGAGGGTACTGTTTGTAGGCAGTGCCCTTCCTCGGGAAGAAGGACTTTTTACCCGAGCCCTTCTTCTTGTGAGAAGGGGCAGAAGTCTTTCTAGACAGCCTTGTCCGTGTGAGGTGCTCGGTCTCGAACTGTGCGGCCTTCTTGGTCATGGGCTTGCCAAAAAGGTTCTCACCTCGGCAAGGGACATCGACCAACTTATCCTGAACCCATGGCTCGAGGTCCGATGACTACAGCCATGCCTGGCATCGAGCCGCGATGCCGGCTGCCGCAACACGGGCCGAAGCCTCGAAGCCATCATAGGCAGCACGGGACAAACTTAGAGCATTCCCGGATCCCCGAGGACAAGGACTTGAACCTCTGCAAGGGTTCCCCGGAGAGACCAGAGGAGAACACGGCCAGTTCCTTGGCCAAGTCTCGCAAGTACATGCCCATGTACAGCTGGTAAGACTGGACACGGCAAGCCAGCATCGAGCCCTGGAAGCACTTTCTATCAAAACCACCGATATTTTGGGCCTCCCTGCCAAGGGGCACTGCGGAGTGCATCTTCTGACTTTTCAGGCGATGTATGGCCGATTCCACCACCATGGAATGGTGTGGTAGCTGCGCCTTCTGAAAGCCAGGACTCTTCCAGAGTCAACAGATCGAATCGACCTGCTTGCTTAAAACCGGCGCCGAGGCCGGTGCCTCCCACATACGGAAGAGGAGCTGTTCCAGCATCTGAGGAACCAGGACAGTAAAGGCCTCCTTCGGAGGAGAGTCGTACTGCAGGGCCTCGAGCTCCTCGGCTCGAGGCTCCTCCTCAGGGTCCGCAGAGATAGCCAATGCAGTGGCCATATCCCAAACAAACTCCGAGAACCGGGTATCCTCCGGAGGGAATCTACTCTGGGGTTCAGAATGCGGTGAGTCTGATGGGACGCATCGAGTCTTGGAGGTGTCGGGGGACTCCTCGTCCTCCATCTCCCATGCGGACTCGTCTGATGAGGAATCGGGGTCCGACCTCGCGGGGCCTGCGAGCACCCGCCCCGATGCCGAAGGCACCGGCGTCGACCACCTCGGTCCCTAACGGGAGGTCGAGGGAGACCGCAACCAAGGTTGACCTCGAGCCTTCATGGTCTCGAGTATTGGCTCGGTCTCCGTGGTCGACTTCGATGTCGATGTCCCGGTGGTCGGGGCAGATGCGCCAGACAGGCTGGCCATCAGTGCCCGCTGCTGTTGCATGAAGGCAGACAGTCTGCTCTCCAAGGCTGTCAACCTGAGACCCAGCTCAGGAGACTCAGCAGCTCCCACGTCGGCTCCCTGGGAGGAGAGTCCACGAGGACTACAGGGCTTACGTGTCCAGCAGACTCCGGCTCCAGTCGAGGAACTTTGGAAGGCTTCTCCTGTTCCACAGGCCCGGGGTGACAGTCGGGGGTCTGAGACCGAGCTCTCGAAGAACCTGGGACCTCTTCCGACAACGCCCTCACGAGCCGTTTCTTCCTCTTGTGTTCCTAGTCAGGGGACCCCCTTTCCGAGGAGCCATGACGGTGCTCAGGATCCGACTCCCGAGATGTTGAGGCCTCAGACGAGGTCCGGGCCCTGCCGGAGGCCGAGTCAGAAAAAAGCCTTTCCTTTTGGTGCTGACGACTTCGCAGTGTCTTAGGGTCGTGATCAGGACCGAGGCACCAAAGGCAGCAGTCGTGTGTGTCGGTGAGAGACATCAGTTTCTTGCACCGATCACACTTTTTAAAACCACTGGAAGCCATCGGGGAAAAAAAAAAAAAAAGAGTCCCCGCGAGGTCGAAGGACCGGCCTTCCAGGGAAAAAGAACAAAGGGCACGAATGCCAGCCACTAAGGGCAAAAACCGAAAAAAGAAGATCGGGCTCGATACCGGTGTACCGAACCCGGCGGGAGGGGAACCGGCGTCAAACCGGAGACGAAAAAATAGCGAAGAATCGCAAAAAGTCAAACAATTTTCTGGGATGACGAGGACTCACGTCCGGTGGGCTTCACGGAAAACGAGAGACTGAGGTAAGATGGCACCTTTAGGCGGGAAGGGAACCGCGCATTGGTGCCTGCATTCCCAAAGGCTTTCATGGAAAGCTGGGGAAATGCTCCGCAAGGGCTACATCGACGTCGATGTCACCCATATGTGAGGACTGACTTCCTGCTTGGTCCTGGAGAATAGCATGATACTATGAAAAGTTCAACTCCCATATCCATTGGCTTTGACTGGGCGTGATGCTGTGTAAGAGATACCACAGCGTCTCGCCGAATACAAGATAATAGCAGGAGGGGGGGAAGAGGGATATACATAAAAAAGGGGAAAAAAGAAACCATACCCTGTTCGTTACCTTACTTTTCATTGTATGTATGGGCAAGCGTTGTGTTATTTTTTCTGACAATGTTCTTTGTTGATGGTCAAATATATCAAAAAAAAAATCACCCAGGATTAAACAAACAGGAGTAGACATACGAGATGAGGCTCAGTAGACCCTCGTGACAATCCTAATGGCAGGAGGGAAGATGCTATTTATTTAACAGTGATTTTTTCATTCTGCTTTATCATTTCAGTCAAAGTGATTTACACTGTAACAAACTTGGTAATGTACATTAAACAGGGACATTGATAACTTGGATTTTTCTGAGGCAATGGAGGGTTAAGTGACTTGCCCAAGGCCACAAGGAGTGCTAGTGGGAATTGAACCATTGTCTCGGTTCCCAAGCCAGTGCTCTAACTATTAGGTTACTCCTCCATTCTTGTTATACAAGTAAAAGGATAAGTGGAGATGGGACCCTTAGCTGAAACACTAAGACTTCAGAGTACTGGCGGATAGTCTGAGAAAGTTTCAGAAATGTTAAGGCAATTGTCAAAATAGATACCACCATTTGATTTGCCCATGTGGCTGATGTTGAGGAAAACACACCTGCTAGGGGTGGCTTGCCATAGGTAAAATAACTCTGTTTTAGCCTAGGTTTCCGTGACAGAATAGTTGAAGCGAGTGGTCAATAATGAGGTCACAAATAAGGAGACTCTTGTTACAGATAGATCTGATATTAATTAGACCGATGGGTTAAGCAAAACCAGGTGGTGGTGAGTGATGGCAAACAAGCATGAGATAGAGGTGGCAGATAATGCTCTGAGAGAGTACAGATGGGTCTTCACTTTCTAAGTTCCTAGTCAGAACTTAATCATGCAAATTGTGCACTATAGCTATCCACAGGGGAACGTCATTGATTACTCACCTTTGGAAGCTTGACAAGTGGTTCTTTTGACTCCTCCTCTTCATCACTATCAGAATCCTCACTCTGCACAGAGCTCTTGGAGGACAAAGCCAAAGAAGTTTCCCTTTTTTGCCATTCCAACACACAATGGCGTACATTACAATATACATTGAAAGCAGACGGATTGCTGTGTAGTTTGATATCTGGTATGGACAGGTTATTTTCCAAGTTTTCAGCCTGAAAAGAAACATTCTGTTAAAAGCATATCATAAAATTTCACTTTGCTTGATCAAAAATACATCCATTTTTTATGCCCCTTTATTTTTATTTTAGTATGCAGTATTTGCATGAGCAGGGCATCTGATGTGAAACTGCATGGGACGTAACATATTGGTTTATGCACTTGATATACCGCCCTTTACTATGTGTATCAATTTTTCTTTAAAATAATCCATCCATGTCAAATGAGGGCAAATGAAACCCTGCATCTCTGCTTGAGTAGCTGGCTCCTGTTACTTAAGCTTGTACTGTTAAATCTACAAAACATTCACTTTTACTGTATGAATTCCACATTTAAGATCAAATTCCCAAAATCTTAATAGTCTTTGATAAAAATACATTAGACGCTATCAAAAAATATATTTCCATGAAGAACCCACCTCTTCATCACAAACAGCACGACCTATTACTCTAATTTACTCTCAAAAACACAAAAAATAAAACAGCGAGCTAACAAGCATTATAATATTATTCTATATTCATTGTGGCAAACATTTTATGTTTGTATGTTTAACACCAACTGCCTATTATTTCTCATTTGCTTTTCAAATGTACTTTGGCTAAGTTGCTTAATTTCAGCAATGGTTCTCCCTGAAAGTAAATGACCAGAATCCATCTCCATCACCAAACTTGGGACAGGCATTCCAAAGAGAAGAACGGACCAGCAACCGGGCATTCACCTACTCAGCACCCATGCTCTGGAACCAGATGCCACACGAGCTACGTCAGATCAAGGACTTACAGGTCTTCAGAAAAGAGCTTAAAACACACCTATTCCAAATACACTACAGCATCACTATCCCCTCCCATGCGGCCCACCTACCTCAAAAGCCTAAGCCTCATATGAACCTAATGCTCATTTGATGTTCACTTCCATGATGTTCAAAATGTCGATATGTATATAATTTCTCCTATCATGCCTTTATATATGGCGACTCTGTTGTATATTTACACTGGTGGTCAAACTGTAATTTATGCCAATGATATGTATAACTGTAATTGTGCCGTTGTTAATCACCCCCTTATCTTGTCCCCTCTCCCATGTCTTGTACAACAATCTGTAATTCATACTGGTGTTTAAACAATAATTTATTTGCAAATCAATTGTATAACTGTAATCATCTCGTTGTTTATCCTTCCCTTCTCTTGTCCCCTCACCGTCTTGTACAATGATGGACTGCTTCTGATCGCTGGAAGGAGCGGTGTATAAATGTATGCCAAATAAATAAATAAATAAATAAAAAGAAGGGATGGCTGAGAATCCACCAGTATACGCAGGAAAAGAACAGAATTTGCATAACATGAAAAAAAAAATCTTCAAAGATCAGCAAACAAGGAACATGTGCAAATGCAAATGCATAAGTACAGTGGGAAATATAAAGCATTACTTCAGGAGCTACTTCTCAATCAAACCAGGATACATGAATGGTTAAGGAGAAGAAAACTGAAAATGAAGGATGAGAGATCGATAGCTGCGACTCAGGACAGTAGATTATGAACAAGATGGTTCATAAACTGTTATTCATCTTGTAGCTGGTTATGAAGGTCTGATAGCAGATATTTTCTATTCAGAAAGGCACAAAATGGCGCTCTTTATTCACTCATTGAAAAATTTGTAAGCACTATAACATTGTTGTATTGGAAAAGCACTGGGATCGTGATCCTAAGAGAATTATAGAGAATGAATTAGTTATGACAACTTGGAACATTCCCATTCCGACGGATAAGAAGGATGAGACAAAACAGACAATGATTAAGGAGTAAAACACCCAAAGTTTCGCTAATCCTAGAACTGTCTGTTCCAAGTAATTATTCTGTGACTTGAGTGGAGAGGGAGAAGATCTTGACATGCCAAGAAATGCAGTCAATGACCAAGAAATGTGGCAGAAAGATGCAGAAATATTTCCCAATGAATTGAGAGTCACAGGCCTGAATAAGGCATTTCCAATCACACCTTGACAAGTTGTCTATCTATACATGTTGCATCTTAACTTCAAAAGGAAGCTTTCTTTGGCACAATGCAAGCACTACAGTGAGCATTAACAGTAAATTTGAGACTCAGATCATACTCCACATACCCTGGGGACTTAGGAGTAAGGTTTATTACTATTATGATATGTACAAAATGCATGCAAAAATCACTGGTTAATGTCCATCATAAAAATGGAAAAAGACCTTAGATTATTATGTCCTCACTTTGTATTTCTAAGCCACATATAATGATATCAGATCCCATTAGGGAACCAACCCAGCTGCTACCCTCAATTAACAAACAAGGAGTGATCAAAAACTCCTCAATTGCCAATACCTTTTCTTCCTCAAACAAGCCCACTTTCTCAAAATGTACTAGAATCAATATCGGTTAAAAAAATGTGATCTCTTCTTTCTAAACACTATCACTTTCAAGCAATAGTGAAATTAGACTTTACCTGCTAATTTTCTTTCCTTGAGTCCCTCCAGTCCAGTCCAGATGTGTGGACCAGCAGATGGAGACAGAGAACCACAGGTTTCAATGATGCTACTCTATAAAGCAGTGCTTCTCTAACAGTGTGCCAGGGGGGCATGATGTGCCATTGGAAAGTCCTTGGTGTGCCTTGGTGGTGACAGCTAGAGATGTGGCTAGGCATGGCTCATGAGGCGCTTGCCCCATCTCATTTGGGCAGTATGTTTACGTTTATTGTTGCTGAAAATAGCAATCTTCTTCCTGCTCCAGCCTCATCTTCTCCCAAGCAGAACACAGAGACCAAGAGAGAACAGAGCAAACTTTAAACAGATAGAGCAAAGAAGATCTAGCCCGTCTCTTAATTCAACCCTCCTCAGCTGTCAATCCAGGACAGGAGGAGAGAAGTGTGACTGACTGAAGCATGCACTCCAGATCAAAGTAGAGCAGTGGTTCACAATCCAGTCCCTCTTCGACCCCCAGGCGAGTCAGGTTTTCAGGATATCCACAATGAATATGCATGATATAGATCTGCATACAATGAAAGCAGTGCATGCAGATCTATCTCATGCATATTCACTGTTGGTATCCTGAAAACCTTACTGGCCTGGGGATCCCAGAGAACTGGGTTGAGAACCACTGAAGTAGAGCCTTACTCTCTCAGCTCCAATGCCTCTCTCTTCTATCCTAGATGTAGAAACACAACCATTATTTTCAGGTTAGCGATTGTAATGTGTGATCTAGATGTAAGCTCCCTGCAGTAAGCTGGATGCTTTGAACCCCACTGCAAAATCTGACTAGAACCTCTCTCCTATACAGAATTTATACGTTGGGAATACTTTTATTGTGTTAGTAAATCTGATTTTTTTCTGGTGCATAATTGTCTTATTTTATTTATTTATTTAAAGGGTATTTCTATCCCACCTTATCCTTCAATCAAGGCGGTGTACACATCAAACAATCAATGGCAAAGGTGTTTATGTTAGATAAGTCTATGTACAGTGAGGGTGCATGGGTGTGGGTGTGCTGATTAGTGTGAGCTATTTACAACATGTGCTTTTTACAGTTATATACAAGGGTTTGCTGATTCTGCAGCGGGCTGTGATTGATCTTCAATCGAGTCTGAGGTTAGTCCGAGTCTGTAAAGTCTGGCTATGTGCTTGGGCCGTAGTGCTCAGTGAAGAGTACTGTCTTTAGGTGTTTCTGGAAGTCCTTCGGATCTTCAGTTGATCGTAGGTCGTCTGGGAGTGTGTTCCATATTGCTGGAGCCGCCAGTGATAGGGCTCTTTGTGTGGTGGATTTGCATGCTTTTGTGTAGTTGCTTGGGGTGCCAAGTGTGTCTGCTGTGGTCTTTCTTCTAGGTCTAGTGCTGGCGTCAGGGAGTATGAGGGCTTGGAGGCTGAGTGCAGAGCTCTTGTGTTTGATTCTGAATATGTTTAGTATCATTTTGTATTTGATGCAGTGGCTGATTGGGAGCCAGTGGAGGTCTTTTAGGATGGGGGTAATGTGGGCTTGTGTTGGAGAACCGGTGATTATTCTGGCTGCCGTGTTTTGAGCCATTTGTAGCAGCCTGAGTGATTGTTTTGGCATGCCATTGTAGATCGGGTTGCAGAAGTCCAGTATGGGAGTTATAAGCGCTTGGCAGACTGTGCGGAAGTGGTCTTGTGTGAGTAGGGGCTTGAGGCGTCTGATTATTCTCATTTTGTAGTATGCGTTTTTGGCGGTTCTTCTGATGTGTGATTGTAGGTTCAATTCTGTCGAGTGCTATTCCGAGGTATTTCACTTCGTTCTTTAGTGGTATTGCTGTGTTGGTTTTGATGAAGGGTGGGGGGGCTGAAGTTGGTGTTTCGTGTGATGAGTGCTTCTGTCTTGCTGTAGTTTATGGCTAGGTTGTTGTGCATGAGCCAATTGGACATGCTGTTGAGACAGTTTGTTATTTTGGTGTAGTCGGGGCTGTCGAGGTTGACTGGCGTGTATATCATGATGTCATCTGCGTAGATTGTGTAGTCTATTTTATGTGCCTTCATGATGTTGCAGATTGGTTGGATGTATAGGCTGAATAGTAGTGAGGATAGTGCGGATCCTTGTGGCACTCCTTGCTTGATCTTTGCGGGTTGTGAGATGTTGGATCCGATCTTGACTTGGTTTTGTCTTGTCTATTAGGTATGAGTTGAACCATTTTAGCATGGTGCTGGTTATTCCAATGTTTTGTAGTCTGGTTAGGAGGATTCTGTGGTCCACTGTGTCAAATGCAGCTGAGATGTCTAGGGAGATCATTAGTGTTCCTTGTTTGTAGTTGTCTATGGTCTGGATTATGTCATTGAATAGGTATAGCAGTAATGTTTCAACTCCGTGGTTTGGGCGGAAGTCATGTTGATGCATATCCAGTGGGGCATGTGCGTCGATGTGGTCCTGGAGCTGTTGTTGCACTGCCTTCTCTATGATTTTAGCCAGAAGTGGTATGCTGGAGATTGGTCTGTAGGCTGCTGGATTGCTTTTGTCTAGAGTGGTTTTCTTTGGGATCGGCCTTATTGTGGCTAGCTTCAGCTGGTCTGGCATGGTTCCTTGCATCAGGGAGTTGCTTACCATGTCGTGTATGAGGCTGAGGAAGTTTTCCTTAGTTGCCTTGATCTATGGGACCGGACATGGGTCTGTTGGTGCGGTGCTTGTGTTGAGAGCTGAGATGATATCTGAGATTTGCCTTGTGGAAGGAGCGCTGAACTTGTCCCAAGTTATGGTCTTGTAGGCTGACATACCCATAAGCCCCGAGGCTTTTTTTTTTTTTTTTTTTTTTAACTGAACCCAAATTTATCGTGTAGTAGCAAAACTGAAAGAATGTGCTTTTAGGTATAATTTGTGATTAGATTGTTACAATTTTTCATGGGGAGAGTCCACTGGATTACCCTCATCCTCCCCACCAAACAGAACTGATTGCTTACTACTAGCACTCCTCCCTCCCATTAGTAGAACAGCAGCACTTCTTATAGGGACAATTTCTCCAAATGGGTTAGTTTTGCCTATCACTATACAAAACACCACCCCTAGTAAATATTATCATTCACTAATATTTTTCAAAAACTTACTAAATTCCTAAACATACCAACTTCACTTTACAAAACTTTCACTAGGCATTAATGACCTCAGGATGGCCTTACCCCTACATGTGGCGAAACTAATCAACATAGGGTTAAAAGCAGATGCTCACATCAGAGGTCACTGGCCTTTATAGTCTTTTTATAATTGTATATTGCACAACTTCCAAAATGACTAAGATTAATTAAAACATCCAACATCCGAAAATGTACTTTTAAGGATTCTTTACAAAATTAAACACTCAGTGAATAAGAAGCGTCTGCACTCCCACATAACACTGGAACCCATGAATCTTCAGTTCATTTTCCTATAATGAAATAGAGAAACTCTTTTCTGAATCAAGAATATCAATACGCTGTTAAATAAATTTACTAGCACTTATCTGAATAGATCCATGGAGCCAGCATATGTCGGTAACAAACGCCCGTTTCTGCTTAACCGCAAACGCTGCACAACCATAGGCGTCCACCATTGTAATAGAACCAATGCCCAACAAAAGCTTCTGTTTCACCATATAGGCTTCTTCAGGGGTTCCTAACAGTATAATTTTTAGAAATATTCCAACAGTCAGACACAAAAAGTGTCTACAAATATTTCAACCAACAGGAAAAGTCAACACCTCCCACTGCTATCACATTAACGACATCTGACGTGAGCTTCTTTTAAAGAAGCGTTCTGCTACCCAATTCGCTCAATGAAGCTGACGGAATTCTTTATAAAGAACTTTTATACCCAACCTCACAAACCCAAACAACACTATACAATTTCAATTTTAAAAAAGAGGAAATTATATTGGAACTTCAGAGATACCTGGTAAATATCACATAAACAGTGTCCATTCAATTTTATCATTCAACCCATGAGGGTCCAAGGTATTGAAATCATTCTGTTCCTTCTGCAACAGAATGTGCCCTCTATCCCCTCTCCGTATATTTAAAGGGACATGTTCTAATACTGTACACCATTAATTCCTCAAAAGTATGATTGAAGGACAAACAATGCTGAACTAGTGGCGTGTCGATTCGTACTTTGTTAATGCTGTATTTATGCCCTGCCAGCCTGGTTTTCAAAGGACGTGTAGTTTTGCCAATATACATCTTAAAACAAGGGCACCATAAGGCATATATTACAAAGTATTGCAGGTTGTGTTGTAATTATGTAAATAGCTCTTATTCACATATTTACTACAGATCTTATCCTCCAAAATACTGCAATATGAACAATGTCCACATTGTTTATGTCCATGAATCTCAACAGAATTTTCATATCGGGGAACTACTGAACAGAGTTGATCTCTTAGATTTACCTCTACTGTATGCCATTCGCAATGAATTGCCCGAACGTTTAGGGTGAGTAATCAAAAGAATCCATCTTTTGCGAATAAAAGCAGCTATCCTGCTTGAAAGGCTAGAGTGTGGTAATACACATGTAATAGATGGTACGGTAAAGGACATAACTAAATGCACGTTTGCAACTTTTGGTGTAAGAAGCCACTCTCGTTGGTTATATTTCGCTCTTTTATAAGCTTTCCTTTACACTGAATCTGGATAGCCGCGTTCTTGAAATTTAGATGATATTTTTGCTTGCACTTCAAATTCTTGTTTAGAACAAATTTGACGACATTGAAGTAATTGAGAATAATGCAAACTGCATTTCAAATGCTCTGGATGAAAAATAGAGAAGTGTAAAAGAGTATTCTTGTCTGTAGGTTTAGTGTAAACAGTAGTAAAAAAATCCATCTATATATTTCGTTACTGTAACATCTAAAAAATGCAATGAGGATACTTGAATATTAATCTCAAATTTAATATTGTTATCACAGCCATTTAGATAGTTGAAGAACTCATTCAAAAGATCCCGAGATCCACCCCATAACAGGAAGATGTCATCTATATCTCTATACCATCGCAGGATAAAGGAAACATAATTAGAAAAATACACCCATTGATCTTCAAAAGAGTGCATGCAAAGATTTGCTAAAGACGGTGGAAATGTTGCTCCCATAGTGGTGCCTGAAATTTGTTGGAAGAATTCGTGTTTGTAAACAAAATAATTCTTCTTTAATGCTAATTCAGCCAAAGATAGCAAAAATGCCGTCGGAACCCTATGAGGTCTTGGTCTACTGTCGATAATACCTTCAGAGCGTCATCCTGAGGGATAGAAGTGTACAAAGCTGATACATCCAGAGATGCCATCCACGTAATCTGTTCAGTCGTACCATAATCTTCCAAAATTTTTTAAAAATGTGTTGTATCTAATATATGAAGAGATTCGAGGGACTTCTTCCTTCAAATACATATCAAGGTATATACCAACACGTTCTAGCAAAGAATCATTACTCGACAAAATTGGACACCCTGGTGGATTCTTTAGATTCTTATGCACTTTAGGTAAGATGTAAAAAGCTGGTATTTTTGGAAATGATGGATTAAGGAAGGTTTTCTCTTTCTCAGTTAAATAACCAGACTGAAAGACATACAGTAGAGGTAGGAATATAAGAGATCAACTCTGTTCAGCAGTTCCCCGATATGAAAATTCTGTTGACATTCATGAACACTGTGGACAATGTTCGTATTGCAGTAATATGGAGGATAAGATCTGTAGTAAATATGTGAATAAGAGCTATTTACATAATTACAACACAACCTGCAATACTTCGTTCGCAATATATGCCTTATGGTGTCCTTGTTTTAAGATGTATATTGGCAAAACTACACATCCTTTGAAATCCAGGCTGGCAGAGCATAAATACAGCATTAACAAAGTACGAATCGATACGCCACTAGTTCAGCATTGTTTGTCCTTTAATCATACTTTTGAGGAATTAAGGTGTACAGTATTAGAACATCTCCCTTTAAATATACGGAGAGGGAATAGAGGGCGCATTCTGTTGCAGAAGGAACAGAATGATTGCAATACCTTGGACCCTCATGGGTTGAATGATAAAATTGAATGGACGCTGTTTATGTGATATTTACCAGGTATCTCTGAAGTTTCAATATAATTTCCTCTTTTTTAAATTGAAATTGTATAGTGTTATTTGGGTTTGTGAGGTTGAGAATAAAAGTTCTTTATAAAGAATTACGTCAGCTTCATTGAGTGAATTGGGTAACAGAACACCTCTTTAAAAGAAGCAGACGTCAGACGCCGTTAATGTGATAGCGGTGGGAGGCGTTGACTTTGCCTGTTGAAATATTTGTAGACACTTTTTGTGTCTGTTGGAATGTTTCTAAAAATTATACTCTAAGGAACCCCTGTAGAAGCCTATATGGTGAAACAGAAGCTTTTGTTGGACATTGATTCTATTTGCCGCAATGGTGGACGCCTGTGGTTGTGCAGCGTTTGCGGATAAGCAGAAACGGGGTTTCAGTTACCGACATATGCTGGCTCCATGGATCTATTCTGATAAGTGCTAGTAAATTTATTTAACAGTGTATGGATATTCTTGATTCAGAAAAGTTTCTCTATTTCATTATAGGAAAATGAACTGAAGATTCATGGGTTCCAGTGTTATGTGGGAGTGCAGACGCTTCTTATTCACTGAGTGTTTAATTTTGTAAAGAATCCTTAAAAGTACATTTTCGGATGTTGGATGTTTTAATTAATCTTAGTAATTTTGGAAGTTGTGCAATATACAATTATAAAAAAGAATATAAAGGCCAGTGACCTATGATGTGAGCATCTGCTTTTAACCCTATGGTGATTAGTTTCGCCACACGTAGGGGTAAGGCCATCCTGAGGTCATTAATGCCTAGTGAAAGTTTTGTAAAGTGACATTGGTATGTTTGGGAATTTATTTAGTAAGTATTTGAAAAATATTAGTGATTGATAAATAATTACACTTACCTGGTAATTGTAGTTCCTTCAGTGACGACAGTTCAGTCCTCCACCTCTGTGAACCTCCTCCTGCAGCTTGGAGACTGGGCATGTCAAAATCATGACATCACTGGATACAGCCTGCTGTTCTCTCCCATCAGCCCCAGTGAACTATTGACAAAGCAGACTCAAAGGAGCAACAAATAAGTAGCTATTATATCAACCGCAACATAAACTTAACTAAAACTTTGAATATGTACACCTGAGGATTTCCCAGGCCAACCTTTCTTACACCCTTCCCCGCTAAACACAGAATCAGCAATTAGAAAGAGTGAAAATAAACAATTTCAAAGACAAACCTACCTGTAGTCTTCCCTCTCACGCCACCGATCATCCACCTCCACGATAGCACCCCGGGTGGGATTGAGGACTGAACTGTCATCACTCAAGGAACTACAATTACCAGGTTAGTGTTATCATTTCCTTATTCCTCCAGTTCAGTCCTCCACCTCTGGGATGTAACAGAGCAGTAATCATTGGGAGGGACCCTTCCAGACTGCTCGTAACACTGCCGACCCAAAGCAGGCGCCATTCGCCGCCGCAACATCGAGGCGGTAGTGCCTACTGAAAGTATGCAGGGAAGACTAGGTGGCCGCCCTACAAATTTCTCCTGGCAGAACCAAACCGTGTTCTGCCAAGGACGATGCTTGCGCTCTGGTAGAATGAGCCCGTAAGCCCGTCGGCACCGACCGACCTAGAAGCACATAAGCTGAAGCAATCGCCTCCCTAATCCATCTGGCAATGGAGGCCTTCGCCACTGCTTCCCCTTTGCGAATACCTCCGAACACCACAAATAGCCGATCCGACTTCCGAAACCCTTCAGAAACCTTCAAATATTGCCGCAACACCCTCTTCACATCCAACCAGTATAAACTGCTTTCCAAGTCGCTTCCCTCTAGCGACCCTAGCACCGGCAGAGACTGTCTGATTTAGGTGAAAAGGAGATACCACCTTAGGCAAAAAGGACGGGATGGGTCGCAGTACCACCTTCTCCCTGGAAAAGAATAAGGACGGTTCCCTACAAGACAACGCTTGCAACTCCGAAATGCATCTAGCCGAACAGATAGCAACCAAAAAGGTGAAATTAGACTTACCTGCTAATTGTTGTTCCTTAAGGAACTCTAGTCCAGTCCCGGCACCATAGAGTTTACAAACTCCACCAGCAGCTTTGGATACTGAAAGATGTCATCGCTTTGATGTCACTGGTATAAATAGACAAAGACCGCCCACTTCCACCAGTACCTATTGACAAAGCAGACTCAGCAGAGCAACAAATAAGTAGTTAAATAAATAAAAGGTACTAAGAAAAAACAGGTAACACATTGTCTGTCTTGTTTTTTGTTTTTTGGGGGTTTTTTGTTTTGTTTTTTTAAGTAGAAAAGTACTGCCCGTATAAGGAGATCCCTACCCCCCCGAGCAAAGGAAGTTGTGCTGCGAAAAAAGGTTCCCACTACGCCTCCACTGAAGGACCACCCAGGAGCCCTGACTACCTAATGTCCATCCTAAACTTCAGGCTGCATCACCGCATAAAACCCGGGGAGGGATCCAGGACTGGACTAGAGTTCCTTAAGGAACAACAATTAGCAGGTAAGTCTAATTTCACCTTCCTTTACGGCCTTCTAGTCTAGTCCCGGCACCATAGAGGATGTAACAGAGCAGTGAGTCTCAACGGGAGGGACCAGCCAGCCCAGCCTGAAGAACTGTCGAGGCAAAACGCCCATCTCCCACTTCCTGCACATCCAGCCGATAGTGCTTAGCAAAAGAATGTAACGACGACCAAGTCGCCGCCATACAAATGTCCGCTACAGGTACCAAACTAAATTTCGCCCAAGACGCTGCCTGCGCCCTAGTCGAATGAGCACGGAGACCCTCCGGAATCGCTTTACCCTTTAGAACATATGCTGTCGCTATGGCCTCCTTCAATCACCGCGAAATGGACGCCTTAGCTGCTGCCTCCCCCTTCCGAGCACCTCCAAAGGTCACAAACAACCGATCCGACTTCCGGAAGGGAGCAGTCTTGCGGAGGTATCTCTTCAATGTGCGACCAACATCTAGACGGTGTAACCTGCCCCCCCGATTTATCCTTCTGTTCTTTGGAAAACACTGGTAAAGACACCACCTGATTAAGATGAAACATGGAAACCACCTTCGGCAGGAATGCAGGCACCGTCCGCAACACCACCTTATGATTAAAGAAGGATAAATACGGCTCCTTACAGGACAACGCTTGCGACTCAGAAAACCGTCTCACGGAGCAAATAGCTACCAGAAACACTGTTTTCAACGTCAGATCCTTAATCGACGCCCTGTCCAGCGGCTCAAAGGGCACCCCGATCAGGGCCTCCAATACTAAGTTCAGATCCCACGACGGAACAGACCTCCGTCTCGGCGGCCGCATGAGTAATACAGCCCACAGAAACCTTCTGACATCACTATGCGCCCCTAACAACTGACCCTGTATTTTACTGCGATAGCATGAAATCGCTGCCAACTGCACCTGCAAGGAACTGGCTGAGAGACCCTTTCCCACACCATCCTGCAAGGAGGAAAGGACATGCGACACCAACGGCCACAACAGCCACAGGTGCCGCTCCACACACCAGGCTTCAAAAATGCGCCAAACCCAAATGTACGCCAATGAAGTAGAGCGTCTGCGCGCCTTCAGCAAAGTAGAAATGACCGCTGCGGAATACCCCTTGGCTGTCATCCTCACCCTTTCAAGAGCCATGCCGTAAGCGAGAATCAATGTACCTGGGGCATGCGTAACGGACCCTGCCACAACACGTCCTCCCGGCCCGGATGTCTCCACGGCCTGTCCGCCAACAACCGCACTAAATCCGCATACCACAGCCTTCTGGGCCAGTCGGGCGCAATCAGAACCACTAGACCCCTGTGCCTCTCTATACGCTGAACTACCCGGCCTACCAGAGCCCAAGGTGGAAACACAGAGAAGCCCCCCTTCCGGCCACCTCTGTGCTAACGCATCGAGAACCTCCGACATCCTCTCTCTGTGCCTGCTGAAAAACTGTTCCACCTAGGCCGACTCAAAGGTTGCCATCAGATCCATGAGAGGAACTCCCCAACGCCGCACTAGAAGCGCAAAGACATCTGGATGAAGCATCCACTCTCCCGGATCCACTCTGCGGCGACTTAGGAAATCCACCTCGATATTGTCCACTCCAGCCACGTGTTGTGCCGACAGACCCTTCATATTCCGTTCGGCCCAACTCAGAAGCAGACTGGCCTCCTCCTCCAGTGTCACACTTCCCGTGCCGCCTTGCCGATTGATGTAAGCTACAGTTGTTGCATTGTCTGATAACACACGCACCGCCTCCTGCCGTAGGCTCTTTTGAAACTGCTGTAGGCCCAACAACACCGCCCTCATCTCCAACCTGTTGATGGCCCATCCTTTCTCCTCTAGAGACCACTGCCCCTGGGCAAAGTGCCCTTCGCAATGCGCTCCCCATCTGAGAAGACTCGCATCCGTCGTCAGCAGCCTCCAGGAAGGAGGCTCTAGCAGAACTCCCGCTTCCAAATTCTCCATCCGCAACCACCAGAGCAGCTCCCGACGTACCTCCTGAGGGCAAACTAGCCGCTGGGACAACGCATCCCTCTGATGAGACCAGCGTCGGAGCAGTGAGCTCTGCAATGGCCACATATGGGACCTGGCCCACGGCACCACCTCAATTGTGGCCACCATCGTTCGAGTACCTGCAGGTACTGCCACGCTGTCGGCGCCGGCCATGACAAACTCTCTCACGAGCCCCTGCAACATTTGCGCCCGGAGGACCGGTAGGAACACCGCTGCCTGACCCGTCTCAAAACGGGCTCCCAGGTACTCCAGGGACTGCGAGGGCACTAACCAGCTCTTTGCAAAGTTGATCACCCAACCAAGGCTCTCCAAAAATTGAACTACTCGAGAGGTGGCCGCGGCACTCTCCTCCCGAGACCTTGCCCGAATCAACCAATCGTCCAAGTACGGATGCACCAGCACTCCCTCCTTGTGGAGAGCCACCGCCACAACCACCATGATCTTGGTAAACTTCGCGGCGCAGTCGCCAGACCAAAAGGCATAGCTTGAAACTGAAAATGCCCCATGGGAACCGCAAACCGCAGAAACCTCTGATGCTCCTGCCGAACCGGGATATGAAGGTACGCCTCCGTGAGGTCCAACGATGTCAGGAACTCTCCCGCCCGGACCGCCGCAATCACAGAGCGCAACGTTTCCATACAGAAGTGGGTTATCCTGAGACACCGATTTACCCTTTTAAAATCGAGAAATGGCCGAAAAGAGCCTTCCTTCTTTTGCACCACAAAATAAATGGAGTATCGACCGCACCCGCACTGTTCCGACGGGACGGGCACCACTGCCTTGAGTTGCAGTAGCCGCTGCAAAGTTTCTGAGACCGCCTGCACCTTGCGAGGAGACCGGCAAGGCGACTGGACAAAGGAATCTAACACGGGACGATGGAGCTCCAGAGCATAACCGTCTCGCACGACCTCCAACACCCACTGGTCTGAGGTAATTTCGACCCAGGCAGGGTAGAAATCTCGCAACCGTCCTCCCACGGGTACTACCGCCACCTGAGTCCGCCTTATCTCATTGGGACTTCTTAGCGTTCGAGGACTGGAAAGGCGCGAAAGCTCTGCCCGTCCCCCTGAAACCTCAAAACCCCTGGCCCCGCACCGGGAACCTCCCCCGCTGGGGCTGGCTAAAACAAGAGGACCGAAACCTCCGAAACTCTCTGGGAGCCCCCCGGGAAGCTTAGGCTCCCCGGCTCTGCTTCAGCTTATCCTCCGGTAGTCGGCCTCCCTTGGACTCCCCAAGGTCCTTGACTAACTTTTCTAAATATTCTCCAAACAAAAGCTTCCCCCTAAAGGGAAGCTTGCTGAGGCGAGCCTTGGACGAACCGTCTGCCGACCAGTTACGCAACCAAAGGTACCGTCGCGCTGCTACCACCGACGCCATGCTCTTAGCCAGGCCCCGGATGAGGTCATAATGAATATCCGCCAAATAAGCGGTACCCGACTCAAGCCGCGATACGTCGTCTACTTGCTCCACTTGCAACCTCTGCGACCATCGCAAACAGGCTCTCACCACCCACGCCCCTGCTATGGAGGCTTGCAACGAAAGGGCCGAGACATCGAACACCTGCTTCAGTAAAGAAGCCAACTTTCTGTCCTGCATATCCTTCAAAGCCACGGCCCCCTCAACCGGGATCGTAGTCTTTTTAGTGACCGCCAATACCGCCACATCTACCTTCGGCGAGCGAAAAAGCTCCCTGTCCTGGTCAGAAAGCGGATAGAGCCGAGCTAAAGCTCTCGAACCTCTCAGGGCCGCCTCCGGCAAGTCCCATTCCTCCTGAATCATTTTAAACAGGGAAGACCTTTTGGGACGTTCGTACCGCCTGCAATAGTGGATCCTCCAACACTTCCTCCGTCAAAGGTTCCACGGAGGGCATATTTAGCATATTTAAGGACTCAGAGATCAAAGCTGGGAGTTCCTCCCGCCGGAACACCTTGACCACTCTACTCTGCTGCTCAGAGTCCGGCAACTCCCCCTCTTCCAATTCGTCTTCCAAGGCCTCCTCCAAGTCCCCCGCTTCATCATCCAACCCAGACGGCGGACTCTCATCTACCACCACATTACCCTTCTTGGCCGGCGCAGACTCCTCCTCAGGGCGGTCCATCGACCTCGTCCGTTTCCGCCCCTGCGGTTCCTGAGGAGAAGCCGCCAACAGTTGCAGCAAAGCCAAAGCCCGCTGCATAAGGGCAAAGAAATCCGGCGGAATCCCGGGGGTGTCGGGTCCCTGGCCCGAACCCAGCTCCCAGCCATGGTCCTCTGCTGAGGACGGTCCCGCTACCGGTTCCACAGGAGCCAAAACCGGAGGAAGGATCCCTCCCCTCTCCGAAGGAGCCTCCCCTTGCTCCCGAGAGGACTCTACCAGCGACTTCTCCATGAGTGCTGTCCCCACCGTGCAAGCACTACACACCCCCGAGTCTAATACTTCACCGCGCCTAATGCCACACACTAAGCAGCGTGGCTTGGCTGGCATCCTATCGCCAGGGAGGCACACTGAGATCTGCACACTCAGTCCCTATCCCTGTGTTACTCCTCTTCCCTCCCAATTTTTTTTTTTAAACAAATGAGTGAGGGCCCCCCCCCCAATAGAAATCTCCACCGAAGCTGCACAAACGTCTTTTTTTTTTTTTACAAGGTAAAATTTAAACTACAAACAGACCCTAGCTACCTAGCCCTAATCTCCGAAGAAAGGCAAAAAACGAAGGAGAGAACCGCAGGAAAACCAAAGCAACAAATTCGCGGTTCACAAAATGGCCGCCGGCCCCAAGCTTCCCGCCCGGAGACACACGGCCCTGACAATGGCACACTGCCCGATCAAGCTCCCTAATGCAGATCGAGGGAGAGCCCTAATTTCTCCGTCGGACCTGCCCTAAACCAAAACCAAACAGCAAAATTCAACTCACCGCCGTAGAAAGTGACAGGGAGCACCGTCGTCGGCGCCGGAGCTCAGCCTTGTCGCGGCTTCGGCTCCGGCGATCTATGACAGCTGACAGAGTCTTCAGCCGTGTTGTTACTGCCGCCGCCTTCTACCTGTTCCTCACCCCTTTTTTCTGCGGGTTCGGGAACAGGGAGGCCACAAAGCTCGCAGGCTGCCCTGCTGCTCGTTTTCTCAATGGGGAGCAAGTATCGGGGAGGGGGAGGGAAGATAGTGAAAGAGTCCAGCCGAAACAAGTAGGACCCCTTCCTGCAGCAGCTCTCCAGCTAGAAAAAACAAACCCAGGGTAACTAAAATTGACAAGGTAAAATTTAAAAGCTACAAAAATTTAAAAGCTCCGTTTATTTGTGCTGAGCCCAGTCCCAGGCTCAGACCTCTCTCCAGCTGCTTGGAGACTGAAAGTACTGGTGGAAGTGGGCGGTCTTTGTCTATTTATACCAGTGACATCAAAGCGATGACATCTTTCAGTCTCCAAAGCTACTGGTGGAGGTTATAAACTCTATGGTGCCGGGACTGGACTAGAGGGCCGTAAAGGAATACGTTTTTTTTTTTAACGTCAAGTCCTTAAATGAAGCCCGGTGCAATGGCTCAAAGGGCGTTTTGGCTAACACTCCTAACACCAAATTGAGATCCCAAGGTGGATCACCCTACGCGAGGGCCGCAGTCTGGAAACTGCTTTGAAGAAACGCATCAGCATGGGCACCGAGAGCAACACCTTGTACTTTGCCGCGATAACAAGAGCGAGCTGCTAGCTGAACCTGCAAGGAACTGGCTGCTAGACCCTTATCAAACCCGTCTTGCAGAAAGCTTAATATTGAGGCAACGGAGACCGTACTTGCCGCCTCGAGCACCAGTCCTCAAATATACGCCAGACATGAACATAAGCCAGCAACGTGGACTGTTTCCTCGCTCTAAGCAAAGTCGCAATGACTGCCGCCGAATAACCTCTTTTCTTTAGCCTGGCCCTTTCAATGGCCAAACCGTAAGTGAGAACTGATCCACTTGAGGCATGAAGAGAGGCCCTTGAACCAACAGATCTGCCATCACTGGCAACCCCCAGGGCTCGCCATCGAGGAGACAAATGAGGTCTGCGTACCACGGACGCCTTGGCCAGTCTGGTGCCACCAAGAGAACTCTTCCTGGATGAGCCTCGATCTGCTGAATCACTCGGCCAATTAACGCCCATTGAGGAAAGAAATAAAGAAGGCCTGTCGACGGCCACTGATGCAACAGCGTGTCTATGCCTTCCGACATTCTTTCTCGCTTCCTGCTTAAGAAATGATTGGCTTTCGCTGACTGGAAGGTCGCCATTAGATCCATCATTGGTGGACCCCAACGACGAACTATCTGTGCAAAGACATCTGGATGCAGCTCCCATTCCCCTTCATCTACTCGGACCCTGCTGAGGAAATCGGCCATCATTGTCCTTCCCTGCGATGCGCGCTGCAGAAATTGCTATTAACCGACTTTCTACCCAAGCGATCAGAATGTCCGCCTCTTCCTCCATGGCCACACTTCCCATGCCACCCTGACGATTGATGTAGGTGACTGCCGCCGAGTTGTCTGACAGCACCCGCACTGGCCGACCTACCACTTCAAATGCCCGAAGTGCTCAGAAGACTGCTCGGAGCTCCAGCCGGTTGATCGACCAAGAGCTCTCCCGAGGCGACCAAACTCCTTGCGCGAATCTGTCTCCGCAATGTGCACCCCAGCCCGCGAGACTCACGTCAGTTAACAAGGGAAGCCACTCCGGCTGCTCCAGTGGCATTCCGGCTGTCGAGCTCGAAAGCAGCCACCACCGAAGAGATTGCCTGACCTTGATCGGGCAGGGGAGTCGTTTGTTCAACGAATCGGACTGATGCGACCACTGGTGAAGCAGCGCTCTCTGTAGCGGCCGCATATGAAATTTGGCCCAAGGCACCGCCTCCAGGGTCGCCGCCATCGTTCCCAGCACGCGAAGATAAGTCCATGCCGAAGGAGCCGGAGTGGCCCTGAACTTGCGCACCAGATGCCGCAGAACTTGGACTCAACAATCCGGCAAAAACACCTGTCCGCTCTCCGTGTCGAATCGGACCCCCAGATACTCGAGGTCCTGGGAGGAAACCAAACAACTTTTGGCTGGATTGACCACCCAACTGAGACTCTGCAAAAACTTCACCACTCTGTTACCCGAACGCTTTCAGCCTCGGACCTGGCTCAAATTAACCAATCATTGAGATACGGATGCACTAGAATGCCTTCCTTGTGTAATGCCGCCGCCACCACCACCACCACCACCACCACCATCATAATTTTGGTGAAAGTTCACGGCACCGTTGCCAGGCCGAAGGGCAACGCCTGGCAACATGAACCTCAGAAACCTTTGATGAATTGATCTGATGGGAATGTGTAAGTATGCCTCCGTAAGGTCGAGGGAGGTCAAGTACTCTCCCTGACTCACCGCTACAATGACCGACCGCAATGTTTCCATCCGGAAATGTGATACCCGAAGGCACCGATTCACCCCTTTCAGGTCTAAAATAGGACGCAACGCTCTGTCTTTCTTTGGCACCATGAAATAAATTGAGTACTGACCCACACCGTACTCTGCCACCGGTACCGGCACGGCAGCTGTTAATTGCAAGAGCCGGTCTAGCATCCTACGAATTGCCAGGGTTTTCTGTAGACCTCTGCAAGGAGACATGACGAAGGAATCCTGCACAGGCCGCGCCAGCTCCAGCGCATACCCCTGGCGAATTATCTCCAACACCCACCAGTCAGACGTGATGTGGGTCAAGGCAGGAAGAAACTCCCGAAGTCGCCCACCTATCGGAGGGCTAATTCCTGCTGTCCCTGGAGAAAGCATAGTTACTCACCTGTAACAGGTGATCTCCGGGAACAGCAGGAATTTAGTCCTCACATATGGGTATCGTCGGTATCGACGGAGCCTGCGCAGGAACGCTCCCCAGCGTCCAATAGAAACGCTTTTGGGAGCATCCCTCAGCACATGCATGCTGCCTTCCCGCCTTTCCAACTGTCCCTCTTCAGTTAAGTTTGTAGCTGAGTGAAAGGATAGAGGGAGAGAGGAAAGAGACAAAGAGGGAGAGAGAGAGACACACAACTCCTAGGGGAGGTGGGTGGGTTGTGAGGACTAAATTCCTGCTGTTCCCGGAGATCACCTGTTACAGGTGAGTAAAGCACAGTTACTTTCCTGTAACAGGTGATCTCTGGGAACAGCAGGAATAAGTCTTCACAAATGGGTACGTCGGTACCGACGGAGTCTGCGCGGGAACGCTCCCCAGCGTCCAATTAGAACGCTTTTCGGGAGCATCCCACCACGCCTGCGTGCTGCCTTCCCGCCTTTCCCAACTGCCTCTCCTCAGTTAAGTTTTAAAGCTGAGACAAAGAGAGAGAGAGAGAGGGGAAAGATAGAGATAGAGAGATACAACTCCTAGGGGAGGTGGGTGGGTTGTGAAGACTTATTCCTGCTGTTCCCAGAGATCACCTGTTACAGTTAACTATGCTATATCCTGGAACAAGCAGGAATGAGTCTTCACATATGGGGACTCCCAAGCTAAGATGCCTGGAGGAGTCCCAGCATGTTGCGAATCTGAGAGAGCCATGCTACTCGACAGGTCCTCAGGCATCCTGGGTATGGAGGGTAGGAGTTGAACTAAAAAAGATGTGCTGTGGAACAGCTGGACCAAACAGGACGCCTAGATAGGAGTCCCTGTGCTGGTGATATCTAGTAGTAAATATTGAACTGCAATATACCAATATGGACCTCACCTGGTGGTATTGTAAAAAGTTTATGGAGGTTCATATGGATCTGCTAATATGAACCAACAGAATATCCTCAAGGAGTACCTCAATGTAAGCAGAGGTAAATAAACTGTGCAAAAGACAGGTTGAGGTCAGAACCTTTAGGGCGAGAAAAAAATCCCAGCGGAAACTGAGGTAGTTCAATGAGGCAGGACTTTTGCGGGAAACGCGAAAGTCCTTATTAGATAAGCCTGAAGCTCTTTTGACCTTAAAAAGACATAGTTCTTATAGGAGAAGAGGGGTATTGAAGACCCCTATATCCGATGACAAACAAGGACAGAAGTATGAGGCATTGTAGCCTCCTAATTTCTGAAGATTCAGAATGTCCTTCCTAATAGAAGTCACTTAGGAAAAAAGATGGTACATGGAGGACTTGAGATGTACCTAACCTGAAGGTTATGGTGAAAAAACCTTTTAACTACCACAGGGAAGTGGTTGTTTATGTAGAACCCTAAGCATGCTGGAGCAGCATTGATAGGGATAGTGACTATCTGTCGGAGCCCTATAGGAAATATATGTATATATGAACCTAGGCAGACAGATAGAAAAAGATACAGATTATACATATACACACACTGTCGGCGCTCCCCCTTGTGGCCTGGCAGTTGCCTAGGGGTAAGAGGGCGCCCCGATCGTCCTTTGTATTAGAATTAGCCCATTCGCATGTAGTTGTGTCTGGATAGATTAGAGCCAAGATCCAAGGTCGCAGGAAATTTCTTTTTATTTAGGAAATAAGGTACTACTTGACCAAATCAAATTCTTTGGTAAGGAATTTGAATATTACAAACAAAAATAATCAGGATGCTTCTCCATTCATAAACATAAGCCTTATCACACAGTCCTTGGCTTGGCCTTGCTTCTGCGGCTTAGTTTAAACACATATTCACAAAAGGTAATCCTTTACAAACAGCAATCTGTTCTCCGGTCCCCAGGAGGCAGTACAGTACTTCACTGTTACTTTCACAGCTTTGCATAGTACTAATTCCCTGGTCCACCAACAGGCTTTAAAACTCAGTACATTTCTCTCCAAGATACTTTCAAACTTTTAGCTCACTCATGGCTCCATTAATCTTGCAGCTTTATCAGACCAGCATTCATTAATTTGCCTGGCTAAAAGTTATGGGCTTTAGCAAAGAATATTCTCATTCAGAACTTCTGGGTTTTTCTCCAATTACTTTAAAAACCCTTTCAGCTCCAACACCCACCAGCTTCTTATTCCTCTCTGGCACAAAGAGAACATTCAAACTCCATATCAGAAACCTCACTTTCATTATAAGTGTCTCCCAGTTCCATCTCCTCTCCACTGGACTCTCTCAGAGACTTGTTCTCCACAGTGTCTGCCTGAGGAGCCTTCACATGCTGCAAACCTTTTATCAGCTGCTCCCAATTAGACTTCTCACTACGGGAGGTTGTGGGGGAAGGGCAGGAAAAGGCTTCCCTATTCAAAAGCTTTTTAAGGGCTTGTAAAGGGCTCACCTTGCCAGCAGTGTGGTGTCCCCTTGTAGGCTCAACTAGAGACGTACCCTTGCTTTCAGGTTCTCTCAGGAATACTCTACTCATCTGCTTCCTAATAGTAGCTTGGTTAAAACCAACTCTTCCAGACTTCACGTCAGCTGCAGGTTTCCTGTCAGCTGAGCTGTGCTCCAGGCTAGAACTGTCCCTGTACTGTCTGCAGGAGGTATTTCCTCTAAACCTTCCAGTAAGGTTTCTGCCCCTCAGCTCTGTCCTCCGAGGCTCCTTACACTGAGAATGGTCAGTCCACCAGCATTTAGAAAATATCTCTTCCTCAGAAGAGTCTTCCCCTGGGCTTTGCTCTGACCTTCTCTCCTCTCTGTTCATGTCTCTGTTCAGCTTCCTCCGTCCCACCGACGCTGCAACAACTCCTGAGGTTGAATCTGAATCTCTGTCCATGTCTGCTCCTTCTCTGTCTCTCCTTGAATGTGGAGCTGCGTTTCTCTCTCCATCTCTCCTTGAACGTGGAGCTGTGCCTGGGTCTCCCTTTTTTCTTGAATGTGGAGCTATGCCTGAGTCTCCGTTTCCGTTTTTTTTGTGAGTGAAACTTCCCTGCCTAAATGTTTGGGGCTGTCCTATGGCTCTTGACTCCGCCCCCAAACCTCTCCCATCACCTCTCGGTTTCCATGTGCAGGGAATCTTTGGCTTTGTTTAGAGTGTTAACCCTTGCTGTGCCCGCAGTTCTTTTGGGTTCAGGAAAAAAGGACTGTTTTTCCTCTTTTTCTCCACTCTAAACCTTCTTCTCCACCACAATACACACACACATATATATATATACATACATATATACATATACACACACACACATATTTATTTTATTTATTTAACAAACTTTTATATACCGCAACCTTCCGATGATCAGGTGCGGTTTACATATAACAGTTACGGAGACAGAAAGGCATTTATGTACATTAACAATTAAACTTTTAAATTTTGTAGAACTATGTACAATTAACTATGTACAGTTAGTAAAAGTGAGTTCAACAGTATAAACATCATAGACAGTGTCAAGGTCAAAATATCATGAAGCATTGTGGTATTGATTTCAGTGTGTTATATAGATTATCCCTTTTCGTTTTGAAGTTGAGAATTTGCCATTGGACCATAGTGGGAGATAAAAAGGTGAGTTTTTAAGTTTTTGCGTAGGTCTTTAAGGTCGGTTAAGGCTCTGATTTCATCAGGTAGAGAGTTCCAGAGTATAGGGGCTGCATGGGAGAATGCTTTTTTATTGGTTGTTTTTTTGGTCTTTGTGAATTCTTTTGGCATCCTTATTTTATTGGCGTTGCCTCTTCTATGTGCAGATTGGGGTGTGTCTTTAGTGAGTAGTTTATTTAGGGTTGCTGGGGCAGTGTTATTTAATGCTTTAAAGGTGGTTATTATTAATTTATAGTTTATTCTACATTGAATGGGGAGCCAGTGTAGTTTGGCTAGATAGGGTGATATGTGCTCAAAAGGGTGTACCTTCATTATGGTTCTGGCTGCAGCATTTTGAGCCAATTGGAGCCTTTTGATGTTTTGGTTCGTTGTGCCTAATAGGGAGAGGTTGGCGAAGTCAAAATGTGGTGTGATAATGGCTTGAATGATGCTTAGGAAGTCTTGCAGGTGGACTAGAGGGCGTAATTGTTTTAATACTTTGAGTTTAAAGTATATTTTCTTTGTTGTATTTCTTATGTGTGTGTTCATACTAAGGTGTGTATCTAGTATCACCCCTAGGTATTTTATTTCATTTTTTATGTGAATATCATGATTCTGAAGTGTAATGTGGGTAGGGGGGGTATAAGATTTGTTTTTTGTTACAATAAGTATGTAGGTTTTGGAATGGTTAATAGAGGCTGTGGTCTTCTAACCAAGTTGCTAATTCCTTAAAGCAATCTGTTAATAGTTGAATTGGGATCGTAGGGATTGTGAAAGGAATGTACAGCATGATGTCATCCGCGTATATGTGATAATGGATTTTGAATTTTTTAAAAGATATTGCAAATTGGTTGTATATATATATTAAATAGAAGAGCAGAGAGAGCAGAACCTTGGGGAGGCCTATTTCCTGTTTGTATGTGTTAGAGGTTTGAGTGTTGATCCTGACAGTTTGAGATCTGTTGGATAGATACGATGTGAACCATTTAAGAACTATTGAGTTGGCACCTATTTGTCTGAGTCTATTGAGCATTAGTGTATGGTGGACAATACACACACACATATATACATATATATATACACACACATACACACATACCCATGTCCCCACATAGGGATATGTGGAGAGAGAAAGATTCATCTAACAACAAGAAGGGAAATACCTGCTTGAGGAGATGTTTAGAGAATCCGTTCTCCCTGGTTATGAGTGGGAGAGCTAAGGGAGTGCTCTCACTGACAAGAAGACTAGGTTCCTTTAAGAATTCTAGTCCTTGAATAACCAGAAATGGAGGCCTACGTGAAAAAAGTGCAGAGGATGTTTTTAATCTGCAGGCAGCAAGTCTGGATCCTTCTATAACTCCAGTATGGCAGCTGGAGAAGACGACACAATGAAATAAGATACCATATTTTCTCTTCTATGAGGGCAAAATGAGTATCATGCATTCTTGCGCTCAATATGCATTTCCCCATGAAGAATTGAGGGTGGAAGGAAAATAGGAGACAAGGACTGGCTGTTACGAAAAGAAAACCATCCCTGGTGAAGGGGTCCACTGGAGATTTGAACCAACCCAGGGAATTGAGTAATTCTTTAAGTCTTCACGTAATTAAAGGCCTGTGTCCTTTATTCTAGAAGGAGACTTTAATGGAATGGTAAGGGTAGGGAAGAAACCAGTAGTCATAACTAGGTAAAGCCCTTCCTAACCATCTGGAATTATTTGCTCTCTAGCAAGGGCCCATAGTGCAGAGCTGCTCTGTAGAGATGCAGAGAGCATGTTGCAGGTTGGTTAGAAGAAAAACCGGCTGTTTAAGTGCCAGTATGTAACCTGAACTATTCCGCCAAGCCCAAGGATTGGAGAAGGCTAAGGATAGAAGGTACGCTGAGGTGTCTGTAACAATAAGGCCAGAAAAAATTCTTAACCTGTCTGGGACTTAGTACTAAGGCCAAAAAGGATTGATATTGGAGATCAAACCCTGGTTGCTTGGTCAGCAAGTCAGTGGTCTAACCACTAGGAGCCCCTGCACTTCTAGTTATTGTTAGGGCAGCGGAAAAAAGTTTAGGTCCCAAGATTGGAAAAAGGACCTACAGACATAAGCAGGAGTGGTAAGACTCCCTCATTGTCTGAGAAGCTGCCACAAAACAAGATTGCAAGGGGGAGACAACTCTGAAATGAAAAAAACCCTAACTGGAATAGGTAGAAAACTCAGGGGCTTAGGGATAAGCCCTCCAGTTAAGTGGTATCACTCTTACAGACCAAAATGTCTTAGTAAGAGGGACAGAGTTGAAAAAAAAAGAAAGACTTACGATGGAGTAAATCTCTGAAAAAGTAATATGAGACATGCTGATACAGGAGAAACTGTCAAAGGTAAAGGCATAGGCAACCTTATTGATAGTTGGTACTCCTCTGTCTACGTAGGAGGAAGAGGAGTAACTTTACTACCTGTAAAGCATAATCATCCTAAGAAGCTCTATGAGCTACAAGGAAGGACGTCTCTTTAAAAGAGATACATGTGTAAAATTTAGGATGGAACCGGTGTAGATGCTTGCAATGAGAAGAAGCAGACTACAGGTTCTAAACCTCAAAACAGGAAAGAAGGATTCAGTGAGGAATCCTATCAGCAACCCTGCGACTGCTGGGTTTGCTGAAGCAGTTGAGGTTGTGGTTTCTTTGGCCTGGTTTGATGTTTCCTTTGTTTGGAAACAGCTGTATAATGGGTAGAGAATGAATAAAATTTTCCCCTTGGGGAAATAAAGTTTGGTAGGAGATTTCCTACCACCTGGGATAGGAGGAAGGTGTTGATAATCCTTTGAAAGCAGTAGTGTCAGTGGTTAACTGAGCAGCTTGGCGTAAAGTCTCTTTGTTAAAGAGAGCCTCTCCAGTACAAGGAGTATTTCCCAGCCTTTCTTGTACCCATCTGTCAAAGTCAGAAGCTTGGAGCCAGGCCATGTGTCGTGCCCCTATGGCTATAGCAGACGTTTTGCTAACAGACTCAAAACAGTCCTGGGTAGCACGAGTAAGGAACCTAGAGATATTTTGAACATGACTAACCAGTAAAGAGTAGTCTGCTCTTTTGAGATCTTGAAGAAAAGGGGTCAAAAACAGTAAACTGTTGGTGACCTCTTCAAGAGATAATCCCATATAGAAAATATATGAGAGAATTCTTGTTGAAAACATGGATGTCTGGAAGCTTTTACGCCCAAAAGCATCTAAAGTTCTAGACTCACGACCTGGCGGATAAGAAGAGTGCCTTTTAGCACTCTTAACTCGCCTCATTGCTGATTCCACAACAACAGAATGATGAGGAAGTTGAGTCTTTTGAAAACCTGGAGAAGGGGGCACCTTGTACAGAGAGGCAGTGGTCCTTGAAGGTGGGGATACCTTTAAGGGAATTTCCCACATTCTAAATAAGAGATCCTGTAAGGTTTGATGCAAAGGAAGCATGATGACCTCCTTTGGATTCTCAGGGATATGCAGAAGTTCTGAATCCCCTGGTGCAGGACCTTGATCAGGTATAGAAATGGCAAGTAACCTTGCCATATCAAGCAGGAATGCTTGAAAAGAAATTTCCCCAGAGGGGGATCCTCTACCATGAGGAGTAAAGGTTAGATCTGTTGAAGATCTAGTATTGGCACTAATGGATTGATCCCGATCCATTGGAGTACAAGACCCGAAAGGGTGGAGCATCGTATTGTCCTGAAAGGATAGTCGTCGGTACCGCTCGAGGCCGGTGCCGCAACAAATCGGTAGAATACTATCCATGCCAGGGATAGATTCCAAACTCGGTACCAAAGGAAGCGAGCTTGTGGAAGCATGGAAGGCACCGATACCGATGCAAACTTAGAAACCGGTACCAGCAGTGGTATCGCAGCCGGTACCGATACTGGAAGATCAGTCTGAGGTGACTCTAGCGGTACCGAAGGTACCGAGAGCACCAGACCTTGATCCCCGGGACAATGTCTTCGGCACCGTCCGAGGTCATTACCGAGACAAGTCGGTACCCAATCATCCAGGCTAGAGATCGATTCCAGACGGCATCGAAAGTAGTGAGTCTATCGAAGCACACCTGGAGGGTACCGACGTGGATACCAGAACCGGTACCGGGATTGATACCGATGCTGGAAGATCGGTCTGTAGCGACTCTAATGGCACCGAAGATACCGAGAGCGCTAGACTGCGATCATCGGTGTGGAATGTTTCATCCAACACCATTGCCGATGCCGGGGTACCGGCACCGCTCAAAGCGGATACCACCACCGAGCATGGCTCAGGTATGTTCGTAGAGGTAAAAACCCCGGGAATAACCTGAAACCCCGTTCATGCTTTGGAGGCCGAAGACTCCCGCCATGGTTTTAAAGCCAATTTGTCATCGGGGGCAAGGCCAGAGGCATCTCGATGCTGAACATGAGATCTACCAACCGAGGACTGGCTAGCCTTTACAGACTTTTGTTTGGTTACCTGATCCTGTGAAAAATAAGTTGTAGCTGGTACCCTCAGACCTGATGGGAACCGCGTATCGAGTTGAGCTCGATACTGAAGACTTCTTCTGGAAATACTACTGCAGGAGGGCCACTCCAGTGGATAGTGGTCAGGACCCAAACATGGCAGGCACCAGTTATGGGTGTCTAAAGCTAATTTGGTACCGCCACAGTTGAAACATGTTTTAGGGACAGTGGCTGGCGTTTCCATGAAGGAAAGTGGAGAGGCCTAGCAGGCCGAAAAAACCGTCAGGCACTAAACAGGGAAAAAGTTCCCTACAAAGGAAAAAATTTGTAGGAGAAAAAAAGAAAAAAACACCGGCGGTACCGGTGCGTCGAGGGAAGGCAGACGCGACCACAAGAAAAAACAAAAAATAAAGGAAGAATTTTCTGCGGTGACAGGAGTACATCCTGCCGGCTCCGCGGAAAAACAAAAACTGAGGAGAGGCAGTTGGGAAAGGCAGGAAGGCAGCACGCAGGCGTGGTGGGATGCTCCCAAAAGCATTCTAATTGGATGCTGGGGAGCGTTCCCGCGCAGACTCCGTTGGTACCGACGTACCCATATGTGAAGACTCATTCCTGCTTGTTCCTGGAGATCTACGCTATCTCCAGGAACAAGCAGGAATGTAGTCCTCACATATGGGGACTCCCTAGCTGAAGATGCCAGGGAGATAGCCCCAGGAAGGTGCCACTGTCGAAGGTGAAAATCCTTCCTCCCATGGATTTCTGGCATCCCACCAGGGTCGGTGGGTAGGAGCTGGTTTAGGTTTGACAGAGATTTTGAAGAACAGCTTGGCCAAAGAAGGCATCCCGACGGGAGGCTTTATCTAGGCAGTAGGGGCTGTGAAGGTGTGTACCGAAGCCCAGGTGGCTGCTCGATAAATGTCATCGATAGACACAGAGTGGAGATTAGCTATAGACGCTGCCATGGCTCTCACATTATGAACTGTGACATGGTCCTGAAGAGGAAGACCCTTACTCTCATAAGCAAAGGATATGCATTGGGCAATCCATTTAGATAAAGTTCTTTTGGAGACTGGAAGTCCCAAATGACTAGGGTCAAAAGCTATAAGAAGTTGTGAGGACTTTCTATGTTGCTGTGTTCTTTGTATGTAAAAGGCCAAGGCCCTTTTACAATCCAGAGTATTAAGGTTTCTTTCTGCATTAGAGGCGTGAGGCCTCAGAAAAAATACAGGAAGGTAAATTGATTGATTTAAATGAAAAGGCGAAACCATCTTTGGCATAAAATGTGGGTGAGTTCGAAGAACAACCTTATGATGAAACCTAGAATAAGGAGGATCAGCCACTAAAGCTTGCAATTCACTAATGCGACGGGCAGAGGTGATTGCAATTAGGAAATGACCTTCCAGGTCAAAAACTTAAGGGCTGCAGAGGCTAAAGGCTGCCCAAGAACTAGATTTTGATCCCATGCCACCGATGGTGGCTTGATGGGAGGTTTAGTTAATAAAAGGCCTCTCATAAATCTTGATAGGAGTGGATGAGAGGAAATTATAAGAAGCTGCAATTGCACTAAGATGGACTCTTACCGAATTGGTCTTTAACCCAGAATTCGATAAGTGAAGGAGATACTCTAATATCGATTCTAAGCGTATGACCAGGGGGTTTAATCCCCTTTTGGAGCACCATATAGTAAAACGTTTACACTTGAAGGCATAAGATCTTCTTGTGGAAAGTTTCCTAGAAGCCTGAAGGATATCTTTTACCTGCTGGACAGGTTGAAATCCAGGAGGTCTAAAGCCCTCAGCAACCAGGCCATGAGGTGCAGGGACTGGGTATTCGGGTGCCATAGCGTCCCGTTCTCCTAGGAAAGGAGATCTGGAGCATGCCCTAACTCCAGAGGTGCCGCTTGAGAGAGATGCAGAAGTAGGGAATACCACGTTTGGCGTGGCCATCGTGGTGCTATGAGGATCATGCGACCCGTGTCTCTCTGAAGCTTGAAAAGTGTTTTGGGGATGAGGGGAATGGGTGGGAAGGCATAAAGGAAGTCCTGACCCCAGAGAAGGAGGAAGGCATCCCTTGCCTTTGGGGATGAGGGGAATGGGTGGAAAGGCATAAAGGAAGTCCTGACCCCAGAGAAGGAGGAAGGCATCCCTTGCCTGACAGTTGTGCGTCGGAATCCTGGAACAGAACCGGGGAAGTTTGGCATTCAGTGGACTTGCAAAGAGGTCTATGTCTAGAGTACCCCAGAGATGAAATATCTTTGCCACCTGGTCTAGGTAGAGAGACCACTCGTGAGGCAGCAGTACTCGACTGAGTTTGTCTGCCCAAAGGTTCTGAATGCCTGGAAGATATACCACTAGAAGGTGAATTTGATGCTCTCTGGCGAGGGCCCATAGTCAGAAAGCTTTGTTGCATAACGACAGAGAGCCCGTTCCACCCTGCTTGTTCACATAGAACATGGCTACCTGATTGTCCATCTGGACTAGGACTGTCTTGTAGCTGGAGCTGGGCGTGGAACACTCGAAGAGCTAAATAAATTGCTCTTAATTCCAGGTGGTTTATGTGTAAACCAACCTCCTGTGGAGTCCAGGTGCCCTGGATAGAGAGATGATTCAGGTGTGCTCCCCAACCCACCTGTGATGCATCTGTTAGGGTGGCCTGAAAGAGGGGTTGATGGAAAGGAGACCCCACTGTCAGATTTTCTAGTGATTGCCACCATTGGAGGGACAAAATTAGTCATGGAGAGATTGTTATTTTGTCTGACAAATGACCCGTGGCTTGTGTCCACTGTGTGGAGAGGGTCCACTGAGCTGCTCGCATATGGAGGCGAGCATATGGGACTACATGAACTGTGGATGCCATGTGCCCCAGTAACTGCAGTAGCTCCCGAGCAGTGAGGGAGGATTTGCCTGCTGCTTGGGAAGCTAGCTGCATTATGCAAAGACACCGGGCTTGTGGAAGGAAAACCCTTGCCTGTCTGGTATCCAGACAGGCTCCTATGAATTCTAGGCATTGGGAAGGAACTAGTTGAGATTTCGGGAAGTTTATTACTAATCCCAAGTATTGGAGGATTCGCATTGTACGAGACAGTGCAGTGCTGGCCTCTGCAACTGTGGAGGCTCGAATGAGCCAGTCGTCTAAGTAAGGGAAGACAAAAATCCCCAGGGTTTGTAGAAATGCAGCTACTACTGCCATGCATTTTGTAAACACCCTTGGTGCAGAAGCCAGACCAAAAGGAAGAACCCTGTACTGGAAATGTCTTCCCCTGAAAAGGAAAGGTAAAAATTTCCTGTGATCTGGATGGATGAGAATGTGAGTGTATGCATCATTTAAGTCTAGAGAGCAAAGCCAGTCCTGGCTTTGAAGGTATGGCAGAAGAGTTCCTAGAGAAATCATTTTGAATTTCTCTCGAAACAGATATTTGTTCAATTCTCTGAGGTCTAGAATGGGTCTGTGTCCCCCTGTTTTCTTTGGAATAAGAAAATAGGGGGAGCAGAACCCTGTCCCCTGTTGAAAAACGGGTACTTCCTCTATTGCCCCTTGGGCAAGAAGTGTGGAGACCTTGTGATCTAGCAGATTGTCTGCAGAGGTTTGTGAATTGAATTGCTTTAGAATTGTAGGAGGGGGTATGCTGTGAAAATGAAGTTTGTACCCCCTCTCCTACAATGGACAAAGTCCAATCTTCTGTTGTTATCTGATGCCATCTGTTGACAAAGTGGCATAAACCTGCCCGGAATATTGGGGGGTTGAAGACCCCTCAGAGGCAGGAAGGCAAAGCTCTCTAGGAAGAAGTCAAAGCCCTTGAGAGGGCTGAACCTGGAGAGCTGGTTGGGCTCTTAGGCCTTTTGGTTTCTTTTGCTGTCTAGTTTGTCCCTTTTGGGCAACCTGACCTGGAGTCTGACTCTGCTGGGTATAGGAAGGATAAAACTTCCTCTTTTTGCTAAAAGAGGTTTTTTTTATAAGGCTTCCTTTTGGCTGGAGTGGCTGTAGACTTTGACAATCTATCTAAGGTAGACTTGTCAGCATCTAACTTGTTAGCCTTTTCCTGCCAGTTCTTGCCAAAGAGATTCTCCCCCGTGCAAGGAATGTTGCCTAACTTGTCCTGTACCCAAGTCTCCAAGTCTGATGCCTGTAGCTAGGCAATCCGTTGTGCGCCAATGGCAATAGCAGACGTTCTGCTGATGATTTCGAAGCAGTCAAAGGCTGCATGATTGACAAACTTGGAGACATCCTCAGCATGCTTAACTAGAACAAGAAAATCTTGTCTCTTATCTGGGAGAAATGGGCTCATAAGTTCCAAGTCTCCTGTGACTTTTGAGGAACATTCCCATATATAGGATATATGAACTGATCCTAGTTGAAAGCATGGAAGCTTGAAAAGTTCTGCGTCCAAAAGCATCCAGAGTCCTGCATTCACGACCTGGAGGATTGGATGCATGCCTCTTTGCACTTTTCATCCTACACATGGCTGATTCCACTACCATTGAATGGTGTGGCAGCTGAGTTTTCTGAAATCCAGGACATGGTGGAACTCAATACATAGTATCAAGTCTCCTAGAGTGAGGAGAAGTAGTCAGAGGTGTCTCCCACATTCTGAGCATCAAGCTATGCAGAATTTTATGGATAGGCAGAGTAGCTGCCTCCTTAGGAGCTTTAGGATATTGGAGGATTTCCAATTCCCTTGCTCTGGGTTCCTCCTCAGGAGCTACTGTGATTGAAAGACCTTTGGCCATATCACGGATGAAATCCTGAAATGACATGTCCTCTGGATATGACATTCTGCGTTGGGGAGAAGAGGGATCTTCTAGGAGAAACCCTCTAGTGCCAGCAGAATTGTCAGTGTCTTCGGAATCAGAGAAATTGAAGTATTCCTGACCCCGATGCTCTTGCAAAGCACGATCCCGGTACAGATCGAAGTCGGTACCGAGATGACCCGGTACCACTTTGTCCGCTTCAGCCAGAGATGGCATGGGAAGAGTTCCCACCGGGGCCGGTACCAGCATTGTCAGTACCGGTGTCTGTACTGTTGTCGGTACCGGCATCAGTGTCGATGTCGGCACCGGTGCCCTTGGGACCACCGGTACCGCAGCTGAAAGAAGAGCTGCGATACTGCGCTCGATAGCAAGGAACCTCTGGTCTATCGACGCTGCTGATGCCTGGGTGTCGGTACCGGTAAGGACGGCTGGAACCCCTGAGCATGGCACAGGTAGTTCTTGCGAGGTTGAGGCCTCGAGAACATCCTGAAGTCCCATCGATGCTTTGGAAGCCGAAGTCTCCCGCCGGGGCTGTTTTGCCGGTGTGGTTTCCTCAAGGGCAATGCCAATGGCCTCTCGATGCTTAGCAGGAGAGCTACCCTTTGAGGACCGGCTTTTATGTTTAGTTACCTGAGATCCATGGGAGGAAGAAGAGATCCTTCACGATGTCGATGCAACGGATCTGGCATCTGAAGAAAAAAGGGTACCGAGCTTTGCGGCCTGGTTCTGTCTTCCTCTTTTGGTCATCCCCATGCAGGAAAGACATTCAGTTGAAGAATTATCCGGTCCTAAACATTTTAGACACCAATCATGGGTGTCAGTGATGGAAATGGTACCGCCACATTTAAGTACATTTTTTAAAACCACTAGTTGGTTTTTCCATGATTTAGGAAAATGGGGCCTAATGCCCAAAATGGCGCCTAGCACCAAAGAGGTAAGTTTCTGAAAAGAAACAGTCTAAGGTTTTTTGTTTTTTTTATGAAAAGAAAAAAAAGGAACCGGCGGTACCAGTAGGTGTCGTGCAGTAGGCAAACGCGACCACGAGAAAGAAATTTAAAGACGGAATTTTCTGCAGTGACAGAGAATAGGTCCTGTCGGCTCCGCGGAAAACGAAAAACTGAAGAGGGACAGTTGGAAAGGAGGGAAGGCAGCGCGCATGTGCTGAGGGATGCTCCCAAAAGCGTTCCTATTGGACGCTGGGAAGCGTTTCCACGCAGGCTCCATCGGTACCGACGATACCCATATGTGAGGACTACATTCCTGCTTGTTCCTGGAGATACAAGTGATTACATTGCTGGAATTTGCTCTGATCTACCTCCACCTCTGTCTGGGGTAACTCATTTTTCTGGATTGGTCTAGCAAGATAAGGAAAGTTGAGTTTGTTAGTGAAATGTTTCTGATCCAAAGGATGCATATATCCAGGATTTGCACATGAATGGGTAAGACCAAATCGCAAATGCCCACTGCCTTCTGATAGAAAGCAAAGTAGGCTATCACCTTTATTTGCTAAAAAAGCACAGCAGTGCTGGACTGTCAGCTTGAATAATAGTGATAAATGCTGAAGGAGATGGAGAAAGTAGTGGACAGCAATATGTCCTAAATTCTAAATGATTACTGTTTTGCAAAAAACCGATTTGTGGGGCAGACTTGCTGCATAAATTGATAACACCATGGTATGAAAGATGACCTATTTAGGGAGCTTAAAAGTGCTCCACTGCCATATAACAGGTAGTAAAGGGAGTAGTATAGAGCGTGGACAAAGAAGGGTGCTATTGACCTGGAGATCCCACTAGGGTCATGATCATTGTAGAGAATTTTAGAGCAGTAAATTAACAGCTGCAACCTTGTAGTTCTAAGCCTCCGAAGCAAGGTTTAGCCAGTAAAAGGTGTCAAGAGAAGGTTGTGAAATTACTTTGAGGCCTGTGTTCCATCCTGTAACAGAAAAAAAAAATCCCACTCTCCAAACTATGCTCGGGATGGCAGATGAAAGGAAATAGTATTTGCCAGGGACAAAAGAGGTTACTGAAAAATTGTCAAGGCAGCTTCATGGAAAAAAACACAAACTGACTGGACTTCTGAGGAAGCTAGTGTAAGCAAATGGATGAGATACTGAAATAGCAAAGACCTTGCTTTTGGCAGCATGCAGCTGCCATCAGCAAAGATGTCAGGAATAACTAAATGTATCATCGCAATCTGACAGAAAAGGAAGGAGTTAACTATAGAAATGAAGGAAAGCCCAGGAACATTATGTAGATATTACCAAGTTGATCCAGTAAACAAAAAGATGGCTCATACTATTCGTCAGCAGAAAAAAAAACAAACCACATATGGTACTCCTAAACAAAGATAAAAAAATAACATTGGTTCTAGCGTAGCATCAGGGTCATCTTTTGTCAGATCCAATACACTGAGATCAGGTAGGATTCATGCAAGGCAGATATGCCTCCTCTAATGTAATGAAAGCTCTGATGACAATTTGGATGAAGTGGGGAATGAAGGAAGCCATGCTGGTAAGTTTATTTGAAATTCCATGTAAAAAGGGGAAGGCGATGGCAGTGGGGGTGTACTATCGTCCGCCTGGCCAGAATGAACAAATGGATGATGAAATGCTCAAAGAAATCAAGGAAGCTAGCAAATGTTACAGTGCAGTAATAATAATGGGTGATTTCAATTACCCCGGCATCGACTGGGTCAGTGTCACAACAGGACATGCTAGGGAGATAAAGTTCCTAGATGAAATAAATGACTGCTTCTTGGAGCAGCTGGTTCATGAACCGACCAGAGGGGAAGCAATATTAGACCTAGTCCTTAGTGGAACACCAGATGTAGTGCAAGAGATAAGGGTGTTGGGGCCACTTGGCAATAGTGATCATAGCATGATCACCTTTGATTTAATTAGTGGAGGAGGGATAGTAAGGAAATCCATAGTACTACCCTTTAACTTTCGAAAGGGAGACTATGATAAAATGAGGAAAACAGTTAAGAAAAAACTAAAAGGAGCAGTTGCAAAGGTTAAAGACGTACATCAAGCTTGGGTGTTGTTGAAAAATACTATCTTGGAAGCCCAGACCAGCTGTATTCCACGCTTTAAGAAAAGTGGAAGGAAGTCCAAAAAACTGCCAGCATGGTTTAAAGGTGAGGTCAGAGAGGCGGCTGTTGCCAAAAAAGCATCTTTCAGGAAATGGAAAAGAGAGCCAAACGATGAAACCTGGAAACAGCACAAGCACTGGCAAGTCAAATGCAAGGCATTGATAAGGCAGGCAAAGAGAGAATTTGAGAAGCAGCTTGCTGCGGAAGCAAAAACGCGAAATAAAGACCTTTTCAAGTACATTCGTAGCAAAAAACCTGTGAGTCAGTTGGTCCATTAGATGATAAAGGGGTTAAAGGAGCACTAAGAGACGACAAGGCGATAGCGGAGAGACAATGAATTCTTTGCTTCGGTCTTTACTGAGGAAGATGTAGGGATGTTACCCATGACTGAAGTGGTATTTAAAGGTGTGGAAGAATTGAAGGAAATATCGATACATCGGGAAGATGTCTTACAACTATTAGATAAACTGAAGAGTAGCAAATCACCTGGGCCGGATGGTATACATCCAAGGGTGTTGAAAGAACTGAAATTTGAGATTGCAGACCTGCTATCAGTAATCTGTGAACTATCATTAAAATCATCTCTAATACCTGAGGATTGGAGGATCACCAATGTAACACCAATTTTTAAAAAGGGCTCCAGGGGTGATCCGGGAAACTACAGACCGGTGAGCCTGACATCAGTACCGGGAAAAATGGTAAAAACCATCATAAAGAATAAAATTACTCAGCATGTAGATAGTCACGACCTAATGGGAGACAGCCAACATGGCTTTAGACAAGGAAGATCTTGTCTTACTAATCTGTTATGGTTTTTTTTGAAGGAGTGAATAAACAGGTGGACAAAGGTGAGTCGGTTGATATTGTGTATCTGGACTTTCAGAAAGCCTTTGACAAGGTCCCTCATGAGAGACTTTTGGCAAAACTAAAGAGTCATGGGATAGGAGGCAGTGTACTATTGTGGATCAGGAACTGGTTAAAAGATAGAAAGCAGAGGGTAGGGCTAAATGGCCAATTTTCCCAATGGAGAAAGGTGAATAGTGGTGTACCCCAGGGATCTGTGCTGGGTCCGCTGCTTTTTGACATATTCATAAATAACCTCACTCGTTATTCCACTTTCCAGGTCATCAAATTTGCAGATGACACAAAACTATTTAAAGTTGTTAAAACCCAGGAGGATTGTGGAAAATTGCAAGAGGATCTTGATAAATTGGAAGACTGGGCATCAAAATGGCAGATGAAATTTAATGTGGACAAGTGCAAGGTTATGCACCTAGGGAAGAACAACCCAAACTATGGTTACACGATGCAAGGTTCCACCTTAGGAACCACCACCCAGGAAAAAGATTTAGGCGTCATTGTGGATACCATGTTAAAACCCTCGGCCCAGTGTGCAGCGGCGGCCAAGAGAGCAAATAGAATGCTAGGTATGATAAGGAAAGGAATGGAAAATAAAACAAAAGATATTATAATGCCTCTATATCGTTCCATGGTGAGACCGCACCTTGAATATTGTGTGCAATTCTGGTCGCCGTATCTTAAAAAGGATATAGCGATTTTAGAAAAGGTTCAGAGAAGAGCCACCAAAATGGTAAAGGGGATGGAAGGATACTCCTATGAAGAAAGGCTAAAAAGGTTGGGGCTCTTTAACCTGGAAAAGAGACGGCTGAGGGGAGATATGATAGAAGTCTATAAATTAATGAACGGAGTGGAACGGGTAAACGTAGATCGATTGTTTACCTTATCAGAATATAGAAAGACTAGGGGACATGCAATGAAGCTACAGGGTAAACTATTTAAGACTAATAAAAGAAAATATTTTTTCACTCAACGTGTAATCAAACTCTGGAATTTGTTACCAGAGGATGTAGTAAAGGCTGTTAGTGTAGCTGGGTTTAAAAAAGGTTTGGACAAGTTCCTGGAGGAAAGGTCCATAAACCATTATTAAGAAGGGACCCAGGATATCAATGCTTGAACCAATACAAGCATTGTGGAACCTGTGTCCCTTGGGGAAACTGCTAGGTACGTATGACCTAGATTGGCCATTGTTGGAAACAGAATACTGGGCTTGATGGACCTTGGTCTGACCCAGTATGGCATATCTTATGTTCTTATGCCCCCACGGCAGCTCCTCACCTGATAACACGTTCGGGAGCTGCCAGAAGTCTCAGACTAAGGAAGGCCTCTCCACAGAACTCCCCCCTCCCAAATCCTGGGGGGAGGGAGAAGGAATATCCTCCCCTCAGCCCTGTTATCCCCCTGGTTCTTTCTGATCCATTTTTTTTTCTTTTATGCCTTTAAAAACAAAGAAAGCTGCACCTTAGCAGGGGAAATAAAAAGGAAACTAACTAAACCTATCTCCTTAGTTGTCCCTTCGGTGAGTCCAGCACCCTGGCTCACTACCTCCTCCAGCTGCTTGGAGACGGAGCATACTGGGACCAGTAGACAGTGCCAGCTGCATAAGTACACTGGGATCATCAAAAAGATGACATGCTCAGTCTCCAAGTTGCTAGAAGAGATACCACTACCCAGAGGTGCGGGACTGGACTGGAGAGATAAGAAAGAGACAAGATTAGTGAGTCTTTAAGCCCTGCTTTGTCTCAAATGGGTTACGATTGGGCAAGTATCCGAAAAAACTGGTTAAGGTACAAAGAAAGTTGATGCGGATGGCAATGGTTGCAGCACACTGTGAAATCGCAGCTCACTGAAAGATAGTAGTGTCACCTATTGAGGAGGAGTGGTGTACTAGATTGTTTATAAATAGAATGGAAAAACTTACCAATATGAGAAGGGAATATACTATTGAAGATAATCAAGAATGGAAAAAACGTTAGATGAATATTTTAAACCGGGGGAGGGGGGGGAATAAGGATGATAGAAAGATCTCAGTATTTCCTTAGTTGTAAGATGAGGGTAGGGAAAGTGTGTATAGGAATTATAAATTCTCTCTCCTGTCGGGGCAGGGGGGGAGGGGGAAATTATTGTATAAAATTTAAGATGCAAGAAATGTTATTTTGATAACTGGAAAAGTGCAAAAAAAAGATAGCAAATTTTTAAAATATAATCTGTCAGTACTGTACAACCGGCAAATAAAGTTTCTAGCTATTGAAGGTGACTATTACAGAACTTGCTTACCATTGTCTTTTACCATTTAAATTAATTATCCATGTCCATATGCTAAGGCCTCCTCTTCCTACCTGCACTGCTCAAATCTGACTTACAAGCATTCACCAGTTTTACTTTGAGGGCAATACAGAAATAGATCACACACACAAAACCCACAGCTACAAATCAGAAGCACTAATATTACAAGGCTATCAGAAATATCTGATTCAATAAACTCCATTATTGATGATACTAGTCCACACTGTGGAGGAAACTTCAAGTCAAAGTTATGTGCATGAAAGCAGGCGAAACATGTAAGAGGAAAATCATGTAAGGAACTTTTCTACTTGAAGTTAGCACTTTTCAAAATTTCTTATATTATGTGTATACACATTTTGTAAAAGTAAAGACAAGGAAAGGAAGAACAAGTCACTCATCCATAAGATGCCAATATTGAAAGTCTCAGATTAACTTTTCTTGCAAAGCAGTCTCCCAATAAAGATACAGTGGTTCAAACATGACCACATAATCCAGCATATTCTCTTCAAAAGGAAATATGCAGAGTTGTTAAAATGGGTGCACTGGCTAGACTCACCATGTTCCGTCACAAAATACAGATAAGGACTAATTCAGTCCTACATTTATGCAAGATCAGCATCTGCTTTTATGCCTTTTTAAAGGATTTTACCTTGCCCCGTGTTTTCACTTTGGATTTGGTCTTCTGTTTCCTTTTGAGCTTTTTCTTGTTGACAATTTTCTTATTCCTGGTGAAAAAAAATTAAAAAATATAAGAACACCACAAAATACTTTTGCTACACACAAAGATCTTACAGACATTGTTATCAGAGTAACTGGACAATTCAACACTTGCAATCTTTTAAAGTGCATACTCATACATAACTGAAGACAAAATTATGCCCACAAAAAAAAATTTGATAGATTTACCCAAACCATATAAACAGCATTACACACCTCACTGAGAGACTAAAGACATAAGTGAAATAGAAGAAAGTCATAATTGTTATTTGCGTAGTTACCAATAAGTAAACTATCATGTACTTCACAAAAAGAGTGGCTTTGTTAATTGGAAATCTAGCAGAGCTATCTATGCTCAACAGTGCGTAGACACTAAGTTCTTGAGAAACTAGACAATATGTTTTGCTGTTCAGACCCAATACCCAGCACCTTGACAGCTGCTGTTCAACCTATCAGATGTTTTAGGCCTTTTTTTAAGTATTTGAATGATAACATAATAGGTTCTATCACACAGAGGAACTGAAGGCATTAGAGAACTGCTCTGACAAGGCTAGGCAGCCAGTTGGATACCACCAACCTTCTCTCCCCCCCCCCCCCCCCCCCCAAGTCCCAGAAATAATGTGATTTTCTTTTTTTGCAAAACTATGTATTCCATGCTTTTAACATTTGTTAAGTGTCACGCAATGTCAACCATATAAAAACCTATGACCATTTTCAGTACTTGGATAGTTGTACTAACTAAAAAAGGGAGAAACTTTAATCATAGCTGCTAATTCCATTTCTTTGCTTTGAATCCTACTAGACCAGTTCAGAGAAGTGGGTTACGCAGTGTGATCAAAATGTATTGAGACTTTGTCGTGTAGTTAGAACACAATACGTTGTACCACAATGCTATTAAGCATGCAGTGACCTAGTTATGTGCTCTGCAAGTGCAGAGTGTAGTGTGGCTGCAGCACACCTTATTTTTTTAATCACATGCTATTTGGTATCGTGTAAAAGCAGTTTGACAGATTTACAGTGAATGAAAAAACTGAATAGCAAATTTGCATTAAATTCTGCTAGAAAAGCATAGTTACTCACCTATAACAGGTGATCTCTGGGAACAGCAGGAATTTAGTCTTCACATATGGGTATCGTCGGTACCGACGGAGCCTGCGTGGGAATGCTCCCCAGCGTCCAATAGGAAAGCTTTTGGGAGCATCCCACAGCGCCTGCGTGCTGCCTTCCCACCTTTCCCAACTGTCTCTCTCCAGCTGAGTTTAAAGCCGAGACAAAGAGAGAGAGAGGGAGAGAGAAAAAGAGAGAGATAGAAATATACAACTCCTAGGGGAGGTGGGTGGGTTGTGAAGACTAAATTCCTGCTTTTCCCGGAGATCACCTGTTACAGGTGAGTAACTATGCTATCTCCAGGAACAAGCAGGAATGTAGTCTTCACATATGGGGACTCCCTAGCTACAGATGCCAGGGAGAAACCCCAGAAGTTGTGTGCCCTTTTGAAAAGGCTCCACTTCCCCCCATGGATCTCTGGCATCCTACCAGGGATGGTGGGTAGGAGTTGATTAAGTATGGAACAGGTGTTGAAGAACAGCCTGACCAAACAAGGCATCCCGGCAGGAGTCCTGGTCTAAACAGTAATGGGCTGTGAAGGTATTAACAGAAGCCCAAGTAGCTGCTCGACAGATGTCGTTGATAGACACAGAGTGAAGATGAGCCATAGAGGCTGCCATGGCTCTCACATTGTGCGCCGTGACATGGCCTTCAAGAGGAAGGTTCTTACTCCGATAGGCAAAAATTATATACTGTGCAATCCAGTTGGACAGTGTCCTTTTGGAGACTGGAAGCCCTAAATGACTAGGATCAAAAGCAACAAAGAGCTGGGAGGACTTTCTATGCTGCTGCGTCCTTTGCAATTAAAAGGCCAAAGCTCTTTTACATTCCAAAGTATGAAGATTCCTTTCTGCATTAGAGGCATGAGGCCTTGGGAAAAAAACAGGAAGGTAAACTGCTTGGTTTAAATGAAAAGGTGAAACCACCTTTGGCATAAAGTGAGGATGAGTCCTAAGGACTACCTTATCATGATGGAACCTTGTATAAGGAGGATCAGCCACCAATGCTTGCAACTCACTAATACGACGTGCTGATGTGATTGCAATAAGAAAAATAACCTTCCAGGAAAGGAATTTTAAAGAGGTAGTAGCTAATGGTTCAAAAGGCGGCTTCATGAGCTGGCCAAGAACCAGATTTAAATCCCATGCCACCGGTGGTGGCTTAACGGGAGGCTTAATTAAAAGAAGGCCTCTCATAAATCTCGCTATGATAGGATGAGAGGAAATTGGTTGCCCATTTAAAGGCTTGAGAAAAGCTGCAATAGCACGCAAATTAACTCTCACTGAATTGTCTTAAGCCCTGCATTAGACAAATGAAGGAGATATTCCAGTAATGATTCCAGAGGTATTGCAAGAGGGTTAAGACCCTTCTGCGAACACCATATAGTAAACCTTTTCCACTTGAAAGCGTAAGAGCGTCTTGTGGATGGTTTCCTGGAAGCATAAATGATATCCTTTACTTGCTGAGAAAGGTTAAGACCATGAAGTTCTAGGCTTTCAGCAACCAGGCCCTGAGATGTAGAGACTGGGGATTGGGATGCCACAGCTTCCCGTCCTCCTGGGATAGGAGATCTGGAGCAGATCCCAACTCCAGAGATGGAGCTTGAGAGAGATGTAAGAGCAGAGGGTACCACACATGTCGTGGCCAATGTGGGGCTATGAGAATCATATGGCCTCTGTCTCTCTGATGCTTGAATAAAGTTCTGGGAAATAGGGGAATGGGTGGGAAGGCATACAGAAAGTCCCGACCCCAAAGGAGGAGGAAGGCATCCCTGGCCTGACAACCCTGAGCCGGAATTCTGGAACAGAACTGGGGAAGTTTGGCATTCAGCGGACTTGCAAAGAGGTCTATGTCCGGTGTTCCCCAAAATTGGAAAATTTTGGCCACCTGGTCTGCACGGAGAGACCATTCGTGTGGAAGCAGAACTCGACTGAGTCTGTGCCCAAGAGTTTTGAATGCCTGGAAGATACACTGCAAGGAGATGAATCAGATGCTCTCTGGCGAGGGCCCAAAGACACAAAGCTTCGTTGCAGAGCGACAGAGAGCCTGTTCCGCCCTGCTTGTTCACATATAACATGGCTACCTGGTTGTCCATTTGAATTAGGACAGTTTTGTAGCTGAGCTGGGTGTGAAACACTCGAAGAGCAAGGAAGATTGCTCTGAGCTCTAGGAGATTGATGTGTAGATCGGTCTCCTGTGGAATCCAGGTATCCTGGGTAGAGAGGCCTTGCAAATGGGCTCCCCAACCCATCTGTGAGGCATCTGTTAGAGTTACTTGGGGTGGGGGCTGCTGAAAAGGGGACCCCACCAACAGATTCTGGGGTGACTGCCACCATTGGAGAGACAAAATAAGACAATCTGAGGTTGCTATTTTGTCTGACAGGCAACCTGACGCCCGAGTCCACTGAGTGGATAGAATCTACTGGGCTGCCCTCATATGGAGGCGGGCATAAAGGACCACATGCACGGTGGATGCCATATGGCCTAGCAATTGTAACATTTCCCGAGCAGTGAGGTGAGACTTTAGCATTGCTTGGGAAGCTAACTGCACAATGCGAAGGCAACGGGACTGTGGAAGATAGGCCCTTGTCTGTCTGGTATCCAACAGAGCTCCTATGAACTCTAGAGACTGAGTGAGAGCTAGGTTGGATTTTGGAAAGTTTATGACAAGTCCCAAATATTGGAGGATACGCATTGGGCGAGATAGGGAAATCCTGGCCTCTGGCTCTGATGGGGCTCTAATGAGCCACTCGTACAAGTAAGGGAAGACGAATATTTTTAGGGTGCGGAGAAATGCTGCCACCACAGACATGTATTTTGTGAACAACCTTGGTGCAGAGGCCAGGCCAAAAGGAAGAACTCTGTATTGGTAGTGCTTCCCTTGAAATAGAAAGCGAAGAAACCTTCGGTGAGATGGATGGATGAGAACATGGGTGTACGCATCCTTGAGATCTAGAGAACAAAGCCAGTCCTGACTCTGAAGGTATGGCAGTAGAGGTTCCTAGAGAAATCATTTTGAATTTCTCTTTGAACAAGAATTTGTTCAATTCTCTGAGGTCCAAAATGGATCTGTGCCCTCCTGTTTTCTTTGGAATAAGGAAAAAAGGGGGAATAGAACCCTGCACCCTGCAGATGAACAGATATTTCTTCTATTGCCCCTTGGGCAAGAAGCAGACTGACCTCGTGATCTAACTGGGAGTTGAGAGAGGTCTGAGAATTGAACTGTCTTACCATTGTAGGAGGGGGCATGCTGAGAAAGTGAAGCTTGTATCCCACTCTTACAATGGATAGAGTCCAACTTTCTGCTGTTATCTGCCCCCATCTGGGGGCAAAACAACCTCCTTCCTGGAATGGTGGAAGGCTCTGGCCCGTTCAGGGCCAGGAAGACAAAGTTCTCTAGATGGGAGTCAAAGCCCGTGTGGAGGCTGTCTGCTGAGCCAGTTGAGGCTTAGCAGCCTTTGTTTTTCTTTGTTTAGGTTGCTGACCCTTTTGGGCAGACTGACCTGAACGATGCCGTTGTTGGGTATAGGAGGGGTAGAACAACTTCTTTCTAGTGAAGAATGGTTTTTTATAGGATTTTTTCCTTGCAGGATCAGCTGTAGATTTTGATAATCTATCCAAGGTGAAATTATCAGCATCTAGCTCATTAGCTTTCTCTTGCCAATTTTTGCCAAAGAGATTCTCTCCAGTGCAAGGAATATTCCCCAATTTGTTCTGTACCCTAAGTTCTAAATCAGATGCCTGGAGCCAGGCAATCCTACGTGCGCCTATGGCAATAGCAGAAGTTCTGCTTATGCACTCAAAACAATCAAAAGATGCACGATTTACGAATTTTGAAACATCCTGAGCATGTTTGATAAGTGCAAGATAATATTGTCTCTTATTAGGAAGCAGAGGGCTTTATAAGCTCTAGATCTCCTGTAACTTCCTTAAGGAACATTTCCATATATAAAATGTAGGAACTAATCCTGGCAGAAAGCATAGAGGCCTGGAAAATTCTACGCCCAAAGGCATCAAGAGTTCTACATTCACGTCCTGGAGGATTAGAATCATGTCTTTTTGCACTCCTGATCCTTCTCATAGCAGATTCCACCACCATGGAACGGTGGGGGCAGCTGAGTTTTTTGAAATCCAGGACAGGGAGGAACTCGATACATGGTATCGAGCCTGCGAGAATGAGGAGAAGTGGTGAGAGAGGCGTTTCCCACATCCTTAGCATGAGATCATGCAGGATCTCATGAACAGGCAAAGTAGCTGCCTCTTTGGGAACTTTAGGATACTGTAAAATCTCCAATTCCTTCGCCCTAGGCTCTGTTTCAGGAGCCACTGTGATGGAAAGACCTCGAGCCACATCTTGGATAAAATCCTGGAAGGATATATCCTCTGGAGGAGACATCCTACGTTTAGGGGAGGAAGAATCCTCAGGAAGAAGTACTCTGGTATCGACAGAGCTGTCAGAGTCTTCAGACTCAGAGGATTCAAAGTATCTCCTATCCGGGTAATCGTGTACCACACGATACCGGGACCGATCAAAGTCGGTATCGACAGGGTCCGGTACCGACTTGTCGGTACTGGAAGGCATAGCCTACGTCGGTACTGGTAGTCCACCTGCCGACGTCGATACGATTGGCCCCGGTACCGATGTCGGGACCGGTACCGGTTGAAATGTCTGAAGTGGTTTCAGGAGCATCGATGCCGAGAGAAGAGCCGCCAGACTGCATTCAATGGCCAAAAATCGCTGGTCTATCGACGCCGCCGATGCCTGGGTATCGGTACCAGGCGAAGCGGCCAGTACCCCAGAGCATGGCACCAGTAGTTCTGCCGAGGTTGGGGCCTCAAGAACATCCTGGGGCCTCGAGAACATCCTGGGGCCCCGATGATGCTTTGGAAGCCGAAGCCTCCCGCCAGGGCAATTTTGAGGATCGGCTAGACTTATGTTTAGTTACCTGAGATCCATGGGAGGAAAACGAAGCCCTGGAAGATGTTGATGCCACAGATGCTGCATCGGAGGGAAAAAGAGTACTAAGTTTAGCAGCCAGGTTTTGCCGGCCCCTCTTCGACATCATCCCACAGGCCACACACTCAGAGATAGTGTGGTCAGGACCTAAACATTTGAGGCACCACTCATGGGTGTCGGTGACGGAGACGGTACCACCACACTTGGAACAACTTTTAAAACCCGAGGCGGGTTTTTCCATTGTAGAAGAAAGTTGGGCCTAGTGCCTTAAAAGGCGCGTGGCACCAGAGGAGAAAAAAGCTGGAAGACTCCAGGAAGATTTTTTTTTTATTATTTATTTATTTATTTTTACAAGGAAAAGAAAAAGAACCAGTGGTACTGGTGTAGCGTCGAAGAAAGGCAGACGCAACCACAAAAAAGAAGAATAAATGGGATATTTTCTGCGGTGACAGGAAGTGCGACCTGCCGGCTCCGCGGAAAACGAAGAACTGGAGAGAGACTGTTGGGAAAGGCGGGAAGGCAGCACGCAGGTGCTGTGGGATGCTCCCAAAAGCTTTCCTATTGGACGCTGGGGAGCATTCCTGCGCAGGCTCCGTCGGTACCGACGATACCCATATGTGAAGACTACATTCTTGCTTGTTCCTGGAGATCTTGGCGATTCCTGCAAAGAGACTTATGACAACTTACAAGTGTATGAGGATGAATGCATGAGTCACGCTCAAGTTTATTACTGGTACAAACATTTCCAAGAGGGCTGCCAAAGTGTTGACAGTGACAAATGTTCTGGAAGACCATTCATGAGCAGGAATGAAGACAAAGTTGAAGCAGTACGTACCGCAATACGCTCAAATCGATTGACTATCTGGGAGCTTGCTGAGGACATGGACATGTTTCGTGTCAGTACGAGTACAGGCCATCCTTACTATCAATTTGGGGATGAGACATGTGTCTGCAAAATTCGCGCCAAAACTCCTGTCCCCTGACCAAAAAGGAGATGGACTGTCTGCAGGCAGGAAATTGTTGGAAATGACTCAGATTTCATCAAAAAAAATTTTACTGGCGATGAATCATAGGTTTATGGTTATGACCCAGAAACCAAGGCTCAATCCTCCACCATGGAAGACTCCAAACTCTCCCAGACCCAAGAAAACCTGTCAAGTTAGAAGCAATGTCAAGGTCATGCTTATAGTTTTCTTCGATTACCAGAGTATTTTTCATCATGAGTATGCTCCAAAAGGCCAGACCATCAATAAGGAGTACTACATCCAAGTTCTGACTCATTTGAGAGATGCAGTTCTTCGTAAGAGGCTAGAGTTGCACAGGAATGGTGAATAGTTGCTTCATCAGAATAACGTCCCAGCTCACGCATCACATCTTGTCCAGCAGTTCTTGGCCAAACACCAAATCAACCTAAACAGGTCTATACTATTGTCGGAGTAAGGCTGCAGTTACGCCCTAGAGAAATATGCTTACTCCACTAATGTGAGTATGTTGAATTAACAATTTTTCTTCCCAAATAAATGTCTTTCATAATATATAACATTCTTCAAAACGTGGGTCTCAGACTTAATGGAGCTACGGTATTTGTTTAACCAACTTGCTCCAATAGTTGCATCAATGACCCATATTGAAAATATTTTTTCTGTTTTTTTTTTAAAAATAAACAACATTATCTTAGAACATCAACTAAGTCAGGCTTATCTTTAAATGGAAAAATCCCAACGCCAGTTTCAGCGCTGCCGCGTTTCACGATAAGTTCGTTTCATCAGGGGTTATGCACTGACTTCCAAGTTGTCGATATTGGCTGGGGAGAGAAACAAAATATTCTCATCTCAATAACAGGTAATTCAAAAATGCTTTTAAGAAGACCATAAAAACATTGCAGTTATCCGCACCGGCAGAATTAGCTATTCAAGACTATCTGCTGCTTACTGCCAACGATCCCATCACAATGGCGATTCAAACCAACAGGGGAAATAAACGCCGCACATGCGGCTCCTGAAGAGATCCTTTTATGTCGTTGAATGAAAAACGAAAAAGCCAATTGAATAAAGCTAGTTAAACACATAAGCTCCAATCAATCTGGGAGTTAAGGCCCCCTGGGGAAACTGTTTGTAAATTAAAGATCCATCGCTGCTCTTGGTAAATTAAAGTCTGATCCAAGGATTTCCTCCCCATGCTTCGTGAAACTTGTTCTACACAAAAACAGCGTAGATCTAAAAAGCACCGATTGTAGAACACTGTTTAGCACACAATCATTCTTTTTTAGATCTACGCTGTTTTTGTGTAGAACAAGTTTCACGAAGCATGGGGAGGAAATCCTTGGATCAGACTTTAATTTACCAAGAGCAACGATGGATCTTTAATTTACAAACAGTTTCCCCAGGGGGCCTTAACTCCCAGATTGATTGGAGCTTATGTGTTTAACTAGCTTTATTCAATTGGCTTTTTCGTTTTTCATTCAACGACATAAAAGGATCTCCTCAGGAGCTTTAGCCGCATGCGCGGCGTTTATTTCCCCCTGTTGGTTTGAATCGCCATTGTGATGGGATCGTTGGCGGTAAGCAGCAGATAGTCTTGAATAGCTAATTCTGCCGGTGCGGATAACTGCAATGTTTTTATGGTCTTCTTAAAAGCATTTTTGAATTACCTGTTACTGAGATGAGAATATTTTGTTTCTCTCCCCAGCCAATATCGACAACTTGGAAGTCAGTGCATAACCCCTGATGAAACAAACTTATCGTGAAACGCGGCAGCGCTGAAACTGGCGTTGGGATTTTTCCATTTAAAGATAAGCCTGACTTAGTTGATGTTCTAAGATAATGTTCTTTATTTTTTTTAAAAAAGCAGAAAAAATATTTTCAATATGGGTCATTGATGCAACTATTGGAGCAAGTTGGTTAAGAAACAAATACCGTAGCTCCATTAAGTCTGAGACCCACATTTTGAAGAATGTGTTATATATTATGAAAGACATTTATTTGGGAAGAAAAATTGTTAATTCAACATACTCACATTAGTGGAGTAAGCATATTTCTCTAGGGCCAAACACCAAATCAAGCAAGTCCATCAGCCTCTGTACTCGCCTGACCTCGCACCCTGTGACTTTCTTGTTTCCAAAACTAAAATTACCACTAAAAGGAAGGAGATTTGATGACTTGGGAGACCATTAAGCGAATTTAAACAACAGTTTCACAGTATAACGAAAGAAGCATTTCAAAATGGTTTCCAGCAGTGGCAAACACAGTCAAGTGGAACTCATATTTAGCTGTCTTGCCATATCTTCTGCAACAGATAAAAATGAAAAGCAGTAGGACTCTCCGATCCACAGCAAAGTTTTCCAGGGCAGGTCCTGGATGGATCTAGCAGGATTCAAGAGAAGTAAATTATCAGGTATGATTAAAATGTATCCTTCCCTATCCTGCTAGATCAACCCAAATGAGTGGGATGTATCCAAGCAGTCAGGACACAAGGTGGGAGGAAGACTAAGTTCTGGTCAGAACAGCCTTGCCAAAGGCCCCATCAGCATTTGCTCCCACACGCAACCTGCAGTGCTTCACAAAAGGTTCTCAGGGAGGACCAAGTAGCCGCCTTACAGATGTCCTTGGGAGACACCAAGGCTTAAGCCCAGGAGGCGGTCTACAACTTGGTTGAATGAGTTTAGATTCCCTCAGGCACCTGCTTTCTGGCCAGATGTGCTGAACCAATAGCCTCTTTGATCTAGTGGGAAATGGAGATTGGACGCTGCCTGTCCCGTCCGTGGACCACTGACAAGCACAAAAAAGGTGGTCAAACTGCCAAAAAGAGCAGGCCACCTACAAATATCTGAGTAACACGTTGAGAAGACACAGGGAGAGATTCCAAGCAAAGGTTGTCCTCCAGAAAGGAGGGCAAAACTACATCCCAATTTAGATGAAAGGGTAAAATCGCCTTCAAAAAGAAAGATGGTACTGTCCTCAAGGCGACAAGCTGTCAAAAATCACCAAAAAAAGGATCACAACAGGACAAAGCCTGAAGCATTGACACCCTCCTGGCAGAAGCGACACCCAAAAAAAAACATCTTAATCATCAAATCTTTTAAAGAAGCCTTGTGGATGGGCTTGAAAGGGAAGCCTTATAGCGCCCTCAACACCAAGGGAGGCTACACTAAGGGACGATCAGATATATGGGAAGGAAAATCTGTTTGATCTCTGAAGACGCGAATGACATCAAGGTGGCCGATAAGGACAGTTCCTGAAAAAAACCCTAACATACCAAGGCTACAACCTGAACTTTAAGAGAGTTCAGGGCCAAACCCCAATCCAAACCTGCTTGCAAAGACTAGCACGGCTCTAATGTCCGCCTTCCCAGCCAAGAGGGCCTGAAAAGAATATCACTTCCCAAAACACTTTGATATTCTCACACAGACCAAGGAGGCTGAAGGCCTATGGGCCTTATGACTGCACTCAAGTAGCCACAGTTGGTTAGCTTATACCTTTCAAAGGCCAAGCCATAAGGAAGAAGGGAGTGTGGTCCTCCATTATCAAAGGCCTCCTGAAGGAAACCCTATGCCTGTGGAAGTCTGAGCAGGGACCCCACCAGCAGACCAATCGACTCTACATACCACGGTCTGCGTAGTCAGTTTGTAGTGACCATAATCACCAAGCCTAGATGAACAAAGATCCTGCAAAGGAGACCGTCTTCCTCCCATGGCCACTGGTGAGCAGAGTACCCCCCCCCCCCCTTCTGGGGCCACACCTGTAACAAGGTATCAAAGCCTGCCAATTTAAGCAGTTTTTCCAGTTGCCACAGGGACCCGCATCTTGGCACTGTCTCATGTGGCCATCAGATCGAATGCCAGGAGATCCGCACCTTAATGCAATAAGCTCAAATACTTGAGGGGGGGGAGCTCGGCTTCCATTCCTCAGAATCCCACATTTTCTGACTGAGAAAGTCAGCCTGCAGAGCTACAAAGTGCTCCTCTGCTCAAATGCACAGAGCGGTCACCAAAAGTGCCATCTCAGCGCTCAGAGTTCCTCCTTGTTTGTCGACATACACTACTGCCATGGCACTACTTTGCCCATCAGCAAAGCTCAAAACCTCTCTAGGGCTAGAATGTTAAATGTAACGTGACCACCTTGATTGAAGGATAAGGTGGAATACAAGGATAGACAGAGAGAGACCTGATCTCCAGCTTGTTGACTGGCCAGGAGGTATCCTGTGGGGACCAAACCCTCCGCATCATCTGGCCTAGGTAATGACACTCCCCCCCCCCCCCACCCCCCACAGCTCTTCAGAACCACCCAATTCAAGTCGTCCAAGGGCAAGTCTCCCATCATCATGTCAACTAATCCCTGAACTCCCATAGAAGACGACTAGTCTGCTCAAAGAGATAAGAGCACAGACACCAAAGGGACAAAAGATGCTTATAAAGTGGTTAGGCAGGTGGAGTGATTTATTTATTTAGCTTGTGCCTTTACAGTAATAGTTCAAGACAAGTTACATTCAAGTACAGTAAAAGAATCTCCAGATGTGCCGCCAGATCTTCACTGTTTGTTCTGCCAGCAGGTCCATCATCCCGCTCTCAGTGTTAAACTATGCCCCAAGATACATAATACATTGAGACAGGGTCAACTCTGGCTTTTGGGTACATTGATAACCCAGCTGAGGTTCTGTAGGAAGGTCATGACCTTCTCTGTCATCACACAACTTTCCTCCTGTGAGTGTGCCCGGATCAGCCAGCCATCAAGACAGGGATGCACCAGGATGCCCTGCTGCCAGAGTCGCAGCTGCCACCACCATAACCCATGGTGAATGTGCACAGCGCCATTACTAACCCAAAGGACAGTGTGCAAAATTGAAAGTAGCCCAGCAGTGTTGCGAAGCCTAAAAACCACTGCTACTCCGACCAGATTGGAATATGGAGGTAGGCCTTCTTGAGGTCCAAGGCAGTTTAATGGCAACCATGACGGACCACAACGTCTCCATGTGGAAGTGTGGCACCCATAGGGCCACGTTGACACTCTTGAGGTCGAGGACAAGCTGAAAGGATGCCTCCTTTTTGGGGACCATAAAACAAAACAGAATATCGACCTATGCCATACTGGTCCTTTGGCACCTCGACCACCACTTCCATCGTGAGCAGGTGACGCAGCGGCTGCTCCTTTAGCAGAGACTTGCACAGCAACAGCATGAAGGCATCTCCAAGTGGGCGCACTAACTCCAGAGCGTAGCCATCCTAAATGACCTCAAGGACCCATTGGTCCAAAGTTGTATGGGCCCAAGAGTGGTAAAAGTGCCAAAGGCAGCCACCGATTGGCTGAACCTCCTCCTGGACCCGCCTCGCCTCACCTCACTGTGGCTTCATGGAAGAGGCACTGCTTCCCCTATAAAAACCCCGAGAGGACTGACCTCGGAAGGAAGAGTCCTCACTGTGGCGGGGCAAAACACATAGCCCAAAATGCTAAAAGTCACTAGCCCCTCCTCAGGCTGGTTGTTGGAACTTACCTCCTTGCCACTTGTTCTCTGGGAGGTGAGCCCCCTTGGTCTCGCCAAGCTCCTTCAATACCTCAAAGAGAAGCTTCCCTTTAAAAGGAAGCTTGCCGAGGCGAATTTGAGGACACATCTGCGGCCCAGTTGCGGAGCCACATAAGCTGTCGAGCAGCCACCACCAAGGTCATACCCTTGGCCGAGGTGTGCACCAAATCATAACAGAAGTCAGCTAGGTAGGCTGAGGCCATATCCAACTTGTGGAGTTCTGCTGACTCCTTGTCGGAACCAGTTTCACGGTTCCAAAGCCTACAGCCACCACATGCATGCTCTCACCACATACGCCCCACATATGGAGGCCTGCAATGAACATGCCATTGACACCAAATGCCTGGCGGAGAAGTGCATCCAAGCACCAGTCCTGCATGTCTTTTAAGGCTGTACTACTCTCCACAGGGATGGTGGTCTTCTTCGTGACAATCACCACCAAAGAGTACATCCTGGGAGACGAAGAGCTCCTTTTCCACCAGAGACACCAGGTAGAACTGAGTCATAGCCCTGCTACCCTTGATACTAGCTTCGGGCAGGTACCATTCTGCCTCAATCATCTGCATAACGGCTTTATGCACCGGGAAGAAATTCTGAGGTGAGCGTATGCCCTGTAAGAGGGGGTCCTCCAGCGAAGCATCCTCCTCCACCTTCCTAAAAGCAATATTGAGAGTTGTGAGCAACAGAAATCAAAGGCAACAATTCCTCCTTACGGAAAATCCTGACACTATTTGAAAAGAGCAGAGCCTTTCCGAAAGTCAGACAAGATGTTTTGTTTTTGTTTAGAGGTCCTGCGTTTCTGCTACAGCGGAGAGCAGAATTCCAGGGTTTGGTGCCACCAGCAGAAATTTGTAGGGCAGTTACTTGGTCATCTCTTTAGACCTTTGTGAACATGACCGCCTGGATGTGTAGGCTAGAGGGACAGAGTTCGAGGCGGCATTCATTCAGGCTGGGCTTGCAGGTCCCTCCCGAGTGTAATACTGCTATGATACATCCGAGAAGTCGGGACTGGCCTGGAGGGACGATAAGGAAAGAGAAATTAGACTTAACTGCTAATTGTTGTTACTTGAAGAACTCTAGGTCTAGTCCAGGATCCCTCCCCGATACAGTAATTGCGACAGTTTGGCGATCCCAGGCCATGAGAAGAGTTTGCCGGGTGAGAGTGGTCCGGCACATAACATCAAGGAAGGAAGTCCATCTGAGCTTGCAATAGGTGGCCATTTAGAAGATTGATGGGTAAGCTTTCCTTTCTTCTTTGCGGTTGGAGGATCCCTGAATAAGTGGACAGATCTGTTTCCAGCTCCTGGTCTTTGTTTTGGAATATGATTAATGTAGTGCTATTTTAACTTATTTCTTGCTTCTGCGAGTCTGCTTTGTCAATAGGTTACTGGGGCTGGTGGAAAGGGTCAGCTGCCTAAGTATTATGAAGTCATCAAAAGAAGACATGCTCAGTCTCCAAGCTGCTGAAAGAGGTCGGGATTGGACTGGAGAGACGATAAGGAAACCCGTATGTATGGACTGGACTGGAAGGACAGGAAAGAATGTTGTGGTGCCTGAGTTTTCAAGACAAAACAAGACAAAAGCTCCAGAGTGTTGTTCTGTGTGATGTGGCAATCTAAGGGATGGAGGAAGATATCTAATATGCTCTTCTTGGCTATATTCTAAGCTGAGTTTGCCATGAAAAAAATAAAGTTTCAAAAAATAAAAGATAAAGTGATTCTAACATGTGAATTGGACGAACATACCTCAACCAAGGTATCAAACATTTTTAGGATTAACTTAGTGGAAGAGCCTGCTACACTACTACAGGCTGAATTCCACCCTCCTCCCAATTCCTTCCCTCTTTCCCACCTCCTCTCAACCTTCCCATACCCATTATAATAATTATTAGCCCTTTATTGCCTGCCCCTTCCCCTTCTGCCTGAACCATCCTCCTCACACCAGTAAGTTCCCTTCCTTCTCTCCAGCTTGACCCCAGTACTGCATAGCACAATCCTTTTCTCTCAGATACCAAATTAGATTGTAAGCCTTGCAATTCTGAGAAAGGCATAAGCTAAATACAATTCCCTTTCCATATATCATCAGTGCCATCCAATCCTTGTGTAGGTTGCCCATCACAGTAGCTCCTCCGGGACTTCCTAGCAGACAGTCCCCTGCTGCACCTCATTCCACTCTAATGAGAAACAGTATGCATACCAGTATCAATTGCTTGCATTTCAACACGGCGAATCAATGGCTGGGATATAATCCTGTTGTCACTAAGCATGCATAGCAGAAGCAGCTAGACACTCTTATTTTTATATATAGATTTCATTTTAAACTTTGGGATTTTTAACTCACCTTTGCGAATGATACCACCACCACTACCATAAGACACCATTTTTAAGTCCTATTACCAAGAACTTGAAATGTAAATAGGAACTTGAATCCAAGAATGAAATGAATTTCAATGGTTCTCAGCCCACTGCTCTAACCACTAAACCACTCTTGCTCCAAACCAGTAAGGCTACAAGAACTAATTTTCCCCCCAATAAAGCATGAAATTGATTGATGGACAATAATAAAATCAGAAAAAAGGGCAAGGAATACTTAACATACTGCTGCTGCTATACATGCTTGTTCATTTGTACCATGGATATAACAATACCAGCAGTATACTGCTATGTTTACGAATAATATATTTTTGCAGTCAATTTTTTTTAAAGATGAAGGAAGACAAAGTAATAAAATATATGTAAGTAACCTAGCAACCAATTCAATTCTCATCCATTATTCGGATGCTTTCTGATCTGCCAAACATTTGTTTTCTTTCATATTAAAATTCACTTTATGGATCCTAGCTCTTAAATGAAGTAATTAGACCTTACCTGCTAATTAGTGTTCCTGAAGGAACGACAGTCCAGTCCCTTTACTTCTGGGTTGCGCAACCCTTCCAGCAGCTTGGAGGCTGAGCCCATCCTTTTTGAGGATGGTGTGGTATAAATACCACTGGTACCACCCACAGATCCCAGTAATCTAATGAAAAAGCAGACTAAACGAAAACTAATAGCCTATGTGACAACACCACAAACCACACAACTAACTTTCCCAAACCACCTTTTTTTTTTTTTTTTTTTTTTTTAATTCAAGAAGGAGAAAAGAGTAAGGGGGAGGGAAGGAGGAGGTTTACCTGAACCTGACCGAGTCCTCCTTCACTCCGACCCGCTGGACCTGCACCAGGGGGCCCCTCCCCTTAGTCCTGGCCCTGCATTCGGTCCGCTGATGCTCCCATATCTAATAGGTCAATCGAAGAACCGGGTGGGATCAGGGACTGGACTGTCGTTCCTTCAGGAACACTAATTAGCAGGTAAGGTCTAATTACTTCTTCCTTATCGTCACTCCAGTCCAGTCCCTTTACTTCTGGGATGTAACAGAGCAGTTCAAGTTTGGGTGGGATCCGTTATCCCGGACCGAAGAACCGCGTCCCCAAACCGAGAGTCAGCAGAACTCTGCACGTCCAGTCTGTAGAGTCTGGTAAAGGTATGCAGCAAAGACCAGGTAGCCGCCCTACAAATGTCCAGCGGTGGAACTAAGCTATACTCTGCCCAAGAGGTAGCCTGCGCCCAAGTTGAATGAGCGCGCAGCCCCCCTGGGACCTGCTTCCCCTTGAGGATATAGGCGGAAGCAATAGCTTCCCTGATCCACCTGGAGATGGAAGCCTTGGCCGCCGCCTCCCCCTTGTGCGGCCCTCAAAACTGAACAGACGACCGGACTTCCGAAAAGGCGCAGTGCGGGAAGGATAACACTTCAAGGCTCTCTGAACGTCCAGAAGGCACAGCTTCCTGTCCCTCCCCTCTTGTCCCCCCGCTGCAAAGGACGGTAGCATAACCGACTGGTTCACATGAAAGGGGGAGATGACCTTGGGCAAGAAAGAAGGTACCGTCCGTAAGACCACCTTATCCTTGAAGAATGAAAGAAAGGGGGGCTGGGAGGACAGCACTTGCAGTTCAGAAACACGTCTGGCCGAGCAAATAGCGACCAGGAAAACCATCTTCAGTGTCAAATCCTTTAGCGAGGCTTCCTTTGCTGGCTCAAAAGGTTCCTTGGTCAAAGCATTCAGTACCAGGTTAAGATCCCACGGGGGGATGATCGATCTCCGCTGAGGGCGAAGACGCCTAACTGCCCTTAGGAACCTGGACACGTCCGCGTGGGCCGCTAATGACTTTCCGCGGACCTTACCTCTATAGCAAGAGATGGCTGCCAACTGGACTTGCAAGGAACTGTGCGCTAGGCCTTTGTCAAAACCCGCTTGCAAGAACTCCAGAACCTCCGGAACAGAGGCCAAAAGAGGTTTCCTCCGGTGCTCTGCACACCATGCTTCGAAAATGCACCAAACTCTTACATAGAAGAGACAGGTTGAGCGCTTTCTATCACTCAGCATGGTCGAGATTACCGATCTCGAATAACCCCGCTTCAGGAGCCGCGCCCTTTCAATAGCCAGGCCGTAAGCGAGAATAGATCCACGTGAGCCATCCGAACCGGGCCCTGCCTCAGCAGATCCCTCTGGCAGGGAAGCCGCCAAGGACGGTCGGCGATCAACCTCACCAGGTCCGCATACAAGGGCAGCGCGACCAATCCGGGGCTATGAGGATTATCAACCCTTGGTGAGCCTCCACCCGCTGAAGAACCTTTCCGATAAGAGCCTCTGGGGGGAACACATACAGGAGACCCTCCGAAGGCCACTTCTGGGCCAGAGCATCTAAGCCTTCGGACATCCTTTCCTTCCTTCGACTGAAAAATTGGCTTACTTTGGCGGAAGAATACCGTGCCATGAGATCCATGACTGGTGGGCCCCAAAGGGCTACTATCTGGTCGAAGACCTCCTGCTCCAGCTCCCACTCCCCGTGGTCTATCTTGAACCTGCTGAGGTAATCGGCCGTAATGTTGTCCGTGCCGGCCACGTGCTGAGCTGAAAGAGCCTCCAACCGGACCTCGGCCCATTGAAATATGCCGTCCGCCTCCTTCTCCAAGGCGGGGCTGCTTGTGCCACCCTGGTGGTTGATGTAAGCCACTGCGGTGACATTGTCGGAGAGGACGCAAATTGCTCTTCGTAGCACTAAGGACTCGAGTGCCCTGAGCGCAAGGGCTACCGCCCGTAATTCCAGTCTGTTGATGGCCCATTGTGACTCCGACGCTGTCCAGTGGCCCTGGACGTACTGGTCCTCGCAATGAGCTCCCCAGCCAGTTAGACTGGCATCCGTCATCAACAGCAACCACTGTGGGGGCTCGAGAGGCATCCCGCAATCCAGATTCTTCGGGCACCGCCACCACTGGAGGGCCTTCTTGGTTCGAGGGGCGCAGGGCAGCTGCATGGACAAAGGATGATGCTGAGGGGACCAACGACGCAACAGGGCCCGTTGCAAGGGCCGCATGTGAGCCCTGGCCCACGGTACTACCTCTATTGCTGCCGCCATGGTTCCCAGCAATTGAAGGTAATGCCACGCCGTAGGGCTTCGCCTGCTCAAACTGCATGACCAAGATCCTTAGGTCCCTTGATCTCGTTTTGGATAAGAACACCCTGCCTCTGTTGGTGTCGAACCTTGCTCTGAGATACTCGAGCTCCTGGGAGGGCCTCAACCTGCTCTTTACCCAATTGATGACCCACCCTAACTCTTCCAGGACTTCTACCACTCTGGCAGTGGCCGAGCGACTTTCCTCTTCTGACTTTGCCCGTATCAGCCAATCGTCCAGATAGGGATGCACTAGTATTCCCTCTCTTCATAGGGCCGCAGCCACTACCACCATCACCTTGGTGAAAGTCCTTGGGGCCGTAGCTAGACCGAAGGGCAGAACCTGGAATTGAAAGTGACCTCTTGGCACAGCGAATCTCAGGAACTGTTGATGAGACTTTGACCGGTATATGCAAATAGGCCTCCGTCAAATCCAATGAAGTCAGGAACTCCCCACCTCTTACGGCCACGATGACCGATCTTAGGGTTTCCATCCGGAAATGAGGCACTTTGAGACAGCGATTGACTTGCTTGAGATCTAGGATCGGGCGAAAGGAGCCTTCCTTCTTGGGTACCACAAAATAAATAGGAGTACCGACCGGAACCGCATTGGTCTGGCGGCACAGGGACCACTGCTCCGAGCGCTATGAGCCGAGAGAGAGTTGCCTCTATCGCCGCCCTCTTTACAGGAGAACTGCAGGGAGACTGAATAAAGGCTGGAAGTATTTGCTTCACGAATTTGAGAGAATAAACCTCTCGGATCACTTCAAGGACCCATTGATCGGATGTGACCCGGGACCAGGCGGGGAGAAACTGCCTTAAATCGACCTCCCACCGGCAGTTCGCCCCCCTGGACCCCCGTTATCTCATTGTGGTTTTCTAGGTACCGGAGCTAGGGAGCGCCCTTGTTTCGGTCTGTCTTCCGGAAGCCTGCCTCCCTTAGATTCGCCAAGGTCCTTTACCAACTTATCTAAGTCCTCACCAAATAACAGCTTCCCTTTAAAAGGAAGACGACTCAGGCGTGCCTTTGAAGAGGCATCGGCCACCCAATTACGTAGCCACAAATAACGCCTAGCTGCTACCACAGAGGCCATGTTCTTTGCTAGACTCCTGATGAGGTCATACTGACTATCCGCCAGATAGGCCGCCCCGGACTCCAACCTGGCTGTAGTCGCTTGTCTCTCGTCTGCGGAGCCTTCTGCTAACTGAAGTTGTTGGGACCACCTCAAACAGGCCCGAGCCACCCAAGCCCCCGACACAGAGGCCTGTAAGGCAAGAGCACTCACATCAAAGGCTTGCTTCAGCAGCGTATCCAATTTTCTATCTTGAGAATCCCTCAGGGCAGCGCTGTCCTCGACTGGGATAGTCGTCTTTGTCACTGCTGATACCGCCGCATTCACCCTGGGTGACGTCAGCAGTTCTTTGTCCAGTTCCGGCAAAGGGTATAGACGAGCCATAGACCGACATCCCTCAAACTTGACTCTGGTTGATCCCATTCCTCCTGGATCATCTGACACACCACCCTGTGGACCGGAAAAACCTTCTGAGACCTCCTAATGGCTTGGATTAAAGAGTCCTCCAACGCCACCTCCTCAGCTGGAGCGTCCGAGGCCACATTAAGCACTTTCAGAGACTCATTGATTAATGCAGGGAGCTCCTCTCGACGAAAAACTCGAATTATACGAGTCTGATCCTCCTCAGGGATCTCCCCCTCTTCGAGCTCCTCCTCATCTTCATCTAATACTTTGTCCGAGCCCACCTCCTCTGGGGTGCCCTGAGAAAGGGACGTGAGGGGCTCCTCGCTCATCAGCCTTGCGCGCTTGAGTGGAAGCCCGGAGTCCTGGGTGCTTGTCCTAATTAGTCTGGCCAACCTGCCTTCTATTGTCGTGCTCGACTCTCCGGCCCCAAGCCCCTGCTTGCGCATACAATAGGCCTTGTGAAGCAACAGAACGGAAGTGGGGGGAGGGGCGGGGGCGGAGTGGGCAAATCCAAGGGCGCAGGCGGGGGGAAATGGGAGCCTCCTTCCCCCTCCAGAGGGTCTCCTGACTCCTGAGAAGCTTGAGCCATGGACAAGTTAATTTCTTGTTCCACGGAAGTAGCCACTGCAGCACAACCTCTGCAGATCCCTGCTTCTGAGGAAGTACCCCTACGAGTGCCACAAGATGGGCACCATGGCTTGCCAGTCATGTCCTTCTGAGGGAAATAACTCTTAAAGAAACAGCCTTATAAAATTGCATCCAAATATTGCAGAAATTCGGATCGGAGGGGGTCAAACCAGCGTTCAAAGCGCCCTCCCCTCCCCCACTCTGCTAAAACCCACCAACAGCAAGAATTAGCCAAGAAAAGCAGACTTAAATAAATTAAAATTAAAGTAAAGCTAAAATAAGATTAAAATAAAATTAACACCCTCAATCAGGCTAGTTTCTCCCCAGTACTTGCTGTTTGGGTGCTCCTTCAGCGCGTTGTCCAGTTCCGAGGAAGACAAGGCTCTGCGTTGGCTCAAACACGTGGTAGGCCGCAACCACGTGGAGCCCTCACTGGCGGCCGGCGACTCTGTGCTCCGCCGGTTGTTCTGCGGCCGTCGCTTGTCCCAGCGCTAGATACTGCGCTCCGGAGCTGCCTATACCACCCCTCAGCTTCGGAAATTGTAGCGCAAGGTCAGTGAGGCCACGGGGAGGTCGCGGCGCCGCCTCAAGCGCTCAGCCACTCGAAGGGCTTCGGCGCGAGGCAGGGCAGGCCTTCGGTGAAGAGCCACGGGATGCTGGCCGGTCTGAGGGATCTGGGGGCCCAGGCTAGCCAACGAGAGGAGATCTCTCCGGTCCTCCTCGCTGCTGCAGGAAACCACCTCCTCTGGGTCTGAGGGCTCCGAGGAGGAAAGGGGGGAGAGGGGGGAAGTGAGAGGGAGAAGAAGAATTTAAAGGCACAGCACAAAATGCCCAAATGCCCAAATAAAATAAATCAAGAAACTAAACTAAGGTAAATAAATTAAATAAATAGATTACTGGGAATCTGTGGGTGGTACCAGTGGTATTTATACCACACCATCCTCAAAAACGATGGGCTCAGCCTCCAAGCTGCTGGAAGGGTTGCGCAACTCAGAAGTAAAAGGGACTGGATTGGAGTGACGATAAGGAACCTCAGATTGTTCTGCTTCTGTTCCCCCACAAATGCTAGAGTTCCTTAGGTACATGCATATTGCAAATCGCAAAAATCAGTTTTACTTCTGCCTAGAAGCTGCTCGTCATCTGCAATGAGTGATGTAAGAAACAAAAGGAGGAAGATGAATATTTGAGCAAAGCCAATTACTGGAGATCAGCAATACTCGGTCAAATAAAAGGACAGCTTTGGCTCAGAGAATCATCTTCTGTCTTTACAGTTTTAGTTCTAAATCTTACTTTGTGCCATTTTTAGTTTAATTTAAATTTTCACATTTCTACTACTACTACTAATCATTTGTATAATGCTACAAGGGATACGCAGTGCTGTACATATAGATTAAGACAGTGCCTGCTCATCAGAGGTTACAGTCTAATCTTGACAAAAAGAATTTGCAAAACTGGGGACTATAGTATGGCAAGATATACAAGTAGTGGACAAGAAAATGAAGAGCATTAGGATCCAAAAGCAGTCTCAAAGAGGTGGGTCTTCAGCCTAGACTTGAATAGGGCCAGAGAAGGAGCCCAACACACCAACAAGTAATTTGTTCCAGGCATATGGAACAGCAAGATAGAATGAACAAAAGTCTGCAGTTGGCAGTGACAGAGACAGGCACAGATAAAAGGGATCTGCCAGAAAAGTGGAGCTCCCAAGGAGGAGCATAGTGAGGAGCAGCAGAATGAGTGCACTTGTAGGTCAGTAGAAGTCTGAACTGGGTGCAGAAACGGATAGGGAACGAGTGAAGTGACTTGAGGGATTACAAGAGCATAGCGACACTGGCGACAGAAGCCGAGCAGCTGAGTTTCGAACAGATTGAAGGGGAGAAAGATGATTCAGAGGGAGACCAGTGAGAAGCAGGTTACAATAGTCAAGTTGGAGGTGACTAGTAAGTAGATGAGGGTCTTAACAGTGTGTGTAGAAAGGAAGAGAGACAAATTTTGCCAATGCTATAGAGAAGGAAACGATAGGTTTTAGCTATCTGTTGGATGTGTGCAGAGAAAGAGAGAGAGTAAAAGATGACCCCGATGATGCGAGCTAAGGAAACAGGAAGGAGTACGGTGTTATTCACAGAAATAGAGAAGAGAGAAGATGGGCTTAAGGGGAAAGATAAGGAGCTCAGTTTTGGCCATGTTCAATTTCAGATGGTGGTGAAACATCCAGGCAGCAAGGTCTGATAAACAGGCAGAGATCCTGGATTCCTGGAGAGATTTCAGGTACAGAGAGGTAGAGCTGAGAGTCATCAGCATAAGATAATACTGAAAACCATGAGAGAAAATAAATGCACCAAGGGACTGGTTGTAGAAAGAGAAAAGGAGAGGCCTCAAGACAGAGCCCTGAGGTACACCAACTGAAAGTGGAATAGCAGTATAGGAGGATCCACCAGAACATAAACATAAAAGTGTGATGGGAGAGAAGAAGAAAACCAGGACAGAACAGAACCCCGAAATCCAAGCGAGGACAATATATCGAGCCACCACACATACACACACACACACAGTGTCTAAGGCCAAAGAAAGGCCAAGGAGAATAAAAATCAAGTAAAGGCCTTTGGATATGGCAAGGAACAAGCCGCTGGAGACCTTGGCAAAAGCCATTTCTATTCCAATTTATCCAAAAGGTTCAGAGCGAATTACAAAAATGAAATTGATTACAACAAAAAAAAGAAAAAGAGCAATTATGAACACTTAGGAGCCATGAACAGAATACAGAATATCTCCACTGCAGACCGAAAGAACACATTTTGATGAAAAAGGTAACAATATTTTTAAAGCAATATACTAATTAAAATCATAAAAAAATAAACTGTCAAAAACAAAAAACTGTTTAAAAACATTAAAATGTGAAAAAGTATTACGATTACATTTAAGCACAGTCCAATATAATTCATTCATTCATGTGTTTGAAATAAAATGAAGATATAGAATATGTATTTATAAGACCTTTAAAGCTGTTAAAGATAGCAACCCTACTCATGATTTAGACATATCCAGGCATTTCAGACTGTGTCGCCTGATCAACACTCAAGCAAAATAAGTAGCTGAGAAACGGGAGCCGATATCTGGATTATGTCCCAGACAGGGGTTCCAACAGTTCAGCAAATAGTAGGCTGCTCCAACTGCTAGGAAGCTACCGGTATGACAGCAATGAAAAATAAACATTTGGAAAGTGCAGAAAAAGCACAGTTACTTACCTGTAACAGGTGATCTCTGGGAACAGCAGGAATTAGTCTTCACATATGGGTACGTCGGTACCGACGGAGCCTGCACGGGAATGCTGCCCAGCTTCCAATCAGAAAGCTTTTGGCAGCATCCCTCGTGCCTGCGCAGTGACTTCCCGCCTTCTCCACAGCCTCTCTTCAGTTGAGTTTCAGAGCTGAGACAAAGGCGAGGAGAGAAAAGGAAGAAGATAAAAACGATGCAACTCCTAGGGGAGGTGGGAGGGTTGTGAAGACTAATTCCTGCTGTTCCCAGAGATCACCTGTTACAGGTAAGTAACTGTGCTATCTCCAGGAACAAGCAGGAATGAGTCTTCACATATGGGGACTCCCTAGCTGGAGATGCCAGGGGAAGATCCCATAAAAATGCAAGTGCCCGGATCAGGGGTGCATTTTGTCTCCAGGAATCCCCGGCATCCAATGTGGGATGGAGGGTAGGAGTTGACAATAAAGGAGCTGTGAGAAAAACAGCATAGCCAAGGACTAGGTGTTCTACAGACTACAGGAGTCCTTGGTAGATATGATGAGTAGCATTAAAACACATTTAATGTACACTTAAAATATGCAGCTTACCTACTGTATTGTAGGAAGTAGAAAGCATGATGGAGTCTACTGGATAAGTAGTGGCGGAATCTTCAAGGTGACCTCTCAGTAGTGAGGATGAAGGTCCAGACCTGGAGGTAGTAGATGATCCAGGTGTCAAATGGGTAGGATTAGACGCCAGGTCTTCAATGGAAAGCTTTATGGGAAAAGCTGAAAACTCCTTTAGGCATAAGGTCATTAACATTGAGGACTAAAGGAAGAAGACTGACGGAGTTGGAGAACTAGCCCAGTCCTGGCGGGAAGAGGGGGACTAGAAAAACCCCTATTCCCACGGAAAACAGTTGTGTACTCAAAGATAAAGATGTACACTGTTTTTCCTAGCTGGCGAGAGATAGGAAAAAATATTGAAGCTTGATGCTTCAAGGAGTTAAAGAAAAAATGGAAGATGTTAGCACCAAAGTGGTTATTGGTGCCTAACAGTTTCTGCATCGTAATATGGTATGCGACGTAGGGCGACAGACTGTCTAAGACCTCTAGGAGGTAAAACATGTAGTATAGACAGTAAGGGTGATAGTGTGTAAGACAGACCAACCCTTAAGAAGCCCCCCATCAAACACCTATACAGATAGGAATCTATCTATCTATATCTATCTATATCTATCTATATATCCAGATGTGTATATTAGGATATGGGTGGTGAAATATATCAAATATAGAGATATATAGAGATATATAGAGATATATATGATATACCTAAATATATGTAAAGTTGTGGGGTATGGTTTAGCACCACTAGAGTAATGATACAGGTATGTAGACATATATGGAGATGCTACATATCAAACAACAGGTTGAAGATACCTGTCTTACCACCCAGCCCCATAATTGTACATGGGGAATATAAAAGAAAAAGATTCTGCGTTCTACAAGAGGGCGAACCCACTTGGGATATGTATAGAGAATCTATTTTCGTGGATTGAGGGATGCAGGAAGGCAATCCAACAAGATAACCGTGATGTTCGCGTGAAAACAGATGATCATATGAATCTGTAAGGAACAAGGCGGGAGTTCCACAGAACACTGACATGGCAGATGTGGAGAAACGCAGAAGATGATACCAGAGGGACCTACTGGAGGGACCGAGGTAGCATGCGTAAACATCAGCCTTGGATTTTCACGCAGAAGAAGTGATATCTCGTGTTAACACCCCAGGCTAGAGGGTGTGGAGAACCCTCACAGGCATGGGAAGGGTTTATAAGCTTTTCCCTACTAATAGAGAAGCTTCAGAGACAAGGTCAATGCTCTATAGCAAGGCCCTCATAGTAGAAAGCTTCTCTGAAGACTGCAGAGAGCATTGTGCAGGAGAGATATGAAACAAACTGACTGAAGTCAGGTGTGTTGCCATATCCTAGGAGAGGAGATGGTTAGAATAATGCGAGAAAGCCTAAACGAGTAGGAGGATCCAAGATAGATGACGAATAGCTTGGAATCACTATTGAGGCTAGAGAAAATTTTGAACAAGGGACTGGATCTTGGAAAAAGTACCAGTAATACAATTACTGTAAGTCCTGCAGGCACAGCTGCTGACGGAAACAGCAGAGAGATTGTCCTGTGCCCAATAAAGAAAAACAGACAAGAAAAGAGAGGAGATATCCCTTCTCCTTGTCTGAGGAACGAGCTTGCTAGAGAAGCTTTTCAGTATGGTACCCCTCAGTCAGGGGAAAAAACCCGGTTGAGAGGGTAGAGTAAGTAATTGGAGGGTGACGTACCCATAGGGTAAGTCAACTGAAGGAAAAAATGTTCAGTTGGGACAGAACTATCAGGGGATAGTTGCAACTGCTCTTCTAGGGAGTAAGAAGAGGAGAAGTCTGTAGTCCCTGAACAAAAATTTTCCGACAGGTTAGTATACTGAAAAAGAAGAGCACAGTGAATAAACTTCTAATGGGTAGAAGTGAACTGTAGATTACAATTCCCGGGTCCTATGGTTGCTGGGAATGCTGAGACTGGCCAGAGCTGGAGGACTTCAGGCTAGGCTGAGGCGTCCCTTGTTTAGGTACAGCCCAATGATGGGCAGGAGATGAATGAAACTTTCTTTTCTTAGGGAAAGAAGGTTTGGTAGGACATTTCCTACCCCTTGAAGGAGGAGGTGGCTTAGAATGGTCTTTAGTGGAAGGAGAGTCAGTGGAGCATTGAGCAACCAGACGTAAAGCCTCCTTATTGAAGAGACTTTCTCCTGTACAAGGAGAATGAGCCAGTATAGTTTGTGCCCATCTGCTCAAGTCTGAAGCTTCAAGCCAGGCTCTGCGACGTGCTGCAATGGCAATAGCAGAGGATCTGCTAACGGACTCAAAAGAGTCTATAGAAGCACGAGACAGGAACCAGGATATATTCCGGCTGTGATTGATGAGCAAGGAATAATCAGTAGCCTTGGGCTCTGGTAAAAAAGGGGTCAAAAGAGACAATTTCTCTGTGACTTCCTGGAGTGTTAGACTCATGTGAAAAATATATGAAAGAATTCTGGAGGCCAGCATAGAGTTTTGGAAGGCTCGATGACCAAAAGCATCGAGTGTTCTTGAAGAACGACCCGGCGGATAAGAAGAATGCTTCTTCTTGCTCTTAACTTTCCTCAGTGCCGATTCCACTACAAGGGAACGATGAGAAAGTTGAGGCTTTTGAAACCCTGGAGAGGGTGGCACCCGGTACCGAACCTCAATGTCTGTAGAAAGTAGAGGAAGTCGTAAGGGCGATTTCCAGACCCTCAGAAGGAGATCCTGCAGAGCAGGATGTAAAGGAAGCTTGATATTTTCCATTTGTGCCGCTGAGCCATGACTAGGATCACAACCAGGGATAGAGATATTAAGAAAGGTTGCCATATCCAGGAGAAAAGCCTGAAAAGACTGATCTCCTATGGGAACCATTCCTGGTAAGGCTAAAGAAAGAGCTTGAGCACCAGAGGACGTAGAGGGTACTGCATTAATGCCAGGTATCGGTTCCAAACTAGGCATCGGTGCAAGAACAGGCATTGACATCGATACTGATACAGGATCAGTAGGTGAAGTTGCCATCGGGGACTGCTGCAGTGGTACCGAGATCATGAGGGAGTTATGGCTAGGATCTTCGTAACTGCCCATCTGGAAACGACAGGAGTCGGTTCCGGGACGCGTCGGTACCCAGTCCTCGAGACTAGATATTGATTCAAGACTCGGCATTGAAGAAAGCGAGACTATCGATGCATGTCGCGAGGGTTCCGACGCCGGTGGCGGTATCGGCGATGCCGATACCACTAGGGCAGCCCGGGTTACATCGATCGGTACCGACGGTACCGAGGATATCCGATAACCCCCCCCCCCTTGCCAAGGGTAAGGCGGTCCACCTCGATGCCGATGCCAGGGTATCAGAACCGATCGATGCCGGTACCATCCCGGAGCATGGCTGAGATTGAGAGACATCAATGCGGTGCGTATCGATCGGTCCCGAAGGTACCTTGGATGCCCGATGACGATCCCTGGTGAAGAGTGGAACACTCGACACCGGTGCCGATGCCGGAGGCTCGGTACCGCTCGAAGCGGATACCACCCCCGCGCATGGCTCAGGTATGTTCTGTGAGGGGTGAGCCCCAGGAACAACCTGAAACCCCTTTAACGCTTTGGAGCTCGAAGACTCCCGCAGGGGTAATGCCAATGGATTCTTGAGGGTAAGACCGGAGCCGTCACCATGCTGGGCATGGGACATACCACTCAAGCATTGACTAGTCTTAACAGACTGTTTGTGGGTTACCTGATCCTGTGAAGTAGAGAAACCGGGTACCCTCACTGCCGAGGAAAAAACGGTATCGAGGGAAACTCTAAAAACTGAAGGTTTCCTCACAAAATTATCCCCTGACAAGTCAGGAGAAAAAGGGTCAGGACCCACACAGTTGAGACACCAACTATTGGTGTCTAAAAAGAAACAGGTGTTTCTACATCGAATGCACTTCTTAGGAAAAGAAGGCTCCATAATGAAAAGGCCTAGTAGGTCCAAGAAGTTAAGGCAAAAAACTGAAGAAAACGTTTCTCAGAATTTAGTCAAAAATCTACCGGCGGTACCGGTGGCAGCGGGAAATACAGCCGCGACCACAAGAAAACAAAAAACTAAAGTAATTAAAGTAATTAAAAAGAAAGGTTTCTGCGGTGACAGGAGGACGTCCTGCCGGCTCCGCGGAAAAACGAAAACTGAAGAGAGGCTGTGGAGAAGGCGGGAAGTCACTGCGCAGGCGCGAGGGATGCTGCCAAAAGCTTTCTGATTGGAAGCTGGGCAGCATTCCCGTATGTGAAGACTCATTCCTGCTTGTTCCTGGAGATATCTATGTAGTAACATGAAGGCAACAGAACTGAGAATATGCAAAATAGATCACAGGACCACAGGACCACAGGACAGAATACTGGGCTTGATGGACCTTGGTCTGACCCAGTATGGCATATCTTATGTTCTTATGTTCTTATGACCAGTTCAGCATCAAAGGGCAAAAAAAATTTAAAAGGCAAACATCCAGACATTTCTCCTTGGATAAGTCAATACTTATGGGCTGCTAGTCAGGCAAGAAGCAGTTAATCTTTCCCTCATATGTACAAAACGTTTTTTGGTTTTTTTTTTTTAAGACAGTTTGCCAAATGTTCTTCCAATACCACATACAATGTGATTCATGTGAGCCATTACAGGAACTCTGAGGATACTTCTCAGAGGAAAGAAAAAAAAGAATGCTTAAATTGATGCCACTCTATCAACAATGAGCTGCCTGATTGAAGACCGAGTACAGTTTAGTGTAGTTACTCACCTGTAACAGGTGATCTCTGGGAACAGCAGGAATCAGTCTTCACATATGGGTGGCATCGGCACCAACCGAGCCCAGCGCAGGAACACTCCCCAATATCTAATAGGAATGCTTTTGGGAGTGTTCCTCCATACATGGGTGGTTGCCTTCCCGCCTGGTCTCTTCAGTCAGCTGCATAGCGGAGAAATAAAAATATTTGTATACCAGGAATGAGAAAGCGTTGTTACCCACCTGTAACAGGTGATTTCAGGGAAGAGCAGAAATTGCGTCTTCACATATGGGTGACATCAGCACCGACGGAGCCTGCGCGGGAACACTTCCCAGCATCCAATAGGAAAGCTTTTGGGAGCATCCCACTGCGCCTGCGTAGCTGCCTTCCCACCTTTCCAGCTCTCCCTAGAGGTTGTAGTGGAGATAAAAGGAGAGAAGGAGAAGAGGAAAAGTACAACTCCTAGGGGAGGAGGGTGGGTTGTGAAGACTCAATTCCTGCTGCTCCCAGAGATCACTTGTTACAGGTGAGTAACTACGCTATCTCCAGGAACAAACAGGAATGTAGTTTTCACATATGGGACTCCCTAGCTTGGAGATGCCAGAGAGATGACCTCAGAGTGAACTGTGGAACACAGGCCTAAGTAATAGGTCACATATCCTCCAAGGATATCTGGTATCGAAACCCGAGACAGGGGGTAGGAGTTGATCTAACTCTGACAGAGATGCTGGAGAACAGCTTGGCCAAACGAGGCATCCCAGCAGGAGTCCTTGTCCAGGCAATAGTGAGCAGCAAAAGAAAGGACAGAGGACCAGGTTGCTGCCTTGCATATCTCATCAATCGCTACAGAGTGTAGATTTGACATGGAGGTAGCCATTGCCCGAACATTATGTGCAGCGACATGACCCTCAAGAGAGTCCTGCACTGTCATAAGCAAAGGAGATACAATCTGCTATCCATCTGGAGAGAGTTCGCTTGGATACTGGTAGTCCTAGGTGAATGGAGTCAAAAGAGATGAAGAGTTGGGAAGCTTTTCTGTGCTCATGAGTTCTCTGGAGATAAAAGGCCAAAACGCATTTGCAATCCAGACTATGAAGGGTTACGTCTGCCCTAGAGGAATGAGGACTAGGGAAAAAACAGGGAAGTACACGGACTGGTTTAAGTGAAAGGGCAAGACCACCTTTGGCATAAAGTGAGGATGAGTCCTAAGGACTACCTTATCATGGTGGAATCGTGTATAAGGAGGATCAGCCACCAAAGCCTGAAGCTCACTGATGCGTCTTGCTGAAGGGAGGGCAATAAGGAAGGTGACCTTCCAGGTAAGAAACTTCAGAGAAGTAGTGGCTAGGGTTCAAAGGGCAGTTTCATAAGCTGTCCTAAAACACTGAGGTCCCATGCCACCGGGGGTGGGTTAATGGGAGGCTTAGTTAATAGAAGACCTCTCATGAAGCATGCTACAAACAGCTGAGAGGAGATGGGTTGACCATCTAAGGGCATGTGTGAAGCCACAATGACACTTAGGTGGACTCTTACCAAATTGGTTTTGAGTCCAGAAGAAGAAAGGTGGAGAAGGTATTCAAGTATTGCCTCCACCGGAGCTGAAAGGGGGTTAAGATCCCTTTCCGAACACCAGAGAGAAAACTACGCCACTTGAAGGCGTAGGAGGAGTGCCTTGTGGAAAGTTTCCTAGAAGCCAAAAGGATAGCTTTCACCTGTTGAGAGAGGCTGATGTCATGGAAGGCTATGCCTTCAGCAGCTATGATGTAAGATGTAGGGACTGCGGATTGGGATGCAGCAGTGTCCAATCCTTCTGTGAGAGGGGATCTGAAGCAGACAATAAATCTACTGATTGAACTTGAGAGACGTAGAAGCAGAGGATACCACAGTTGTGGCCAACGTGGGGCTAAAAGAATCATGTAGCCCTTGTCTCTCTGGAGTTGGAAAAGAGTTTGGGGAATGGGAGGGAAGGCCTATAGGAAGCCTAGACCCCAGTGAAGGTGAAAGGCATCTACCGCTTGGTGGTTCTGAGCAGGCATTCTGGAGCAGAAGCGGGGAAGTTTGGCATTCTGAGGACTTGCAAACAGGTCTATGTCTGGGGTTCCCCAGATCTGAAAAATGTGAGCAACTTTGTCTGCATGGAGAGACCACTCGTGGGGTAGCAGTACTCGACTGAGTTTGTCCGCCAAGAGATTCTGTTTGCCTGGAAGATACACCTCAAGTAGGTGAATCTGATGCTGTATGGCAAAGGACCACAGGTGTAAGGCTTCATTGCAAAGAGTCTACGAGCCTGTTCTGCCCTCCGTGTTCAAGAGGAACATGGCTACCTGAATGTCCGTCTGAACTAGAACTGTGCGTAAGCAAAGGTGGTCGTGGAACACCTTGAGAGCAATGCGGATGGCTGAGTTTCAGCAGATTTATGTGGAGTTGTGACTCCTGATGAGACCAAAGACCCTGAGTGGAGAGGGTGTCCAGATGAGCTCCCCAGCCCAACTTGGACACATCCGTCATCAGGGTACATTGATGTGGAAGCTTCTGAAAAGGTGACCCTACCAGGTGTTCTGGGGAGATGAGATGAGACGTGTAGAGAACATTATTCTGTCTCCCAAGTGACCGGATGCCCGAGACCACTGGGAAGCCAGGGTCCACTGAGCTGCACACATGCAGACGAGCATATGTAACAACATGTACAGTAGATGCCATATGGCCCAGGAGTTGCAGCATTTCTCGAGCAGTAAGAAAGGTCTTGAGGCATGCTTGGGATGCAAGCTGAATGAGTCAAGCACAGCGGGCTTGGGGCAGAAAAGCCCTTGACTGTTGAGTGTCTAGGACAGCCCCTATAGGAGTTTGAGAGGGAACGAGTTGGGACTTTGGAAGATTTATTACAAATCCCAAGTGTTGCAGCACCTGCATGGTGCACGTGAGAGAAAAAGATTGGCCTCTAGAGATGTGCTTGCTCGAATGAGCCAGTCGTCTAAGTAGGGGAAGACAAATATCCCTAGAGTCCTTAGGAATGCAGGTATCGCTGCCATGCACTTTGTAAAGACTCTTGGGGCAGAAGCGAGGCCAAAAGGTAGGACTCCGTACTGATAATGTCTCTCCTGGAACAGGAAACGCAGGAACCTTCTGAGTTCTGCGTGAATAAGAATGTGAGCATATGCGTCCTTTAGATCTAGAGAACAGAGCCAATCCTGACTCTGGAGATAGGGGAGAAGAGTACCTAGGGAGATCATCTTGAATTTCTCCTGGAGTAGATACTTGTTCCATTTTCTGAGGTCTAGGATGGGCCTGTATCCTCCTGTCTTCTTTGGGATGAGGAAGTAAGGAGAATAGAAGCCCAGGCCTTGCTGGGAGAGTGGCACTTTCTCTATTGCACCCTATGAGAGAAGGGAGGTGACCTTCTGCAACAGAGTGGTGAGAGGGGGTTTGAGAACAGAACTCTCTTGGAGGTGACGGGGGGGGGGGGTAGACTTCAGAAGTGAAATTTGTACCCCTGCCGTACTATGGAGAGAGTCCAGTGCTCTGTTACAAGATGCCACCTGTAGGCAAAGTGACAGTCTGCCGGGAATGCGGATGGGATCTGGAACCTCCAGAGGCAGGACAGCTATGTTCTCCAGAAAGGAGTCAAAGATCCTGAGGAGGTTGGGTTTGCTGGGGTGGCTGAGACCTGGGAGGCTGAGCCTTTCTTTGCTGTTTTGGTTGTTGCCGCTCTTTCTGGGGAGCATGGATGGGACAGTGCACTGCCGGGGTGTAAGAAGGGTAGTACTTCTTTTTCTTATTGAAAAAAGGTTTCTTCACTGTCTTTTTCTTAGCTGGGTTGGCAGTAGCTCTAGAAAGTCTATTAAGAGTGGTGTTCTCAGATTCTAACTGAGAAGCCTTATCCTGCCAGTCCTTGCCAAAAAGGTTATCACCCATGCAAGGTATATTACTCAGATTTATTGGGGCAGAATTATTTATTTATTTATTTATTTATTTACGTTCTCTTATATACCGCGCTATTCTGCATCAGTGCGGTTTACATTGAACAAACTGAAATTACATTGAACAGGGCATTATAACTTGGAGATAACTATTTTACAGGGAACATGGGCTATGGAGGGTTAAGTGGCTTGCCCAAGACCACAAGGAGCACCTGTGGGACTAGAAACCCCAGTCCTTCGGGCCCAAGGTTGCTGTCCTCTAGTGGGATTTGAACCCCCGACCTTCCGGCCCGAAGTACCTTGCCCCAACCACTAGGCCACTCCTCCACTCCAGATTATATCAGATAATGTAAGACAAGCTATAAATCTGATAGAATGTGTGGACTCACCTGCGATCTGCATCACTTTAGATGCAGAAAAAACATTTGATAGGGTAGAGTGGGACTTCCTTTTTGCAATGATGGGTAGAATGGGGTTGGGGAAATCTTTGATTAAAGGGGTTTGGGCACTATAGGCAGACCCATGGACTTCGATTCTAGTAAATGGCCAGCAATCAGAGCCATTCCAACTACACAGAGGGATACGGCAGGGGTGCCCCTTGTCGCCCATGCTCTTTGCAACAGTCATAGAGGCATTTGCTGCAAGGATTAGGCAAAACCCAAAGATTGTACTGATAGGTACGGGGAATGAAGAGCATAAGATCCTGCTATATGCCGATACCTTAATATTCCTTTCCCAGCATCAGGAATCGATCAGGGCCCTGTTGGAGGAGATAGAGGCATTTTCACAGGTATCCGGCTTTAAAAGTGAACATAAACAAGACGGAGGCCCTACCTTTGGGGGGTTACAGAGGGGGGTGGATGAAGAATTTCCCATTTAAATGGGTGAATGGCTCACTAAAATATTTTGGCGTCAAGATCTCTACAAATTTAGAAGACCTCTATGCTCTTAACTACAGCCCACTTGTAACAGCTATTAATCAGGATTTGGAGAGATGGGCTCCCTTACACTTAAGTTGGATGGGCAGGGTGACGGCCCTTAAGATGAATATTATTCCCAAGTTCATTTTTCTATTTTCTCAGCTCCCAATAAGGATTCCCTTCAGTAAGCTTAAGAAATTGGAACAACGTTTGGTGTGTTTTGTTTGTTTAGAGGGGCCATAAGGGGAGGATAGGTGTGGAGAAATTAAAACGTTCAAAGGAGGGGGGGGGCTACGCTTCCCAGCCCTGATATGGTATTACAAGGCCGCACTGTTAACACTCAGGGCGCACTACCTATGTCCCCTTGAAGCTAAATGACGCACTGGAGAGAAGGGCCTTAGTGCCACAGTTCTTCTTTGAGTGGCTGGGTGGCAAAGGAAGAGGGGAGGGAGGACCTGTATAAGCATCCATTGCTGGGCCCACTACGACAAATGTACCTAAATGGCCTAAGGAGAGGGGAATTCCCCACACCCCTTTTTAGATGGTCCAGGCTACAAGATTATGTTCCCTTCTCTGGGGTGGAGTTCAGATGGTTACAAGAAAGGGAGGGATGCCCAACACAGGTGGGGGACATATTGGGAGATGGGTCAATTCCTTCAATGCAGAAAATCGAGCAGCAATGGGGACGCCACATACCCTTTTATCAATATTTTCAGTTACGACATTTCTTAGAAAATAGAAGATCGTAAGGGTTACAGCCTGCAGGACCTCTTGAGGAAGTATTATACAAGGGTAAAGGGAGAAAGGGTTTGCTAGCCAGACTTAACTGGGTGCAAATGGAGGAGGTGGAAACTTGTCCTTCACCGCATCAAAGGGGGTGGCAAATTTGGCTGAAACAAGAGTTGTCGGGGAAGACATGGGAGAAAATCTACCAGAACATATACCTGGTATCATCCGCTACTTCATGGAGATGGTCACAACTCCAGATAGTTCATTGGGCGTACATCACGCCCGTGTGTCTATTTCATGCTAAGAGGCAAAAAATGAACAATGTTGGAAAGGATGCGGACAGGTGGGCGGTTTGGTGGGAATGCCCCATTATACAAACTTACTGGAGGTGACACCTTCCAGGACTGGGTGGGGGGCCCCTTTGTCTCTCTCCAGGGGGAGGTCTTGCTGGGAGTTGACGTGCACTCAGCTGGTGGGAAATACAGGGGGCTATTACATGCCAAGTTGTTGATGGCGACCAAAGTAGCCCTGGCAGGGCCTGGCGTATGAATTCAGGCCCCTGTAGGGTTGATTGGTTCCACAAAGTCAAGGAAGTAGTAAAATACGATAGGCTAACCTATCAGTTTAAAGGTAAAGCACAGTTACTTACCTGTAACAGGTGATCTCTGGGAACAGCAGGAATTAGTCTTCACATATGGGTACGTCGGTACCGACGGAGCCTGCACGGGAATGCTCCCCAGCATCCAATCAGAAAGCTTTTGGGAGCATCCCTCGCGCCTGCGCGGTGACTTCCCGCCTTTCCCACTGCCTCTCTTCAGTTGAGTTTCATAGCTGAGACAGAAAGGAGAGACAGAGGAAAGGAAATAGATAGCTACAACTCCTAGGGGAGGCGGGTGGGTTGTGAAGACTAATTCCTGCTGTTCCCAGAGATCACCTGTTACAGGTAAGTAACTGTGCTATCTCCAGGAACAAGCAGGAATGAGTCTTCACATATGGGGACTCCCTAGCTGTGGGTGCCAGGGGAGAATCGCTAAAATGTGTATCCCTGGACAGGATAGCATTTTGCAAACCTGGATCCCCTGCATCCCCCTGAGGGATGGGGGGTAGGAGTTGAATAGAGAAGAGCTGCAAGGAACAGCAAATCTAAAGACTACAGGAGAGATGAGTCTTTAGAATGTATGTCAAGTATCATTAAAAAATTTAATGAACCAGTACAACATAGGACTTACCTACTGGATTGTAGGAAGTAGAACTGTGATGGAGCGTACTGTAGATGCAGTAGCGGAATCTTCAAGGTAACTTCACAGCAGTGAGGATGAAGTTCCAAATCTGGAATGGGCAGGTGACCCAGGTGTCAACTGGGGCAGGAGAAGAACGGCAGGTCTTCCATGGAAAGCTTTATGGGAAAAAGCTGAGAACTCTTTTAGGTACAGAGTTATTATCATTGAGGACTAAAAGAAGAAGACTGACCGATGTGGAGAATTAGCCCAGTCCGGAAGGGAAGAGAGGGTATGGAAAAAAACCCCTATTCCCAAGGAAAACAGAAGTGTACTCATAAATACTGAAGATGTACACTGTCTTTCCTAGCTGGTAAGAGATAGGAAGACATAGAAGTTTGATACTTCATAGATAGGGAGATCTATAACAAATATAGAAGCTGTTGACGTCACAGCAGTAATTGTGTGTATAACCGCTCCCAGTAACTGAGCCGTATGAGAATAGGCAAGTTGATTGTCTGGAACCTTAAGAAGGTAAACGCTTTATAGCACAGACAGGTAGGGAGGTAGTAGGTAATACCTGGCGTCCTATGGACATCTCTCAATGGGTACATAGATATAGATATATATATCTATATACATGAAGATACATACATATCTATCTATATGTGTAGATATGTCTAATATGATAGATAGATAGATAGATAGATAGATAGATAGATAGATAGATAGATAGATAGATAGATAGATAGATAGAGAAGTATAGATATATAAGTATAGATATAGAGAGAGAGAGATAGATATAGATGGGCATGGCTTATGCCCACACAGATTATAAAAATATGTATGGTTATAAGTCTGAGGATATATGCCTGCAACGGAGCCCCACAAAAACATTCACATAGGGAATGTGATGGGAAAAGATTCATCTAATAAGGGGGTAAAAACCACCTGAAAATATATAGAGAATCTATTTCCGTGGTGCAGGAATGTATTTCAGTATGGTTGCGTGAAAAACAGAGGATAATAGCAGCCTGGTAAGAGCACGTCAGGAGTACTTGAGGACTCTGACATGTCCAAAGGACAAGGAAACGCATGGACTAAGATACCTGGATGTCCCAGCTAAGGGACTCAGAGGTATCATGTATAGTAAAAGAGTATGCGTTGTCCAAGTGGAGTAGAAAAGATGCCAAGCTGTAAGGAAAAAAGGGGTACATTCCTGCCAGATTGGGAACTCCATGGACATTCACGCAGAAAAAGCTTGTCTTCTGTATCACAATAGGAGACAAGAGGGTATAAAGAATCTATATAGCCATGGAATGACTATATAAGCCGTTTCTATTATATGGAAAAACCCTCAGAGACAAAGTTCAATGCTCTACAGCAAGGGCCCATAGTAGAAAGCTTCTCTGAAGATTGCAGAGAGCATTGTGCAGGAAAATTATGAGATAACTGACAGCAGTCAGATGTGCTGCCACATCCTAGGTAAGGATATGGCTAGAAAAAGATAACCTGCAGTAAGTAGTATTATGCAAGATAAATGAAAGTAGCTTGCAAGAAACATTAAAGTAAGCACTGGAACTTCTGTATGTACAGCAACTGAACAAAAGAGAAGAGGGGATCCCCCTGTATAAAAACAGGGAGAAAAACAGACAGAGGGAGCGGGGATATTTCCGTCCCTGTCTGATGAGTTGTTCAGAGCATGCATTGAAGGATAGTAGAAAATCTACACTGGACAGAAGAGAAGTGTTGCAGTATGGTACCAACTCGAGCAGGGGAAACCCTGGAAGAGAGGGGCTTGGAAGGTGACGTACCATATGGTAAGTCAGCTAAAGGAAAAAATGTCCATGTGGGGACAGAAACTATCATGGGATAATTGTAATCTCCCTTTATGATAAAAAGAAAGGGAGAATTCTGTAACCCACGGACAAAATCCTAAGAGCTTAACATACTGAAAAGAAAAAACCAGTGTAGGGTTTGAAGAATAACTTCTGGTAAAAAGAAGTTAACTGTAGAATTGCAACATACAGGAACCTATGTTTCTGGCTAAGATTAGCCTGGTTAGAGTCTGGAGACTTCAGACTAGGATGAGATGTCCCTTGCTTGGGTACATCTGGAGGATGGGCAGAAGGGTGAAACTTTCTTTTCTTCGGGAAAGAAGGTTTGGTAGGACATTTCCTACATCCTGGGGAAAAAGAAGGCTTAGGACGGTTTCCAGAACTAGGAAAGTCAGTGGAGCAATGAGCAACCTGACGTAAAGCCTCTCTATTGAAGAGATTTTCTCCAGTACAAGGAGAATTACCCAGTGTATGTTGTGCCCATCTGCTCAAGTCTGAAGCTTGCAGCCAGGCTGTACGACGTGCTCCAATGGCAATAGCAGAGGATCTGCTAACAGTCTCAAAAGAGTCTAGAGAAGCACGAGAAAGGAACCAAGAGATATTCCTGCTATGATTAAGAAGCAAGGAATAGTCAGAGGCCTTAGGTTCTGACAAAAAAGGAGACAAAAGAGATAATTTCTCTGTGACCTCCTGAAGTGTCAGACTCATATAAAAAATATGAGAAATAATTCTTGAAGCCAGCATAGAAGTTTGGAAGGTTTGACGTCCAAAGGCATCAAGTGCTTTAGATGCACCACCTGGCGGATAAGAAGAATGCTTCTTCTTACTTCTTACCTTCCTCAATGCTGATTCCACTACCATGGAATGATGTGGAAGTTGGTTTTTCTGAAACCCTGGAGAGGGAGGTACCCGATACAGAATGTCCATGGCTGTAGAAGGCAAGGGAACCCTCAAAGGTGATTCCCATATCCTCAGAAGAAGATCCTGTAAAAAATGATGTAAAGGAAGCATTATATTTTCCTTTTCTACAGGATCTTGGTCAAGAGAAAAACCAGGAATAGGAATGGCAAGAAAGGTTGCCATGTCAAGGAGAAACTTCTGAAAAGAAGGATTTCCAATAGGAACTAATCCTGGGCAAGCTGAGGTTGAAGGAGCAGCTTGAGCACCAGAAGAGATACTGGACTGGTGCAGAAAAAGAATCCTGCTCGATGGACAGTGATCCTGAGAGTTCTGATTTGAAGCAGTTACTACTGCATTGTGAGTGCCTGGTATCGATTCCAAACTAGGCATAGAAAGGATCGATGGCACCGATGGAACTGCAGGAATCGACCCCGACACCGTTATTGGTATCGGGGACAATAATGTCATCGAAGCAGTATTCGGGGGCTGCTGAAGCGGTACCGAGGTAAGCCAAGAGCCTTGATGAATATCCTCAGTACTGCGAGGCCGGAAACGATATGGATCGGTTCCGAAGCACATCGGTATCAAATCTAGACTGGATATCGATTACAGACTCGGCATCGAAGCGAGCGAGTCCATCGATACATGTCTAGAAAGTACCAACGTTGTTTGTGGTATCGGCGATGCCAATACAGGAAGGTTAATCGGAGTCGCATCGATCGGTACCGAAGGTAGCGAGGACGTCCGAAAACGATGCCCAGTGAAGGGAGGAACTCTCGACCCCGGCGCCAATGTCGGGGTATCGGTACCGCTCGAAGCCGATACCAACCCCGAGCATGGCGAAGATACAGGACAGTCAATCTGGGTCGTATCGATCGGCCCCGAAGGTACCGAGGATACCAGATGACGATCCCAGGTGAAGAGTGGAGCACTCGACACCGATGCCGCTGCCGGGGTATCGGTACCGCTCGAAGCCGGTACCAACCCCGAGCATGGCTGGGATATAGGAAAGCCAATCTGGGTCGTATCGATCGGCCACGAAGGTACCGAGGATACCAGATGACGATTCCTGGTGAAGAGTGCAGCACTCGACACCGATGCCGGTGCCGGGTTATCGGTACCGCTCGAAGCGGATACCACCCCCTGGCACGGCTCAGGTATGTTCTGTGAGGGGTGAGCCCCAGGAACAGCCTGAAACCCCGTAAATGCTTTGGAGCCCGAAGACTCCCGCCGAGGTTTTATTGCCAATGAGGTCTTGAGGATAAGGCCGGAGCCGTCATCATGCTGGGCATGAGACTTACCCTTCAAGAATTGGCTAGTCTTAACAGACTGTTTGTGGGTTACCTGATCCTGGAGAGAAGAATAAACCGGTGTCCTCACCTCAGGAGGAAAAACGGCATCGAGGGAATCTCGAAAAAGGGAAGGTCTTCTCCCAATAAAATAGCCTGAGGTATCAGGGGGAAAAGGGTCAGGACCCAAACAGGTTAGACACCAAGCATTGGAGTCTAAAAAGAAAACTAAGTTTCCACAGTGAAGGCACTTCTTAGGAGAAGGCGGCTCCATGTTGGAAAAGGCCTGGTAGGCCCAAAAAAGTTAAACAAAAAACTGAGGAGAAATATTTCTCTAAGTTTGAAAAATAAAATAAGGCACCGGCGGTACCGGTATCGGCGGGAAAAACAGCCGCGACCACAAGAAAATAAGAAAATAAGGATTTTTAAAGAAAAAAGTTTCTGCGGTGACAGGACGACGTCCTGTTGGCTCCGCGGAAAAACAAAAACTGAAGAGAGGCAGTGGGAAAGGCAGGAAGTCAGCGCACAGGCGCAAGGGATGCTCCCAAAAGCTTTCTGATTGGATGCTGGGGAGCATTCCCGTGCAGGCTCCGTCGGTACCGACGTACCCATATGTGAAGACTCATTCCTGCTTGTTCCTGGAGATAGAGTGGCTCTTTCATAAAATTTGGGGTCCCTACTTGGGAGGAGTATTGGGGTCGACAGACACAGGGGATTACCCCAGTCAACAAAGACTGCACTGGGTGATATAGAAGGCTCAAGGTAGGGGAAGAACGTGTTGAAGGTCCTCCAGAACAAGCGAAGCGCATAAAGATGGGTACTAATAGGTGCCCAAGGGTTGGATAAATAAAGCACTGCACCACATTCAAATGCTGCTGTTCAATGCTAATGTTGTTGATATAATAGTTGCTGCTGGACGGAGGAGAGATGGGGGCCAGTGAGCTCATGGTCTATGGACACTCAGTGGCGGCACAGCGGAAGTCAAACGCTGTGTGGGACGCTCTACCTTCCCCAAAGTTCAAGATGGAGCATAATCGAGGATATGTGGAACCAAGGGTGATAACGGAACTCTGTGTGGGACTGGGACAAAGGGAATGGAAGAAGGGAGGACGCAGGTGCCTCACGAAGGCTTGTATATGTTGCTGTGGATCCCTATTTCTTCACTGTACTAATAGATCATAGTTTATTGTATTATACTTTTGTCATCAATAAAAAATAAAAATAGCAATATATACACACCTTTGTGAGGCTGGGAAAGGAGAGAGACCGTGGGGCATGAAAGGGCTGGGGGGTAGGTAAAGATGGAAAACCTACAGTGTAAAAAAAAAAAAAAGGAAAAATTAAGAAGTGGTTGATGAGAAAGAGGTATGAAATATGGTTAGGAAGTGGCAAAATAAATGGAAGCAAACCAAAGAAAACAAATCTATGTTAGAGTTTGATGGAAGGGAGGAAGTGAAGATGGGAGCAGAAAAAAAAAACTGCAAATGGCCAGGAGACCTTGGAAAAATATTAAGACAGGAAAGTAGAACTTAGACTGGGACAACATGATGGGAAAAATAAAACGACTAGGTAGTGACTGGAATGTGTCAGGTTTTTGGTAACCTAGAGCTGCCAGTGCTGTTATTAGAAATGGCTGGGACCCAGGGCACACTTGGGGCCTTCTCTGGCCTGGGGAGTGGGACCTGCAATAGCCCTTGGTTGCAACCCCCGCCCCTCCATGCCGGCCTGACATGTGTTGTCTTTATATATTGCAGTGTTTATATTTCTCTGATGATGTACTACATGCAGAGTCTGGCTTCTTGGGGTTTTGGTTTAATTATTATCTACAGATTTCTATTTTTAATTGTGGTCTTTTATTCTGTATTTGGTGAGGGTCTATGTATGTTGTTGGCCAGTGGCCCCTTGATTGTTTTCAGTCAAAAAATGTGCGCTAATTACTTACCACAGGTTGGGGCAGAGAGTGGGCAGGGGTTGCACATTAGTGTTGCTATTAGTGTGCAATAAGTTCAGAAGACCCCCTTATATTAAACATGCCCCATAGTAAGTAGTGCACATGCTCCCCCATACTGAATTACATCCAAATATATATCCTGCATCCATATAATCCACCAGTCCCTCAATAAAGCACAGTTACTTACCTGTAACAGGTGATCTCTGGGAACAGCAGGAATTAGTCCTCACATATGGGTACGTCGGAACCGACAGAGCCTGCGCGGGAAAGCTCCCCAGCTTCCCAGAAAGGAAAGCTTTTGGGGCCTCCCACAGCGCATGCGCGCTGCCTTCCCGCCTTCCTGACCAACTCTCCTCAGTTCAAGTTTAAAGCTGAGACAATAGAGAGAGGAAAGGAAAGAGAGAGAGAGAGATACAACTCCTAGGGGAGGTGGGTGGGTTGTGAGGACTAATTCCTGCTGTTCCCAGAGATCACCTGTTACAGGTAACTGTGCTATCTCCAGGAACAAGCAGGAATGAGTCCTCACATATGGGGACTCCCTAGCTAAGATGCCGGGGAGATCCTCCTCCAAGGGTATGAGACCCAGAAGGGTTCTTCATCTTCCTATGGATCTCAGGCATCCATACAGGGAAGGTGGGCAGGAGTTGATTAAGAATGGAACAGGTGTCTGAGGACAGCCTGACCAAACAAGGCATCCTGGCGGGAGTCCTTGTCCAAACAGTAATGGGCTGTAAAGGTATGAACCGAGGCCCAGGTGGCTGCTCAACAGATCTGATCGATGGATACAGAGTGAAGATGAGCCATAGAGGTGGCCATGGCTCTCACATTGTGAGCTGTGACATGGCCCTCCAGAGAAAGGTTCTTACTTTGGTAAGCAAAAGTGATACACTGAGCAATCCAATTGGACAGTGTTCTTTTAGAGACTGGAAGTCCTAAATGAGAAGGATCAAAAGCAACAAAAAGCTGAGAAGACTTTCGATGTTGCTGTGTCCTGTGGAGGTAAAAGGCAAGAGCTCTTTTACAATCCAGAGTATGAAGGTTCCTCTCTGCACTGGATGCATGAGGAGCCGGAAAAAAAAACAGGTAGATATACCTCTTGATTAAGATGAAAAGGGGAGACCACTTTAGGCATAAAGTGGGGATTAGTCCTAAGGACCACCTTATCATGATGAAACCTTGTATAAGGGGGATTAGCCACTAGGGCTTGCAGTTCACTGATACGGTGAGCTGAGGTGACTGCAATGAGGAAAATAACCTTCCAGGAAAGAAATTTCAAGGAGGTAGTGGCTAAGGGTTCAAAGGGTGGCTTCATAAGTTGACCAAGAACCAAGTTTAAGTCCCATGCTACCGGAGGAGGGCGAATGGGAGGCTTAGTTAAAGTTAGGCCTCTCATAAATCTTGCAATAAGAGGATGAGAGGAAACAGGTTGTCCATTGAGAGGTTTAAGGGATGCTGCAATAGCGCTCAAATGGACCCTTACTGAATTCGTTTTGAGGCCTGCATTGGAGAGATGCAGGAGATATTCCAGTACAAAATTTAAAGGTAGTGCTAAAGGGTCAAGACCCTTTTGAGCACACCAAATGGAAAATCTTTTCCATTTAAAAGCGTAAGAACGCCTAGTGGAAGGTTTCCTAGAGGCATGGAGGATATCCTTCACTTGCTGAGAAAGATTGAAGTCTTGAAGGTCTAGGCCTTCAGTAACCAAGCTCTGAGGTGAAGGGACTTGGGGTTTGAGTGCCACAAAGTCCCCTCCTCGTGAGACAGAAGGTCTGGGGCAGCTCCCAAGTCCAGGGAGGGGGCTTGGGAGAGATGCAGAAGTAGAGGGTACCACACTTGGCGTGGCCAGCGTGGAGCTATGAGGATCATAGATCCTTGGTCCCTCTGAAGTTTGAACAGAGTCTTGGGAATCAAAGGAATGGGTGGAAAGGCATAGAGGAATTCCTGACCCCAATGAAGGAGGAAGGCATCCTTGGCCTGAGCTCCCTGACACGGAATTCTGGAACAGAACCGGGGAAGTTTGGCATTCCACGGACCTGCAAATAGGTCTATGTCCGGGGTTCCCCATTCCTGGAAGATTCTGAGTACCTGATCCATGTGCAGGGACCATTCGTGTGGAAGCAGAACTCAACTGAGTGTCTGCCCAAGAGTTTTGGATTCCTGGGAGGTATACTGCCAGGAGATGGATTTGATGCTCTCTGGCGAAGGCCCACAATCTTAGAGCTTCGTTGCAAAGCGACAGAGAGCCAGTCCCTCCTTGTTTGTTTATGTAAAACATGGCTACTTGATTGTCGGTATAGCACAGTTACTTACCTGTAACAGGTGATCTCTGGGAACAGCAGGAATTAGTCCTCACATATGGGTACGTCGGAACCGACGGAGCCTGCGTGGGAAAGCTCCCCAGCTTCCCAGAAAGGAAGCTTTTGGGGCTTCCCACAGTGCATGCGCGCTGCCTTCCCGCCTTCCTGACCAACTCTCCTCAGTTCGAGTTTAAAGCTGAGACAATAGAGAGAGGAAAGGAAAGAGAGAGAGAGATACAACTCCTAGGGAAGGTGGGTGGGTTGTGAGGACTAATTCCTGCTGTTCCCAGAGATCACCTGTTACAGATAAGTAACTGTTCTATCTCCAGGAACAAGCAGGAATAAGTCCTCACATATGGGGACTCCCTAGCTAAGATGCCGGGGAGATCCCCTTGTAAAAATTCCTCATGTCCCTATGGATCTCAGGCATCCATTCAGGGAAGGTGGGCAGGAGTTGTTTAAGAATGGAACAGGTGTTTGAGGACAGCCTGACCAAACAAGGCATCCCGGCGGGAGTCCTTGTCCAAGCAGTAATGGGCTGTGAAGGTATGAACCGAGGCCCAAGTGGCTGCTCGACAGATCTGATCGATGGATACAGAATGAAGATGAGCCATAGAAGTGGCCATGGCTCTCACATTGTGAGCTGTGACATGGCCTTCCAGAGAAAGGTTCTTACTCTGGTAAGCAAAAGAAATACACTGAGCAATCCAATTGGACAGTGTTCTTTTTGAGACTGGAAGTCCTAAATGAGAAGGATCAAAAAGCAACAAAAAGTTGAGAAGACTTTCTATGTTGCTGTGTCCTTTGTAAGTAGAAGGCAAGAGCTCTCTTACAATCCAGGGTATGAAGATTCCTCTCTGCATTTGATGCATGAGGACCTGGAAAAAAGACAGGTAGATATACCTCTTGATTAAGATGAAAAGGCGAGACCACTTTAGGCATAAAGTGGGGATTTGTCCTAAGGACTACCTTATGATGGAACCTTGTATAAGGTGGATTAGCTACTAAAGCCTGCAGTTCACTGATGCGGCGAGCAGAAGTGATTGCAATAAGGAAAATGACTTTCCAGGAAAGAAATTTCAAGGAGGTAGTGGCTAAGGGTTCAAAGGGTGGCTTCATAAGCTGACCAAGAACCACATTTAAGTCCCATGCCACCGGAGGAGGTCGAATGGGAGGTTTAGTTAAGGTTAGGCCTCTCATGAATCTCGCAATAAGAGGATGAGAGGAAACAGATTGTCCATCTGGGAGCAAAATGAGTTAACCTTCCTGGAATGGTGAGAGGCTCTGGTTGTTGTAGAGCCAGAAAAGTTAAGTTCTCTAGAAGTAAGTCAAAAACCCCGAGGAGGTTGGGACTGCTGAACTGTAGCAGTCCCTGCAGGTTTTGCTCTGGCCTGTTTAGATTGCTGACGCTTAGGAGCAAAGCGAACTTGGGAAGATTGTTGGCCAGTATTTGTGGAAAATCTGGTCTTTTTGTAGAAAGGCTTCTTAAAAGATTTTTTCTTGGCAGGGGTAGAGGTAGACTTAGAAAGTCTATCTAAAGCAGCATTCTCTGCATCCATTTGAGTGGCTTTGATTTGCCACTCCTTGCCAAACAGATTTTCACCTGTACAGGGCAGATTGCCCAACCCATCTTGGACCCAGGGTTCTAGGTCAGAGGCCTGGAGCCAAGCAATTCTGCGAGCAGCTATGGCAATGCCTGAGGCTCTGCTAGCACCCTCAAAGGAGTCAAAGGCAGCTCTGTTGGAGAACTTTGAAACATCTTGGGTATGCTTTAACAAAAGAAGGAATTCCTCCTTCCTATCCTCTGGGATAAAGGGGAGGAAATGGCGCATCTTCAGTGCAATCTCCTTCAGAAACATGCCCATATAGAGGCTGTATGAATTGATTCTGGCAATAAGCATACTGGCTTGGAAGATTTTTCTACCAAAAGCATCCAAAGTCCTACATTCTCTTCCTGGGGGAGTGGAAGAGTGTCTTTTGGTACTCTTTATCCTTTTCATAGCTGACTGTACCACAATAGAGTGGTGAGGAAGCTGAGTTTTTTGAAAACCAGGAGAAGGAGGGACACGATACATGGTGTCCAAACGACGAGAATGTGGAGATAAGGTGAGAGAAGTCTCCCATAAGTCCATCATGTGTTCTTGAAGAATTTCATGGATGGGCAAGGTGACTGCCTCTTTGGGAACCTTAGAGTATCCCAAAATATCTAATTTTTTTGCTCTAGGTTCTTTTTCAGAGGTTACTGAAACTGAGAGCCCCTTGGCTAGTTCAAGAATGAAGTCTTGAAAGGACAAATCCTCTGGAGGAGACATTCTCCTCTTTGGAGAAGAGGGCTCCTCAGGAAGAGTAAGAGATACTTCAGCAGAGTCTTCTGAGGTATCAGAATCCTCAGAAGACTTGAAGTATCGTCTATTAGCTTCCAAAGATCGATACGCGTATCTACCAGTATCCACATCGGGCATACCCGGAACCGGATCGGTATCGGGATAACCCCCGGAACCGGGAACCGGAACCGGTATCCTGGTGGAAGTGGATGCCCTGGGTACCGGTATCGGTTGTGGTACCGGAACCGGAAGCGGAACCGCTTGGTGCGGTACCGAGGGCGTTGCAGCTTTAATAAAAGCCATTATGGCCTGCTGCATGGATTGAACGGTATTATCCATAGACACCACGACTGCCTGGATATCGGTACCGGTATGGCCGGTACCCCAGAGCAGTCTAACAGGTGATCGGTCGAGGCCGTGCCATCGATGTCAACCTGTAACCCCATAGGAGGAGCTTTGGAAGCCGGAGCTTCCCGCCGGGGTTGTTTGGCTGGGGCAGGGTCCTCAGGGTCAAGCCCAAGGGTCTCTTGATGCTTAGAGGGAGATTTGCCCTTTGAGGACCTGCCGGAAGAATGTTTAGTTACCTGAGATCCATCAGGAGAGGAAGACCTGGAGGATGCTGATGCTGGAGTATCGGTAGAAAACAGCATATGAAAATTGGCTGCTCGGTTCTGTAAGCCACGCTTGGACATCAGAGAGCAGGATGGACAATCCGGAATGGAGTGGTCAGGCCCCAAACATTTAAGACACCATTCATGGGTGTCTGTGACTGATATAGTACCGCTACACTTGGTGCATTTTTTAAAACCAGAGGCTTGTTTCTCCATGAGGGAGAATTCTGTGAAGGCCTAGAGGCCTCACAGAACAAACACACCAAGTGGGGAAAAATAAGATATGTTTTTTTGTTTTTTTTTTAAGAAATAAAGAAAAAAGACCAGCGGTACCGGTCTGGAATCGGGGAAGGCAGACACGCGGCCAAAGAAACAAATTAAAATAACAACTTCTTCAGCGGTGACAGGAACACGACCTGCTGGCTCCGCGGAAAAAGAAGAACTGAGGAGAGTTGGTCAGGAAGGCGGGAAGGCAGCGCGCATGCGCTGTGGGAGGCCCCAAAAGCTTTCCTTTCTGGGAAGCTGGGGAGCTTTCCCGCGCAGGCTCCGTCGGTTCCGACGTACCCATATGTGAGGACTCATTCCTGCTTGTTCCTGGAGATACTCTCTCAGTACCAGACATATTGTGAAGTAATACAAAAATCTATGAAAAAGCCATGCAGGATCACTTCTAGAGCATACTTACAAAACTCACACAAGGGCCCACCTTAGGAAAAGGCAGCATCATAAATACTGCAATGAGTTCTAGAAACAGCAATACACCTATTGGGAAAACTGAACAAGTCAGATTACTACCGATTGCTACGTAGAAAATTAATGCTAACCGAATACCTGGCCTGTCATACACACAGAACTAGCAAATACAATGACTTTGCAAAATTTGCTCTGGTGTGCCACGAGGCTCAAGCAACCTTGAAAGTGTGCCCTGACAAAAAAAGGCCGAGAAGCACTGCCTTAAAACATTCTGACCACATGCCCTCCAGGAGAATCCAGAAGCTCCACAGCCAGGCAAGTCACCCTGGCCTCTACCCTGTTGACTGACCAGGAGGCTTTCTGTGATATGCTTATTTAACTCCTCTTCTCAAGTTGCTTTACTGGCCCTATCCGTTTCCATATTCAGTTCAAACTTCTCCTATTGACCTATAAATGCATTTATTCTGCTGCTCCTCACTACCTTCCCTCTCTTGCCTGATAGCAAAAACCCCTGAGCTACACCTGCAGCTTGACCAATCCCTCCAGGATGAGGAAATCTGCCCATGTGAGTATCTAAGGGGGCATCCAGATACTCCAAGTCCTGAAAGGGAACTGGACTGCTTCTGCGGTAGTTATCACCAAGCCCAGCCTTTCCAGCCAATGAATCACCTGGGACATGTCTGCCATGGATTTCTTCAGGGAGCTGGGAGCTATACCAAACCAGCTGGTCATCCAGGTATTCATGAACTCAGATCCTCTGTGCAAGAAATCAGCCACGACCATGATCACCATGACCATTGAGAAAGTTCAAGGGGCTATGGCAAGTCCAAAGGGCAGGTCTAGAACTCAACATAATACATGACGGCAGATAAACACTAGTATGGTGGGCTAGGATGCAGAAGTAGAGAAACTACTGATGTGGACTATTTTCAGTATTTGGTAGCTGCCTAGCAGCCCCTTTCAGAGCCTTGGACCCCCATGGAGGCCTCCGAGGTTTTAACCCTTTGGCAAAAAGGGGGTTAAACATCTCTGTTCTAGTTTTGCCTATCCTTTCCTCTGGGAGCCCAACCTTATTCCCTTATGGGGGAATGCTGGGGAGTAGATTATTCCCTGTCTCCAGTGGATGAATTTAAGAGGGGAAAGCAAAGGGTGAATATACATCAATAATTCATCTTTTTCATAATGAGGACCTGACTATCCTTTTTCAGGATGTCATGGTAGCCTTGCACAGTGTGTAACCCCTCTGGATCTCATTTCTCAAGCCAGCCCTATCCTGGAGGGGTTGTGGCAGCCCTCTGTTTTCCCCTTCCTGAGCCCCTACAACAGCTCCATTGCATCCCACTGAGAGGACATGCAGAACTGGGAGTGAGGGACATTAAGATCCTGGCTCAATGTATCCTCTCTGTCCCAAGGGAAGATGGTGAAATTAGGTCTTACCTGCTAATTGTTTTTCCTCAAGCTCTCTCCAGGCCAATCCAGGTATGTATGGATAGTCAGCCCCCTCCAGCTGCTGAGGACTGAACAAGACAGTCTTGCCAATGTGAAATAAGAGCTCCTCCTATGTTCCCTGACTCCAGTCTCTCCTTGACAAAGCAGCAAAAACTAACACTAGCTTAAGAAAAACACTACACATCAACATGCCTCCCCCATAAAGAGCCTCCACTGCCAGCACAAAAGAGCAATGAAAGGATGGGAGCACTTCACCCTTGTCTATCTCCATTTCTGGCTTCATTACTATAAATTCCTAAAAAGGGATCAAGCCCCGAACAGAAGCGCTCAACCAGCCCTGCGCACTCAGAAACACATCCCGGCTTCCCAGAGTGAAGTCAGTAAGTATGAATCTGAACTGAAACCCGAGTATTACTTTCCTGTGCGCCGATTGCTCCTTAATCTGAAAAAAGTGACAGCCAACAAAATGGGTGGACCCTGGACTGGCCTGGAGAGAACTCAAGGAAAGACAATTAGCAGGCAAGACCTAATTTCACCTTCCTTATAGTCTCTCCAGGCCAGTTCAGGTATGTATGGGACGTGCCAAAGCAGTACCTAAACTAGGGAGGGATCTGCCAAACCGGCCTGAAGCACCGAAGCTCCAATGATCGTGTCACCAGCCACCTGCACATCCTGTCGGTAATGCCTCGCAAAGGTATGAAGCAACGACCAAGATGAGGCTCTACAGATGTCCACCGGCAGGACCAAAGAATGTTCTGCCCAGGACGTAGCTTGACCCATGGTCGAATGGGCCGATAGTCCAAACAGCAAAACTTTTCCACAAACGGCATACGTCACAACAGATCGCCCACTTCACCCAATGAGCGATCAAGGTCTTGGAAGCTGCCTCACCCTTGTGAGGACCCCCAAACAGAACAAAAAGAACAATCTGTCTTACGCAACGACTATCCCCTTGAGGTACTTCTGCAAAACTCTAGGAAGGTCGACCTTGCGAAGGAAACAATCACTCACACCCAGAAAAGTGGGCAGAGAATTAGATTGATTCAAGTAAAACAGACATCACTTTCGGTAGAAAAGAGGACGTTGGCCACAAGACCACCTTCTTTGTAAACTGTAGAAAAGGCTCTCTACATGAGAGCCTGCAGATCGGAGACCCTCTGCGCTGAATAGAGCGCCACTAAGATCACCGTTTTGAGACTCAGATCCCTTAAGGATGCATTTGAGAGAGGCTCAAACGGAGCTTCTGCCATAGCCTCCAGGACCAAATTCAGATCTCACAGTGGAATCACAGGACGTAAGGGCAGTGTCACAAACTTCACTGCGTGCAGAAGTTGAATGACATCTGGATGCGTTGCCAGCGCCCCACCCTAAACTCAACCTCTACAGCAGACTAGAGCACCTGCACCTTCAAGGAGTAAAGAGCCAAGCCCTTCTCCAGACCTCACTGGAGAAACAAAATATCGGCAAGCAAACAGGCCAAGGGCCAAATGTCCTGTGAACCGAACAATCCTTTGAAAACACTCCAAACCTTGACATACACCAGAGTCATCATGCATTTTCTGGAGCTTAGCATGGTCGAAATGACTTGCCGAGTAGCCTCTGTGACGCAACCGTGCCCTCTCAAGAGCCAAGCCATAAACAAGAATCAATCCATCTGTGCCATCAGCACTGGCCCCTGCACCAGGAGATTGATCCTGTCGGGGAGCCTCCATGGACGCTCGACCAGTAGCCAAGTGAGGTTGGCATACCACCACCTGCGCAGTCAATCCAACACTATGAGAATCACCTGTCCGTCGTGCCTCTCTATTAGCTGTAAGAGACAGCCTATGAGTGTCCACAGTGGGAAGACATACAAGTGTCTTTCCGTTTCCCATGGCTGTGCTATTGCATTGAGCCCCTTGGACATATGTTCCCTGCGTCTGCTGAAAAATCGAAGCGCCTTGGTGTTGGCCAGAATAGCCATGAGATCCATGACAGATTGCCCCCACCAGAGCGCGATGTCGTGAAACACAGCTGCGTTGAGTTCCCACTCTCTGGGATCCAAGGTGTTTCGGCTGAGGTAGTCTGCCTGAACATTGTCCTTCCCCCCGCGATGTGTGCCACTGACAGGACTAGTAGATGAGCCTTTGCCCAAGACAAAAGCAGTTGACTCTTGTACTAGGGTAGCACTGCTGGTGCCCCCCCTGACAGTTGATTTAAGCTACCATCGTCATATTGTCAGAGAAGACCCGCACAGCCTTTCCCTCCAACAGGTTCTGGACTTGCTGCAGTGCCAGAAATACCGCTCACGTCTCAAGCCGATTGATTGGCCACGAGGCCTCCCCTGGAGACCAACAGCCTTGTGGCATTTGAGAAAGACAGTGAGCTCCCCAGCTAGAGAAGCTGGCATCTGTTTTCACCAGGATCCATGGTGGCTGGTCCAAAGGCATCTCCCTGCCCTCAGGTGAACAGGCTCCAGCCACCATGCGATTGCCCCTCATTTCCCTGTGGACACCGCCACTTCTGAGCCAGGGAGTAACTCTCGGGAGACCACTGTGAGAGGAGCGCCTGCTGCAGCGGTCTCATATGCGCCCTGGCCCATGGGACCAGATCCCATGCCATTGCCATGGAGCCCAAACAATTGCATGTAGTACCACACAGTGGGAGCCCTCATGCGCAGGAACCTCCGGACCTGCCCCAAAAGCTTCTGTAATCTGTCTTCGGGCAGCAATATCCGCCCTGTCTTCATGTCGAAGAATGCTCCAAGATACACCAAACGTTGCACCGGCTGAAGCTGGCTCTTGGCGCAGTTGATCACCCAACTGAGCCATTGTAGACAGACATTCTAATCACCCATCGCATCACGGTGTCGGCCTCCACCTCAGTCTTCGCCCAGATGCTCCAACTGTCCAGGTAGGGATGCAACAGAATCCCTTCCTGATGCAAGACCAACGCCACCGCTGCCGCCACCACCACCACCACCACCATGATCTTCAAGAACGTATGTTGCGCAGAGGCCAGCCCAAAGAGCAGGGCAGGGCCCTGAATTGGAAATGACCCATAGGCATGGCGAACCGCAAGAACTGCTGGTGTTCTGGCATTATGAGAATGTGGAGATAGGCCTCAGTGAGATCCAGGGTGGAGAGAAACCCCTCAGGCCTCATCGCCAATATGTCCGATCGCAACGTTTCCATGCGGAAGTATGGTACCCTTAGGGACCGGTTCACTTGTTTGAGGTCGGAAATAGACCGGAAAGACCCCTCCTTCTTGGGAACCACAAAGTAAATGGAGTATTGACTGGACCTGCACTGATCTTAGGGTACAGGAATCACTGTTTCCAGTTGGATTAAACACCAAAGTGCCAAAGAGTGGAACACACTGCTTCCCTCTTCTCTGGCGCCTGGCAAGGTGACTGGACAAAAGCTTCGGACAGAGGCCTTGCAAACTCCAGCCATAGCCCTCGCGGATGATTTCTAATACCCACTGGCCGGATGTCACAGTGGTCCAGACAGAATAAAACTGCTGTAACGGACCTCCTATCAGTTCCGTCTGGACCTGCATGGCTTCAATGGGGCTTCTTTGACAGTGCCAGCTAGGAAGCTTAAAAACATCTACCAAAACCACCTAGAGTCGAGTGGTGACCCCTTTGGTAGGGAATGAACCGCAAATAACAGAACCTCCAGAAATCTCTGGCCTGATCTCTCTGCAGTCCTCCTGGTTTCGGACCCTTTGGATGGTCCTCCGGTAGCCGTCCCTTGGAGTCGCCAAGTTCTTTACAATTTTCTTCAACACCTCTCCAGAGTAGTTTACCCTTGTATGACCGTTTGCTAAGTCTAGACTTGGAAGAGGGATCCGCCGCCCAATTATGAAGCCAGAGAAAACGTTGTGCTGCAATCACCAACGCCATCATCTTGAAAGTTATCCAAACCAAATCATAAAAGGCGTCTGCCATGTAAGTGGCAGCTGACTGCAGCTTAGCCCCCTCCGCCCCCGTCTGCTCCTCTGGGTCTGACAGGGAACCACCACCTTACAGCCAGCGAATAGAGGCCCTAGACACACAGGCTCTACAAATAGAAGCTTGTAAGGCCCAAGGCACTAGAGTCAAAGACCTGCTTAATGAGCGATTCCAGCCTCCTATCTTATACATATGAGAGTCGCTCCACTTTCTACCAGGATGGTAGTCTTCTTGGTGATCACCAAAACCACAGCATCCACATTGGGTATCCTTAAGAGGTAACACTCTTCCAGCGGAATCGGGTATAACTGGTCCATAGGTCAACTACCCCTCAAGGTAGCCTCCGGATATTCCCACTCTGCCTCAATCATCTTCTTGATCACTCTACGAACCAGGAAACACCTGCATTCCCTTGAAACCCTGAAGTAGAGGGTCTTTCCAGAGGCTCCTCTACTTGAGTAGCCTGCACGATATTCAGGGCTGCAAGGAAATGGACAATCAATGGTCCCAATTCTTCTTACAAGCTTCTTCTTGATGGAACACCCAAAAAATACTGGGGTCGTCCCCTGGATCCAGGAGTCCCCCCAAAATTCAGCCATGCTGTCCTCCCCGTCACTGAACGCCTGCATCTGTGGTGAATCCCCAGACAAGCCAATCGTGACTGATCTCTTCCACCTCCTCCCCCCCCCCCCTATATAAACTCTTGTTGGGGTAACAGGGAGCTTGCCTGGGGACCCTAGCATGACTGAATGAGATCTTTTAAGGTAGTATTGCTCCAAGAAGAGAAAGAATAAAGTCTAGGGAGAAAACTGGTTCCAGCCTCTTGCAGCCCTGGGTTCCCCGTTTGAGGTGCTGAAACCACCCCTGCCGGCTTCTGTACTTCGTCTTGCTCTTTCCCTTCTGCTCAGGCTGCACAGAGCTAACGGCTGTCAGCTGCAAAATAGCCGCTGTTCCTGCCAAAACCACGAGAACCACCGGTCTCGCTAAATCCCCATGAGCTTTGGTATCTGGTTCCATATTTACAGGAAACCCCCTTTGCACATCCCAGCCTCAAATGCAAAAATTCCCCAATTGTTGGTATATTTCAGAGCAGAAGTATAAAACTAATTATATAACAAATGCTCCACTACAACTTATACGTTGTGACTTTAGAAGATAGTGTGAGGTAATCACTAGATTGTGAAAAACTTCTTTTTTTTAAGGTAGGTAGGTAGGTAGGTAGGTAGGTAGGTAGGTAGGTATGTGTATATATAACTCCAGAAAAGGTCTCAGACTCTATAGCGCATTAAGTCCTTCAGTACTTCAGTATACAAATACTGTCAAGCGCGCTGGTAGCATCAATGACCATTCTTGAGTAAAACTAATTTACCATTCTGGAGTAAAACTAATTTTACTCAATGGCGCACAGTTCGCATGAGCGGCGTTTTTTCGCTGGTATTCCTAGCGAAAGAAGAGAAGTGAGTGAAAACATGGGCATCTTTACACATGAAATATGCGATGAGATGGTATGTGCTTTATTGCTATATATGACATCAATAGCGTTATATGACGTTGTGAAAACAAAAGCAACATGCATTACAAATTGCTGTTTTTATCTGCAGACTTCCTGAATAAACTCTGTTGAGAGAGTAAAACGTTCGAAAAGGCGCCAGAGGAGGCGTAGGGGAATAACATCAAGACATATGAAAAGATAAGCAATTGTAGTTAATATAATAGTGTGAGGAATGTGGGTGAAGTGCATATACACAGATAAAAAATTAGTTTTACTCCAGAATGGTCATTGATGCTGCCAGCGTGCTTGACAGTATTTGTATACTGAAGTACTGAAGGACTTAATGCGCTATAGAGTCTGAGACCTTTTCTGGAGTTATATATATATACAAAAATCTCTTTAAAAAAAGAGGTTTTTCACAATCTAGTGATTATCTCACACTATCTTCTAAGGTCACAACGTATAAGTTGTAGTGGAGCATTTGTTATATAATTAGTTTCAAACACAAAAATGGCAGAGCCCCACTACACTTCAGCAGTAGATGCTCCCACACTCTAGACATGCCAAGAGAGCCAGAAGCATGCATGCACACTTCCCTGCCATTGCACAGCCGACCAAGCGAGGATCCGAAAACCCCAATGCACTGCGACACGAGGAGAACCAAAGTCACGCACACAGCCAGAGGTTCCCCCCACCCCCGACAATCGAAAGGCACCTCCAACTTTAATATATTAACTGCACTGTACCTGGCACCTGCCAACTAGGGGATAGCCTGAGGGCCCATAGCCTACTGGCAACCTGGCTATCCTGCTGGGGAAGGGGGGGAGGGACCTGGAGCTCCTAGGTATTCACTCCCGGGCAGTTTCTGATGCGGTCAGCCTTGGCTGAGGCAGGCTCTGTCCCTGCTGCCTCCTGCACTTCCCCGGTGCTCTAAAAGAAGTGCTCCCAGCCTTCACTGTTCTCAGCTTCCTGAAAAACAACTCAGCTAGAACCATTCAGTGGTGCTTTCCTTGTGCCCTTCATCTTTTATTTATTTCTATTGCATTGTTGTATATCCTCTGTACAGTGCTTTTTGCAGTTCTTATTGCCAGATCTTCTCTTCAGGGAGTCCACACCTAATAGCAGAGGAGGCTGGTTGAGCGCTTCTGTTCGGGGCTTGACCCCTTTTAGGGATTTATAGTAATGAAGCCAGAAATGGCTTCAGGGGAGCGTAAGCGTGTTTCCCGGTGCACAGGATAATTAGGAAGATGACTGAATCCGGATAGGAGTTTCCGGAAGCTACTCTGAAGGGTAACAGGGCAATGGGCCGCTTTTACCCAATTCTACGGGAGGAGAGGGACCTTTTGCTGATGCCTAAGGTGGATGCTTTGGCCTAGTGGTTAGGACAAGGTACTTCAGGCCGGAGGGCCGGGGGTTCAAGTCCCACCTGGGGACAGCAATCTCAGGCCGGAGGGACTGGGATTTCTAGTCCTATAGGTACTCCTTGTGGTCTTGGGCAAGCCACTTAACCCTCCATTGCCCATGTTCCCTGTAAGTATTAGCGTATGTGTGTCATATCCCCTCGTGTTAAGTGTATCTCCCAATTGACCGCTTTGACCCGGTGAAAAGCGGGATATAAATACAGCTAAATAATAAATAATAATAATAATACCATTCCTGTGGAAGGCAGGGCTGTGCTTAAGGATCTCCAGGATCGAAAACTAGAGTCTCTTCTCAAGCAGGCCTTCGACTCGAGCACCTTGGCCCTGCAGGCCTCCATTTGCGGCGCCTACGTATCCAGGGCTTTCATCCTCTGTCTGCAGGGATTGAACCCTTCTGAGCTCATTGAGAATGAGGAGATGTGGTTAAAGGTGTTTCCCACATCCTTAGCATAAGGTCATGTAAAATCTCATGAATAGGCAGAGTAGCTGCCTCTTTGGGAGCCTTAGGGTATTGGAGAATTTCCAATTCCTTTGCCCTAGGCTCTTTTTCAGGAGCTACTGTGATGGGAAGGCCTCGGGCCACATCACGGATAAAGTCCTGAAAGGACATATCCTCTGGCAGAGACATTCTGTGCTGAGAAGAAGAGGAATCCTCGGAGACAAGTTCTCTTGTATTGGCAGAGTCTTCGGAGTTTTCAGACTCGGAGGATTCAAAATACCTCCGATCCCGGGGATCGTGCAAAGCACGGTACCGGTTTGTTCCGGTACCGATCTGTCAATGCTGGAGACAGACGCATGACTCGGTATGGGTGGCATACCCGCCGATGTCAATGCAGTCGGTACCTGTACCGGTTGAGGTGTCTGAAGCGGTTTCTACGGTACCAAAGCTGTGAGAAGAGCCGCTAGACTGCGTTTGATAGCAAGGAATCTCTGGTCTATTGATGCTGCCGATGCTTGGGTGCCGGTACCGGTAGAAGCGGCCGGAACCCCAGAGCATGGTGCCAGTAATTCTGCCGAGGTTGAGGCCTCGAGAATATCCTGGAGACCCATTAATGCTTTGGAAGCCGAAGCCTCCTGCTGGGGCAGTTTTGCTGGTGAAAATTCCTCAAGGGCAACGCCAGGGGCATCTTGATACTTAGGAGATCTACCCTTTGAGGACCGGCTAGATTTATGTTTAGTTACTTGAGATCCATGGGAGGAAGATGAGGCCCTGGAGGTCGGTCGTCGATGCAACTGACGTTATGTCTGAGGGAAAAAGGGTGCTAAGTTTAGCAGCTCGGTCTGCCGGCCCCTTTTTGACATCATTCCACAGGAGGAGAGGCACTCTGAAATAGAGTGGTGAGGACCTAAACATTTGAGATATCAATCATGGGTGTCTGTGACTGAAATGGTACCGCCACATTTAAAACATTTCTTAAAACCTGAAGTAGGTTTTTCCATTTTTAAGGAAAAATTTGGGCCTAGTGCCCAAAATGGCACCTAGCACCAAGGAAAAAAGTTTCTAAAGTAAACACACCTCAGAAACTATAATTTTATTTTTATTTATTTTATTTTTTAAAAGAAAGAACCACCAACCGGCAGTACCGGTACGGCGTTGAAGGAAGGCAGACACGACCACAAAAACAAAGATTAAAGACAAAGTTTTTCTGCGGTGACAGGGTATGTGACCTGTCGGCTCCACAGAAAACGAAGAACTGGAGAGGGACAGTTGGAAAGGCAGGAAGGCAGCACGCAGGCGCTGTGGGATGCTCCCAAAAGCTTTCCTATTGGACGATGGGGAGCGTTCCCGCGCAGGCTCCGTCGGTACCGACGATACCCATATGTGAAGACTACATTCCTGCTTGTTCCTGGAGATAAAGTTCTTCTAGATATAGTGAAGTTTGTCTTGATATATGCTGAAGGTATATGTAATATATTAAGTAAGCTTGATCTCCTACATGTTATCTGGAATTTTCTGGATCAGAGATTGAAGATAAACAGCTGAAAGACTGATAAACTTTAAATATTGTAAAAAAAGGATTTTAATTTAATACGTCGAGAGTCTGGTAGCCAATGTAACTGCTTGAGAATCGGAGTGATATGTGCAGACCTTGAGGCATTGCAAAGATGAGCAGCTGTATTTATAGCAAACTGGAGAGGGCGAGTGGCATAAGTAAGTAGACCTTTGAGTATGAGGTTACAAAAGTCGAGGTGTGTGAAAATAAGTGCCTATAATACAGAGCTAAAGTCATGCTGTTCCAAAAGTGGTTCTAAGTGCTGAATAGTCTTGAGCTTGAAATGTATGTTTCTTATGGTGTGATTGATATGAAACATAAAAGAAAGATGTTGGCCCACTATAACACCAAAGGCAGCATATTACAGATTTCACCTTTAGTTGAATGATTTATCAATAGTGAAATAGTGGCGTGTAAAGCCGATGTCATATATATATATATATATATATATATATATATATATGACTGGGTTTTATTGTAGCTAATAACAAAGTTATGTTCATATTGTGGAGCATCAGGGAGGAAGTGGGCATCTACGTGATCTAGGAGTTGAATTAAACAACCTTTTCTATTATTTTTGCCACAAAAGGTAAACTAGCAATAGGATGATAAGAGCAAGGTTGAAGTGCATCTAAAGTAGCACCCTTTATGACTATCTTACTGATCGGTAAATGCAAGTTGAAGTTGGTTGAATGAAATCTTCCACCTACATACAACAGCAAGGAGCTCCTCAGGGTTCTGCACTGTCCTCCTTACTTTTCAACCTCTACCTTCAAATCGATATGTTCAATCATAATGAAACATAATATTTATTATCACCTTTATGCTGATGATGTTATGCTATATATATGTTATATATAAAAATTTGGTGAGAAAACTGGCTCCTGTGCCTCAGCAAAAAAACTCTGGGCTCTGTCTGTGGGACTAACCACTTTCGCCAGCGTTTTGGCCTTACTTTTACCACACTTCCCATTCAGGGAAATGGCTGCCAGAGACAAAATGGCTGTGGTTCCCGCCAAAACTGGGGAAATCGCAGGCCCAGGAGAATCCTCTGCAGGGAGGCCTAAGTCTGTATCCATAATCACAGTGGCTACGGAGCACTGAAAAGACCAACCCTGCCTTAGGCAAAAATCAGCAAAATCCCGTCAGACACACCGCTGCTTGCCTACACACAGGCAGAAAATACCAGCAGCATGCACTCCCACCACCCCCTCCCACCCTGAGCTAATGCCCACATCGGCGGAGTGAGAGGAGAGCATGCCCGGAGAGAAACCCCACTGAAGCCAACGAACTCACCATCCAATGGAAAGGAAACCACCACCGGAATCAACAACTAAAAACAATCACTCCAGCAGACAGAAGTCTCCTTTCATCCTAGACACACCATACCCTCAAGGGCCAGCAACGAAGCACAGTTCCTGCTAAGGCAAAAAAGAAATCCCAGCCACCTGTAGCTAACAGGCACTGCAGTATCCAACTGGGGGAAGAGGGGGAGGGGGGAAGGGACCTGGGGCTCCCGGATATTTTAACCCCAGGCTAGTCCTGGACCGCCAAAGTCTCAAGAATCACAGGCAGGCCCTGCCACACTACCTGCCCTCACTCATCTACACCACCTAGAAGGGAGAACCCCCAGCAGTGCTTTGCACCACTTCTGCTCTCTCTGATCCCAGAGTTTAGCTAGATTTCTCGCTTAACTTTTTTTTCTTCCAATTTCAGGGTTTAATGTTGGGGACAACTGACAACGTCCCCTCGGAGTCCACTACGCTTGAGCTCTACACTCAGCAACTGAGAACTGAGAGACTGGAGTCTGGAGCTGAAGGGGGAGCTCTTGTACTGGAATATCAGAACTCTGACATGCTCAGTTCTCAGCTGCTGGTGAATGGTGACAACCCATGCATAACCGGACTGGCCTGGAGGGGCGACTAGGAAGCTGCTTTTTACTTATGCCTGTGCCCACTCTCCCTGAAGGTATAAATGTGCTGATAGCTTGGAGTTTGTGTTTCTGTCAAAATCTAGTCTGAGGGGCAGCAAAGAGCAGAAGCAGTCAAAGCAAAACAGTAGTTTGCCTAATGGTTGGCCACCCCTATCTGCACCAGTCCAGATAACCTTGCCACCTGCTAAAGAAAAACAAAACTGGCTTCTCTCAGTACTACGCAGCATATATACACCTAGTGACGACATCACCGAAAGTTGCTCAAGTCTGCCTCTACCTGCTGGCAAGGGAGCACAACACACTCATCTGGACTGGTCTAGTAGGATAAGGAATATATATTTTCTGTCAAGTTTATGCAGGAAAATCTGGACACCTACACATGCTCACCAAAAATCTGCTTTATTCTTCATCTGGTCTTCAAATGTCACCAGTGAAAGATGCACTTAAGTGTGATAAGAGTACTACTCTCAAGTGAATGGAAACATGTTGCTGCTGCACTCACCTGTGGCCAGGTTTATGAAATGCTTAGGTAACACACAGCCCATCCCCATTTCAGGAAATTACCAGTTCCATGGAATCTCAAACTGCTTTAGGCTCACCTCATGAAACCTCCATCGGAGCCTACAGAATCAGCAGAATTCTTTACTTCAGTCTTTACTGAAGATGACATAGGGAAGTTACATCATCTATAAATATAATTTCAGGTATGAGTATCGGAAGAACTGAAACAAATTTTGATAAACCATGAAGATGTAATACAGCTATTTGATAAACCAAAGAGTAGCAAATCACCTGGATTGGATGTTATACATCCCAGGGTGCTAAAAGAACTGAAATGTTTATGTTTATTTGGTTTCTTAATAGACCGCCCATCACAACAGAGTCTGGGTGGTTTACAAAATACATCAAAAACTGCTGGAAAAAGGAACGCCATAGCATGATAGGAAAGGAGAGAGAAGAATGGAGATTATAGAAAGATTATAGAACAGGTTAATATGTATCACCGTGGGGGTGGGGAAAGAGGACAGGGGGGTGGGGAAAGGCCGAAGGCTAGACAGAAGAGGTGCGTTTTTAAGTTTGCTTTAAAAGTTTTAAATGAGGGCTCTAGGCAGAGGTTTGGGGGGAGCGAGTTCCAGAGACGGGGGCCAAGGAAGTAAAAAGCGGAGGAATGGGTGGATTCTAAGTGGGCTTGGGATGGGGAAGGTAGGGTCAGGCGGTTCATGTGGATAGTGCGGAGGGAGCGGTGGGGAGTGTGGAGGTGGACCAGATGAGCGAGATAGAGGGGAGTACCAGTGTGAATAGACCTGTGAACAAAGATGAGGAATTTGTATCGGATACGAAAGGGGATCGGAAGCCAATGCAGGCGAATAAGAAGGGGGGGTGATGTGGTCGAAGCGAGAGGAGCAGGTAAGGATACGGACTCGCTGCAGATGTTGGAGCTGAGATTGGGGGAGGCCAGCTAGGGAAACGTTGCAGTAGTCTAAGCGTGAAACGACAAGAGAAATGAGAAGGATGGTCATAGAAGAGAAAGAAAGGAAAGGGCGAACAGATCGGAGTTGTCTTAGAGTGAGAAAACAGCGTTGGACTACAGAAGAGATGTGGGCTTTGAAGGATAGAGAGGAGTCAAGAATCACGCCAAGATACCTCTCTGCGCTAATGACAGGGATGGGGGAGGAAGAGAGCAAGGGAGTGAGGGAAGGAGCAGGACCACCGGCGGTGAACCAAATGGCTGAGGTTTTTGAGAGGTTGATATGTAGGAAATTGGAGGAAAGCCAGGACGCCACTGAGGAGAGACAGTTGTTAAGAGATGTGATATCGGGGGTAACCGAGTCGGTGTGATAGAGAAGAAAGATGTCATTGGCATAAGAGTGGGCAGAGATGCCGTGTTGTTGAACCAAGAGGGTGAGAGGAGCTAGGAAAATGTTGAACAGGAGGGGTGCGAGGACAGAACCCTGAGGGACGCCACAAGGGAGGGGAGTGGAGGGGGAAGAAAGAGAACCAGAGGAAACTGAGAAAGACTGACCAGAAAGGAAAGAGTGAAACCAGTGAAGAACAGTGCTGGCAAGGCCGGCATCACGTAGACATGAAAGGAGGGTACAGTGGTCGACAAGGTCAAATGCAACAGAAAGACCAAGGGAGACAGGAAGGGTGAAAGAGCTGCGATCTTGGGTAGTGTGCAGTTCGTTTAGGAGAGAAAGAATAACAGACTTCGTGCTGTGACCGGGACAGAAAAAGATTAATTAGACCTTACCTGCTAATTAGGGCTCCTGAAGGAACTCCAGTCCAGTCCCTTATCTTCTGGGTTGTGCACCCCTTCCAGCAGCTTGGAGGCTGAGCCAATCATCGCTTTGATGACTCCCTGGTATATCATCACTGGCACCACCCACCAGCACCAGTAATCTATTGAAAAAGCAGACTTAACGGAGAGACAATTAAGACACCATTCTCTTTTCCTTTTTTTTTTTTTTAAACAGAAACAAATTTCAACACTAAACTATCTCCTCCCCTCCCTCCCCAAAGGGCCACCAACCCTCTCCCCGGGAGACGAAGTAGGAGGCGGCGGCTTACCTATAAACCACAGCAGCCTTTCACTAACCCTTCCAAGGGCCATGCTCTCCCGTCGATGACACCTCTCGTCACCAACGCCATTGCGAGGAGTATTCATATCTTCTCTGTTCCTGAACAGGCCTTCGGTCCGGGAACAGTCCCCTAGATCGGTATCCTGAAGAAAAAACAACTCGGGCGGGATCAGGGACTGGACTGGAGTTCCTTCAGGAACCCTAATTAGCAGGTAAGGTCTAATTAATCTTTCCTTATCGTCTCTCCAGTCCAGTCCCTTATCTTCTGGGATGTAATAGAGCAGTTCAAGCCTGGGAGGGGTTTTCCATCCCGGACCAAAGCACCGTCCTGCCAAACCGAGCATCCGCTGCCGCCTGAACATCTAGCCTATAGTGTTTGGCAAAGGTGTGCAGAGACGACCAGGTATCCGCTCTGCAAATATCCAACGGCGGGACGAAACCATACTCCGCCCAAGAAGCCGCCTGGGCTCGAGTCGAATGTGCTCGAAACCCCACCGGTACCTGCCTTCCCCTCAGAATGTAAGCTGAAGCAATCGCCTCCCTAATCCACCTAGAGATGGAGGCCTTGGCCGCCGCTTCCCCTTTAGGCGGTCCCCCCGAACTGAACAAACAACCTATCGGTCTTCCAGAAAGACACTGTGCGACGCAAAATGGAAATTACACTAACCTGGTAATTGTAGTTCCTGTAGGATCCAGTTTAGTCCTCCACAATCGGGTAGTGCACCTTCTACTGCAGCCTGGAGACTGGACCAATCAAATCTTCTGTAGTACATATCCAGCTGGAGCTCCCAGAAGCCCCCCAGTGTACTAGTAACAAAGCATACTTAACGAAGCAACACTTCATAGTATTAAACAATATACTTCCCCCCCTGGAATAACCAACTCCCTCCCCAAACGAGGAAGTCAGACATTGCATGGCGCCTGCCCCGACGCCATTAAAGTTACACAGAGGACCCCCAGAAACTATGGAGCTAACTGAACGCCCATATAAAGGGAAGAGCCATAGCGATAAGCACCGCTGTCGACAGAGTCCGAACGGGACAAAAAACCGTCTCATAGTCACCCGCTCGGGACAGCGCGCCGCCAGAGCATACAGAAAGTCGGGAGGGAAGGAGGACTAAACTGGATCCTACAGGAACTACAATTACCAGGTTAGTGTAATTTCCATTTCCTGTGCGGATATCCAGTTTAGTCCTCCACAATCGGGATGTAACAGAGCAGTTAAGACCGGGCGGGACCTTGCCAGCCGGCACGCAAAACCGCCGAACCAAAACAGGAATCCCGAGCCGCTGACACATCCAAGCGATAGTGCCTGCTGAAAGCATGCAGAGACGACCAAGTGGCCGCCTTACAGATCTCTGCCGGCGGCACCAGGCTATGCTCCGCCCAAGAGGTCGCCTGAGCCCGAGTAGAATGAGCTCGGAGCCCCTCCGGAACCGGCCGCCGCTGCAACAGATACGCGGACGCGATCGCTTCCTTGAGCCATCGAGCAATGGAGGCCTTAGCCGCCGCCTCACCTTTCCTTGTACCCCCAAAGAGCACAAAGAGCCGATCAGTCTTCCGAAAGGGCTCGGTAGACTGTAAATACCGACGCAGCGTGCGGCCCACATCAAGCCGGTGAAGACCCTTGTCCACCGACTCGACCGAACTCGCCGAAAGCACTGGCAGAAACACCGCCTGATTCAGGTGAAAAGGAGACACTACCTTTGGCAGAAAGGAAGGAACCGGACGGAGCACAATCCGCTCCGCGGAAAAAGACAAGAAAGGCTCTCGGCAGGACAAGGCATGAAGATCCGAAATGCGCCTTGCCGAGCAAAAGGCTACCAGAAAAACCGTCTTCAAGGTGAGATCCTTCAAAGACGCCCTCCGCAAGGGCTCAAAGGGTTCCCGCACCAGAGCTCGCAGAACTAGATTCAAATCCCACGGAGGAATCAACGCTCTGCGGGAAGGCCGTAAATGAAAAACGGCGGTCAAGAAACGCCGCACATCCGCATGAGCGCCGAGAAGGCGGCCCAAGACCTTGCCTCTATAACAAGAGATCGCTGCCAACTGAACCTTCAGGGAACTGGCCGCGAGACCTTTCTCGAACCCATCCTGAAGAAAACTTAACACGACGGGCACAGAAGCCGTCGCCGCCCGGACTCCCCGCCGGGAGCACCAGTTCTCAAAAATCCTCCAAATTCGAACATAAGTAAGAGAAGTGGATGACTTTCTAGCCCGCAGTAAGGTGGAAATCACCGCGGGCTTATAGCCCCGCTTTTTCAGCCGAGCCCTCTCTCAATGGCCAAACCGTAAGCGAGAATCGAGCCACCTGGGGCATCCGCAAGGGCCCCTGAAGGAGAAGGTCCGGCAGCGCAGGAAGGCGCCACGGAACGCCGTCTCGAAGCCGGACGAGGTCGGCATACCAGGGTCTCCGGGGCCAATCCGGAGCCACCAACAGCACTCGATCCCGATGGCCCTCGATGCGCTGAACGACCCGGCCGATGAGTGCCCACGGAGGGAAGACATACAGGAGCCCGGACGTCGGCCACGGCTGAATGAGAGCGTCGAGTCCCTCGGACATTCGCTCCCGCCGTCTGCTGAAGAAGCGACTCGTCTTGGCCGTTTGGAAGGTCGCCATGAGATCCATGATGGGCGGACCCCACCGCCGAACTATTTGCGCATATACTTGTGGATTTAACTCCCACTCTCCGGGGTCCACCCGCACTCTGCTGAGAAAGTCTGCCTGGACATTTTCTGCGCCTGCTATGTGTGCCGCCGAGATTGCCGGCAGACGAGTCTGCACCCAACTGAACAAGGCCGTCGCCTCTGTTTCCAGTGCCACGCTCCCTGTGCCCCCTTGGCGTTTGATGTACGCCACCGTGGTCGCATTGTCCGACCAGACTCGGACCGCCCGACCCAGGACCAGAGGCTCCAGGGCCAATAAGGCAAGCCTGACCGCCCGAAGCTCGAGACGGTTGATCGACCAAGAGGCTTCCCGGGAGGACCACACCCCCTGTGTGAAGCGGGTCTCGCAGTGCGCTCCCCAGCCGGCTAAGCTCGCATCCGTAGTGAGAGGAACCCACCGAGGAGGCTCCAAGGGAATCCCCCGCGTCAAATTCTCGGAGGAGAGCCACCATCGGAGCGACCGTCGCACTGTCTTCGGGCAGGGCAATCTCCTGTTCAAGGAGTCGCACTGGTTGGACCAACGGCGAAGGAGTGCCCTCTGTAGCGGGCGCATGTGGAACCGCGCCCACGGCACCACCTCCAAGGTCGCCGCCATCGTTCCGAGGAGCCGCAAGTACCACCACGCCGACGGAGCGGGCATCCCCCGAAAAAGTCGGACAAGAGCCCGCAACGCTAGGACGCGGCGCTCGGGGAGGCATACCAGTCCCCGGGCGGTGTCGAAACGCACCCCCAGATACTCGAGGTCCTGCGAGGGACGCAGACAACTCTTTCGTTCGTTCACCACCCAGCCGAGAGATCGCAGCAGAGCCACTACCCTGCTTGTGACTCGCATGCACTCCCGACTGGATTTTGCTCGTATTAACCAGTCGTCGAGATATGGATGGACCAAAATGCCCTCCTTGCGCAAGGCCGCCGCGACGACCACCATCACCTTGGTGAAGGTGCGCGGAGCCGTAGCTAAGCCGAACGGCATGGCCCGGAACTGGAAGTGGCCCCATGGAAACGCAAAGCGGAGAAACCGCTGATGAGATGGATGTATCGGAATGTGCAGATAGGCCTCGGTAAGATCGAGGGACGTTAAAAACTCCCCCTGTCGCACTGCTACAATGACTGACCGCAGGGTTTCCATACGGAAATGCGGCACCCTGAGTGCGCGATTCACGCCTTTGAGGTCCAAGATCGGACGCAGGGAGTCGCCCTTTTTGGGGACCACAAAATAGATGGAGTAGCGACCGGCGCCTCTTTCCAAGGGAGGAACCGGGATCACAGCTCCCAGAGCTAACAACCGATCCAGGGTCACGCGGATGTCCCGCGTCTTTTGCTCGCCCCTGCTGGGAGACAGAACAAAGGAATCTGGAAGCGGGAACGCAAACTCCAGAGCATAACCTTCTTCTATAATCTGTAGCACCCAGCGATCTGACGTAATTTGGGCCCAAGAAGGAAGAAAGTCGCGCAAGCGACCCCCGATAATCGGGCCCCCCTCCAGAGCCTGCCTCGCGTCATTGTGGCTTGCGCCCAAAGGAAGAGACCGAGGAAGAGGCGGCTCCGGAAAAACCTCTGCCGGATCCTCGGAAACCACGAAAGCCTTGATTACGGGCTCCAAACCGGCTCCGCTGCGATGCCCACAGGCGGGAGGAACGAAACCGGCGCTGATCCCGAAAGGACCCCCGCGCCGAAGAGGAGGGCCTGTTGGACCTTGGCTTATCCTCCGGAAGCCGGCCCCCCTTGGACTCACCAAGATCCTTTACCAATTTCTCGAGAGCCTCCCCAAATAACAATCTGCCCTTAAAGGGCAGTTTACTGAGGCGGGACTTGGAAGAACCGTCCGCCGCCCAGTTGCGCAACCAGAGGGACCGGCGCGCCGCAACCGCGGATGCCATACTACTAGCCAACGCGCGGATTAAATCATAAAACAGATCCGCCAAATAGGCCGAGCCGGACTCCAACCGGGTAACCTCCAACAGGCCCTGCTGGTCTAGCCCGGGGCTCGAGCGCAATCGCTGCGACCACCGCAGACACGACCGAGCCACCCAAGCCCCACAAACAGAGGCTTGCAATGACACGGCATCAGTATCGAAGGTTTGCTTGAGCAAATTATCCACCTTCTTATCCTGACCGTCCTTGAGGGCCGCCGCTCCCTCAACCGGGATGGTGGTTTTCTTGGTCACTGCGGAAACCGCAGCATCCACCCGTGGGGACTTGAACCAGTCCCTGTCCTTGTCGGCAAGGGGATAAAGCCGATTCATGGTCCGAATCCCCTTCAAACCAGATTCCGGGTGCTCCCACTCCGCTTGGATCATCTGTTCGACCACGCGGTGGACGGGAAAAACCACCTGGGCATCTCTGACTGCCTGAATCAGGGGATCCTCAAGACCCTCCTCCTCCAGGGACCGCACCGCCGAAAGGTTAAGCGCCTGAAGGGACTCCGTTACCAGAGGAACCAGCTCGTCCCTACGGAACACTCGAATGACCCGAGCCTGATCCTCCAGCTCAGGGATCTCCCCATCCTCCAACTCCTCCGCTTCAGCCTCAGGATCGCCCTCCACCTCGGAATCCAGAAGACCCAGGGCATCCTGCTCCTGTTCCCCCAACCGAAGCCGCTTGACCCCGGGTTGTGAGGAGCACTGAGCCGCCCCCGAGGACCCCGAGGGAAGAGAGGGGGGGCAAACCTCCGGCAACTGACCGGACCTGCTCAAGCGGAACGCCTGATGCATGAGGAGCACGAAATCAGGGGAGAATTCCATAGGTGGGACAACTGTAGCCGCCTGCTGCAGCGCAGCCACCGACCCAGACTGAGGGATGCTCGGAGAAAGAATACTGTCCCCTGAAGTAGAAGCATCCCCAGGGGTAGCCTGCTCCTGAACATTCACAGATTGCTCTATCCCTGCGGGCACTGCAGCACAGCCCCTGCAGATGCCAGAGTCAGTCCCTGCCGCTCTGCGGGACCCACAAATCACACATTGGGGTATGGAAGCCATCCCAAGGCCACCTCCGCCCAACGGGATAGAATGGAACAGTCACAGGAAAACCCACAGCCCAGGGGCAATCCTATGCAAATCAGCCCCGGATTAAAATTAAAACTTTTTTTTTTTTTTTTACAAGAAATAAAATACTCCCCAGACTCCCAGGGGTGCCCTGAGCAAAATCGCCAGCAAAAGGAACCCCAAAAAACGCTAGGGGAACCTGCACAAGTGAGCAAAAGTGCCTTAAAAGCACACTTTAAAAATCCAAAATGGCCGCCGCTCTGTTTCACCCGCGGTAAAAAACGGCGCGAAAATACAACGGCAACCAAATAATATGGAAAATAAATAAAAACGACCCTGTAATGCAGGGCAAACGACCAATTTGAAGAAAAATTGCCAAATGGGCTCAGGAGAGCCTACAGAAACGCTGGCAGCTCTGACAGAGCACTGCTCACAAATAAAGAAGTGAAAACTCCTACCAGCTCAGGAACAGCAAGGACACAGTCAACATCTCCCAGTGCCAGTCACTGCTGTATCAGGTATGGCAATTCCCCGTACTGTCCAGGGGAAGCTCACCCAGGGCTGTTAAAATTTGCCAGGCAGGAAGGCAGGAGCCTGCAGGTCTGACTTCCCCCTAGTCTCCTGTGACAATGCTCCAGGGAGCCAGGCTTCTTTTCCTTTTCCTTTTAAAGATATAGCTAGCTATTAAATAAATAGTAAGTAAATGTCCCAAAAACAAACCCTAAAAGACTAACTAACAAGTGTTGCTCCTGCAAGAGTCACTCAGTGTGCCCAGGAGGACACACTTTTACGTCTTCAAGCTGCAAGAGACTGGACACACTGGGGGGCTTCTGGGAGCTCCAGCTGGATATGTACTACAGAAGATTTGATTGGTCCAGTCTCCAGGCTGCAGTAGAAGGTGCACTACCCGATTGTGGAGGACTAAACTGGATATCCGCACAGGAATAATGTTTAAGCACTCTGCACATATCCAGATGGTGCAACCGCACATCATTCGTCTCCTCTCCAGCCCCCGAAAAGGATGGACGAGAAACTACCTGATTCATATGAAAGGGAGAAAGCACCTTTGGCAAAAAGGAAGGAACTGTACGCAAGACTACCTTTTCCTTGAAGAAAGAAAGGAAAGGCGGAAGCCAAGACAGAGCCTGAAGCTCCGAAATACATCTGGCGGAACAGATAGCTACCAGAAACACTGTCTTAATGGTCAAGTCCTTTAACGAGGCCTCCCCTGCCGGCTCATAAGGCTGTCCAGCTAAGGCATTCAACACCAAATTGAGATCCCATAGAGGACCTTTACTGCGGGCGCAGGCGCCTAATGGCTCGTAGAAACCTACTAACGTCTGCATGGTCTCCCAATGCCTTTACGCAGACCTTACCCCTATAACAGGAAATGGCCGCCAGCTGCACCCGCAGGGAGCTTGCATCCAGGACCTTATCGAACCCGTCCTGCAAAAACTCCAAAACCTCCGGTACCGAGACCCCAAAGGGTTTCTTCCTCCGATTGTCACACCAAGCCTCAAAAATACGCCATATCCTCACATACGAGAGACAGGTCGAACACTTACACGCACTCAACAAGGTCGAAATTACCGCCCCCGAGTACCCCCGCTTTCTAAGCCTCGCCCTTTCAATAGCCAGGCCCTAGGCGAGAATCGATCCACCTGAGGCATCCACACCGGACACTGCACCAGAAGATCCTCCCGGCAGGGAAGCCGCCATGGCCGGTCGGCCAGAAGCCTCACTAGATCCACATACCACGGCCGCCGCAGCCATTCCGGGGCTATGAGAATTACCAATCCCTGGTGGGCTTTTACCCGCTAAGTACTCTTCCTATGAGCGCCCAAGGTGGGAACATGTACAGGAACCCTTCCGCGGGCCACTTCTGGACCAACGCATTGAGGCCCTCCGACATTCTTTCCTTTCTGCGACTGAAAAACCGACTCGCCTTGGCTGATTCCCATCTTGCCATAAGGTCCATAATCGGAATCCCCCACCAGGATACTACCTGGTCGAACACTTCCTGAGCTAGCTCCCACTCTCCGTGGTCTATCTTGCACCTGCTCAGGAAATCTGCCATGACATTATCTACCCCTGCCACGTGCTGCGCTGATAATGCTACTAGGTTGGCCTCGGCCCGTCTCAGGAGGCCGTCTGCTTCCTCCTCCAGGGCTGGACTGCTTGTCCCCCCCTGGCGGGTTGATATAGGCCACTGTCGTGACATTGTCGGATAGGACCCGGACCGCCCTTCGCTGGACCAAGGCCCGAAACTCTGAGCGCCAAAAACACCGCTCGCATTTCTAGTCTGTTGATGAACCACTGGGCCTCCACTGCATTCCAGTGGCCTTGGGCAAACTGTCCTTCACAATGAGCCCCCCAGTCTAATAAGCTCGCATCCGTCGTCAGCTGCACACACTGTGGGGGCTCGAGAGGCATTCCCGCTTCTAAGTTCTTCAGGTTGAGCCACCACTGTAAGGCCCTCCTTGTCTCCTGAGGACAGAGTAACTTCATGAACAACGGTTGACTCTGATGAGACCAGCGCCGAAGCAAATCTCGTTGAAGCGGCCTCATCTGTGCTCTGGCACACGGCACCAACTCTATAGTCGCTGCCATGGTTCCCAGTACCTGCAAGTAATGCCAGCCCATAGGAGCCTGCCTGCCCAAAAACTGCGTCACCAGGCCTTGGAGATTTTCTATCCTCTGGGTTGGCAGGAACACTCTTCCTCTTGCGGTCTCGAACCGTGCTCCGAGGTACTCGAGCTCCTGCGTGGGCACCAACCTGCTCTTTGCCCCATTGATAACCCACCCCAACTCTTCTAGGAAGGCCACCACCCTGGCCGTAGCCTTGTGACTTTCTGCCTCTGATTTCGCCCGGATCACCCAGTTGTCCAAGTAGGGATGGACCAAAATTCCCTCCTTGCGCAGTGCCACGGCTACCACTACCATCACCTTGGTGAAGGTCCGTGGAGCCGTTGCCAGACCAAAAGGCAGAGCCTGAAACTGAAAATGTCCCCTGGGCAGCGCAAATCTCAGAAACTGCTGATGAGCCTTGTGAATGGGAATATGCAAATATGCCTCTGTCAGATCTAAGGACGTCAAAAATTCTCCCTGACGAACGGCCACAATCACGGACTTCAGCGCTTCCATTCAAAAGTGCGGTAACCGGAGACAGCGATTGAGCCGCTTCAGGTCGAGAATCGGCCGTAAGGTCCCTTCTTTCTTTGGAACTACAAAATAAATAGAGTACCGACCTGACCCATATTGGTCTAACGGCACAGGAACCACAGCCCCCAGGCCTCAGTAGCCTTGACACAGCGTGTCTTCCACCACAGCCTTCTTCATAGGGGATTTGCAAGGAGACTGCACAAACGCCGGACGAACCGGCCTCGCAAACTCGAACGCGTAACCCTCTCGGATCACCTCCAACACCCATTGATCCGAAGTGACCCGGACCCAGGCGGAAAGAAACTGCCTTAACAGACCTCCCACTGGCAGCACCTCCTCCTGGGCCCCTGTTGTCTCACTGAGCTTTCCTAGGACCTGCAGAGGTGGAAGAGGCCCCAAAACCCCTTCCCCCCCCCCCCCGAAACCCTTGTCCTCTCAAAGGGAAACAGCCTCTATAAAAGGCTGCCGACCTTGCCTGTCGATACCTCCGAAAGTCTCTTGACTGGGGATGCGCTGGAGCCGGCGACCGGCCTGGCTTCGGCCTATCCTCAGGGAGCCTGCCCCCCTTCGTCTCGCCTAGTTCCTTTACTAACTTATCCAAGTCTTCCCTAAAGGGGAGTCTGCTAAGGCAGGCTTTGGACGAAGCATCCACCGCACAGTTTCACAGCCACAAATATCGCCTAGCCGCTACCACCGAGGCCATATTCTTAGCCAAGCTCCTAATGAGGTCATATTGACTATCCGCCAGATAGGCCGCTCCCGACTCCATCTTGGCTGCCTCCCCCTGAGCCTCCCCAGGAAGACCGTCGGCCAACGGGAGCTGTTGTGACCACCTCAGACAGGCTCTCGCTACCCAAACCCCTGATACCGAAGCCTGCAACACCAGGGCACTGACATCAAAGGCTTGCTTTAGCAGGATGTCCAGCTTTCGATCTTGGGTATCCTTCAGAGCAGCACTGCCCTCGACTGGGATAGCAGTCTTCTTTGTGACAGCCGACACCGCCGCATCCACCCTCGGCGACTGCAGCAACTCCTTAGCCACCTCCGGTAAAGGGTACAACCGAGCCATAGATCGCACCCCCCTTAAAACTGGACTCCGGCTGATTCCATTCTTCCTGAATCATCTGACGCACTACCTTATGCACTGGAAACACCTTTTGAGGTCTCCTGACTGCCTGAATCAACGGGTCTTCCAAGACCTCCTCGTCCACCGGCACGCTCAGAGCCATATTCAACACCTTCAGTGACTCCGCAATCAACGCTGAGAGCTCCTCCCTGCGAAAAATTCAAACTATCCGGGGTTGTTCCTCCTGAATCTCCCCCTCTTCAAGTTCTTCTTTGTCTTCCTCTTCCCCAAATTCCCTATCCGAAACCTCCCCCTCCTGAGTCTCGGATAGAGGGGAAGTGAGGCTCTCCTCATTCAGCAATCTGGGACGCTTGTGCAGGACACCCGTCTCCTGATCCTTGGCCCTCCTTTTCCTTGCTGAACCACCTACCTGCAAAGCCACTGCTCCTCCTGGTCCCTGCTGCCGCATACAAAACGCCTTATGAAGCATCAGGACAAACTCCGGGGAAAAGTCCCCCCAACTACCCCCTTCTCCAGAGGACGTGGAAGGAGTGGGCTGTGCTAGAGGGGGTCCCGTCAGGTCCACGGCCAGGGATAGAGGGGAGGGCTGCTCACTTTCCGTCTCCAGAGGGTCCCTGGACCCTTGGGAATCAAAAACCTTTTCCTGGCCCACTCCCCCCTGCATTTCTTGCTCTACTGAAGCAGCCTCCACAGAACAACCTCTGCAGACCCCTGCTGCTGATACCGTGCCCCGCTGTGTGCCACAGACTAAACACTGTGGCCTACCCGGCATGGCACGGCTGTAAATCTTTAAAGTTTAAACTACAGTTCCCCTCTTCCAGAGACCCACAATATCAAAGAGCTTCTCTGCCTTCCTGTCTTTTGTTTTTTCCCCTACTGCCCCAAAAACGGCAGTCACAAAGATTTCAAAGCAAAACGCTTCCCTAAAAGCGCGCAAAGAAAAACCAAGAGCTGCCACCTACCTCCTGCAGACCTCTTCCCCACGTGCAGGAGAAGGCCGCTCCCTCCGCCAACACCAGGGTGCTTCCGGGACCGCACAGGCACACAGCTGTCTGCTTGCCACCGCCAGCGCCTCTGCCTTCAACCGCCCGCTTTACTAAACTGAATGGCACCACTCCTTTCCCTTTGGGAGTGAGTCACCCCGCACGCAGCCGCCGACGCGCCGATCAAACGATCTCGCGCTCAGCCACCAAGGACGGCTTCGGCACGAGGCAGGACGGGCAGGAGCAAGGCCCTCAGCCCCCGCTGGTTCTTCCCCACTGTTGCCTTCCGCCGTGGCAGACAGCAAGCCTCCTCTTCCCTTAGCCCTTGAGGAGCAAGCGTCAACTAACCCCCGTGGAAGGGGGGCGGGGGGGCCCAAAACCAATGAAATAAATTAAATTAAATTAGTAAATCCAATTAACAGAATTAACCTAGCTAAACCCCAGGGAAATACCCTCTCTATCCCCTAAGGCCTAACTGTCCAGTAAGCCCAGAAGCCTAGCTTACTGCTAACCTTCCAGCTGCTTGGAGGCTGAGCTTACTGGTGCTGGTGCCAGTGATGATATACCAGGGAGTCAAAGCGATGATTGGCTCAGCCTCCAAGCTGCTGGAAGGGGTGCACAACCCAGAAGATAAGGGACTGGACTGGAGAGGCGATAAGGAACAGATTGTCGTGGGTGTAACGTGAGGGAGGCTTCGAGGTGGGAGGACAGTTGGGTGAAAACGAGTTTTTCTAGAAGCTTAGAGAGAAAGGGAAGATTGGAGATGGGACGCCAGATAGAGGTGGAGGAGTGATCTAGGGACCCCTTTTTTAGAATAGGGTGGATAATAGCATGCTTCCAGGGGGTGGGGAAGACACCAGAAGAAAGACTAGTGTTAAAGATAGAGAGAATGTGAGGAGAGAGGGCTAGAGAGGGGATCTAGAAGCCAATGGGAAGGAATGGGATCGGAAAAGCAGAAAGTGTTGCGAAAGGAGTTGAAGGTCTTAGAAAGGGCGGAAGCAGAGATAGGCTCAAAGGAAGACCAATGATGGGAAAGGAAAGGGAGTAGAGGGGAGGGGGAGGAAGATGGAGAGGTGTATGCTGGGGCTTGGGGGGGAGGAGAGAGAGGGGGAGGACAGGAAGGAAAAGAAAGGCGGAGGGAAAGGACTTTAGAAGAGAAATACGTTGCCAAGGAGGCAGGATCAGGAATGACCGGGGGGGGGGGGGAGTGTAAGAGGAGTGAGGAGCGGACAGGGAGCAGAGAACAGAATATAGTTGGCAGGAGGAATTGGCGGAAGTGGTGATGAGAGAAGAAAAATAATCATTTTTGGCGGCATGAAGGAAGAGATGATATTGGCGATGGCAGAACGGAAGCGGTCCAGGAGGGGGGGGGGGTTAGGGGTGCTTACGCCAAAGTCTTTCAGCACGGCGGAGATGTCTGCGATGAAGAGAAAGGCCGGGGTGAAACCAGGGGTGACGACGACGAAGGTGACAAGGGTTTGGACGGGGCTGGAGGGGGATTGAGAGAGCAGTATTCCAAGTGTGAACTTGGGTGTTAACAGGGAGAAGGTGAAAGTCAGAGGGGAGGAGGGTATCAGAAAAGGGGAACTGAAGGAGAGTGTTAGCGTTATAGGAGAATACAGACCTACTATTAGTAATCTGTGAACTATCATTAAAATCACCTGTTAGTACCTGAAGATTGCAGAGTGGCCAATGTAGTGCCAATTTTTACAAAGTGTTCCGGGGTGAGCTGGGAAACTAGAGACCAGTGAGCCAGATGTCAGTACCAAGGAAAATGGTAGAAACCATTATAAAGAACAAAATTACTGAACATGTAGATAGTCATGGTTTAATGGGTTTTAGTCAAGGAAAGTCTTGTTTCACTAATCTATTATATTTTTTTGAAAGTGTGGAACAAGTAGATAAAGGTAAGCCAGTCGATATAGCGTATCTGGATTTTCAGAAAGTCTTCAACAAGATCTCTCATGAGAGACTCTTAGCAAAATTAAGTCATGGGATAGGAGGCGGTGGACTATTGTGGATTAAGAACCGATTACGATTTTAAAAAAAACAGTCGGGCTAAATGGACAATTTTCTCCATAAAGGTGTATGTGGAGTACCCAGGGATCTGTGCTGGGCCCACTACTTTTTAACATATTCATAAATGGCCTGGAAATGGGAGTAACGAGTGAGGTGATCAAATTTGCCGATGACACAAAATTATTCAAAGTTGTAAAAACACAAGAGAATTGTGAAAAACTGCAAGAGGACCTTGGTAATGTAGGAGACTGGGCATACAAATGGCAGATGAAATTTAATGTGGACAAGTGCAAAGTTATGCATTTAGGGAAGAAGCACCCAAATTAAGGTTACATGCTGCAAGGTTCCACATTAGGAACCACTACTCAGGAAAAGAATCTAGGTGTCTATGTTGAAACTTTGCTCAGTGTGCAGTGGCAGCCAAGAAAGCAAATAGCATGCTAGGAATCATAAGGAAAGAAATGCAGAATAAAACCAATGATATTATAATGCCTCTGTATCGTTCTATTGTGCAACCTGCACATTAAATATTGTATGCAATTCTTGTCGCTATATCTTAGTGAAATTAGTAAAGGTACAGAGAAGAGCCACCAAAATGATAAATGGGATGGAAGGATACCCCCAACCCCCCAAGAGGGGAGGCTTAAAGGTTAGAGCTCTTCAACGAAATAAAAAAAAGACAGCTGAGGAAAGATATGATAGAGGTCTATAAAATGATGAGTGGCGTGGAATGCGTTAACGTAGATCGGCTGTTTATTCCTTCAAAAAGTTAAAGACTAGGGGACACACAATGAAGCTACAATGTAGCACATTTAAGACTAATCAGAGCAAATATTTTCACTCAACGTGTAATCAAACTCTGGAATTTGTTACTAGAGGATATAGTAAAAATCAGTTTAAGAGAGGTTTGGATAAGTTCCTGGAGAAAAAGTCCATAAACCATTATCAAAGACGACCAGGGAAATACACTGCTTACCCCTGGGATAAGCAGCATAGAATGTGTGCACCTTTCTGGGAACCTGACAGGTACTTGTGACCTGGATTGGCCGCTGCTGGAAACAGGATACTGAGCTTGGTGGACCCTTAGTCTGACCTAGTATGGCATATTTTATGCCTTACATATGTACTTATCTTGGAAAAGTTCTCTTCTTAGTAGCAGTAACTGCTGGCAGAATTTTGCTGGATTTTTCACTCAATGATCTAACAGTCCAGTGAAGGTGCATTATTAAATCACAAAAAAAAAGATCAGAGCCACAGCAACCCAGTTACATCGGTGCACAGTTTGAATAGAAGAAACATGTCATGGAGAAGAGACAGTTCATTTGGACGAATTGTTCACCTCTTTCAATCTCCAACTGTGCTTTGCCAACCCTACTCGCCAGCATGGCCACTGCCTCAACCTCATCTTTTTCCCCAACTGCTTGCCCTCAAATATCTCCACCTCAGTTCTTCCCTTGTCCAATCATCATTTGCTAACCTTCACTCCTAACCAACCCCCACCTCAGCCTCATCCAATTCTTCACACAATTGACTCCAGCTCTTTCTACTGCTGCTGCCTCATCACTTCTTTCCTCCACTAGAGTCTATTAATGAGGCAGTGTCTTCCTATAACATTACACTTTCCTCTGCTCCAGATGTACTCCCATTCCACGCCTTGTCAGGCGTACTGTACTCTCAACCTTGGCTGTCCTCCAAAACCCATTACCTACATATCTGTGCCTGCTCAGCTGAGTGCCTTTGGCTTAAATCCTATACCACCTGCTGACTGTACATTTCAATTTTATGCTAACCTCTTTCCAGTCTGCCATAGCATTCACCAAGCAAGAGTACTATATTCATCTGACTCTCTGGCCTCTGACCCTTACCATATCTCTGCTACACAACTCTATTCTCAAAATGCCATCACCCTGACCTCTCATTTGCTTTCTGCTATTTCTATGATAAAGTCCACAAGATTAGTCTTGAGCTCTCCACAGATTCATCTCCACCCCCTCTCTCCCCCTCTTCCATCCCAAATCCTTCACTCAACCTATGTCAAACACTCACGTTATATGCAGAGGAGATGGAAACAGCAAGTGCTAGACCCCCTTCTCTTTGCAGGACCTGGAATTCGTTGCAAGCGTTTTTCAGCCTCAGAATTGCTGTTTAGTCTTACAGATTCTGCTATTCTCCAGTTGAGCAAGCTTATGCTTTTGGATGCCCCAGTGGACACTGAAAGAGGACACTGCTGGGACACCACCGTCAATGCTCTGTACCATCCATCCTCCCTCCTTTCCCTGTTTCCATCCCCACTCCACATCTGGCTGGTTATCAGTCCATCTGGGTGGCTGACTGTATCACCTGGGCTTACAGGGCGGCTGACCTTCCCTTGCAGGGTCGGGTCACGGCCCACCGTGTCAGGGCTATGGCTGCCTCAGTAGCTCATCTCCGCTCTGTACCGTTGGCAGACATCTGCAGGGCTGCAACTTGGTCCTCAAGCCAGACTTTCGCGGCCCATTACTGCCTGGAGAGGGAGTCCCATAGAGACTGTGCTTTTGGCCATGCAGTGGACGGAATCTCTTTGAGGTTTAGGCAACTCCTGCCCTCCAGCCCTCCGTTGGGCTACTGGTAGAGGTTCTTTCAGTGGAAAGCCTTTCTTTGATGCTGGGACTAGAGGGAGTTCTCTTCTCTTGTTCAGCCTGGGTTCCTGGTAGCCCAGAGCTTGGGAGTCACCCATATGTGAGGACTGACTTCCTGTTTGGTCCTGGAGAAAGAGTAGTTACTCACCTGTAACAGGTGTTCTCCAGGAGCAGCAGGAATCGGTCCTCACAACCCTCCCTCCTCCCCTGGGAGTTGCAGTTGTACATAGTTTATTTTTTACATTTTTGTGTGCTGTTTTTTAGCTATGTCATCAGACTGAGCAAGATGGCACCTTTAGGCGGGAAGGGGACCGCGCATGCGTGCAGTATTCCCAAAGGCTTTCATAGAAAGCTGGGGAAATGCTCCGCAAGGGCTCCATCGACGTCGATGTCACCCATATGTGAGGACTGACTTCCTGCTTGGTCCTGGAGAAATCTGATATTCTAAATCTTTTTTAGATTAGGAACACTAACTTGAACAGTGCCTCATACCACAGCCCTGATCCTCCATCAGACTTCTGCGCCCATGCACCGACATCTGCGCCCATGCACCCCGTGTTCAGTGGGTAGTTCTGCCATGTGCACGACCCTATCCCTTTAAGCTTGCCAGCCTCTCTGTGCTTGGGTAAATAGTAATTAGATCTTACCTGCTAATTGCTGTTCCTGAAGGAACGACAGTCCAGTCCCTTCACTTCTGGGTTGCGTAACCCTTCCAGCAGCTTGGAGGATGAGCCCATCTTTTTGGGGGATGGAGCGGTATAAATACCACTGGGACCACCCACCCACTCCAGTATTCGATTGAAAAAGCAGATCTAACAAACTCTTACTGGAAACTTAACTATAAAAAACTCAAACCTATGTAACAGGCATATATATATTGAAAATTTTTTTTTTTTTTTAATGGAAAACCAAGGAGAGGAGGCCTGGGAATAGCCTGAGGAGATGTCCGCTTCTACCCGAGCTGGCTTCCTCCCGGACTTCTTCCTGCCGTCCCGGAGCTACGGCCCCAACGATGCCTTGCCCTGAACCCGAGGTGTGAAACGGTTGCCGGAACGGGTGGGATCAGGGATTGGACTGTCGTTCCTTCAGGAACAGCAATTAGCAGGTAAGATCTAATTACTATTTCCTTATCGTCACTCCAGTCCAGTCCCTTCACTTCTGGGAAGTACCAGAGCAGTTCACCCCTGGGAGGGTTCCGGCATACCGGACTGAAGAACCGCTAGCCCGAACCGGGCGTCCGCTGCACTCTGCACATCCAACCTATAGTGCTTGGAGAAGGTATGCAGCGATGACCAAGTCGCTGCCCTACAGATGTCCAGCGGAGGTACCAGGGAAAATTCCGCCCAAGAGGCCGCCTGAGCCCTAGTGGAGTGGGCCCGCAGCCCCACCGGAACCTGCTTCCCTTTCAGGATGTAAGCGGAGGCAATCGCCTCTCTGATCCACCTGGAGATGGAAGCCTTGGCCGCCGACTCCCCTTTGTGCGGCCCTCCAAACTGGATGAATAGACGGTTGGACTTTCGGAATGGCGCTATGCGCGAGAGGTAACGTTTCAAGATTCTCTGGACGTCTAGTAGACGCAGCCTGTCGTCTTTACCTATCTGCCCCTTAGACGCTAAAACTGGCAGGGTAACTGTCTGGTTCACATGAAAAGGAGAGATAACCTTGGGTAAAAAGGACGGTACTGTACTCAGAACCACCTTGTCCTTGAGAAAGGCCAGGAAGGGGGGCTGGGACGAGAGCGCCTGCAATTCTGAGACCCTTCTGGCCGAGCAAATGGTGACCAGGAAAACTGTCTTTAGAGTTAAATCCTTTAAGGAGGCTCTCTTCACTGGCTCGAAGGGTTCCCCGACCAAGGCACTTAGCACTAAGTTGAGATCCCAAGGAGGGATGACCGATCTCCGTTGCGGACGTAGCCGACTAACCGCTCGTAGGAACCTGGCAACGTCCGGGTGCGCCCCTAAGGGTCTGCCCCGGACCTTTCCTCTATAGCAAGAGATAGCCACCAACTGAACCCGCAAGGAGCTATGCGCCAGACCCTTTTCGAAGCCTGCTTGCAAGAAGTCCAGAATCTCCGGAACCGAGGCCGAAAGCGGTTTCTGACGATGCTCCGCGCACCAAGCTTCGAAGATGCGCCAAACTCTTACATAAGAAAGACAGGTCGAGCGCTTTTTGGCCTTCAGTAGAGTCGAGATTACCGCTCCTGAGTAGCCTCATTTTAGCAGCCGCGCCCCCTCAATAGCCAGGCCGTAAGCGAGAACCGATCCACGTGAGGCATCCGGACCGGACCCTGCCTCAGCAGGTCCCTTTTGAAAGGGAGCCGCCAAGGACGGTCAGCGAGCAGCCTGATCAGATCGGCATACCATGGGCGGCGAGGCCAATCCGGAGCTATGAGAATTACCAAGCCATGGTGAGACTCTACCCGTTGGAGAACTTTCCCGATCATAGCCCAAGGGGGGAATACATAGAGAAGACCCTCCGAAGGCCACTTTTGAGACAGGGCATCTAAGCCTTCGGACATCCTTTCCTTCCTTCGGCTGAAGAATCCGTCCACCTTGGCTGTAGAGAACCGTGCCATGAGGTCCATGACTGGGCAGCCCCAAAGGGCTACTATCTGGTTGAAGGTCTCTTGTTCCAGCTCCCATTCCCCGTGGTCTATCTTGCACCTGCTGAGGAAGTCGGCCGTGACGTTGTCCTCTCCCGCCACATGCTGCGCTGACAGAGCTAGAAGCCGGGACTCCGCCCACTGGAAAAGAGAGTCCGCCTCCTTCTCTAAGGCACGACTGCTGGTGCCTCCCTGGTGGTTGATGTAGGCCACCGCGGTGACATTGTCGGAGAGAACTCGAATAGCCTTTCCCTGCACTAATATCCTGAATGCCTTGAGAGCCAGAGTGACAGCCCGCAATTCCAGTCTGTTGATGGGCCACTGTGATTCCAACTGTGACCAGAGACCCTGGACGAACTGGTCCTCGCAGTGCGCTCCCCAGCCTGTCAGGCTGGCATCCGTCATTAACAACAACCACTGATGGGGATCGAGGGGCATTCCGCGGTCCAGGTTCTTCGGGCACCTCCACCATTGGAGGGACTGCTTGGTCCGTGGAGCGCAAGGTAACTGCATCGAGAGGGGCTGATGCTGGGGAGACCAACGACGCAATAGCGCCCGCTGCAGCGGTCACATGTGGGCCCTGGCCCATGGCACCACCTCTATTGATGCCGCCATAGTTCCCAGAACTTGGAGATAATGCCAGGCTGAGGGATTTCTTCTGGCCAGGAACTGCGTGATTAGAACCCTTAGATCTCTTGACCTTGACCGTGACAGGAACACCCTGCCCCTGAGGGTGTCGAATCTTGCTCCGAGATACTCGAGTTCCTGAGAGGGAGTCAACCTGCTCTTTGTCCGGTTGATGACCCACCCCAACTCCTCTAAGACCTGAATCACTCTGGCCGTTGCCGAGTGGCTTTCCGGAGCTGACTTTGCGCGGATTAGCCAGTCGTCCAAGTAGGGGTGTACTAATATGCCTTCCTTCCTTAGGAAGGCCGCCACTACGACCATTACCTTGGTGAACGTCCTGGGAGCCGTGGCAAGGCCAAAGGGCAGGGCCTGGAACTGAAAGTGGCCTCTTGGTACCGCGCGAATCTCAGGAATTGTTGATGGGACTTCCTGACCGGGATGTGCAAGTAGGCTTCCGTCAAGTCGAGGGAAGTGAGGAACTCCCCTCTTCTCACGGCCGCTATGACTGAACGTAGGGTCTCCATCCGAAAGTGAGGTACCCTGAGGCAGCGGTTGACTTGTTTTAGATCTAGGATTGGCCGAAAGGAGTCCTCCCTTTTCGGGACCACAAAGTAAATAGAGTACCGACCGGATCCGTATTGGTCTGGGGGTACTGGAATTACCGCCCCTAAGTCTATTAGACGGGCAAGAGTAGACTCGATCGCTGCCCTTTTTGCTGGAGCTCCACAGGGCGACTGAACAAAAGCCGGTGGGATTTGCTTTGCGAATTCTAGCGCGTAACCTTCTCTGATCACCTCTAGAACCCATTGATCGGACGTGACCCGGGTCCAGGCGGGGAGAAACAGCCTCAGGCGGCCGCCTACCAGCCGTCCTTCCCCCTGGACCCCCGACACCTCATTGTTGCTTCCTAGGGCCCGAGAAGGAGGAGGAAGAGGAGGAGGAGGAAGCTCCAAACCCCCGACCTGCCCCTCAAAAACCTCTGAAACCTTGTCCCTTAGAGGGAAACCGGCCCCTGGAAAAGGGGTTTGATCTGGCGGTCTGAAATCTCCGCGTCTCCCTAGGCTGAGTGCGCACAGGGGCTTGGGAGCGGCCTAGTCTCGGTCTATCTTCCGGAAGCCTACCTCCTTTAGACTCGCCCAGATCCTTGACCAGCTTCTCCAGATCCTCCCCGAATAAAAGTTTCCCTTTAAAAGGGAGTCGACTTAGCCGCGCCTTCGAGGACGCATCAGCTGCCCAATTACGTAGCCACAGATAACGCCTAGCCGCCGCCACCGAGGCCATGTTCTTGGCTAGGCTTCTGATGAGGTCATACTGACTATCCGCCAAGTAGGCTGCGCCGGATTCCACTTTGGCGGAGTTTGCCTGGATCTCGGCCGAAGAGTCCTCTGACTGAAGCTGCTGAGCCCATCTTAGGCAGGCTCGAGCTACCCAGGCTCCTGACACGGAGGCCTGTAATGCAAGGGCACTTACATCAAAGGCTTGTTTCAGGAGTGTATCCAGCTTCCTGTCCTGTGCGTCTTTTAAGGCTGAACTGCTCTCAACTAGGATAGTCGTCTTCTTAGTGACTGCAGATACCGCTGCATCCACCCTGGGCGATTTTAGCAGTTCCTTATCTGACTCTGGGAGAGGGTATAGGCGGGACATGGTGAAAATGTTACTTGAATGAATTTGCAGTGCTATTGATATATCTTATTTCTAGACCCTCCTGAAGAAACACCTGTTCGGAGTGAAACGCTTGAGAGGTGCCGAGGGAGGCATAGAGGAAACGATTAAGATAAGAATTTTAAATTCCAATAGTGCTTGACACAAAGGTGGTGGAGAGCTGGTGATCTAAATAAAACACACTCCCAATTTAGTCATTGATGCTATTAAGCGCTGATGTTTCTTGCTAAATCATCTGCTTGGAGTGCTGTTTTGGTCTGAGACTATTTTGGGATTAGAAAATAAGAAAAGGAGTAATTTCCTAAGATATTTCAGAAGTGTAGTCTCTCCACAACCTAATCCACCCTAAACATTGATTACTGTTTGTATGGAGTAATTTTTAATATAGTGTAAAAGCAATATTAAAGCTGCTAAAATACAGGGGACGTGGGGAAAAGAAGAAGCGCTGTGGCTTGTGTAGGAAAGAGGAGATAGCACTGTAATCTATACTGATGTAGTCTACAGTCTCCAACTCAAACCGAAGAAATGGACAGCAAATTGATTACTGATATTGCAAAGAAAGCCATGAAGGGGGACGCGATCATACTGGGTGACTTTAATGTACCCAATGTGGATTGGAGTATTCCTTCTGCAAATCTGGAAAGAAGAAAAAAAAAATTATGGATGCCTTCCAAGATGTATTACTCAGACAAGTGGTGATCAAACCGACCAGGGAAAAGCTCGATGCTGGATTTAGTACTCACCAAAGGAGATAGTGTGTCGAATATCCGGGTGGGTGTCCATGTGAGCAGCAGCGATCGTCACACGGTGTGGTTTGAGATAAAAGCCAAGGTGGAGTCCAATCACAGCAAGCACAAAGTCCTAGACTTCAAAAACGCTGACTTCAGTAAAACGGCCAAGTGCCTGAAGGAGTTGGCAGGGTGGGATGTGATAAAGGATATGGAATTGCAGTGGGCTAAACTAAAGGAGGCAATAAAAGGGGCAACGGATACATATGTAAGGAAGGTAAATAAAAACAAGAGGAAAAGGAAACCAATTTGGTTCTCCAAAGAACTGGCTGCACAAATAAAGGCATAAAACACAGCTTTCACAAAATTCAGAAGTTGGCAAACAGAGGACACAGAAAAGAATACAGGATCAAACTAAAACAGAGAAAAAGATAGCAAAATCAAAAGGCAGAAAAAAAATGGCTAAAGATGTGAAGTGTGGCGACAATACCTTTTTCAGGTATAGACGGGAGGAGGAGGAAAATCAGAGGTGGAATTTGCAGGACTCAAAAGTGCCAGGACTGGATTTGTGGAAAGTGACACTGAAAAAGCAAATATGCTAAACAAATACTTCTGTTCTTACTAAAAAAAATCCTGGAGAAGGACCACCTGTGATTGACAAATATACAAATTGTAATGGAGTAGATATCACACCATTCAAAGAAGATGATGCGTTAGAACAGCTTGCAAAACTGAAAAGTGGACAAGCCATGGGACTGGATGGGATACATCCCAGGATACTGAAAGAGCTCAGAGAGGTTCTTGCAGGGCTGTTAAAGGATGTTTTTAATAGATCCTTGGAGACAGGAGACGTTCCGCGGGAATGGAGAAGGGCTAATGTGGTACCTCTTCACAAAAGTGGTAACAGGGAAGAAGTGACAAACTATAGGCCAGTAAGCCTTACCTCGGTGGCGGGAAAAGTAATGGAGACGCTCCTGAAAGAGCAAATAGTGGACTTTCTTGAAACCAACAGGTTGCATGATCTGAGGCAAAATGTTTTTTCCAAAAAGGATGTTCTTGCTAAACAAATCTGATTAAGTTCTTTGACTGGGTGACCAGAGAACTAGATCAAGGGCATGCGATGGATGTGATCTATCTAGATTTTAGCAAAGCCTTTGATACCGTTCTTCATGGGAGGCTTATCAATAAACTCAACAGCTTAGGGATGAGTCTCTAGATGGTGAACTGGATCAGAAATTGGTTGCCTGACATAATGACAAAAGGTGATGGTAAACGTAACTCACTCGGATAAAAGGAAAGTGATTAGCGGTGTGCCCCAGGGTTCGGCCCTGGGACAGGTACTGTTCAATGTATTTGTAAGTGATATTGATGAGGAACTGAATAGACAAGTCTGTCTTTTTGCAGATGATATGAAACTTTGCAACAGAGTGTACTCCCCTGAGGGTGTGGATAACATGAGGAAAGATCTACAAAAGCTGGAAGAATAAATATTAACTGCCAAGCAGTAGACCAATCTGAAGAAGTGCAGCGTCATGCACTTGAGAAGCAGAAATCCAAGAGACTTGTATGCGATAGAGCGCAAGAGGTTGTTGTGCACACACCAGGAGAAGGACCTCAGAGTGATTGTTTCTGAGGATCTCAAAGTGGCAAAACAGCATGGCAAGGTGGTGGCAAAAGCCAAAAGGATGCTGGGCGAGGCCTCACTTGGAATACTGTGTTCAGTTTCGGAGACCATATCTCAAAGGATAAAAAAAAAGACTGGAAACGGTTCAGAGGAAGGCAACCAAAATTATTTGGAGTCTGTCAGAAGACTATGAGAAAAGACTTGAAGACCTAAATATGTACACTCTGGAGGAGAGGAGACAGGGGAGATATGATTCAGACCTTTAAATACTTAGGGTATTAATGAACAAGCAAGCCTCTTCTAAAATCAGGGAAGCTGTAAAATTAGAGGGCATAACATGAAGCTGCGAGGGGATAAACTCAAAGGCAATGTCAGGAAATACTTTTTCACTGAAAGGGTGGTGGATGCTTGAAATGCCCTCCGGATGAAAGTGGTGGGGATAAATACAGTGACAGAATTCAAAATGGCATGGGATGGACAGTGGATCCCTTCATGGCAACAGGTTTAAAAAAAAAAAAAAAAAAACCACACCCCACACCAACATAACTATTTCTTATATCTCAACAAATAGGGGTGACCTACACGGAGCGGTGGGTACATCCCTAAAGAAAGGCATGGGAAGAGATGACCTGAACAGAGCGGCAGGTGCAACTACTCTTACCGCCTGGCTGAGCAGACTAGATGGACCATACTGGTCTTTATCTGCCATCATATACTATGTCAGGCATGTCCAACTTCGAACAGGTCGTGATCTACTTTTTCAGGCCAAAGGTGCCGGTGATCTACCACCATGAAAATTACGTTTCAAATTTGTTTCAAATTAAATTTTAACCCAATAAAGTTGGAGGATTCCCCCCCCCCCATTTTTAATGAACCTTCTGTCATTTACTTGGATGTCATCAGCTGGTAAGCAAATTAAGCAAAAACAAAACAGACGAAGATCCAGTAAGAACTGCGAGGGGAAATGGAAAGTACATTTTTTCTTAAAGTTTTATTGAGTAATTTGTGTTAAATTTAGGTAGAGTATTGATCCAGGCTGATCTTGCACAATCTTTAATATTTCGCTCTTGCTCATTAGTGAGACGTCTGAGCCTGCATTTCATCCACCAGTTTTTTGAAGTTGGGTGAATATTGCATGAGGGCCAGTCAGGGAATCCTGGAGATGTTTATCTGTCATGTTGGAACGTTGTGTACTCTATCATTTTCAGATGGGAAAACGCAGATTCACACAAATAAGTTCAACCAAAACAGGAGTGTACAGCTTCACTGCATCTTCTCAAGTTGGGAAATTTGTCTCTAGGCACTAGCTTCCAAAACTATTCTTGCTCAACATGGGTCTTGAGAAAAACGTCATTTTTAAGGGTTAATATTTTGTTTTCAAGAGATGGCTTGTTCAATGAGTAATTTTTACTGATAGCAGCTGCAGTTTCTTTAATGTCCACATCTACTCTGAATGGGTATGACAAGTACTCCACAACTGTTCCAATTTTTTGGAAGTCACAGAATCTATTTTTGAATTCCTGAATAACAGATTTGTCTCACATACTTCTCATTCTGAAAAACAAAATTTGGATATTGTCCCAGATGGTCCTGCGTATTAGGAAAATGATCAAAAGTGTTGTTTGCAAGGTCAATCATCATTAGCTCAAATTTGCTCTTGTAGGATGAAACTGTACTCATCATCTCGCCAATGCATTTGTTTTTACCTTGTAGTTCAAGGTTCATATCACTTAGTTTGCCTGTAAAGTCAGCGAGAAATGCCAGATCACATAACACTCCTCATCTTCCAACTGTGCTTGGTCATCTCCCCTCTCCTTCAAAAAACTTCTTATTTCATTCAGCAAATCACAAACCTTTTGCAGAAATGTGTGCCTACTTAGCCACCTTACATCTGTGTGCAAAATGATTTCCACTGCCCCTTCATCAAGAGTAAGATTGAAAAGCCGTCTTTGAAGTGATCTTCCACAAACTGAATTTACAATTTTGAAAGTGATGTCCATGACAGTCTTTGTATTGAGTCTCTTGCTTGCCAAAGCTTGCTGGTGAATGATGCAGTGGTAAGAAAAGAAATCTGGGAAGTTGTCATGCTGTCTACAGAGAGCTATGAAACCGTTAACCTCACCTGTCATTGCTCTTGCTCCATCAGTAGTGATGGAAACAAGTCTATGCAATGGAAGATTACACTTTGTCACAAAAGAATGGAAAGAACTGAATATTTCCTGACCGGTAGTTCTCCCTTTTAAAGAAATCATTCCAAGTAGTTCTTCTTAACACTGAAGTCTTCAAAAACCATCCGGATAAAGACTACTAACTGGGCTATGTCTCTTACGTCTGTAGATTCATCCAGTTGGAGTGAGAAAGCAACACAATTTGAAACATCCTCCAACAATTGTTTAGTTGTGTCTCCACACATCTTTTCTATTTGCCGCAAGACGGTGTTTCTCAACAATTGTACATCTTGAATAGCAGCTATGATCTCTTTCTTATTTTTAAATTCTTCAAAAAGATTGTCAGCTGCTTCAAGAAAACAATCTTTTACAAATTCCCCTTCAGTGAAAGGTTTGCATTTCTTTGCGATCAGGTTACTGACCTTGAAGGATGCTATGGTTGCACTGACCGAATGTTGCCATCAACTGTTGCAGAGTAGCCAATTTCGATTTAAGTTCTTTGAGCTTCAGTTTACGAATTTCACTTTTGGGTGGAAAATCAACAACAAACTAATTGCTATGCAGAGCCTTATAATGACGTTCCAGATTACCCTTTTTGGGTAAGGATACTGGGGCATTACAAATTAGACACCACCACTTGTCTTTCACCATGATGAAGAAGTAGTCCATTTCCCATTCACCATGAAAGTGGTAGGTTTTGCTCTTTGGAACACTCATCTTCATTATACTGGGATGGCTGGATGTAAGAAGGCCAAATCTGCTAAGTTAGTATAAACACTGGCTGAATCTGGTCCAAAACTGTCACTGTCCCAAAGTATTAAAGATCAACAGGAACTGAGGACCTCTGGATGATGTGCAATACAAGGACTGGAAATGCCAAAACCATATATGTAGTTCTAAAAGTAAAAATAAGAATTCATCATACTGGCACCAATAACCACTGGTCAACAAATGTTTACAAAAGTCATGTTAAGAAATGACTATTTTTATTTCAGTATCAATTTGTATATGCTGAACACGAATATGACAGTGAAATTGCAAAGCTGGCTCTAGTTTTTTTGTAATCTACAAGAATTAATATTTACATCACGAAATGCATGTCAATAGTAAATATAATAGGCCTTCGGTTAATACCTGTAAAAAAACAAGTCAGACTACTTCTTAGATTTTTTTCGCCTATCTCTTGTACAGCTGTTCAGGAGCTTCTCTGAGGAGTGTCCAGCAGTAGTCAGCCAGCATTGTAGTGGACCATTTTCCCTGATATCTTTGCTCCATCGTTGCAATATCCTGGTGAAAACATTCACCCTGTTCATCACTAACCATATCACAGTTGTCACAAAAGAAATTGAGATGGGAAGCAAGGAAATGGATCTTCAGAGACATATTGCAGCCAAGTTTCTGATACTGCATCAGCATGTCGTCTACTAGTTCCTTGTAGTTTTCTGCCCTAACATTCCCGAGAAAGTTTGCTGACACTAGGCGAAAAGCATTCCATGCTTGTTTCGCATCACCCTGCAGCAAGTTGTTGAACCGGTCATCTTTGAAGAGCTCTCGAATCTGAGGACCCACAAAAACTCCCTCTTTAATCTTTGCTTCGCTTAGTCGAGGGAATTTTTCATGCAGGTATCGGAAAGCTGGTGAAGTGCGGTCCATGGCTTTCACAAAGTTTTTCATCAAACCTAGTTTGATTGTGAAGGGGTGCTAGCAGGATTTTGTGAGCCTCAACCAGAGCTGGGTGCTGGATATTCTTCTCTCCAACTGTTGCATTTTTGTCTGCGATTCCATTCCTTCCGCAAGTAGAGCCAATCCCTTGCTCGGCTATCCCACTCACATTAGAAACACATGTATTTTATATATCCCTGCTGCAGTCCCATTAAAAGGGCAACTACCTTCAAGTCACCACAGAGTTGCCTGCTGTACTTGTTATAGTTAATGGAAGTTGGTAGATGCTTTAAGTTATCGTATGTCTCTTTCATGTGGACGGTATGCGCTACTGGAATAGATGGAAGACTGTTTCCATTGTTCAAAAGCACAGCCTTCAGACTCAGTTTCGAAGAGTCTATAAATAGTCTCCAGTCTTGTGGGTCATGAGTGATTTTTAAGGCATTCATGAGGCTTTCAATATCTGAACAGAATACCAGATTACTTTCCTTTCCGAATGCGTATAGTACACTGCTGACGTCAGATGGCTTCAGCAGCCGTCTGGCAGTAGTATTGCATTGCATCAGAAAATGATGCAATCAACTCTGGATGATGTGTGCATGCTGGTATTATGCAATATGATGCAATATTACATCATTCAAGGCTTATTTGGGATGTTGTTGATGTCCTACTGGATACATTTACATGATGAAACGTCAAAAATGTACTACATGCAATATCTTCAAAACGAGAGCCAATAAAATTTTTAATGTTATATTTGTGTTCAGCTCACCAAGATACTACAGATTAGGGCCTTTTAAAGTCAGTAATGATTTCAATGTTGACCAGTGAATCAAATACCACCAAACAATCATCAAAAAAACTCAAACACCTGTCCAGCAAACCAGACAAAATCAAATACCACCAAACCAGTTCAAATACCACCACACGCGATTTGATAAATTCTGCACACAGTGTAGAATCAACGCAAAAGCTAGGCAAAATAAAATTGCAGAGGCAAGCAAACGTCACAGTGGTTTGAACCAATTTGAAGGCAAGTTAGAACAAAATTGGAAAAGCCCGCCAAAATCACCAAATTCTTGACACTTTGTTGTGTCTGCCCGAAAACGTTTAATGAAAGCGACCAACAACCAGCACACGACACAACTAATATGGTAAGTGTATTTGGGTAAAGCCCGGGCGAATGGATATCGCCTGGTATACAACACACTTTTAAGGGGTGTTGGGGGCAGGAATGGGTGATTCTGAGAGGCAGGAGACCAGGTATGCGCCGGGCCTGTGGCGTCTCGCCGTGGGGAACGGGCAGCAGCCCCCTGGGGTACCCACAAACTATTGGCACGAAAACAAGCAGCGCCCACAATACACCTGCAGGCAAGATTCTCGCAGGCAGGGAAAAAAGGCAGGCAAAGGATCAGCAGCAGCGGCAAGCCCTTGGCAGACGACCTGCCGGCACGAGCTCTCTCCTAGCGACGGGGCGAGCTGCTGGAGCGATGGAGCCAAGTGGGGCTGGCTACCTCTTACCCCTCCGCGATCTACAGGTAGATCGCGATCTACCTGTTGGACATGCCTGTATTATGTTACTATATGTTACTAAGTATATCCTACTAAAGAGGCACAAAGTCAGGCTGCCAGAATAGCCCCACAGCAGTTAAGAAAGGGCATTCACTCTGTAGGTGATGCCCTAACTACTCACTACTGCCCAGAATTTAGCAGCAGATAAATCTTCTGCTTACTGCTTCAGTCCCTGCCCACTCCCTTTAGGTAGTATGCCTGAAACAAGAGAGGAGAGGCTGGCAAAAGAAAACAGTAAATATTTCTTTCAGATGAGTTCTCTCCAGTGTTATCCCTTTTCATCCCCATCTTCTCCCTATGTCAATAAGCAGCAAATTCTCCAAATCTGATGTTGGATGAAACAAGGAAGGAAGGGAAGGAAGGAAAGAAGCTGGACAAGATGTCCTCAGCTGAGTGAGGTCTGGGATCTCTTAAGAGGTGCAGGCTAAAGAAGCAGTGTTTCAAAAAAAAGCCGGCAGAGTAAGTAATAGTCCAGCAAATTTTATTGCCAGTGTGGGACACGTAGCAGCTGAGCTGAGGCTTTAACACAAATAAACCTTCTGCACTATTACAAACACACCTCAAATTCCAGCTTATTAAGGAAGTGGCAGTGGGAGGGCCGCAGCTGTGCTGGTGCAGAGGCCATACCCATTTCTGCCATCTTCATTTCCTATAGCTTGCTGAAGCCAACAGAAGATGCTTTATAAGTCTGCTGTGTCCAAATGGGAACACAGGGGAAACATGATTAAGTGAAGCAGAGACAGAGGGCTGTAAGTTCACTGGAAGCAGATAAAGCAACTTCCTGCAAACTCTCATCCCAATTTACCAAAGCTGGTCTCTGCTGACAGCCTGCCTCAAAGATGCTACAAGCCCACTCAAACCTACAAGTCTCTAAGCCTAGGCTATAGTCCAGAGTATGAACGCCCCTGCTGTAGTCTAGAGCACGCCTGAACTTCCAGAAGCATCTTAGGGAGACCTAAAATTACCAGACTACTCTGAAGAGAATCCAAGCTTCTGAGTATAAGCCACCAATCTTCTTCCAAACTACCTCAAGTAGAAACTCCAATTTCTTTGCTGTGATGGAACCAGTAGCATGGTGTTAGACTATAGACTTAGAGAAGAAAACTCTTCTTCTATGAGTTGGAAATTGAGTCAGTTCAGCACCAGGATCAATGACATGTTTTTGAGTATACTCGCACCATGAATCTGAGGCAATATTTTCCCAGGGTTTAAGAAGCAGCAAAACTGATCTCACGTCCCAGGAAGGATGGATTGAATACTGAACAGAAGCTTAATGAAGACAAGAGATGAGGCTGCATTTGCTGTAGGCTGTTTTTGATAGGTGTGAAATAACTTCCAATAGTAGCAGAAATATTGGTGATAATAAATCAATGAGGTACATCTAAAAAACAAATTAAAATGAAGGTGGGAAAAAAAAAAACGAACAGGACTCAAATTCTTAGGATATCTAGGAGTCAGACATATGAACAACTGGAATTGATTTATTTATACAGTATATCTATTATTCCTAATGTGCTCAAGACGATGTACAGCAAACTAGTTATTACAATGCGTCTCCACTGCAGACAACTTCAGCCTCAAAAACTCTTCACTGCCCATGAAATACCCAGCAGCTTCAGCCTCTCTCTCCATTACCCATATCTCTGCAGTAGCTTCACTCAAGCTCGCTTCCCTCCCCCCTCCAGCCGTAGCCTCACTCAAGATCGCAACTATTACCCCATCCTCCCTCAAAAATTTCCTCTTCCATAATTGCGCCATGAATTCTACCCACAACACGAGTCAGGCTTGCTGTTTTAATTCCATAAAAATCAAATACCTTTTATTTTATTAATTCATACAAAATACCACATTTTTAATGCTTTTCAGGTGCTAAAAGTAGCTTATGTAAACAGAAAATGATTTCACATCTTGCTGTAGGGCAGCATAATATTGCATCATCATTTCAGCATAATCTTTGTCTTGACACAATGGCAGCAATCTTTTCACGACGCTTAACAAACGCAAGTGTTGGCATGGCAGCAATTTCATATTCATCATCCACATCAACTTACAAAGAGTGTAGTATTTATGAATCTTTCAGACAAATCAAAATAAAGCACAATCATTTGACATGGTCCAAACCAGATGGAAAAACCAAAACCTATCAACTGCAAGTTTATCATCTGCCTCTACCAGGGGGTCTGTCAAATTGTCTCTTAGACTCTTATCAGCAGTATGGCTGTGGCAGAGAGCACATGCAGCAAGAGCTTGTCTTCAGCAATAACTACTGCTCTCTCTTCTAAAGTCTACAACGAGGCAGATATGGATAGGGTGGCAGAAGCAGAGGAACACTGCATCCGTTAGGGATCCTTACATGTTCAGGGTGGCCATGTATTCATTCAGAAGGGGAGTTAGGTGGGGTAGGCCATTACTGCTGGGAGATTCTCCCTCTTTAAGAACAGGGTCCCACCTTGCTCCTTCTTGCCCTCAGACATGTGGCAAGTCAGGCTCTTTCTGGGCTCCACTATGCCTATGCTCTTTCTTCAGGTGCCGACATCACTGCCCTGCTCTGTTGCAATACTGCAGTAATACAAAGAGATACTTCTCTCCTCAGCTGGTGAGACCCGGTTATTTCAATGCAGCATGGAAAACCTGCCAAGGCTACTTCTTTTGCACGGGTTCGACGAGTCTGTCTGCTCCACATGTAAAAACCAAACGCCAGGTCAGATTTTGTAGCTACTATAGCGACCTGTTTATCATATTCAATTCCTATTTCACTTCATCACTAATAAGGAGCCCCTTCAGGCACCAAGTATAGTAGAAATTACTGCTGGAAAGTAGTCCTTACGCGCTAGCAGTCTCCAGTCAAGAGTCATGCTGTAAGTAAGGGAGCCGGGTCCTCCAGAATAATCGGTCCCTGCTGCAATGACCCCCCAGAGACGGAGGCAGTCGAAGAGGCGGCACCTGCAGGAGCCACATCAGGTCTCTGAACCAGGCTTGGTGGCCAAGCCGGACTACTAGAACAATCCTGCGGTGGCGCTCTATATGCCGAATCACATGCCCCAGTAAGGGACCACAGAGGAAACAAGAGCAGCAGCCGCTGACTGGACCAAGGCTAGGTCAGGGCAAAGCCCTTGAACCCCATTTCCATGTGGCGACCGAAACAGTGGCACACTTGGAATTGGAGCGTATCACCATCAGATCTATTTCGGGGCAACCCCAGTAGCATAGAATCAACTAAAACACCTCGTGACTCAACTCTCCCTCACCAGGATTCAGAGGAGTTGCCAGCTGAGAAATCCGCTTCCACACTATCCACTCTGGCAGTGAGCTGAGCCAACAAGGCTATGGGGTTCTCCATCCAGGAAGCAGGAGATCCATCTCCAGGGCCACTCCAGTGCTTCTTGTGCCGTCTTGCCGATTGATATAAGCCACTACCGTGGTACTGTCTGAAAACACTCAAACCACCCAGCCCTCGAATGGGGGCCAAAAACACAGAAAAGTCAACCTCATAGCTCTTGCTTCGAGGCGGTTGATAGACCACACCACTTCCCTGTAGTTCCAACAGCCCTGGGCCGCACTCTCTCAGCAATGGGCTCCCCAGCCCGAGAGACTGGCATCCATTGTCAGCAGAATCCAGGAGAAATCATCCAGCAGTACGTCCTTCCTCAGATGACAGGACTGCTGCCACCACTGCAGGCTGTACGTCAGCCTTAATGTAAGCGGAAGCCTGCACTTGAACTCCTGAGAACTTGAGGACCATCTCTGTGGTCGCCACCATCAATCCGAGGAGCTGAAGATAATCCCATAATCTGGGGGCCTGCTGCACACAGAATATTGCCAGGCAATTCAACAGTCTTCTGACTTTCTCCTTTGGCAGGAAAACAGCCCACTCAAGTGTTGGAACGTGCTCCCGGCAATCCAAGGATAGGGAAGGCAAAACCACTCTTTTCTCGATTGATCACCCAGCTGAGGCTTTCCAAAAAACGGACACCACTCTGGACGTCCCCCAAGACACTTTGACAGGGAACAGGCTCAGATGAGCCAGTTGCCCAGATAGGGATGGACACTGATCCCCTTGTCACCACAGCACCGCAGCAACCATCACCAAGACCTTGGAAAATGTCCTTGGGGCGGTGGAGAGCACAAAAGGAAGGGCAGCAAACTAATAGCAAGAGCCAAGCATGGCAAAACACAGATACTCCTGCTGATCCGCCCAGATCAGGATGTAAAAATACACTTTGACCAGATCCAGAGAAGCCAAGAATTCCACTCGGCACACTGCCTGAATCACAGAGTGCAAGGTTTCCATCTGAAAACATAGGACGCACAAGTGCTCATTTTGAGGTCCAAAATGGTCTGGAAGGAACAGTCATACTTGGCACCATGAAGTAGATGGAATATCTGCCCTTGCCCCACTCATCTTAAGGCAGTGGTGCCTGTCCCCCCAGATGAAGCAACTTGTACAAGGTGGCCCAAACTACGGAACCTTTGAACGTAAATCCACAAGGGGAAATTAGGAAGGCATTGGGAATTAGCTCTTGCATTCCAGCACATAGCTGAATTGAAAGGTGTCTAGCACCCGGTGATCCCTTGTAGCAGGGATTGGCTCCCAAGCCTTCATTGCATAGCCTGGGAGGGTGCTCCTCTGGAGGGGACTGAGTCCCTGGGTCCACATGCTCCACAAAAAGGACTGAGAATGGGCCCAAGGCCATGAAGCAGAGAGGAAGAGAGCAGCGGGGGAAAAAAAAGCCCAAGGCCCCGGGGAATCTGACCAGTATATCCTTGGTAGATGGACAGAAGCTGAAGAGAAAGGGACATTAGCCTGCTTCACAAGCCCCTGGACCTGTCTTCCAAGAGGCAGTAGGATTTTGTCTCACCTAGGTCCTTCACCAGTTTCTCCAAATCAATTCCAAAACAGGAGTTTCCCTTTAAGGCCTGTTCAGCCAACCGGGCTTTGGAAGATGAGTCTGCCACTCAGTGCCAAAGCCAAATCCAATGCCGTGACAGTCATCAGGGCACCATCCCTGGCCGCCAAATGTACCAGGTCATACATGGCATCAGAAAGGAAAGCCGCAGCCAACCCCCAAGAGGGAAGTAGTATCAGCAGGCAGTAGAGACTGAATCCACTGAAGCAGGGCTCAAGACATCAAGCTGGTACATACCCCAGCTGTAGAAAAGCCACCGCCACGGCACACTGGCTCTTCAGCAAGGGAGCAACTTTGCAGTCCAGAATATCCTTTAAGGCCGATCTGGCTTTCATAGGAACGGTGGTCCATGCCATGACTTGTGCATCCACTTTAGGAATGTCAAACCACTCAGTGCTCCTCCTCCAGGAGAGCGGAGATCTTCTTATGGACCCTTAACCCTTTTAGGCAGGAAGTCGGGAGAGTCCCACTCAGACCGGATCATATCTTTGATCACCTCTGGGAACGAGAAGACAGTAGTGGATTTCCGCACCCCTTGAAGAAGCGGGTGTACCTTCAGCTCCTAAGCATCTGTCAAGTTCAAGCAGATGAGACCCCGGAAATCAATGCCTCCAGCTCCTCCTTCCGGAATAGACGTTCACGCCAGCCCCTACATAGTCTTCTGAAAGAAAGGACTTCCTCATACACATCAGTGCCCAATACAGATTCATCTGGGTCAGAGGCATAGCTTAGCTTACACATCAGTGCCCAATACAGCTCATCTCGGTCAGAGGTTAGCTCCCAACTGTTACTCAACTTCAGGGAGTGTCCTGTGCCAGGCCACAGTCAAGGTAATTGAACAGGGTTTCTACTTTCAGCCTGCCCAGCATGAGACTGCATCGGGGGCACCTAGAAGCTGCAGGGTCTGGATTTCAACGCCAGAAGGACAAGGCCTGCTGCAAAAAGGAAAAGAATTCCGAGGAGGACAATCCGGATTCCGGAAGCTCTCCTCTCGGAAAAGGTTCCCCAGCACCAGGAGGAATAGTTGCCACAAACCGCCTTGAGGATGAAGGATGGCTCACAGCAGACGCCAGAGCCTCTGGCTGGGTGAACATCCTTACCATCAGTGCCATACTGCACTTCCTGCCCTGAGGCAGGTAAGGGCAGATTGTGTCCCTTGGCTGAGAGGGGAAGGCATGCCCTTCAGGGGTGGCTCAGAAGCTACCATACAGGAAGGCAAAGTCCAGAATACAAAGATGAGGCTCCTCGTTTGCCATAGGTCAAAACGTTTCCTGGAAGATGACAGAGTTAGCGTAAGTATCACAAGAACACATGCTAAGGCTGCACTGGCCCGCAAGCTTGCGTTAACTGCTCTTTTTCATAACATGTTAAAGGTGTTAGTGAAGGAGGGCACGCTGGAGCAGCTTGGGCAGAACGTGCGTTAAGACCGTTCAAAACCCAGGCACACAATAGGCAAAAACATTACTAACACATACAGAAAACAGTGTGAAACCCCCACACTGTGCCAACTATTGCTAGCAGTCCACCCCGAATTGCGCCCCTCAGAGACAGAGACTGAGCCGGAGCCGGGAGCACGCAACAAGGACAATAACAAGGTCAAGCCTTGTTACGCACCCCCTGAGAACCCCAGGCATAGGATCCATGCCAGACTCAACTCTACTCCCCTGAAACTGCTTAACTGTTTGGGTTTATTTTAACAGCACTGTGTGAAAGACGACTAGCAGACAAAAACCTGAGAGCCTTCTGCAATCTCCATTCCCCCCTGCTATCTCCTGAAGGACAAGGGAAGGGGCGCTGAGGTTGTGTGAGGCTGCTGTACTCTTCCAGATTCTTCCAAATCTTTCCAATCTGTGGCTGCTGAACAGGCTCTTATCATGATAAAGGATATCAAGCTGAACCAATTTCCCCTCCTCCTATGACAACCAAAAAGACCGCAGTCTAATGGAGCCTCCCACATCACGCTCAAATGAGTCATCCATTTAGCACTTGGTGGTCGTTCACGAGCGTTTACTCAATCTCTTTTCCTCTCAGTCCTCAGATTTTCGACAGACAGGAGAAAATCCATACACCATCTACTGGAGACAAAATTTCTGAGGGACCTCTGGTGGCTGAAGCAAATAGAGGCATGAGAGTAAACAAATCTGGGCTTTTCATTGGTTGGTTGTTTCAACCAATCTGTTTGAGGAAAACAACCCACTTGTCTGGACCAGTCTAGCAAGACAATACGGAATATGCTGTTCCCGATTCTCCTCCCAATCTTGTGAAGAGGCTAAGCTCTTAAGGCAGCAATAGCCATTATAGAAGTCTGATGTGTGGAAGGTTTCAGGGAACCAGTCTGTCTCCAGAAGAAGCACTAACCTCTGAGAAGACTCCAAATATTCCAGGGGTGACTGAGGCAGCAGGGGAACCAGGAGGTCTACAATTGCCGACTGAAACTTAGCAGCGGTGTCCTGTACAAACTTGAAGAGTAGGCGGAGAAGAGCTGCACAGGAAAAAGAAGTTGAATTTTCTGACTGTGGAATCTGAGATTGTGGTACCAGAACGGATATACTGGGTTGGGGGGAGGGAGGGCTGACAAGTTTTCCAAGATTGCGAAAGGGGTTGGTTCAGTATCAGAAATGATCATTATTCTCTTCCTATCAGATTTTTGAGGAGAGGAGCCTGGGTGTCCTTTTGTTTTTTATGCCTTGAAGGAGCTGAGACGTTTTGGACAGGCTGCAAGGAGACTGCCCTATGTCTTGATTGGATCTTACTTTGAGCATCAGGATCAGCTTTTATTTTTAAGATGGCTTTTACCCTCTTGGTAATGGCATTGGCAGGAAAGCTGCCTGCCCATACTGCTGTTGGTGATGGTGACACGCAGGAGCCTCTTGAAAGAGAGAAGAGCTGCTTAGGGTCAGAGCTTTTGCCTGGAGGGAGACTGCCTGTGTCTTTAAATTCCCTGCCAGAGCCTGAATTAAGGACAGCAGTTTTGCAGCTGACCACATGGAGCATTTTCACTTTCTCTTCCACACTGAGATCACAGCATCATGGGAACTGGCGGCACTGAGGAGAGCAGTCTTTTCTACAAAGATACTGAGAACGGAGCAACCGGGATTGTGGAACAAGCTGCTTTTTTTGGGGGGGGGGGGGGGCTCTTGTTTGTTTGTTTTTGTTTTTTTTAAACCTTTTATTGTGTAAAAACAGGCACAAAAGCATGGTGAACTGCTGGAGGGGAAAAAAACAACACCTTGAGGGGATGTCACAAAGGAGGGCCTGACTGCACTTCAGTGAAGAGAAAAAAAAAAAAAGACTGAAGACGAGAACACTATGCAGGGTAAGCAGGAACAGATGGAGCAGGCACATTGGAGGTCTTCAAGACTTCCATTCAGCTGGAGGAGGGTTCCACGCTTTGGCTTCATCAGAGGACATCAGAATTTGGATTATTAACCTTGCCTATCTACAGAGAACCAAAAAAATCACCAATTCCTCCTCCCCTCAAAGCTCCAATGATGGCATCCTAGACATGATAGCATCTGCCGATGACATCACCAGATCAGGTCAGTGTCAAAGCCATGCTCCTGCTGCTCTCCGTTTTAGCTGCTCTACAACAGGATTTAAAGGAGAACACAAAGTTCCTGATCTCATCTTTTTAAATACTACTGCAGAGCAGCAGAAAGCTGGGAGGGAGCAAAGATACTAGCTCCTATGGCTCTGCTCCAGGTAGGAATCTGATAATGGGGAAGGAGGAGCTGGGGATGTAAGGAAGGACTAAAACTGGGGTTTTGTTGAGGAGGGGGCTGGTGCTGCTACTGGGCTAAAAGAAGAATGAGTGATGCCGACGCTGGGAGAAGAGGCTAGCACTGTAAAACTGATCTGTGTTAGTGAATGGAATATACCTAAAAAATCCACAACAAAAGATTTTATGACACAAATAGACTAGTAGACACCTACGTTTCTAATGCTGAGAAAACACCTAATTGACTCAAAAATAAGCCCCTAAAATTTCAGACACCAATATCAGAAGCCCCAAATATATTCAAATTAAATACAAATTACAATTGGTAATAGGAATGACTGGATGCCAGTCACGAGCAAGCGTAGTTACTCACCTGTAACAGGTGTTCTCCAGGAGCAGCAGGAATCAGTCCTCACTTATGGGTGACGTCGGCACCGACGGAGCCCTCGCGGAGCAATTTTCCCCAGCTTTCAAAGAAAGCCTTTGGGAATTGCAGCGCGCATGCGCGGTCCCCTTCCCGCCCAAGGGTGCCATCTTAGCCAGTCAGATGACATAGCTAAAAAAGACAGCATAAAAATTTGCAAAAAACTAAAGCAGATGATTGCAACTCCACGGGGAGGAGGGAGGGTTGTGAGGACTGATTCCTGCTGCTCCTGGAGAACACCTGTTACAGGTGAGTAACTACGCTTTCTCCAGGACCAAGCAGGAAGTCAGTCCTCACTTATGGGACTCCCAAGCTCAAGGCTACCGGAGACCCTAAGCACAAAAATGAGCTCCCTCTAGCTCAGCAGCACAGAAGGAAAGAATCTTCGCTGAATTATTACCCACCGGTAGCCCACATCCGGGATGGAGGGTAGGAGTTGCTCAGACCTCGAAGAGATTACGGAGGACTGCCTGTCCGAAAGCACTGTCCCTGCGGGACTCCCTCTCGAGACAGTAATGGACCGCAAAAGTCTGGCTCGAAGACCAAGTAGCGGCCCGGCAGATGTCTGCCAGCGGAACAGAGCGGAGGTAAGCCACTGATGTAGCCTTTGCCCGAACGCAATGAGCCGTGACTCGACCTTCCAAGGAGAGTCCGGCTGCCCCATAAGCCCAAAAGATACAGTCCGCAACCCAGATGGACAGAGTACGCTTGGAGACCGGGAGCCCCAATTTATTGGGGTCAAAAGACACAAAAAGCTGAGCAGCTTTACGGTGCTCCCGCGTACGGTCAAGGTAGAAGTTCAAAGCCCTTCTACAGTCCAGGGTATGGAGGACTGTTTCAGCTCGGCTGGAGTGTGGTCTGGGAAAGAAGGTTGGAAGTACCACCTCCTGATTGATGTGAAAGGGGGGAGACCACTTTTGGAAGAAATTTTGGGTGAGTCCGTAGGACTACCCTATTTTTGTAGAACCGAGTGTAAGGGGGATCAGACACGAGGGCCTGCAATTCACTTACTCGTCTAGCAGAAGTGAGGGCTATCAAGAACAGTGTTTTCCAAGAAAGAAAACGGAGAGAACAGGTAGCCATAGGTTCAAAAGGCGGACAGGTGATCCGCTGTAAAACCACATTCAGGTCCCAGTCAGGCGCTGGCGGGCGCAGAGGTGGTTTAAGTAGAAGGAGACCTCGGAGAAACCTCGCTACGAGAGGGTCGTTGGAGAGAGGTCTGCCGTCCACCGGCACATGATGTGCTGAAAGAGCACTGAGGTGAACTTTGACGGAGTTGGACTTAAGTCCCAGATTAGAGAGGTAAAGCAAGTACTGCAAGACCACCGACACCGGGCAGGAGAAGGGATCCTGAGACTGTCGGGTACACCAAACGGAAAAACGACGCCATTTAAGGGCGTAGCATTTTCGGGTAGAAGGTCATCGCGAAGCTAGGACGACCTCCTCCACCTCTGCCGGCAGGAGAAGGGGAGCAAGGACTACCCTCTCAGCAGCCAGGCCATTAGGTTGAGAGACCTGAGGTTGGGGTGTAGCAGAGACCCCTGATCCTGAGTGAGGAGATCCGGTTGTAACCCCAGAGGGAGTGGATCCTCCACCGCTAATTGCAGCAGGAGCGGAAACCACGGTTGTCTGGGCCAGCGAGGGGCCACCAGGATCATGAAGGCTTTGTCTCGGAGAACCTTGAAAAGAGTCCGAGAGACTAGCGGGATGGGAGGGAAAGCGTACAGAAGGCTCCCCGACCATGAGAGTAGAAAAGCGTCCGCCGCAACCCGAAGGGGGTGTGGCTGACGAGAGCAGAAGCGAGCAAGTTGCCGGTTGTGAGGACTGGCAAAGAGATCCACCGTGGGGAGGCCCCACTTTAGAAAGAGCTTCTGAACTACCAAGGGATCCAGATGCCACTCGTGCGGCTGAAGGATCCTGCTGAGTTTGTCCGCCAGGCAATTCTCTTGGCCTGGGAGATAAACAGCCTTGAGGAGAACGCCGTGACTGACGGCCCAAGAGCAGAGCTTCTGTGCCTCCCGGCAGAGGAGGAAGGAGCCCGTGCCCCCCTGCTTGTTCACGTAGAACATGGCAACTTGAATGTCCGTCTGGACAAGGACGGACTGGTGAGAAGTCAGGTGGGAGAAGGCCTTGAGAGCCAGGCGGATCGCCCTGAGCTCCAGGAAGTTGATCTGCTGAGCAGACTCCCACGTGGTCCAGAGGCCCTGAGTACGTGCCCCTTGGCAATGCGCTCCCCAGCCCAGGAGGAATGCATCTGTTGTCAGCACCCGGGCCGGCTGAGGTGACTGGAAAGGCATGCCGAATATCAGGTTCGGCCGCTGAAGCCACCACCGGAGAGACGAGATCAGCGGCTCGGAGACGCGGACTAGGTCTGCTAGGCCGCCTGTGGCTTGTCGCCACTGCTGGCGGAGACACCATTGAGCAGGCCGCATATTCAGGCAGGCATTGGGGGTCACATGGACGGTGGAAGCCATATGGCCGAGTAGTCTCAGGAAGCGCCTGGCGGAGACCAGGGGCTGGCTGCGAAAACGGTCGGCTAGGTCCATGAGCCGTTGAGCCCTGTCGAGCGGTAGGTACGCTCGTGCCTGAGGAGTGTGCAGCCTTGCGCCGATGAACTCGAGATCCTGTGAGGGGAGCAAAGTGGACTTTGCGAAGTTTATAACAAAGCCCAAGTGCTGCAGAAGAGTCACCGTGCGGCGCGTGGCGTTGGTGACCTCCAGAGCGGACGCTGCCCTGATGAGCCAGTCGTCGAGGTACGGAAAGACATAGAGGCCGTGAAGCCTGAGATGGGCCGCCACCACCGCGAGACATTTTGTGAAGACTCGCGGTGCGGAGGACAGGCCAAAGGGCAGTACTCTGTACTGGCAATGATTTCCTGCCACCACAAACCTTAGGTATTGGCGGTGGCTTGGGTGGATGAGGATGTGCGTGTAGGCATCCTTTAGATCCAAGGAGCATAGCCAATCTCCCTGCTGGAGGTAGGGCAGAAGGATTCCAAGGGTAAGCATCTTGAACTTCTCCCGCACGAGGAACTTGAGGTTGCGCAAGTCCAGGATGGGTCTGAGGCCTCCTGTTCTTTTTGGTATTAGAAAATACCTGGAATAAAAGCCTTGACCTTTCAGGTGGTGGGGCACCGGTTCCACCGCCTGTTCCTGTAGAAGACCTGCTAACTCCTGAAGGAGTAAGTCCCTGTGCAGAGGGGGTCGTGGAGGTTCTCCCGGAAAATAGGAGGGAGGGACCTGGTGGAAGTGGAGAAGATAGCCTTCTTGCACGACTTGAAGCACCCAGGCATCTGAGGTGATGCTGGACCACCTGTGGGCGAAGTGAACCAGCCGGCCTCCGGTGCTAGGAGGAACCAGCGGGGGGGGGGAAGAGGCTATGCTTAAGGAGTCAAAAACCCCCACCCTGCGGAGCAGGGGCTGGTGGTGCAGGCTTGGGGGCTTGCTGCCTACAGGACCCGTTACCCCGTCCCTTGGCCTGCTGGCCCTGTTGGGGAGCTGTAGGGGCCTGATAGTGGGGGTACTGTTTGTAGGCAGCCGCCTTCCTCGGGTAAAAGGACTTCTTTCCCGAGCCCTTCTTTTTCTGGGAAGGGGCGGAGGTCTTCCTAGAAAGCCTAGTCCTGGTGAGAGTCTCCGTCTCAATTTGTGCAGCCTTATCAGCCATGGGCTTGCCAAAGAGGTTTTCGCCTCGGCAAGGGACATCGACCAACTTGTCCTGCACCCAGGGCTCAAGGTCAGACGACTGAAGCCAAGCCTGTCGGCGGGCACCGATGCCGGCTGCGGCCACTCGAGCCGATGCTTCAAAGCCATCATAGGCTGCTCGGGACATGAATTTTGACCATTCCCGAATGCCAGTGGACAAGGCCAGGAACCTCCGCAAGGGTTCCTCGGACAAACCAGCGGAGAAGCCGGCTAGCTCTTTAGCCAGGTCTCGGAGATACATGCCCATGTATAGCTGGTAGGTCTGGACACGACATGCGAGCATAGAGCCCTGGAAACACTTCTTACCAAGAGCATCCAGGTTACGGGCCTCCCTGCCAGGAGGCACCGAGGAGTGCATCTTCTGGCTCTTAAGACGATGCATGGCCGATTCCACTACCATGGAATGGTGTGGTAGCTGTGCTTTTTGGAAGCCAGGGCTCTTGCGGACTCGATAGATAGAATCGACCCGCTTGCTCAGGACCGGCGAGGTGGCCGGACTCTCCCACATGCGGAAGAGTAGTCGTTCCAGCATGGGAGGAACCGGTACAGTAAAGTGTTCCCTGGCGGGAGAGTCATACTGGAGGGCGTCGAGCTCTTCGGCTCGAGGCTCCTCCTCGGGGTCCGCAGGGAAGGCCAAAGCCTTGGCCATATCCCTAACGAAGTCCGAGAACCGGGCATCCTCCGGGGGGGACTGCTTCCGAGGTTCGGACTCAGGTGAGTCCGAGGGGACACACCGAGTCCGAAAAGAATCAGGCGACTCTTCCTCTTCAGACTCCCAAACCGACTCCGACGAGGACTCGGTGGGGTCGGCCCGGGCAGGGCGCGGCGCCTGCCGCCCCGACGCCGAGGGAGTCGGCGTCGGCGACCTCGGTCCCGAACGGGAGGCCGAGGGTGACCTCGACCGAGGATCGACTCGAGTTCGCATCGACTCGAGGATCGGCTCGGTCTCCGGGGTCGACTTGGACGTCGACATCACGGCGGTCGGGGCAGCGGCGCCAGCGAAGCCAGTGAGCAGTGCCCGCTGCTGGTCCATGAAGGCAGACAGTCTGCTCTCCAAGGCCGTCAACCTGAGTCCGAGCTCAGGTGACCCAGCGGGCCCCGACGGCGTCGGGCCCGACGTCGGCTGTCGCGGAGGCGAGTCCAGAAGGACCACAGGACTTACCCGAGCAGGCAGCTCCGACTCCAGGCGAGGTCGCTTCGTGAGGTGCTCCTTCTCCAAGGACCCGGGGCGGCTATCGGGGCTATGCGACCTGGCCCTCGCGGAGCCAGGAGCGTCCACCGACGCCGCCCTCGCGGGTTTCACCTTCCGTCGATGGTCCCCGGAGGGAGAACCCCTGTCGGAGGAACTCCGGCGACGGTCCGAGCTGGAACCCCTGGACGCGGAGGCCTCCGACGAGGTCCGGGTACGGCTGGGGTCAGCGAAGATTCTATCCCGCTGATGCCGCCGACTTCTCAACGCTTTGGAGGAAAGTTTGCCACAAGGCCCACAGATCATTTCTTCATGATCCGGGCCCAGGCAGCGGAGGCAATTGTCGTGTGTGTCAGTTAGTGACATATTTCGGTCACACTGACCACACCGCTTGAAACCACTGGCAGCCATCGGGGGACAAAAAGGGCCCCGGCGAGGTCAAAGGACCGGGCTGCCAGGGAAAAACCGAAACGAAAACTGACTAAGTCAGAAAAACCGAAAAAGAAGGAGAGGACTCGTGACCGGCGTCGCGAGTCCGGGCGGGAAAAAGACCGGCGTCGAACCGAAGGAAAAAAGATTAATTATGAAGAAAAATCAACTTTTTCGCGGGGACACGACGGGTACGTCTGTAGGGCTCCGCGGAAAAAAGAAGACTGGCTAAGATGGCACCCTTGGGCGGGAAGGGGACCGCGCATGCGCGCTGCAATTCCCAAAGGCTTTCTTTGAAAGCTGGGGAAAATTGCTCCGCGAGGGCTCCGTCGGCGCCGACGTCACCCATAAGTGAGGACTGACTTCCTGCTTGGTCCTGGAGAACCTGTGTTACAGTCTTATATGAAAGTCTTTGTAGAACCAAGATGGTGGATTATCAAATTTCAAGGTAAAGTGTTGATAACCTGGGATATTTAATTGTTTCTTTCATGACAAAGTTTATGGATATTACCATTATTGAAGATATGATGTCATGCTGACAGTTGTCATACTCTTGATTTTTAAATAGTTTAGCAATAAATAGAAAAAAAAAGGTTGAAAAAAATACCAGTAAAAATTCAAAATAATTTCATAATTCAAGGATATCATTTGATCTCGTTTGTTGATTTTGCAAGACTTGAAACAGCAAGATCAGCAAACGTCGACCACCGCGTGGCTCAAACTAAATGCAGAGCCAATCACAGTGGAAGAGTGAACAGTGCAAGAACAAAAGTGAGGCATCAGGTGATGGTTGGGGGGAGGCAATATGAGAAAGATAATTGAGTGATGGCTAAGGGGGCTATGAGAGACAGACACACACAGTGGGTGATAGCTGGAGGGATGCTATGAGAGAGAGAGAGAGAGAGGAGAGATGAAGGAATTAGGAGAGATTTTTTTTTTGTTTCATGTATTACCAGGCCACAGTAATATCTGGAGCAAAAAGCATCAGCAATACGCTGCCAACAACATACTCATTAGAAGTGGTGGAGGAAGAAGGAAGAGAAGGGTCGCTGTCTTCTTTTGGCACTGTGTAATAGCACATTAAAAGGTCTGATTTAATCACCTCTTTTCCCATAGTAAAATGGGAAATTGTCTGCCCTCCTTAAAGGAGCAGCAATACACCTTTTTTGGGGGCGGGGGAGGGGAGGGAAGGGGGCACTGTGACCAAGGTGCTAAGAAAAATTTTCAAGGCCTGTATATACACATATAAAAGGAATCACTGCTTGGCGAGAACCCTTTGGAACACACCTCATTTCAGGCTCTGAAAGGACCAACTGAGCCAGTCTTGGATTTTTGAAGTCATGCATGCAACACTCAAAAACAGGAGTCTAACAGGAGCAAACCAATTAGAAAAATAAAATGCCCAGATAAAGAGAAGTAGAAAAAATAGAAATTACACTTACCTGGTAATTGTTGTTCCTTGAGTGAATCCAGTTTAGTCCTCCACCACTGGGTAATGAACCTCCTCCTGCAGCTTGGAGACTGGGCATGTCAAAACTTGACACATCAGTGGACTTAGCCTGCTGTCATCTCCCATCATTCCCAGTGAACTACTGACAAAGCAGACTCAAAAGAGCAACAAATGAGTAGCCATACTATAATATAAACAGCTTCTAAAACTAACGAAGAAACCCAAAACACAACAAAATCTTTTTTTTTTTAATTTGCAAATTTAGCACTCATGACGTTTCTTAATTTTATTATTTTCCCTGTTCCACCCCTTAAACTATTCAGAGAGGGGGAAAGTAAGGACAGACATTAGTACTCACTGTGATCCAGGAAAGGAAAATCTTCTGCTGTCGTTTACAAACTGACGCGCCTCCCTTCTGCACACGAACCCCGCAAAAAGACACACCCCACTGGGCGGGAGTGAGGACTAAACTGGATTCACTCAAGGAACAACAATTACCAGGTGAGTGTAATTTCTATTTCCTTATCGTTCCTCCAGTTTAGTCCTCCACCGCTGGGATGTATCAGAGCAGTAATCATTGGGAGGGCCCTTTCCAGGTGGATCGCAACACCACCGACCCAAAACAAGCGTCATTCGCAGCCATAACGTCCAGGCAGTAGTGTTTGCTGAAAAATATGAAGAGACAACCAAGTAGCCGCCCTACATATCTCCACTGGCGAAACCAAGCCGTGTTCCGCCCATGAGGCCGCTTGCGCCTTAGTAGAGTGCACTCGCAACCCTGTCGGGGCCTGCCGGCCTTGCAAAAGGTAGGCAGACTCAATGGCTTCCCGAATCCATCCTTTTCATGGGCCACCAAACAGCACAAACAGTCTATCAGACTTACAAAAGACCTCCAACACCTTCAAGTACTGCCGCAACACTCTGCACGTTGAGACGCCACAGACAACTGTCCGGCCCACTCTCCACTGTGGAAGTCAAGACTGGTAGGGACACTGCTTGATTCAAGTGAAACGGAGAAACCACTTTAGGCAAACATGAAGGAACCGGTCGTAACACCACCTTTTCCCTAGAAAAAGGACAAAAATGGCTCCCGACAAGAGAACACCTGCAGCTCCGACACTCGCCACGCCGAGCAGATGGCCACCAAAAACACCATCTTTAATGTTAAATCCTTAACGGAGGCCTGGTGCAGGGGTTCAAAAGGCTTTCTAGTTAACGCTCCTAGCACCAAATTAAGAACATAAGATATGCCATACTGGGTCAGACCAAGGTCCATCAAGCCCAGTATCCTGTTTCCAACAGTGGCCAATCTAGGTCACAAGTACCTAGCAGTTTCCCCAAAAGACACAGGTTCCACAATGCTTGTACTGGGTCAAGCATTGATATCCTCGGTCCCTTCTTAATAATGGTTTATGGACCTTTCCTCCAGGATCTTGTCCAAACCTTTTTTAAACCCAGCTACACTAACAGCCTTTACTACATCCTCCGGTAACCAATTCCAGAGTTTGATTACATGTTGAGTGAAAAAATATTTTCTTTTATTAGTCTTAAATAGTTTACCCTGTAGCTTCATTGCATGTCCCCTAGTCTTTCTATATTCTGATAAGGTAAACAATCGATCTACGTTTACCCATTCCACTCCGTTCATTAATTTATAGACTTCTATCATATCTCCCCTCAGCCGTCTCTTTTCCAGGTTAAAGAGCCCTAACCTTTTTAGCCTTTCTTCATAGGAGTATCCTTCCATCCCCTTTACCATTTTGGTGGCTCTTCTCTGAACCTTTTCTAAAATCGCTATATCCTTTTTAAGATACGGCGACCAGAATTGCACACAATATTCAAGGTGCGGTCTCACCATCGAACGATATAGAGGCATTATAATATTCTTTGTTTTATTTTCCATTCCTTTCCTTATCATACCTAGCATTCTATTTGCTCTCTTGGCCGCCGCTGCACACTGGGCCGAGGGTTTTAACATGGTATCCACAATGACGCCTAAATCTTTTTCCTGGGTGGTGGTTCCTAATGTGGAACCTTGCATTGTGCAACCATAGTTTGGGTTGTTCTTCCCTAGGTGCATAACCTTGCACGTCCACATTAAATTTCATCTGCCATTTTGATGCCCAGTCTTCTAATTTATCAAGCTCCTCTTGCAATTTTCCACAATCCTCTTGGTTTTTAACAACTTTAAATAGTTTTGGGTCATCTGCAAATTTGATAACCTCACTCGTTATTCCACTTTCCAGGTCATTTATGAATATGTCAAAAAGCAGCGGACCCAGCACAGATCCCTGGGGTACACCACTATTCACCTTTCTCCATTGGGAAAATTGGCCATTTAGCCCTACCCTCTGCTTTCTATCTTTTAACCAGTTCCTGATCCACAATAGTACACTGCCTCCTATCCCATGACTTTAGTTTTGCCAAAAGTCTCTGATGAGGGACCTTGTCAAAGGCTTTCTGAAAGTCCAGATAAACAATATCAACCGACTCACCTTTGTCCACCTGTTTATTCACTCCTTCAAAAAAACATAACAGTTTAGTAAGACAAGATCTTCCTTGTCTAAAGCCATGTTGGCTGTCTCCCATTAGGTCATGACTATCTACATGCTGAGTAATTTTATTCTTTATAATGGTTTCTACCATTTTTCCCGGTACTGACGTCAGGCTCACCAGTCTGTAGTTTCCCGGATCACCCCTGGAACCCTTTTTAAAAGTTGGTGTTACATTGGCGATCTTCCAATCTTCAGGTATTACAGTTGCCACTTTTTGGTTTTTCACATAAGTGGGTCCTTTTTATGTTTTTAACTTATTTTGTATAATGTTGGTATTACATTAGTTATGTCACCTTAAACTAATTATAAAATTATCACATATTTATTACCATTTTGGTTTGTTTATACCTTTCCTTATAATAGCACCACATTACCTGAGCTTCAAATGGGTTGTCTTTTAAATGTTAACAAGCATCAACCACAGTTCATTAGAGTATCGAGAATATTATTCTTTCGTCTCATCTTTTTATCACCTCGCTGTTTTGAGTTGGCATTGATCTTGCAAGTGTAAGTGCCTCTTTGGACTACTTAGCAGTGATATTCAGCCACGATCCAAATATCCCCTCTGTCCCCGATGCGGGGATGTCCATGCCTGAACGGCACCATGATATAGGCATGTTCGGAGCATTCCCACACCTTGGACATCCTCACCCGATTTCAGTAACACCCTGGATGTCCCAAGCCACATCAAAGCTTATACCTGATCCAGGCACAAATAGGCATCAGAAAAGTGTTTGTCTTTTCAGACACACCATCTGGCGGGTGTGGAGAACGAGCTATGTTTTTGTCCCCTATTCTTCCATACCGAGAACAAACAGTGATGAGGACTGAGAGCTCATGTTTACATTTTCCCATGCCACTAGACATCCCCTTATGCCAGCATGAGTGCGATGGACGTCCCCACCTCATGCTTTTTTAAGGGGGGTATCTATGTGGCCACAGGGGCAGTTGCCCACATCAGAGATGTCAATGTTGCTAAAATCGGGCAAAGACATAGACGTCCCTAGCATTTCTCAACACATTCTGCCTTGGACATCCTTTATAAAATGTCACTTCACATTTAGATTTGATGTATTTATGAGTTTTTACAATATTTATGATATTCTCTAATGTCTCATTTTAAATGTGTATATTATTTTTTTTTTTTTGGTCTGGGTTTCCCATTTTCCTTTTTATCAATTGAAGTCCCATGTGGTCTTGTGTTTTAATGTATTTATTGTTCTTTCAGCACTATCTATTGCATTATTGGTCACACACTTCTATGCGTTCCATTTAATGCATTACTATAGTACAACGTGTAAGTACAACTTATTTTACTTGTGATCATATACTTATGTTTACATTTATTATTGTTTTTATTATTCGTTTATTGAATTTTGTGTTTTCATTTGGTTTGCAGTCCTTTAGCCCCCTGATGAAGGCACCTGTCGAAACGCGTCAGGGTTTGTTCAATCAATAAAGTGCAAGTGACCCTTATTCTGCTCGCTCTTTTGTTTGTTTGGACTCTCTGCGAGTCAGTACTCTGTTTTGTGTCTTTTCAACTCCAGAGCATATCCATCTCGAACCATTTCCAGTACTGTGATAAGGAAGCTTATCATAGCTCAGGTAGGAGCTATAGAAAAGATGATGTGTCTCTGAACAAGCAACTTGTCAGTTCTGGTAGAAGTAAGAAAACTTAGTTTTCACATAAAAGACTACCAGTCCCAGAATGCACCAGGTTTCCAGCAGCCATGAGAGGGGCTGAAGTGAGAAAACGTGTGTGCAATCAAGAGAGCTATGAGGTAATCCCTAAGCACTCATCTCAAAGGGCAGGGCCTGATTCAACACAGCTGCGCTGTGTTAGGGAGGAGCACACATTAGGACAGAATAAGAATAGAGCTTATTCTTCAGATAACAGCTACAGAAAGAGCTACAGAAACAGCTTCAGGGAGAGCTTCAGCAACGGCTACAAGCTCCAGCCCAGCTACAGGTTTAAGCATCACCTGGAGAAACAGAAGCCAAGCCAAGCGGATAGAGAAAGAAGGAAACTCTCTGGAAGGAAGAGAAGAAAGGCCATTGGAAGGTCTGGGAGGTATTTCAAATGCCAGCAGAGTCCATTGGACTGGAGTCAGCCAGAGGAATGGAATGGCAGAGATAGGAATCACCAGTGGCTACCTGGAAGAGAGAAGACTGCACGTGGAAGGGACTTTCAGACCAAGACCAGAAGGTATGTGAGAGGAGATCCAGTGTCCAGGGATCAAGATTGGAAGGCTGGACATCAGAACTGGATTACATACTGGCCAGGCTATACAGAGAGGAATTATGATAGCAGGAGAGGCTCAGGTATGAACACTGATCCAGACCCTATCTATAATAGTGAATGGCAGCAAGGGAATAAGCATTCTCATGATAGTGCCTTAATGAAAGACTCGTCTGTGCCAATGTATGATAGTGACCCTATGCTGATTGATGAAGGGGGAGATACAGCAGATGAAACTATTCATTACATGGACTGTTCTCTATCTAAATGCTATTGCTAGCTTTCTGTGAGCAAACACCTCAGCCATCACAAAGAAACCTAACTTTGTTCTTTATTTTCACTGCAAACAGCTCTTAAAGCAGGATTTGGGTTCACACAGTAGCAGCCAGCCAGCTAAAGGGTTTCAGCTGGTCAATTGATAGTAATTAAAGCTGCACCTGATTGTGTGTGTGAGCAAGGGAGAATCACTGCTGGGATCTGCGTGGAAAATAAGTAGAAGTTAACCTAACCAGCAAAGTTTATTCATTTCTTTGTGCCTTTTTATTTGGTAATTATTTGCTAAGAAAACATTAGCTAATTGCCTGACAAGCTGAAGGTTGTTTTCTGATTTGCTTTGTGACTTTATGTTATCCATTTAAACACTGCAAGCAAGTAACCTCATTTATATTGCTACCAAGCATATTTGTGCTGGGTGAATTAAACCCCATCAATAAAAGAAGTATTTTATTGGCCTTACCACTGGTTACACAACTCAATTATTGTCTTCAGCTGTGTTTGGGAGTGAAAGAACTACATTACCCACAATACCTTGCAAGAATCATATGAATATATGCATCGTCAAGATTGTGTAAGTTCTCACCCTAGGCAGTCGTCTGACAGTACTCACTGGTCGGACGTTATTTGGGTCCAGGCAAGAGCGAACTCCTGAAGCCTCCCTCCAATCTGTGTAGTTCCCACCTGGACCTGCCTTACTTCATTGTGGTTTTTCAGTTGCCCCTGCAAAACCTCGACCTGCCCCTCGAAACCCACAAAACCCCTGGGTTCTTGAAGTGAATCTTCCCCTCTGGAAACCTCCCAACCGAGAGGAACGAAATCTCCGAAAATCTCTAAATGATCCTCCCGAAGAGGAACTAGACTTTCCCTGTTTAGGTTTATCCTCGGGGAGTCTACCCCCTTTGGACTCACCCAAGTCCTTAACCAATTTGTCCAGATCTTCTCCAAATAGGAGTTTGCCTTTGAAGGGAAGTTTACTGAGGCGAGCCTTGGAGGAGCCGTCAGCGGCCCAATTCCATAACCACCAACGAGGCCATACTATTTTCCAATGCCCTGATCAGGTCATAATACACATCTGCTAGATATGCTGACCCAGATTCGATGCGTGTGAGTTCCAAACTCTCCTGTTCAATCTGGCTAGCCTGTCGTAAATGTTGTGACCATCGGCGACAAGCTCTGGCCACCCAGGCCCCACAAATGGCCGCTTGCAAGGCCAACGAGTTAGCCTCGAAACCTTGCTTTAATAAACCGTCCACTTTCCGGTCCTGCGCATCCTTTAAGGCCGCACTGCCTTCCACAGGAATTGTCTTCTTTGTGACCGCTGACACCACCGCGTCGACCCACGGAGAACGAACTTGTCTTTATCCTTGTCCGCCAAAGGATATAGTCTACTCATCGTTCGGACTCCCCGCAGACCCATTTCCGGTTGATCCTATTCATCCTAAATAATATGGTCCACCACACGGTGCACCGGAAAGATCACCTCCTCCTATCTGGCTGGGCCGTTGCGAGATTCAGTGTCTGCAGAGATTCCATAATGAGGGCTACCAACTCCTCCTTACGAAACACCTGTATGATTTTGGCCTGATCCTCCGGGTCTAGTATCTCTCCGTCTTCCAGATCGTCCCTACCGGACTCGAGATCGAACTCTGTGTCATCTGCCTCTAGTCCATCCAGATCAGACACCACCGGCGCAGAAGACCGTGCCCTTTTCAAAGGTCGCGGACCTGTACTGGGACCCTCGTCCATCTGCGCTGGTGGCTGAACCGGGACCGGCAGCAAAGACTCCCGCATCTTGCTTTGCCGTCGCATACAGAAGGCCTGATGCATCAGAAGCACAGGATCCGGGGAAAAATCCCCGAGAGCCGCCTCTGCAGGCACCGACGGGGAAATGCCCGAAGACCCCGTCAGAAGATCCGGCCCCTGGCTGGAAGGAGTGCTTATCAGACAATCACCCTCGCCCGCTGCCTCGAGAGAATCCTGGGCAATGCCATCCTCCATCTGCTTTTCCACAATGGTTGACACCGTAGCGCAGCCGTGGCAGATGCCAGTGTCGGCAACAGTGCCTCTGCAAGATCCGCACACGACGCACTGAGGGCGAGAGGGCATGAGCTGCACTCTGAGCCCTCCGTAGCAGAGCAGGGGGAAGGACCAACCATGCAGGCCCTTAGTCTGCTCTCTCACCCTTCTCTCCCTTTTTTTTTTTTTTAGTTATAGCAATGGACCCCAACTCAGACAAACCGCCAGACAAAAAGGTCCAAAAATTAGTCTGGAAAGGAAGGGAACCGGGCCACCTCTCAGGAAAACCCGTTTAATGAGCCCCTAGCAAAAAGAAACAGCAACCCTGTCAGGCTGCAGCTGAGAGCGCGCCACACAGTTACACGGGCTCACCTAAAATGGCTGTGGAAGCGCTTTGGCGCCAAAGCCGCCAGCCGAAGAACACCGACTCCCGTGGCCTGCACCGAACCCTGCGGTCGCCGCTACGCCCCGGTACTGACTACGACCCTTAACAAGGTACTACCTCTGATCCTGTGCTCTATCAACCGCGACATCGCTCAGCCCCAGGAGTAACGTTCGCGGCGAGAGGCAGACTGCCAGCTGAAGCTGTACTGAAGCGGTGCGCTGCGGGCAATAAAAATCAGTTAAGGGCGAGACTGATTTTCACAGGGCTCTCCCCCGTACTGTCCTGGGGGAGAGATCTGTGCTTACCGCTGAGCCGGCTAACACTGAAGAAAAGAACAAGAGAAAAACGTTTGTTTTTTGTTGTTTCTTTAAAAAAAAAAAAAAAAAAAACAGTACCCCAGGAAAACCAAATAAACTAAGACGGGGAACAAAGAAAATTTTAAATTTGGGAGATTAAATCTAATTATCCTGCTCCTTATTCGTCCCTCGATTGAGCCCAGCACCTAGGCTCACTAAGTCCTCCTGCTGCATGGAGACGGGACACACTGGCAATGATGGGAGATGACAGCAGGCTAAGTCCAGTGATGTCACAAGTTTTAACATGACCAGTCTCCAAGCTGCAGGAGGTGGTTCACTACGCAGCAGTAGAGGACTAAACTGGAGAAACAATAAGGAACTCCACTTTATTTTCATTTTAATGACTGGAATATGCTGGCCTTGGGAAAGTGCATCTTTATGAAAATTAATTTATTTTCTCCAGCTCCGTTTTTTAATAAATATTTCTATTTATAAATGTGTGGTCATTTGTTCTGCGTGTTTGACTAAAAGTGAGGCATACAGTAGCTTCTCTGGCAGGATCTGTAGCAGTCCTATTTGTTCTATTTTCCCATTTCTATCAATGGGAAGGTGTGTGTGTTATAGGGACTCCACTGTAATATTTCCTGTGCTGCCATTTTATAGGTAGGGTTACCACTTTTTGACTTCTGAAGGTTAGTACTGTTTGGTTTAGCAAGTTTGCTATATAGCTTCCAAAGGTGAAGAGTCTTGGCAGTCAGAGTAGGCTCTTAGGGATGGTCTGAGAGAAGTCTGGGTAGGGTTGTCAGATGGGATCTTATTTTTATAAGTGGGCAATCTTATTTAAGTGGGAGTGCAGAAATAAAAAAAAACAGATGAAGTGAAAGCAAAGCAACCGGATCAGGCCTGCTATGCACTACTATTGAAGCAATTTTGGATTTGATACCTCTTATAAATTTGGAAACTACTAGGTTACCAAACTGAATTAGCTTTGTGAGTAACTAATTAGTTGATGTGATTATCGTATTTCCCGGATTATAAGTCGCTCCCGAGTATAAGTTGCACAGGCCGAAATGAGGCATCTTCCTAGTAAAATCATAGTATAAGTTGCCCTGCAATATAATTCGCAAGTTCTAAGAATAAAGCACAAGACATTTTTGTTTTAAAACCCAATTTATTCTGTTTCACTTTCACATAACACTCTTGAATAAAGTGCATAACATAGCAGCTCATTCCACATTATATTTAATTTTGTATCACTTTCCAGCCAGCCATTCAATTCCTCATAGAATCACTGGATTTCAGGAGCCAGTTCATTATCTGTATTTTCTTCTAACCTCCCTGGAATGAGGAGGGCTCTCTTTCTCTCCAAAACGAAGAGGCTTACCCGTGGACTGCGGACGCACCAACCAATGGCCAACCAAATACTTTGGGGTATGTTTACTAAACTGCGTTAGTGTGATTCGCGTTAGGAGCCGCGTTAGTAGAAGAAATGCCAAAAAAGGACATGGGCGGTACATCGTTACCGATAACGCACGTTATAAGGCGCCACACAGCAACGATCGTTACAGGGCGCGTTACTGCGCGTTAAGAAGGCGCGCTGACACCCAAATACAGAAACAGAGCTGTAGCACAATGGTTACTACACAGACTGATGGTACAAGGGTCATGGGTTTGATTCCCCAGTGTGCCTAATGAATAAGGCTGGCTGAGGCGTCATGTGTAACCCTTTGAAGGCCTACTATAATATTTTATTCCACATTCTGCAGCCGGGTTAAAGTTTGCATATGTCAGGAAAATTGTACCCGTCTTATTCAATATGTTCCAATAGCAACGTTCCCTCTGCCATGGTCATGTATTATATACCATTTGATAGGAATATTTAGGCAGAAGTTTGGATCCCGAAAGTGTTGGGCTTGGCCTGGAAAGGGTTAAGTATTGGGCTGTGAGGAAGTTTAGTTGTACTTTAATAGTGCTGCCAGCAAACACACCCTCACAGTGGCGTAACCTAAGGTGCCACATAAGGCACCCTAGAAGGCACTCCATAGGGCACATTCTAAAGCGCGCTGTCTGCCAAGGCACCCTATAATGTCCCCTATAGGACACCATATAAGGCACCTTATAAGGCGCTTTATAGGGCACCTTATGAGCCACCCTAAGGTGACAGTACCCTGTGGCTCTGCTGGCAGCACTAATATACAATAAAAATAGACCATGCCTAAGACAGCCCTATCGATGAACCCCACTGTGGGTTTTGAACCCATGACCTCTGGCTCCATGGGCAGTGAAGTAACCAGTGGGCTAGAGCTGCTAACACACACCTGGCTGGCTACAGGAGGACTGCACAGCACCACACCCACATTCTGCTGTGGTTACCAGGATAGGGTCAACCCATCCGTACCCAGGATGCACAGCACATGTAAATCAGCAGTCTATAGATGATCACAAGATGGGGTATGCACCCCACAGCACCTCAGCCTGGTAGGCGGTGCCGACGGTGTGTGTTAGTGGCACAGAGTAGCTACAGACCGTCACAGTGTGCGGGTCCTGTGCTCATCCTGAGGGAGAGGTATGGTGCCCAGCATCATTCGCACAGCACCTGGCTGTGCTGATTGGCACTGATGGGGACCTGCAGCATAGCCTGTGTGTGATAGGTAGTCCTTGCAAACACCCCTAGGATATGCCTGTGTTCATCTGTATATCACATCTAGCCCTTGTGGACTATGATGCACCCAGAAAAGTGCATACCCTGTGTGGGTGCCATGGTCACATGATGTAAGTGAAGGGGGGTGTTGGGACCCACAGGGAGATTACATACCACCACCCAACACACCCTCTGGGGCTCAGGGTGGGGGAGAGCATCTCCCGCCAACAGATCCACTTTCTACCCCCCTGCAATGGTGGCAGTAGAGAGGACCATCACCCCAGTCCTGCTAGAGATCAAACACCCTACAGGGCAGGCAATGCAGAGCAGTACACATCCATAACGCAAAAGCAGACAGACGGCAGGTCTGGAAATGCTCAGCTGCCCCCCACCATTATCTGACATTCTCCAGCAGCAAGCCTACAGCCGCTGCACCCTGCAAGGTGTTCCAGCAAGACACATACTAGCTGCAGACAGTCTGCCAGCTAGTCCATAGTGCATGGTCCTGGAGGAGACGCATGTACCCAGAACGGGGATATCAGCATACACACCAAGCAGATAGGTCAGTGATTGGGCCCCAAAAGAAAAACCATAAATATCACATGAGAGAAATGCTATATAGCACTATGGGGGAACCTAGCCATGCCATGGTCACTACTCAGTCAGGGTGAGAGTGACCTCCCAGCAGGACATTGTATGGCCACCCTGTCCGTGCAGGTGGTACCGGGCACTACAATGTCCGAGCCATTGCCCTATGCAGATGCGGCCAGGCCAGGCCACCCTATCCAGGCTATTCCCACGGTACCTTGCTCCTCATTATGCACATTGGCAGGCCAATACTGGCAACAGTGCTAGCAGTGTGGGCTGTGGAGGGTGTTGGCAGCCACCACACACTTGACAGACAGACACACACTCCCCACACCTATGCCAGCATTGTGCAACTATAGAGGTGTTGGGCAGCCCAGGCCACCACACCAGTCCTGGGCACAGTGCAGGCATGGCTATGGTACGCAATACTGTAGGAGTCACTCCCCAGACTGGTAAACACTGTCAGACACAAGACCTGTAGCATACTCCACAGACATCAAAGGTTGCTATGATGCAGCTCACTCCGAAAATTGTACTTAACCTAGGAATTGCTATCTGCCAGTAATCATAGCAACCTTTTGATAGATGTGTACCATATTCCTAGGTTTAGGGTGGCATTACTAAGGTATGCAAGTGCTAGTATTGGGAGATGCACGCAGAGCCCAAAGTCCTGCCTCTCCAGGAGACTTTGGATAATGGGGCCTGTGGGTGCGGGTGTGTCTGCCCCTGTTGGCTGCTGCTTTACAGCAGAGGTTCCCAACTCCAGTCCTGCGGTGCAAAACACTGTTCGGGATTTCATGCTGTCCCTCATGAATATGCATGAGATACATCTACATACCATGGGGGTGGCGCACAGAAATGCAGCACAGGCATCTTTATCAGAGGCAGCATGGAACCTGAATGGTGTTTGGCCCTCCAGGACTGCATTTGGGAGGCTCTGCTCTAGGTAATGTGCATGTTTATGGTGTCTCTGCTCTGTAGGGTAAAATGTAGCTGTTTTGGGCATGTTTACGTCATCTGCAAGAAAGGTTCTGTCTGTATTAGCACGTTATAGTAGTGGGTAAAATATGAGGACTGGGTTGGCGGAAACCACAGCTGGGACTTGAACCTGTGACCTTCTGCTTCTGAATACACTGGTTATGTGCACTGCACCACCATGTTATCACAGAGATGGTGCATTCCCTGGTGATGCCATGACTGTTGGTCAGACAGGGCCTGTCTGTTGCAGTGCATGGCACCCACCTACACAGGGCTAGGCCACGGTCTGCTCTGGCCAACTGCCACTGCCCCCTCCACCAACAGTATCCCTCAGCCACCATGCTGACATGCCCTTCTGCTGGTGGAGCTGGTGGTGCGCAGTCTCAGGCCATCCAGTGTGCAGGTAGGCGGCTGCCTATGGTGCGGGTTCTGGGGTAGGGGTGCCTGCATAAACGTCCACGCTCCCCCCCCCAGCCCCGCCTGTCAATGTTCCGTGCCCTTGGGGGTAGCTGTTGGGTACTATCCCCTGTGACACTTTGGGAAACACACTCGTGCCCATGTTGGGCCTTCAGCAGTTGCTGTCTGGCTGCTCCGCTGTTTCAGCATTCGTATGGGCCACCTAGGCATCACCCTAGTCCGCACTGTGGCCCAGCTCCACCACAGCATGTGCCGCTTGCGGCCCTCTGTATCCCCTTCTCCGGCATCTGTCCAGTTGCCGTTCCGACATGCCTGCCCTGATGTTGCGGGACATGTGCATGCCATAGGAACCCTGTCCGATGGTGGGGAAAACCCTGAGCAGCGCTATTTCACTGTGGGCCCATTCACCTTGTATGGGGACAGAGTATAGACCCTTCCACGATTTATATCTGTTCTATGGAGCTTACTCGGGGGGGGGGAGGGGTTGATGTTTCTCATTGATACCACTATTGGCCAGCTTGGTTATTGTTTTTTTCCAGTTTGTTGGGGTCATTTTCAGCGTTTGTGCCCTTTTGTTCTGTGCACATGTATCACACTTATCACTTTTGTTTGGTTTCCGCGCCTGGGCTGTACATTGCTGACACTGAAATGGTTTCTCTCCCCTGTAATGTGCCTTTAACGGTAGGTTTTCATTCGCGTTGGAATTCAGCCCTGAAAATCAGCGCGTTAGTGTGAGGGGAGCCTCTCCCCGCCCACTCTCTGCCCACTGACCCCTTCTCTCCGCCCTCTCTCCACCTTCTGCGTTGTTTTACCGCGCCGCGGGGCTTTACAATCGTTAGCACATCATAACGCACATTATGATGCGCTAACGATCATTAACGTTACATAATGCGCGTTATTCACAATTACCTCAGTTTTGTTTTTTCTTTATAAACAAAGGGGTATGTTTACTACAGACTGCGGGACCGCAGTACCGCCAACCTCCCCACATCCCTTGGGATCTACGATCTGCTCAAAACTCCTGAACCATACAATATCCTTCAGGTCCGGGGTCACGTGACTGAGCCCCTTGGAAACACCCGGGCGGGTTCCAGGACTAGACTGGAGTTACTTAAGGAACATCAATTAGCACATAAGGTCCAATTTCACTTTCCTTATCATGCCTTCAGTCCAGTCCCGCACCTCTGGGATGTAACAGAGCAGTTCTATCAATGGGAAGCACCCGCGATTCCAGCCCGACTCAGCACCATTCGAAACCTGGAGTCCCTTGTCACCTGCACAGGCAACCCAGCCTGCCTTACCAACTCATGAAGAGAAGACCAGGCGGCTGTCATACCACACATACATCGAGATAATAGTCCTACTAATCCCCCTAGAGAGGAAGCTTTGGCCGCTGCCGTATCCCTGTACAGCCCTCCGACCTAAGCAAACAACCAATCCGATTAGCTAAATGGGCTGTTCTCTTTAATAAGGATGCAGTCTTCTCCGTACACCTGAACTCCTCAAAGGCGGAACTGTATCTCCTTCCCACCCCGAGAGCACTGGCAGGGAGATTAACAGAACTACAGGAAAAGATGGACACCATTTTCGGCTATAGGAATGGAACCGGTCTACGAACCAACTCTCCTTCAAGAAGGATAGGAAGGACTTCCTGCACGAGCGATCCAAAAGCTCCGTAATTCTCTGGATGGAGCAGGCAGCCACCCGCAACACTGTCTTACGAGACCGACCCTTTTTGGGGAGAACAGACCCGAAGGCCCAAATCTTACTTTGGCAGTGCCGTTAGCCTCAGACAAGCTCCCAAGAAGGGACAAAGGCCTATCGGCCCGTTGCTGTGGTCCTAACTACTTTCTGAAACCGTAGCACAGCCAGGTGCGCCCCCAAGGAACCCCTTGGAGCCTGCCCCTTAGACAAGAGAGGACTGCTACCTGTACCCTCCAGGAACTTTGCCGCCAAAAGCTCTCAAGACACAAAAGCACCTCTTGGCCTAAGGCCCCACAACCGGGGCTGTCCTCTAGCACATGCAGACCCTGGACTGTTTGTGGCAGTGTACTCAAGTGACTTTCACAGCGCCACCAAAGAGAACCAGTGGGAATCAAAACCCTGGTCTCTGTTGCATACTCAGCCAGTGCTCCGACCATTAAGCTACGCCTCCAACCTTCTATTCCTGCACCGCGTGCCATCGACAATTTGTTAAGATGCTCTTCTGACACCCGCCACAGCACCTCCGCCTCCTCTACAAGGCCCATGCTGCCCGTTCCTTCTTGCCAAAAGATGTAGGCCAATCTGCTGGCGCTGCCCGAGAAGACTCAAACAGCTCACCTTTGCCACTCTTGCCGGACAGCCACTGCTGACACCCGAAGCCAATTTCTGTATCCCTGGACTCCGAGAGAGGATCACTGTCCCCGAGCCAACCATCCTTCTCAGTGAGCCTGCCAGCCTGATAGACTTGCGTCAACTGTCAGAGGAACCAGCCTGGAGCCTCCCATGGCATCCTTGCTGCAACCTTCACCGGCTGGAGCCACAACTGGAGGTCCTCCCCTGCCTCCGTTGCGCTGTCCAGCCATTTCGATGAGGGATGTTGCTGGTGTGACCATCTGCGCTGCAGCACCCCCTGCAGATGTAGCAAGTGAGCTCTTGCCTATGGTATGATGTCGAGGGTCACTGCTCTGTGTAAGATTTAGTCAGGTTACTGTCCTGTAGGTCCTGGGTTCATTTCACTTCACAGAGGCAGTAGGGTTTGTAATAAAACAACCAAACAGGTGTGGCTTGGAGAAAGGTTTTTATGTAGAAATAGGCTTATTACATAGGTATTGAACAGAGGTATATAGTGATTGTTACAGAGCTGTTTCAGTGTGCATCAATGAATCTGTGTGTGCATGTGTGAAGTGTGAGAGAGAGAGAGGCCAGAACATGTGTGTCAGAGCCTCATAGAGAGAGAGAGAGAGGGGGGGGGGAGGGGTGAAGGGAATTGATTATCAGAGCCTCCTGTCCTTCATGTCTGATGAATGGTGGAAGAGAGAGAGAGGGGGGAAGTGTTTGTCCTTTATAGTGAATTGAATCCTCTCCAGCACTTCCCCTTGAGGTCTGCTATTGTTTCTAGCCACTCCCCTTTTAGGTCTGCCATTCTTGATTTAGCAAGGAGGGGCTTCAGACAGGCCTTGGAGACTGAAATCACCAGGGGGTCAGAGTTAATCTCATCTTGTAAACTGTCCTATTACCTTTGGAGACTGAAGTCACCAGAGTCCACAGCTGCATGAAATCCAGGGTCTGGGGAAAAAGCCATGACTCCTATGTCATGTATGCTGACACTCTGGTCCTGAGTAGCTGAACACCATGCCAAGCTATCAGAGCATCCTCTAGCAGGAAATGACGCACAAGCTGCACCAATACTTGCACTCTCTGTACCCGGAGAAGAGCCTTCCCCTAAGGGAGGTACTCCCCGAGCTACTTGATCACATGGGATAGTAGCAAGCAACTCTTGGTCCTGCTGATCCCCCATCCAAGACTCTGCAAAAGGGGCACCCCTTGTGCCGCCTCCTCTGCGCTCTCGCTCCACGAACTTTGCGCGCCCGAGCCAGTAGTCGAGATAAAGGTGGACCCTACCGCTTGCACATGAATTCTACGACTCTTGCCATTGCTTGCTGGCTTTCGCTGAGGAAATCCAAATCAGCCAGTCAAGGAGACACGGGTACCCCAGAACTAGATACTGACGGTGCGCAGCCACCTCCACCACCAAGACCTTGGTGAAGGTATGTGACCCCATTGATGGCCCGATTGGCAATGCTCGAAACGGAAAATGCCACCTAGGCCCCGTGAAGCAGAGGAAACTGCTGATATTCTGGCTTTATAGGGACATGCAGACACGCCTCCGTGAGGTCGTGGAGAAAAGAGAACTCCCCGCTTTTCACAGCCACTATTATGGACTGCAACGCTATCATGTGAACCTGGGATCCGGAGACCCCTGCTTACACGCTTGAGGGCCTATGAGGCCCACACTGGTCTTCGGGAACAGACATGGGGCCCCTTAACTGCCAAAACCTTCTCAGAGTATCCTTTCCGCCTCAGCCTTGTCCCACTCCTAGCAGGAGGACCACGCAAAGACTGGGGCACCCAATCTGGGCAATCCCAGCCCTAACCCTCACAGCATACATCTAGGCCCCACTGGTCAGAACGGAGCTAGACCCAGGCAGCGATAGCCACAGCAGATCTCCCATTGGCTTCCCTGCCCCCCTGGGGCCTCCTTGTGACTTCTTAGGACCCAAGGACGAGAAGGTGATAACGCGCCCCCCCCCCCCCCCCCGTCCCGCCATGAAACAAACATTACTGGCTAAAATGGATGCCTGCCTCTTGGAGCATCTGGGCCACGAAGCGACCAGAGGGGCAGTCCTCTTGGACCCAGCCCTGAGTGGCACCCCAGCAGTGATGGCAGAGATGAGGGAGTTGGAGCCACTTGGCAAGAGTGAGCATAAGATGCTTGCATTTGAACTACTAAAGGCAATACTAAGTGCTACCTTTAACCCCTGCCATTGTTTTTTTTGTTGTTTTGTTTTTCTTTCCCCCCAGCGGCCCCCACTGCCACTCAGAAGCCATTCACCAAACAGGGACATGGACAAACTGGACTCATCTGAAGCAATGACGGAGCAAGAGACCCACCGAAAGCCACCCAGAGCATCGGTGGGAACAATCGGGCAACCCTCTACTTGAAAAACGGGGTTGGGGCTCATTCCAGTCTCTGGATAAGATGGAAGAACCAGGAAGATCAGCACAAGTCAGAAATGGTCTGCCATCTGTCTCTTTTGGCCTTATCCAGGCATGGGGGGGGGTAACCTCCAACTCCCTTGCTTCCTACAGAAAGCTTAGCACCTTTGGCCAAACTCGGATGAAAAATTCAGAGGACGGTTTTAGCCCCCCAACACATTAAGAATGGAAGGCTGGGGAGAGGGGCGTCCCTCCCTATAAGGCTCCAGAAGGGGAGGTGCGGCCCCAGGCTCTCCTGCCAACAGAAAAACCCAGCCACGCCCTTCCATGGACTGTGAGCCACCCCCTGATGCCCCAGAGGCACTGACATGACCAGAGCTGTCAGTCCACTCTATCTGCACGTTGTCCTCGGCCGGCTGGTACTCCGTTCCATAACCGCAGGAAATGCCCACTGCCAACTGGGATCTAAAGGCCTGGGCAGCCTAGGGGCAAAGAAGGTCCAGAAAAAAAAATCCCTCCAGCTCTCCATTAGCTCAGAGACTCTTATTGAAAATGCTAAATGATCAAAACAAACTGCGAAGGAGCGAGCCCAACGTTCGCCTAAGTCTCCCCCGCCCCCCCTTCCCCTGGCCTACTGTCTAACAGGATTGTTGCAGCCTGAGCAAGTAAGCCATGCAACTGTAACAGCAGGACATCAAAGAAATTAAACAAAAGCAGCAAGGAAATAGCCGAACTGCAATTTAAACATTAAGCGTTGTAGGTTTCCCACCTGAGCTGAAAATGGCACGGTTGGCTGCTGCACTGCATCCGGGGCCTCTACCACACGGTTTGCAGGCCGCGCACTGCCCCCATTGCCAAACGAGCAGATATCTGTTGCAGCTAGGCTCCCCTTCGAGGCACACTTACCCAGGCTCCTTCAAGCGCCACAGATTCAGCCACTCCCCCGGTGCTCAGTCGAATCGCTGCTTCGGCACCACGGAGGAAGATTGATCAGAGTTGCCTTTTCTTAAGCCGCTCCAGCTTGCCTGGCTTCTCCTGCTCCTTAGCAGTTCCTCACCCGTTGCAACGGGTTAGGGAGCTGTTATGGCTGCACACTAAATAGTACAGAGTGCTATCCGTGGGTCCTTTTCTTTCTCTACCTCTTGAATAGATCTGCTTAGTCCCATGAGGGCCTCCAGGAACTGCACCTTTTCCACAGGCACCCAGCCGGGAGAGAGAAGGAGGGGCAATGGCCAGTAAAAAAATTAAAGAAAAATAAAGATCTCTTAGGTATCACAAACGTGAGCACAGAGCCCTGGGCACACCTGCTCCAGCTGCTTGGAGACTGAATTTACTGGGGCTGGTAGGAGGATCCAGCTGCCTATGTACACCGAGATCGTCAGAAGTGGACATGCTCAGTCTCCAAGCTGCTGGAAGGGGAGCACAACCCAGAGGTGCAGGACTGGTCTGGAGGGACGATAAGGAAATCGGCGTATATCTGCTAACACATGGTTGTTCTTTGTCTAATACCTAACTTATCTCTTATCATAAAATCAGTAGCACCACAAATGACCAGCCTAGAATCCCTTGATATTCATGTCCCTGGTGATATGAACTGCTTTGAATCGCACCTGCAAAGTAAACTGTCCATCGCACTGGGCCCTCCACTCTACAATGAACTGAAGCAGACGTGGTTCTAATAAGGCCACTATGCTTTGCAGATGCGATTTGCCTTCTTGCTGTGTTTCATCAAGGTTAGTTTTCCCTGCATCTTCCTCCAGTCTCTAATTTCTCAGTCATCCCAAAATTTCAACTCGCCAGCTGTTACCATGTTGTTCTGTGTAATGAATAACGTTCAATTTGAATTCCGCAATATATATGAGTTTTGCACCTTCGGCGTCACCATTTTTATAATTTCTGTGGGGTTAAAAAGATTTGTTTCGATACTTAAATTTGCCTAAATGCTTACATTGATATGCTATTTGCGAGTATAGTCCAAGTACATACTAGTCTGCTGATCGGAGGGTCTGCTTGCAAGCGCTGAACGTAGAATGGAGGGTCCAGGGAGAAGGACCATCCACTGTACAGGTGCAAGTATTTATATGCAGATCGAGGGGCGTGATCCATTGTGTAAATTTATTAAAGTCGCTTCGTTGTTTAGATTGTACCATCCTTTACCAATGTAAAAGAAGAAGTAATTAGATCTTACCTGCTAATTATTGTTCCTGAAGGAACGACAGTCCAGTCCCTTTACTTTACTTTAGGGTTACGCAACCCTTCCAGCAGCTTGGAGGCTGAGCCCAACCTTTTTGGGGGTGGAGCGGTATATATACCACTGGTGCCACCCACCAACTCCAGTAACCTACTGCAAAAGCAGACTTGAAACAAACATTCCAAAATATCATAAATGAAAAACACTCTAAGCCAAGCGTATTTTTTTTTTTTTTTTTAATATACAGGCGTAGACGAAAGAGAGAATGAAAAACCAACGAGAAAGAATGAGGGGGGGGGGGGTCAAGGGCGGAAGCCGAATGCCTGCTACTGCCCGGTCCTCCCACCCCAGTGACCCTCCAGATAGGCCTGTGTCCGCCCTCGAGCCGGAGTCCGACCCTGAAAACAAACGTCCGGAATGGCAACCTCGGGAGGGAACAGGGACTGGACTGTCGTTCCTTCAGGAACAATAATTAGCAGGTAAGATCTAATTACTTCTTCCTTATCGTCACTCCAGTCCAGTCCCTTTACTTTAGGGAAGTACCAGAGCAGTACCCGCCCGGGTGGGATTCGCCATTCCGGAACATAGAACCGCATGCGCAAACCTGGAGTCCGTAGCACTCTGCACGTCCAGTCTATAGTGCTTGGTAAAGGAGTGCAGGGAGGACCAGGTCGCCGCTCTACAGATGTCCAGCGGGGGAACCAAACTGAACTCCGCCCAAGAGGTGGCCTGCGCCCTAGTTGAGTGGGCGCGCAGCCCTCCTGGAACTTGCTTCCCCTTGAGGATATAGGCGGAGGCAATCGCTTCCCTGATCCATCTTGAGATTGAGGCTTTGGCCGCCGCTTTCCCCTTATGGGGACCCCCAAACTGAACGAACAGTCGCTCGGACTTCCTGAAGGGGGCTGTGCAGGAGAGGTAACGCTTTAATGTCCTGCGTACGTCGAGTAGGAGGAGCCTACTATCTCCCCCTCCGAGCTCATCCGCCGGAAGGGACGGGAGAGTGATCGATTGGTTGACATGAAAGGGGGAGATGACCTTAGGCAAGAACGAGGGGACCGTCCTAAGAACTACCTTATCTTTGAGAAAATACAGAAAGGGCGGCCGAGAAGACAGGGCTTGTAATTCGGAGACCCGCCTGGCCGAGCAAATGGCCACCAAAAAGACTGTCTTCAGAGTCAGATCCTTCAAGGAGGCCTTCTTCAATGGTTCGAACGGCTCCGTGACTAGTGCGTTTAGTACCAAGTTGAGGTCCCAAGGGGGATGACCGATCTCCTCTGCGGACGGAGCCGTCTGACCGCTTTCAGGAACCTGGAAACGTCCGCGTGTGCTCCTAAAGGCTTCCCGCAGACCTTACCCCTATAGCAGGAGATGGCCGCCAATTGGACCCGGAGGGAGCTATGTGCTAGGCCCTTGTCGAATCCGGCTTGCAAAAATTCCAGGACCTCCGGGATCGAGGAAGCCAGAGGTTTCCTCCGGCGCTCTGCACACCATGCCTCGAAGATGCGCCACACTCTCACATAGGAGAGGCAAGTTGAGCGCTTCCGAGCGCTCAACAAAGTGGTGATTACTGCCGCCGAGTAGCCGCGCTTCAAGAGCCGTGCCCTTTCAATAGCCAAGCCGTAAGCGAGAATCGATCCACGTGTGGCATCTGGACTGGACCTTGTTTCAGAAGGTCCCTCCTGTTGGGGAGCCGCCAGGGGCGGTCGGCGATCATCCTTACCAGATCCGCATACCAGGGGCGACGGGGCCAGTCCGGGGCAATGAGGATTACTATGCCCTGGTGAGCTTCTATCCGCTGGATGACTTTCCCTATCAGCGCCCAAGGGGGAAAGACATAAAGGAGACCCTCCGAGGGCCACTTCTGGGCCAGAGCGTCTAAGCCTTCGGACATCCTTTCTTTCCGTCGGCTGAAGAATCGGCTGGCCTTGGCGGATGAGAACCGCGCCATGAGGTCCATGACTGGGGGGCCCCAAAGAGCTACTATCTGGTCGAAGATTTCCTGATGTAGTTCCCACTCCCCGTGGTCTATCTTGCACCTGCTGAGGTAGTCGGCGGTGATGTTGTCCGTGCCGGCCACGTGCTGTGCTGAGAGTGCTTCCAAGCGATGTTCTGCCCACTGGAACAGTGTGTCCGCCTCCTTTTCCAAGGCTGGACTGCTGGTGCCTCCTTGATGATTGATGTATGCCACCGCGGTGACATTGTCGGAGAGTACCCGAATCGCCTTCCCTAGCACTAAAGACTCGAGAGCCTTGAGTGCCAGGGTGACTGCCCTCAATTCCAGCCGGTTGATAGGCCACTGAGATTCCAACGTCGTCCAACGCCCCTGGACAAACTGGTCCTCGCAATGTGCTCCCCAGCCTGCTAGGCTGGCGTCCGTCGTCAACAGCAACCATTGTGGAGGTTCGAGGGGCATACCGCGATTGAGGTTCTTTGGACACCTCCACCAGTGGAGGGACTGCTTGGTTCGAGGGGCGCAGGGCAGCTGAAGGAACAAAGGGTGCTGTTGAGGGGACCATCGACGCAACAGGGATCGCTGTAAAGGACGCATGTGCGCCCTGGCCCACGGGACTACCTCTATGGCTGCCGCCATGGTTCCCAGGAGTTGCAGGTAATGCCACGCCGAAGGAAGGCGCCTGGACATGAACTGCGTGACTAGGATCCTTAGGTCCCTCACCCTTGTGCTGGACAGGAAAGCACAGTTACTTACCTGTAACAGGTGATCTCTGGGAACAGCAGGAATTAGTCCTCACATATGGGTACGTCGGTACCGACGGAGCCCGTGCGGGAAAGCTCCCCAGCTTCTTAGAATAGAAGCTTTTGGGACCTCCCACTGCACATGCGCACTGCCTTCCCGCCTTCCTGAACAGCTCTCCTCAGTTTCGAGTTTATAGCTGAGTCAACAGAGAGAGGACAGGAAGATAGATAGATAAAAGATACAACTCCTAGGGGAGGTGGGTGGGTTGTGAGGACTAATTCCTGCTGTTCCCAGAGATCACCTGTTACAGGTAAGTAACTGTGCTATCTCCAGGAACAAGCAGGAATAAGTCCTCACATATGGGGACTCCCTAGCTTAGATGCATGGGATCCCCTGTAAAGGTTCGCCATCTTCGTATGGATCTCAGGCATCCATTCTGGGAAGGTGGGCAGGAGTTGTTTAGGAATGGAACAGGTGCTTGAGGACAGCCTGGCCAAACAAGGCATCCCGGCGGGAGTCCTTGTCCAAACAGTAATGGGCTGTGAAGGTATGAACCGAGGCCCAGGTAGCGGCTCGACAGATCTGATCTATGGAAACAGAGTGCAGATGAGCCATAGAAGTTGCCATGGCCCTCACATTGTGAGCAGTGACATGGCCTTCCAGAGAAATGTTTTTGCTCTGGTAAGCAAAAGAAATACACTGAGCAATCCAATTGGAAAGTGTACGCTTGGAGACTGGAAGTCCCAAATGGGAAGGATCAAAGGCCACAAAAAGTTGAGAAGACTTTCGATGTGGCTGAGTCCTATTAAGGTAAAAAGCGAGAGCTCTTTTACAATCCAGAGTATGAAGGTTCCTCTCTGCATTGGATGCATGAGGAGCTGGAAAAAAGACAGGTAGATATACCTCTTGATTAAGATGAAAAGGCGAGACCACTTTAGGCATAAAGTGGGGATTCGTCCTAAGGACCACCTTATCATGATGAAATCTTGTGTAAGGTGGATTAGCCACTAAAGCCTGCAGTTCACTGATGCGGCGAGCCGAAGTGACTGCAATGAGGAAGATGACCTTCCAGGAAAGAAATTTCAAGGAGGTGGAAAACATTGGCTCAAAAGGTGGCTTCATAAGTTGACCGAGCACTAGATTCAAATCCCATGCGACCGGGGGTGGTCTGATGGGAGGTTTAGTGAGAGTCAGGCCTCTCATGAATCTTGCAACAAGAGGATGAGAGGAGATAGGTTGTCCATTTATATGTTTCAAGGATGCTGCAATAGCGCTTAAATGGACTCTTACCGAATTCGTCTTGAGGCCTGCATTGGATAGATGCAGGAGATAATCAAGAAGAGAATTCAAAGGAAGTGCCAGAGGGTCAAGACCCTGCTGAGCACACCAAATGGAAAAACGTTTCCATTTGAAAGCATAGGAACGCCTGGTAGAGGGTTTCCTAGAGGCAGAAAGGATATCTTTCACTGGTTGGGAAAGATGAAAGTCTTGAAGGCTTAAGCCTTCAGTAACCAAGCACTGAGGTGAAGGGATTTGGGGTTTGGGTGCCACAAAGTCCCCTCCTCCTGAGACAGGAGGTCTGGCGCAGCTCCCAGATCCAAGTAGGATCCCTGGGAGAGCTGTAGAAGTAGAGGGAACCACACTTGGCGTGGCCAGCGTGGAGCTATGAGGATCATAGTTCCATGATCCCTCTGGAGTTTGAACAGAGTCTTGGGAATCAAAGGAATGGGTGGAAAGGCATATAGGAATGCCTGATTCCAATTCAGGAGAAAGGCGTCCGTAGCCTGAGCTCCCTGACACGGAGTTCTGGAACAGAACCGGGGAAGTTTGGCATTCCACGGACTTGCAAAGAGGTCTATGTCCGGGGTCCCCCATTCCTGAAAGATTCGGTTTATTTGGTCCAAATGTAGGGACCATTCGTGTGGCAGCAGAACTCGACTGAGCCTGTCTGCCCGAGAGTTTTGAACTCCTGGGAGATACACTGCTAGCAGGTGAATCTGATGCTCTCTGGCGAAGGCCCATAGTCTTAGAGCTTCGTTGCAAAGCGACAGAGAGCCCGTCCCTCCTTGTTTGTTTATGTAAAACATGGCCACCTGATTGTCCGTCTGAACTAGGACAGTGAGGTTGGCTAGGAGGGAGTGGAAGACCTTGAGGGCAAGGTAAATTGCTCGCAGTTCCAGAAGATTGATATGAAGGGTGGTCTCCTGTAGAGACCAAGTGCCCTGAGTGGAGAGAGTTTGCAGATGGGCTCCCCACCCTGTTTGGGAGGCATCTGTTGTGAGGGTTGCTTGGGGTAGCAATGGTTGAAATGGAGCCCCCAACAACAGATTCTTGGTGGAAGTCCACCAGTGGAGGGACCAAAACAGACGATCGGAGGTTTGTATTTGGTCCGAGAGCGCTCCTGACGCCTGAGTCCACTGAGTGGCCAGGGTCCATTGAGCTGCTCTCATATGAAGACGAGCATAGGGCACCACATGCACTGTGGAGGCCATATGACCCAGTAGGCGTAGCATTTCCCTGGCTGTCAAGTGAGTGCTGGACTGAGCTTGGGAGGCCAAACTCAGGAGGCGCTGGCCTCGAACCTGTGGAAGGTAGGCCCTTGCAGTGATGGTGTCCAACTGGGCCCCTATGAATTCTAGAGATTGAGTAGGGATGAGTTGGGACTTGGGAAGGTTTACTACCAGTCCCAGATACTGCAAAAGGCTCCTTGTGTGGTCCAGGGAAATCTGGGCCTGTGACTGAGTTGGAGCTCGGATGAGCCAGTCGTCCAGATATGGGAAGACAAAGATTCCCATGCCTCTTAGAAATGCGGCTACGACTGCCATGCATTTTGTGAATACTCTTGGAGCAGAGGCTAGACCGAAGGGGAGTACTCTGTATTGGAAATGTTTTCCCTGAAACAGAAAGCGAAGATACTTTCTGTGGGATGGATGGATGAGTATATGTGTATACGCATCCTGTAGGTCTAGAGAACAAAGCCAGTCCTGACCCTGGAGGTAAGGAAGGAGAATGCCGAGAGACAGCATTTTGAATTTCTCCTTGAAGAGAAATTTGTTCAATTCTCTCAGATCTAGGATTGGTCTGAATCCCCCTGTCTTCTTTGGAATGAGAAAATAAGGGGAGTAGAAACCGGACCCTTGTTGAGGAAGAGGAACCTCTTCTATGGCCCCTTGGGCAAGAAGAGAGGAAACCTCTTGACCCAACAGGGTTAGGAGAGATGGGGGAGAATTGAATGGTCTCACCATATGATGGGGAGGAAGGCTGGAGAAATGAAGTTTGTAACCCTCTCGAATGATAGAGAGGGTCCATTGTTCTGTTGTGATTTGTTCCCATCTGGGAGCAAAGTGAACCAACCTTCCGGGTATGGTGAGAGGTTCTGGTTGTGTTAGAACCAGAAGTGGCAAGTTCCCTAGGAGCAAGTCAAAACCCCTGAGGGGTTGGAGCCTGCTGAGCTACAGTAGCTGCTGCAGGCTTAGCTCGTGCTTGTTTGGATTGCTGACGCTTAGCAGTATAGCGAGGTTGAGAAGACTGCTGGCCAGTATTTGAAGCAACTCTGGCCTTCTTATAGTAAGGCCTTTTAAAAGACTTTTTCTTAGTAGGAATTGAAGTGGACTTTGAAAGTCTTTCCAAGGTGGCATTTTCAGCATCCATCTGGGTGGCTTTGATTTGCCACTCTTCCCCAAATAAGTTCTCACCTGTACAGGGCAGATTACGTAAGCCATCTAGAACCCAAGGTTCCAGATCAGAGGCCTGGAGCCAAGCAAGACGTCGGGCTGCAATAGCAATGCCCGAAGCCCTACTGGCTCCCTCAAAGGAATCATATGCTGCCCTATTAGAGAACTTAGAAACCTCTAAGAGTTGTTTCACTAGGGAAAGGAAACCCTGCTTTTTATCCTCAGGGATAAAGGGGGCAAAATGCCGCACCTTTTTGGCAAGTTCCTCCAGGAACATGCCCATATAGAGACTGTAGGAATTAATCCTGGCTATAAGCATACTAGCCTGGAAAATTTTCCTACCAAAAGAGTCCAAAGTCTTACATTCCCGTCCTGGAGGGGTGGAAGAGTGCCTTTTGGTACTCCTAATCTTCTTCATTGCAGACTTCACCACAATAGAGTGGTGGGGCAATTGAGTCTTTTGGAAACCAGGAGAAGGAGGGACCCTATACATGGTGTCCAACCTACGGGAATAAGGAGACAAAGTCAAAGGATTTTCCCAGAAATCCATCAGTTGTTCTTGAAGGATTTCATGGATAGGCAGGGTAACTGCCTCCTTAGGGGCCTTTGAGTATCCCAAAATATCCAGTTTTTTGGATCTGGGTTCCTTTTCAGAGGATGTGGTAATAGAAAGGGCTGTAGCCATATCTAAAACAAAGTCCTGGAAGGACAAACCCTCTGGAGGGGACATTCTCCTTTTAGGAGAAGAGGGCTCCTCAGGTAAGTTGAGTGAAAACTCAGCAGAATCATCAGAGGAGTGAAAATCCTCAGAGGAATCGGTGCTTTCCTCTAACGCACGATACGCGTACCGATCGGTATCGATATCGGGCGTATCGGGTATGGAACCGGTATGGAGCGAAAGCCCATACGGTACCGACTTGCGTTTAGAGGTGGACGGCCTCGATACCGGCATGGCGGACGATACCGGTATCGGGCCCGGAACCGCTGAAAGCGGAACCGATGGCGTTGCAGCTTTAATGAAAGCCATGACGGCCTGCTGCATGGACTGTAAGTATCGCCCATGGACGCCATAGCTGCCTGGATGTCGGTACCGGAGTGACCCGGTACCCCAGAGCAGGCTAACAGGTGATCTGTCGAGGCCGTAGCATCGATATCAACCTGAGACCCCTGAATTGGCGTTTTTGGAAGTTGGACTTCCCGCCGGGGTTGTTTGGCTGGGGCAGGGTCCTCAAGTTCTAAGCTAAGAGCCTCTCGATGCTTTGAAGGAGATTTGCTCTTTGAGGACTTGCCCACAGAAGGTTTGGTTACCTGAGATCCATCCGGAGAAGAAGACCTGGATGACTGTGATGCTGTATTCTCTGAAGCAAACAGCACATGGAATTTGTTGGCCCGGTTCTGCAGCCCACGTTTAGACATGTGGGAGCAAGATGGGCAGTCCGGTATGGAATGGTCAGGCCCCAAACATTTCAGACACCAGTCATGGGTGTCTGTGACTGAAATAACAGCATTACATTTGGTACACTTCTTAAATCCAGGGGCTGGCTTCTCCATGAGGAGAAAATTGAGTAGGCCGAGAGGCCTCTCTGAAGTGACCAAAAAGCTAAAAAATAAGAAAAAAGAATTATAATTTTTTAAAGAAAGAAAGAAAAGACCGGCGATACCGGTATCGGTATGGGGAAGGCAGGTACGCGGTCTAAAGAAACAAATAAAATAACAATTTCTTCAGCGGTGACAGGAACACGACCTGCTGGCTCCGCGGAAAAAGAGAAACTGAGGAGAGCTGTTCAGGAAGGCGGGAAGGCAGTGCGCATGTGCAGTGGGAGGTCCCAAAAGCTTCTATTCTAAGAAGCTGGGGAGCTTTCCCGCACGGGCTCCGTCGGTACCGACGTACCCATATGTGAGGACTTATTCCTGCTTGTTCCTGGAGATAACCCTGCCCCTGCCTGTGTGGAACCTTGCTCCGAGATACTCGAGCTCTTGGGAGGGTACCAGACTGCTCTTTGCGCGGTTGATGACCCACCCCAAGTCCTCCAGCACCTGTATCACTCTGGCTGTTGTCCAGCGACTTTCCTCTTCCGACTTTGCCCGAATGAGCCAGTCGTCCAAGTAGGGGTGCACCAGGATTCCCTCCTTTCGTAGTGCCGCCGCTACTACAACCATCACCTTGGTGAACGTCCTTGGCGCGGTCGCTAGACCGAAGGGCAGCGCCTGAAACTGAAAATGGCCCCGAGGAACCGCGAATCTCAGGAATTGTTGATGAGATTTTCTGACGGGGATATGCAAATAGGCCTCTGTCAAGTCCAGTGCTGTTAGGAACTCGCCGTCCCTTACGGCCGCTATGACCGACCGACCGAAGGGTTTCCATCCTGAAGTGTGGCACCTTGAGACATCGATTGACCTGCTTTAGATCCAGGATTGGACGAAAGGTCTCCTCCTTCTTTGGGACCACGAAGTAAATCGAGTACCGACCTGTACCGACCTGGCCTGGAGGGACGGGCACCACGGCCCCGAGCTGTAAGAGACGGGACAGTGTAGATTCTATAGCGGCTCTTTTTGTTGGGGAGCCGCAAGGAGACTGAACAAATGCTGGAGGTATTTGCTTTGCAAATTCGAGAGCGTAGCCCTCTCGGATCACCTCCAGAACCCATTGATCGGACGTGACCCGGGACCAGGTGGGAAGAAAGAGCCTCAGGCGACCGCCTATCGGCATTCCGCCCTCCTGGACCCCCGGACTCTCATTGTTGTTTCCTGGGGCCCGTGGAAAAGGAGGAGGCGGAGAAACCTCTGCCCGCCCCCCGAAAACCTCGGGAGCTTTGTCCTCTACCGGGAAAACGACCCCTAAGAAAGGGGTCCGGTCTTGTCGAGCGAAACCTCCGGGGGTCCCTAGGTTGGTTCCGTGCTGGGGTTAAGGGCCGCGCTTGTTTCGGCCTGTCCTCCGGAAGCCTGCCGCCCTTGGATTCGCCCAGGTCCTTTACCAGCTTATCTAAGTCCTCACCGAATAACAGCTTCCCTTTGAAGGGAAGACGACTCAGGCGAGTTTTGGAGGAAGCATCGGCCGCCCAATTCCGTAGCCACAAATAGCGTCTGGCTGCTACCACCGAGGCCATGTTCTTAGCTAAGCTGCGGATGAGGTCATACTGACTATCCGCCAGGAAGGCCGTACCGGATTCCAACCTCGCTGCGTTGGCCAATGATCCTTCGGCGGAAACCTCCTCTGCCTGGAGTTGCTGAGCCCACCTCAAACAGGCCCGCGCTACCCAGGCCCCTGAGACTGAAGCTTGTAAGGCCAGAGCGCTGACATCAAAGGCTTGTTTTAGGAGCGTGTCCAATTTCCTATCCTGGGGATCCCTTAGCGCCGCGCTGCCCTCAACTGGGATAGTAGTTTTTCTTTGTTACTGCTGAAACCGCCGCATCCACCCTGGGGGACTTCAGCAGCTCTTTGTCCGATTCAGGGAGGAGGGTAGAGGCGGGACATGGCCCGGACCCCTCTTAACCCAGACTCAGGCTGATCCCATTCCTCCTGTATCATCTGACGTACCACTCTGTGGACTGGAAAAACTTTCTGGGACTTCCTGATGGCCTGGATTAAGGGATCCTCCAATGCCTCCTCTTCCCCTGGGGTATCTGAGGCTACATTGAGAGCTTTCAGGGAATCATTAATTAGAGCAGGCAGCTCCTCTCGTCGGAACACTCTAATTATGCGAGCCTGGTCCTCCTCAGGGATCTCCCCTTCTTCCAGCTCCTCCTCTTCCTCCTCTAATTCCTTTTCAGAGACCTCCTCCTCTAGGGTGCCCTGGGAAAGGGAAGAGAGGTTCCTCATGCAGCAGCCTGGGGCGCTTAGGGGGTATTCCTGAGTCCTGAACGCTTGCCCTCAGGGGTCTGGCTACTCTGCCTTCGGATGTCGAGCCCCCCTCTCCTGTCGCAAGCCCCTGTCTGCGCATGCAATAGGCCTGGTGTAATAAAAGCACGAAGTCAGGGGAAAAGAAGTCCCCGACTGCCCCCTCCCCAGGGGGAAGGGAGGAGGGGGGGAGCGGAGGAGGGGGTGCTTCCGAGTGAGAGGGAAGGGATAACTGGGACACTACTTCCCCCTCCATAGGATCCGAGGACCCCTGGGATGACTGGGCCATAGAAAGGCTGATTTCTTGTTCTATTGAGGTGGCTACTGCAGCGCAGCCTCTGCAGACTCCTGCCTCAGATGCAGTACCCCTACGTGTGCCACAAGATGGGCACCTTGACTTGCCAGTCATGCTATCTAGTGGATAACTTAAAATAAATTTTCAACTTTAAACTTAAAATAAAATTCAAATGAAAATATATAATTAAAATTCCCTCTAAAACTTCCTGCACTGCTCTCTCCAGGAGCAAGGATAAGGCAGCGAAATCTCCTTAAACCACTGGGGAATAGACAAGAATTAAAGCAAACTGAAGTTAAAAAACAAAGAACACAGCAAGTACAATCTCCCTAGAGCCAATGGGCTGAGTACTTGCGATTTGTTTGTATGCTTCTCTTCCAGCTCCTCTGCTGTTACCCGGACTGGAGCTGCGATTCCTGCACCGTTGGCTCAACACGTGGCAGGCCGCGGCCACGTGGAGCTCAGAACGGAGGGATGCGGCTGGTCTTAGCGCCTCTCTGGAGCCTCCGGCTGAAGAGAGGGACAGAGGAGGACGAGTGCTGCTTTACCCGCTCGCGGTTGTTCACCTGCGCTGCGATCGCGTCTCCGGAGCTCGCCCCTGCACTCGGCTGACTCGGGGGGGGGGGGGGAGCGGTAAAGGCTGAGCGCCGCAGACCGCTCCTCCGCTTCGCGTCTCCTCCAGCGCTCAGCCACCGGGGAGGGCTTCGGCGCGAGGACGCAGGCCTTCCGGAGAGTTGAAGAGGAGCCGCAGCAGGCCTGGTCAGCAGCGAGAGGCTTCTGATTCCCCTGCTCGCTGCTGTAAGCAAAATGTTAACACCTCCGTTCCTCGGCCCGGGCCGGGGGGGGGGGGGGAGGGAGAAAAAACAGCAAACAGTAGAGAAGGAAGATTGCCTAAAGAAATAAATATATAAATGAATGAAAATTAAATTAAAATTAGTAAGATTTAGCCAAAATTAAAAGAAGGTAAGACTCCAGTAAGCCCTAGGCTTACGGAACCCTCCAGCTGCTTGGAGGCTGAGTATACTGGAGTTGGTGGGTGGCACCAGTGGTATATATACCGCTCCACCCCCAAAAAGGTTGGGCTCAGCCTCCAAGCTGCTGGAAGGGTTGCGTAACCCTAAAGTAAAGTAAAGGGACTGGACTGGAGTGACGATAAGGAACGCATCCTATAATCCGGGAAATACGGTAGTAATGTAGATAGCTACCTACAGATACCAAAAGGGTTTTGTTTTACCATTTACAGAATGATTTGTGAGGGGATAGCGTCAGGAATATAGAATCATTATGGGACAGGTAGGAATTAATATCCATACACACCCTTAGCAGCAGTATGACAGTTTTGACCATGTGCTCAAAATTTTCTGCTTGGAATCTGCTTGGGCCTAACAAGAACTGCAGCAATTAGGTAGAAACCAGAGGAAAGGGAGGGTAAAAGCAGACTACGATGACAGTAAAGAGTCAAAATTATGGTGTGGGAAATAAAGAGAGCACCATACTCCTCTCCACCCCCCCCCCCCCAACACACATCACCACAAAACAAGGAAACATTTTTTTTTACTTCTAAAACTGGCAAACCACATTTTCTAAATATCTTGCAACCCTGGAGGTATGGGCTTCAAGTCATTAATCCAAACAGGTAAACAGAAGACTAAAAGGTGTGAAAAATATTTATTTTTTCCTGCATTTTTATTGTAAACTGTGGAAAATGTGTAAGATCAGCAGAAAGTGCTGTAATTAACTAATTAAATTAAAATATATGTTTTGAAAACATAAAATTGCTAAGTATGTTTAGGAGCCAGGGAAAATTACCACCTTATTTTTCCTGTTTTCTTTGTTTTGTTTTTAAATTTTACACATTTTTGCTTTGCCAATTTTTTTTCTATTTGTATTTTCTTGTTTCTTTTCTGACTTCATCTGGGTGCCTAAAATTTGGCACCTGGTGCTTACCTGTCTCCTGGGACTTTTCTAGCCCTGGAGGATTATGGAATTTTATGTACCATACTACTACTACTAATCATTTGTATAGCGCTACAAGGTATATGTAGCGCTGTACATACAGATTTAAGACACAGTCCCTGCACATCAGAGTTTACAATCTAATCAAGAAAAAAAAAAAAACATATAGCGAAACTGAGGACTAAATTAAGATACACATAAGTAGTCGAACATCAAGATCCAAAAGGTGGGTCTTTAGCCTGGACTTGAATAGGGACAGAGAAGGAGCCCGACGCACCAGTTCAGGGAATTAGTTTGGTATATCTTTTAAATGACAAAAAGAAAACTAAACGATTATTTCCTGAACATTCTACAGTGTCATTTGAACACTCCATCTCAAAGAGAATATGTACACTAAAAGCACACACACAAACTGCTTAATTCTTTATTTCCAAAGTACAATTTTCCAAATGGACCAACATTATATATTTTCAACTAAAATGTAAACTAGCAAAAGCACGGCACCGGTTCCTTCAGCTAGATAAATGAAATCAGCCTACACAAATGTGCATGGGTAAGCAGAATCCTCCAATTTTGAAGATTCATTTAACAGTGCACCAACCATTCAAACAAAGTACTACTTAAATAACCATCTGTTGATTCACTACAAGTTCTAATCAGTTCAGACAAGGTAAGCCAAAGAGGCTCTTTCAGAAATGAAGTGTGTGGCAGCAGCAGCTTCCACAATTCACAAGGGAAGTCTACTTTTGTTTTATATATTACCCGTTTGGATAAATGGCTGTAAATGCAAACAATCTTCTTTAGGATGCGTCAACAGCTCATATAGTACTGGGGAGTACTTGTTTTTAAATGAGAGACTTGATTTGAGTAGTAGGGGTGCAGCATTACACTGTCCGTCAGTCTTCAACAGTGATTTGCAACCACCTTTTTTACATTAGAATACTGATTGTATTTCTTCAATTAGATACATTTGCATGGTTGTTGCAACTTTAGTGTGTTAAGTATGTATGTCCATGAAGTGAGAAACACTAATGCAAGAGAAAACTTCCTGACAGCAAAGTGCAAAACCTTCCTGAAAGATTAATCCACAATCATTTTTTTTAAGTCTCTCTCTACTCGGTGTGTAAACAGATTAGCATAATTGCACAGATGAAAATATAGTAAGATGTGACGCATACCTTAGGGATATGAAGACCCAAAAGTAAAGTGTTATCCTCACCTGATAATAGCACTTTATTTCAGATCACACATTTCTAAAAAAGGTTTCAGAGTTTTCAACCCCTGCCTCCAACATACCTTTCCCTAAACATTAAATAATCTTGAGTCAAAAATACTTTAGTTGTATATCACAAAGTTAGCAAATACATTTATATAGCACATTGGAACAAGCATGCTGCTTTCTGGATGCAATTTAAGCCTTCAGTTTACTTAATTCAATAGCTACACCTTTATAAAACTCTGTCACCAACTCACATCATTATTTTTGTCTCACAAGAACATAAGATTTGCCATAGTAGGTGAAACCAATGGTCCATCAAGCCCAGTATCCTGTTCCCAACAGTAGCCAATCTCGGTCACAAGTACCTGAAAGGCTTCCAAAAGGTAGACAGATTCCGGGCTGCTTATCCCTCAGTCCGCTTTAATAATGGTTTATGGACTTTTCCTCCAGGAACTTGTCCAAACACACATTTTTATAAAACCCAACTACACAAACAGCTTTTACTACATTCTACAGCAACCAATAATAGCTTAAATAAGTATAGAGTGAAAAATATTTTTTCCAATTAGTCTTAAATGCATTACTTGGTAGCTTCATTGCATGTCCCCTATGGTCTTTATACTTTCTGAAGGAATAAACCACCAATTTACATTTACTCATTCTACAAAACACATTAGGGCCGATGCAGAAAACTAGCACAGCCTTTAAGCACAGATAACGCCACTTTTAAGCACAATTACCGCCACGACCAAATGCAAAAAAAGAAATGGACGCACGCACAAACAGCAAAGGAAAACCTAGCGCACAATTAACGCCAAGAGTATTTAAATTATAAGCAAATGAGCTGGCCATAATAGAAGGCATGCTAATATTGTCTGTGCCCGATGCAGAGAAAACAGAGGATTTCATAACCAGCCTTAGTGCCAATATCTCTACACCTACCCTTGAGGTGGCTTAAATGTTTCACGCGTGTCCCCTCAGATGATCCAGGCATAGGGGAAAGCCCCTGATGCCGTCAAAAGTCTGTTGGGGTGCATACGCAAATTTGCCATGCAGTGCCCTTGTTTCTCTGGGAGAACATGCCTAACTTGTGCCAACTTCTATGCACATGCATTTGGCTTGCTCTCCAAGTTTAACATGTGGCTAATTTGCAAAGGAGCCCCTTTTTGCATGCCGGTACTGAAGTCACATGCTATCTGTGCGCTGCAGAGAGGTGTACAAAGTTGATAACACGTGACTTCACCACAGCTTTCTGCATCGGCCTGATTTTATACATCTCTATTATATCTCTGCTTGGACATCTATTCTGCAAGCTGTAAAAACCTAACCTTTTAAACCTGTTCTCATAGGGGTATCCTTCCATCCTTTTTACCATTTGGCATCTTCTCTGTACTTTTTCCAGTTCCACTAAATCTTTCTTTAGATGTGATGAACAGTACGATACACAGTACTTAAGGTGCAGTCACACTATAGAGTAATACAAAGGCATTACAATACCATTTGTTATATTCTCCATTCTTTTCTTTATAATTCCTAGCATTCTGTTTGATTTCTTGGCTGCCGCTGCACACCAAGCACAGAATTTCAAAATATTTATCCATGATTATGCCTAGATTCTTTTCTTGGTTGGTACAGGTAAATGGAGCTCACTCTGAGGAGAAGGATGTTACCAGTGGTGTGCCACAGGGATCTGTCCTTGATCCGATTCTTTTTAACATCATTGTTAATGATATTGCAGAAGGGCTGTTGGATAAGATTTGCAACTTTGCAGATACCAAAATCTGCAACAGTGCAGACACCCAGGAATGAATAGATAACATGAGGAGGGATCTAGCTAAGCTTGAAGAATGGTCACGAATTTGGCAGCCGAGATTTAATGCTAAAAAATGCAGTGTCATGCATTTGGGCTGCAAAGATACAAGGGAGCAGTATAGTGTAGGGGGGTGAAGTAATTCTGTCCACAAAAGAAGAGCAGGACTTGGGTGTGACTGTTTCTGATAACCTTAAAGTGGTTAAACAGATAGCAAATGGCGACAGAGAGAAAGCCAGAAGGATGTTTGGGTGCATAGGGAGAGGAATGGCCAGCAAAAAAAGAGAGAGAAAGTGACAATGCCTCTGTATATGTCTCTGGTGTGATCTCATTTGAAGTATTGTGTACAAGTCTGGAAACCACATCTTCAAAAGAATATAAACAGGATGAGTCTGTGCAGAGGGTGGCTACTAAATTGGTTAGTGGTCTTCGTTATAAAGCATATGGGGACAGACAAAGATCTTAATATGTATACATTAGAGGAAAGGCAGGATAGAGGAGATGATAGAGACGTTTAAATACCTCCGTGGTATAAATGCACGGGAGACTCTTGATTTAAAGCAAGCTCTGCTACAAAAGGGGACAGAGGATAATGGTGAAAGGTGAAAGACTCAAGAGTAATATTTCTTTACAGAAGGAATGGTAGATGCGTGGAGTAGTCTCCCAGTGGAGGTAGTAGAAACGAGTACAGTATCTGAATTCAAGAAATAGGATAAACACAGACGATCTCTAAAGGAAAAAAAGGGGACTATTGTAGTTGATATGGAAGGGCAGACTAGATAGAAACATGACAGCAGAAAAAGACCATATGGCTATGACTTTTAATGTGGAACACTTTCCATCATGTAACTATAGTTTGTGTTGTTCTTCCCCAAGTGCATAACTTGCACTTGTCCGTATTAAATTTCATCTACCATTTGAATGCCCAGTCTCCCAATTTCTCAAGGTCCAAACTGTCATGTGATTTGATGACTTTTGATAACAGTCACTCTGTATGCCTGTTCATCCCCTGTAAAGCACAGTCAGTACAGCACCACATCAAGGCATACAGAACCTGGCAGCATATTTCTGGCAACAATAATCTTACAAAAGCTCACAAAAGGAAAGGAATCCTAGTATGCAATTACAATTAAATAAGAGACAAGGCAAGATCAGAGTGTGCGACTTACCATTCTTTATCATCCCGCTAGACCAGTCCAGACAATTGGGAAAGTTTCCCCATTGATTCCAATGGAGGTTCAATTGGCTCTCAGCTGCTTTCAATAAAGCAACTCCAATTTAAAGAAGGCCCTTCCACAGCCAGACTTGCACAGGCCTATGTGGGCATCCGTCCTAATATTATTTCCCCTGTCAGGCCAACAGACATCTAGATTCTGGTGATATGCTTTGTCACAGCTAAGAAAAATACTTCCACCCTAAGGGCTCGACAGGCTGGTCTTGATCACCATTGGCACAGATAGCAGCTGAGACTGGACCTTAAGACCTCATGGGTCAAGCTCAGACCCCCCCCCCCCTCCCCAAACAAAATGTTCATACATTATCAGTAGAGACCCGGAGAAGGCAAATCATCACAGGTCTATCAGGGAGAAAAGAAACTAGTCTGCTATCCTGACCCAAAAGACAGTTACGAAACCTATGGAGCCGCCACAATGTCCTCTAAAGTCTAAGTAGGGCGGGACCACATGCACGTGCTCCAAGGGTCATGCCTCTTCGAAGCACTTAGTAGCAGAGTGGAGGTTCCCCTTTGGGATGGGGTAACGTAAGACCGCTACTCTGGTATTGAAAGCTGTTTAAGTGTCTGGTCAGTTAAATGCACACTTTAGAAGTACGGAGAAGATATCGCCTTCCACTGCAGAGGGTGGAACATCTTACATGAGTACTGTTTCCACCTCCTCCTCTCTGGAATTACAGGGCTGCTGTACTCCTCCCTACCTAGGAAGCTCTGATCCTGGGTCAGTCCTTACATCTGGTAAGGATGATGGTAAGGACTTGCCGGGTTCCCCTTCACTTCCTGAATCTTTCCTTCAGCTGGATTCAGTATGAAGGTCAGTAGCTCTCTTGCCAAAAGTTGTTGACTTTTCCACAGTTCCTGATCTTCCTGTAGCACCTCAGGACATTTCATTAAAGGGCTGAATTATGTCTTCAAACCGCTCTTATTCGTATGTCTACTTTTTCCAAGTGAAATGACTGCTTTGGAGGAGCAAGAATAAAAAAGTTTTCTTTATTAGATAAAAGTGGTCTTAAAGTTTAATCCCAAGTTTCTGTGCTCCAGGCAGCTCTCACTTCCTCGATGCAAGGCTTCCTAACCCTGCACCAGCATCATGAAAATTTTGAAAATGCATTACATTTTAAAAATCAATGATTTCTTAATTTTCCTTGTACAATATTTCTTTTCAGCTTCAATATTGTTTACTAAATACCTAAAGAGGTGCTTATGCTCTCAGACCCTGACTCAATTAAAGTATTTAAAGTTTGCCTAAAGGTGTGAGAGGGTCAAACTGCTATAGTGATGCAGGGACAGGAATGTGATCAATTTAAAGATTCTAGTTTAGATTTAACCACGTTTCTGGAGACGTCCACAGAAGAAATTTCCCCTCGGGTGACTCTCATAGTAACATTTGTGCTGGAGGCAGATGATCGATAAAGACTTGATTCTTCGACTACATTTTTTCAAATAAGCAGGCCAGGTGTTTTCGGATCCATCATGTATGACGCAAAAATGGAGGAAAGCCCTTTTTAGAACTTTAGCCTTAGAGGCCACTTTTCATTTGAAATTCCCATGTAAATACGGTATTTGATTATTTATGTGCCAAGAGATGTATATTTTTTTAACCTACCCAGCTGGAAAACATTTTACAGCATAAGGGGTAAATGTTCATTTACATTACCAAAGGAGAAAAACACATTTAAAAGCAAATAAAAAATGGGTATTCTATGTTGTATTTGGGGATCAATTTTGAAGTTTCTTTAGGACTCTCTTTGATGTGGACTTGGAATGCTCAAATGCTTGAATTTGCATATGGTTTCTTGTATTATTCTGAAGAATTTATAAATAAATAATTTAAATATATATCCCCATAACACAAAAGGCCATGGCAGGGAAACAGTACAGACATGTACTCTAGCTCCACATTACACACACACTTACAGGAACTCCACCGCCAAAGGGGAGGGGGGGGGGCATTCCAGGCATCCATCACCCTTTCCATAATAAAGTATTTTGACATTACTTTTAAGTTTATCTCCTTACAGCTTCATTTCGTATATACAGTCCTACAGCCTCCCCGTCTTTGCTAAAGATCAGTTTGTTCATTAACACTCTAGAGATGTGATATATATTTTTAAAATACTTTACTCTCCCTCCCCCCCCCCAATCCTTCCTCTCCTGGTTCATAGTTCACTACTTTCACCCTTCATGTGAAGATCAACATTTAATGCCCATAACACATTCGCTCTTGTAATCAAGCCCAGAAAAGGTGCACTTGGCGCTTCCAGTGGGCTACATCTTTTTGCTATTCAACTTTTCCTCCTCAAGGAAGATCTCAAACATTAGCAAAATTCAGCTAATCATAAAAAAAAAGTGTTTATGATCTCAGTCACCAATCAAGGATCCAGTTGGGAAAAAATATCCATGAATACTCTTCTACCTGCCTAGTTTTGAATTTCAATGGTTTTCACTGACATTTTATTTAAAATGCTAGCTTTCAGGATCCCAACAGTGAATATGTATGACTTGGATTTGCATGTACTGCCTTCATTGAATACAAATGTTTCTCATGCACATTTATGAATATCTAGAAAACCTGACTGATTGGGTGCGCCCTGAGGATTGGGTTGAGAACCACTGTATTAATATATCTAGACATCCAATTCTTTAGTACTTCATATTAAACCATGATGTTGAGGGCTTTCTCAAACACTTTCCAAGCTGTTCAGTGTGTTGCACAAGTTTGACTGAGAGATCTGATTTACCTTTGATCAAATATATGCCAAATTATATTTTTCTTCCAGAGTAAATGTGACTTTGCAAAGCAGATAAGTGTTGCCTTAGTGGCCAATAAATCATCTTTGTAGTTGTAATTAAGCTAAACTAGTTAGAAGCTACATATTATCTATGTTTCAGTCCAAATTCCAGAATAGGAAATGATACTAGAACCACTTTGATTAGTCTGATATGGTTGGTAGAAGTCAGAATAAAACTGTTTACACAGTGATCAAAATAGTCTGAATAGCAGCATCGTGAATTAAGGACTGGGTTGAGAACCACCCTATGAGAATACTCCCAGGTATATTTGCATATGACTTATCGGCATGTCCAACTGTCATCGCTGTAGTGCAAATTGAGAAAGTACAAATCATCCAAGTCAACCTTTACACTGGTATAATATAAGCAAAATAAGAGCTCAAAATGTTTAGTAATCTGGGCTGTGATGGCGGCCTTCCTCTTCTCTTCTGCCTGTGGGAGTCTGGACCCCTGTGAGCAGAACAAGAGGAGAAGCAGGCTGCCCACAGGGATTTCCTCTCCCATGGGCAGAAGAGGAGCGCTGGTCAGGGCCTGCAATAAAACATTTTTTTTTAAGTTGGACAGGAGTGGGGGAGGCGTTTACTACATAATCTTCAGTAACAAAAAAAGGGGGGCAGAGAGAATGGGGCAATCCAGGGCAGGGGAGAGAGTCTGGAAGGGGAACAGAGTGGGGAGGGGAGGGGTGGCAGGTGGGGGGAGGAAAAAAAAAAAGAGTGAAAGGTTAAAGAGATGAATGAATCGGGACAAAAAAAAGGCTCAATGCTTATCTAAAAAGGTGCATTCCCCTCCCTTAAGAACATACATAGATGCCACACAAAGGCACCCCGCCTTCATAGGGCAGACACGTACTCCAGCTCCACGTTACACATACTCATACAGGAACTTCACCTCTATACTGCACACACAAAAGTTCCCCAACTCTGCAGCACACACACACATGCACTGCAGCCACCTACCACCACATCCCTCATACAGACTGGCACATTACCATTGTGCCACACACCAATAAAGAAACTTGCTATCCGAAACTATAGCACAATGCAGGAACTCTGGCAATGGTCTCATAAGAACTCAGAACATGAGACCAGCGAAGGGGGGGGGGGGGGGCACAAGGAGGTCACTGGCTCCAAAACCTTTGGCCTGGCTCCTAAATCAGCACAAAATTCGTCAGCCTGCCTTTATATATGCTGTTATGGGTCAAGACATTTGCATTTTGTAGAGCTGAAATGTTAAATGAGATTTGCAGTATCTATAAAATTTTACACTAGAAGTAAACTCTCTGTTTGGCTTATTCTCTTCTTTCTATACCCTGCTGAGCAAAGGTAGGCTGGTCAAAGTTCATGGACAATGAAGCCTATGTATTTTACTATCACCCTTCCCACTAGAGGGAGAGAAATGCTCAGCAGGAAAAAGGAAGTGCTTCTGTATAAGGGACATATTTAACGCACATTAATGAAACTGCCATTGCACATTAATGAAGTGCTACTACGCTCTTATAAATAAAAGGGCTCTAGATACTAAATGCACATCAAAACCTTTAGTAAACATGCCCCCAAGTCTCTGGTGAGACCTCATTTGAAATATTGTATGCAGTTCTGGAAACCGAACTACGCAAAGATATATACATACAGTACCTGAATGTAACTGCCTAGCTGCTACAGGTGATATCTCCAGTAAATAAATAAACTATATACAGGATGGAATCAGTGCAGAGGGCGGCTACTAAAATGGTCAGTGGTCTTGATCATAAAACATATAGGGACAGACTTAATGATCTTAATATGTATTCTCTGGAGGAAAAGAAGGAGGGGGGAGATACGACATTTAAATATTTCCATGGTATAAATTATAAATTCTAAGAGTGTGCAGGAAAACAAAATTGTGTTTCATTGGAGGGGTTTTTTTGCATATTTGTATCTTTTTTTTTTCTTTAGTGTGCCCTATTGCGCATTTATTACAAGTCTGTGAACCGTATAAAATATCTTTGAATATACCCCCCTTCCATAGTAAATGGCTGCAGATAAAGACAAGCATGGTCCACCTAGTCTGCCCAGTAAGGTGGCTAGAGTTGCACTGTTTCATCTGCAGATTTGTGCAGGCTAGCCACTCTATTTATGTTATTTAAATTTGTTTTTATAACACCCTCTACTATAAAGGATCCTCTGTCTGCCCATGCCTTTTTTAACTCCGCCACCACCAGGAAGGGGGGCATTCCAGGCATCCATCACCCTCTTTCCATATTATAAATATTTTCTGATATTACTTTTAAGTTTATCTCCTTGCAGCTTCATTTCATGTATATAGTCCTACAACCTCCCCGTCTTCACTAAAGATTAGAGTATTAATGAACAAACTTAAGTATTTAAAAATATGTATCATATCTCTATCCCTCCCCCCTCTAGAGTATGCATATTTAGGTCTTCTTTTCATGCATCTTCTGGAAAAAAAGGGGGTCCCAGAAGGTGAACAGGGATAGATTCAGGAGTACAAATGCAATGTGTGCCTTCGAGTCAGTCCTGACTCCTGGCGACCCAGAAGCTCCTGGGTTTTCTTGGCAGTGTCACCGGAAGTAGATTGCCAGGCATTTCTTCCGAGGTAATGGAGGGTTAAGTGACTTGCCCAAGGCCACAAGGAGTGCTAGTGGGAATTGAACCCAGGAGTAATCTCTACAAAAAGGGTGGTGGATACATGGGAACAGCCTCTGAGTGGAGGTGGTATAGATGAGAACAGTCATCTGAATTCAAGAAAAGCATGGGACAAGCAGAGTGAAGAGACAGGATTCTAGAACTGAATACTTGGTATGCATAGGCAGACTGTATATAGGCCATTTTTTTTAATCTGACATTTGCTATATTTTGATTTTATATTATAAATGAAGAAAGGCCTGGCAATCTACTTCCGGTGACACTGCCAAGAAAACCCAGGAGCTTCTGGGTCGCCAGGAGTCAGGACTGACTCGAAGGCACACATTGTATTGTATTATAAATGTGATACATTCTCTTTTTAATTTTAAACATCTTGAAATAAGCCTAAACAAGATTGTAAATAGCACACCAACTGGTACTATCAAGTCAACTTCTTGGAATATTCCTACATATCCTATGATCTCATCCTATGATGATGCAGCACTGAACCATCACCACAGGATAGCTAAGCAATTACAATTTCAGAATTCTGTCTCTACTAAGTCCTACATATCACATTTTATTTGATAAGATTCACTCGTGCAGTGCTTTTAGCGGGGAAGCTAGGAAAATACTCAGGGAGTACACCCACATTCTGTAATTGCGCATAAGAACCCAATCTATATTTAAGTTGACTACACCACGACACTCCAATTTCGACTTTCTTCAAAATACCACTGTAGAAAGCAAGGCTTATCAATACTAGGAGCTAAAATCTGAGTGAATAATTCTTGCTCCAAGTAGTAAACAAAGCTCCACCCTAATGTATCATCATCCAACCTGCATTGTAGTTCTCTTTTACCACGGGAAACAGCAATACAAAAATAAAAGTATATTTCATTCAATTTGAAACCCTTGAATGCTCGTAGTTGATTCTCCTCCTGTATCTGCATCTTAAAAACTTAATTTTAGTATGACTGAGCAAACCCGGAAAAATTCAGCACAGTCCTGCAAAATGAATAGCCAATATAGCCCGAACACGGCAACTGTAGCCTGAAAGCAAAAACTATTCTAGACCATAAATGACGTCGATTCTTTCCACTCCACCCGTAAACTATTTCCTGAATATTACTGTATACTCCTCGGCACTCACACACGCGGCGTTACGGAAAAGGCGACAACATTAATGAGAATCACAGAAAAAAAACAAGGGAGAAAAACGAAAGAGCTCGCGCGCGCGGCTGCCCATTACAACACAACCAAACCGCCGGTAACGAGAAACGGAAATGGATTGAAGGCGAGCGACAGCAAAGAGCCGGCAGTGGAGACAGCGATCCCCGGACATCCCGCATTCGACAAAACGCTGCGTCATCAACCTCCTATACCACACACACCCGGGGAAGGCCCGTGTCACTCCTCAGTCCTGGTGGTGTCTAGCCTCTCCCTCCGTCTGTCCCGCCTTACCTGCCAGAGTGGCCGCCCTGCTCCCGTTCGCTGAGCGCCGCCGTGTAGATGCGTCTGTACCTCTCGGCCAGGGCCCTGCCAGAAAGCAGAAGCTGGCAGCGGTTCCGGGAGTCCGAGTGTAGACCCGAGGAGCCCAAGGGACCAACAGCGAGCCCCGGGGGCTGCAAGGAGGATGAGGCGGCGGCGGCGACTGGAGGGAGCGGGAAGAAGCCGCCGCCGCCGCTAGAGGCTGCAGCCGCGGAAGCCACAGCGGCGCACATCATCTCCCGCCGCCGGTGCAACCGCTCGGAGAAATCCTCAATTCAATTCGCTGGAAGCATGGAAGAAAGATGAAAGAAGTCCTCTGCTCACTCGGCCGTCAACTGTATGTCCCAGTGCCAGCACACATCTAGCCGGAGAGGCGCCGGCCCTGCCTGTCAGCGCCTACGAGGCTCCGGCACGGCGGCATGTACTGAAGGAAAACCGAGCAGCCTCCTGTCTCCCGTCGGTGTTGCTGCTGGGAGAGGAGGGGGAGCAAGAAATAATCCCCGCTGCTTACACACCACGGTCCTTTTCTTTCCGTATGTGCCCAATGAGGGCTGTCACTGGTTCCGGCCGTCTGCTACTCCAGGAGGAAGGCTTGGAGCTGTTGCCTGCATGCTCCCCGTGGCTCTGAAAGATGCGTCCTCAAAACTGCCATGTTACCTTGCCGCTCTCTTCCTGCTCAGCCGCACACAGACGTCGCGCGGTGCATGCCGGGAAAGCTGTCGACCCGCCCTATGGGGAGGTGGCGGACGCTCTACTGGCACCTGCCACGCGCCGATTCCTTGGAGCAGTGCTCCGAACGATGCCATTCAGGGACGAAAGCCTGCACAGGCCGAGAGAATGTGCTCACGTAGCCGCATAATATGTTATTGCCCCCTACCAGCTTGAGATAGTATATACAGGGGCCGAGGCGATAAGCTGTAGCTTAGAACGGTGCACCAACACCAAACCTCGGCGCGCGCCTTTTAATGTACCCAAGCAAAAACATGTTTCATCCACTGTGCAGTAAATTAGTGTAATGCAATTTATTTAAGTGTTAAAAATTGTGCACTAACAAAAAAAAATGCACACATCACGGCGGTAGGCTGCTGCGTTTCCTGCAAAAAGAGTAAATGACTCTCTGCCAGTGTGCGAGCAGGTCTGGTTGTTCCGCTGATAGGATGGGAGACGCTTCAGGCACAAAGATGCATCCACTCCTGCAAGGGGTATGGAAATCCACTACTGTCTTCCTGTTCCCGGAGGTGATCAAGGACATGATCCAGTTAGAGTGGGATTCCCTCGACTCCCCACCTAAGAATCTAAGGGTGTTTCTCCCAGAGAAGGAGCACATTGTATGGTTTGATATTCCTAAGGTGGATGCAGTTACCGGATGGACCACCATTCCAGGAAGGCAGATCTGTCTTAAAAGATACTCTGGACCAGTGGTTTTCAACCCAGTCCTCTGGTCCCCCCCCCCCCCCCCCCAGGCCAATCAGGTTTTCAGGATATCCACAATAAATATGCATGAGATAGATCTGCACGCACTGCTTCCATTGTATACAGATCTATCTCATGCATATTCATGGTGGATATCCTGAAAACCTGACTTGCCTGGGGGTCCCAGAGGACTGGGTTGAAAACCACTGCTCTGAACCAAAAGGTGGCTTCATTGTTGAAGAACCAGTTCACTGTAGCGGTTGCTTTTCTTCAGTTGACAGTATGTGCAAGCCTGATGTCTCGAGCCCTTCACCAGTGGATTCAGTTTTTTCTGTCAAATTATACTACCTCTCTTTTGGAGTTGGCTACAGTCTTCCTTCCTGATGCCACGTACGACCTGGTATGTTTAGCAGCCAGAGATTGTGCCCTGTCAACAAGACAAGGGGGTTGTATTTGGCTCCAACACTGGGCAGCAAATGCATCTTCCAAAGCCCAACTGGCCTTTAAAGGGAAACTTCTTTTTGGGGTCGATTTGGAGAAGCTGGTGAAGGACCTGGGTGAAACAAAATCTTACTGCCTTCTAGAAGACAGGTGTCAGGACCCCTTTTTCTGTCAGCCTGCACCCACTCCTCGTCAGTGTGCTGGTGTGACTCCCAGGAGTCTCAGGACTCCCGTTGCTACTGGCCTGGAAAGCTTTTCTTCCCCTGTGCTTCCAGATTTCAGACTTGTTTTCAGTTCTTTTGTGGAGCATATGGGCCCAGGGACAGTCCCCTCTAGAGGGGAGTCCTTTCAGGGTGCTTATTGAAGGTTTGGGGGCCCATTTCCTGGCTCCATTAGTTGGAGCCAGGCTTCACCTCTTCTTTCAGAAATGGGCCTGGGTCACCAAGGATCGCTGGATGCTAGTCATCATTCAGCATGGAATGCAAGAACCACTCCCGGATGCTTTCATCATCTCCCGCTGTGAGTCAGCAGATACAAAAGGCCACTATGCAGATCATCTTGGACAAGTTGCTGCTTCTGGAAGCAGTGGTGGCCATTCCCCCAGACAATCAGGGCAAGGGCAGGTATTCCTTCTATTGTGTGGTGTCAAAAAAGGATGGATCCTTGCAGCTCATTGTGGACCTCAAGGGTGTAAATGAGTGCCTGCATGTCCTGCACTTTCGGATGGAAACCATGATTCAGACGGTGAGCCGAGGGGAGTTCCTAGCATCTCTGGACTGGCCAAGGTGTATTTTCATATCCCAATCAGGGAAGATCAGCAAAAGTACCTGCGGTTTCCAATGCTTGGCTCTCACTTTCAGTTCGCTGCACCCCCCACATTCGGACTCTCCATGGTCTTGAGGACATCCTGCAAGGTCATGGTGGTGGTGGTGGTTGCTGCAATGCTACAGCACCAAGGGATCTGTGTACACCCATATCTGGATGGTTGGCTTTCTGTTTTCTTTCAGGGGTGTCTCGGGTAGCAACCTGAGTGGTGTCCTTTTATTTATGGAAAGCCTCAGCTGGGTGATCAATCAGGGAAAGAGCCAGTTGTTGCCTTCCCAGTTCCTGGAGTTCCTGGGACCATGTTTTGATATTCGAGTGGGCAGAATCTTCCTGCCAGGGGAGAAAATCAAAAGGTTGATGGCTTGCTTGGCACTGTTCTGTTCGCAGCAGGCTTCCAGAGTCTGGGATTATCTTCAGCTGCTCAGATTGATGGTGGTGACAATCGTGATGGTGCCGTGGTGCTTGCTCTTATGTGTCCACTCCAACGGTCCTTTGTAACTCAATAGGCCCAGGTTCTCTGGAGTTCGAGCTCAGGCTCCCACTCCCGATGATGGTGAAGGCCAGCCTCTGGTGGTGGCAGCAGCCCAGTCATCTGAAGAAGGGCGTGCCGCTGGACGATTATTCTTGGGTCCTTTTGACGATGGATGTGAGTCTCTTGGGCTGGGGGGCCCATTGCCAAAACTGAACAGCATAGGGTCATTGGAGCCGCGGGGAGGAGGGAGGGGGTGTGGTCCATGAACCCTCTTGAGGCGAGAGCCATCAGGTTGGCTCTTCTGCGTTCCGGCCCCTGGTTGAAGGCCAGGTGGTTTGAGTGTTTTTAGGTAATGGCATGGTGACGGCTTATGTCAGTCAGCAGGGCGGCACAAGGCATGCTGGGATAGCCCTAGAGATAGCTCTCCTGATTACCTGGGCAGAGAAGAACCTCCTAGCTTGTTTGACTCAGCACATTCCAGGGTGGACAGTGTGGCAGCAGACTTTCTCAGCCAGCATTCTCTGGATCCAGGAGAGTGGGAGTTGAGTCAGGAGACATTTCAGTTGATTTTGTGCTGCTGGGGTCGCCCCGAGATAGGTTTGATACTTTTGCTGATCTTCCTGATCAGGATATGAAAAAGTGTGCTACTTCTTCAGTTGTCGCATGGAGACAGGGTCTGAGGGCATCACCTCCCTGGCCCAGCCTTGGTCAAGTCAACGCATGTTGTATATGTTTCCTTCATGGCTCCTGGTGGGATGTGTGATTCGGCATATAGGGTGCCATCCAGGAAGAATTATTCTGGTGGTGCCAAATTGGCCAAGGAGAGCATGTTTCAGAAATCTGATGCAGCTTCTGCAAGTGCCACCTCTTCGTTTGCCCCTATCTTGGGGTCTCTTGCATTAGGGACCAATTGTCCTGGAAGTCCCAGTTCCCTTCTCCCTTACAGCTTGGCTCTTGAAAGGAGACACCTATGAAGCTGGCATATGTGCGGGTCTGATACCTCTTTGAGCAATGGTGTGGTGCATGGGAGCTGGCTCCTGAGATGGCCAAGGCGCCGTCCCTGTTGCCCTTTCTGCAGGACAGTCTGGAGAAGGGCCTTTCTATTGGTTCCCTGAAGATTCAGGTGGCAGTTTTGGCATGTTTCAAAGGTGTGGCGGCCGGTAAGTCTCTAGCCTTACACCCAGATGTTTCACGCTTTCATCAGGTGGTTCAATGTCTGCGTCCTCCCCTTGGGTCTGTGGTCCCTTCCTGGGATCCTTATCTGGTGCTCAGGGCCCTGATGTCAGAACCCTTGAGCCATTGAAGTGCGCTACTCTGAAGGACTTGGCGCTCAAGACAATCTTCTTTGTTGCGACTGTTCCGCAAAGTGTTTTTCCGAGCTGTAGGCTCTGTTTTCCAAAATCCTTGCCTATCTTTTTCTGAGGATGCCATTTCCATTTGACCTGTGCCTTCTTTATCTAAGGTGATTTCTCACTTTCATGTAAACCAGGGGGTTTGCCTGCCCTGCTTCTCTAAGCGGCAGTGTTGGGGAAGGATAAAGATCTTCACCTGGTGGATGTCCGCAAGATGTTTCTCTTGTACTTGGAGGTTAGAAATGCTATTCATAAGTCTGGCCATCCCTTTGTGCTGTTTGCTGACCCATGCAAGGTGACGCTATGGCTAAGTCTCCCTTAGGGTGCTGGACCTAGGAGGCCATTGCCTCGGCATATCCGTTGCAGAACTTGCCTGTTCCATAGAGTTGCATGCCAACTCTGAGCATAGGCATCCTCTTGGGTGGAGCAGAGCTCAGTAGCCCTACAGAGATTTGTCGGGTGGCAGCATGGGTATCACCTTCCATTGTTATCAAGCATTACCACTTGGATGTCTTTGCTTAGGCAGACATGGCTTTGGCTCTAAGGTTTTCTGAGCTGCTGTGGAGTCATATCTTTGATACATCCCACTTGTCTAGACTGGTCTAGCAGGACAATATGGAAGATGACATTTTATTTACCAGATAATGTCCTTTCCTTGAGTCCTGCTAGACCAGTCCAGGGTCCACCCCTGGAACTATGTTTACTCTGTTTTTCTGCGGCTGTACCCTTGGGTCTGCTACGATTTATATATTTGACTCTGCAGATTCATCTTCTATGAACAGCCTTCTCTTTATGCTTTCCTGTACATAGTTCTCTACTGTTTGATTGCTAATTGTTGTCCACATTGAGATTGTGTGAGGCTTGCCATGTTCTCCCATATGCTTTGAGACGGATACTGAAGAGACTTCTGGTGGCTGAAACATATAGAGGCATGGGAATGAGATCATTGAGACCTGGACTTTTCATTGGTTCTTTGTCTCCACCAATCTGCTGGTAGGGGAACACAACCCACTTGTCTGGACTGGTCTAGTAGGACTTAAAGAAAGAGCATTATCTGATAAGTAAAATGTCACCTTTGGGTTGTTTCACCATAAGTGCATAACTTGCACTTGTCCACAGTAAGTTTAATCTGCCATTTGGACGCCCAGTTTCCTAGTTTCTCAAGATCTTGCAATTTTTCACAATGCTCTTGTGTTTTAACAACTTTGAATAATTTTGAACCATCTGCAAATTTGATCACCTCATTTGTAATTCCTATTTCTAGATCATTTATGAATATGTTAAAACAGTGGGCCCAGCACAGATCCCTGGGGTACTTCACTATTCACCTTTCTGCTTTGGGAAAATTGTCTTTTATCTTTATCTTTATTTTGTTTTTTTATATTCTGCTCTATGAAAGCATATCAGAGCAGTTTACAGAGTAAAAAAAGCACTGCCAGAAAAGGAAAAGAATGCCCTAAATTTGACAGGAAAGAAGAGAGACAAGAGGACAGGAAGGAGATGGGGAAAAAGGGGATTGAGAAAGAAGGGATAGAGTATGGGAGAAGAGAGGCTAGGAGAGAGACAGGAGGAGCCTCAGCCGGGGACAGAAGGAGGGAGGAGATTAAAGGTAGCGCAGAAGAGATGAGTCTTTAGCAGTGATTTGAATTTGGAAAAGGAACGTTCAAGCTGGAAATCGAGGGGGAAAGAGTTCCAGAGTTTGGGAAAGAGGAAGAAGAAAGCAGAGTTTTGGATAAACTCTAGATGGGTCAGGGAGGGGAGAGACATATTATTTGCATGAATATGGCGGAGATAAAATTATAGAAATAAATTACTGGACAGCTCGTGTGCCTGTCCTGTATCTGGACAAGTATAAGTGCCTACCTGAACAGATGGTTGCATGTCAGCTGGTACACTAGATTGAAGTCAGCACCAGTAATAGTCTTGGATTAACTCATCTCCTTTTCTGTTGAAGAAGGTGGACAAAATTTTGCCCAGCAGGACTTTCAAGATAGTTTGCTTTTAATTTCCTCCTAGGCAGAAGAAAGGAGGTGATAGTGCCACTGTATAAGTCTTTGGTGCGACCTCATTTGGAGTATTGTGTGCAGTTCTGGAGACCGCACCTTTAAAAGGATATTAACAGGCTGAAGTCGGTACAGAGGGTGGCTACTAAAATGGTTAGTGGTTTTCATTATAAAGCATATGAGGACAGACTTAAGGATCTTAATATGTACACTTTAGAGGAAAGGCGGGATAGAAGTGATATGATTGAGATGTTTAAATACCTCCGTGGCATAAATGCACAGGAGGAGAGCCTCTTTCAATTGAAAGCAGGCTCTGCTACGAGGGGACATGGGATGCGGGAGAAAGGGGATAGATTCAGGAGTGTTATGCAGAAATATTTCTTTACGGAAAGAGTGGTGGATCCGTGGAATAGTCTCCCAGAGGACGTGGTAGAGATGAGGACAGTATCTGAATTCAAAGAAGCATGGGACAAACACAGAGGATCTCTAAAGGAAAAAGGGGACTGTTGTAGTGGTTGATATGGAAGGACAGATTAGATAGGTCATGTGGTCTTTTTCTGTCGTCATGTTTCTATGAAAGCATTGTTATCCTAGTTGCAGTTATGGGAAGTACGAGTTTCATTAGAATGTAGAGAAACGAGGGTCCAAAAATAAGATATAGGTGATATTTTTTCTTTTCTCAACTTGACATATTTTCATCTATAGCTTATTTGTTGACATTTATTTCTATGTATCCAATTTGACTAAAATGGCAAACACACTCGGCCCAATTTTCAAAATTGCCAATATCCAAACACCACGGTAGTCAACTGTGGTGCTTAAACTTTGGCAAGATATTTAGTGGCAGTATCTGGAAAGGAGCTGCCATTGAATATCGGGGATGAATGGTGTTAACCAAGTAAATGCTAGCACTTACCCGGTGCAAGCACTTACCCTGTTAGCACAATTTTCAACCGATGGTTACCCAGATTATGACTTAGGCCTGCTTTTCATGCAGCATAAGGTGCCCGGAGAAGGGCTGGTGAAAACCATGCTAAGTGCCAGGATAGGTTTTATTTATTAACTAGCAATGTTTATATACTGCTTTTCACCAGGTCAAAGTGGTGTACATTCAGGTACAGTATATATTTCCCTTGTCCCCAAAGGACTCACAATCTATGTTTTGGGCCTGAGGCAACGGAGGGTTAAGTGGCTTGCCCAAGGCCACAAGGAGCAGTTGTGGGACTAGAAACCCTAGTCCTTCCAGTCCAAGGTTGCTGTCCTCCAGCAGGATTTGAACCTCCAGCCTGAGGCAACTTGCCCCAACCTCTAGGCCACTTCTCCCTCCTAGTTAGTGCCAGTACTGCCCCCATTCTGCCCATGGACTACCTCTGCATTAACCAGATAGTGACAGGATGGTCCATGGAGATATTCAGCGGTTCTATCAGGATAGTGCCACTGAGTATCATGATCTTCCCCCTTAGTTAGCTGGCTAAAGGCTTTGAATATCAGCCCAAATACTCTATTCACAAAGGATGTACAATAATGGGTTGATATTCAAAAGACTGTGTGGTTAAATTAGATTTTTAAATGCATAAATTTGGATGAGATTTAATTACTTGCCTTTCCAAATCCAAGTTTAAGGCAAGTTACAAATTCAGGTACACAGCTTATTTTCCTGCTCAAGCAGACTTATCAATCTAAATTGTACCTGAGGCAATGGAAGGTGCAGTGACTTGTCCAAGGTCACAAAGAGTCAATGGGAGAAGCAGGATTTGAACCCTGGCTTCCCAGTGTCTCAGTCAGCTGCTCTAACCATTAGGCTCCTTCTCCACTAACTGGTTAAAAATTACAACCCCCTGCTGTCAAGATAAATTTATTTGCACAAAAATCATTGTGATATAGATATAGCTGGACAAAGAAGGGCCTTTGTTCAGGTGTGCCTTGAGTAGGGGCTTCACATTTGGCTTGGCAAATTTAGGCACTGACATAGTAGAGCTAAAAGTGACATTTTGCTTACTAGATAATGTACTTTCCTTAAGTCCTGCTAGACCAGTCCAGACAAGTGGGTTGTGTTCCACTACCAGAAGATGGGGAGACAGAGAAACATTCCAGAGGCTTCTTATGGCTTCATCCTGCCACTAACTCTACACTCCCATTACTCCTCTTTTAAAATCCCTTCACTGGCTTCCTATACTTTACCAGATTCAATTCAAGCTATTTATGTTGACACATAAATGCATTCATTCTGCTGCTCCTCCTTACCTTTCTTCTCTCTTCTCTCCCTATACCCCTCCTCGAGAGCTCTGTTACTCCTCTGCCTTCATTCTCTCTATGCAGCTCTCTTCTTCCACTAACTCCAGGCTTCGTCCCTTTAACCTTGCTGCTCCTTTTGCCTGAAACAACCTACCCCTATCCTTGCGCCAAATCTCCTCTTTCGCCCTCTTCAAGTCCAAGCTCAAGACTCGCCTCTTCGAGGCCGTCTTTGATTCATAACCCCTTGTGTTTCTGCTCCTTATTGCCCTATTGTTCTATTTTGTCCTGTATGTTTCGTCTTCTAGACTGTAAGCTGTGGCATGCGGGACTTTCTTTTATATGTGTCTGTTCAGCACTGCATACACTTGGTACCGCTATATAAATGCTTAATAATAATAATAATAATTAATAGCCAGCGCCCCTAGGGCATACTTCAGTATTTGTATCCAAGCATATGGTCAAGAATCCCTGACCACACACAACCTCAGTGAAAATAACAAGGCTCAACAGAACAAGAAGCAGATTCTGTACATAAAGAAGGCTTGTCAAAAGGGTACGAGCCTGTAGGGCCAACCACAGAGAATATAGCAGACCATAAAAGGTCTCTAGTCAAGGGACGGGTCCTGGATTGGTCTAGCAGAATGCAAGGAAAGGACATTATCTGGTAAATAAACTGCCACCTTCCATATTGTCCTATTAGACCAGTCCAGACAAGTGGGATTTACCAAAGCTATGACTCCACTAGGTACGAAGAAGACATGGCAGCTTTCATGACTTCTGAGTCAAAGGCCATGTCTGCCCAGGCATGGACATCTAAGTGGTAATGCTTGACAAAAGTAGAAAGCCTATGTTACCGCCTGACAGATGTCTGAGAGGGCAACCGAGCTTCACTCTGCCCACAAGGATGCCCACTTCAAAGCCTCAAAGGACTCTGACATCAGGGCCCATAGCACCAGAGATCCCACGAGGGAACAACTGAACACAGAGGAGGACTCAGGTGCCATACTCCCTGAAGGAAATGAGACATGTCCGGGCACAAGCCTATAGACTGCCCTGCTACCAGACCCCTGAAGCATGATAAGGTTGCCACCTGAACCTTCAGGGAACTAAGGGAAAGGCTCTTGTCTAGGCCATCCGGAAGGAAGGCAAGACCACCGTATTAGAACCAACCTGATGCTCACAGCACTCATGCTCAAAGAAGCACCAAACACGCACATAGGCAAGGTTGGTAAGAACATAAGAAATGCCATACTGGGTCAGACCGAGGTCCATCAAGCCCAGTATCCTGTTTCCAACAGTGGCCAATCTAGGTCATACGTACCTAGCAGTTTCCCCAAAAGACACAGGTTCTGCAGTGCTTGTACTAGGTCAAGCATTGATATCCTGGGTCCCTTTTTAATAGTGGTTTATGGACCTTTCCTCCAGGAACTTGTCCAAACCTTTTTTAAACCCAGCTATACTAACAGCCCTTACTACATCCTCCGGTAACAGATTCCAGAGTTTGATTACACGTTGAGTGAAGAAATATTTTCTCTTATTTGTCTTAAATAGTTTACCCTGTAGCTTCATTACATGTCCCCTAGTCCTTCTATATTCTGATAGCGTAAACAATTGATCCACGTTTATCCGTTCCACTCCATTCATTAATTTATAGACCTCTATCATATCTCCCCTCAGCCGTCTCTTTTCCAGGTTAAAGAGCCCTAACCTTTTTAGCCTCTCTTCATAGGAGTAGCCTTCCATCCCCTTCACCAATTTGGTGGCTCTTCTCTGTACTTTTTCTAATAACTCTATGTCCTTTTTAAGATACGGTGACCAGAATTGCACACAATATTCAAGGTGCGGTCGTACCATGGAGCGATACAGAGGCATTATAATATCCTTTGTTTTATTCTCCATCCCTTTCCTTATGATACCTAGCATTCTATTTGCTTTCTTGGCCGCCGCTGCACACTGGGCGGAGGGTTTTAACATGTTATCCACGATGACTCCTAAATCTTTTTCCTGGGTGGTGGTTTCTAATGTGGAGCCTTGCATCGTGTAACTATAGTGTGGGTTGTTCTTTCCTAGGTGCATAACTTTGCACTTGTCCACATTAAATTTCATCTGCCATTTGGATGCCCAGTCTTCCAATTTATCCAGATCCTCCTGCAGTTTTCCACAATCCTCTTGGGTTTTAACAACTTTAAACAGTTTTGTGTCATCTGCAAATTTGATAACCTCACTAGTTATTCCTTTTTCCAGGTCATTTATGAATATGTCAAAAAGTAGGGGACCCAGTACAGATCCCTGGGGTACTCCACTATTCACCTTTTTCCATTGGGAATATTGGCCATTTAGCCCTACCCTCTGCTTTCTATCTTTTAACCAGTTCCCGATCCACAATAGTACACTGCCTCCTATCCCATGACTTTTTAGCTTTGCCAAAAGTCTCTGATGGGGGACCTTGTCAAAAGCTTTCTGAAAGTCCAGATACACTATATCAACCGACTCACCTTTGTCTACCTGTTTATGCACACCTTCAAAAAAACAGATCAGATTAGTAAGACAAGATCTTCCTTGTCTAAAGCCATGTTGGCTGTCTCCCATTAGGCCATGGCTATCTACATGCTGTGTAATTTTGTTCTTTATGATGGTTTCTACCATTTTCCCTGGTACTGACGTCAGGCTCACCGGTCTGTAATTTCCCGGGTCACCCCTGGAACCCTTTTTAAAAATTGGTGTTACGTTGGCGACCCTCCAATCTTCAGGTATTACAGATGATTTTAATGAAAGTTCACAGATTACCAATAGCAGGTCTGCAATCTCATATTTCAGTTCTTTCAACACTCTGGGATGTATACCATCCGGTCCAGGTGATTTGTTACTATTCAGTTTATCAAATAGTTGTAATATATCTTCCCGGTGTGTAGCGATATTTCTCTCAATTCCTCTGCAGTATCACCTTTAAATACCACTTCAGTCTTGGGTAACATCCCTACATCTTCCTCAGTAAAGACCGAAGCAAAGAATTCATTCAGTCTCTCTGCTATAGCCTTGTCCCCTCTTACTGCCCCTTTTACCCCTCTATCATCTAATGGTCCAATTGACTCTCTCACAGGCCTTTTGCTACGAATGTACTTGAAAAAGTCTTTATTTCGTGTTTTTGCTTCCGTAGCAAGTTTCTTCTCAAATTCCCGCTTTGCCTGCCTTATCAATGCTTTGCATTTAACTTGCCAGTGCTTGTGTTGTTTCCAGTTTTCATCATTTGGCTCTTTTTTCCATGTCCTGAAGGTTGCTCTTTTGGCAGCAACAGCCTCTCTGACCTCACCTTTAAACCATGCTGGCAGTTTTTTGGACTTTCTTCCACTTTTCTTAATGCGTGGAATACAGCTGGTCTGGGCTTCAAGGATAGTATTTTTAAATAACACCCAAGCTTGCTGTAAGTCTTTAACCTTTGGAACCGCTCCTTTTAGTTTTTTCCGAACTATATTCCTCATTCTATCATAGTCTCCCTTTTGAAAGTTAAAAGGTAGTACTGTGGATTCCTTTACTATCTGTCCTCCACTGATTAAATCAAACATGATCATACTATGATCACTATTGCCAAGTGGTCCCAACACCCTTATTTCTTGCACCAGATCTGGCGTTCCACTAAGGACTAGGTCCAGTATGGCTTCCCCTCTGGTCGGTTCATGAATCAGCTGCTCCAAGAAGCAGTCATTTATTTCATCTAGAAACTTTATCTCTTTAGCTTGTCCTGCTGTGAGACTGTCCCAGTCGATACCGGGGTAATTGAAATCACCCATTATTACTACTCTGTTGTGGCTTTTGTTAGCTTCCTTGATTTCTTTGAGCATTTCATCATCCATTTGTTCATTCTGGCCAGGCGGTCGATAGTATACTCCCACTGCCATCACCTTCCCTTTCATAAATGGAATTTCAATCCATAGAGATTCTACAGCAAATTGTAGAACCTCTCCTTGCCTTGAGGAGCATGGAAACCATGGCAGGAAAATAACCCTTACGTGATAAATTATGCCTCTCAAGAGTGAAGTCGTAAGCAACAAAGGAACTGGGCTGTCCAGAATGACTGGTCCCTGTCACAACAGCCCCCAGGCAGGGGAAGTCACAGAGGAGGTTCCTTCAGGAGATGCATCATGTCTTCAAACATGGCCTCCACCACCAGGACAACCCAGCCCAGATGTTGCTTTATGCAGTGAAGCACATGCCTCACAAGCAGCAAACGAGGAAGCACATACAGCAGACAGCTCTGGTCGGGACCAAACTAGGATGTCGACACCCTCAGAGTCTGCCACCCTGTGGTGACTGAAGAATCTGCACACTTTGAAATTGGCTCGGGTTGCCATTAGATCCATCTCAGGATAACCCCAATGGCACAGAAGCTGCTGAAATGATGCTGACTCAGTTTCCATTCCCCCGGGATTGAGAGAGTGATGACTGAGGAAGTCCACCTCCACATTATCAATTCCCACAATATGTTGTGTTGAAAGAGCTAGCAGGTTCCTTCTGCTCAGGATAACAGGACGGTCAACTCCAGGACCACTCCGGCACTCTTCATGACATATGCCACCACTGTGACACTGTCTGGGAATATCCGGACTGCTCTGCCCTTGTCTAGGGACCAAAAATGCAAAAATGCCAAATGAATGGCTTTTGCCTTGAGGCGGTTGATAGGCCATGCTGACTCCTGGCTGCTCCAATGGTGCTGAGCTTGTCTGGCTCTCACAATGGACTCCCCAGCCAAACAGGCTGGCATCTGTTTACAGAAGGAGTCACAAATGATCATCTAATGGCATGCCCTTCCTCAGATGTGGGGGCTGTCTCCACCAACACAGGCTTGACACCAACGCTGGCTGGAGGGAAAGCCTGGCCTCAAAATCTTGAGAGCTTGGAGAATAAAAAGGACCTTTGCAGCGAGGTCTCATATGAACTCATGCCCAAGGTATTGTTTCAATCGATGCCACTATCAAGCCAAGAAGCTACAGATAACCCAAAACTCTGGGAGCCTGTTGAGTCCAAAAGGTTGCTAGTTGGGACAACAACATTTTCACCATTTCCAGGTAGGAAGACCCTGCCTACCTGAGTGTCAAACCACGCTCTCTGGTATTCCAGCAATTGGTAAGACTCTAGCTGAAATTCTCTAGGATCTGTACCACATAGGTCAATATTCGAGCCGTTTCTGACTGTAACTTGTCTCGTATGAGCCAATAATCCAGATATGGGTTAACACAGATGCCTTAGCACCTCAACGCAGTGGCCGCCACCACCATGACCTTTGAGAACATCCTTGGGGTGATGGGGAGGCCAAAGGAAAGAGCATAAAACTGAAAATGAGAGCCAAGTACGATGAAATGGAGAAAGCGCTGTTTATCCCCATGGATAGGAATGTGAAAATAGGCTTCGGTTAGATCCAGAGGCAGAAGGAACTCCCCATGCTGCACCACCTGGATCATGAACTGCAGAGTCTCCATATGGAAATGTAGAGTACTGTGATAAGGAAGCTTATCATAGCTCAGGAAGGGGCTATAGAAAAGGTGAAGTGTCTCTGAACAAGCAACCTGTCAGTGCTGGTAGAAATGAGAAAACAGAATTTTGCCATAAAAGACTACCAGTCCCAGAATGCACCAGGTTTCCAACAGCCATGAGAGGAGCTGAAGTGAGAAAGCATGTGTTCAATCAAAAGGGCTATGAGGTAATCCCCAAGCACTCATTGCAAAGGGCAGGGCTTGATTCAGCACAGCTGCGCTGTGCTAGGATGGAACACTCATCTCAAAGGGCAAGGCCTGATTCAGCACAGCTGTGCTGTGTTAGGGAGGAGCACTCATCTAGGCAGAATAAGAGTAGAGTTTATTCTAAAGATGACCATCTTCATGATCACCTTGGATATCCAGAGAATTGTCCTCAGTATCCTGAGAATCAGCTTGAGTTTGATCATCAGTTTCATCTGAAGGATCATCAGAAGCAGAAGCCAAACCGGACGGACAGAGAGGGAAAGAGACCCTTTGGAAGAAGGAAGAGAAAAGCCTTTGAGAGGTCTAGAAGAGTCCAAAGCAGTACGTATACTGGGAGGTTTTCCCAGGGCCAGCATACACCATTGGACTTTAGACTTTAGGACTTTAGACTTTAGGATCTTAGACTTTAGGAAGACTAACTTTGCGAAGATGGGCCAATACCTCAGGGAGTCGTTAGTGGGATGGGAACAGCTGGGGGATGTAGAACAACAGTGGGCAAAACTGAAAGGGGGTATTTTAAAGGCAACCAACCTTTTTGTTAAAATGGTAAATAAAGGCAAAAGGAACAGGAGACCGCTATGGTTTTCGAAGGAAGTAGCTGAAAAAGTGAAGAAAAAGAGGGAGGCCTTCATGAAATACAAGAGATCACAGAGAAAGGAAGACAGGCATCTGTATTTGGAACAACTTAGAGAAGCTAGCAAAGTAGTCAAGAAGGCAAAGATTCAAAAGGAGGAGGAAATAGCCAATGCAATAAAATGGGGAGATAAGACATTTTTCAGATATATTAGTGAGAAGAGGAAGGGCAAAAGTGGTATTGTCAGACTCAAGGGTACAGGGGGGGAATATGTAGAAGCTGATAAGGATAAAGCGGAATTGCTTAACAAATATTTTTGTTCTGTGTTCACAGATGAAGAACCAGGAGCAGGACCTCAGAAAACACCCACAAATAAGAACAGAAGCGAGGGACATCTTGAACAATTTTCAGAAGACTGTGTTCGTGAGAAACTAGCTCAACTTAAAGTAGACAAAGCGATGGGACCGGATGGGATACACCCTAGAATACTGAGGGAACTTGGGGACGTTCTAGCAACTCCACTGACTGACCTTTTCAATGCCTCGTTGGAGTCGGGAGTGGTGCCAAAGGACTGGAGAGAGGCTCATGTGGTGCCTTTATACAAAAGCGGAAGTAAGGATGTGGTTGAAAACTACAGGCCGGTTAGTTTAACTTCGGTGGTGAGTAAATTAATGGAAACGCTGTTGAAAGAGAAAATAGTGAGGTTTCTGGAGTCCAGCGGATTACAGGATCCGAGGCAGCATGGATTCACCAGAGGCAGGTCTTGTCAGACAAATCTGATTGATTTCTTTGACTGGGTGACCAGGGAGTTGGACCGAGGGAGAGCTCTAGATGTGGTGTATTTAGATTTCAGTAAAGCCTTTGACACTGTTCCTCACAGGCGACTTATAAACAAACTGAGCACCCTAGGGATGGACCCTAAAGTTACTGCTTGGGTTAGAAATTGGTTGGGTGGGAGGCGACAAAGAGTACAAGTAAATGGAGCTCACTCTGAGGAGAAGGATGTTACCAGTGGTGTGCCCCAGGGATCTGTCCTTGGTCCGATTCTTTTTAACATCTTTGTTAGTGATATAGCGGAAGGGCTGTCTGGTAAGGTTTGCCTCTTTGCGGATGATACCAAAATCTGCAATAAAGTAGACACCCAGGAAGGTGTAGATAACATGAGGAGGGATCTAGCTAAGCTTGAAGAATGGTCTAGAATTTGGCAGCTGGGATTTAATGTTAAAAAATGTAAGGTCATGCATTTGGGCTGCAGCAATCCAAGGGAGCAATACAGCATAGGAGGTGAAGTACTTTTGTCCACTAAAGAAGAGCGGGACCTAGGCGTAGTTGTGTCCGATGATCTTAAAGTAGCTAAACAGGTAGAAAAGGCGACGGCAAAAGCTAGAAGGATGCTTGGGTGCATACGGAGAGGAATGGCTAGCAGAAAAAAGGAGGTGATAATGCCTCTGTATAAGTCTTTGGTGCGACCTCATTTGGAGTATGGTGTGCAATTCTGGAGACCGCACCTTCAAAAGGATGTGAACAGGATGGAGTCGGTGCAGAGGGTTGCTACTAAGATGATTAGTAGTCTTCATTATAAAGCATATGAGGACAGACTTAAGGATCTTAATATGTACACCTTAGAGGAAAGGCGGGATAGAGGTGATATGATTGAGATGTTTAAATACCTCCGTGGCATAAATGTTCAGGGAGAGAGCCTCTTTCAATTGAAAGCAAGTTCTGCGACGAGGGGACATGGGATGAGGGTGAAGGGAGATAGATTCAGGAGTGATATGCGGAAATATTTCTTTACGGAAAGAGTAGTGGATCCATGGAATAGTCTCCCAGTGGAGGTGGTAGAGATGAGGACAGTAACTGAATTCAAAAAAGCATGGGACCAACACAGAGGATCTCTAAAGGTAAAAAGTGGACTGTTGTAGTTGTTGTTATGGAAGGACAGACTAGATGGGCCTTGTGGTCTTTTTCTGTCATCATGTTTCTATGTTTCTATGGACTGGGGAAAGCCAGAGGAATGGTGCTGCAGAGCTAGGAATCACCAGAGGCTACCTGTGAGGGAGACGGCTGCACGTGGAAGGGACCCTAAGACCTGTGCCAGAAGGTATGTGAAGAGAGATCCAGTGTCCAGGGATCTGGATTGGAAGGTTGGACATAAGAACTGGACTACATACTGGCCAGGCTATATATAGGGGAACTCTAGCAGCAATGGAAGCTCAGGTATGAACACTGATCTATGCCCTAGCTATAACCTTGAAAGACAGCAGGGAAACAAGTATTCTCCTGAAAATGCTCCATTGAGAGATTCATCTGTGCCAATCCATGATATTGAACCCATGCTTGTTGAACAAGGGGGAATAATAGCAGATGAGGATCCTGTTTATATGGACTGCTCTCTATCTAAACTCCGTTGGTAACTTTCTGTTATAAAGTACAGCAACCATCACAAAGAAATACACATTTGTTCTTTAATCTACTCAGAAAAGCTCCTGAAGCAGGATTTGACCCACACAGTGGAAGGCAAGCCAGCTAAGGGGTTTCAGCTGGTAACTGTTAGCAATTAAGCCTTACTTAATTGCTTGTGAGCTAGGAGAGAATCACTTCTGTATCTATGTGGGAAGTAATCAGAAGTTAACCTGAAAAGAACAGTTTGTTTCTTGCTTTGTGGCTTTTCATTTGTTGTTTTCCTGATTTTAACTTTGTTTTTCCAAGTTAACACTGAAAGCAAGTAACCTAATTTATGTGCTACCAAGCATATCTGTGTTGGGAGAAATAACCCCATAAATAAATATCTTATTGGCTTTACCCAAGAGCACAACTAAATTATTGTCAGCAGCTGTGTCTGGTGTGAATGAACTACATTGCCCACAATACCTTGCAAATCATATAGATATATGCACTTGCCAAGAGTGTGAAGATTCTCACCCAGGCAGCCGTCTGACAGTACACATGTGGGTGTTGACCCCCTTGAGGTCAAGAATTGACTGAAAGGAACAGTCCTCCTTTGGCACTACAAAGTAGATAGAGTACCGGCCCTTGCCTCACTAGTCAGGGGGAACCAGGACCACCACCCACAGATGGAGCAACCTTTCCAGCATGACCTGAATGCTGTCTCTTAGCTGCAGAACCATAGAGAGAGACAATGAAGGCATCAACAATAAGCTCACTGCAGTCCAGAACATAACCATGCTGAATGGTGTCTAGCATCCATAGATCCTTGGTAACCTGGGCCCACTCTTGGTAGAACAGACACAGCCTGCCACCTACTGGAGGTATCCTAGGATGGGCCCCCAATCCATCACTGAGCCAGATGGGAGGTAGCATGTCTAGAGGTGGTAGGTTTCCAAACTCCACGGGCTCCATGAAAGGACTGAGCATGAGACTGTAAACTAGAAGAGGAAGAGAAGGTAGGTTTTCCGGGCCGATGCTTATGGGGGTCCCGGGAACTCTGGGGTTCCAGGTATCAGGAATGAGGAAAATGGGCATGCACCAAGGAAGAGGACATACCCATTTGTTTTCCAGGCCCCTTTGGCCTATTCTCCTGGAGACAATGAGGTTTGGATTCACCCAGATCTTTAACCAGCTTTTCCAAGTCCTCTCCAAACAAAAGCTTCCCTTTAAAGGCAAGCTGGGACAACTGGGACTTGGAGGCTGTCTCTGCTGCTCAGTGGTGAAACCACAGCCAGCGTCATGTCACTGTCAACAGAGCAATGTTTTTAGCTACCGTGTGGGCGAGATCATACATAGTGTCTGACTGAAAGGCTGTTGCTGACTCTAGGAGGATGGCAGTATCATCCAGAGTGAGAGACTGAATCCACTTAAAAAGAGCTATAGTTATCAGGCCTGCACACACAGCCAACTGGAGGATAACAGAAGTAGCACTGACTCGCAGAAGAGATTCCATCTTATGATGAAGGTGGTCTTTTAGGGCTGCACCACCCTGTATCAGAATGGTGATGCGCTTTGTGACCGTTGCAACATGCACCTTAGATGTGCTGAACCACATGATGTAGTCATTCTGTGGCAGGGCATAAAGCTTTTTAAGGACCCTCAGCCTTCTGAGTGGATCATGCTCTTGATAATCTTCAGAGAAGGAAACACCCTTGTAAACCTCCGGACCCCTGCAGGAGGGGGTACCCATCTCTGCTGTCCAGAGGCAGGTACCCCCTCCTGTGGCACCTGTTCTGTCCCTGGAGGGTCAGCCGAACACAGAGTAGAAGACACAAGCAATTAGAGACACCAGTTCTTCCTTTCTGAACAGGCAGATAATACCAAAACCATCATGAACCTCCAAAGAATACATTTTGTCCTCAAGGTTGGAATCATCACCCGAGGCACCGGAACTGGATTCCAGGCTTCTACTAGAGGGTCAATTTAGATCAGTTGTCCATGTAGCCCTACTCTTTTTTTTTTCTATTTTTTAACCAGTTCGTAATCCACAATAGTATGCTGCCTCCTATCCCATGACTTTTTAATTCCCCCAAGCGTCTCTCATGAGGACTTTGTCAAAGGTTTTCTGAAAATCCAGATAAACTATATTAACCAGCTTGATTTTATCTACTTGTTTATTCACACCTTCCAAAAAATATAACAGGAAGACCCTCAGACAAAAAGCCTCCATGCTTCTGGACTGGACTCCACCAGGACCAGCTTAAACCCTTAAACCCTTAAACCCCCGCCACTACCAGCAACTCTCCCCTTCCCTGGGGATCGAGCTACGAGCAGCGGGAGGGGCCTCTGGAGCAGCGCTACCCAATCGGGGTAGATCTTCAAACCATTTAAAAGCTTCGCGCCATCGGGCGCAGGCCCCTTAAACCCCCGCCACTACCAGCAACTCTCCCCTTCCCTGGGGATCGAGCTACGAGCAGCGGGAGGGGCCTCTGGAGCAGCGCTACCCAATCGGGGTAGATCTTCAAACCATTTAAAAGCTTCGCGCCATCGGGCGCAGGCCCCTTAAACCCCCGCCACTACCAGCAACTCTCCCCTTCCCTGGGGATCGAGCTACGAGCAGCGGGAGGGGCCTCTGGAGCAGCGCTACCCAATTGGGGTAGATCTTCAAACCATTTAAAAGCTTCGCGCCATCGGGCGCAGGCCCCTTAAACCCCCGCCACTACCAGCAACTCTCCCCTTCCCTGGGGATCGAGCTACGAGCAGCGGGAGGGGCCTCTGGAGCAGCGCTACCCAATCGGGGTAGATCTTTAAACCATTTAAAAGCTTCGCGCCATCGGGCGCAGGCCCCTTAAACCCCCGCCACTACCAGCAAACTCTCCCCTTCCCTGGGGATCGAGCTACGAGCAGCGGGAGGGGCCTCTGGAGCAGCGCTACCCAATAGGGGGTAGATCTTCAAACCATTTAAAAGCTTCGCGCCATCGGGCGCAGGCCCCTTAAACCCCCGCCACTACCAGCAACTCTCCCCTTCCCTGGGGATCGAGCTACGAGCAGCGGGAGGGGCCTCTGGAGCAGCGCTACCCAATCGGGGTAGATCTTCAAACCATTTAAAAGCTTCGCGCCATCGGGCGCGCCCGCGCCGGCGGGCCCGCGCCTGAGGGCCTCGCCAGAGGGCCCTTTGGCGTGGCCCTTAGGAGTGGCACGACAGGAGATCAAGGCAACAACTCTGATCGCCTGCGCACCGAAAGAAGGTGACGTCAAGGACAATCGTGTAGAGTAAGCTCCCCTGGCTCTGAGCTCTTTCTTTCTTCTTCGGGTATTACTCCTCTGCTGAACACCACGTGGCAGCAACAAACTAGCCCGCCGAGCCCACAAGACTACTCCTTCCTGCAACACCAGGCAACACCCGGTGGAAACCAGGTTTGATAAGTATTATCAACCTTACTGTTATTACCCAAAGATATGTCTATCTCACACCACCTAGAATTAATTTCCTGAAAAAGATTGTCACATAAGTTTGTTTGCCTGCTACACTAGCTAACTAATGAGTGCTTGTGGGTAGGGACGTCTAATAGCATATGTTACATTGTTTCCAGCATTGTTTCCAGCATTTGTTACATTGTTTCCATTGCTCAATCTTACACATTATTACATTGTGTATACTGCATGTACATTGCTACAACTTAAAAATTTGTTACATGGCTTCTACTACATGTCCAATGTTCCAAATTGAAAACTGAATCATTGTATCTACTTATTTACTAGCTGCCTACAGTCTTATACCACTCCAAAAAGGTAGTTATAAGAGGCTTTTACAACACTTTAACAACCTGAAACCACACCAATTGTCTTACATTTTCCTCTGCCACCTTTGTACCGACTCAGACAGACCCAACATGAAGCACATAATCCTCACTCTAATGAGTCTTTACCTTCTAATCTCTATTTTGCCATCCAGCTCACTGGCACTAATGACAGCACAAAAACCACATCCCAACGCTCTCTACTAGTGGAAGAAAATGTCCCGATGACGTCAACAACCGTTATCATGGAGCGGGCTATCCACGCCGCCCCCGTCTAGTTTATATCCCTCTGCAAAATAACTCTAAACCAAAGCAAAATAAACGCCCACATACTAACAGCCTGAAGTGTGCACTCATTAACGCTCGATCACTTCGTAAAAAATGGCCAGCAATCACTGAAACAATAATTCATCTTAATCTGGATATCATCATGATAACTGAGACCTGGCTCTCACCGGAAGATAACATCATCCTCAATCAACTTCTCCCACCCAATTTCGTCACTTTCACTAGCCACAGGCAAAACAAGAGGGGTGGAGGAGTTGCCATCATCACCAGATCCGACCTTCAATTCGAAATGGCAGAAGCCAGTAACACCAATTCCCTTGAAACATTATCTATTTCTAACCACTTTTGCTCCATAAACCTTATTTATAGAGCGCCCTCTACTGATCCAGACAACCTCTCCAATATCATAAACATAGCAACAAATACCCATGCTCCACATAGACCAAACTGGATACTAGGTGATTTTAACCTGCCATCCCTACAGGACAATCAGGCAGCCGCCTTCACAGAAGCCCTAGATATCTTGGGATACACCCAATTGGTTCATGAACCTACACACACAAAGGGCAACATTCTCGACCTGATATTCGCCCCACAAATGCTGCTTCAACAAGCACAAAACATCACGTTATCACTAACAGCAGTTCCATGGTTGGATCATAAACTTATTTCATTCCAAATTCCGACCCCCTTCAGGTCACAAAGGCCCACTACGAACGTACAAACAACCACAACCTCAAATACCAGAAGTTTTTATCCGTTTAACAAAGAACGCATCCTGGATGAAACAAACTCTCTCCTTGACAATACCTCACAAGACCTAGATGTCCTAATTTCCACGTGGAACAGCAAACTCAGCGCGATCGCAATCCGCCCTCCCACGACTAAAGCCCCAAAGAAAAGACCATCAGCACCATGGTTCACACCTGACCTAAGGGCATCATTAACCCTCCTACGAAGATCGGAAAAACGGTGGAGGAAATCACGTACCAGCAGTGACCAAACAGCATACATCCAACTCCTACACACTCATCGCAGGGCTGTCACAGACAAGATGAAACAACATCACACCAACACTCTGAAACGTTCATTAAACAAGCCGCACGACCTCTTCAACCTGGTCAAGTCTCTTGCCAGAGAACCGACCCCGGAGCGCACAGGATCTATACACCCACAGGATTATGCCATCTTTATGCAATCAAAACTATGCAAAACCGACAAGATGGTGATACCGGACCCCCCTGATGCTCAAGCATGCGCAACGTATCTAACCACCTTTACCACTCCGTCTAAGAGAACTATTGAAGACACCATTGCTACCCTAAATACCTCCACTTCATACTCAGATCCATGTCCGGCATTCTGGATAAAAGATCTGCGATCTGACCTTGCCCCAATCTTAGCTAAAATGATAGGACTATCATTTAGCACGGGTCGTTCCCATCCATGCTCAAACAGACCTCTGTTAGACCGCTGCTTAAGGACACCAAATTAGACCCTCTAAAAGTCGAGTCTTACAGACCCATATCCAGTATCCCGATGCTCTCTAAAATTGTGGAAAAAATAGTCTACAGGCAGCTACAAGACCATGTGGACACCAATGCACCTCTAGATCCATCACAACACGGGTTCAGAGAGTCACATGGAGTGGAAACACTACTCACTACTCTTTTTAACACCATAATCTCAGGCATTGACAACTCACGTACAGGTTTCGCACTTATCTTTTTAGATATTGCGGCAGCCTTCGACTCAGTCTGCCACGAGATCCTCCTGATGCGGCTACAAGAAAAAGGAATCACCGAAACAGCGCTGGATTGGTGCAGATCTTATTTGTCTGGAAGATGGCAACACGTACGAGCAAATGGAACCACATCCGAGCCATTCCTACAAAGTCAAGGAGTCCCTCAAGGATCCTCCCTATCGTCACTTATGTTCAACATTTATATCCAACCCATTTGTAATATCATTAGATCCTTTAATGTGAGTTGCATGATTTACGCTGACGATGTCCTACTGTACCTGCCAATATCCCTGGATTGCCCGGACCTCACCCCACTAACTAAGTGTTTCAACGCAATATCCGAATGGCTCCTCTCCCAAAATCTGCGCATCCAACATAAGAAAACAGAGGTCCTATTCATCTCTAGAGATATTAAGTTTATTCCACCTAACCACTTGGAAGTAGACAACGCCAAGTTGCAAGTTAAATCAGCCATACGGTATCTCGGAGTCACATTGGATCAGAACCTCAACATGAAGCAGCACATAGCAAAAACAGTAAGAGCGATCTACTTCAAGATCAGATCCCTCAGACACATACGCCCTCTACTCGAGCTGAACGACTTCCGTACCATCTACCAAGCCCTCATCATCCCGCATTTTGATTATGCAAACGTCATCCTACAAGGTCTCCCTCAGGCAACCTTACATCCATTACAACTCGCTATGAACAGCGCTGCGCGAATCCTCTTAGGAGCACCAAGGAGAGAACACATCACACCCCTCCTGATGCAGCTGCACTGGCTCCCCATTCAAGCCAGGATTAGCTTCAAGATCTTAGTGATGACTTTCAAGGCCATCAATGGGTTATCCGCTTCTTCAATATGTGACCTCATTCAACTACCCATGCCCAACAGGATAAGAAGAACTGCTACAGCCAACATGCTAGCAATACCAAAATCTATGACAAGATGCGCCATATCAACTTCTAATAGAGCCTACAGCCTGAGCGCCCCAAGCCTCTGGAACTCCCTACCACCACACATCAGAACTATCCCCAACTTGAGCCAGTTCAGGAAGGCCTTAAAACACCTCCTCTTTATTAAACACCTCACAGCCTCCCCCGAACCCCAGCCACCAGGTATGAACAACACACAATAACTCCATCTCACATATATACAGTTACCTATTTCAATGTTTCAAATATGTATATAGTTTCCCCCGTTATCCAAGTTGATTGCTCCTGTTCATTGTAATGACCTGACTCTTGTTTATTGTCGGATACTGTTTGTTTTATGTAAACCGCGCTGATCGCAAATAGTGCGGTATATAAGAAATGTAAAATAAATAAATAAATAAAATAAATAAGAGGTGAGCTGAGCATTAATACAGCTGCAGAAGCAAATGCAAAGGCTCCCACGGCTGTGTTGCTGTAGGGAGGGGGGGGGGAGGGATGGCTGATATTGGGGCTATGGTATGGGCAAGAACTGAACTGGGGGGCTGGAAATAGATTGATACTAGAACTGAAGGGACTGGGCCTGGGGGAGGGGTCTGGGGGGACTGGCAATGGCTGATATTGGGGCTGGGGTGGGTATGAATGATACTGGCGATGGACTGATACTGGGGCTGGGGAGTTGGGACTGGAAATGGGCTGATACTGGGGCTGGGGGACTGGCTCATACTGGGGTTATGTTCACCTTCTGCATAGTTTCTTACCAGCTCTTCATGGGCCAGTATAGGCAAAATATGCTAGGCAAGATAGGTTTGTCAGTATTTCTTCCTCAAAAGAAATGTGATAGTCTTTAAACACTAGTGGGCAAGGGAAAGAAATATGGAAAATGCAAGGTCAAGTGAACCTATGATGTTTCTGAGACAGCATTGAGAGCTTCTGCCAAAGGTAATGGTCCTAAAGACTCTCATGGCTGCAAGCATCATTATTACTACTAATAATATTTGTATAGCACTACAAGGCATACACAGTGCTGTACATATAGATGTAATACACAGTCCCTGCTCATCAGAGCTTACAATATAATCAAGACAAAACATGTAGTGAAACTGGGAACTAGAATATGGTAATATACACATATGGACAAGAAGTGGACAAGAAAATGAGGAGCATCAGAATCCAAAAGCAGCTTCAAAGAGGTCGGTTTTTAGCCTGGATTTGAATAGGGCTAAAGAAGGAGCCCGATGCACAGACTCATGTAGTTTTGTTCCAAGTATATGGAGCAGTAAGATGAAACAAACAAAGTCTGAATTTGGCAGTGGCAGAGAAGGGCGCAGATAAAAGGGATCTGCTAGAGGAGCAGAGTTCCCAAGGAGGGGTGTAGAGTGAGATAAGAGAGGAAAGGTAGTGAGGAGCTGCAGAATGAAAGCACGTGTAGGTCAGTAGAAAGTTTGAACTGGACCTCACATATGATGTACTGGAAAAGCTCACTGACATGCCTGCAAAGGAGATGATTTCTTTGAAGAAAAGTTAAAGGCAGCAGTAGATCAAATCAGAGACCACTGTGGTATGCTTCAGATTCTTTCTACAGTCAATTCTGATCCACCACTCACATCATCAAGGAAGTATTCGAGTGGAACACCAAGAAAGCATTTCTGTCCCCAGGAATTAATACTCTGCTCCTTTAATCCTGTCGGTGGCGACCTTGCATTTGCTCAGAAGGCTCAAAAGCCATAGTCAGCTTTCCAGTCAAAACCTGGGACAGGGTTTTGACTGATTCAGGCAGACAGCCAGTATTCCAGTATGCCTGCCGAGAACCTTCCTATCAGGGGAAGGCCAATGTTTTATGTAACTTGGCCTGATGTTTGCTTAACACTTAGGGGGTTATTCTGTGCCATGAATAGAGGGGATGGACGGCCCAACGGGATGTCCATCCCCGCTATTCATGCCTTCACCCAGCCTCGACTAACTTCCCTGCTGGTTGTGCAGGGCAGTTAGATGGGGAAAAGGCATCTCGGGGGCAGAGTCTGGGTGGTTGCTGGCCCTGGACATACAGGGCCGATTCTAATGTCGCCCTGTACGTCCAGGGCCGGCGACATGTGCGGGGAAGTTATTCCACCTCCAAAGTTGAATAACTTCCCTGGACGTGTCATTTTGTAAATGCCGGGGCATGGATGGGGCAGGGAGGGCCTGGCCTCACGGAATCAGAATTGCGATCCCCTCTGTATGTTTGGTTCAGAACGGATGTACAGAGGGGATCGGCGTCTAGGATGGAATCGGGCCCTTAGGGTCCAATATTCAATTGGAACAGCTGTGCGCTGCTACAGCGCATAGCCGTCACTGCCGACCTCTAACCCCAGATATTCAATGCTGGGGTCATATGCGGCTCCAACATTGAATATCCAGCATCACCATACAGCCTCCGATGCCACAGAAGCTAACTGGGGGTAGCAGCGATATTGCCCCTATATCCGATTAGCTCCCATGGGTAAAACTAGGCCAGCTTTTGCTTTGCCTAGTATAACCTGCAGGTCACTAACCGGGTAGTGGGGCAATATCACCGCTATCCAGTTAGCGACTGTTGCCACCCACAACATGCTCCAGAATGCCCACGACACACCTCGATGCTAAGCTATTAGCATCGGGGCATATAGCAGCATTAGTTGGGGATATTCAGCGGCACTAACTGTGTCAGTGCCGTTGTATATCCCGTTCAGCGGCATTTACATAGTTTACAGGTCAGTAAATCGTGTAAATGCCTTTAAAATATCGGGCCCTTAGGGTCCAATATTCAAGAAAAGCTGACCTCCTAAATTTAGGCTCCTAAATGTTTGCCCTATTGTCAGTCACACTTAGGAGCCTACATTTTCAGCTAGAAATTCATCCTAATTTAGGAGCTTAACATTTATGGGGAGGGTGAATATTCCAAGGCATTTACACAATTTGCAGACCTGCAAAACATGTAAATTCTGCTGAGCTGGATGTCCAGCAACACTAACATGATTAGTGCCACTGAATATCCGTGGGTGCTGCCGTACACGCCCCGATGATAACAGCTTAGCATCGGGATGTGCTGGAGACACTCTGGGACGGCAACCGTTTCTAACCAGGCAACGGCAATATTCAGCTGCTGCCCAGTTAGTGCAGCTAAAGTAAGGCACAGCAAATGCGGCTTTTACTTTAGCCACAGAAGCTAACCAGGCAGCGGCTCAATATCACTATTGCCTGGTTAGCTTCTGGATTCTGGAGCCAACCCGGATATTCAGTGCCGGTGGTCGGATATGTACCCCGGAATGGAATATCCGGGGTTAAACTTCAGAGGTGACGGCTAGTGACTGCCGCTGAATTTCCCCCTCTATGCTCTTAAATTTAGGCTTGCCATTCATTTGCTTAGATTTCTGAGCCTAATTTAGGTGCCTAGTACTGAAAATCAGTGCTAAGCTCCTAACTTCTTTTCCCCGCCCTATATCCACTGCCGTTGCCACCCACATTTTATGTTCCCAAATTTAGGAGTTTCGTGAAATTTAAACACTCGGCCCTAGTAAATTTTCAAAGAGGCCAATTTAGGAGCATAAATCTGAAAGTTATTAGCATAAATCCCTTGAATATTGGGCCCTTAGATTCTCATCACAACATATAACAGATAGTGAATGCACCTAATGGAAATCCTAGTTGATTTCTCATCAAGAGTATAATTTTCAAACTATCAGCATCAGGATGGACCTTTAAAGGAGAAACAAAACAAAAAGTGGGGGAATCAAATTATAAACAACAAATTTTATAATTTGATTTCCCCATGTTTTGTTTTGGTATTTGCTTTTGCTTGTTGTGATGGTGTCCCTTTTCTTTCAGTTTTGTTTCTGTACTTTTAAAGGAACTTTCCTCTCTTAGGGACCAAGGCAGTTAAACCCATTCCACCAAGAGAAGGAAGACAGGGAATTTACTCCAAGGATTTTTGATTCCAAATAAAATATAGGGGCTCCATCCCATTTTAGACCAAGGGCCTTAAATAATTCTTCATAAAGACAAACAGGCTGATGCAGAAAACTCTCACTTGGTTTGCAGGTTGTCGTGCTGTGAGGGCTTGCGTGCATCAGTGATGCTGAGAGCTAAACTATCGGTAGTTTAACTACTGGCAGGGTCTCCCAAGATGGACAGGTCTCAGCTGAGGTGCCAGACCAAGACAAACCACCCATCTGGGCAGCAGCAGAATGGGACAGTGTTGATGGCGGAGGATCACATTTTTGTGACAATGGCAACAACACCAAACTTAAACTGCGCGGAAGAAAGGCCCGGCAATCTACTTTTGTATCTTGCCATGAAAACCCAATGGATAGTTACAACAAAATAAATTGTGCTATGGTGCTGGAAGATGAGACCCCCAGGTCAGAAGGCACTCAACTAGCTACTGGGGAAGAGCTGAAGACTTTTCAGAGTAAAGCCAGCATTTATGATGTGGTTGGATCAAAGCCCTCGGGAAGTCTGACTGCTGATGTAGCTGCGCATGAAATGAGAGTCAGAAGCTGTAAAGATGTCTTACACATTGGAACATGGAACGTACGAAGCATGAACCAAGGGAAGTTGGAGGTGGTCAAGAATGAAATGGAACGTGTACAACTTGATCTGTTGGGTGTCAGCGAACTGAAATGGACTGGCATGGGGCACTTTGCATCAGATGATCACATGGTGTACTATGCTGGAAATGAAAGACAAAGAAGAAATGGTGTTGCATTTATAATAAAGAAGAAACTTGCAAGAACTGTAATGAAATACAATGCAGCCAGCGAACGCTTAATCTCTATTCGTCTACGAGGATTGCCTATCAACACAACTATAATTCAAGTATATGCCCCAACAACAGCTGCAGAAGAGAATGAAATTGAAGAGTTCTATGAACAAGTACAAGCTGAAATTGACAGAACATGCAAACAGGATATCCTGATAGTCATGGGTGACTGGAACGCAAAAGTTGGCAACAAAGAAGAAGGCAAAGTAGTTGGAAAATATGGACTTGGCAACAGAAATGAAGCTGGAGAAAGACTGATAGAATTCTGCAAGACCAATGATCTATTCATCTCAAATACCTTCTTCCAGCAACACAAGCGGCGACTGTACACATGGACTTCACCGAATGGATTATATAAAAATCAAATTGACTACATATGTGGAAGTCAACGATGGAAAAGCTCTGTAACATCAACAAAGACAAAACCTGGAGCTGACTGTGGTACAGATCATCAACTACTAGTATGCAAACTCAAGCTAAAGTTGAAAAAGAGCAAACCACTCATGAATGCAGCAAAATATGACCTTGAGAATATACCACTGGAATTTAAAGACTGCCTGCAAAATCGATTTGCTGCTTTAGATACAAATGACAGAGCTCTGGAAGAGTTATGGAATGACATCAAGAAGGTTGTGTTGGAAGAAAGCGAGAAGTCTCTACAAAAGGTGAAAAAACAAAAACAGCCAAAATGGATGACGGAAGAAACTCTGAAAATTGCCCAGAAACGCCGAGAAGCTAAAGCCAGAGGAGAAAGAAAGACAATCGCAGAACTCAACAGAGATTTCCAACGTGCAGCAAGACAGGACAAGGAAAAGTACTACAATGACACTTGCAAGGAAATAGAAGCAGAAACTATTAGAGGAAGAACAAGATCGGCTTTCCTAAAGCTACGAGAGTTAAAGAAAAAGTTCCAGCCTCGAATTGGAATGTTACAAGATGCTCAAGGTTCTATGTTGAATGATGCTGAGAAGATAAAGAAAAGGTGGAAGGAATATAGAATTTTTATATGATAAAGATCAAGTGGACCAACAGCCGTTTCAACCTGTACCTTATGATCGGGAACCATTGGTGATGAAAGAAGAAGTTGAAGCAGCATTGAAAGCCTTATCAAAGAACAAAGCACCAGGCATTGATAGCATTCCCATAGAAGTATTGCAGCAATCTGATGCAGCTGTTACCGTACTCACAAGGCTCTGCCAAGAAATATGGAAGACAACATCATGGCCAACTGACTGGGAAAGATCTGTGTTTATACCAATACTAAAGAAAGGTGATCCAACTGACTGTGGAAATTATCGCACAATCGCTCTGATCCCACATGCCATCAAGATTCTACTGAAGATTATTCAAAAGAGACTACAACCATACCTGGAACAAGAACTACCTGAAGTGCAAGCAGGGTTCAGGAAAGGGCGAGGAACGAGAGACATCATTGCGGATGTGAGATGGATCCTTGAAAAGACTAAAGAATACCAAAAGGATATCTATTTGTGCTTTATCGACTATAGCAAGGCTTTTGACTGTGTAAACCATGAGAAACTCTGTGCCACATTAAGAAGCATGGGTATACCAGAACACCTGATCGTTCTCTTGCGCAATCTGTACATTGATCAAGAAGCAACAGTTCAAACGGAACAAGGAGAAACAGAATGGTTTAAAATAAGCAAAGGTGTAAGACAAGGCTGCATACTTTCCCCCTACCTGTTGTCACACCTCCTCTGCCACGCGGTAGCCTCCTGTATTGCAAGGCCCCTGGAGGATGGTAGTTGTGCCTTTATGAATATAAACGCAAACACTTCTTTCTTCAAATCAAAGGGTTTTTATTCCCCGTCCCATTGAGGGTATTTTATCTTTAAGGAACATAAATTATATGCTTTGCTTGGACATCTCATGTACAATAACAAATGTAAACATAACTTGCTTTCTTCAGCTTTTAAAGGATAAATCAACAAAAGAACAAAAACTTAACTATTGCTGTAAGGTTCTCTCCCCGGTAGCTGAGAGTAGAGCATACCTCTGTTCTGCCTCGAGAGAGAGAGTTACAGGCTTGTTGCTGTATTACTGAAGTTAAGACACCAAGTTACTTTCCTTATCTCAGGGAGAATTCAGGTTCAATTAATGATAAAGAACAATCCATTAATTCCTGTGTATCATTCTCCTCAGCATTCTGGTATTCCATCATCTCTGGTTGACTGGTATATTCATTCTGTACTTTAGGAGTACTATGAGAGACTTGCTGCCTAAGCACGTCAACCAGGAAGTTCTTTTCTTTCACCGGGCTAGAGCCTCTCTGGGTATTACCATATATACTGGAATAGAGATTTCCCAGGCACTGCCCCTGCTGGTACTTTTGAGTAGAGCTTAGCCCCTTACTTGCTCTGCTCGTGGGATAATTAAGGGAACTTTCCAACCTATCCAGGTTTCCCTTTTGTAACCCAGCTGAGCTGAATCGGAGTGCTCGTGACGGAGTTTCAGACGGAGCTGTGAACTTACAATTACAAAACTCTTCAGCTTTATCTGGTAAATAAAACCTTTTATCTTTGGGGTTTTCAAAACCAGGAATAGGGATATTTTCAGCCTCTAGATAATGAGACCTTGTATGCTTATTCCCATACGTCCAGGGTTGTCTTTTTTCACACGGCAAATCTCTCTTGCACTCACTCTTTTCCCTGTAACCTGCAACTGCAGTCTTCTGGCGTTTCTCTTGCTCATACACACTATTTGGCTGTGGATATCTCTCTGATTTATTCAGGTCCTCGGGTTCCCTCTGACCTTCATATGGGCACTCTAATTGCTCCAGAGTTTCCTTATCACTCTCTCTTGCATTCTCATACCTGTGCCATGCTTCCCGAGGCTTTAGCTGCCCTCTCTGTATTTTCTCCAAGTGTGTCCTTGGCTGCCACGGCTTCTCTCTCTCTCTCTCTCTCAGCTCCGGCACCAGCTCCTGGCTTTGCCTTAATCCTGATCCGAATCCTAAACTGTCTCTGAATGTCTGAGAGCTTGTTTTAAACCCACGTTCGCTTGCTCCACCCTTAGTTAGCTGAACCCTGTCAGGTGAAGTGAATTCCCTTCCTGTGCTAGCTGGATGTGTCCTGATTGAGCTTTTGCACGTGTTCCTGCGTTGCTCAGGGTAACTATCTGACACTTTCTTGTTTACCCTGTCACTTTTTCTGTTTTCACTTGTGCTGGCCTGCATTTCCTCTGTCTGTACAGGGTCTACCCTGTTACACTGTTTACAAATCATCAGAGAAGCAGGATTGTATGAAGACAACAGAGGTGTGAAGATTGGTGGAAGACTCATCAACAACCTTCGCTATGCTGATGATACCACATTACTGGCTGAAAGTGAAGATGATCTGAAACATTTGCTTCTCACAATCAAAGAACATAGTCTCAAAATGGGCCTGCACCTTAATGTAAAGAAGACAAAGATCATGACAACTGGCATAATCAACAGGTTCATCGTTGAAGGAGAAGAAATTGAAATTGTGAACAACTTTAACCTACTTGGATCAACTATCAATAAAGAAGCAACAAGCAGTCAAGAAATCAGACGACGCATTGCTCTTGGCAGAATGGCTATGAAAGACCTAGATAAGATTCTCAAGAGCAGAGATGTCTCTCTCCATACAAAGATTCGACTTCTTCAAGCCATGGTATTTTCAATAACATCATATGGATGTGAAAGCTGGACAGTGAAAAAGATAGACAGGAAGAAAATTTATGCCTTTGAATTAAGGTGCTGGCGGCGAATACTGTGTATACCATGGACTGCCCGAAGAACAAACCAGTCGGTACTAGAGGAGATCAAACCTAAGCTTTCTTTAGAAGCTCAGATGACAAGACTTCGACTCATACTTTGGACACATCATGCGAAGAGAGAGATCATTAGAGAAAGACATTATGCTTGGCAAGATAGAAGGTCAACGCAAAAGAGGAAGGCCAGCAATGACATGGATCGATACAATAACAGCAGCTACGGGTACCAGTCTGTCAACAATGAGCCGCCTGACTGAAGACTGAACACAATTTAGGATAGCTATCCAGAGGGTCGCCATGAGTCGACTCCGACTCGACAGCACTTAACAACAACAACAACGCCACTTTTTTTCTCTCTTTTAAGATTTTTATTGAAAGAATAATCAAAACTTTACACCACCAAAGCAATAACCACAAACAACATTAATCCATACAACTTTACACCACATTATCAATACATTCCTTCTTTCTGTTTTATCCCTCTCTACCCCCTCCCCCTTCTCTCTCTCCCCTCCCTCCCCAGCTTCCTTACATAAATAATCCAGCATGTTCTGCCATTCACTCTCAAACTTACTCCTCCTCTGCCTGCGTATAGCAGTCAAGTTTTCCATTAAAACTATTTGACGGAGCCTCTCCACACAATGTTCTATTAGGTGTGGCCTCAACTGCTTCCACCTGTACGCCACTTCACATTTCGCTGCACTTAAGCAAACCATAACTTGTTTCCTTACCTTACCTGGATTCCCCTCTCTCCACCCTCCCAATAAAAATAGTACAGGTTCCCTGCTTACCTCTACTCCTACTACCTGCTGTATCCACTTTTGGACCTGTTCCCAGAAAGGTTTTATCTGGGGGCACATCCACCGAATATGGAACATGGACCCCTCTTCTCAACACTCTCACCAACATCCTTTCGATGCTGATGGGAACATTTTATTCAATCCAACTGGCGTGTAATACCATCTCATTAAACCTTTACACCAATTTTCTCTAATAGCCACCGATATAGGTAGTCATCGGGCTTGACCAAAAATAACCTTCCATTGTTGTATTTCGATATTTACATGCAACTCTCTCTCCCAGACCAGCATATATCCCAACTTGTTCTCTCTTTTTCCCCCTCTCACCGCTTTATTTAGTGTGGACCCTAATCCTAAGGACTGTTTCTTCCCATACCATATAGCTTCCAAATTTGTATAATCCTGCTCTAATCCATCCTTGCCCAATTTCTGCTTTAAAAAATGGAGCACCTGTCCATAATGGAAAAAAACTCTCTACCCCTAAGTGATACGTCTCTCGTAATTCCCCAAATGGGACCCATTCCCCCCTGTCTAAGAACTGAAAAAAAAAATCTCAGTCCCACTCATTCCCATTTCTTGTAGATGCCCCCCTCTTTTCCTGGGATGAAATCCTTTGTGTAACATAGGGCCTTCATTATCGAGAAATCTGTATCTTTCATGCTCTCTACGGACCTCCGTACCTTATCCCATATTTTTGTAGGGTATGTCGTACAAAGGGATTATCCTGTATTTGATGCCCCCATTCCTCCCTGGACATCCACGGAATGTCCCCCAGGGGCCTCCCCTTGTTGATCACCCTTTCCAAAATCACAAACGTTTTTCTTTCTCCCCCTTCCGCCAGTCTATCAGATATCTGACCTGCGCTGCCCAATAATAGGCTTGAAAATCTGGCACCCACAATCCCCCTTCCTCTCTAGATCTATACATCACAGCTCGAGCATCTCGTGGTGGCCTTTTCCTCCATATAAATCAAAACACTTTCCTTTGGAGAACTCTCTATGGGAAGTGCTTGAAAATAGTACAATACCCTTGGCAAAATATTCATTTTAATTGCTGCAATACGACCCAGCCATGATATTTCAGTCTCCATCCAAACCCCTAAATCCTGTGCCACCCGCTTCCACAGTGAGGGGTAGTTCGCCTCATAAAGCAGCTGTTATCACCCCCAAATACTTAAGAGCCTTTTGGGTCCACTTAAAGGGGTATTGCTGTTTTAATTTAACGACCTCTGTTTTAATGTTAAGTGCCTCTCCAATTTTTCCATCACTCTTGGCAATGTTTTCTTCGGCTGGGATATCATTAATAATATATCATCTGCAAAGAGGGATATTTTATGCCACTGTCCATCCACCCTGAATTCCCACTGCTCCTCTAACGGTCTGAGCTAAAGGCTCTACTGCTAGAGCAAAGAGTAGTGGGGACATTGGGCATCCCTGCCTGATACCTCTCTCTAACTTAAAAGCCTCTGAGTATCTGCCATTAATTCTTACCCTGGCCTGGGGATCCTGATATAGGGCCTGCACCCAGCTTAAGTAATGTGGCCCAAACCCCATTCTATGCATCACCGCAAACAGGAAATTCCAACTAACACAATCAAATGCTTTTTCAGCATCTATTGATAATAGCATCAATTTCTCCTGCTTTTGGTGGGCCGCCCACACTACTTCCAGCACCCTTTTTATTTTATCCGAGGCCTGACGTCCACTAATAAAGCCTGTTTGATCTATGTTTATAAGTGAGGGCATTTCTTTAACCAACCTATTAGCCAAAACATTCGCTAGGATCTTTACATCTGTATTAAGTAGTGATATTGGCCGGTAAGACCAGCACAACAGGTGATCCTTCCCTGCCTTTGGTAAAACTGTAATTCCAGCAGTCAACATATCTGCTGAGAGTTGCCCTCACTCTTCCAAGATCCCGTTGAATACTTTCCCCAGTATTTCCACCACCTCCTCCCTGAAAATCTTATAGAAACTATTAGGTGGCCCGTCTAACCCTGGTTCTTTCCCTAAGGGCATGTCTTTAATTACCCTCTCTATTTTCTCCTGTTGAATCTCGCCCTCTAACCTTTCCTGCAGATCCTCTCCAACCTTTGGCAGCTCTATCCCTTCTAGGTACGTCTATCACTGACTCTTCTCTCTGTTGGGTATACAGTTCTTTATAGAACTGGCAAAATCTAGCCCCTATCAATTTCTCTGTCCTCAGTACTTCCCCATCCTCTCCCTTAATTGCCACTATAGCATTGTCTGTTTCTCTTTTCCGCAGTTTACGTGCAAGTAATCTCCCTGCTTTATTTCCCCATTCATAGTACAGTACTTCTGTCTCACTCTCTGCATATGAAATGCAATTTGCTCCAGTTGCAACTTATTCAGCTCGATCCTCATTTGGTTTAGGTATTTCAATCTCCTTGCCGTACCCTTTAGTCTATACTGTTCAGCAGCTTCTCTAATCTCCTCATGCAATTTTTCTTCTTGTTCCCTCCGTTGTTTTTTAACCTGTGCTGCCCACATAATCAAACGCCCCCTGATCACGGCTTTCATGCCATCCCATAGACCCACATCCCTCACCTCCCCATTATCATTCAACTTCCAATAGTCCCAAAGGCATTCCTTACTATCCTTTAGCACGTCTTCCCTTCAAAGGAGACTTTCATTGAGTCTCCAAAATCATACTCTGCCTTCCCCTTTAGTTTCACGAACCTCCACCCAAGTTGGGGCTATGATCAGACCATGTTATATTACCAATCTCTGCCATTCCCAATTTTAGTTCCCATATTCTATCAATTAATATATAATCTATCCAACTAAAGCTTTTATGGGGGTTTGAGTAGAGTTATATTCTCTACTATCCTTATTTTGTAACCGCCATGCATCAGTAAGCTGAAATTTCTTTATGATTCCTTTCACTATTCGACGGCTTTTTGCATTGCCCCCCCCCCCCCCCTTCGCTTGTCGATCCTGGCTGGGCTGTAGTACCAGGTTAAAATCCCCTCCCATGACCAATTTCCCTTGCACTGATCGGGCCAGTAACTGACGGACCTCCCTCCAAAAGGGGACCTGCCTCGTATTTGGTGCATAAATATTCGCTAAGGTAATTGTTTCCCCCATCAACTCTCCTGTTAGTAACAGTACCCTCCCCGTTTTCTCTCAAATTACCTCCCCCGGCTGAAATGGGCACCCTCTCCTTACCAAGATGGCTACCCCCCCTTCCTGCAAGCCCCCCCTCTCCTCTGGGGCTTCCGAAAACTCGATAGGGATACTGACTGCTAACCAATAGCCCTTCATCCTTTCGCTTTAAATGAGTTTCCTGCACCAATACAATGTCCCATCGCAACCTCTCAGCCTCCCTAAAGAGATGTTGTCTTTTCTGTGGAGTGTTAAGCCCCTTAGCATTAATAGTACCTATCTGCACCATCTTACCTTTTGATTAAATGCTGGCTCCCTGCTGCACCCCTCCCCCCCTCCCCAGATCTCCAATCTTTTCCTGGAGATTTCTCCATCTTGGGGCGGTGACGTCTATCCCGGCCTCTGTCTCGCCTCATTTCCTCCTCTCCTCCTCCACTGCCCCTTCTCATAAACCCCTTTGCCTCTCCTCCGGAACGCTTCTTACTAATTTCCGCCCCCCCCCCCTTTGCCCCCTCATTCGCACAGCAACCATTTTCAAAGTCCACTCCTCCAGCCCATATGTACTCACAGACATTCAGACATCGCTTATAGTCATGATATTGCTAAACAGCCACAGACCCTATAGCCCCACCTCCCCACACCCAACATTTAACCATCAACCAACAACATCCACCCTTGAAGGCCATGGCTGCTCAAACCCTGACTTAAGTTCTCACATAAAAGTGTCAGGGCCCTGTTGACCTCCGGCTTTCCCCATCCACCACTACTGATCAACAAGTCTCTTTCAGGAGGTGTTCTTCTCCGGGGTACCCTCTCCACTCCTGCCTTTAGACAGCCTGGTCAACCTCCGGCCATTGGTATTGACTCTCTGCCACCTCAAGTCTGCCCTCTTTGGTGCCACAGTTCGCTCTAGCTTGGAATTACACCAAGGGTTGTCCAGTATACTCTGGACCCCCAGCTCCTTCAACACTCTCCATGCATCCCCGCTGTCCTTCACACGCTTTGTCACTCCTTTCACTGTGATTGCCAGTCCAAAGGGGTACAGCCACTTGTACTTCAGCCCCTCTCTCCATAGTAGCGCCATCACTTCTCTCATTTCCCTCCAACACTGTAGTGTTCCTGGTGATAAATCTTGATACATCTCAATTTGATGGCCCTTCCACTGAAAGGGCCCCTGTTTTCAGGCTTCTGCCAGAATCTGCTCTTTCAACTTGTAGGAGCTCAAACACACCACTGTATTGCGGGGGCAGTTCTCTTTAATAGGTTCTATGCTCCTGTGTGCTCGCTCCATTTGTATCTGCATCTCCTCTCAAATGGGCTCTGAATCAGCAGGTTGCAGCAAAGAGCCAAACACCTCTTTTAACACCACATCACAATCTCTATACTGAGGCTCCTCCGGGATTCCTCTCACCCGCAAATTGCTCCTACGAGAGCGGTCCTCCAGATCCTCGGTCTTTTCTTGCAACAGCTCTTGTGCCTGCTTCAAAGCCTCCCACCCACTCTGCAGGTCTCCCAGCATGTATGACTGGAGTTCTATTTGATTCTCATTTTCTTCCACTCTATCGCCGAGGTCTGCTATATCTTGTCTCAATACTCCCAGGGTCTCTAATTTCCATTTTAACTTCACTAATTTCGGCTTTCAGTTCATCGAGTCATATTTTTAGTACCTCTGCTGCCCCAAAACACAAGGTCTCATCTGCTTCCTCTTTGGCGTCACTCGATCTCCCGACGGCCATCTTGCCGTCTCCTTCTTCTCTCTGCAGATCTTCAGCAATAGCGTATGCAGAGCGGTATGCCGCCAATCTTTTTTTCACTGATAATCCTCCCTTCACCTTGTCCATTGCTCTGCTATCACTCAGGGCAAGCGGGGTTGAGTTCTGCCACCTTTATAGCTCTATCAGAGGCTGGTTGCTACGGAGCTCCCTCATGGATAACATGAGGAAAGATCTACAAAAGCTGGAAGACTGGTCTAATGTTTGGCAGTTAAGATTTAATGCGAAGAAGTGCAGTGTCATGCACTTGGGAAGCAGAAATCCAGGGGAAATGTACGCGATAGGGGGCGAGAGGTTGGTGTGCAAGGACCAGGAGAAGGACCTTGGTGTGATTATTTCTGCGGATCTCAAGGTGGAAAACAGTGCGACAAGGCAGTGGCAAAAGCCAGGAAGATGTTGGGTTGCATACAAAGAGGAAATACCAGCATAAAGGAAGAGGTACTAATGCCACTGTATAAGTCACTGGTGAGGCCTCACTTGGAATACTGTGTTCAGTTTTGGAGACCATATCTTGCAAAGGATATAAAAAAACTGGAAACTGTTCAGAGGAAGGCGACCAAAATAATTTGGAGCCTGCGTCGGAAGCCTTATGAGAAGAGACTTGAAGACCTAAATATGTACACTCTGGAGGAGAGGAGGGACAGGGGAGATATGATTCAGACCTTTAAATATTTAAAGAGAAATAATGAACAAACAAACCTCTTCCAAAGTCAGGGAAGCTGTAAAACTAGAGGGCATAACATGAAGCTGCAAGGGGGTAAATTGAAAGGCAATGTCAGGGAATACTTTTTCACTGAAAGGGTGGTGGATGCTTGGAATGCCCTCCCGATGGAAGTGGTGGGGGCAAATACAGTGAAAGAATTCAAAATGGCATGGGACAGACACAGTGGATCCCTTTACAGCAACAGGATAAAATCAAAATAAACTTAACTAACTAATTTCTCAACATACAGGAGCGGTGGGTTCACCCCTAAACAAAGACCTGGGGAGGGGTGGCCTGCACGGAGCGGCAGGTGCACCTACTCTTGCCATCTTACTGGGCAGACTAGATGGACCATACTGGTCTTTATCTGCCGTCATTTACTATGTTACTATGTTACCATGCGGTCATCTTGCTTACTGACATCACCGGAACTCAATAACGCCACTTTTAAGCACACTTAGGGGTATGTTTACTAAACCGTGCTACTGTGCGGGGCGCACTTGAGCGTGCGCTAAGGTACCTTAGCGCACGCTAATGATGCGTTTTTGTGCCCCGCACATGTGCGTGCCGCACTAACGGGCCCGCTCATGTGCGCGTCGCGCAAATGAGTGATAGAGGCGTGGAAAGGCTCCCGGAGGGCGGAGGAAGGCTCCCCAGGGGCAGAGAGACGGGGTCAATGGGTGGAGAGTGGGAGGGGAGAGGCTCCCCGCACAGGAGCGGGGCTGAAATTCGATGAAAAAAATACAGCGAGTGAAAACCTCGCGGTAGAGCCGATTTAAAGGGAAGAGAAACCATTTCTGTCAGCAATGTACAGCAAAACCAGGGAAACCTACAAAACGTGAGCAGTGTAATACATGTGCACAGAACAAAATAGCAAATAAACATTGAAAATGACCACAACAAAATTCTAATAAATTATAATCCAGCTGGGCAACAGTGATAGTCATGGAAAACATCAAAAATCACTCCCAAGAAAGCCCCAAAAAAGAAATATGAATTTTAGAAGGGTCTACGCTCCAACCCCATACAAGGTGAATGATCCCACAATGAAATTGTGCAGATCATTCACCTTGTATGGGGACGGAGCGTAAAAATAATAATTATTATTTATGACCACCCTGCTCTGCACAATTTCACTGTGGGATCATTCACCTTGTATGGGGACGGAGCGTAAAAATAATAATTATTATTTATGACCCTGCTCTGCACAATTTCAATGTGGGATCATTCACCTTGTATGGGGACGGAGCGTAGACCCTTCTAAAATTCATATTTCTTTTTTGGGGCTTTCTTGGGAGTGATTTTTGATGTTTTCCATGACTATCACTGTTGCCCAGCTGGATTATAATTTATTAGAAATTTGTTGTGGTCATTTTCAATTTTTATTTGCTATTTTATTCTGTGCACATGTATTACACTGCTCACGTTTTGTAGGTTTCCCTGGTTTTGCTGTACATTGCTGACAGAAATGGTTTCTCTTCCCTTTAAATCGGCTCCCTTTAAATCGGCTTTAATGGTTTCTCTTCCCTTTAAATCGGCTTTAATAATTATTATTTTTTACGCTCCGTCCCCATACAAGGTGAATGATCCCACAGTGAAATTGTGCAGAGCAGGGTTTATGACTCCTTTGGCCAGGTATCCTATCTCCAGGGACTGCACTGTCTCTGTGGCCACAGTGTGGTGCAGTGAGCACAGACAGTGTGTTCAGGAGCCAAAGATCACCAGTTCAAGTTCCAGCTGGGGCTCCTGCAAACCCAATCCCCATATTTTACCCACCACTAAACCATGATAGTAAAGACCAAACGTTTTTGCAGATAACATAAGCATGGTCCAAACACCTCTATTTTACCCTACAGAGCACAGACACCAGAAACATGCACAATACCTAGACCACAGTCCCCTCAATGCAGTCCTGGAGGGCCACATATCATTTAGCTGTGATGCTGTCAGCAATATAAGGCCATGTCAGCATGGTGGCAGAGGGGTACGGTTGGTGGAGGGGGCAGTGGCTGCTGCCAACAGCAGACGGTGGCCTAGCCCCCTTCACGTGGGTGCAGTGCCCTCCAACAGACAGGCCCTGTCTGACAAACAGCCATGGACTCCCCAGGGAATGCACTGTTTTTGTGCTACGACGGTGGTGCAGCGGACACAGCCAGTGCCTTTAGGACCAGAAGGTCACAGGTTCAAATCCTAGCTGGGGCTCCTGCCACCCAGTCCCCTTATTTTACCCATGAAGAAAACATAGTAGTAAAGACTGAACCATAATTGCTGAGACCATAAGCATGGGTCAAAAACCTCTATTTTACCCTACACAGCACAAACACCATAGAAATGTGCATTACCTACGGCAGAATCCCCCAAATGCAGTCCTGGAGGGCCAAACACCATTCAGTTTCCATGCTGCCTCTAATAAAGATGCCTGTGCTGCATATCTATGCACCACCCCCATGGTATGCAGATGTATCCCATGCATATTGTCAGACGGCTGCCTGGGTGAGAATGTTCACAGTCTTGGCAAGTGCATATATCAATATGATTTGCAAGGGATTGTGGGAAATGCAGTTCATTCACACCAGACACAGCTGCTCACAATAATTAGTTGTGCTTGAGTGTAAAGCCAATAAGATATTTATTTATGGGGTTATTTCTCCCAACACAGATATGCTTGGTAGCACATAAAACAGGATACTTGCTTTCAATGTTTAACTTAGAAAAACAAAATCAGGAAAACAGCTGAACTTGTCAGGCAATCAAAGCAAAAGAATAAAGACCTGGTTGGTAACAAACTGGTCTTTTCTGTAGGCTTTAGCTAATATTTTCTTAGCAGTGCTTTAAACAACAAGCAAAACCCACAAAGAAGGGAAAAAACTGTTCTTTTCAGGTTAACTTCTTATATCTTCACACATAGACTCAGAAGTGATTTCCTCAGAGCTCACAAGCAATTAGGTAAGGCTCAATTGCTAGCAGTTACCCAGCTGAAACCCCTTAGCTGGCTTGCTTTCTACTGCGTGGCTCAAATTCTACTCAGGAGCTTTTCTGAGTAGATTAAAGAACAAGTTTGTATTTCTTTGTGATGGTTGCTGTACTTTGTAACAGAAAATTACCAAAGGAGTTTAGACAGAGAGCAATCCATATATTCACAGCCTGTATCTAAGACCGCTCCTTCCCCTTCTTCAACAATCATGGGTTCAATATCAGGGATTGGCACAGAGGAATTTCTCAATGGAGCACTTTCAGGAGAATACTTGTTTCCCTGCTGTCTTTCAAGGTTATAGCTAGGGCATAGATCAGTGTTCATACCTGAGCTTCCATTGCTGTTAGAGTTCCTCTATAAATAGCCTGGCCAGTATGTAGTCCAGTTCTTATGTCCAGCCTTCCAATCCAGATCCCTGGACACTGGATCTCTCTTCACATACCTTCTGGCATGGGTCTTAGGGTCCCTTCCACGTGCAGCCGTCTCCCTCACAGGTACCGTCTGGAGATTCCTAGCCCTGCAGCACCATTCCTCTGGCTTTCCCCAGTCCAATGGTGTATGCTGGCCCTTGGAATGCCTTCCAGTATACGTACTGCTCTGGACTGCTCTGGACTCCTTTAGACCTCCCAAAGGCTTTTCTCTTCTTTCTTCCAAAGGGTTTCTTGCCCTCTCTGTCCGTCTGGTTTGGCTTCTGCTTCTGATGATCCTCCAGATGATGAAGCTGTCCAAGATGAGGATCTCCAAGCTGATCCTGAGGATGAGGATCTCCCAGATGAGACTGAGGATGAGGATAATTCTCTGTAGAATAAACTCTACCTTTATTCTGCCCAGATGAGTGCTCCACCCTAGCACAGCGCAGCTGTGCTGAATCAGGCCCTGCCCTTTGAGATGAGTGCTTAGGGATTACCTCATAGCCCTCCTGATTGAACACACGTTTCCCCACTTCAGCTCCTCTAATGGCTGTTGGAAACCTGGTGCATTCTGGGACTGGTAGTCTTTTATGGGAAAATTCTGTTTTCTTATTTCTACCAGAACTGACAGGTTGCTTGTTCAGAGTCACTTCACCTTTTCTATAGCTCCTTCCTGAGCTATGATAAGCTTCCTTATCACATACCCCCCTGCTTAAGTTATTACAGACTGGTTTAACTGGTGAAACGTCTTCTCTACAGTCCGTAATACGGGAAAGGGCATCCACATTCTTGTGTAACTTCCCAGCACGATGTTCCACTTGAAAATCAAATGCCTGTAAGGCCATGTACCAGCGTGTCAACCTGGCATTGTGGTTCTTCATTTGCTGCAACCACTTAAGTGGGGCATGGTCTGTGACCAACTGGAACTTTCTCCCTGTAAGGTAAAACCTTAACGCCTCCACTGACCACTTAATAGCTAAACATTCTTTTTCTATTGTGGAATACGTTTGTTCAGCCGGTGACAACTTCCCTCTCAAGTACATCACAGGATGCTCCTCCCCTTCATGACACTGGGATAGAACCGCTCCTAGCCCTACATCCGATGCATCTGTTTGAACCAAAAAGGGTTTCCTGAAGTCCACCCCTTTCAGTACCGGTCCTGTACACAATTTTCCTTTTAGGACTGAAAATGCTTTTTCAGCTTCAGGTGTCCACTTTAGCTGATTTGGACAATTCTTCCGCAGCATATCTGTGAAAATTGCACTTTTCTCTGCAAATTGCGGTATAAATCTGTGGTAGTATCCAATAAGTCCCAAGAAACTTCTTAGTTGTTTCTTTGTTGTTGGAGGGGGAAAATTCCTGATGCTATCTACTTTACTCATTAGAGGTTTAATTTTTCCTCTTCCCACTAGGTGGCCCTGGTATTTTACCTCCCTATTTGCAAAGGCACACTTCTTCGGGTTTAAAGTGATTCCCGCTTGCTTCATGGAGCACAAGACTGCCCTGATCCTCTTTAGATGCTCCGCCCAGGTGTTACTATGGATTATGACATCATCCATATATGCAAAAGCATAATTTTGGTGGGGTCGAAGTACCTGATCCACTAACCGTTGGCAGGTAGCCGCTGCTCCATGCAGTCCGAAAGGCATCCTCTTGAACTGGAAAAGGCCAACGGGGGTGCTGAACGCAGTCTTCGGCTTCGACTCCCTGGTTAGAGGGATTTGCCAATATCCTTTTGTCATATCAAGGGTGGTTAAGTATTGAGCCTGTCCCAGCTGGTCCAACAACTCTTCAATTCTTGGCATTGGATAGGCATCAAAAACTGATATTGCGTTTACCTGCCGGAAGTCAATACAAAATCTTAAAGATCCATCAGGCTTCGGCACCAGGACTGTGGGGCTATTCCAGGGACTCTTTGACTCCTCTATTACTCCCATGTCCAACATCTCCTGGACTTGTGCCACTACTTCCTGTCTCTTGGCTTCAGGCAAGCGGTATGGCCTTTGACAAACTAATTTCCCAGGTGGAGTTATTATTTCATGGGCAACCAAATGTGTCTCCCCAGGTATGGGTGTCAACACATCTGGGAATTCTTTAAGCAATTTCCTAATTTCTTCCTGTTGTACCACTGTCAGGTCCTCACCTATTTGGGGCTCTGATTTTTCTTTACAATCAGATACCTGGGGTCCCAAATCTTCCTCTTCATTCACCTCCCTCTCTCGGGCACAGGTGGCAGCTAGGCTTTTAACCCCTTTGACGTCAGTAGAACCAAAGCCTTTGGTTCCACGCTCAGAATTTTCCAGGGATGTGACCTCCTCCACAGGTGGAAAACCCAGCCTCTCACAGATCAATTGGGCAATTCTGTCTCCTGTCTTCACGTGATAATCATTCTGTCCAAAATTAAACAACAGAACTTTAATATTGCCCCTGTAATCGGGATCAATTACTCCCGCACACACATCGATGAAATATTTAAGGGCTAATCCGGACCTTGGGGCTACTCTCCCATAGCATCCAATAGGTATTTCCACTTGGAGACCGGTGTCAACCAGGGCTCTCCCTTGGCTAGGTACAGTCACATTTTCTATACTGCACAGGTCAAACCCAGCAGCTTGAGGGGTTGCCCGCTTAGGAGCTTGGGCCTTCTCTGTGACCCTATGGTACTTTAAGACGAATGTCTGCTTTGGGGTAGCTTGGTCTTCTGGACGCTTAACCATCTTTTTAGCTGGGGTCTGAGGACTTCCAAATAAAGGCTCGGGAGCTATTACCATTAATCCTTCTCCCTCCTTCTTTCCTAGTCCTTCCACTAGACCCTGCTTAAATCTTGGCCAGTCTCTTCCTAGAACCAAATCAAAGGGTAGCCTAGGCACCACTGCTAACAGGACTTCCTCTTGTTCCCCCAGGCACTTAACCCTTAGCCTATAGGTGGGATATGATGTTGCAGCACCATGAATGCATCTGATGTGAACTTGGCTTTCAGGGGTTCTAGGCACAAATCCTTCTTGGGCCTCTATCCTCTTCCAAAGCCTTTTTGACATCATACTCTGGTCTGCCCCAGAGTCTAACAAAGCATACTCTGGTCTGCCCCAGAGTCTAACAAAGCATTTGTGGTAATTCCTTGCACATCAACCATCAAAAGAAATCCTTCTTTGGGCTGTTTTAAATCCACACCCATTAAGCTAGTGTGTGTCTGGCATCCCTTTTCTAAATGTCCCCATTTCCCACACTTGAAACATTTCTTTCTACTCCACTGTGTCATCTGGTTTGGCACAGTACATTTATTTTCAGAAACATTTTTAATTATTTTCTTTTCTGATACAGCACAGCTTGCCTCAGCACCCATCTTCAGAGGGCCACCCATTCTATGGCAAGCCTGCGTGGCTTCCAAGAATCTCTCTGCTAGCATGGTTGCCTCTCCAAGATTTTGGCAATTTTGCTGTATAAGGAAAGTGTGCAAATCTTTAGGCACCGCAGACATAAATTGTTCAAGTATAATAATGTCTAATAACATTTCTACCGTCTTTTGCTCAGGCTCCAACCATTTTACAGCTAATCCTCTGATTCTCTGACTCAGAGCCCTGGGTGTTTCACCCACTCTCAATGTAGTAGCTCTAAACATTCGCCTATACTCTGAAATAGACAACCCTAGGCGATCTCTAATAGCAGCCTTTACATCCTTATAATTCAAAGCCTGGGCTGCTGGCATTGCTCTATAAGCTGCAAGCGCCTCTCCAGTTAATGAGGCTGCCAGCCTTACTGCCCACTGGGTCTCTGACCATGCTAATGCTTGTGCCACTCTTTCAAAAGACTCTAGAAAATCATCAACATTATCATCTGGAGTTAGCTTCCCAAAACTAAATGCCCCAATCCCCTGATTGAGTCCCACACTGTCCACATGTGGTGTACCAGTATTTACTGCTGGTCTTGCATCTGGTCCACTTTGGCTCTGCAGTTTAACTAGGGCTTGCACCAGATCAAGCACTGGCTTCTGCTGGTCCATTAAGGCTTTCATAGCAGTGTCCTGAGCCTGCTGTGCTAGCTCCTGTTGCCTGCTAAACTGGGCTGCCATCCAATCAGCTAGTTCCCTTGGATCCATCTTGATCCCTGCAAGAAAACACAAAAAAAAAAAACAACCCACAGTGCACCACCTTCCAAACAGGTGTTTTTTTCTACTTTTTTTTTTTTCAATTACCCCTGTGCCTTACTCCCATCCACCACTAGACATGCCCAGGTACTTGTTACCTTATGCCAGTGATGAATCCAGCTCTGCACAGGGTCTTTTCTTCCTGGAACAGCTACCTCTCCTCCAAAGTGCAGTTGAGGGAAAATCTTTTCTTTCAGCTTTTAAGCTTGAACTGTCTTTTCCTTCAGACTTGAGTTGTAATCCTTAACAAGTAAATCCTTTTGCGCAAAAGCAATCCGAAAAACTACACCATTTGTCAGACGGCTGCCTGGGTGAGAATGTTCACAGTCTTGGCAAGTGCATATATCAATATGATTTGCAAGGGATTGTGGGAAATGCAGTTCATTCACACCAGACACAGATGCTCACAATAATTAGTTGTGCTTGAGTGTAAAGCCAATAAGATATTTATTTATGGGGTTATTTCTCCCAACACAGATATGCTTGGTAGCACATAAAACAGGATACTTGCTTTCAATGTTTAACTTAGAAAAACAAAATCAGGAAAACAGCTGAACTTGTCAGGCAATCAAAGCAAAAGAATAAAGACCTGGTTGGTAACAAACTGGTCTTTTCTGTAGGCTTTAGCTAATATTTTCTTAGCAGTGCTTTAAACAACAAGCAAAACCCACAAAGAAGGGAAAAACTGTTCTTTTCAGGTTAACTTCTTATATCTTCACACATAGACTCAGAAGTGATTTCCTCAGAGCTCACAAGCAATTAGGTAAGGCTCAATTGCTAGCAGTTACCCAGCTGAAACCCCTTAGCTGGCTTGCTTTCTACTGGGTGGCTCAAATTCTACTCAGGAGCTTTTCTGAGTAGATTAAAGAACAAGTTTGTATTTCTTTGTGATGGTTGCTGTACTTTGTAACAGAAAATTACCAAAGGAGTTTAGACAGAGAGCAATCCATATATTCACAGCCTGTATCTAAGACCGCTCCTTCCCCTTCTTCAACAATCATGGGTTCAATATCAGGGATTGGCACAGAGGAATTTCTCAATGGAGCACTTTCAGGAGAATACTTGTTTCCCTGCTGTCTTTCAAGGTTATAGCTAGGGCATAGATCAGTGTTCATACCTGAGCTTCCATTGCTGTTAGAGTTCCTCTCTAAATAGCCTGGCCAGTATGTAGTCCAGTTCTTATGTCCAGCCTTCCAATCCAGATCCCTGGAAACTGGATCTCTCTTCACATACCTTCTGGCACGGGTCTTAGGGTTCCTTCCACGTGCAGCCATCTCCCTCACAGGTACCGTCTGGAGATTCCTAGCCCTGCAGCACCATTCCTCTGGCTTTCCCCAGTCCAATGGTGTATGTTGGCCCTTGGAATGCCTTCCAGTATACGTACTGCTCTGGACTCCTTTAGACCTCCCAAAGGCTTTTCTCTTCTTTCTTCCAAAGGGTTTCTTGCCCTCTCTGTCCGTCCGGTTTGGCTTCTGCTTCTGATGATCCTCCAGATGATGAAGCTGTCCAAGATGAGGATCTCCAAGCTGATCCTGAGGATGAGGATCTCCCAGATGAGACTGAGGATGAGGATCTCCGAGATGAGACTGAGGATGAGGATAATTCTCTGTAGAATAAAATCTACCTTTATTCTGCCCAGATGAGTGCTCCACCCTAGCACAGCGCAGCTGTGCTGAATCAGGCCCTGCCCTTTGAGATGAGTGCTTAGGGATTACCTCATAGCCCTCCTGATTGAACACACGTTTCCCCACTTCAGCTCCTCTAATGGCTGTTGGAAACCTGGTGCATTCTGGGACTGGTAGTCTTTTATGGGAAAATTCTGTTTTCTTATTTCTACCAGAACTGACAGGTTGCTTGTTCAGAGTCACTTCACCTTTTCTATAGCTCCTTCCTGAGCTATGATAAGCTTCCTTATCACAATATTCATGAGGGACAGCATGAAAACCCGAACAGTGTTTGGCACACCAGGACTGGAGTTGGGAACCTCTGCCGTAAAGCAGCAGCCAACAGGGCCAGACACACCCACACCCACAGGCCCCATTGGCTAATGCCTCCTGGAGAGGCAGGACATTGGGCCCTGTGTGCATCTCCCAATACTAGCACTTGCATACCTTAGCAATGCCACCCTACACCTGGGTATACGGTACACACCTATCAAACGTTTCCTATGATTACTGGCAGATAGCAAGTCCTACGTTAAGCACAGTTTGCTCATTGAGCTCCATCATAACAATCTTTCTGATGTCTGCGTTGTGTGCTTCAGGTCTGGTCTCTGACAGTGTTTACCACCCTGGGGAGTGACCCCCAACAGTATTGCGTAGCATATCCATGCCTGTACTGTGCCCAGGACTGGTGTGGTGGGCAGGGCTGCTAAACCCCTCTATAGTAGCACAATGCTGGCATAGGTGTGGGAGTGTGTGTCTGTCTATACAGTGTGTGGTGGCTGAAAACACCTTCCACAGCCCACACTGCCAGCACTGTTGCCAGTATTGGCCTGCCAATGTGCATAATGAGGAGCAAGGTACCATGGGTATAGCCCGGACAGGGTGACCTGGCCAGGATGCATCTGCACAGGGCATAGGGCACTGGCTGGGACATTGTAGTGCCCGGCCACCACCTACACAGACAGGGTGACCTCAGTATGTCCTGCTGGAGGATCACTCTCACCCTGACTGTGCAGTGATGACAGCATGGCTAGTGTGGTGAGGAAAGCACCACTACGCACAGATATGCACAGGGAAATAGAACCTCTACCTTTAATTCTGAATGTGTCAGAGGTTTCCCTAGCAACCAAGAGTCTATGACTCACAAGTTAGTCATTCCTAAGCCCCGCCCACAGCAGCACGTCAGAGGGAAGCCAGACCCTGGTCACATGTGCTGGGAGCAAGGTGTGGCACAGGAAGAGGAACAGTTGAAAAACCTGAGTTTTAGAAACTCAAAGGGGGACGGAGCGAGGGGAGCAAACAGAGCCAAGGAAGCCAGGGAGAGACTTGGACAAGAGAGACACAGAGGACAAGGTCTCAGGCATGGTCTCAGTGAAGGAGCAAGTGAGAGAGTGCTGACAAGGAATGAAAGAAAGTGTGAAGGAAACACTGGAAGCAGAAGTGTGAGAACGGATGAGAGATTGCTAAAAACAGCTGAGAGAACAAGGAATGAAACGCTGTTGCAATCAGACGGAGTTGCTACAAACAGAAGACAGCATGGCTGGCTCACAGGAGAGAGAGAGATACTAAACCCCTCTGGCTCCAGGCAAGTGTGTCTTCCTCCATTCATAGCTAATAAAAGCTTAGAAGAATTAGCTTTAGATTTACAAGCTGATTCTAATCATAAGCAGTGTCCCAGGATAAAGGGGAACCGTTTAGCTAAGTATCCAGTAGCCCAGGTAGCTGAAGAGCTGCTGCAGAAACAAGCCATACTTAAAAGATTAAGTGACTTGATAGAGAAAGAGAATAGCCAGCTCTCATCCCAGCTGCCATTGAATGTATGTGATACAGAGAGTATTGAAGATATGGAAATTGCTGATGATGAATGCAGCTCTATTGAAATGCAATGTGCTGTATGCCAAGCTTCTGACAGGGAAGAATGTTAAAACAGAAAGCCATTGAATGAATGCCTGTTTAGAGAGAGAGAAGCCTGATTTCTGAAGACGTCACAAGTAGGTGATAAAGCTGCTGAGTGCTAAGCTCAACTTATAAAGTTAGAAGCTGCTATTAAATGCTCAAGGAACATTTGAAGAATTGTTTGATACAAGAGTTTGGTTCCTATGAAGAGAGCAACCTTTAAAGAAGATAAAAGTTTTGGAAAGAAGTTGTAATTGTGAACAAAGCAAAGTTCTGCTTGTTTTTCTTTTGAATTTGTGGCTGTGAAGCAAAAGCCTGTATTTTGGGTTTTTCCATTTCCCATCCTGCGTGTAAAGGATTCCCTGAATACGATTAATAAATTTCTCTGTCTATTGCCTAAATCACTGGTTCACAACTCCTTACTTTAAAATGGGACTATAATTCCCAGCAGCCCTCCTGGCAGCCATCTTGGGAAACTTGTTTTAAAGAAAAAGGCGACCTCACCTGGTGTTGGTTATCAACCTGGCCAGCTGGGGGCGACACTAGGCACCCCCATAGTGCTATATAGTATTTTTCTCATGTGATATTTATGGGTTTCGTTTTGGGGCCCAGTCACTGATTTATCTGCTTGTTGTGTATGCTGACATCCCAGTTCTGGGTGCAAGCATTTCCACTGGGAACATGCACTATAGACTAGCTAGCAGACTGTTTGCAGCTGGTATGTGTCTTGATGGAATGGCTTGCAGGGTGCAGTGGCTGAAGGCTTTTTGCAGGAGAATCTCAGATAGTGGTGGGGTGCAGCTTAGCATATCAGGCCTAATGTCTGTCTGCTATTGTGTTATGGATGTGTACAGAGCTGCATTGACTGCCCTGTAGGGTGTCTGTTCCCCATCAGGACTGGGGTTGATGGTCCCTTCTACTGCCACCATTGCAGGGAGGTAGAATGTGGATCTGTTGATAGGAGACCCTGTTTGCCACCCTCAACCCTGGAGGAGGGGGGTGGTGGTACATGGCCCATCTAGAGGTCCATAGGGGCTATACCTGACTGAGACATCCAAGGTGTTTCTGCAGAAACTACCTATCTCACACATTAACACTGCTTTGGACCTCTGGCATGGCCTCTTTCAGACACGGAAGGTGCTGTGGACCTGGTGCTGGGCGCCTCACCGCACCCTCAGGGTGAGCACAGTACCCGCACAATGTGACGGTGTGTAGCTACTCTGTGCCAGTAAAACACATGGTTAGTACCCCCTACCAGGCCGAGGTGCTGTGGGGGTACACATGGTCACTTCCCCTGCATCATGGGTACGGTTGGGCTAACCCTATCCTGGTGACCACAGCAGACTGTCTGTGTGGTGACATGCACTCCCTCTGCAGCCAGCAAGGGGCTTGCTAGCAGCTATAGGGCTGTAGCACAATGGTTACTTCACTGCCTGTGGAGCCAGAGGTCATGGGTTCAAACCCACAGTGGGGTTATTTGATGGGGCTGCCCAGAGCATTATCTCTTTTTAATGTACATTATTGCTGCCAGCAAAAACACCCTCATCGTACTGTACCCATAAGGTGCCTCAGAGGGCGCTTTATAGGGCGCCCTATAGGTTACCTTATGGTTACCGTCCATATAAGGTGCACTATACGTTATCCTGTGGAGCAACTTATAGGGTGCCCTATAGGGGACATTTTAGGGTGCCGTGGTGGACAGTGCACTTTATAATGTGCCCTATGGAGTGCCTTATAGGGTGCCTTATGCGGCACCTTCAATTACAGCACGTGAGGACCTGTTTGCTGGCAGCAATTAATAAAATACAACTAAAGTGCTGCAGGAAAAAATACATACATTGCAAAGCTGATGCCACAGCCAGCCTTATGTATTAGGCACACTGGGGAGCAAACTCATGACCCCTGTATCAGCAGTCACTGCCTTACCCATTGTGCTACACTGATGCTCCTCTTTGCATGTCAGCACACCTACTTATGCTGTGCATTTCTTAAACTGCACAGTGCTGCCATCAAAAACATTGCTGTGACCTTGCGGTAACTCATACGGCACCCTATAAAGCGCCCTATCAGCAACATTCTAGGGTGCCTTGGCGGACAGTGCACTTTAAAATATGCCTTATGGGGCGCCTTATGTTAACACGCTTTGCGAGTGCGTTTGCTAGTAGTAGTAATTAAAATAAAAAATAAAATGCCTCCTAAAGCAAACTTACCCATAATAGGTAATGCCTCAGCCAGCCTTCTTCATTGGGCACAGTGGGGGATTGAACCCATGATCCCTGCACCATTGGTCAGTGTCTTAATCATTGGGCTGTGGCTCTGCTTCTCTGCTGATGCATCAGTGTGCCGCCTTATGCCGCCCAATATTAAAATGCCTCCTAAAGCAATAGCACACTGCCTTATGCACATCAGCGCGCTGCCTTATGCTGCCCATTATTTAAATGCCTCCTAAAGTAATGCCTCAGCCAGCCATCTTCATTGGGCACTGTGGGGGATTGAACCCCTGATCCCTGCACCATTGGTCAGTGTCTTAACCATTGTGCTGCTCCTCTGCTTGCACATCAGTGTGCCACTTATGCCTCCCGCGCAGCTTTCTCATGTGCTAATGTGCGGGGCGCACATGGGCGCCGCTCACATTAGCGCATGAATAATCCCGGTTTTGCTTTTTTCAGCCAGACACGCCCACTCCTTATATGGCACCCGCACAATAGCGGGCTGCGCACATTACCGGGGTTTTAGTAAACATACCCCTTAATGCTAATGACAAATGCATAAAAGAGACAGAGGCATGTGTAAACAGCAAAGGAAAAACTAGCACACAATTAATGGCAAGAGTATTTAAAGGTATTTAAATTAAAGGCAAATGAGCAGCATATAATGAAATGGTATGCAAATATTGGCTGCCTCCAATGCAAAAAAATACCTAGAGAATTTTGTAACCAGCCTTAGCGCCAATATCTCTATGCTTGGTCTAGAGGTGACTTAAACATCTAACACGTGCCCCCAGCAGTATTTTGATGGCATTGGGGGCTTTCCCTGATGAGTGGATCATCTAGCAGAAATGTCAAAGATGAGCCAGGCATCAGGGAAAGTCCCCGATGCCATCAAAATACTGTCGGGGGCCAGTGCCCCTGACAGAAAGCAAATCCCTGGTGGCACAGCGACCCTGATCCCCCCCCCACCTGTCCAAGTATAATACTCCCTGGTGGCCCAGTGACCCCAATTCCTCCCCCACCCACCCAAGTAAAAGTAATCCCTGGTGGCTCAGTGGCCCCTAACCCCTCATCCAACCAAAAATAATTGGCAGCCCTGAACCCCCCACCCCCTTCCTGGTACCTTCAGAAACTAGTGGGAGAGCTGCCCACATGCTTCTGTTTTTGCCCTGCTATCTTGAAAAATGGTAGCACCTGCCCCCGCACAGTGCATTCTGGGATGTACCAGGTGAAGCCAGACTGCCATATAAGGTAGAATATGCCTTATATGGCAGTCTGACCACACTTGGTGCATCCCAAGATGCATCGTGTAGGGGCAGGTGCCACCATTTTTCAAGATGGCGGGGCAAGAGCGGGAATGTGTGGATAGCGCTCCCACTAGTTTCTAAAGGTACCAGGAGGGGGGTGGGGGGTTCAGGGCAGCTGGGCCCCAGGGATTATTTATACTTGGGTGGGTGGGGGTTTGGGGCTGCTGGGCCACCAGGGATTAGCTTTCTGGTGGGGGCACCAGCCCCCGGCAGTATTTTGATCGCATTGGGGACTTTCCCCAATGCCATCAAAATAGTGTCGGGGCTCCCTATGCAAATTAGCCATGTGGTGCCTGTTTCTCTGGGATCAAACTTAAATCACTATCAAAACCTAACTATGCCGCCACCATATAATTGTGAAAATAAAGGCGCATAGATGACCTCTTATAAACCCACATTTTCTATCTCCCCATTGACAATTCGGGCAGATCTAAAATGCACAAATGTTTTTTGTCGGATCGCCATTCATGAGGGTGAACAAACACACTCCTGCGACGGGCCCTCCTTTTTAATCAGTATTCAAAAAACATTAAAACGGCCAAAGTGCGTGAGGTTATGTGTTCCCCAGAACCAATCACCGCACAACCTGACTAAATGTTGTAATAAAAGACTGTCAAAAAGACATTCAAACAGTGTCTTGAAATTGCCAAATCCAAGGTGCATAAATGTCATCCACATTATAAGGCATTCAAATACTCATCCACGAGAATATGGATACAGTATAGCATTCCACGACTTCATGAAGATACAATCTTTCAGTGCAAAGTCAGCGTTTCCTCTCTGCAGAAGGGTAGACAATGTCAAGCAGTGCTGCCAGCAATCCGTTGGGTGCCCCGACACAAATGTTGTGTTTCAAGCTTGTTTCTCCCACAGCTCTTTTTCAAGTTGTGTTAACCCAACTTCCGCCCCACAAACTACGTGATGACGTCATCAGAATGAAATATGGAATTAAAACCGAGGTGAACAAGTGTTTCTCTGGGATAGCATGCTAAACGTGTGCCGACTTCTTGTGTGCATGTGTTTGGCTTGCTCTTCCAGTTTAACACTGCCATTTTGTGCAGCGTAACACGTGGCTTATTTGCATATGAGCCCTTTTCTGCATGCCTGTGCTGAAGTCGTGCGCTATCGGTGTGCTGCAAATAGGTGCAAAAAGCTGATAGAGCGCAACTTCAGTGCCTGCTTTCTGCATTGGCCTGAAAGTTCAAGATGATTTCCCTGGCCACTTTAAGTACTTTCCTTCACAAAGATTGGCTCTGCTATCTTGATCTGAAGGAAATTTACATCCACATATAGATACACCCATGTCACAGGAAATGCTTTATCCCAGATTTGTAGTAGGGAAACAATATGTTCAGTATCACATATTGCCCTTTGGTCTGGAGTCAGCACCATTCATATTCACAAAATGCCTATCCGTGTAGTGGCACACTTATGCAAATTGGGAGTGCATAATTACTCTATCTAGACAATTGTGATTAAAAACCCAAATCAAGAAGGTGTTATGGAATCAGTGAGCACAACTATCCAGGTGTTGGCATAACTAGGGTTTGTCAAGAATTACCCCAAATTCCACTTGAGCTTGTCACTTCTACTGAAATTTATAGAAACTCGGCTAGATATGACTGAGGCAGAGGCCTTTCTTCCACAAGAAAAGATTATCACCTTTGTATCCTTCATGGAGGAAATAAGGAGTCAGCAGATATCAGCATGGGTCAGTTTGAGGTTGTTGGGCCTGACGGCTTCAACAGTGCCTGCAACTCTCTGCCATGTCTCAATATGGGTGAAGCCCAATGGGCCCTATGCTCAGTGGATTTAAGCCATTCAGAGCTTGCAAGATTATATCATTGTCCAAGACAGATTTGATTTCTGCTTCTAGGAGAGCTGTGCATCAGGATACTGATGAGATTGGGGTCTTCCTCAAACCTAATTACACAGAATCAGGGATGTTGAGAAGGTAGTTTTCAATTCTGTGAACATAAGTTTAGCCATACTGGGTCAGAACCATCATGCCCAGTATCCTGTTTACAACCGTGCTGCTTATTCCAGGGTAAAGCAGTGGATTTCCCCTAGTCCACTTTAATAAAAGGTTCATAGATGTTTTGCCCCAGGAATTTCTCAGACTTTTTAAAATCCAGCTACACTAATAGCTTTTACTACATCTGTTTTCTAGGAGCGACTTGACTAGGAGGTGTAATGGTTTTAAGTAGAAAAGGTTTTGTCATCTGATAAAAAGGCCCTAGACCCCTTTTCCTGTTGCACACAAAAACCTGCTTGAGGGAGAGGAATTGCCAGCAGGAAAAAGGAGGCGATAGTGTCTCTATAGCGCCTTGTACTGCTGTACAAATGTATTAGTAGTAGTAGTGGTGAGATCTTATTTGCAGTACTGTATATAATTCTGGAGAACACACCCTTCAAAAGGATATAAATAGGAAGGAGACAATCCAGAGGGCAGCTACTAAAATCGTCAATGGTAATCATAAGGCATATGGGGGACAAACAAAGATCTAAGTAGATATACTTTGGAAGAAAGACGGAAGATATGATAGAGACACTTAAATACCTCCATGGTATAAATATACAGGAAGCATGCCTCTTCCAATTGAAAGGAAGCTCTGAAATGAGAAATCATAGTTTGAAAGGGAAAGAGGCTAGATTCAGGAGTAATCTAAGGAAATATTTCTTTAGGGAAAGAGTGGCGAAGGTAAAGGCAGGTGAGACGATGTTTGTAGGAGAGGCATGGGGGAAGAAGAAGAAAGTGGAAAGAAATTATTACGCTGTACAAAGTTAGAAATGTGTCCTTTGCAGCTAACAAATCTGGTGCCCCCCTCCACCCAGCCACATTCAGTAACTTGCTCTTTTTGAGCTTCCTGGAAGCTCAGTGATGATATCCACTCCCCCTTTTGTGCTCGCGCCCTGTGCAGTCACACTGCTCGCACAACCCTTGGGAGAAGTGGACTGAGAGCTTGAAAATGTGTCTGATGCTGGGGTTCGGTGCTGAGGCAGGGACTGAGGATTAAGATGAAAGAAGAAAGATGATATTGAGAGAATGGGGCATGCGGTGGGAAGTTTTTCTGTGCAAAAAAAGACCAGACAGAAATTCAGGGGAAACAAAAGCAGTTTTCCATCTTCTCAACTTGTTAAACCTCCCCAAAGAAAAACCCATAACAGGCAGCAGTTTAAGAAAATGGTTTTTGTGGTCCGTTACCTGTGTAAATGAATAGCCGAGCAAATATACATAGTAACATAGTTACACAGTATAAGATGTCAGATAAAGACCAGCATGGTCCATCCAGTCTGCTCAGCAAGGTGGCAAGAGTAGGTGCACCTGCTGCTCCGTGCAGATCATCCCTCCTCATGCCTTTGTTTAGGAGTTTACCCACCGCTCTGTGTAGGTCACCCCTTTTTGTTGAGATATAAGAGATAGTTATGTTTATTGTAATTTTATCCTGTTGCTATAAAGGGATCCACTGTGTCTGTCCATGTCACATTGAATTCTGTCACTGTACTTGCCCCCATACTTCCATCGGGAAGGTATTCCAAGCATCCACCACCCTTTCAGTGAAGAAGTATTTCCTGACATTGCCTTTCAGTTTACTCCCTTGCAGCTTCATGTTATGCCCTCTAGTTTTACAGTTTCCCTGTCTTTGGAATAGGGTTGTTTGTTCATTAATGCTCCAAGTATTTAAAGGTCTGAATCATATCTCCCCTATTCCTCTTCTCCTCCAGAGTGTACATATTTAGGTCTTCAATGCTCTTCTCATATGTCTTCTGACACAGACTCCAAATCATTTTGGTCTCCTTCCTCTGAACCGTTTCCAGCCTTTTTATATCCTTTGCAAGACATGTCTCCAAAACTGTGTGTGATGATCGCTTCTGCTCACATGGGCACCCACCTGGATATTTGACATGCTATCTCTGTTGGTGAGTACTAAATCCAGCATCGAGCTTTCCCTGGTCGGTTCCATCACCATTTGTCTAAGTAATGCATCTTGGAAGGCATCCACAATTTTTTTACTTCTTTCCAGATTTGCAGAAGGAATACTCCAGTGCACATTGCGTAGATTAAAGTCACCAAATATGATCACTTTCCCCTTCATAGCTATCTTTGCAATATCAATAATCAATTAATTATCCATTTCTTTGGTTTCAGTTGGAGGCCTGTAGACTACACCAGTATGGATAACAGTGCCATCTCCTCTTTTCAACACAATCCACAGCGCTTCTTCTTTTCCGCACGTCCCCTGCTTTTGACATATAGGGCTACTCCCCCTCCTTTTTTACTCTCTCTATCTCTTCTAAATAGATTATAGCCAGCTATGGCTATATCTCATTTATGTGACTTGTTAAACCATGTTTCTTTAATGGCCACAATGTCCAAATCCATTTCCACCATTAGGGCTTCCAGGTCAGGAACTTTGTTGACTAGACTTCGAGCATTTGTGCTCATTGCTTTCCAGCATTTGTTGACTGGCTTGCCTATATTTTGTATGGATTTTGTTTTACACGCCTCTTCCCACTTGGCATTGATGTGTGGGTTAAGACTGAGGCTGTTTCCAATGTTATTATGTTTTTGCTGGGAGAGACGTCCTGAACTTGTTCTTTTCCATCCGTCACCCCCTTTCCCTAGTTTAAATGTCTGTCCACATTTCACTTAGGGGTATGTTTACTAAACCGCGGTAATCGTGAATAATGCGTGTAATGTACGATTACCGATCGTTCGCACGTCACAACGCGCGTTCGGACGTGCGAACGATTGCTAATCGTACATTATGCGCGTTAACCGCATTGAACGATCGTAAACCTCCGCGGCGTGTTAAAACAGCGCAGAAGGCGGAGAGTGGGCGGAGAGAAGGGGTCAATGGGCGGAGAGTGGGCGGGGAGAGGCTCTCCCCATACTAACGCGCTGCCCCAGACAGTCAACACAGGAGGCAAACCAGATCCCCAGGATGCAGTAGGCCTCACCTCAGAGCCCTACCCCTCATCCTGGTGGTGTGGGGAATGCCCCAGACAGTCAACACAGGAGGCAACCAGATCCCCAGGATGCAGTAGGCCTCACCTCAGAGCCCTACCCCTCATCCTGGTGGTGTGGGGAATGCCACAGTCAACACAGGAGGCAAACCAGATCCCCAGGATGCAGTAGGCCTCACCTCAGAGCTCTACCCCTCATCCTGGTGGTCTGGGAAATGCACAGGTTCGTGCCCCATCGTGCCAAACCATATTGCACAGTGATAAGTGTAGATGTGTAGCGGCAGAGGCCACCAAAGGGTGTTTGACAACTAATGTCAATATGTGTTTCCACCCCAATAGGTCGAGGATCTTCGCAAGAAGGCACGGGAGCTGCGTGCAAGATATCCCCATTTTGTGCGCCGGGTTCAGAGGGAGCGGCTGGCCCAACAGGACGGTGAGTGATGTGACATGGCCCTGTGGACCAGTGGCTGACATGACCACAGGATGTATGTTACTGCTGTGGCACATGTGTGAACATGGAAATGATACGTGTCCCCCTCTCCCACAGTGGATGTACGCGCTGCGGAGGAGCAGGTGGTGCAGGATGCCGGGCCCGGTGAACCGCAAGGGGCCGAAGAGCTGGATGTGCTGCCCGACCCTGCGGAAATGGTGGTGGAGCACCACACACCACCTCATGGGCCTGAAGAATCCTCGGACGTAGAGGGGGAGGAGGCGGATGTGGGGCAGGGTGGGGGTCCGGCTGAGGAGCACTTGCAGCTACCCCGTGCGTATACGGTGGGGGAGGAGGCGGGGGAGGGGGTGAGGGCAGAGGTGCTGGGGGGGCAGGGGGAGGAGGGGCGGCTGCAGGTGGGTTGGGCGGGTACGGGCCCTGCTGTGGTGGGACAGGGGCATGAAGGGGGTGACCTGCCCAACGTGGCGCTGGTGGGGGATGGGTTGGGTGGGGGGTTTGGGGGGGCATGTGTGCTGGGTGGCCAGCAACATGAGCTGTCACAGGGCTACGGGGGCGCCAGCGACCTGCACCATGTTGATGGCAATGCACACCCCCTGGACGTGGGCATGGCACACATAGCCGAGGACATGCACACCGTGGATGCAGCCACACAGACACGGGGAGACCTGTGTCTGTGTGGCTGCATGTGCGGGCTGCGAGTGGTCGTGGCTGTGCGTGCGCATGCACACGCCCAGAGGCAGAACGCCCTTATCATGGGGCAGGTCCTGGCGACCCTGACCATGGTGGCTGACCGCCTACGCTTGCTGGAGGAGCGCGTAGCTGGGGGCGTGGCGGAGCAGCCACCATGTGACAGGGGTCCCCAGGGTGTGTAGTGTGTGGATATGCAGTACACACCTGCCCTGTGACAGCCCATGCTATGGCCTACCCCACACACGGAGGGCAGCAGAGCTGTTTGACAGCGAGGGTCGCATGTGGGCCAATGAACACCCCCACCCCCAGTTTGTTATGTAAATAAAGTTTGACATTATTACCGTTTAACTGTGCTGTCCAGATCTCACTCTGTGCTTTGTGTCAGTGTTGTGTGAGAGACACATGAGGACACACACATGTGTGTCGGTGTGAGATACAACGGGTGCGTGCAGGGTACTCTACATGTGTAATGCATCCAGCCATACTACGGCCATTACATGGGCTGGTGCCACACATGTAGCAATGCACAGACATGTGACTGTGCCCAGGGGTCAGCAGTGGTGGCACCTGCAAGGCTATGTGCAGCATCTGTGATGGGTGCAGAACAGGGCGGTGGATGGCATGGACACAGCAGGTGGGCTAATGGACACTGCCCATGTGAAAGTCATTGCAAACCCACTGTATCCTACCAGCAATACCAGGACTCACTACGCACCATACTCTACCAAACAAAAGGTAACACTGCAAATACTATACCAACACATTTCTCAGGGCCACAATACCTGAACCACTGGGGAGAGAGAACATGTGGCAATGCCACATTGGAATCATTTAAACATAAATCATCCGGCCACGTACACATGCAGAACATAGACCCTCACCAAACAGGTAAGCACTAATTCGAAACCGGAAAACAACCATTAAACTGGGATTCACCACAGACTAACTTGGAATGTACATCCCTGTAACGATATAAATATACATTGAGTGGCTCCTGTATTAAACAAAGTGCAGACGTTAATGATGCACATTTACCAGAGCTGACCTATGCCAGATAGGAAATGCAATGGAAAGGGATATGCGTCTACCCATTGTGCACTTTCGTCAGCTGCAAGTGTCCCAGCCATTCTCTCCTGGCTTCCTCGTGTCCTCTTCTAACTCTCCAGCGACTGCTGTCCATGTGTCCTCCCCTCCATCCTGTAGTTGATTAGCATTCTCTCGCAACATCTGCTTTAGCATACTAATCCCTCTCATTATTCCCCTTCCGCATTCCTAGTCCATACACTCACCTCTTACCCCTCCATCCCCAACCCCCAGGTACTCACCCAATACCCGGCCAATTGGAGATGTTGGATCCCTCCCACCCGAATTATTTTCCACCTCTCCATTGTACACCTCCAGCCCCATCCCATTCTGATCCACCCCCTCCATCAGCTGCCTCCTAGTTCCAGCCCACACAGCATCCATTCCCCTCTAGTCCCTGCAGCAGCACATATCCATTCCTAGCCACCCATCAGCCCAGTTCCAGTCCTAGCAAACCCCAAACCGCAGACCAGTCCTAGCTCCCCCCATCAACCCACTCACTGTCCTAACCCCCATCAGCCCAGTTCCAGTCACAAACCCATCAACTCATTACCAGGCAGCCCCCCATAGCCCATTGCCAGCCCTAACCCCCCCCAACAGCCCCCAGCCCATTACCGGTCCCACCTCCATCACCCACAGCCCACCTCATGTCATGCCCTTCACCCCCCCTAGCCAAGGACAGGATGTCGTCCCCCCCTGCACACAGGGATGGGATGCGGGGAACAGATGTTGGGTGCAAAATCTGGGTAGTGTGTGCCTGCTGGTGTGCGCCCAGGAGCAAATGGGGCATCCCATGCTGGGCACAGCAGTGTCAGTGTCTACACCGTCTGGCATAATAGATCCCATTGGGCATGCCCCAGGGTCATGCACATGTGGGCTGTGCGTACCACTATCCTCTCAAGCAACACAGGAGACATGACATGTGCATCATCCGCATGTTATGTGTTTTATTTTGCACGCCCCCTGCCCCTACCACGCCTTGCACGGCCCCTCCCACCCTGTGAAGATGGTGGCCCTGCTGCCGCCATTGCTGCCGCTGCATCCACTGCTGTTGGTGGAGGAGGAGGTGGTGGTGGTGGTGGTGGTGGCGTCACCCCCATGTGCGCTGCGATGATATGCATGCTCTCTGCAATGCTCTCAGTGGCTACAACGAGCCTAGGGACCCCCAGCATTACCCTGGACATCATGCGATTGTGCCTGCGTTGCACATGCCTCTGGCGCTGCAGGTCCCGCAGACATGCACGCAGTAAATGCCGTATACCTGTGGAGACAGCAGGTAGTGCATTGGTGTTCTGAAACTACTCCTCCACCTTTGCTCACGCTTGGTCAACATAACACAGTGTGGTACTCACCCTCCGCATCCCTGTGTGCCTCAGCGGTGTGCGCCTGCATCTGCTCGATCACGTTCTCCACTGCAGACAGCGCTGCAGCACTGTTGTGCTGCCCTGCCTCAGCAAACTCATTCCCGGTGGCACCATCCGTGTGCGTGTCCCCTTCACAGGCTGGCTGATGGATGGTCTCACTGTCCTCACCAGGGGGGGTTGGGGGAGCTCCTGCCTCCACGTTCGACACCTCCGGTACTGTGTCCCTGGGGGTGCACGGCCAGGGCTGGCTGTCCCCATGCGCTTTCTCAGCTGCATCTATGGCTGCTATGTTGCCTGTGGGACACAAGATCATATAGGTCATATGCGGCAGGGCTGCCTGTCTGTACCCATCCCACTCCCCTGACAGCACATGTGCGTGGGTGAGCCACATGGGTCCTGGTGGGGGCCCCTCGCCCCCACCCCCCCACACCCCCTCACCTATTCCCCATTGGCGAGAGGGGCCGTTGCCTTGCGATGTCAGGTGACCAACCCCCCGGGCATGCTACCACGCCCCCCATGAAGCGCCGGCAACGCTATCAGCCCTGCATACACAGTCCTTGTTCAACCCAGGTGCATAGTGCTGTCCTATTGTCCCTGTCAACACCTGTGTGTCCGTGCTGCCCCCACCAGCCCTACACCCTACCTACTGCTACACGTTGACAGCCCCTGCTGATACTGTTGGACCTTTCCCCTTGTCACAGCACACATCCACTGTTCCATTCCACTCCCTGACCATCATGGACATCAGTCCCCGAATGGGCCACATCCCAGGGGCTGGTTGTATGCCTGTGCTGCCCCCTGGGTCTTCATATTGCACAATCATGCCACCCACACCCCTGTCCACCCTTGGTCACCCACACACATGTGCGCTTGCAGGCTCACACTGGTACAGATCACTCAAACACTTACCTGCACCTTGGTGCGCTGTGTCCAACTCTGGGGGAAGGCCATGAATATTGTGGTGATGCACATGCAGCATAGCCCTTTAAAACTGAAAAAAAAGAGTTTTTTTTCATAAACGGGGGATGGGCTCACCAAAGCATAGCTCCCAGGTAGAAAGAGAAACTAAAGCACACACTAGCAGAGCTAGCCTGAAGCCACACCCAGCCTCTAGAACAGTTGCAGGCAGAGAGAGGGTGGGGCCAGGGAAGGAAACAAGCCACAGAACATTTAAGCTGCGTCACACAGGAAGTGAGGCAGAACTGGCAGAACAAGGAAGAGAACCAGTTGAATCAGGAGAACAAGCAGGACGTGCTCAGACACAGGAAGGACTGCAGAGAGAGACTGCCAGAGGGCAGGAAAGACTGCAGGCCAGAAGCCAGGAGGAGAGGCAGAGAGTCCAGAGAGACCAGGGGAAGAGGCAGCATTACAAGGCTGTGAGACCTGGTGGTTCAAAGGGGACTAGCCACAACTCCCAAGGCAAGTGTCAAGGTTGTGGGCAAGAAAGGAGCTGGGGAAGAAGTCAGGACTATACGTCTGATTCTGAAGGCAGCAGCTCAAGTCCTGGGCCCTTGAACAGACAGTACAAAAAGTCTGATAAAAGGAGGGTTTCTGCCAGCCAAACAACTCATATATTTCCCGAAGTAGAATTGTTAAGGGAGAGAAGGGCAAGAGGTTCTGACCCAGTTAAAAGAGGGAGCCAGAATCTAAAATGGGGAAAGCTTTTTAAACTTTTAAAAGAAGTGCAGCAGAGTGTGCCAGAAGTTGCCCCATGCCCTGAGCTTTATAATTCACCAGAGGAAATGGAAGTGGAGCTTTATCCAGACAGTCCAGTGTCTTCAGCAGAGTCAATGGAGTGTGGACTTTGTGTAAGCAATGTTTAATGCTTTTATGGAAGGCTGTATGATACAGGTTAAGAAGATAACATATGTGCTGGTGTCAATGAATGCCTAGGAAAGGCAGACAAGAAGATAGAAACCTCGTGTTTAAAAGCAGCCAGTTTTTTCACTGCTAAAGCCCAGTTAAGAAGGCTATTGGTTTTAAACTAAGAGGCAGCACATGGCTGGTATCCTAATCTGCAGCAGCTGAGAATGTGAATTCAAAACTGTCTTATTGAAGTTTTGTTGAACTGTGCACTTAACAGTATTATGCTGGTTTTGTTAAATGGAAGAAGGCCAAGTTAACAAGAGTGGAAAAAAACTACTTGAAGAGTTTTTGCTAAGAAAGTTACTGGAGAAAGTATCCTATTTTTGGTTATATTTTTGGTTTGCCTTATCATGGTCATTTGTCAAAAATGGATTCCACGAAGAAAAAAAATAAAAAGCAATTTATTTTTACAAATTGTCCTGTGTCCTCATCCACTCGTACTGCATACAAAGCAGGCCACAACTACACAAAAAGAGTGATGACCGGCGCACCCCGCTAGGCAGCCGCCTAGACGGACGGGGCGTCGCCACAGGTGGCGTAGTAAGTTGGATTTTTTCGCTGGAATCAAGTTGGCACGCCAGAAAGGCAATCCGGACCAAAGGCGAAGGAGAGACATCCCCAGGAGCAGCCGTGTCAACCCCAGGTCTGCGGAGCAGAAGGGAAAATCCGGAGTGGCGGTGGAGCTGGATTCCGGATCAACGGAGTTGACAAAGTGAGATTCTGCACCAGAACCAGGTAACCCGTAGGCTGGAGGGTTAAATCTGGACAGCACTGGTGTAAGAGGGTGGCTGTGGGGGAAGTAATCACCAAGGCAGGGGAAAAGAAAAGAAGTCCGCACTTGGTGTTTGTGTCTTTTGTTCTCTCCACAGGAAAGAGGAACCATGGAGTCACGCGACATCCTGGACTGGGCGGCTGGCCAGATAGCCAAACAGCAGGAGTTGTCCGCACGAAGCCTGGAGCAGGCAAAGGCGTTGTTCCAGTCGCAGCAAGCACCACTCATTGAGGCAATGTCCAGCTGGCTTGCAGCCCAGGGAAAGAAAGAAGATGCTGCCGGGACTGTGCCAGGTGCAGGGGCAGGTTTTCAGGGCTGGGACTGGCCAGGTACTGGGACTTTCTCGGGTGGGCGCCTCACGAAAGATGACGATGTGGATGATTACATCGAGGCTTTCGAGAGAATAGCTCTCTTAGCCAGATGGCCAAAAGAGCAGTGGGCGCTAAGGTTCGCTGCTTCTCTCACGGGCAGGGCCGGATTTACCTATACGCCAACTACGCCGTGGCGTAGGGCCCACAGCTGGCAAGGGCCCACAAAAATTGAACAAATTAGCTTTTTTAAAATTAAATAAAAAAAAAAAACCACTGGCTGCCGCCGCGGCAGCATGGACTGTCCCGTGGGGCCCCCTCTGCTGCCATGGCAGCATGGACTGTCCCGCGGGGCCCCCTCTGCCCGGCTGAATCCGTCTGTCCCTCCCTCCCTCTGTGCCGGCTTTGAGAGGCGTGAAGGGAGAGTGACGCGAGGGAGACACTCTCCCTTCGCGCCTCTCAAAGCCGGCATGGAGGGACGGACGGATTCAGCCGGGCAGAGGGGGCCCTGCGGGACAGTCCATGCTGCCGCGGCGGCAGCCAGCATTTTTTTTTTTAAATTTAACAATGCGGGAGCTGGAAAAATGTAAAGCTTGCACTTGGGATTTTGGAGTCGGGGGTGTAATTTGTAGGCTAAAGGGACTGTGGAGCCCGGGGAGGAAGGCACCAGGGGCAAGAGGAACAGGAGATGAGCGGCTGGTTTAGGAAGATTGCCCCTCACCCCCCCGAATGCCTGGAAGGGAGGGGCTGGGGCAGGACACACCTGCTGCTCTGCCGTCTGGAAAGAAGCAGTGGGACTGGGCTCCAGGCCCCTCCCCAGAAATTAAACCCGGCTTGTAATCTTACTCAAGAAGAGCTGGGGGCAGCAGAGGGGGCCCCGCGGGACAATCCATGCGGCAGCGGCCAGCGTTTTATTTTTTTTTATTAAAGTTTACTTGAGCCGATGGGGGGGGGGGGGGTTAAGACTGGAGGTGGGCTGACACGAAGAAACCAGAAGAAAATGGCTGGAGCAATTGCATCTGAAAAAAATGCACAAAAGGTAGAAAAATATCTCTTTATTTTGAATTTATTAATTGGAATATGGCAGCTCTGGTAAATGTCCCTCATTAACGTCTGCGCTTTGTTTAGTACAAGAGCAGATTAATGTATAGTTTTATTTCTACAGTGTTGTACATTCCAAGTTTGGCTTTTGGGATTCCCAGTTTAATTATGACGTCAGGGCCAACAGCGCGCAGCTGATCCGGCGTGCTCATTTTTATCTTTTCTGGGGGCCCACAATTTTTGTTGGTGTAGGGCCTCACTCAAGGTAAATCCGGCCCTGCTCACGGGCGAAGCCTTAGTGGCCTACAGAGCTATGCCGGCTAGTTTAATTAAGAGTTATGATGATGTAAAGCAAGCTGTGAAAGATCGCTTAGGTTTAAATCCGGCGGTCTATCGCAGGCAACTGCGCTCATGTAAGTTGAGGTCAGGTGAGACACCTCAGGCATTATATCACCGTGTGAAAAACCTGGTATACAAGTGGCTGATGCCAGAAGTAAAGGATATAGAGTCTATTTTAGATACGATAATCCTTGAGCAATATATGGAGTCTGTACCAAGCAGCGTGCAAACCTTCCTAGTACTCCAAAATTGCAAAAACACTCGGGAAGCCATTGCATTGACTGACCGCTTTCTGGAGGCTAATAAATTAAGCCCAGAGAAAGAGGGTGTTTTTAAAAAGGACAAACTGGAGTCTCTAGAAAGGAAGGCCAAGCTTGAGGGATTTGCAGACGAAAATGTAAAGATGTATAGAGGATACAATATGCATAAGAAGTGTTTCTCGTGTGGAGAAGCTGGTCATGTAAAGAGGGACTGTAGAGCCAAAAAGGCCTTGATAACAACCCAGCACAGAGAGGCAGGAGAAGGGTTCCTGTTAAGGGTGGAGGTAGAAGGGATACCAACGGAGGCATTATTGGACTCAGGCGCAGACCAATCTATGATTTCCCAGAGGCTATGGCAGCAAATAGAGGCGAAAGACAAACCCTCGCCACTGACCTCTGGGAATCATATTAGGATACGGTGTGTCCATGGCGCCGCTTCTACCTACCCCATACAGTCTGTGGTAATAGAGGGAGTAGGTCTGAAAAAACAGATGGAGGTGGCCATAGTACCCAAGCTTCCACATGAGGTAGTCCTGGGCCGTGACTGGCCACAGTTCAGAAAAGGTTTAGCTGAAGAGTTGCAGGGCGAAGCCAACCAACCAGCTACCTTTTCACAGGCAGGTAATTTAGCCAGGGAGAAAACCTTACCCCAGATAGGAAAGGTTGCTGACCCCAGGCTAAGAGGAAATAGGGCCGTTGAAGATATCGCAGCCAGGGAGAAAGCCTTACCCCAGTTAGGAAAGGTTGCTGACCCCAGGCTAAAGGAAAGTAAAAAGGGTATGATCACTACCCGTACAGGTGGTAGGCCCGTAGAAAAAGAAAGTAGCCCTCAGGGAGACCCGGTGCCAGGGACATCCTTCCAGGGGGACCTAATCACTCCTGCCAAAGACATTCCTAGGAAAGGAAAACCTGAAAGGAGGCGGAGAGGAGGACCAGGGCGCAGAACAGGGCTGATTTAATGGCCGGACAGGAATTGCCCTGGATTCCTGCCGAGTTAAAGGAGAAATTTCCCTCATTTCCCGGGGAACAGAGGGCAGATCCTGCCCTGGGCCGAGCATTCAAATATGCCAGGAAAGGATCTGAGACCCTACCAAGATTTCTCTTGGAAGAAAATGTGTTGTATAGGGAAAGTACAGATGCACGGTCGGGTGACATAAGGAGACAGTTAGTGGTACCTCATTCTTTTAGGAGCATGGTTTTAAGATTAGCTCACGTTCACCCGGTGGGGGGGCATAAAGGGGTACAAGGCACCTTAGAGCGAGTATTGGCTAGGTTTTATTGGCCCGGTGTTTTTAGGGAGACGGCAAGATTTTGCGCGTTTTGCCTGTCCTGTCAGAGGGTCACGGCGAATCATCCGCCGAGGGTGCCTAAATTTCTAACTGATTTGAAAGGCCGCTTGCAGCATATGGCAGAAGCGGTTGAAGGGAATTTAAAAGCGAGTCAGGCCCGTCAGAAGGCTTATCACGACCGACGAGCACGACCACGTGTCCTGAGAGTAGGAGATAAGGTACTGGTAATGATTGCCGCTGCCAGTTCCAAATTTGAAAATGCCTGGAAAGGGCCCTACAAGGTTTTAAAATGGGTGGGTCCTGTGACATATATTTTGGAAACGGGGAAAGGGAAGCAGCAAGTGTACCATATCAATGTACTAGGCCCATGGCAGGACCGGGCTGTGGAAGTAGCTACAGAGCAGGACAATGACCCACAAGCTTTAGTTGGGATTACCAGCTGTGCGCGGGTTGTGGCGCCAGCCGGTAATAGCTTAAGGGGGGGGATATGTGGTGATGCACATGCAGCAGAGCCCTTTAAAACTGAAAAAAAAGAGTTTTTTTTTCATAAACGGGGGATGGGCTCACCAAAGCATAGCTCCCAGGTAGAAAGAGAAACTAAAGCACACACTAGCAGAGCTAGCCTGAAGCCACACCCAGCCTCTAGAACAGTTGCAGGCAGAGAGAGGGTGGGGCCAGGGAAGGAAACAAGCCACAGAACATTTAAGCTGCATCACACAGGAAGTGAGGCAGAACCGGCAGAACAAGGAAGAGAACCAGTTGAATCAGGAGAACAAGCAGGACGTGCTCAGACACAGGAAGGACTGCAGAGAGAGACTGCCAGAGGGCAGGAAAGACTGCAGGCCAGAAGCCAGGAGGAGAGGCAGAGAGTCCAGAGAGACCAGGGGAAGAGGCAGCATTACAAGGCTGTGAGACCTGGTGGTTCAAAGGGGACCAGCCACAACTCCCAAGGCAAGTGTCAAGGTTGTGGGCAAGAAAGGAGCTGGGGAAGAAGTCAGGACTATACGTCTGATTCTGAAGGCAGCAGCTCAAGTCCTGGGCCCTTGAACAGACAGTACAAAAAGTCTGATAAAAGGAGGGTTTTCTGCCAGCCAAACAACTCATATATTTCCCGAAGTAGAATTGTTAAGGGAGAGAAGGGCAAGAGGTTCTGACCCAGTTAAAAGAGGGAGCCAGAATCTAAAATGGGGAAAGCTTTTTAAACTTTTAAAAGAAGTGCAGCAGAGTGTGCCAGAAGTTGCCCCAAGCCCTGAGCTTTATAATTCACCAGAGGAAATGGAAGTGGAGCTTTATCCAGACAGTCCAGTGTCTTCAGCAGAGTCAATGGAGTGTGGACTTTGTGTAAGCAATGTTTAATGCTTTTATGGAAGGCTGTATGATACAGGTTAAGAAGATAACATATGTGCTGGTGTCAATGAATGCCTAGGAAAGGCAGACAAGAAGATAGAAACCTCGTGTTTAAAAGCAGCCAGTTTTTCCACTGCTAAAGCCCAGTTAAGAAGGCTATTGGTTTTAAACTAAGAGGCAGCACATGGCTGGTATCCTAATCTGCAGCAGCTGAGAATGTGAATTCAAAACTGTCTTATTGAAGTTTTGTTGAACTGTGCACTTAACAGTATTATGCTGGTTTTGTTAAATGGAAGAAGGCCAAGTTAACAAGAGTGGAAAAAAACTACTTGGAGAGTTTTTGCTAAGAAAGTTACTGGAGAAAGTATCCTATTTTTGGTTATATTTTTGGTTTGCCTTATCATGGTCATTTGTCAAAAATGGATTCCACGAAGAAAAAAAATAAAAAGCAATTTATTTTTACAAATTGTCCTGTGTCCTCATCCACTCGTACTGCTTACAAAGCAGGCCACAACTACACAAAAAGAGTGATGACCGGCGCACCCCGCTAGGCAGCCGCCTAGACGGACGGGGCGTTGCCACAATATACATTGGGCCAAGGCGCTCTGCCAAGTGCCGCTCTAGGGTACTCAGGTTGGCGACATGTGCTGGGCACCCTCCTGTGCCTTGTGCCCCTCTCCGCTCTCGTCCAAACTCGGTCCTGATGTTTCTCTTTATGTCGCAATAACGTTTGCGCAGGCTCTCCACATCCCTGTGTGGGCCGTTAGCGGTTGCGACCTCTGCTTGTACCTCCGCCCATGCACGAGCACGCGTTGCACCAGTTGTGGTCGAGCTAAGCTGACCAAACAGGAGGTCATAGCGCTCCAGAATGGCGGAGAGGAGTAGCTCATTCTCCTCCTGGCTGAACCTTATTGCTCGTTTGCGGAGCTCGTCAGGGAAGGTGGGCCTGCGCCTCTTCTGGTCCATTGTGGCAGTGCCCTGTGCACATGCTGTTCCCTGTGCACCTGATGGGCCTGGCCTCTCGCCATCGCCATTGGGGGGTGCCATTGATGGCGCCTGTCCTGCCCCGGCACTGTTAGACATCTGGCTTGTCATAGTCCACGTGAATGTGTGCTGAGGTGCGTGCCATTTTGTCCTCCCCAGCTTTATATAGGTCCCGTGTGGGTGTGGCTCTGGGCGCGTTGCGTGGGCGCGTTGCATGGGCGCGTTGCGTACGCGCGTTATACCGCACTCTCCCCTTCCGCACGCACGGACGTAAGGCGGATATGTGCCCTATGTGACGCACTGTGCATGGTTATCGCCTGTTCTCCAGATATTCGTCCCTCTATGTACTCTTTACACGTGGTCTCTCCCTACAATTCATGTGGTGATGGTAGGTACGACATATGTTTTTACTTGGGGTACCCGTGTATATTTGTTCTGCGCGTAACCACGCGCGTTGGCTGGTGGTCACATATAGCGCATTATCTGATGCGCACGTGTGAACGCGGTGGGCGTGTCTGTCACATCTTAGCGTCTTCCTTATTTGGCAGGGTGTATAGCTCGCAGTACCTTTACACTATGCTGTGTCACAGGGAGTTGGTTATTATCGCAATGGCTCCTCTCGGGCTCACTGCGGGGGGTATGCGCCCTCCTACGCGCGCTCCTTCGTGTGCCATGTTGCCGACTACAGCATTGTGCTGATTCCATGGTTTTGGGTGTGGTTGATGTTCTTGGTTGACCAGGTGTGTATTGTTTGTGTGATTTGTGTTCCCACCCTGTACCCTATTTCACAGCCACCTGTCCCACATCCTGTGTCTATCATGGCTCAGACTGTGAATGCAGGTGGTGCAGTCATTCCATTGCTGGAGCTAGCTGGTCTGCATTTTCCGGCTGAGGGAGATGATGGTCCTGGGGCTGAGGCCCTGGGCATGGGTCCTCACCCGCTGCAACACAGGCCTGCAGCTGTGGAGGGTCCACAGGCTGTTGTGGTAGAACTACGACGCCGTGGGCGTCCTGAGGGGCGGCCACGCCTGCAATGCCTCTACAGGCCCAGGGCCATGCTGCAGAACATCAGGGAGGACCAGGTGATCTCCCTCTACCGGCTGGACACAGGGGCTATTAGGGAGCTCTATGAGGATCTACGACCTGACCTCGAGTCCCTGACTGCCCGGTCACATGCTATACCGGGAATGGCCAAGCTCCTTGCTGCCCTACATTTCTTTGCCTCTGGCTGTTTCCAAACCTCGGTGGCCGCAGTGGGTGGGATGAGTCGGCCAACGTTCTCTCGCTGCCTCCACCAGGTACTGCGGGCCATGGTCAGCCGGGTTGGGAATTACATTGCCATTCCCAACAGTAGGCAACATTGGGTGGCCCTGGGACATGCATTCCAGCAGATTGCAGGGATATCACATGTGCTGGGTGCAATAGATTGCACACATGTTGCCCTCATCCCGCCACGTGACAGGGAGGTTGTGTACCGCAACCGCAAACACTTCCATTCCCTCAATGTGCAGGTTGTCTGTGATGCAGGTATGCGTATCCTGAATGTGGTCCCGCGGTTCCCAGGGTCAGCCCATGACTCCTATATCCTGCAGAACTCAGCACTGTTTGGCCTGTTTGAGGCCGGCCAATATGAGGACTATATCCTGCTGGGTAGGTATTCCCCGCATCATGTGTGTAACGCACATATGTGTTTCACGGGGGCAACATTGTCAACTGTGTCCTCTGCATCCATGACATGGTGCGGTTGTGTACTTGTCCTGACTATTCTGGGATTGTGCCCACAGCACGCCCTGTCACCTGGACTGTGCTCACATACCTCTGTGCGGCAACACACATCCCCTTGCCTACCATGTGCCTATTCTTGCTCATCTGTGTCACGCCGCACCCATGTGATGTCGTCTCTAACCTGCCTTAGCTGCTTACTTGGCTATCATCCATTTTTCACGGTCATTCGGGGCATGCATGGTGCAAAGGTTTCACATATGTCGGGCTGTGTGTTGTGTCCATCTCATGCCCAATGTGCCACGGGATTGTGCATGTGCCAGCAGGGGTGGGGGGTGGGCTTTGGGAAACTCTGGGAACAGGACCATAGACCAGCTGTACAGTGTGTATGTGGCCTACTCATCTGCCATGTAGGTGTTGGCACGTGTCAGGGTGTATGTGCGGACCTGCTATCACACATGCCTGCTGCATGACAGTTTGCTTTTGCCTGTCTGCGCTGACACCCCCGCCTTGGCCACCCGGGTTGTGGTACACTGACATATCCCCTGTGTGCCATATCACACCATGTCCCAGCGACCTGCCCACCTGACCATCTTTTTACCGGCCACTGTTATTTTGATCTCCAAGATGCAGACTCTGGTGCACCACAAATGTGTGCAATGCTGTGCCGTCATACGTGTGTGACCATGTTTCCCTGCTGTCCATTTGTGCATTGCTACATCATGGTTTCCATAGGTTCGTCTTCGCACATGTGCCTTACTTCCATTTCTGTTTGCAGGTGATGCAGGATATGGGTGTCGTGCCTGGCTGCTGACCCCTGTGCGTCTCCCTCGGACAGGTGCAGAGATGCGGTACAATGAGGCCCATGCCTCCAGCCGCTCAGTCATTGAGCGAACCTTTGGCGTTCTCAAAAGTCGCTTCAGGTGTCTGGATAGGACTGGCGGGGCCTTACAGTACGGGCCCTTGACTGTGGCAAAGATCATAATAGCCTGTTGCATCCTGCACAACATTGCTCTCAGGCACAATCTTCCAGTCGATATTAATGAGGATCTTGGGGTGGATCCTGTGTGCCCTCCTGCACCTGGCCATGTTGACACACGTGCTGGGATAGCGGCCAGGCAACATCTGATCGGGGAGCTCTTCTCCTGTAAGTTCTGCTTCTGCTGGTGACGTTTATCTGGGTTGCCCATGTGTGGGCTGGTGTATGGATTGTGCAGCAGTACCGTGTCATGTGTCAACATGTTTGATGTCTTTTTGCCTCCCCAGGATGGGCTTCTGCTTTCCGGGCCCCCAGGACTTTGCAGATCATACTGGCCGATGCTGCGCTACATGTGGTGTTGGTGTGTAAACAACTACAACAGGCAGGTGACTCAGGTGAGTTGCAATATGGTGCGGTTTGCATTGCTGTCGCCATGGTCTGACCCATATATGTTGCTTACTCTCCGCTGCTCCTATGGTGCTGCACTACTCTCTGGCCCACTACCCCATCACCCTTGGCTTCGTTTTGTCACACATGTGGCGGGGCATGTGACAGGCATGCCTGTTTACTGGAGCCGCTGCTGCCGTTTGTTCCGGCCGCCATCACTCAACTGTTTGGTCAGGCACATGCTCCTCTTACGGTCGCTTGTCCCTGACCACAGCCCATCCACATGGCTCTCTATTGCCCTGACCCCCTCTGTCCCTTACTTGTCGCTCCCATGATATATTGTATTTGGTTTGCACTGCATGATATTTCGTGGGTCGTGTATGGACCGGTTCATATCTACCTCCCATCCCACCTGTGGACTGTGATGTTGGCTATGGACCCCTGCTCTGAATGTGTGGCGCATCTTGTTTGGTCTTTGGGGTGCCCTCACCTTGCACACAGCTGTGGTTATGTATGGGGACATGCTGTGGTCCTGTCTGCATCCATTTCTGTATGCCTACTGGTGTTACGGTAGTTATTCTTTTCCTGAAGCGCCCTCCATCCTAGTGTTCATGACTTTTCGCTCTCTCTGTTCCCCTGTTTTTATGTCTTTCCCTCACTGGTACCTGTGGTCACTGTAACAGTCATCTCTTTGCTTTTAGGTCCTGCCCGCTCTTATCATCCTCATCACCGTTGGGTATCATCCTTTGGTATATCTGTCTGCATCAGTGTGATGTGACATGTCCTGTATGTTGCTGTGCACTGTCACCCCCTATCCTACGCTGCTACCCTTGTCTGCATTGCATCTCTGTGTTCTTGGCGGGCCTGTGTCTGCTCTGCGTGGCAGGGCCACTCCTCTGGCCACCTCCGCCTACACAGGTTGACACATTTTCCCCTCAGCTACCACACACTTTTGTTCTAGTACTCTAGGTTGCCAACACCCTTTGTTGTATTCAGGTAATGAAACAGGTCTGTGATGTTAATGGGCCCTCTATATTTGGTAATGATCTTGACCTTGGTCTGGGTTGTGTTTGCCATATGCCCTTGTTTGCTGAGACCTTGTTTTGTTCCATTGACAGGCTTTCTTTGTATGTGCATCGGGCAATTACTGGGGGTCTGGTGTGGTGATTTGTAGCATTTCACAGTTCTGCTCCATGAGCTGGCCACCTCATTCTTGGGACTGTGTAGTTTTCACAGACATTATGGGCGTCTAGCTGTTTCATTACCTGTGGGGGCCCCTATGTCATGGATTTCAGACTACATATGGAGGATTAGGTGACCCTTTGGGGGCCATCTTGTAGTTTTACATGACATTGGTGCTGACAGCAGCACCACCCTCACAGTGCAGACTCCTCAGGGTGCCTCATCGGAACCCCTATGGCATGACCTGTGGGGCTCTATGTGACACGCCCTATAGCAGGGGTGGGGAACCATGGTCCTGGAGAGCCGCAGACCAGTCAGCTTACCGGAATATCCCTAATGAATATGCATGAGATATAGCTGCATTATGGATATCCTGCCAACCTGACTGTTTTGTGGCCCTCCAGGGCTGGATTGGGCGACCCCTGCCTTACACATCTGTCATTTAAGATTGTGAGTGGGCAAGGTGCAGATGTTCTAGACATCGAAAGGGTATATGGAATGTGTCACATTCGTCCTCGATTCTCACCACCACCAAAAAGGTTGTCTAATTGACAATATTTTGGTGGTGGTGGGACGGTGAGGAGGACTGTGACACATTCTATCTAAACCATTTGATGTCTTGGACATCTGCACCTTGCCCACTCACAATCTTAAATGACAGAGGTGTAAGGCAGTGGTCTCCGAATCCAGCCCTGGAGGGCCCCAAACCAGTCAGGTTGGCAGGATGTCTCTAATGCATATATATCTCATGCATATTCATTAGGGATATCCTGGAAATCTGACTGGTCTGCTGCTCTCCAGGACCAGGATTCCCCAGCCCTGCCCTATAGGGTGCACGGGCAGACAGTGCACATTTACCTTTACCCACTGGTGTGACTTGTAGGGTGCCCTATACAGCACCCTCAGGGTATAGCCCTGTGACTGTGTGCTTGCCACCTGAGTCTGTTAGACGTACAGCACAAGCTGCTTCTGCCATCACTATATTGGTGTGTGGGTGATGTCGCTGATGCCTCCACATATCCACCCTCCTGTCAGGTACACATTCACATGATACAGAGCCCAGAGTTGGCAAGACATATGCATGGCGTGGTGGGGTTCCCTACAGGTGTACGGTGACATGACCATTCGGTTCTTACCTGCCTTATTTCCAGCACTGTTTGGGGTTTGCTTTCCTTCATTCCATGGTTTGTGGATATATTTGACTATGTACATATCTCAAAAACGGTTCTGGTTACACATTCACACTATTTTCTTCTTGTGAGGGCTAAGGCTCTCTGGATTATAGGGGCCCTACATATGAGGGGGGTGGCCACTTTCTCCCACCTCTCAGGTTGTTTGTCGGTGACAAAAACTGGGGGATATGTATGGCTTCAAAAGAGTACTGACTGGTTATCCATGTCACTAACTATGGTTTGCAGAGGGTACTGTTGCAGGCAGCGCTTGTCCTTGGGACCATGGGTGGTTTGAACTCACAGACCTTGCACCATCTGCCTGTGTCTTCACCATTGTGCGACAGATCACGCTACCTTAGGACACACCTTTTCTAGATTCTTAGGGGGCGCCCTGTTGGGCTACTGTCTGTTGCTACTGTGTGACAGTGACACACACTCATTTCGGCCTGCCGTCCCAGGGAGCTGTGTAGGTACATGCCCCTTGTTGTGTTCATCTCTGGGCCGCTGATCTTCCTGTGCCTTGCACTATGGGTATGTTTGCTTTGGGACAGATCCTAGACATCACAGCGGGCCATTTGGGTGGTGCCCTGCTGCCCTTCAGGTGACAGCCAGGGGGTTGTTCGCAGCTATGGGGCTGCTGCCCGGTGGTTCCATCACAGCCTGTGGGGCCAGTGGTCATGGACTCATAACACAGTGGTCTTTTTTTATCGGCCTGACTGCAGCATTGTCTATTTTGGACGCACATTGGTCCTGCCAGCAAGACACCATCAGCATAATGTCACCTTACAGTGCCTCATGGGGCGCCCCATGTGGCACCTTATCTGGCACCCTTTACGTTGCCTGCTATGGTGTTCTGAAGGTGACATTTTGGTGTGCCTCTGTGGACAGTGCACTTTCTACTGTGGCCTGTGTGGTGCATTATGGGATGCCATCTGCAGCACCTTTGGTTGCACCACTGTGATGGTGTATTTGCTGGCAGCACTACTGGTGGTAAAATATAAACCCTTGCCTCCTCATTCCCTACATTGGGTACTGGGTGCTGGCTGGGCCAGCCTTCTGCATACTGGGGAACCCAGGGGATTCGAACCCATGCTGCCTGTGACAGCGGTCAGTGAGCTCACCATTGTGCTACAGCTCTGTTCCTGTGATTTGTATCTGTACGCTTTCTTGGGGTTGACGCGCGGTAACGCGCGGGGACGCGCCACCGCGCCCTGTTATGCTCGTTAGTTTTTGGAACGCACGTTGCGCGTAACGATGTACCGCCCATGTCCTTATTTGGGCGTTTCTGTCTCTACCGTGGCTCTTAACGTGAATCGCACTAACGCACTTTAGTAAACATACCCCTTAGGATCCTTTTCCCTGCAACAGAGAGATAGTCCATCAACACAGTATAGCCTCTTGTTGTTCCATCTATTTCCCCAGTCGCTTATATATCTAAATCCTTTTTGTTTGCACCAGGTTTAGAGCCATGTATTAAAGTTGATTATGCGATGCAGCCTTTCTGCCCCCTTACCAAGAACAGATAGAACCTTTTGACAATGCTATAGTGTTAGCAATGGGTTTGAGTTGCTCTCACAGAATCTGGAAGTCCCTTTGAACTGTAGAGGCACTGTTTCTAGCCAGGTCATTTGTACCCAAGATAGTATTTGAAGGTCTCAAGCACCCACTTGACAGCCAAGGCTGCCTTCTTGATCATTGCATAATGTTCCTCTTGAGGAATCAGCTTCCTGCTGATACATGCTATGGGATGTTCTTCATCCCTGACGTCCTGGGCCATAACAGCTCCTTGGCCTACCTCTTTGGCATCAGTTTATATTATAAACAGTAGAGAGATATCAGGGCTAATCAGGACAGGTTCAGAGCACACTGTCTTCTTGAGGTGCTGGAAAGCCAGGTCCAGGTCCGGTGACCAATGAATCTATTTGGGAGCTCTCTTCTGGAGGAGAATGGTTAACAGACCCACCACCTCTGCAAAATTAGGGATGAACCAGTGGTAATAGCCAATCAATACAAGGAAGGCACGAACCTTTCTTCGATTTTGGGGTGGTTTTCAGTATATCCACAATAAATATGCATGAGATAGATCTGTATTCACTACTTCCACTGTATGCAGATCTAGCTCATACATATTCATTGTGGATATCCTGAAAACCTGACTGGACTAGGGGTTCCAGAGGACTGGGTTGAGAATCACTGGTATAAAACGCCTCCACCAAGTTGCTTGATGAGCTCATCTTCTCTGAGCATGGGATACGTTTCCAGTTTAGAAGCTGTATTGACCCTTCGGAAGTCAATGCAGAATCTGATGCTTCTGTCGGGTTTAGAAACCAAGACGATGAGTGATGACCCATCACTTAAAGACTCTTCTATAACTTCTATAACTTCTATAACTTCCAGCTCCTTGGCGATGGCCTGTCACCAAGCCTCTGGAATCCGGTAGGGTCACTGCCAGATAACCACCCCAGGGTCAGAAACAATATTCTGACAAATAAGATGGGTTTGTCCTGGGTGGATGGAGAGCACCTTTAGATTCCAGTGGATCAGACCTTCTAAATCTCTTCTCTGGGCAGCAAAGAGCTGGTCTCCAATCAGGACTTGAGCTGGATCTGACGGGGCTGAAATTTCCTGCCCAAAATCATCTCCCTGTACCACCATAGCAGTCTCTGGAGTCCACTTTTTCAATATGTTAATATGGTAAATTTTTGCTTTCCTTAACTCGTCCTGAACGCTAACAGAACGTGCTTCCTGTTCATTGACAACCCTTTTTGCTTTTGCTTGGGATTGAATTGCTCATTTCATTTAATTTTTAATACAAGGAATCTCCTTACCATTCTGCCTATTGGCCATTAACCAATTGTGCCTTTATATCCCCCCGAGGAAGGCATACGCCGAAACGCGTAGGGGACACAATAAAGGCACATGTGATCATCCATCTCTCTTGCCTCTTTTGTACACCTACTTTATCAGCAAGAGCGTTTGCTCTTCTTGTGCCCGAAATTTTTGCTTTCTTCCATTTATCTTGCTGGGCAATCTTGTAGATAACAGGACTCACTTTATCTTCCATCTCACAGGGCTTCTGCCAATTCCAGAGTAACTTGCTCTCAGATGAGGGCAGCAAGACTAAAACTCTATCTCCCGATTGGAAGGTGCAGTGCACGGCTGCCCGATTGTAGTCCCTGGCCTGCTTGGGTTGGGCTTTTTCCAGACTGAGTTTGGCCACTTCTCCAGCTTTCCTTAGCTGGTCTTCCATTTGTATAATGTACTCTACCAGATTATGCCCGAATAGCTTCCCTTACCACGTCTAATATGCCACTTGGCTGTCTTCTGAAGAGCAACTCAAAAGGTAAAAAACCCGTGTAACTCTGAGGTACCTCACGATGGCATACATCAAATAGGGTAGGAGAATGTCCCAATTCTTTCCGTCCTCTGGCTTGAATTTTTTTAAACATCTGTTTCAGAGTTTCATTGAATTGCTCACCGAGACCTTCCATTTGTGCATGATATACTGATGTTCGCAGCATTTTGACCTTCACCAAGGCACACACTTGTTTCATCACCTTGGATACAAAGGGTATTTCTTGATCAGTGAGGATCTAATTGGGTATTCCCACCCTCGAGAATACTTCCCAGACGGCTTTTGCAATCGTAGTAATCTTCATATTCCTTAGAGCAATGGCCTCCAGATATTGGGTAGTGTAGTCCAATATGACTAAAATATACTTGTTGCCTTGGGTGGTTCGCTCCAAGAGTCCTACCAGATCCATGTCCACTCTTTCAAATGGGGTTTCAATGATGGGTATAGGCACTAGAGGGGCAGGTCAGACTCTGGCAAGGTTATGAAATTGGCAGATGGGGCATGACTGACAATATAATTGCACCTGCTTATGGACCCCGAGCCAGAAAATTTGGGCCAAAGCATGCTCTAGTGTTTTCTCCACCCATAGGTGTCCCCTAATAAATGGCTATGGGCCAGGGATAACATTTGCTGACAATAGGGCCGGGGAACTTTTAGTTGTTCTACCTCTTTCCCCTGTAAGGCACCCTTGGACATTCTATATAATCAATCTTCCTTTATCACAAAATAGGAAAAGATTCTTGCAGGGGACTCTCCGTTACCTATTGAAACCCCATCCACCTCTAAACCTCACACTCGGGCATGATTAAGGGACTCATCCACTTGCTGGGCCCTCCTGAAGCTTCCTAGGTCTTCCCCCAGCCCCCACTCTGGGAAGGGGACAATTGTATTTGGGTCACTATTGCTGAGCCCTGAGCTATCCCCAGGGGTTTCTTCCCTAGGCTCTCCCTCTCCCGATCCCTCTCCTATAGCCGCCCCCAGATTCTGTTGGTAGCATAGCTTTTCCCAGCGACACCAACTCTGGGACTTAGCAGGCTTGGGATTCTCGACATATAGATCCATGTCTTCCAGGGGGAAAATCTCTGAGAAATCTCCTGGTCTGACTTTGCAGAGCTGTCAGTTAGCCGGGCCCATATTGCTCCGAAATGTGGGTTGTCTCAGCTGATCACTACTGGATACAGGAGCCAGAGCAGCACCACGACCTCAAATGTGACTTGCCCTGCTGGAGTCTTAAATGAAACCTGTGCCGTTTGGTCTCCATGCACATAGGCCAGTGTTACCGTCTTTGCATAGTCAATTTGAAATCGGGTTATGGTTTCCCTGAAAATGAGGTTCCGCACACTCAAGGAGTCTATCAAGGCCTGGAGGTAGATTCCCTTGACCTCCATTGGAATCACAAAGTTCTCTGCCCCAAGGTGAGGAGTGTCCACAAAAGTGCAGGTGTGAGAGGTGGTTAGGCTGACATACATGGGTTCTTCCATATGCAGGGGACATTCCTGAGCAAAGTGTCACTGGGCTCCACACCTAAAACAGATGAAGGGGTTGTGGCTAGGGCCATGCCCTTGCCTAGGAGGTGACTTTGGGGGTCAAAACATGGGGTCCAAAATCCATTCCGGTTTCCCCTTCTGTCCTCCTGGGCTGATGGGTGACTTCTTCCCCTTCTCACTGTGCGCTTCAGTCACTAGCTGGGCTTCATGATACCCCTTGGCTATTTGCAGTGCACTCTCCAGTATAAGCTTGAGGTGCTGATGTACCCACTATTTCATCGGGGTGGTCAAGCCCTCCAAAAATTGTTCCAATATCACCATCTTAGTTATCTCGGGCACGGTCTTTCCCTCCAGTTGGAGCCACTTCCTTGCAAGATCTTTCAACCGATAGAGGAACCTCCAAATACTCTCTTTTATCTGGAGCCCCCCCCCCTTTCTGAATTGCTGGCGGTAGGCCTCTGGGGTACAACCGGCCCATTCCAGTATGGTGGCCTTGACAGCTGCATATGTAGCTCGCCTGTCTGGATTGGCATTCTCGAATACAGCCTCATTGCTGCCTGTCAGCAGATTCCCCTAATAGGTTAGAACATAAGAACATAAGATATGCCATACTGGGTCAGACCAAGGTCCATAAAGCCCAGTATCCTGTTTCCAACAGTGACCAATATAGGTCATAAGTACCTAGCAGTTTCCCCAAAAGACACAGGTTCCTCAATGCTTGTATTGGGTCAAGCAGTGATATCCCATGTCCCTTTTAATAATGGTTTATGGACCTTTTCCCCAGGAACTTCTCCAAACGTTTTTTAAACCCAGCTACACTAACAGCTTTTACTACATCCTCCGGTAACAAATTCCAGAGTTTGATTATATGTTAAGTGAAAAAATATTTTCTCTTATTAGTCTTAAATAGGTTACCCTGTAGCTTCATTGCATGTCCCCTAGGGGTATGTTTACTAAACTGCGGTAATCGTACATAACGCGTGTTATGTAACGTTAACGATCGTAAGTGCAGCAAAAGTCTCTGATGAGGGACCTTTTCGAGATCACCTTTGTCTACCTGTTTATTCACACCTTAAAAAAAACATAACAGATTAGTAAGACAAGATATTCCTTGTCTAAAGCCATGTAGGCTGTTTCCCATTAAGCTATGACTATTTGTTTTGTATCTACATGCTGAGTAACTTTGTTCTTTATGATGGTTTCTACCATTTTTCCCGGTACTGACATCAGGCTCACCAGTCTGTAGTTTCCCAGATCACCCCTGGTACCCTTTTTAAAAATTGGCGTTACATTGGCGATCCTCCAATCTTCAGATATTACAGATGATTTTAATGATAGTTCACAGATTACTAATAGCAGGTCTGCAATCTCATATTTCAGTTCTTTCAACACCCTTGGATGTATACCATCTGGTCCAGGTGATCTGCTACTCTTCAGTTTATCAAATAGTTGCAATACATCTTCCCGGTGTAGCAATATTTCTTTCAATTCTTCTGCAGCATCACCTTTAAATACCACTTCAGTCATGGGTAACATCCCTACATCTTCCTCACTAAAGACCGAAACAAAGAATTCATTCAGTCTCTCCGCTATAGCCTTGTCCCCTCTTAGTGCCCCTTTTATCCCTCTGTCATCTAATGGTCCAACTGATTCTCTCACAGTTTTTTGCTACGAATGTACTTGAAAAAGTATTTATTATGCATTTTTGCTTCCACAGCAAGTTTCTTCTCAAATTCTCTCTTTGCTTGCTTTAACAATGCCTTGCATTTAACTTGCCAGTGCTTGTGCTGTTTCCAGTTTTCGTCATTTGACTCTTTTTTCCATTTCCTGAAAGATGCTTTTTGGCAACAACAGCCTCTCTGACCTCACCTTTAAAACATGCTGGCAGTTTTTTAGACTTCCTTCCACTTTTTTTAAAGCGTGGAATACAGCTGGTCTGGGCTTCCAAGATAGTATTTTTAAACAACACACAAGTTTGATGTAAGTCTTTAACCTTTGCAACTGCTCCTTTTAGTTTTTTCTTAAGTATTTTCCTCATTTTATCATAGTCTCCCCTTTGAAAGTTAAAAGGTAGTAATGTGGATTTCCTTACCATTCCTCCTCCATTAATTAAATCAAATGCGATCATGCTATGATTGCTATTACCAAGTGGCCCCAATCCCCTTATCTCTTGCACCAGATCTGGTGTTCCACTAAGGACTAAGTCCAAAATGGCTTCCCCTCTGGTTGGTTCATGAACCAGCTGCTCCAAGAAGCAGTCATTTATTTCATCTAGAAACTTTATCTCCCTAGCATGGAACCTTGCATCGTGTAACCATAGCTTGGGTTTTTCTTTCCTAGATGCATAACTTTGCAATTGTCCACATTAAATTTCATCTGCTACTTGGATGCCCAGTCTTCCAATTTATCAAGATCCTCTTGCAATTTTCCATAATCCTCTTGGGTTTTAACAACTTTAAATAGTTTTGTGTCATATGCAAATTTGATAACCTCACTCGTTATTCTCATTTCCAGGTCATTTATGAATATGTCAAAAAGCAGCTGACCCAGCACAGATCCCTGAGGTACACCACTATTCACCTTTCTCAATTGGGAAAATTGGCCATTTAGACCTACCCTCTGCTTTCTATCTTTTAACCAGTTCCTGATCCATAATAGTACACATCCTCCTATCCCATGACTCTTTAGTTTTGCCAAAAGTCTCTGATGAGGGACCTTGTCAAAGGCTTTCTGAAAGTCCTAATACACTATATCAACCGACTCACCTTTGTCTACCTGTTTATTCACACCTTCAAAAAAACATAACAGATTAGTAAGACAAGATCTTCCTTGTCAAAGCCATGTTGGCTGTCTCCCATTAAGCCATGACTATCTACATGTTCAGCAATTTTGTTCTTTAGGATGGTTTCTACTATTTTTCCTGGTACTGACGTCAGGCTCACCGGTCTGTAGTTTTCCGGATCACCCCTGGAACCCTTTTTAAAAACTGGCATTACGTTGGCCATCCTCCAGTCTTCAAGTATTACAGATGATTTTAATGATAGTTCACAGATTACTAATAGCAGGTCTGAAATCTCATATTTCAGTTCTTTCAACACCCTTGGATGTATATCATCCAGTCCAGGTGATTTGCTACTCTTCAGTTTATCAAATAGTTGTAATACATCTTCCTGATGTATCAATATTTCCTTCAATTCTTCTGCACCTTAAAATCCCTCATTGACCCCCTGGTAATTACTTGATATTAATTTCCTTTTGATTTAAACTTTATTCTCCCATGATGTGGACTGCGGTTGTATTATGTATTAGTCGGTTTATTTTGAGTTGAGTATATTGAATTTGATAAACAACATGTCTTTGTTTCTTTATTGTATTTTGTATATGCAAAAAGCTTAATAATAAAAATAAAAATAAATTGGCTGTGAGGGATGATGTCAAAGGCTTTACTGAAATCTAAGTGCACCACATCTAGGGCTCTACCTCGGTCCAACTCTCTAATCACCCAAATAAATTAATTAGATTTGTCTGACAAAACCTGCTTCTAGTAAAACCATGCTACCTCAGATCCTGTAATCCACTGGACTCCAGAAACCTCACTATCCTCTTTTTTAGCAGCATTTCCATTAATTTACTCACCATAGAGGTCACACTAACCGTCCTGTAGTTTCCAACCTCATCCTAACTTCAGCTTTTGTGTAAAGGGACCACATGTGCCCTTCTCCAGTCCTCTAGGACCACTCCTGACTCTAAAGAAGCATTGAAAAGGTCAGACAGTGGAACCACTAGAACGTCCCCAAGTTCTTTCAGTGCTCTTGGATGTAACCCATCCTGCCCTATCGTTTTGTCTACTTTTAGTTTAGCTAGTTCTTCATGAAAATAGCCTTCTGAAAGTTGTTCAAGATCCCCTTCACTTATGTTCCTATTTGTGGGTGTTTTCTGAGGATCTTGATAAATTGGAAGACTGCGCATCAATATGGCAGATGAAATTTAATGTGGATAAGTGCAAAGTTATGCACCTAGGGAAGAAAAACCCAAACTATGGTTACATGATGCAAGGTTCCACATTAGGAACCACCACCCACGAAAAAGATTTAGGCATCATTGTTGACAACATGTTAAAACCCTCCGCCCAGTGTGCAGCGGTGGCCAAGAGAGCAAATAGAATGCTAGGTATCATGAGGAAAGGAATGGAAAATGAAACAAAGGATATTATAATGTCTCTGTATCATTCCATGGTGCGACCGCATCTTGAATATTGTGTGCAATTCTGGTTGCCATATTTTAAAAAGGATATAGCGTTATTAGAAAAGGTTCAGTGAAGAGCCATCAAAATGGTAAAGGGGATGGAAGGATACCCCTATGAAGAAAGGCTAAAAAGGTTAGGGCTCTTTTACCTGGAAAAGAGACGGCTGAGGGGAGATATGATAGAAGTCTATAAATTAATGAACGGAGTGGAACAGGTAAACGTAGATTGATTGTTTATGTTATCAAAATATAGAAAGACTAGGGGACATGCAATGAAGCTACAGGGTAAACTATTTAAGACAAATAAGAGAAAATATTTTTTCACTCAACGTGTAATCAAACTCTGGAATTTGTTACCCGAGGATGTAGTAAAGGCTTTTAGTGTAGCTGGGTTTAAAAAAGGTTTGGACAAGTTCCTGGAGGAAAGGTCCATAAACCATTATTAAAAAGGGACCCAGGATATCAGTGCTTGACCTAATACAAGCATTGTGGAACCTGTGTCTTTTGGGGAAACTGCTAGGTATGTATGACCTAGATTGGCCACTGTTGGAAACAGGATACTACTACTACTACTACTACGATATTGGGTTTGATGGACCTTGGTCTGATCTAGTATGGCATATTTTATGTTCTTATGTACGTTGTGCGACTTATTCAACAGAAAAAGTTTCAATTGAGATGCATCAAAAATGAAGTATGTACTCCCATGGAAAGTGACCACACATTTACATGGGAATCGCAGAAAAAAAAGTCACACTGATCTGCAACACCCTAGATTTCAGAGCCAAAAATTGTTTCCTCCTAAATTGAGTGTCCCTCGAGACATCTGGGAACACATTCAACTTCTGTCCACAAAATACCTGATCCTTATACTTAAAAAACAATTTTAAGACTCTGATTTTATCTATAACAGAAACAAAGGCCAATAACCATGTAGCTCTTTTGAAAATAGTATCTGAGGAATCCTCCAAAAAGTTGGTCAAATCCTGACTTACATTTGTGGTTAAGACATCCAAGTCATCCACTCCAGGAAGCTCTGACTGCATCTTAATAGGTAAATAGTAACACTTTTGATTAAGAACGACATCACTAAGCATTAATATTTCTTTGAAATACTTTGGGGTATGTTTACTAAACTGCGGTAATGTCACCGGCGTTAAGTGCAGCGTGAAGGTACCTGAAGCCATAAAAGGCAGTGGACAGGTAGGGGGCGTTCCCTCGAAAAGGGAGCAATGGGCGTCATGGCTGTTTGGCATAAAAAAAAAAGAACAAAAGGGAATTGAACCCATGACCCTTGGTTTGGGCGCTATCAGTACTAACTAGAAGGCTACACCTCCACAGCTCTCTGATCTGCAAGCTGCTGGATACAGAAGGATGATGTGTTGGGACAGCAGCTTAGATGGGCTTCCCCATAGCTGATGTGCAGTCCTATATTAATATGAGACCTATTCTTCCTCTCAGATTCTGTTTCTGTTTTGTGCTCCAGTATTTTCTACCATATGTATGTTGATGTTAGGATGGAGTGATCGTTTCTTATCTCCAGATATAGAAAGACTGCAGGTCACTGCATGACATGTCTGCTGTGGTTACCAGGATAGGGTTAACCCACCAGTACCCATGATGCAATGCACATGCAGCTTAGCAGTTTATAGCAGGTCACCAGATGGGGTATGCCTCTCAGCTGTAACTGTACCGGAGGGTGGAGAGAAGGCGGAGAGAGAGAGGGTCAATGTGTGGGGAGTGGGCGGGGAGAGGCCCCTGCTGCACTAACGCTGTCACATTAACGCTGGAACAGTACTGCGAGTGAAAACCTGTCTGTAAATGCACATTTGTAGGAGAGAGAAACCATTTTGTGTCAGCAATGTATATCACAGGCAGAGAGCCCAAAACAGTAATAGTAGTGCTACATGTGCAGTAACAGCATAGTGCCCGAGTATGAAAGGGCACTATGGTAATGCTGCAAAGGGGGCTGCAGGTGGGACATGTAGGGGGGGCAGGCGGGGTACAGGGTAGACCAGGTAACCACCTAGGTGGCACAGAGGAACACAGAAAATGGAAAACAACAAGACAGCGGCTGACCAAGGTCAATCTTGCCCAGTAGTCTGTGCTCCACAGTGTCCCACCCAGGGGAGACGTACCCTGCAGGTACCCCAAACGTTACACAGGAAACACAATGCCTGTAATGGGGCAAGCAGTGCACATCTGGGAACCACTCTAATAGGAGTCCATGTACTCGCCCCAGGATACATCCCAAACTGTCTGAACACCCAGCTATATGAACACCCGTCACACCATTCACCCTGGGAAGGATAGTGCAGGGAGCAGCCACGCGTTGCCTGACACATGTATACACCCAGAAGTCCAAAGTAACCGCCTTGATTACAGGAGAAAGCGGTATATAAATCCTTTTAAATAAATAAAATAAATAAAGTGGATACATTGTACCCACATTGCATACCCTAGCCTGTCCACAGTCTGCTGGCAGAACACAATCTATCTACCAGGCCCACCCTAGCCAATAGTTGCTAGATCACTGACCTGCCACCCCCCAACCATCTCCCCCCATGTGGAAGGGCCATAATAGTGGCAGGTGGTGATGGGGGGGACATGTGGATGTCCATATATGCCCCCCACCCCAGACCCCCCACCCTAGGCACTCGCCTACCTGCACAGTGGATGGCCTGGGACTGCGTACCACCAGCATATGGGCACATCAGCATGGTGGGGGAGGGGGCGTTGGTGGTGGAGGGGGCCGTGACACCTGCCCACAGCGGACCAAAGCTGTGCCCTGTACCAGTGCATGGTGTGCAATGCAGCAAAGGTCTGTCGGATGAACAGCAAAGGTAGCCCCAGGGACTACTATGTTTCTGTGGCAACAGTGTGGTGCAGTACACACAGACAGTGTGCCTTGGAACAGAAGGTCACAGGTTCTGGTCCCAGCTGTGGCTCATGCAGACCATGTCCCTACATTTTACCCTACGTTGCACATACAACATCGTCATGTGCAAAGCATCGGCCAACAGGAGCACAAACACCCACACCCACAGGCTCCACTATTCAAAGCCCCATGGATTGTCAGGTTGTTGGGCCCGTCATGGAGCAGCAGTTTCCAGCAAAGCAGCACTACTAGCACCTGCATACCTTAGTAATGCCTGCACTATGCCCAGGACCAGTGTGACGGGCAGGGCTGCCAACCACCCCTATCTTTGCACAATGCCAACACAGGAGTGGGAGTGTGCGTATGTCTATCCATTGTTTTGTGGTTGCCTACTCCTCACTGGGCCCACATTGCTTACACTGATTCCAGCATTAGCCTGCCAATGTGCATAATGAGGAGCAAGGTATTGTGGGTATGCATGGACAAGGCGGACTGGGCATCTGCACACGGTGTGGGGCAATGGCTGGGAGATTGTAGTGCCCGACCACCACCTGCATGGACAGGGTGTCCACAGCATGTCATGCTGAGAGGTCACTCTCACTCTGACTGATCAGTGACCATGGCATGTCTAGGTTCCGACATAGTGCTCTACAGTGTTTCTCTCAAGTGATATCTGTGTGGTCTCTGCTCTGGGGCCCAATCACTGAGATATCTGCTTGGTGTCTGTGCATACATCCCACGTCTGGGTGCACAGAGTTCCCCTGGGAAGATGCATTGTAGACTGGCTAGAGGACTGTCTGCATTTTGCATGTGTATGTCTGGAATGCCTTTCAAGGTGCAGGCTGAGTATGCCCTCTGCTGGTGGATGTCAGTGTGGGGGGGGGGGGGGCAGCTGAGCCCTTCCAGGCCAGTGCTCTTGTGACAAGTACAGATCTACATTAACAGCCCTGGTTGCTGGTCCCACAGCCCATCATCATGTGCCTCCTTTGTAAAGATGTGGAGTGCAAGGCTGTTGGAGGCTAGATCCTGTCCACCACCATGGCCAAGTGAGGGCAGTGTGGTAGGTGGTGCTACATAATCTGCATGTGGATCCAGACTCCCCCCTGCCCCTGTAACAAACAACCATGGCAAGCACACTAGATAGACACCAGTCTGGATACATCATGGTCTACAAGGGCCAGATATGACTGGGGAATGCAGGTGGACCCAGGAATAGCCTAGGTACATCTGCAAAGAATACCTAACACAAAACAATGCCTACCTCATCCAACCAGAGTACTGTGGACCTGGTGCTGGGCGCACCACCTCACCCTCAGGGTGAGCGCAGAACCCACACAATGGCATGGTCTGTAGCTACTCTGTGCCAGTAACACACACGGTCAGTACCCCCTACCATGGTGCGGTGCTGTAGAGGTGCATACCCCATCTGGTGACCTGCTGTAGACTGCTAATCTGCATGTGCATTGCATCATGGGTACTGGTGGGTTAATCCTATCCTGGTAACCACAGCAGACATGTCGTGCAGTGACCTGCAGTCTTTCTATATCCGGAGATAAGAAACGATCACTCCATCCTAACATCAACATGCATATGGTAGAAAATACTGGAGCACAAAACAGAAACAGAATCTGAGAGGAAGAATAGGTCTCAGATTAATATAGGACTGCATATCAGCCATGGGAAAGCCCCTCTAAACTGCTGTCCCAACACATCATCCTTCTGTATTCAGCCATTACAGCTCAGAGAGCTGTGGAGGTGTAGCCTACTGGTTAATACTGATACCTCCCAAGCCAAGGGTCATGGGTTTGATTCTCTTTTGTTCTTTTTTTTTTTTATTTGTTTTTTTGTTCTTTTTTTTATGCCAAACAGCCATGACGCCCATTGACCCCTTCTCTCCGCCCTCTCTCCATCCTCTGCGGGACTTACCGCCACCGGCGACATTAACGCACGCTAACGTTGCATCGGGTGACGTTAACGCGCGTTAACGTCACTTAATGCATGATAACGTAGCTGCTGCTGCTACGTTATCGCCGTTTAGTAAGCATACTCCTTTGCTAGTAAAATTTCAGCTGACAACAGATGGGTGACAGAGAAATTAAGAAAATGTAAGTTATTAATCCTGGATGAATTTTCCAAGGTTTCTAACTTATGGTGTATAACAAGGGAATCCTTAATTGCAGACACATTAGCCTGCTGCACTAACTGCAGTTGGCCTTCAATCTTAGACACAGAATCATCTATCAACATAAATCTAGAATTAGATTCTTGACGTATATGTGAGGTTTCCTGAGAAAACCTACAGAGAGACGCCACAGTACTGGAAAACTTGGAGTCCATCTTTGCAATTGCCAACCAGAGATCTTTCAAAGTAATTTCCTGTGCAGGTTCAGCGAGACTCTGACAGTCCTCCTGCAAAAAAACAGGAACCGGAACTAGTCCTGGTTTGAAAGACGACGTCAAGAGTTCCGGAGATCTCCCTGACACAGTTAAACATAACTGAGGGTGGGGGAATGGTGGAGGGGTCTAATCTGCCGAACTGAGAGTTACTCCTTCAGGCGAGGGCGGCTGACTCACTTGAACAGCAAAATGTTTATCCAAAGGACCCACTGCTCGCACAGGAGCTTGGGCCACAAAGTCTACTTTTGAAACAGTCTTAGCCTTCCATTTTCCCATAACTTCAAACTGGCGATAAGCTGTACAGTATCTGAATCTCTGATGTCAAAAACTGATCCAGAGTACTCCCCAAGCTCACAGATGCTGACGGTATGCCGAAGGGGCACCAAAGAAGCGTGGCCTGCCCCTTTCTACACACTCCTTCAGACTACGGCCCAGAAGACCCCCGGCCAGATGATATGCAGCCTTGGGGCCTCAGGCAGCTGATGTCACAGGGAGGGAAGGGGTTGCTGACACCGTGCCTGCACAGATATTCACCCTCGCTGGAGATTCCCCCCTCACACACAGGACTCAAAGGCAGAAGAACTGCCTGATGGTAAAAATCTCTGTCCTCTGACTCAAACTGAGCTCCAGGCTGGATGATATGCAGCTCTGGGGCCTTAGGCAGCTGACGTCACAGGGAGGGGTTGCTGACACTGCCTGCACAGACACCCACCCCCGCTGGCGATTCCCCCCTCACACGCAGTACTCAGCAGCAGAAGAACAGTCCGATGGTAAAAATCTCTGTTCTCCCTACACAGGCAACTTATAAATAAATTGAGCACCCTAGGGATGGACCCTAAAGTGACTCACTGGGTTATAAATTGGTTGAGTGGCATGCGATAAAGGGTACAGGTATATGGAGCTCACTCTGAGGAGACGGCTCTTTAACATTTTTATTAGTGATATTGTGGAAGGGCTGTCGAGTAAGATTTGCCTCGTTGCAGATGATAGCAAAATCTGCAATAGAGTAGACACCCAGGAAGGAGTGAGATAACATGAGGCGGGATCTAGCTAAGCTTGAAGAATGGTCAAGAATTTGGCAACAGAGATTTAACCCTAAAAAACGCAGGATCATGATTTGGGCTGAAAATATCCAAGGGAGCAGTACAGTATAAGGGGTGAAGTACTTCTGTTTATGAAAGAAGAGCAGAACCTGGGCATGATTGTTTTTGATTACCTTAAGGTGGCTAAAGAGGTAGAAAAGGCAACATTGAAAGCTAGAAGGATACTTGGGTGTACAGAGAGAGGAATGCCCAACAGAAAGAAGGAGGTGATATTCCTCTGTATAAGTTTTTGGTGAGACCTCAATTGGAGTACTGTGTGAAATTCTGGAGACCGCGCCTTTAAAAGGATATAAACAGGTTGGAGTCGGTGCAGCGGGTGGCTAACAAAATGGTCAGTGAGCTTTGTCATAAGGCATAAGGGGACAGACTTAAAGAACTCAATATATACTTTGGAAGAAAGATGGAAGAGGGGACATATGATAGAGATTGTGATAAGGAAGCTTATCATAGCTCAGGTAGGAGCTATAGAAAAGATGATGTGACTCTGAACAAGCAACCTGTCAGTTCTGGTAGAAGTAAGAAAACAGAGTTTTCACATAAAAGACTACCAGTCCCAGAATGCACCAGGTTTCCAGCAGTCATGAGAGGGGCTGAAGTGAGAAAACGTGTGTGCAATCAAGAGAGCTATGAGGTAATCCCTAAGCACTCATCTCAAAGGGCAGGGCCTGATTCAGCACAGCTACGCTGTGTTAGGGAGGAGCACACATTAGGACAGAATAAGAATAGAGCTTATTCTACAGATAATGGTTACAGACACAGATACAGGAACAGCTTCAAGCTCAAGCACCAACATCATCTCGAGAAGCAGAAGCCAAGCCAAGCGGATAGAGAGAGAAGGAAACTCTCTGGAAGGAAGAGAAGAAAGGCCATTGGCAGGTTTGGGAGAGTCCAAGGCAGTACCAATACTGGGAGGAATTCCAAATGCCAGCAGAGTCCATTGGACTGGAGTCAGCCAGAGGAATGGAATGGCAGAGATAGGAATCACCAGTGGCTACCTGCAAGAGAGAAGACTGCACGTGGAAAGGACTTTCAGACCAAGGCCAGAAGGTATGTGAGAGGAGATCCAGTGTCCAGGGATCAAGATTGGAAGGCTGGACATCAGAATTGGATTACATACTGGCCAGGCTATACAGAGAGGAATTATGATAGCAGGAGAGACTCAGGTATGAACACTGATCCAGACCCTATCTATAGTAGAGAATGGCAGCAAGGGAATAAGCATTCTCATGATAGTGCCTTAATGAAAGACTCGTCTGTGCCAATGTATGATAGTGACCCTATGCTGATTGATGAAGGGGGAGATACAGCAGATGAAACTATTAATTACATGGACTGTTCTCTATCTAAATGCTATTGCTAGCTTTCTGTGAGCAAACACATCAGCCATCACAAAGAAACCTAACTTTGTTCTTATTTCCACTGCAAAACAGCTCTTAAAGCAGGATTTGGGTTCACACAGTAGCAGCCAGCCAGCTAAAGGGTTTCAGCTGGTCAATTGATAGTAATTAAAGCTGCACCTGATTGTGTGTGTGAGCAAGAGAGAATCACTGCAGGATCTGTGTGGAAAATAAGCAGAAGTTAATCTAACCAGCAAAGTTTATTTATTTCTTTGTGCCTTTTCATTTGGTAATTATTTGCTAAGAAAACATTAGCTAATTGCCTGACAAGCTGAAGGTTGTTTTCTGATTTGCTTTGTGACTTTATGTTATCCATTTAAACACTGCAAGCAAGTAACCTCATTTATATTGCTACCAAGCATATTTGTGCTGGGTGAATTAAACCCCATCAATAAAAGAAGAATTTTATTGGCTTTACCACTTGGTTTCACAACTCAATTATTGTCTTCAGCTGTGTTTGGGAGTGAATGAACTACATTACCCACAATACCTTGCAAGAATCATATGAATATATGCATCGTCAAGATTGTGTAAGTTCTCACCCTAGGCAGCCGTCTGACAAGATGTATAAATGCATAGGGAAGAGTCTCTTTCAATTGATGAGGGGGTATAGGATGAAGGTGAAAGGGGATAAACTCAGGAGTAATATGTGGAAATAGTTCTTCATGGAAAGAGTGGTAGATGCATGGAACAGTCTCCCAGTGAAGGTAGTGGTAACGAGGACAGTATCTGAATTCAAGAAAGCATGGGACAAACACAGAAGATCTCTAAAGGAAAAATGGGACTAAAGGAGTTGGTATGGAAGGGCAGACTGGAGAGGCCATATGGTCTTTTTCTGCCATTATGTTTCTATATTTCTATGCCCTATCTACAGTTCCACTTCCTTTTTGTCTGTAAATTAAGCCCTGGGCAGATTGAATAGGCCATAAGGTCTTTATCTACCATCATTTCTCTGTTTACTTTCTACTGTATATGTATCAGAGTCAGGTTTGAAAATCATATCAGTTAGGGTTCATCTCAGTGTAATTGGCATATACTATAACCCCATCTCTCTGCAGTCTTTATATGGCCATTTCTTGTGAAGACTCCCATCAAGTCTCACACTGTGTTTTTTTGCTTCTCAGCATTTTTCTAGCCCAGATGATTAATATTTCTTTGAGCCACTAGAATCATGTGAGCTTGAGTATTGACCTGGAATTGTCTTATTTTTGGTGGTGGTCATTTTGACACATAGGGGTATGTTTACTAAACTGCAGTAACGTTACATAATGCGCGTTACGTAATGTTAACGATCGTAGACGTTCCGCGGCGCGGTAAACACCGCAGAAGGTGGAGAGAGGGCGGAGAGAAGGGGTCAATGGGCGGAGTGTGGGAGGGGAGAGACTCCATTCACACTAACGCGCTGATCTGAATTCTAACGCGATTGAAAACCTGCCGTTAGATGCACATATGCAGGAGAGAGAACCCATTTACGTGTCAGCAATGTACAGCCCAGGCAGGGAGCCCAAAAACTGTGATAGTAGTGCTCCATGTACAGCAATACCATAGTGCCAAAGTATGAATGGCCACTATGGTGATGGTGCAAATGGGGCATAGGGGGCCGCAGGCGGGACATGTAGCATGGGCAGCTGGGGCACAGGGTGGACCAGGCGGGAGCCTAGGTGGCACATAGGAACATAGACACCGGAGATCAGCAAGACAGCAGTTAACCAAGGCCAAACACAATCCACCAATATCTACCTGGTCCACCCTAGCCAATAGTCGCTAGGGCACAGACCTGACATCCCCCCAGCCATCCCGCTCCCATGTGGAGGGGACATAATAGTGGTAGGCAGTGATGGAGGGATGTGAGGATGTCCATGTATGCCCCCCACCCCGGAACCCGCTCCCTAGGCAGGCACCTACCTACACAGTGGATGGCCTGGGACTGCGCACTACCAGCACCGACAGCAAATGGCCATGTTAGCTTGGCAGGGGGGCGTGTGCCACCTCCCTGCAGTGGACCTAGGCCATGCTCTGCATCAGTACGTGGTGTGCAGTGCAACATAAAAGGTCTGGCTGAGGCAAAGTGCAGGTAGCCCCAGGGACTATCATGCATCTGTGGCAACAGTGTGGTGCAGTACACCCAGCCAGTGTGTCCAGGAGCAGAGGGTCACAGGTGCAAGTCCCAGCTGTGGTTCCTGCAGAGCATGTCCCTATATTTTACCCTACAATGCAGATACAACAGCAATATGTGCAAAGCCCAAAGCAGCGGCGAACAGGCTCCACAATCCAATGATGCATGGAGCGTCAGGCTGTTGGCCCCAGCATTGGGATGATGTTATCACCAGAGCACTACTACTACACCCTGCACAGTTTAGCAATGTCGGCACTGTGATCAGGACTAGTGTGGCAGGCAGGGCTGCCAACCACCCTTATCTTTGTATAATGCTGCAAAAGGAGTGAGCATGTTTGTATGTCTATCCATTGTTCTGTGGCTGCCCACACTTCACTGGGCCCAAAATGTCCCACTGTTACCAGCGTTAGCCTGATTAGATGAATAATGAGGAGCAAGGTATTCTGGGTATGGCCTGGACAGGGCAGATTGGCCAGGATGCATCTTCACAGGGTGTGGGGCAATGGCTAGGACACTGTAGTGCCTGACCACCACCTTCATGGACAGGGTGGCCACAGCATGGCATGCTGGGAGGGCACTCACTCTGAACGACAGTGACCATGGCAGGTCTAGGTTCCCACATAGCGCTCTACACTATTTGTCTCTAGTGATATATTTGTGTTCCCCAGTGCTGGGGTCCCAATCATTGAAATACCTGCTTGCTGCACATAGTTTTTGGTGGACTGTCTGCAGTTAGACTGTGCATGGTTGGAACACCTTTAAGGTACAGTCTGACTGTGATGTCTGATGGTGACTTGCAGACAGTGGTGGGAGGCACTTAGGGTTTCCAGACCTAACCCCAGCATTGCTGCTGGTCTGCCACTGTCCCAGTCATAGGTATGGCTTTGGCCCACCAACCCTGGAGGGCTGTCTCGTACAAACAGGATGGAGGTCGCTTCCCTGGGGCGGGGGCACTGTTCTTTACCTACAAAAGGGTGATGTGGGCCCTTTGGGTATGTAGTGTATACCACTGTGACCTATACAGCCACTGCTACACACACCTCATGCAATTCTAGGAACCCCTCTGCCCTGATAACAGCTGCCCATGTCAGCCAGACCCTCACATGGGGTACACGCTAATCTGGCTGGTGTCTGGTCCCACAGGGCCACATGTGACTGCAAGATACAGATGGACACCAAATTACCTTCGGCTGCACTGCACGGAACACCTGTCACACACTGGTAGTGATGGGGATGTACAGCAGGACCTATCTCTAGCACCACATGTACTGCGGACCTAGTGCTGGGCACCAATCCTATCCCTCAGGGTGACCACAGAACCTGCACAATGGCATGGTCTGTAGCTACTCTGTGCCAGTATCACACACTGTCAGTTCGTCTTTCCCAGCTGAGGTACCGGAGAGGTGCAGACCCCATTTGGTGATCAGCTGTAGACAGTTATTCAGCATGTGCATTGCATCATGGGTACTGCTGTGACATACACCATGGAGGTATAGCCTACTGGTTAATACATTGCCATTCTTGGCAGTGTTCATTGGTTCAGTTCCTCATTGTTCCCTCCTCTCATGCCTGTCCTACTCAAATAGTGTGCATGCCTGTAGAGGTCATATTTTTGCAGATCTGCGCTTCCAGCCCATAATACCCTCGCCACAATTGCCAACATTCCCTCGGTCCGTCTATCTGCGTCTGTCAGCTGTGTAGAGTCCTGTCTGCCTGTGCAGGCTGCCAGCCCATGTCCTGCACTGCTACCCTTTCCTGCATTGCGCCTCATCGTGCTTGCCTCGCCTGTGCCTGATCTGCATGGCACCACCACTCCTCTGTCCACCCATCATTGTAACTATCCTGCCACCTCCGCCTCCACTGGGGGACACGTATTCCCATCGTCTGCCACCAACTGTTTTTCCGGTACTTTACATTGCCAACACCCTGTGCTGTGGTAGAGCTGTCCCACCATGTTTGTCATTGGTACTGGCAGGCACATGGGATGCCCGCAGATATGGCAGGTCCAGCGGCTCCCACTTCTCCCTCCTTCACTCACCTGTTCATTGCCTTTCCTGAGTGCTCTATCTAGTGTTAGGGCTACATCTGTCTCTGTTCCGCACAGGTCATGCATGTCATCCTAAGGCACCTTGCAGTCCCTAGGGCACACTAACCTAGGACACCATAACCTTGTTAGGCCACCTTAACCTATGATTCCATAGCCCAGGGTGCCTTCTGCGGTGACTTGTCCAAGGGTGCCTAATATGGCGCTTAGCCTAGGAGGCCCTATAGGGCACCTTCTGAGGCACCTTACTAGGCACCTTACATGGCACCTTATAGGGCACCTTACATGGCACCTTATAAGGCGCCTTATAAGGTGCCTTACAAGGTGCCTTGCAAGGCGCTTTACAAGGTGCCTTGTAACGCTCGTTATTCTAAGGCGCCTTGTAATGCGCGTTCTCTGTCAGCTTGCTGTAACGATGCACCGCCCATGCCTTTATATGGGCATCTCTACCTTTACCGCGGAACCTACCGCGAATGACATTACCGCAGTTTAGTAAACATACCCCATAGAATCAGTGAGATCTAGATCTTAGTGACTTTATCTGCCTTATACAACATTTTCTGAAAATAGAATATTTCTGTACATGCCTCATGTTTATGCCTAAAGTTTTGTTGTATTTTTATCTTAACAGTTTTCCCTAGGCCAAATATCACAAAGGTGAACATGCATTGCATAGCTTGGATTGCAAAAGGGCTTTAGCCTTTTACCTGGAGCAAACTAAAACCCTTAGTAAGTCCGCCCATCTTTGTTTCCTTTGACTCTAATAAATCCTGGACTGTCATTTTCAAGCATGCACTATGTAATTGGATAGCATATTGCATCTCTTATTTATTTTGTAGGAACCATAGCCTGTTAATATTGTTGTTGTGCTGTTGAGTTGGTGTCGACTTATGACGACCCTCTGGATAGCTGTCCTAAACTGTATTTGGTCCTCAGATTGCTCATTGTTGATAGAGTGGCATCCGTAGCTGCTGCTTTGTATCAATCCATCTCATTGCTGGCCTTCCTCTTTTGTTTTGCATCTCTTATTTATTTTGTTGGAACCATAGCCTAGGCCATCTTTATTGAACTGTATTCTGCATGAAAAAAAGAAAATGCAGGTCACTATTCATAGGGAATTATCCTTGTGCTGGCCCTGTTCCAGGGGACTAAAAGAACTAAAAAAGTAAATTGCAGACCTACTGCTAGAAATTTGAAAACTATCATTACAGTTGTCTATAGTGCCTAAAGACTTGCCAACGTAACATCAGTTTTTAAAGAGGGTTCCAGGGGTAATCAGGGAAACTACAGACCAATGAGTCTAATGTCAGTGCTGGGCAAAATGGTAGAAACCATAATAGAGAACAAAATTACTGAACATTTAAGATAGTCATGGTTTAATAGGAAAACACCAACATGAATTAACCAAGGAAAGTCTTGTCTTACTAGTCTGTTGTATTTTTCTGAAGGTGTGAATAAACAGGTAGATAAAGGTGAGCCGGATGATATAGTATCTCTGGGTATTCAGAAAGCCTTTGACAAGGTCCTTCACGAGAGACTCCTGGGGAAATTAAAAAGTCATGGGACAGAGGCAGTGTACTGGATTGGGAATTGGTTAAAAGACAAAAAACAGAAAGTAGGGTTACATGACTAATTTTCTTGATGGAGAAAGGTGAATAGTGGAGCACCTCAGGGATCTGTGCTGGCCTGCTGCTCTTTAACATATTCATAAATGACCTGGAGGCGATCATATTTTCAGATGACACTGAATTATTCAAAGTTGTTAAATCACAAGAGGATTGTAGAAAATTGCAAGAGGACCTTGAGAAATTGAGAGTCTGGATGTGCAAATGGCAGATGAAATTTAATGTGGACAAGTGGAAAATTATGCAGTTAGGGAAGAGCAACTCAAATTATAGTTACACAATCAAAGGTTCCATACTAGGTGATTTGTTTACTAAACTGCATTAGACTTTTGCAGTTAATGAGATGTGTTAGTGCAAATAGTGCTGTGTTAGCTCCAACAGCCACGTGTTATCTATCGGGCCATGCCCAGCATTTCCCCGACAGATAATGCAGCTAAAAAGCAGAGAACATGGTGCGGCAGCATCGTGAATGCAGCTAATGCCACTCATTGAGGTGGTGTCAGCTACATGCACAGTTTCTGCAAAACATGCAGTTGCCATGCGCTGTTGACACTTGTGATAATCACAAGACCAGCCCATCCACTAGGAAAGCAAGGCGGTCGCTTAGGGAAGTAGACCCTGGTGTGGGGGCATGGTGATCCTCCTTTCATTGAATCACTATCTAAATTGTCGCTTCAGCACTGTGGTTGGCCTTAAAACACCTGCCCACGTGTGCACAGTCATGGCCTGCCACTCCTGTCCCATCCAACAGAAAGTTATGTCGGAAGGGGGTAGAAGCAGCAGGCCACAAGTGTGCACTTGTGTATGGGTGCTTTAAGGCTTGCCGTGGTGCTGAAGCAGCAGTTTAGTCGCTGCTTCAAAGAAGGAAGGATGGAAGGGATCACCATGCCATCTCCCTCTCCCAGGTGAGAAAATGGATGCTGAGGGGGGTCCGGCACAGCAGGATGGGTGGCGCGGCAGGCATGAGGGGCAGAAACCCTTGGGCCATTGCAGATATGCTCACTTTCCTTCCACACCCTGCCCACTTGAGCATCTAATGCACAGCCTGCAGATACCTGTAGTCAGTCCAATATAGGTTCATTTTTTTGTGTACTTAGATTTCAGCAAAACCTTTGACAGTGTGTTGCATAACTGGAGTGGAAGAGTAGCCTAGTGGTTAGGGGCAGTGGCCTGGCACTAGAGAGATCAGGGTTAAAATCCCACTGATGCTCCTTGTGCCCTTAGACAAGCCACTTAACTCTCCATTGCCTCAGGTACAAACTTAGATTGTAAACCCTCTGGGACAGGAAAGTAATTACTGTACCTGAAGGTAAATCACCTTGAGCTGCCACTGGAAAGGCATGAGCTAAATGTAAATAAGTGACTTTTAAATAACTGAGTGCCCTTGGGATAGACCCTAAAGTGACTGGCTGGGTTAGAAACTGATTGAGTGGGAGGCAACAAAGGGTAGTAGTAAATATTCTGAAGATAAGAACATTATGAATAATGTGCCACAGGGTTCGGTCCAGCTCCTTTTGACATTTTTGTAACTGATAGTGTAGAAAGTCTTTTAAGTAAGGTTTGCTTTTTGAGGATGATGTCAAAATCTGCAATAGCATAGACAACTTGGAAGGTGTAGGTAACAGGAGAAGGGATCTAGAGAAGCTTGACCAAAGGTTGAGAATTTGGCAGCTAAGATTTAATATTAAAAAAATGCAGGGTCATGCATTTGCCCTGCAAAAACCCAAAGGAGTGGTTCAGTATAGGGGGTGAAGTACTTCTGTCCACAAAAGAAAAGTGGGATCTGGGGGTGATCATATCTGATGATCTTAAGTTGGCCAAACAGGCCAAAGACCAGAAGGATGCTGGGATCCATAGGGAGAGGAATGGTCTGTAGGAAGAAGGAGGTGATAGTGCCTCTGAATATGTCTCTAATGAAACCTCATTTGGAGTATTGTGTGCGATTATGGAGACCGCACCTTCATAAAGATATACTGTAAACATGATGGAAGATGTGCAGAAGGTCATTACTAAATAGTTGGTCTTTGTCATAAAGCATATGGGGATAGACTTAAAGATCTCAATATGTATACTTTGGACTAAAGGTGGGAAAGTGGAGATATGATAGAAATGTTTAAATAACTTTGTGGCATAAATGCACAAGAAGATAACCCTTTCTATCGAGGGGGCATAGGATGGTAGTGAAAGGGGATAGACTGAGGAGTCATCTTGTGGTAGGCGAAGGCCTATGATCCATGCTGCTTGAACTAACCAGACAGGCCTAAGCAGCTTGACCTGTAAATGAAGCCTGTGGTTAGGCCCAGAGGAGTGAAAACCCCCCCCCCCAATGCTGCTTCCAGAAAATCGAAACTTAACTAAGCATAACCAAGTCTAGCTAAACAGAATCGAAACTTACAAAAGACAGAAAAACAACTTTAATTGGAACTGATAAGATGTGTGAAGCTTCTATGGAATTAATTAACTTTGCTGAAAGAAAAGTTACAGTGCCCTGCTTTCCCATATGTTTTGGTTAGCCAGTGACCTTGGAGGAGAATTGTATCAAGAGTCTAAGAACTGACCATTGTAATGAGGACTGTAAGGGGGGCAAGCAGGTGCTGAGCCCAGACCAAGGTCCTCATTGGACAACTACGTAACGGTACCGGGACCAATAGATGGGGAAAGAGGGGTTACCGGGACCAATGGAAAGTTTGCCTATGTCTAGAATGGGAAATAACAGTATAAAAGTTGTTGTTTTACTAACAGCCATTGCTCAGCCATTTTGAATGTGATTCTGCTTGAGTCTTGTGCACAAATAAATGATTTGGACCTTCTGAACAGACTCCTGGTATTATTGGATTGTTTGCGCTCTGCCGCTACATATTCTTGGTGCATTGGCCGGGAAGTTGTGGTGAGTAGAGGGTATATAAGCTGATATACCACGACTTTCCGCCTCTACAGGTTTGGTCCTGCCGGGCTCGTGCCCTCCCGTCGTGGGCTCGGCTCCTGGGCGCCACCGGTCCAGTTGCATCGGAGGGAGCTAGGCCAGGCCTCGGTGGGTGCCGGACCCGGACGGAGCCAACACCTCGAACCCGTGAGGGGAGTCTGAGGTCCAACTCATGCGCTTGCTCGGGAACGGGGACCGGATCCGGTGAGTATAGTTTTTGATATGTCTAGACAGATGAGTCAGAACTGCAGCTTGTAACTTTGAACTAGTAAATGGCCACTTGTAACTTGTAACTTGTAACTTGATTTTGGTAAGAGAGCTCTCAAGACGGTCTGATTAACCCTGCATAGTGTATTCGCGGGGTGAAACCATCGTCTTCTTGATTTTGACTTTGATTTTGAATTTGGTATAGCCTAGTCAGAAGAGACAGGACTGGGTTTTCTGGGATACGTTGCTAGCATGATTGTGTGCATGAAGTGTGATTGAGAGGTCTTGAAATATAGACCAAGCGAAGGCGGACTCCTGAGTAACGCATTTCCTGGCCGGGCGACCGCGTCCAGGTCGTAAAAAGGAGGAAGCGACCGTCGTCTTGTCTTGTTTTTCGTTTCCCTTGAATGTTTCCAGGGCCATGAGGACCCCTCACCCACGGTCCGCCCTCCTTTTCCCCTCTGTCTGTTGTTGCGCGCACACATCGAAATGGGAGGGGCGGGGTCTACTAGGCACACTCCATTAGAATGTATGATTAAGTATTTTAATAAAGGATATTCAGGAGATTGCGGAGTAAAAATGACTGCCTCACGATTACAGCTTTTGTGTACTAGGGAGTGGCCCATCTTAGACCCCATGTGGCCCCGAGAGGGAACATTTAACATAGGAATTATTAAGTCAGTTCATTGGAAGGTGCGAGCAGCGCACCCCGACCAGTACCCCTATATAGACTCTTGGTTAAGTATTTGTGAGAATCCGCCCCCTTGGGCACAGCGCTGTTATGAAGAACAGTGCAGAATAATGGTAGCGCTGTCAGAACAAACACAGAAGGCAGGGAAAGAAAAGAGACCTGTCCTTGTTGATCCTGAGTCCCCCGAGGTTGTAATTAGACAGCCCCAAGCTCAGTGCCCCGTAAAAGTACCACCGCGTCCCACAGCAGCGCCCCGGGACCGGCGAAGTCCACCCCCCGACCTGCAGCCAGAAGATCCGCCCTCTGACGAGGCCGATCAGCCCGAGACTGAGGGAAATCTTGAATCAGAACTAGAACTAGAAGAGGGAGAGGAAACGTCTTCACAGGGTGAGACAGAAAGCGAAAAATCAGTTGTCATTGCAAGTTCATCTGTTACGAGTGAGGCTTCCCAGACTAAGCGTATCTTGAGACAGAAAGCCCCAGCCAAGATGCAGAAAGCCCCTATCAAAATGCAGAAAGCTTCTACTAAGAAAATAATGCCACTGCGGCAAGTCCCGGGAATACCCGTGAGAAACGAGGAGGACCAGATAGTACCGGGACCCACAAGTTTAGTTTATGTGCCATTCTCCACCACTGATTTGTTGAATTGGAAATTGCATTATGCCTCTTACACTGACAAGCCCCAAGAGTTGACAGAATTAATGAATACAATTATGCAGACTCACCAACCCACTTGGTCAGATTGCCGCCAGCTCCTGTCTACTTTATTTACTACAGAGGAGCGGACGAGAATCATGCGAGCAGCTGTTAATTGGTTAGCAGATAATCCCCTAGCAGAGGGACAAGGAGGAATAGATAATCGCAAAGCAGCCAAGAGAGAATTCCGAATGAAGATCCTCGGTGGGATCCAAACACCGATATAGGATCCAGAGCTCTAGCACGATTTCGCCAAGGCCTTTTACAAGGTCTGTGAAAGGGGGGTCAGAAAGCCATGAATCTCACAAAGACAGCTGAAGTTATCCAGTGCGTAGATGAAAGCCCGGCAGTGTTCTATGAGAGACTATCTGAAGCATACAGAATGTACACTCCCTATGACCCAGCTGCGCCAGGAAGCCTATGTATGGTGAATGCTGCTTTTGTCAGCCAGTCTCAACCAGATATTAGACGAAAACTACAGAAATTAGAAGGGTTTGCAGGCATGAATGCAACTCAGTTACTGGATGTCGCCCATAGAGTGTTTGTGAATCGTGATAATGAAAGACAGAGGGAAAGTGACCGTAAAATGAAGAAGAAGGCCGATTTTTTGGCTGCCGCTTTAGTTGAACAGAAACGGGGAGGTTTCCCTAACCGAAGGAGCAGAGGTAGAGACGGGGCCGAGGAGATAGCCGGCCCACGCTAGGCGTGAATCAATGCGCTTACTGCAAGGAAGAAGGACATTGGAGGAATGCATGCCCGCAACTCGAAGATGCCTCACACGAAGAAGAAGAAAACGCCCCTCGGCGAGAGAGGGAGAGAGGCTGATCGCAGAATCGCAGAGGAACGACTCGAACACATTTCCAACGGGAAAGAGAAGAGGCCGTAGAGGCAGTTGTAGCCGCCACGGACTATGATCTCGATGAAACAGATTAGGACAGACTGGGCTCCGAATTCGCTTTAGGTTCCCAGGAGCCTATGGTCTGTTTGAAATAGGGAACCAATTCATGGACTTTATGGTTGATACTGGAGCAGAACATTCTGTAATAGATAAGCAAATAGCCCCTTTGTCCACAAGAGTAGTCACTATTATGGGAGCAACTGGCGCAAAAGCCACCAAGTCTTTCCTGAAAGACCGAGTATGTGAATTAGGAGGACAGCAAATAGCACACCAATTCCTTTATATGCCTGAGTGCCCCGTGCCACTACTGGGACGAGATATGCTGGCCAAGCTGCAGGCCCAAATATCCTTCACTGAGAAAGGAGAAATGCAAATGACTGTAAATCCAAAACCTGCAGGGCTAATGGTGCTTACAGTTCCCCGAGAAGAAGAGTGGAGATATTACAGTACTGAACCAGTTCTTGATACCAATCTTAACATACCAGCAAGCATTACAGCTCCCCCTGGAGTATGGGCGGAAGATAACCCACCAGGTCTAGCCAAGCACATAGCCCCAGTAATCGTGAACCTCAAGCCTGGAGCAGCACCAGTGCATGTTAAGCAATACCCACTCCCGAGACCAGCCATTGAGGGCATCCATCGCCACTTATTAAGATTACTGAAGTATGGCCTTCTCAAAGTCTGTCAATCACCTTGGTATACACCTCTCCTGCCAGTTAAAAAACCTGGGACAGGTGATTACCGCCCAGTGCAAGATTTGAGGAGAGTGAATGAAGCAGTTGAAGCCATACATCCAGTTGTGCCAAATCCTTTTACACTCTTAGGACTGATACCTGCTGAAGCTACCCACTTTACTGTCCTGGATTTGAAAGATGCCTTTTTCTGCATACGCTTAGCTCCGATTAGCCAATTGTTGTTTGCCTTTGAATGGCAGGACCCTGTCTCAGGTAGATGGGGCCAACTCACCTGGACACGATTGCCTCAAGGATTCAAGAACTCACCCACCATTTTCAGTGCAGCACCGAACCAAGATCTTTCAAGTTATCCTATAACTCCTGAGAAAAGAGTGCTTCTTCAGTATGTGGATGACTTGTTGATAGCCACCACCTCAGAAAGTGAATGTGCACAAGCCACAAATGACCTTTTACAATTACTAGATGAAGCTGGATACAAAGTTTCCAGAGCCAAAGCGCAGCTATGCCAAACGGAAGTCAAGTATTTGGGTTTCCGGCTGACCAAAGGAAGCCGACGACTGGGACCAGAAAGAAAAGAAGCTGTGTGCAGTATCCAAATCCCAACTACCAGGAGACAAGTCAGAGCCTTCCTGGGAGCAGCAGGATACTGCCGAATATGGATACCCAACTTTGCTCAGATTGCTAAACCACTATATGAAGCCACCAAAGGAGAAGAGAAATCACCACTAGAGTGGGGACCAGACCAAGATGAAGCTTTCAAAACCTTGAAGGAAGCATTAATGTCATCACCAGCACTTGGACTGCCAGATGTCCAGAAGCCTTTTCGTCTGTTTGTACATGAAATGCAAGGGAACGCTTTGGGAATGTTAACCCAGACATTGGGACATTGGGAGCGACCAGTAGCATACCTATCAAAACAGCTAGATACTGTAGCCAAAGGATGGCCTCCATGTTTGAGAGCTGTAGCAGCCACAGCATTGTTAGTGAGTGAAGCAGACAAACTCACCTTAGGACAGAACCTGCGCGTTACAGTACCACATGCAGTGCTTGCCCTTATGGAACAAAAAGGGAATCATTGGTTTACCAATTCTCGAATGCTGAAATACCAGAGCATGCTATGTGAAAATCCCCGAATACAATTGGAAGTGAGCCATGCTCTCAACCCAGCCACCTTGATACCAATCAGCAGGGACCCGCCAGAACATGACTGTATGGAAGTCATGGACACTGTGTTTTCAAGTCGACCTGATCTAACTGATGTACCTATAGCAAACCCTGACCAGACTTACTTCGTGGATGGAAGCAGCCTCATCATCAATGGACGACGTTGTGCCGGGTATGCAATAGTCACCCGGGAAAAAGTCATTAAATCATCAGCTCTTGCCTCAGGAACATCAGCGCAGAAAGCAGAATTGATAGCGCTAACAAGGGCACTAGTATTAGGTGCCGGACTCCAGTTGAATGTGTATACAGACTCAAAATACGCTTTCACAACTTTGCATGCTCATGGAGCCCTGTATAAAGAACGAGGACTCATTACCTCGGGAGGCAAATCAATTAAGTACGGCCCAGAAATATTGATGTTATTAGATGCAGTATGGGCCCCAAAGCAAGTTGCTGTTATGCATTGCCGAGGACACCAGACAGGGAAAGGAGAAGTTGCCCAAGGAACCAGATTTGCTGATGCCTCAGCTCGCAAAGCAGCCATGACAGGTCAGATTTCACCACAGGTAACACCAGTACAGGCAGCATTGTTTCCAGTACCCCTCAACTTGTGGACGCCACGATATACCACAAGAGAACTGGACTATTATTGCACTACAGAAAAGGGGGTACTGAAAGATGGATGGATTGAGCTGCCACCGGCCGAGGGCAACCAACCTCCAGGACGAATAGTGATCCCTGAGTCATTGGGACCAGCCTTTGTAAGGCCTTTCATCAGCCACAAATTATGGGAAAAGCGCAATGGAAAAGGCACTCAGACCCCATTTTTGCATTGCACTGTTGGGAGCCTTGTCAGCCTCAGTAGCCCGCCAGTGCGTAACTTGTGCGAAGAACAATGCCAAGCAAGGTCCTACACCACCACCCCGAGCCCAGTCAGGTGGTGTAACTCCTATGCACATCCTGCAAATAGACTTTACTATATATAACAAGTGAATATATTCCTAGCACCTGATACTAGTAACATGTTACTATTTAGTTGTACCACATCTGTAAATAGTCTGTAAATAGTTTCCCCGTTTGATCCAAGTTCCTTCCCTTGTTATCTGTAAACTCATGCATGTTGATTGTACTGAGATTTTTGTTCGATGTGAACCGCGCTGATGCCGAATAGTGCGGTATATAAGAGAATGTAAATAAATAAAATAAATAAATACATTTACTGAAATGCCAAAAGTCAGTGGATATCGCTATTTGTTAGTTTTAGTTTGCACCTTCTCTGGGTGGGTGGAAGCTTTCCCCACCAGGACTGAAAAAGCCAGAGAAGTCACCAAAGTATTGCTGAGGGAAATCATCCCCCGATATGGAATCCCCGCAGTGATAGGATCAGACAATGGGCCCTCATTCGTATCTCAGATTACCCAACAGTTTAGCGAGTGCCCTTCAGATACAATGGAAGTTACATACAGCATATAGACCCCAGAGTTCAGGGAAAGTTGAGCGAATGAATCGCACCCTAAAATCTCAGTTGTCTAAGCTATGTCAGGAGACCCACCTGAAGTGGCCCCAAGTTCTCCCAATAGCTGTACGTAGACTACGCTCAGCCCCTTGAAATCATCATGATTTTCCCCCTTTGAAGTCATGTATGGTAGGCCCCCACCAATTAGTGCAGGGGTCCAAGGGAGTTTGACACAAATTGGTTCAGAGATAACCAGACAAGAACTCCTAGCTCTTAGTTTTGTTCTGCAGACTCTTCATGCGTGGATACAGGACCAGTTACCCATCAATTTGACGGAATCCTTGCATCCCTACAAGCCTGGTACCTCGGTGTGGATCAAAGATTGGAAGAAGACCCCGCTGGAACCGCATTGGAAGGGACCGTATACCGTCATCCTGTCTACACCAACAGCTGTTAAGGTCGCAGAAATCGAATCTTGGATTCATCACAGCAGAGTCAAGCCAGCAGCAGTTCCGGAGTCAGATCAGTGGACAGCAGTGCAGCATCCTGATATTCCTTTGCGGCTCACCCTGAGGCGGCAACCAGCGGCCTAGAGCTCCTCTAGGCCACCTGAGAACTGCAGTGTTCTACAGTTGACAAGTCTTTCGAAGAGGATTGCTGTTTCCAACACAGCAAGAACACTTGTTTCTTCATTGAATAACTTTGTACTCACAGACTTTCTTCAGGCCAACTACGGTTGGTAAGTTGGCATACGGCGGAACCTTGAGGATCTTCAATCAACATTAACACCCGTTGAATTGCTTTATTAGCAAACGGGTCAGCATTGTACCAAAGAGGCAGTGGACGTCGAGGTCAAGATTTTTCAGCGGAGAATCAGACGGACTACAATCAACATGCATCTTTGTTTCTATTTTGTCCTGGTTGCCTGCCTGGGGGGATTTGAGCTTACTCTTGCTTTACCCCCATGTACTGCCTGCATTACTTCCACTCGAACTGGAATGAAAGTAACTCAGACTTTGCTTTATCATTCTTACTATACCTGTACTGGTACAGTGAGCCGGTGTATATACAACACCACTGAACTGAACGTTTGTACTAAGGGAGATACTAAAGTTTGTTTTAACCCACATCAGAACCCATCCTATTATACTCTAGAAATACGATGGGATGATGCAGATGGAGCTTTACTTAATGCCACACCCCACTCACTGACCCTACAAAGAGTGCTGTTTTGTATTTTGATGCTTGCGATGCTATCAATAGAGATGGTCGGTCTCATTGTGCTAATTGGGAAAAAGCATATTATTATGATCATAAGTATATGTGTCCAGAAGGAACCACCGGGTGGGGGGCATGTACAGGTAAACGAGTTCTAGCGAATGAATATAGCACAGCACCAGTTAAAGACTACTATTGTCCAAAGTGGGAATGTGTGTTCTATGCTACATGGAAAACTGGTATGGTAGAGAATACCAGGGATAATCGAATGGCAGCCCTACTTAAGCCCTCTCTAAAGAATCCAGAAAAATGTAAGAAGGGTGCCTGCAACCCATTAGAGTTACACATAATAAACCCCAGTGCTTGGAAGCAAGGGTACAAATTTGGACTACGCATTGCAGGCTCTGGGACAGATCCCGGAACCATTGTATATATAAGACTGAATACCCAAGCCCATCGTTCATCATGATATCATATACATAATACTTTCTATGAAACCATGCATGTAAACAAGTTTGACATTCCCCATCCGTCACAAAATCTGTTCTTAGAATTAGCTGGAGCAGTCGTATCTAGTCTCCACATTTCAGACTTTACTTCTGCGGAGGAACTAGGATGGGTGATCAGTGGCCTTGGGAGGCCCAAGAACTGAATTACTCAATAGCCTACAATCATACAGAGCTGCACAAGACCACAGTGAATGGGTATTAGCACACCCAATAGTTGGACGTCTGTGTTATGCTCGGACTGGACCCCAGTTAACCTTGAAGGTAGGACAGCTTGTCTGCCTTAGCCAGAAGTTTTATAATGACACCACAAAACAGACATCCTGGTGGTCAGGAGTTAATGCATCTGAACCTACCAACCCATTGTCAAAATTCCCTGAGCTTGCCGATTTATGGACTAACCTGGCCCAGCCTCATGCCTGGCAAGCCCCACCTGGCTTGTATTGGATCTGTGAAACCCGAGCATACGCTCGACTCCCTATTCACTGGGGAGGGGCATGTGTCTTGGGAACCATCCGACCTTCTTTCTTTCTGTTACCCACAGAACATGGAGAACAATTAGGTTACCCAGTCTATACCAAGAGACAGAAAAGAGCAGCTTTGAAGATAGGCAAATGGGAGAGAAGGGAAGGGGAAGACTGGCCACCTGAGAGAATTATTGCCTATTATGGACCAGCCACTTGGGAGCAAGATGGCACTTGGGGATACCGGACCCCTGTGTATATGATAAACCGTATCATACGTTTACAAGCAGTAGTTGAACTAATTACTAATGAGACTAGTCAAGCACTTACACTTCTAGCTAGACAAAGCACACAAATGTGTACTGCCATATATCAGAATCGCTTGGCACTAGATTATTTGTTAGCAGCTGAAGGAGGAGTATGTGGTAAGTTGAATCCTAACCAATTGTTGTTTGAAGATAGATGACAAGGGTCAAGTAGTTGAAGAGATTGCTGAAAACATGCGAAAACATGCTTATGTGCCAGTACAGACCTGGCATGGTCTTAAGATACCTAATTGGTTCGAATCTATCTTCTCTGGCCTGGGGGGAATTACTACTTTTGTTATGATAATATTAGTATTTGTAGCCTTGTTTCTGTTGTTACCATGTATAATCCCATGCTGTATGCGCTCTATTAACAGTGTGATCAAAAATACTGTAGAACGTAAGACTGCCACTAAGATATTGGCCTTATGGCACCCAAATCCTAGTGTGTATGGTCGTAATCCGACTCCAGTGTAATTGAGTAATTTAACTCTCACACCATATTGAAAGTAGGGTGAGATTAATCAAAGGGGGGAATGTGGTAGGCGAAGGCCTATGATCCATGCTGCTTGAACTAACCAGACAGGCCTAAGCAGCTTGACCTGTAAATGAAGCCTGTGGTTAGGCCCAGAGGAGTGAAACCCCCCCCCCAATGCTGCTTCCAGAAAATCGAAACTTAACTAAGCATAACCAAGCCTAGCTAAACAGAATCAAAACTTACAAAAGACAGAAAAACAACTTTAATTGGAACTGATAAGATGTGTGAAGTTTCTATGGAATTAATTAACTTTGCTGAAAGAAAAGTTACAGTGCCCTGCTATCCCATATGTTTTGGTTAGCCAGTGACCTTGGAGGAGAATTGTATCAAGAGTCTAAGAACTGACCATTGTAATGAGGACTGTAAGGGGGGCAAGCAGGTGCTGAGCCCAGACCAAGGTCCTCATTGGACAACTACGTAACGGTACCGGGACCAATAGATGGGGCAAGAGGGGTTACCGGGACCAATGGAAAGTTTGCCTATGTCTAGAATGGGAAAGAACAGTATAAAAGTTATTGTTTTACTAACAGCCATTGCTCAGCCATTTTGAATGTGATTCTGCTTGAGTCTTGTGCACAAATAAATGATTTGGACCTTCTGAACAGACTCCTGGTATTATTGGATTGTTTGCGCTCTGCCGCTACAATCTAAGGCAGTGCTTGTCAATCTTGGAAGAGTTCTTGGTGTGCCTTAATGGCAACAGCGAGAGCCAAAGCTAGATATGGGCTTTTGAGTCTCTTGCCTCATCTCTGTTTGACAGTGCTCTTGAAAAGAGCCCTCTGCTTCCTGCTGAAGCCCTTCTTTTCTGGGCATCATATAGGGAACAGGAAGTGAGGTGGTGATCCTAGAGCAGACAGAGAAAGGAAGAACCATTTTGCTTCGTAATCTGCCCCGCCTCTGTCATTCAGGGACAGGAGGGGAGAGATGTGACTGGAGCAGATACAAACCTCTGCACTCACTGCTCCCATTCCCTTTTAATTCTGTCCTGTAGTCAAAATGCATAAGATGAAGCACAGAGGACAGGAAGGAATGGACCAGAGCAAAAACAGGAGAGTTTTTCTTTTCCCTGCTATGTCAGTTCCAGGCCCTTTCTCTCTTCCTCCACCTCCTCAGAAGCTGTTGCCAGCAGGAAGAGGGGAAGGGATGGAGCAGAAACATCCCTAGGCCACTGCTGTAACTCCTGTGAATGATTTGTGGGGAGGGAGAGAATATAAATGCTGAGAAAGGAGTGAGAAGGAGAGGTGAAAGCTATCTCCTTCCATGTCTCTGAAGCCAGCAATGCAAAACTGAATTGAAAGGACTGAGACTTGGTTTTCAGAAATAGAAGAGTTGAGAGACAGCTGGGATAGAGGTGCATGGGAGCCAATATGGAGGAGGGGCTGTATGTCGTTTGGGAACATAGGAGCACAAGAGCTGGGGAAAGGGTAAGAATATGGAAAGGTAGTAGATGGGTGCGAGAAAGCAAAGGTGTATGAGAGCTAGAGGGAGAGAGTATATGTGAAAGAAAGCCAGAGATATAGTATTAGGTGGAGGGTGTCTTGAGAGTTAGATAAGCTAAGGTGGTAATGGTGAGCCAGCAACAGAGCAAGAGGTAATGAGGAAGATGAACTACACTGAGGGAGAGAGAAATGCTGTGATTGCTTGGTATAAAGGTTTGAAAAAACATATAAAGGGAGCTGATGGTGGGGTAGAATGGAAGTGTGAGAGCCTATAGCAGTGATGGCTAACCTTTTTGAGCCCGAGTGCCCAAACTGCCGCACAAAACCAAAGAATTTCCTCAAAGTGCCAGCACGTCAATTTGCATAAATATTTGCATAATGCTAACATACACTAACTTTTAGTAAACATGTCTCTTAATGGAGTGTAGGGATAAAGACAGACTAAAAGATTTCTACCATTACTATAATCCAGTGCCAACCGCCAGGCACATTAGGAACTACTAACAAACACTGATGCCCATTTAGAACCAATAGCAAACCCGCCGTATCCTAACAGCACTACCAGGACTCACAAAGCACCACACCATACCTATCAAAGGCACACTGCAAATATTAAACCAATACATTTCAGAACAATAACAATACATGACCTACTGGGGAAAGATAACTAGTGGCAATGTCAAAATGGAATTTCATAAACATAATACCTCAGCTCAGTTAACCAGTTGCAATTGCTCCAGGCACTTTCTTCTGGTTTGTTCATGTTTTCTGCGAACTGTCAATCATCTGCTGTCCATTTGTCCTTTCTTCTCTCTTCTAGTTTTTTTTTCCATTCGCCTCTCTCTACATCCGCTTTAAACATACTAATCTTTTCTCCTTTTGCTTCTTTCCTCATTCCTATTTCATGCCACTCAAATTTTACCCCCCATCCTCACTCCCCACTACCACTCTCCCCAATACCCGGCCAAATTGTAGATTTTTTATCCCTCCCACACACAAATATTTTTCCCCTCTCCATGTTTACCTTCTCCCAGCCCCATCCCATTCTAATCCTCCCCCAACAATCAGCTCCCTTCTAGTTTCCAGCCTCAGCACCAGCCATCCATTTCCCTTCTAGTCCCTGCATCAGGCCCCATTTCCATTCCTAGTCCGCCCCATCAGCCCATTTCCAGTCCTAGCAACCCCCCAACCCAATACCATCCCTAGCCCCCCCCCATCAACCCACTTCCAGTCCTAGCCCCCATCAACCCCATTTTTCAGTTTAAGCCCCCCCTATAACCCATTACCGAGTCCTAACCCCCATCACCCCATTTCCAGACAGCCCCCATCAGCACCCAGCCCATTAGCCGTCCTAACCCCCCCCCGCCCATTAGTCAGTCCTACCCCCCCTGCCTGCCCATTAGCAGTCCTAACCCCCCCGTCCCTCCCTCCCTGCCCATTATCCAGTCCTAACCCCCCCGCTCCCTCCCTGCCCATATAGCAGTCCTAACCCCCCCTCCTCCCTCCCTCCGTCCCCTGCCATTAACAGTCCTAACCCCCCCTCCCCTCCCCTCCCTCCTCCCCTGCCCATTACAGTCCTAACACCCCCCCCCTCCCTGCCCATGTAGCAGTCCTAACCCCCCCCTCCCTCCCTCCCTCCCTGCCCATTAGCATTCCTAACACCCCCCCCCCTCCCCTCCCTGCCCATTAGCAGTCCTAACCCACCCCCCTCTCCCTATCCCTGCCCATTAGGCCAGTCCTAACCCCCCCCTCTCCCTCCCTCCCTCCCTCCCTGTCCCATTAGCAGTCGCGTAACCCCCCCCTCCCTTGCCCAGTAGCATCCTAACCCACCCCTTCCCCTCCCTCACTCCCTCCCTCTCCCGCCCATTGAGCATTCCTAACCCCCCCTCCCCTTCCCTCCCCTCCCTGCCCATGAGCATCCCTAACCCCCGCCCTCCCTCCCTGCCTGCCCATTAGCAGTCCCTAACCCCCCCTCCCTCCCTCCCTGCCTCATTAGGCAGTCCGAACGGGAACAGCCCCCCCTGTCCCTGCCCATTAGCATCGCCTAACCCCCCCTCCCTCCCTCCCTCCCTCCCTGCCCATTAGCAGTCCTAACCCCCCCCCCTCCCTCCCTCCCCTCCCTCCCTTCCCATTAGCAGTCCTAACCCCCCCCTCCCTCCCTCCCTGCCCATTAGCAGTCCCTAACCCCCCCCTCCTCCCTCTCTCCCTCCCTGCCCATTAGCAAGTCCTAACCCCCCCTCCCTCCCCCTCCCTCCCTCCCTCCCTGCCCATTAGTAAAGGTCCTAACCCGCCCCTCCCTCCCTCCCTCCCCCTGCCCCATTAGCAGGTCCTAAACCCCCCTCCCTGCCCATTAGCAGTCCTAACCCCCCTCCCTCCCTCCCTCCCTGCCCAGTAGCAGTCCTCACCCCCCCTCTCCCTCCCTCCCTGCCCATTAGCAGTCCTACCCCCCCCCCCTTCCCTCCCTCCCTCCCTGCCCATTTAGCAGTCCTACCCCCCCCTCCCTCCCTGCCCATTAGCAGTCCTAACCCCCCCTCCCTCCCTCCCTGCCCATTAGCAGTCCTAACCCCCCCTCCCTCCCTCCCTCCCCTGCCCATATAGCAGTCCTAACCCCCCCTCCCTCCCTCCCTGCCCATTAGCAGGTCCTAACCCCCCCTCCCTCCCGGTCCCTCCCTGGCCCCATTAGCAGTCCTAACCCCCCCTCCCGTGCCCATTAGCAGTCCTAACCCCCCCTCCCTCCCTCCCTCCCTGGCCATTAGCAGTCCTAACCCCCCCCCCTCCCTCCCTCCTCCCTCCCTCCCGCCCATTAGCATTCCTAACCCCCCCCCCCTCCTCCCTCCCTCCCTGCCCATTAGCAGTCCTAACCCCCCCTCCCCTCCTGCCCATTAGCATTCCTAACCCCCGCCCTCCCTCCCTCCCTCCCTGCCCATTAGCAGGGTCCTAAAAACCCCCCCCCCCTCCCTCCCTCACCTGCCCATTAGCAGTCCTAACCCCCCCTCCCTCCCTCCCTCCCGCCCTGCCCATTTAGCAGTCCTAACCCCCCCCCTCCCTCCCTGCCCATTAGCAGTTCCTAACCCCCCCCCCTCTCTCCCTCCCTCCCTGCCCATTATCAGTCCTAAACCCCCCCCCCTCCCTCCCCTGCCCATTAGCCGTCCTAACCTAACCCCCTCCCTCCCTCCCCTCCCTTCCCCTGCCCCATTAGCAGTCCTAACCCCCCCCCCTCCCTCCCTCCCCCTCCCTGCCCATTAGCATAGTCCTAACCCCCCCTCCCCTCCTCCCATCCCTGCCCATTAGCAGTCCTAACAACCCCTCCCTCCCTGCCCATTAGCAGGTCCTAACCCCCCCCTCCCTCCTCCCTGCCCATTAGCAGTCCTAACCCCCCCCCCCCTCCCTCCCTGCCCATTAGCAGTCCCTAAACCCCCCCTCCCTCCCTCCTCCTCCCTGCCCATTAGCAGTCTAACCCCCCCTCCCTCCCTCGCCTCCCTGCCCATTAGCATCCCTAACCCCCCCCCCTCCCTCCCTCCCTGGCCCCTATAGCAGTCCTAACCCCCCCCTCCCCCTCCCTCCCTGCCCATTAGCAGTCCTAACCCCCCCCCTCCCTCCCTCCCTGCCGGCCGCATTAGCATCCCTAACCCCCCCCCTCCCTCCCATTAGCAGTCCTAACCCCCCACCCTCCGTCCTCCTCCCTGCCCATTAGCAGTCCTAACCCCCCCCCCTCCCTGCCCATTACGCAGTCCTAACCCCCTCCCGTCCCCTCCTCCCGCCCTGCCCTTAGCAGTCCTA